>OU026149.1:45831891-47205711 GCA_907269125.1 Eristalis pertinax | reverse complement strand
ACACACTGGAGTGAATTGGAGACATCGAAATTTTCCACTAAAAATCGTATAGCCGGCATGGTCAAATTTGAGGTTTTTCCTCGTTCTTCTTCCAACTGCCATAGTGGCCCAATATACCTACCTACGACTTCTGTACACCTCTGGCGATGTTGTCTGACGTGTATCCATCGAATCAGACACACTGGAGTGAATTTGGAGACATCGAAATTTTCCACTAAAAATCGTATAGCCGGCATGGTCAAATTTGAGGTTTTTCCTCGTTCTTCTTCCAACTGCCATAGTGGCCCAATATACCTACCTACGACTTCTGTCCACCTCTGGCGATGTTGTCTGACGTGTATCCATCGAATCAGACACACGGGAGAGAATTTGGAGACATCGAAATTTTCCACTAAAAATCGTATAGCCGGCATGGTCAAATTTGAGGTTTTTCCTCGTTCTTCTTCCAACTGCCATAGTGGCCCAATATACCTACCTACGACTTCTGTACACCTCTGGCGATGTTGTCTGACGTGTATCCATCGAATCAGACACACTGCAGTGAATTTGGAGACATCGAAATTTTCCACTAAAAATCGTATAGCCGGCATGGTCAAATTTGTGGTTTTTCCTCGTTCTTCTTCCAACTGCCATAGTGGCCCAATATACCTACCTACGACTTCTGTACACCTCTGGCGATGTTGTCTCACGTGTATCCATCGAATTAGACACACTGGAGTGAATTTGGAGACATCGAAATTTTCCACTAAAAATCGTATAGCCGGCATGGTCAAATTTGAGGTTTTTTATAGTTCTTCTTCCAACTGCCATAGTGGCCCAATATACCTACCTACGACTTCCGTACACCTCTGGCGATGTTGTCTCACGTGTATCCATCGAATTAGACACACTGGAGTGAATTTGGAGACATCGAAATTTTCCACTAAAAATCGTATAGCCGGCATGGTCAAATTTGAGGTTTTTCCTCGTTCTTCTTCCAACTGCCATAGTGGCCCAATATGACCTACCTACGACTTCTGTACACCTCTGGCGATGTTGTCTCACGTGTATCCATCGAATCAGACACACTGGAGTGAATTTGGAGACATCGAAATTTTCCACTAAAAATCGTATAGCCGGCATGGTCAAATTTGAGGTTTTTCCTCGTTCTTCTTCCAACTGCCATAGTGGCCCAATATGACCTACCTACGACTTCTGTACACCTCTGGCGATGTTGTCTCACGTGTATCCATCGAATCAGACACACTGGAGTGAATTTGGAGACATCGAAATTTTCCACTAAAAATCGTATAGCCGGCATGGTCAAATTTGAGGTTTTTCCTTGTTCTTCTTGGTCAAATTTGAGGTTTTTCCTTGTTCTTCTTCCAACTGCCATAGTGGCCCAATATATCTACCTACGACTTCTGTACACCTCTGGCGATGTTGTCTGACGTGTATCCATCGAATCAGACACACTCTAGAGAATTTGGAGACATCGAAATTTTCCACTAAAAATCGTATAGCCGGCATGGTCAAATTTGAGGTTTTTCCTCGTTCTTCTTCAAACTGCCATAGTGGCCCAATATACCTAATTACGACTTCTGTACACCTCTGGCGATGTTGTCTGACGTGTATCCATCGAATCAGACACACTGGAGTGAATTTGGAGACATCGAAATTTTCCACTAAAAATCGTATAGCCGGCATGGTCAAATTTGAGATTTTTCGTCGTTCTTCTTCCAACTGCCATAGTGGCCCAATATGACCTACCTACGACTTCTGTACACCTCTGGCGATGTTGTCTCACGTGTATCCATCGAATTAGACACACTGGAGTGAATTTGGAGACATCGAAATTTTCCACTAAAAATCGTATAGCCGGCATGGTCAAATTTGAGGTTTTTCCTTGTTCTTCTTCCAACTGCCATAGTGGCCCAATATACCTACCTACGACTTCTGTACACCTCTGGCGATGTTGTCTGACGTGTATCCATCGAATCAGACACACTGGAGTGAATTTGGAGACATCGAAATTTTCCACTAAAAATCGTATAGCCGGCATGGTCAAATTTGAGGTTTTTCCTCGTTCTTTTTCCAACTGCCATAGTGGCACAATATACCTACTTACGACTTCTGTACACCTCTGGCGATGTTGTCTGACGTGTATCCATCGAATCAGACACACTGGAGTGAATTTGGAGACATCGAAATTTTCTACTAAAAATCGTATAGCCGGCATGGTCAAATTTGAGGTTTTCCTCATTCTTCTTCCAACTGCCATAGTGGCCCAATATACCTACCTACGACTTCTGTACACCTCTGGCGATGTTGTCTGACGTGTATCCATCGAATCAGACACACTGGAGTGAATTTAGAGACATCGAAATTTTCCACTAAAAATCGTATAGCCGGCTTGGTCAAATTTGAGGTTTTTCGTCGTTCTTCTTCCAACTGCCATAGTGGCCCAATATACCTACCTACGACTTCTGTCCACCTCTGGCGATGTTGTCTGACGTGTATCCATCGAATCAGACACACTGGAGTGAATTTGGAGACATCGAAATTTTCCACTAAAAATCGTATAGCCGGCATGGTCAAATTTGAGGTTTTTCCTCGTTCTTCTTCCAACTGCCATAGTGGCCCAATATACCTACCTACGACTTCTGTACACCTCTGGCGATGTTGTCTGATGTGTATCCATCGAATCAGACACACTGGAGTGAATTTGGAGACATCGAAATTTTCCACTAAAAATCGTATAGCCGGCATGGTCAAATTTGAGGTTTTTCCTCGTTCTTCTTCCAACTACCATAGTGGCCCAATATACCTACCTACGACTTCTGTACACCTCTGGCGATGTTGTCTGACGTGTATCCATCGAATCAGACACACTGGAGTGAATTTGGAGACATCGAAATTTTCCACTAAAAATCGTATAGCCGGCATGGTCAAATTTGAGGTTTTTCCTCATTCTTCTTCCAACTGCCATAGTGGCCCAATATACCTACCTACGACTTCTGTACACCTCTGGCGATGTTGTCTGACGTGTATCCATCGAATCAGGCACACTGGAGTGAATTTGGAGACATCGAAATTTTCCACTAAAAATCGTATAGCCGGCATGGTCAAATTTGAGGTTTTTCCTCGTTCTTCTTCCAACTGCCATAGTGGCCCAATATACCTACCTACGACTTCTGTACACCTCTGGCGATGTTGTCTGACGTGTATCCATCGAATCAGACACACTGGAGTGAATTTGGAGACATCGAAATTTTCCACTAAAAATCGTATAGCCGGCATGGTCAAATTTGAGGTTTTTCCTCGTTCTTCTTCCAACTGCCATAGTGGCCCAATATACCTACCTACGACTTCTGTCCACCTCTGGCGATGTTGTCTGACGTGTATCCATCGAATCAGACACACGGGAGAGAATTTGGAGACATCGAAATTTTCCACTAAAAATCGTATAGCCGGCATGGTCAAATTTGAGGTTTTTCCTCGTTCTTCTTCCAACTGCCATAGTGGCCCAATATACCTACCTACGACTTCTGTACACCTCTGGCGATGTTGTCTGACGTGTATCCATCGAATCAGACACACTGCAGTGAATTTGGAGACATCGAAATTTTCCACTAAAAATCGTATAGCCGGCATGGTCAAATTTGAGGTTTTCCTCATTCTTCTTCCAACTGCCATAGTGGCCCAATATACCTACCTACGACTTCTGTACACCTCTGGCGATGTTGTCTGACGTGTATCCATCGAATCAGACACACGGGAGAGAATTTGGAGACATCGAAATTTTCCACTAAAAATCGTATAGCCGGCATGGTCAAATTTGAGGTTTTTCCTCGTTCTTCTTCCAACTGCCATAGTGGCCCAATATACCTACCTACGACTTCTGTACACCTCTGGCGATGTTGTCTGACGTGTATCCATCGAATCAGACACACTGCAGTGAATTTGGAGACATCGAAATTTTCCACTAAAAATCGTATAGCCGGCATGGTCAAATTTGTGGTTTTTCCTCGTTCTTCTTCCAACTGCCATAGTGGCCCAATATGACCTACCCACGACTTCTGTACACCTCTGGCGATGTTGTCTCACGTGTATCCATCGAATTAGACACACTGGAGTGAATTTGGAGACATCGAAATTTTCCACTAAAAATCGTATAGCCGGCATGGTCAAATTTGAGGTTTTTCCTTGTTCTTCTTCCAACTGCCATAGTGGCCCAATATACCTACCTACGACTTCTGTACACCTCTGGCGATGTTGTCTGACGTGTATCCATCGAATCAGACACACTGGAGTGAATTTGGAGACATCGAAATTTTCCACTAAAAATCGTATAGCCGGCATGGTCAAATTTGAGGTTTTTCCTCGTTCTTTTTCCAACTGCCATAGTGGCACAATATACCTACTTACGACTTCTGTACACCTCTGGCGATGTTGTCTGACGTGTATCCATCGAATCAGACACACTGGAGTGAATTTGGAGACATCGAAATTTTCTACTAAAAATCGTATAGCCGGCATGGTCAAATTTGAGGTTTTCCTCATTCTTCTTCCAACTGCCATAGTGGCCCAATATACCTACCTACGACTTCTGTACACCTCTGGCGATGTTGTCTGACGTGTATCCATCGAATCAGACACACTGGAGTGAATTTAGAGACATCGAAATTTTCCACTAAAAATCGTATAGCCGGCTTGGTCAAATTTGAGGTTTTTCGTCGTTCTTCTTCGAACTGCCATAGTGGCCCAATATACCTACCTACGACTTCTGTCCACCTCTGGCGATGTTGTCTGACGTGTATCCATCGAATCAGACACACTGGAGTGAATTTGGAGACATCGAAATTTTCCACTAAAAATCGTATAGCCGGCATGGTCAAATTTGAGGTTTTTCCTCGTTCTTCTTCCAACTGCCATAGTGGCCCAATATACCTACCTACGACTTCTGTACACCTCTGGCGATGTTGTCTGATGTGTATCCATCGAATCAGACACACTGGAGTGAATTTGGAGACATCGAAATTTTCCACTAAAAATCGTATAGCCGGCATGGTCAAATTTGAGGTTTTTCCTCGTTCTTCTTCCAACTACCATAGTGGCCCAATATACCTACCTACGACTTCTGTACACCTCTGGCGATGTTGTCTGACGTGTATCCATCGCATCAGACACACTGGAGTGAATTTGGAGACATCGAAATTTTCCACTAAAAATCGTATAGCCGGCATGGTCAAATTTGAGGTTTTTCCTCATTCTTCTTCCAACTGCCATAGTGGCCCAATATACCTACCTACGACTTCTGTACACCTCTGGCGATGTTGTCTGACGTGTATCCATCGAATCAGGCACACTGGAGTGAATTTGGAGACATCGAAATTTTCCACTAAAAATCGTATAGCCGGCATGGTCAAATTTGAGGTTTTTCCTCGTTCTTCTTCCAACTGCCATAGTGGCCCAATATACCTACCTACGACTTCTGTACACCTCTGGCGATGTTGTCTGACGTGTATCCATCGAATCAGACACACTGGAGTGAATTTGGAGACATCGAAATTTTCCACTAAAAATCGTATAGCCGGCATGGTCAAATTTGAGGTTTTTCCTCATTCTTCTTCCAACTGCCATAGTGGCCCAATATACCTACCTACGACTTCTGTCCACCTCTGGCGATGTTGTCTGACGTGTATCCATCGAATCAGACACACGGGAGAGAATTTGGAGACATCGAAATTTTCCACTAAAAATCGTATAGCCGGCATGGTCAAATTTGAGGTTTTTCCTCGTTCTTCTTCCAACTGCCATAGTGGCCCAATATACCTACCTACGACTTCTGTACACCTCTGGCGATGTTGTCTGACGTGTATCCATCGAATCAGACACACTGCAGTGAATTTGGAGACATCGAAATTTTCCACTAAAAATCGTATAGCCGGCATGGTCAAATTTGTGGTTTTTCCTCGTTCTTCTTCCAACTGCCATAGTGGCCCAATATACCTACCTACGACTTCTGTACACCTCTGGCGATGTTGTCTCACGTGTATCCATCGAATCAGACACACTGGAGTGAATTTGGAGACATCGAAATTTTCCACTAAAAATCGTATAGCCGGCATGGTCAAATTTGAGGTTTTTTATAGTTCTTCTTCCAACTGCCATAGTGGCCCAATATGACCTACCTACGACTTCTGTACACCTCTGGCGATGTTGTCTCACGTGTATCCATCGAATCAGACACACTGGAGTGAATTTGGAGACATCGAAATTTTCCACTAAAAATCGTATAGCCGGCATGGTCAAATTTGAGGTTTTTCCTCATTCTTCTTCCAACTGCCATAGTGGCCCAATATACCTACCTACGACTTCTGTACACCTCTGGCGATGTTGTCTGACGTGTATCCATCGAATCAGACACACTGCAGTGAATTTGGAGACATCGAAATTTTCCACTAAAAATCGTATAGCCGGCATGGTCAAATTTGTGGTTTTTCCTCGTTCTTCTTCCAACTGCCATAGTGGCCCAATATGACCTACCTACGACTTCTGTACACCTCTGGCGATGTTGTCTCACGTGTATCCATCGAATTAGACACACTGGAGTGAATTTGGAGACATCGAAATTTTCCACTAAAAATCGTATAGCCGGCATGGTCAAATTTGAGGTTTTTCCTTGTTCTTCTTCCAACTGCCATAGTGGCCCAATATACCTACCTACGACTTCTGTACACCTCTGGCGATGTTGTCTGACGTGTATCCATCGAATCAGACACACTGGAGTGAATTTGGAGACATCGAAATTTTCCACTAAAAATCGTATAGCCGGCATGGTCAAATTTGAGGTTTTTCCTCGTTCTTTTTCCAACTGCCATAGTGGCACAATATACCTACTTACGACTTCTGTACACCTCTGGCGATGTTGTCTGACGTGTATCCATCGAATCAGACACACTGGAGTGAATTTGGAGACATCGAAATTTTCTACTAAAAATCGTATAGCCGGCATGGTCAAATTTGAGGTTTTCCTCATTCTTCTTCCAACTGCCATAGTGGCCCAATATACCTACCTACGACTTCTGTACACCTCTGGCGATGTTGTCTGACGTGTATCCATCGAATCAGACACACTGGAGTGAATTTAGAGACATCGAAATTTTCCACTAAAAATCGTATAGCCGGCTTGGTCAAATTTGAGGTTTTTCGTCGTTCTTCTTCCAACTGCCATAGTGGCCCAATATACCTACCTACGACTTCTGTCCACCTCTGGCGATGTTGTCTGACGTGTATCCATCGAATCAGACACACTGGAGTGAATTTGGAGACATCGAAATTTTCCACTAAAAATCGTATAGCCGGCATGGTCAAATTTGAGGTTTTTCCTCGTTCTTCTTCCAACTGCCATAGTGGCCCAATATACCTACCTACGACTTCTGTACACCTCTGGCGATGTTGTCTGATGTGTATCCATCGAATCAGACACACTGGAGTGAATTTGGAGACATCGAAATTTTCCACTAAAAATCGTATAGCCGGCATGGTCAAATTTGAGGTTTTTCCTCGTTCTTCTTCCAACTGCCATAGTGGCCCAATATACCTACCTACGACTTCTGTACACCTCTGGCGATGTTGTCTGACGTGTATCCATCGAATCAGACACACTGGAGTGAATTTGGAGACATCGAAATTTTCCACTAAAAATCGTATAGCCGGCATGGTCAAATTTGAGGTTTTTCCTCGTTCTTCTTCCAACTGCCATAGTGGCCCAATATACCTACCTACGACTTCTGTACACCTCTGGCGATGTTGTCTGACGTGTATCCATCGAATCGGACACACTGCAGTGAATTTGGAGACATCGAAATTTTCCACTAAAAATCGTATAGCCGGCATGGTCAAATTTGTGGTTTTTCCTCGTTCTTCTTCCAACTGCCATAGTGGCCCAATATACCTACCTACGACTTCTGTACACCTCTGGCGATGTTGTCTCACGTGTATCCATCGAATCAGACACACTGGAGTGAATTTGGAGACATCGAAATTTTCCACTAAAAATCGTATAGCCGGCATGGTCAAATTTGAGGTTTTTTATAGTTCTTCTTCCAACTGCCATAGTGGCCCAATATACCTACCTACGACTTCCGTACACCTCTGGCGATGTTGTCTCACGTGTATCCATCGAATTAGACACACTGGAGTGAATTTGGAGACATCGAAATTTTCCACTAAAAATCGTATAGCCGGCATGGTCAAATTTGAGGTTTTTTATAGTTCTTCTTCCAACTGCCATAGTGGCCCAATATGACCTACCTACGACTTCTGTACACCTCTGGCGATGTTGTCTCACGTGTATCCATCGAATCAGACACACTGGAGTGAATTTGGAGACATCGAAATTTTCCACTAAAAATCGTATAGCCGGCATGGTCAAATTTGAGGTTTTTCCTCGTTCTTCTTCCAACTGCCATAGTGGCCCAATATGACCTACCTACGACTTCTGTACACCTCTGGCGATGTTGTCTCAAGTGTATCCATCGAATCAGACACACTGGAGTGAATTTGGAGACATCGAAATTTTCCACTAAAAATCGTATAGCCGGCATGGTCAAATTTGAGGTTTTTCCTTGTTCTTCTTGGTCAAATTTGAGGTTTTTCCTTGTTCTTCTTCCAACTGCCATAGTGGCCCAATATATCTACCTACGACTTCTGTACACCTCTGGCGATGTTGTCTGACGTGTATCCATCGAATCAGACACACTCTAGAGAATTTGGAGACATCGAAATTTTCCACTAAAAATCGTATAGCCGGCATGGTCAAATTTGAGGTTTTTCCTTGTTCTTCTTGGTCAAATTTGAGGTTTTTCCTTGTTCTTCTTCCAACTGCCATAGTGGCCCAATATACCTAATTACGACTTCTGTACACCTCTGGCGATGTTGTCTGACGTGTATCCATCGAATCAGACACACTGGAGTGAATTTGGAGACATCGAAATTTTCCACTAAAAATCGTATAGCCGGCATGGTCAAATTTGTGGTTTTTCCTCTTTCTTCTTCCAACTGCCATAGTGGCCCAATATACCTACCTACGACTTCTGTACACCTCTGGCGATGTTGTCTGACGTGTATCCATCGAATCAGACACACTGGAGCGAATTATTTGGAGACATCGAAATTTTCCACTAAAAATCGTATAGCCGGCATGGTCAAATTTGAGGTTTTTCCTTGTTCTTCTTCCAACTGCCATAGTGGCCCAATATACCTAATTACGACTTCTGTACACCTCTGGCGATGTTGTCTGACGTGTATCCATCGAATCAGACACACTGGAGTGAATTTGGAGACATCGAAATTTTCCACTAAAAATCGTATAGCCGGCATGGTCAAATTTGAGGTTTTTCCTCGTTCTTCTTCCAACTGCCATAGTGGCCCAATATACCTAATTACGACTTCTGTACACCTCTGGCGATGTTGTCTGACGTGTATCCATCGAATCAGACACACTGGAGTGAATTTGGAGACATCGAAATTTTCCACTAAAAATCGTATAGCCGGCATGGTCAAATTTGAGGTTTTTCCTAGTTCTTCTTCCAACTGCCATAGTGGCCCAATATACCTACCTACGACTTCTGTACACCTCTGGCGATGTTGTCTGACGTGTATCCATCGAATCAGACACACTGGAGTGAATTTGGAGACATCGAAATTTTCCACTAAAAATCGTATAGCCGGCATGGTCAAATTTGTGGTTTTTCCTCTTTCTTCTTCCAACTGCCATAGTGGCCCAATATACCTACCTACGACTTCTGTACACCTCTGGCGATGTTGTCTGACGTGTATCCATCGAATCAGACACACTGGAGCGAATTATTTGGAGACACCGAAATTTTCCACTAAAAATCGTATAGCCGGCATGGTCAAATTTGAGGTTTTTCCTCGTTCTTCTTCCAACTGCCATAGTGGCCCAATATACCTACCTACGACTTCTGTACACCTCTGGCGATGTTGTCTGACGTGTATCCATCGAATCAGACACACTGGAGTGAATTTGGAGACATCGAAATTTTCCACTAAAAATCGTATAGCCGGCATGGTCAAATTTGAGGTTTTTCCTCATTCTTCTTCCAACTGCCATAGTGGCCCAATATACCTACCTACGACTTCTGTCCACCTCTGGCGATGTTGTCTGACGTGTATCCATCGAATCAGACACACGGGAGTGAATTTGGAGACATCGAAATTTTCCACTAAAAATCGTATAGCCGGCATGGTCAAATTTGAGGTTTTTCCTCGTTCTTCTTCCAACTGCCATAGTGGCCCAATATACCTACCTACGACTTCTGTACACCTCTGGCGATGTTGTCTGATGTGTATCCATCGAATCAGACACACTGGAGTGAATTTGGAGACATCGAAATTTTCCACTAAAAATCGTATAGCCGGCATGGTCAAATTTGAGGTTTTTCCTCGTTCTTCTTCCAACTACCATAGTGGCCCAATATACCTACCTACGACTTCTGTACACCTCTGGCGATGTTGTCTGACGTGTATCCATCGAATCAGACACACTGGAGTGAATTTGGAGACATCGAAATTTTCCACTAAAAATCGTATAGCCGGCATGGTCAAATTTGAGGTTTTTCCTCGTTCTTCTTCCAACTGCCATAGTGGCCCAATATACCTACCTACGACTTCTGTACACCTCTGGCGATGTTGTCTGACGTGTATCCATCGAATCGGACACACTGCAGTGAATTTGGAGACATCGAAATTTTCCACTAAAAATCGTATAGCCGGCATGGTCAAATTTGTGGTTTTTCCTCGTTCTTCTTCCAACTGCCATAGTGGCCCAATATACCTACCTACGACTTCTGTACACCTCTGGCGATGTTGTCTCACGTGTATCCATCGAATCAGACACACTGGAGTGAATTTGGAGACATCGAAATTTTCCACTAAAAATCGTATAGCCGGCATGGTCAAATTTGAGGTTTTTTATAGTTCTTCTTCCAACTGCCATAGTGGCCCAATATACCTACCTACGACTTCCGTACACCTCTGGCGATGTTGTCTCACGTGTATCCATCGAATTAGACACACTGGAGTGAATTTGGAGACATCGAAATTTTCCACTAAAAATCGTATAGCCGGCATGGTCAAATTTGAGGTTTTTTATAGTTCTTCTTCCAACTGCCATAGTGGCCCAATATGACCTACCTACGACTTCTGTACACCTCTGGCGATGTTGTCTCACGTGTATCCATCGAATCAGACACACTGGAGTGAATTTGGAGACATCGAAATTTTCCACTAAAAATCGTATAGCCGGCATGGTCAAATTTGAGGTTTTTCCTCGTTCTTCTTCCAACTGCCATAGTGGCCCAATATGACCTACCTACGACTTCTGTACACCTCTGGCGATGTTGTCTCAAGTGTATCCATCGAATCAGACACACTGGAGTGAATTTGGAGACATCGAAATTTTCCACTAAAAATCGTATAGCCGGCATGGTCAAATTTGAGGTTTTTCCTTGTTCTTCTTGGTCAAATTTGAGGTTTTTCCTTGTTCTTCTTCCAACTGCCATAGTGGCCCAATATATCTACCTACGACTTCTGTACACCTCTGGCGATGTTGTCTGACGTGTATCCATCGAATCAGACACACTCTAGAGAATTTGGAGACATCGAAATTTTCCACTAAAAATCGTATAGCCGGCATGGTCAAATTTGAGGTTTTTCCTCGTTCTTCTTCAAACTGCCATAGTGGCCCAATATACCTAATTACGACTTCTGTACACCTCTGGCGATGTTGTCTGACGTGTATCCATCGAATCAGACACACTGGAGTGAATTTGGAGACATCGAAATTTTCCACTAAAAATCGTATAGCCGGCATGGTCAAATTTGTGGTTTTTCCTCTTTCTTCTTCCAACTGCCATAGTGGCCCAATATACCTACCTACGACTTCTGTACACCTCTGGCGATGTTGTCTGACGTGTATCCATCGAATCAGACACACTGGAGCGAATTATTTGGAGACATCGAAATTTTCCACTAAAAATCGTATAGCCGGCATGGTCAAATTTGAGGTTTTTCCTTGTTCTTCTTCCAACTGCCATAGTGGCCCAATATACCTAATTACGACTTCTGTACACCTCTGGCGATGTTGTCTGACGTGTATCCATCGAATCAGACACACTGGAGTGAATTTGGAGACATCGAAATTTTCCACTAAAAATCGTATAGCCGGCATGGTCAAATTTGAGGTTTTTCCTCGTTCTTCTTCCAACTGCCATAGTGGCCCAATATACCTAATTACGACTTCTGTACACCTCTGGCGATGTTGTCTGACGTGTATCCATCGAATCAGACACACTGGAGTGAATTTGGAGACATCGAAATTTTCCACTAAAAATCGTATAGCCGGCATGGTCAAATTTGAGGTTTTTCCTAGTTCTTCTTCCAACTGCCATAGTGGCCCAATATACCTACCTACGACTTCTGTACACCTCTGGCGATGTTGTCTGACGTGTATCCATCGAATCAGACACACTGGAGTGAATTTGGAGACATCGAAATTTTCCACTAAAAATCGTATAGCCGGCATGGTCAAATTTGTGGTTTTTCCTCTTTCTTCTTCCAACTGCCATAGTGGCCCAATATACCTACCTACGACTTCTGTACACCTCTGGCGATGTTGTCTGACGTGTATCCATCGAATCAGACACACTGGAGCGAATTATTTGGAGACACCGAAATTTTCCACTAAAAATCGTATAGCCGGCATGGTCAAATTTGAGGTTTTTCCTCGTTCTTCTTCCAACTGCCATAGTGGCCCAATATACCTACCTACGACTTCTGTCCACCTCTGGCGATGTTGTCTGACGTGTATCCATCGAATCAGACACACTGGAGTGAATTTGGAGACATCGAAATTTTCCACTAAAAATCGTATAGCCGGCATGGTCAAATTTGAGGTTTTTCCTCATTCTTCTTCCAACTGCCATAGTGGCCCAATATACCTACCTACGACTTCTGTCCACCTCTGGCGATGTTGTCTGACGTGTATCCATCGAATCAGACACACGGGAGAGAATTTGGAGACATCGAAATTTTCCACTAAAAATCGTATAGCCGGCATGGTCAAATTTGAGGTTTTTCCTCGTTCTTCTTCCAACTGCCATAGTGGCCCAATATACCTACCTACGACTTCTGTACACCTCTGGCGATGTTGTCTGACGTGTATCCATCGAATCAGACACACTGGAGTGAATTTGGAGACATCGAAATTTTCCACTAAAAATCGTATAGCCGGCATGGTCAAATTTGTGGTTTTTCCTCTTTCTTCTTCCAACTGCCATAGTGGCCCAATATACCTACCTACGACTTCTGTACACCTCTGGCGATGTTGTCTGACGTGTATCCATCGAATCAGACACACTGGAGAGAATTTGGAGACATCGAAATTTTCCACTAAAAATCGTATAGCCGGCATGGTCAAATTTGAGGTTTTTCCTCGTTCTTCTTCCAACGGCCATAGTGGCCCAATATACCTACCTACGACTTCTGTACACCTCTGGCGATGTTGTCTGACGTGTATCCATCGAATCAGATACACTGGAGTGAATTTGGAGACATCGAAATTTTCCACTAAAAATCGTATAGCCGTGTCAAATTGGTCAAATTTGAGGTTTTTCGTCGTTCTTCTTCCAACTGCCATAGTGGCCCAATATACCTACCTACGACTTCTGTACACCTCTGGCGATGTTGTCTGACGTGTATCCATCGAATCAGACACACTGGAGAGAATTTGGAGACATCGAAATTTTCCACTAAAAATCGTATAGCCGGCATGGTCAAATTTGAGGTTTTTCCTCGTTCTTCTTCCAACGGCCATAGTGGCCCAATATACCTACCTACGACTTCTGTACACCTCTGGCGATGTTGTCTCACGTGTATCCATCGAATCAGACACACTGGAGTGAATTTGGAGACATCGAAATTTTCCACTAAAAATCGTATAGCCGGCATGGTCAAATTTGAGGTTTTTTATAGTTCTTCTTCCAACTGCCATAGTGGCCCAATATACCTACCTACGACTTCCGTACACCTCTGGCGATGTTGTCTCACGTGTATCCATCGAATTAGACACACTGGAGTGAATTTGGAGACATCGAAATTTTCCACTAAAAATCGTATAGCCGGCATGGTCAAATTTGAGGTTTTTTATAGTTCTTCTTCCAACTGCCATAGTGGCCCAATATGACCTACCTACGACTTCTGTACACCTCTGGCGATGTTGTCTCACGTGTATCCATCGAATCAGACACACTGGAGTGAATTTGGAGACATCGAAATTTTCCACTAAAAATCGTATAGCCGGCATGGTCAAATTTGAGGTTTTTCCTTGTTCTTCTTGGTCAAATTTGAGGTTTTTCCTTGTTCTTCTTCCAACTGCCATAGTGGCCCAATATATCTACCTACGACTTCTGTACACCTCTGGCGATGTTGTCTGACGTGTATCCATCGAATCAGACACACTCTAGAGAATTTGGAGACATCGAAATTTTCCACTAAAAATCGTATAGCCGGCATGGTCAAATTTGAGGTTTTTCCTCGTTCTTCTTCAAACTGCCATAGTGGCCCAATATACCTAATTACGACTTCTGTACACCTCTGGCGATGTTGTCTGACGTGTATCCATCGAATCAGACACACTGGAGTGAATTTGGAGACATCGAAATTTTCCACTAAAAATCGTATAGCCGGCATGGTCAAATTTGTGGTTTTTCCTCTTTCTTCTTCCAACTGCCATAGTGGCCCAATATACCTACCTACGACTTCTGTACACCTCTGGCGATGTTGTCTGACGTGTATCCATCGAATCAGACACACTGGAGCGAATTATTTGGAGACATCGAAATTTTCCACTAAAAATCGTATAGCCGGCATGGTCAAATTTGAGGTTTTTCCTTGTTCTTCTTCCAACTGCCATAGTGGCCCAATATACCTAATTACGACTTCTGTACACCTCTGGCGATGTTGTCTGACGTGTATCCATCGAATCAGACACACTGGAGTGAATTTGGAGACATCGAAATTTTCCACTAAAAATCGTATAGCCGGCATGGTCAAATTTGAGGTTTTTCCTCGTTCTTCTTCCAACTGCCATAGTGGCCCAATATACCTAATTACGACTTCTGTACACCTCTGGCGATGTTGTCTGACGTGTATCCATCGAATCAGACACACTGGAGTGAATTTGGAGACATCGAAATTTTCCACTAAAAATCGTATAGCCGGCATGGTCAAATTTGAGGTTTTTCCTAGTTCTTCTTCCAACTGCCATAGTGGCCCAATATACCTACCTACGACTTCTGTACACCTCTGGCGATGTTGTCTGACGTGTATCCATCGAATCAGACACACTGGAGCGAATTATTTGGAGACACCGAAATTTTCCACTAAAAATCGTATAGCCGGCATGGTCAAATTTGAGGTTTTTCCTCGTTCTTCTTCCAACTGCCATAGTGGCCCAATATACCTACCTACGACTTCTGTACACCTCTGGCGATGTTGTCTGACGTGTATCCATCGAATCAGACACACTGGAGTGAATTTGGAGACATCGAAATTTTCCACTAAAAATCGTATAGCCGGCATGGTCAAATTTGAGGTTTTTCCTCATTCTTCTTCCAACTGCCATAGTGGCCCAATATACCTACCTACGACTTCTGTCCACCTCTGGCGATGTTGTCTGACGTGTATCCATCGAATCAGACACACGGGAGAGAATTTGGAGACATCGAAATTTTCCACTAAAAATCGTATAGCCGGCATGGTCAAATTTGAGGTTTTTCCTCGTTCTTCTTCCAACTGCCATAGTGGCCCAATATACCTACCTACGACTTCTGTACACCTCTGGCGATGTTGTCTGACGTGTATCCATCGAATCAGACACACTGGAGTGAATTTGGAGACATCGAAATTTTCCACTAAAAATCGTATAGCCGGCATGGTCAAATTTGTGGTTTTTCCTCTTTCTTCTTCCAACTGCCATAGTGGCCCAATATACCTACCTACGACTTCTGTACACCTCTGGCGATGTTGTCTGACGTGTATCCATCGAATCAGACACACTGGAGAGAATTTGGAGACATCGAAATTTTCCACTAAAAATCGTATAGCCGGCATGGTCAAATTTGAGGTTTTTCCTCGTTCTTCTTCCAACGGCCATAGTGGCCCAATATACCTACCTACGACTTCTGTACACCTCTGGCGATGTTGTCTGACGTGTATCCATCGAATCAGATACACTGGAGTGAATTTGGAGACATCGAAATTTTCCACTAAAAATCGTATAGCCGTGTCAAATTGGTCAAATTTGAGGTTTTTCGTCGTTCTTCTTCCAACTGCCATAGTGGCCCAATATACCTACCTACGACTTCTGTACACCTCTGGCGATGTTGTCTGACGTGTATCCATCGAATCAGACACACTGGAGAGAATTTGGAGACATCGAAATTTTCCACTAAAAATCGTATAGCCGGCATGGTCAAATTTGTGGTTTTTCCTCGTTCTTCTTCCAACTGCCATAGTTTCCCAATATGACCTACCTACGACTTCTGTACACCTCTGGCGATGTTGTCTGGCGTGTATCCATCGAATCAGACGCACTGGAGTGAATTTGGAGACATCGAAATTTTCCACTAAAAATCGTATAGCCGGCATGGTCAAATTTGTGGTTTTTCCTCATTCTTCTTCCAACTGCCATAGTCGCCCAATATACCTACCTACGACTTCTGTACACCTCTGGCGATGTTGTCTGACGTGTATCCATCGAATCAGACACACTGGAGAGAATTTGGAGACATCGAAATTTTCCACTAAAAATCGTATAGCCGGCATGGTCAAATTTGTGGTTTTTCCTCATTCTTCTTCCAACTGCCATAGTCGCCCAATATACCTACCTACGACTTCTGTACACCTCTGGCGATGTTGTCTGACGTGTATCCATCGAATCAGACACACTGGAGAGAATTTGGAGACATCGAAATTTTCCACTAAAAATCGTATAGCCGGCATGGTCAAATTTGAGGTTTTTCCTCGTTCTTCTTCCAACTGCCATAGTGGCCCAATATACCTACCTACGACTTCTGTACACCTCTGGCGATGTTGTCTGACGTGTATCCATCGAATCAGGCACACTGGAGTGAATGTGGAGACATCGAAATTTTCCACTAAAAATCGTATAGCCGGCATGGTCAAATTTGAGGTTTTTCCTCGTTCTTCTTCCAACTGCCATAGTGGCCCAATATACCTACCTACGACTTCTGTACACCTCTGGCGATGTTGTCTGACGTGTATCCATCGAATCAGACACACTGGAGTGAATTTGGAGACATCGAAATTTTCCACTAAAAATCGTATAGCCGGCATGGTCAAATTTGAGGTTTTTCCTCATTCTTCTTCCAACTGCCATAGTGGCCCAATATACCTACCTACGACTTCTGTCCACCTCTGGCGATGTTGTCTGACGTGTATCCATCGAATCAGACACACGGGAGAGAATTTGGAGACATCGAAATTTTCCACTAAAAATCGTATAGCCGGCATGGTCAAATTTGAGGTTTTTCCTCGTTCTTCTTCCAACTGCCATAGTGGCCCAATATACCTACCTACGACTTCTGTACACCTCTGGCGATGTTGTCTGACGTGTATCCATCGAATCAGACACACTGGAGTGAATTTGGAGACATCGAAATTTTCCACTAAAAATCGTATAGCCGGCATGGTCAAATTTGTGGTTTTTCCTCGTTCTTCTTCCAACTGCCATAGTGGCCCAATATACCTACCTACGACTTCTGTACACCTCTGGCGATGTTGTCTGACGTGTATCCATCGAATCAGACACACTGGAGTGAATTTGGAGACATCGAAATTTTCCACTAAAAATCGTATAGCCGGCATGGTCAAATTTGAGGTTTTTCCTTGTTCTTCTTCCAACTGCCATAGTGGCCCAATATACCTAATTACGACTTCTGTACACCTCTGGCGATGTTGCCTGACGTGTATCCATCGAATCAGACACACTGGAGTGAATTTGGAGACATCGAAATTTTCCACTAAAAATCGTATAGCCGGCATGGTAAAATTTGAGGTTTTTCCTTGTTCTTCTTCCAACTGCCATAGTGGCCCAATATACCTACCTACGACTTCTGTACACCTCTGGCGATGTTGTCTGACGTGTATCCATCGAATCAGACACACTGGAGTGAATTTGGAGACATCGAAATTTTCCACTAAAAATCGTATAGCCGGCATGGTCAAATTTGAGGTTTTTCCTAGTTCTTCTTCCAACTGCCATACTGGCCCAATATACCTACCTACGACTTCCGTACACCTCTGGCGATGTTGTCTCACGTGTATCCATCGAATTAGACACACTGGAGTGAATTTGGAGACATCGAAATTTTCCACTAAAAATCGTATAGCCGGCATGGTCAAATTTGAGGTTTTTCCTCGTTCTTCTTCCAACTGCCATAGTGGCCCAATATGACCTACCTACGACTTCTGTACACCTCTGGCGATGTTGTCTCACGTGTATCCATCGAATCAGACACACTGGAGTGAATTTGGAGACATCGAAATTTTCCACTAAAAATCGTATAGCCGGCATGGTCAAATTTGAGGTTTTTCCTTGTTCTTCTTGGTCAAATTTGAGGTTTTTCCTTGTTCTTCTTCCAACTGCCATAGTGGCCCAATATATCTACCTACGACTTCTGTACACCTCTGGCGATGTTGTCTGACGTGTATCCATCGAATCAGACACACTCTAGAGAATTTGGAGACATCGAAATTTTCCACTAAAAATCGTATAGCCGGCATGGTCAAATTTGAGGTTTTTCCTCGTTCTTCTTCAAACTGCCATAGTGGCGCAACATGACCTACCTACGACTTCTGTACACCTCTGGCGATGTTGTCTGACGTGTATCCATCGAATCAGACACACTGGAGTGAATTTGGAGACATCGAAATTTTCCACTAAAAATCGTATAGCCGGCATGGTCAAATTTGAGGTTTTTCCTTGTTCTTCTTGGTCAAATTTGAGGAAACTAAATGCGGTTCCCCGTACCCAATCCGCATTTAGTTTCTGGACACTAGCCGGCGTCCAGAAACTAAATGCGGTTTCCCATAGCCAATCCGCATTTAGTTTCTGGACACTAGCTGCTGTCCAGAAACTAAATGCGGTTTCCCATACCCAATCCGCATTTAGTTTCTGGACACTAGCCGGTGTCCAGAAACTAAATGCGGTTCCCCATACCCAATCCGCATTTAGTTTCTGGACACTAGCCGGTGTCTAGAAACTAAATGCGGTTCCCCATACCCAATCCGCATTTAGTTTCTGGACACTACCCGGTGTCCAGAAACTAAATGCGGTTCCCCATACCCAATCCGCATTTAGTTTCTGGACACCGGCTAGTGTTTCCCATACCCTATCTGCATTTAGTTTCTGGACACTAGCCGGTGTCCAGAAACTAAATGCGGTTTCCCATACCCAATCCGCATTTAGTTTCTGGACACTAGCTGCTGTCCAGAAACTAAATGCGGTTCCCCATACCCAATCCGCATGCGGTTCCCCATTCACAATCCGCATTTAGTTTCTGGACACTAGCCGGTGTCTAGAAACTAAATGCGGTTCCCCATACCCAATCCGCATTTAGTTTCTGGACACTACCCGGTGTCCTGCTGTCCAGAAACTAAATGCGGTTCCCCATACCCAATCCGCATGCGGTTCCCCATTCACAATCCGCATTTAGTTTCTGGACACTAGCCGGTGTCTAGAAACTAAATGCGGTTCCCCATACCCAATCCGCATTTAGTTTCTGGACACTACCCGGTGTCCTGCTGTCCAGAAACTAAATGCGGTTCCCCATACCCAATCCGCATTTAGTTTCTGGACACTAGCTGCTGTCCTAGCCGGTATCCAGAAACTAAATGCTGTTTCCCATACCCAATCCGCATTTAGTTTCTGGACACTAGCTGCTGGCCAGAAACTAAATGCGGTTCCCCATACCCAATCCGCATTTAGTTTCTGGACACTACCCGGTGTCCAGAAACTAAATGCGGTTCCCCATACCCAATCCGCATTTAGTTTCTGGACACTACCCGGTGTCCAGAAACTAAATGCGGTTCCCCATACCCAATCATACACTAGCCGGTGTCCAGAAACTAAATGCGGTTTCCCATACCCAATCCGCATTTAGTTTCTGGACACTAGCTGCTGTCCAGAAACTAAATGCGGTTCCCCATACCCAATCCGCATGCGGTTCCCCATTCACAATCCGCATTTGGTTTCTGGACACACTACCCGGTGTCCAGAAACTAAATGCGGTTCCCCATACCCAATCCGCATTTAGTTTCTTACCCAATCCGCATACCCAATCCGCATTTAGTTTCTGGACACTAGCTGCTGTCCAGAAACTAAATGCGGTTTCCCATACCCAATCCGCATTTAGTTTCTGGACACTACCCGGTGTCCAGAAACTAAATGCGGTTCCCCATACCCAATCATACACTAGCCGGTGTCCAGAAACTAAATGCGGTTTCCCATACCCAATCCGCATTTAGTTTCTGGACAATAGCTGCTGTCCAGAAACTAAATGCGGTTCCCCATACCCAATCCGCATTTAGTTTCTGGACACTAGCCGGTGTCCAGAAACTAAATACGGTTTGCCATACCCAATCCGCATTTAGTTTCTGGACACTAGCCGGTGTCCAGAAACTAAATGCGGTTTGCCATATTCAATCCGCATTTAGTTTCTGGACACTAGCCGGTGTCCAGAAACTAAATGCGGTTTCCCATACCCCATCCGCATTTAGTTTCTGGACACTACCCGGTGTCCTGCTGTCCAGAAACTAAATGCGGTTCCCCATTCCCAATCCGCATTTAGTTTCTGGACACTAGTCGGTGTCCAGAAATTAAATGCGGTTTCCCATACCCAATCCGCATTTAGTTTCTGGACACTAGCCGGTGTCCAGAAACTAAATGCGGTTCCCCATACCCAATCCGCATTTAGTTTCTGGACACTAGCCGGTGTCCAGAAACTAAATGCGGTTTGCCATACCCAATCCGCATTTAGTTTCTGGACACTAGCTGCTGTCCAGAAACTAAATGCGGTTCCCCATACTCAATCCGCATTTAGTTTCTGGACACTACCCGGTGTCCAGAAACTAAATGCGGTTTGCCATACCCAATCCGCATTTAGTTTCTGGACACTAGCTGCTGTCCAGAAACTAAATGCGGTTTGCCATACCCAATCCGCATTTAGTTTCTGGACACTAGCCGGTGTCCAGAATCTAAATGCGGTTCCCCATACCCAATCCGCATTTAGTTTCTGGACACTAGCCGGTGTCCAGAAACTAAATGCGGTTTGCCATACCCAATCCGCATTTAGTTTCTGGACACTAGCTGCTGTCCAGAAACTAAATGCGGTTCCCCATACCCAATCCGCATTTAGTTTCTGGACACTAGCCGGTGTCCAGAAACTAAATACGGTTTGCCATACCCAATCCGCATTTAGTTTCTGGACACTAGCCGGTGTCCAGAAACTAAATGCGGTTTGCCATATTCAATCCGCATTTAGTTTCTGGACACTAGCTGCTGTCCAGAAACTAAATGCGGTTTCCCATACCCAATCCGCATTTAGTTTCTGGACACTACCCGGTGTCCAGAAACTAAATGCGGTTCCCCATACCCAATCATACACTAGCCGGTGTCCAGAAACTAAATGCGGTTTCCCATACCCAATCCGCATTTAGTTTCTGGACACTAGCTGCTGTCCAGAAACTAAATGCGGTTCCCCATACCCAATCCGCATGCGGTTCCCCATTCACAATCCGCATTTAGTTTCTGGACAGTTGCCGGTGTCCAGAAACTAAATGCGGTTCCCCATACCCAATCCGCATTTAGTTTCTGGACAGTAGCCGGTGTCCAGAAACTAAATGCGGTTTGCCATACCCAATCCGCATTTAGTTTCTGGACACTAGCCGGTGTCCAGAAACTAAATGCGGTTTCCCATACCCAATCCGCATTTAGTTTCTGGACACTAGCTGCTGTCCAGAAATTAAATGCGGTTTCCCATACCCAATCCGCATTTAGTTTCTGGACACTAGCCGGTGTCCAGAATCTAAATGCGGTTCCCCATACCCAATCCGCATTTAGTTTCTGGACACTAGCCGGTGTCCAGAAACTAAATGCGGTTCCCCATACCCAATCCGCATTTAGTTTCTGGACAGTAGCCGGTGTCCAGAAACTAAATGCGGTTTGCCATACCCAATCCGCATTTAGTTTCTGGACACTAGCCGGTGTCCAGAAACTAAATGCGGTTTCCCATACCCAATCCGCATTTAGTTTCTGGACACTAGCTGCTGTCCAGAAATTAAATGCGGTTTCCCATACCCAATCCGCATTTAGTTTCTGGACACTAGCCGGTGTCCAGAAGCTAAATGCGGTTTCCCATACCCAATCCGCATTTAGTTTCTGGACACTACCCGGTGTCCAGAAACTAAATGCGGTTCCCCATACCCAATCCGCATTTAGTTTCTGGACACTAGCCGGTGTCCAGAAACTAAATGCGGTTTGCCATACCCAATCCGCATTTAGTTTCTGGACACTAGCTGCTGTCCAGAAACTAAATGCGGTTCCCCATACTCAATCCGCATTTAGTTTCTGGACACTACCCGGTGTCCAGAAACTAAATGCGGTTTGCCATACCCAATCCGCATTTAGTTTCTGGACACTAGCTGCTGTCCAGAAACTAAATGCGGTTTGCCATACCCAATCCGCATTTAGTTTCTGGACACTAGCTGCTGTCCAGAAATTAAATGCGGTTTCCCATACCCAATCCGCATTTAGTTTCTGGACACTAGCCGGTGTCCAGAATCTAAATGCGGTTCCCCATACCCAATCCGCATTTAGTTTCTGGACACTAGCCGGTGTCCAGAAACTAAATGCGGTTTGCCATACCCAATCCGCATTTAGTTTCTGGACACTAGCTGCTGTCCAGAAACTAAATGCGGTTCCCCATACCCAATCCGCATTTAGTTTCTGGACACTAGCCGGTGTCCAGAAACTAAATACGGTTTGCCATACCCAATCCGCATTTAGTTTCTGGACAGTAGCCGGTGTCCAGAAACTAAATGCGGTTTGCCATACCCAATCCGCATTTAGTTTCTGGACACTAGCCGGTGTCCAGAAACTAAATACGGTTTGCCATACCCAATCCGCATTTAGTTTCTGGACACTAGCCGGTGTCCAGAAACTAAATGCGGTTTGCCATATTCAATCCGCATTTAGTTTCTGGACACTAGCCGGTGTCCAGAAACTAAATGCGGTTTCCCATACCCCATCCGCATTTAGTTTCTGGACACTACCCGGTGTCCTGCTGTCCAGAAACTAAATGCGGTTCCCCATTCCCAATCCGCATTTAGTTTCTGGACACTAGTCGGTGTCCAGAAATTAAATGCGGTTTCCCATACCCAATCCGCATTTAGTTTCTGGACACTAGCCGGTGTCCAGAAACTAAATGCGGTTCCCCATACCCAATCCGCATTTAGTTTCTGGACACTAGCTGCTGTCCAGAAACTAAATGCGGTTCCCCATACTCAATCCGCATTTAGTTTCTGGACACTACCCGGTGTCCAGAAACTAAATGCGGTTTGCCATACCCAATCCGCATTTAGTTTCTGGACACTAGCTGCTGTCCAGAAACTAAATGCGGTTTGCCATACCCAATCCGCATTTAGTTTCTGGACACTAGCTGCTGTCCAGAAATTAAATGCGGTTTCCCATACCCAATCCGCATTTAGTTTCTGGACACTAGCCGGTGTCCAGAATCTAAATGCGGTTCCCCATACCCAATCCGCATTTAGTTTCTGGACACTAGCCGGTGTCCAGAAACTAAATGCGGTTTGCCATACCCAATCCGCATTTAGTTTCTGGACACTAGCTGCTGTCCAGAAACTAAATGCGGTTCCCCATACCCAATCCGCATTTAGTTTCTGGACACTAGCCGGTGTCCAGAAACTAAATACGGTTTGCCATACCCAATCCGCATTTAGTTTCTGGACACTAGCCGGTGTCCAGAAACTAAATGCGGTTTGCCATATTCAATCCGCATTTAGTTTCTGGACACTAGCTGCTGTCCAGAAACTAAATGCGGTTTCCCATACCCAATCCGCATTTAGTTTCTGGACACTACCCGCTGTCCAGAAACTAAATGCAGTTCCCCATACCCAATCATACACTAGCCGGTGTCCAGAAACTAAATGCGGTTTCCCATACCCAATCCGCATTTAGTTTCTGGACACTAGCTGCTGTCCAGAAACTAAATGCGGTTCCCCATACCCAATCCGCATGCGGTTCCCCATTCACAATCCGCATTTAGTTTCTGGACAGTTGCCGGTGTCCAGAAACTAAATGCGGTTCCCCATACCCAATCCGCATTTAGTTTCTGGACAGTAGCCGGTGTCCAGAAACTAAATGCGGTTTGCCATACCCAATCCGCATTTAGTTTCTGGACACTAGCCGGTGTCCAGAAACTAAATGCGGTTTCCCATACCCAATCCGCATTTAGTTTCTGGACACTAGCTGCTGTCCAGAAATTAAATGCGGTTTCCCATACCCAATCCGCATTTAGTTTCTGGACACTAGCTGCTGTCCAGAAATTAAATGCGGTTTCCCATACCCAATCCGCATTTAGTTTCTGGACACTAGCCGGTGTCCAGAATCTAAATGCGGTTCCCCATACCCAATCCGCATTTAGTTTCTGGACACTAGCCGGTGTCCAGAAACTAAATGCGGTTCCCCATACCCAATCCGCATTTAGTTTCTGGACAGTAGCCGGTGTCCAGAAACTAAATGCGGTTTGCCATACCCAATCCGCATTTAGTTTCTGGACACTAGCCGGTGTCCAGAAACTAAATGCGGTTTCCCATACCCAATCCGCATTTAGTTTCTGGACACTAGCTGCTGTCCAGAAATTAAATGCGGTTTCCCATACCCAATCCGCATTTAGTTTCTGGACACTAGCCGGTGTCCAGAAGCTAAATGCGGTTTCCCATACCCAATCCGCATTTAGTTTCTGGACACTACCCGGTGTCCAGAAACTAAATGCGGTTCCCCATACCCAATCCGCATTTAGTTTCTGGACACTAGCCGGTGTCCAGAAACTAAGTGCGGTTTGCCATACCCAATCCGCATTTAGTTTCTGGACACTAGCTGCTGTCCAGAAACTAAATGCGGTTCCCCATACTCAATCCGCATTTAGTTTCTGGACACTACCCGGTGTCCAGAAACTAAATGCGGTTTGCCATACCCAATCCGCATTTAGTTTCTGGACACTAGCTGCTGTCCAGAAACTAAATGCGGTTTGCCATACCCAATCCGCATTTAGTTTCTGGACACTAGCTGCTGTCCAGAAATTAAATGCGGTTTCCCATACCCAATCCGCATTTAGTTTCTGGACACTAGCCGGTGTCCAGAAGCTAAATGCGGTTTCCCATACCCAATCCGCATTTAGTTTCTGGACACTACCCGGTGTCCAGAAACTAAATGCGGTTCCCCATACCCAATCCGCATTTAGTTTCTGGACACTAGCCGGTGTCCAGAAACTAAATGCGGTTTCCCATACTCAATCCGCATTTAGTTTCTGGACACTACCACTACCCGATGTTGTCTGACGTGTATCCATCGAATCAGACACACTGGAGTGAATTTGGAGACATCGAAATTTTCCACTAAAAATCGTATAGCCGGCATGTTCAAATTTGAGGTTTTTCCTCGTTCTTCTTCCAACTGCCATAGTGGCCCAATATGACCTACCTACGACTTCTGTACACCTCTGGCGATGTTGTCTCACGTGTATCCATCGAATCAGACACACTGGAGTGAATTTGGAGACATCGAAATTTTCCACTAAAAATCGTATAGCCGGCATGGTCAAATTTGAGGTTTTTCCTTGTTCTTCTTCTGGACACTAGCTGCTGTCCAGAAACTAAATGCGGATTGGGTATGGGGAACCGCATTTAGTTCCTGGACACTAGCCGGTGGGCAGAAATTGTGGTTCCCCGTACCTAATCCGCATTTAGTTTCTGGACACTAGCCGGTGTCCAGAAACTAAATGCGGTTTCCCATACCCAATCCGCATTTAGTTTTAGTTTCTGAACACTAGCTGCTGTCCAGAAACTAAATGCGGTTCCCCATACCCAATCCGCATTTAGTTTTAGTTTCTGAACACTAGCTGCTGTCCAGAAACTAAATGCGGTTCCCCATACCCAATCCGCATTTAGTTTTAGTTTCTGAACACTAGCCGGTGTCCAGAAACTAAATGCGGTTTCCCATACCCAATCCGCATTTAGTTTCTGGACACTAGCTGCTGTCCAGAAATTAAATGCGGTTTCCCATACCCAATCCGCATTTAGTTTCTGGACACTAGCCGGTGTCCAGAAGCTAAATGCGGTTTCCCATACCCAATCCGCATTTAGTTTCTGGACACTACCCGGTGTCCAGAAACTAAATGCGGTTCCCCATACCCAATCCGCATTTAGTTTCTGGACACTAGCCGGTGTCCAGAAACTAAATGCGGTTTGCCATACCCAATCAGCATTTAGTTTCTGGACACTAGCTGCTGTCCAGAAACTAAATGCGGTTCCCCATACCCAATCCGCATTTAGTTTTAGTTTCTGAACACTAGCTGCTGTCCAGAAACTAAATGCGGTACCCCATACCCAATCCGCATTTAGTTTCTGGACACTACCCGGTGTCCAGAAACTAAATGCGGTTCCCCATACCCAATCCGCATTTAGTTTCTGGACACCGGCTAGTGTTTCCCATACCCTATCTGCATTTAGTTTCTGGACACTAGCCGGTGTCCAGAAACTAAATGCGGTTTCCCATACCCAATCCGCATTTAGTTTCTGGACACTAACTGCTGTCCAGAAACTAAATGCGGTTCCCCATACCGCATTCCCCATCCCCATACCCAATCCGCATTTAGTTTCTGGATACTAGCTGCTGTCCAGAAACTAAATGCGGTTCCCCATAGCCAATCCGCATTTAGTTTCTGGACACTAGCCGGTGTCCAGAAACTAAATGCGGTTTCAGATACCCAATCCGCATTTAGTTTCTGGACACTAGCTGCTGTCCAGAAACTAAATGCGGTTCCCCATACCCAATCCGTATTTAGTTTCTGGACACTACCCGGTGTCCTGCTGTCCAGAAACTAAATGCGGTTCCCCATACCCAATCCGCATTTAGTTTCTGGACACTAGCTGCTGTCCTAGCCGGTATCCAGAAACTAAATGCTGTTTCCCATACCCAATCCGCATTTAGTTTCTGGACACTAGCTGCTGGCCAGAAACTAAATGCGGTTCCCCATACCCAATCCGCATTTAGTTTCTGGACACTACCCGGTGTCCAGAAACTAAATGCGGTTCCCCATACCCAATCCGCATTTAGTTTCTGGACACTAGCTGCTGTCTAGAAACTAAATGCGGTTCCCCATACCCAATCCGCATGCGGTTCCAAATTCACAATCCGCATTTAGTTTCTGGACACACTACCCGGTGTCCAGAAACTAAATGCGGTTCCCCATACCCAATCCGCATTTAGTTTCTTACCCAATCCGCATACCCAATCCGCATTTAGTTTCTGGACACTAGCTGCTGTCCAGAAACTAAATGCGGTTCCCCATACCCAATCCGCATTTAGTTTCTGGACACTAGCCGGTGTCCAGAAACTAAATACGGTTTGCCATACCCAATCCGCATTTAGTTTCTGGACACTAGCCGGTGTCCAGAAACTAAATGCGGTTTGCCATATTCAATCCGCATTTAGTTTCTGGACACTAGCCGGTGTCCAGAAACTAAATGCGTTTTCCCATACCCCATCCGCATTTAGTTTCTGGACACTACCCGGTGTCCAGAAACTAAATGCGGTTCCCCATTCCCAATCCGCATTTAGTTTCTGGACACTAGTCGGTGTCCAGAAATTAAATGCGGTTTCCCATACCCAATCCGCATTTAGTTTCTGGACACTAGCCGGTGTCCAGAAACTAAATGCGGTTCCCCATACCCAATCCGCATGCGGTTCCCCATTCACAATCCGCATTTAGTTTCTGGACAGTTGCCGGTGTCCAGAAACTAAATGCGGTTCCCCATACCCAATCCGCATTTAGTTTCTGGACAGTAGCCGGTGTCCAGAAACTAAATGCGGTTTGCCATACCCAATCCGCATTTAGTTTCTGGACACTAGCCGGTGTCCAGAAACTAAATGCGGTTTCCCATACCCAATCCGCATTTAGTTTCTGGACACTAGCTGCTGTCCAGAAATTAAATGCGGTTTCCCATACCCAATCCGCATTTAGTTTCTGGACACTAGCCGGTGTCCAGAAGCTAAATGCGGTTTCCCATACCCAATCCGCATTTAGTTTCTGGACACTACCCGGTGTCCAGAAACTAAATGCGGTTCCCCATACCCAATCCGCATTTAGTTTCTGGACACTAGCCGGTGTCCAGAAACTAAATGCGGTTTGCCATACCCAATCAGCATTTAGTTTCTGGACACTAGCTGCTGTCCAGAAACTAAATGCGGTTCCCCATACCCAATCCGCATGCGGTTCCCCATTCACAATCCGCATTTAGTTTCTGGACAGTAGCCGGTGTCCAGAAACTAAATGCGGTTCCCCATACCCAATCCGCATTTAGTTTCTGGACACTAGCCGGTGTCCAGAAACTAAATGCGGTTTCCCATACCAAATCCGCATTTAGTTTCTGGACACTAGCTGCTGTCCAGAAACTAAATGCGGTTCCCCATACCCAATCCGCATTTAGTTTCTGGACACTACCCGGTGTCCAGAAACTAAATGCGGTTTGCCATACCCAATCCGCATTTAGTTTCTGGACACTAGCTGCTGTCCAGAAACTAAATGCGGTTTGCCATACCCAATCCGCATTTAGTTTCTGGACACTAGCTGCTGTCCAGAAACTAAATGCGGTTCCCCATGCCCAATCCTGGACACTATCCGGTGTCCAGAAACTAAATGCGGTTTCCCATACCAAATCCGCATTTAGTTTCTGGACACTAGCTGCTGTCCAGAAACTAAATGCGGTTTCCAATACCCAATCCGCATTTAGTTTCTGGACACTACCCGGTGTCCAGAAACTAAATGCGGTTCCCCATATCCAATCCGCATTTAGTTTCTGGACACTAGTCGGTGTCCAGAAACTAAATTCGGTTTGCCATACCCAATCCGCATTTAGTTTCTTACCCAATCCGCATACCCAATCCGCATTTAGTTTCTGGACACTACCCGGTGTCCAGAAACTAAATGCGGATTGGGTATGGGAAACCGCATTTAGTTTCTGGACAGCAGCTAGTGTCCAGAAACTAAATGCGGATTGGGTATGCGGATTGGGTAAGAAACTAAATGCGGATTGGGTATGGGGAACCGCATTTAGTTTCTGGACACCGGGTAGTGTGTCCAGAAACTAAATGCGGATTGGGTATGGCAAACCGCATTTAGTTTCTGGACACCGGCTACTGTCCAGAAACTAAATGCGGATTGGGTATGGGGTTCTAAATGAAACCGCATTTAGTTTCTGGACACCGGCTACTGTCCAGAAACTAAATGCGGATTGTGAATGGGGAACCGCATGCGGATTGGGTATGGGGAACCGCATTTAGTTTCTGGACACCGGCTAGTGTCCAGGAACTAAATGCGGATTGGGTATATGGAACCGCATTTAGTTTCTGGACAGCAGCTAGTGTAAGGGGAACCGCATTTAGTTTCTGGACAGCAGCTAGTGTCCAGAAACTAAATGCGGATTGGGTATGCGGATTGGGTAAGAAACTAAATGCGGATTGGGTATGGCAAACCGAATTTAGTTTCTGGACACCGACTAGTGTCCAGAAACTAAATGCGGATTGGATATGGGGAACCGCATTTAGTTTCTGGACACCGGGTAGTGTCCAGAAACTAAATGCGGATTGGGTAGTGTCCAGAAACTAAATGCGGATTTGGTATGGGAAACCGCATTTAGTTTCTGGACACCGGATAGTGTCCAGGATTGGGCATGGGGAACCGCATTTAGTTTCTGGACAGCAGCTAGTGTCCAGAAACTAAATGCGGATTGGGTATGGCAAACCGCATTTAGTTTCTGGACAGCAGCTAGTGTCCAGAAAATAAATGCGGATTGGGTATGGCAAACCGCATTTAGTTTCTGGACACCGGGTAGTGTCCAGAAACTAAATGCGGATTGGGTATGGGGAACCGCATTTAGTTTCTGGACAGCAGCTAGTGTCCAGAAACTAAATGCGGATTGGGTATGGGAAACCGCATTTAGTTTCTGGACACCGGCTAGTGTCCAGAAACTAAATGCGGATTGGGTATGGGGAACCGCATTCAGTTTCTGGACACCGGCTACTGTCCAGAAACTAAATGCGGATTGTGAATGGGGAACCGCATGCGGATTGGGTATGGGGAACCGCATTTAGTTTCTGGACAGCAGCTAGTGTCCAGAAACTAAATGCTGATTGGGTATGGCAAACCGCATTTAGTTTCTGGACACCGGCTAGTGTCCAGAAACTAAATGCGGATTGGGTATGGGGAACCGCATTTAGTTTCTGGACACCGGGTAGTGTCCAGAAACTAAATGCGGATTGGGTATGGGAAACCGCATTTAGCTTCTGGACACCGGCTAGTGTCCAGAAACTAAATGCGGATTGGGTATGGGAAACCGCATTTAATTTCTGGACAGCAGCTAGTGTCCAGAAACTAAATGCGGATTGGGTATGGGAAACCGCATTTAGTTTCTGGACACCGGCTAGTGTCCAGAAACTAAATGCGGATTGGGTATGGCAAACCGCATTTAGTTTCTGGACACCGGCTACTGTCCAGAAACTAAATGCGGATTGGGTATGGGGAACCGCATTTAGTTTCTGGACACCGGCAACTGTCCAGAAACTAAATGCGGATTGTGAATGGGGAACCGCATGCGGATTGGGTATGGGGAACCGCATTTAGTTTCTGGACAGCAGCTAGTGTCCAGAAACTAAATGCGGATTGGGTATGGGAAACCGCATTTAGTTTCTGGACACCGGCTAGTGTCCAGAAACTAAATGCGGATTGGGTATGGGAAACCGCATTTAATTTCTGGACACCGACTAGTGTCCAGAAACTAAATGCGGATTGGGAATGGGGAACCGCATTTAGTTTCTGGACACCGGGTAGTGTCCAGAAACTAAATGCGGATGGGGTATGGGAAAACGCATTTAGTTTCTGGACACCGGCTAGTGTCCAGAAACTAAATGCGGATTGGGTATGGCAAACCGTATTTAGTTTCTGGACACCGGCTAGTGTCCAGAAACTAAATGCGGATTGGGTATGGGGAACCGCATTTAGTTTCTGGACAGCAGCTATTGTCCAGAAACTAAATGCGGATTGGGTATGGGAAACCGCATTTAGTTTCTGGACACCGGCTAGTGTATGATTGGGTATGGGGAACCGCATTTAGTTTCTGGACACCGGGTAGTGTCCAGAAACTAAATGCGGATTGGGTATGGGAAACCGCATTTAGTTTCTGGACAGCAGCTAGTGTCCAGAAACTAAATGCGGATTGGGTATGCGGATTGGGTAAGAAACTAAATGCGGATTGGGGATGGGGAACCGCATTTAGTTTCTGGACACCGGGTAGTGTGTCCAGAAACTAAATGCGGATTGTGAATGGGGAACCGCATGCGGATTGGGTATGGGGAACCGCATTTAGTTTCTGGACACCGGGTAGTGTCCAGAAACTAAATGCGGATTGGGTATGGGGAACCGCATTTAGTTTCTGGCCAGCAGTTTCTTACCCAATCCGCATACCCAATCCGCATTTAGTTTCTGGACACTAGCTGCTGTCCAGAAACTAAATGCGGTTCCCCTTACACTAGCTGCTGTCCAGAAACTAAATGCGGTTCCATATACCCAATCCGCATTTAGTTCCTGGACACTAGCCGGTGTCCAGAAACTAAATGCGGTTTCCCATACCCAATCCGCATTTAGTTTCTGGACACTAGCTGCTGTCCAGAAACTAAATGCGGTTCCCCATACCCAATCCGCATGCGGTTCCCCATTCACAATCCGTATTTAGTTTCTGGACAGTAGCCGGTGTCCAGAAACTAAATGCGGTTCCCCATACCCAATCCGCATTTAGTTTCTGGACAGTAGCCGGTGTCCAGAAACTAAATGCGGTTTGCCATACCCAATCCGCATTTAGTTTCTGGACACACTACCCGGTGTCCAGAAACTAAATGCGGTTCCCCATACCCAATCCGCATTTAGTTTCTTACCCAATCCGCATACCCAATCCGCATTTAGTTTCTGGACACTAGCTGCTGTCCAGAAACTAAATGCGGTTCCCCATACCCAATCCGCATTTAGTTTCTTACCCAATCCGCATTTAGTTTCTGGACACTAGCTGCTGTCCAGAAACTAAATGCGGTTCCCCATACCCAATCCGCATGCGGTTCCCCATTCACAATCCGCATTTAGTTTCTGGACAGTAGCCGGTGTCCAGAAACTAAATGCGGTTCCCCATACCCAATCCGCATTTAGTTTCTGGACAGTAGCCGGTGTCCAGAAACTAAATGCGGTTTGCCATACCCAATCCGCATTTAGTTTCTGGACACACTACCCGGTGTCCAGAAACTAAATGCGGTTCCCCATACCCAATCCGCATTTAGTTTCTGGACAGTAGCCGGTGTCCAGAAACTAAATGCGGTTTGCCATACCCAATCCGCATTTAGTTTCTGGACACTAGCCGGTGTCCAGAAACTAAATGCGGTTTCCCATACCCAATCCGCATTCAATTTCAATTTCAATTTCATTTTTATTTATAATTCATTTTGGAGTGTTTACACTTGTTTATCTGCAAAGCCTGAGTGGCTTGTCTGCAGATGACTAATCACAAAAAATTACAATTATAAATGTTGAAATTCATTAAATTCAATTATGTGTAGTTAAAAAAGCAAAAACATGGGCAATACAAGTAACAAATAGTTATAATAATACAATAGTTTACGATTTTCGAATTTAAATTTAAAGTTGAATATTTTAGTTTGAAGAGTTTAAATAGATTTCTTTAACTTTTTTTATAATTTCTCTTTTGGGTAGGTTGCGAACTTCCCTTGGGAGTTCGTTGAGGATCGTCGGAATTGCCACTTTAATTGTCCTTCGACTATATTCATTCCAGTACCTCGGAACTTCACATAGCTGCTGCTGTCGTCTTCTAGTGTTCACCGTCTGCTGTGTCTGGATCCTGTATGTGTTGTCATCATCGAAATTGGCCAAGATTTCCAAATTATGTATTTGGCAGATGTTAAGCATGCGTGTTGGTTGGCTTCTTTGTTGCTGAACTTCTCTGCTACTTCCTGTTTCCACCACAAGCTTTTGAAGTCTTCTGTGCACTTTTTGTAGCGATTGCAATTGAGATGCTCTTCCCCACGCTGTTATTCCATACCGTAGATGTGATTCCACCAGGCCCATGTAGCACTGTTTGAGTACTCTTGGCGTACACAGTTTACGAAGATGGAAAAGGGCGTATGCAGAGTGACACAATTTCTTCCTCAATATCTCTATATGGTGGTTCCATTTAAAGTTGTAGTCCATTGTCAGTCCTAGGTACTTATACGTTGACACATAATCAATGTTTACGGTGCAGTCATCATCGTCTTCTGTTATTCCATCACAGCCATGTCTGTGCAAACAATCTACGCTGTGCATTTTTATCTTAAGTTTCGTTCTGGGAATATGCGGCGGGCGAATGTGCATTAACTTTGTCTTAAGTGCGTTGATAATTAATCCATGGTCGTGACACCAAGCAGCGGTTCTATTAAAATCTAATTGCATAAGTTTCACCGCTTCGTCAACGCTCCTATGGCTAACTACGTTCGCTGTGTCGTCCGCATACGCATAACCCGTACTATACTTCAGCACTGACAGTAGATCATTGACGTATATAATAAACAGAAGCGGACCTAGCTTCGATCCTTGTGGAACACCATAATCGATATTTTCTTCATTACCAATTTTGACCTGGAATGATCTGTTACTTAGGTAGCTTGCAAACCATGTTAAGATGTGACCCCGTACACCAATCTTCTCCAGCTGCCTTAAGATTTGTCTGTGGCTCAAAGTGTCGAAGGCTTTCTTAAAGTCAATAAACAGAACTACTGAGCTATGGTTTTTGTCCAAACTTAGGTACATTTTGTTCGCGAAATCTCCAAGTAGTCTGTTTATATTTTTTCCTTTGCGGAATCCAAATTGATTCTTGTTGAGGCTGTTGTATTTTTCTATAAAGTTGTATAGTCTTCTGGCCAACACCTCTTCTAGAACTTTATCGACAACTGATAGGATTGAGATTGGTCTGTAGTTAAGGATTTCACTTTTCTTTCCACTTTTGTGAATCGGTCTAACTATGGATTTTTTAAGCATGTTTGGTACAGATGCTTGATCTAAGCTCATGTTGATCAATTTTGTAAGTACTGGAGATAGGGTTTGAGCGCTGTTTTTCAGATCTTTTGGTCTTATTCCATCTACTCCCGCCGATTTGTCGCTTTTCAACGAACTCAGCATGTTGCATATCTCCTCAACTGATACATCTTCAACGTAGATTGAATGTTGTACTCTGCTTGTGTTGTACTGGAGTGTTTGGTGGCTACATTCATGAACAATTGTCCGTACTTCTGAAGTTAAAGCTTTCGCGAATTTGTTGGTCAGGTCTTTAATGTTGCTTTCATTCGAGAAATTCTTGATTAAAACCTCATCCAGATTACATTTCTTTTTACCAAGTATCGAGTTTACAAGCTTCCAGGTCTCCCTGGGGTTATTCTTACAAGTCTCAAATTGCTGTTTGTAAAAGTTCGATTTTGTTCTGGCTATCTTCTTGTTCAGCTCGTTTCGATATCTTCTGTATTCTCTGCGATAATCTTCATTGTGTCTGTTGTTTATGTGTCTCCTGTATAGTCTATCGCGTTCTTTGCAATCGTTTTTCAACTCAGCGGTAATCCAACTATGCTCCGTAGTTCTTTTCTTCCTTTTCACTGTTGATGTTGTGGTCAGAAAATTCATTGCCTCTTTGAACTTCTCATATAGATCATTTACATTTGTATATATATTCAGCTCATTCCACTTGAATTCATGTACCTTTTGTGCTACAAGGTGACTTAGGATTTGGCTTTCATTTTTGGAATCTATTTGAAGTTTGTTGTCTCTTTTAACTCCACAGTATAGCGCATAGTGATCTGAGATGCATAGTTCAATCACCGCTGAGTTAATTTCGGCATTGCTCACTCTTACGAGATTGTGGTCTATTAATGTTTTTGTATCTCTGATTGGGTCAACACGAGTGTGCGAATATATACAATTATGCAGACCTTTTGACGCTATCATCGACAAATAATCACAGACATCTGAATTAGTTTTATCTTTTAAATTTATGTTGACGTCCCCCATTATAAAAAGGTTACATTTAGTTCCGACTTCATCAACATGCTTACTTAATTCACGAACAAAACATTTAACATTCTTCTTTGGTGGTCTGTACACAGAGATGATTGACGCTTCAAAATTTCCACGTTTAACATTGATAGAGACATTTTCATACATACATGTCACTCTTTCTACTTTGTCATATACAATATTATTTTTCACGTATATACATATTCCACCTCCTCCTCCGGGGTTGCTTCGATTAAAGAACTCACTGCTGTATCCTTCAATCTGATATTGGTTATTTTCTTCTTTTCTAATATTTATTTCGCACAACATAATGACATCTATATACGACAAAAACTCATTAATATATAACATCAACGCATTCCAGTTTTTCCTCAAGGACCTTACATTTAGTGACATAGATGAGAATTCACTTATATTATTTTTTACATATACACAGGCCTCTTCTTGAGATTTAATATTTTTAAAATCGGTACTTATTATATTATCGAGTTCATTTTCCATAGTGACGATTTTTTTTTGCGCAACAGTGTTATTACGATTTTGACGTTTGTCGTGATCGTTTATGTCATTTTGTCAATATCGTTGATTGATCGTATTTCGATAATGGGATCTCCTTCTGTCTTTCTAGCAAAAACCTTGTCGTTCCGAAACCAAACAAACTTCCAGTTGGCAGTTCTTGCTTTATTTTTTGCTAACCATACAATTTTTCGGAAGTGTGATGTGAGGTGTTCGTTTATATAAATGTTTTGATTTGCGTACACCGGGTTTATTTGTTTTTGTAGTTTGGTGCACACCTGACCATACTTCAGGTTTCGTTTTTGTTTTGCTCGATCCATGAACGTAGCTTTTGTTGTTTTTCTCGTGAAGCTTACAACAATATTTTTCATTTGTTGGTTCTTTCTGTCATTATACGTGTATATTTCCTCAATATCGGATTCTCCAATTTGTGTATCAAGTGCATCACCTATTGCCTTGACCAAATCAAAAGCGTTTTCGTTGTTAGACATCGGAACGTTTTTAATTTCTACATTCCTGTCAATTTGCTTTTGTTCCAGTGTGTTTACCTGTGTCTGGAGATATGTGATTTGTTCGTCTTTATATTCGATTTGTTTTTTGTAATCTGCCAGTTCTTTTCTCAGTGCTTGTATTAAGGAGTTATTTTGTGCAAGTAAAATATCAATTTCGTCGTATTTACTTGTTGTGAACTCTACTGATTTTGAATATTCCTTTAACATTTCCTTTATTACTTTCAGTTCTTTGTTTATAGAACTGTTATCGGACAGTACAACGGCTGCTGCAGCTGTCTTCGGGGACTCCGCTGTTCTGGTTCTCTTTGCAGTTTGGACATTATCTTCATGTGGTGTTTTATCTTTTACTCTGCATGAAGGGCATGTCCAATTTTTCTTTGTCTGCTGGGACATCTTTCGGTAAGAATTTTGTGAAATTGAGCAGCATTCAAAATGTAAATCTCCCTTGCAGGCCGAGCAGTTGATATATTCGCCGTCAAGTGGTAACGGATCATCACATCTACAACACGATTTCATCTTACCAGAATGTTTTTTTTTTTTTTCGCTTTTCCTCAGTAATATCAATAGTAATTTCTAATATAAATGGTTGACTAAATAAATAATATCTAACTGCCTTTTTTGGCTTTGTGTTCGCTTCTTATTTAATTTATTTAGGTAAATTCTATTGAAATATAGCACTGCTGAAAAAAAAACACAACCGCACTGTTCTGAACTTCAACACCGGCTCCGGCAACATTTAGTTTCTGGACACTAGCTGCTGTCCAGAAATTAAATGCGGTTTCCCATACCCAATCCGCATTTAGTTTCTGGACACTAGCTGCTGTCCAGAAGCTAAATGCGGTTTCCCATACCCAATCCGCATTTAGTTTCTGGACACTACCCGGTGTCCAGAAACTAAATGCGGTTCCCCATACCCAATCCGCATTTAGTTTCTGGACACTAGCCGGTGTCCAGAAACTAAATGCGGTTTGCCATACCCAATCCGCATTTAGTTTCTGGACACTAGCTGCTGTCCAGAAACTAAATGCGGTTTGCCATACCCAATCCGCATTTAGTTTCTGGACACTAGCTGCTGTCCAGAAATTAAATGCGGTTTCCCATACCCAATCCGCATTTAGTTTCTGGACACTAGCTGCTGTCCAGAAACTAAATGCGGTTCCCCATACCCAATCCGCATGCGGTTCCCCATTCACAATCCGCATTTAGTTTCTGGACAGTAGCCGGTGTCCAGAAACTAAATGCGGTTCCCCATACCCAATCCGCATTTAGTTTCTGGACACTAGCTGCTGTCCAGAAACTAAATGCGGTTGCCCATACCCAAACCAAATTTAGTTTCTGGACACTACCCCGTGTCCAGAAACTAAATGCGGTTTGTCATACCCAATCCGCATTTAGTTTCTGGACACTAGCTGCTGTCCAGAAACTAAATGCGGTTTGCCATACCCAATCCGCATTTAGTTTCTGGACACTAGCTGCTGTCCAGAAACTAAATGCGGTTCCCCATACCCAATCCGCATTTAGTTTTTGGACACTACCCCGGTGTCCAGAAACTAAATGCGGTTTGCCATACCCAATCCGCATTTAGTTCTGGACACTAGCTGGTGTCCAGAAACTAAATGCGGTTTGCCATACCCAATCCGCATTTAGTTTCTGGACACTAGCTGCTGTCCAGAAACTAAATGCGGTTCCCCATGCCCAATCCTGGACACTAGCCGGTGTCCAGAAGCTAAATGCGGTTTCCCATACCCAATCCGCATTTAGTTTTCTGGACACTAGCTGCTGTCCAGAAACTAAATGCGGTTTCCCATACCCAATCCGCATTTAGTATCTGGACACTAGCCGGGTGTCCAGGAAACTAAATGCGGTTCCCCATTCCCAATCCGCATTTAGTTCCTGGACTCTACCCGGTGTCCAGAAACTAAATGCGGTTCCCCATACCCAATCCGCATTTAGTTTCTGGACACTAGCCGGTCTCCAGAAACTAAATGCGGTTTCCCATACCCAATCCGCATTTAGTTTCTGGACACTACCCGGTTCCCCATACCCAATCCGCATTTAGTTTCTGGACACTAGCCGGTGTCCATAAACTGAATGCGGTTCCCCATACCCAATCCGCATTTAGTTTCTGGACACTAGCCGGTGTCCAGAAGCTAAATGCGGTTTCCCATACCCAATCCGCATTTAGTTTCTGGACACTAGCTGCTGTCCATAAACTGAATGCGGTTCCCCATACCCAATCCGCATTTAGTTTCTGGACACTAGCCGGTGTCCAGAAGCTAAATGCGGTTTCCCATACCCAATCCGCATTTAGTTTCTGGACACTAGCTGCTGTCCAGAAACTAAATGCGGTTTAACATACCCAATCCGCATTTAGTATCTGGACACTAGCCGGTGTCCAGAAACTAAATGCGGTTTCCCATACCCAATCCGCATTTAGTTTCTGGAAACTACCCGATGTCCAGAAACTAAATGCGGTTCCCCATACCCAATCCGCATTTAGTTTCTGGACACTAGCCGGTGTCCAGAAACTAAATGCGGTTCCCCATACCCTATCCGCATTTAGTTTCTGGACACTAGCTGCTGTCCAGAAACTAAATGCGGTTCCCCATACCCAATCCGCATTTAGTTTCTGGACACTACTGGACACTATGCGGACACTATGCGGATTTCGTATGCCAAACCGCATTTAGTTTCTGGACACCGGGTAGTGTCTTGGGTATGGTGAACCGCATTTAGTTTCTGGACACCGGCTAGTGTCCAGAAACTAAATGCGGATTGGGTATGGGGAACCGCATTTAGTTTCTGGACACTAGCCGGTGTCCAGAAACTAAATGCGGTTCACCATACCCAAGCCGCATTTAGTTTCTGGACACTACCCGGTGTCCAGAAACTAAATGCGGTTTGGCATACGAAATCCGCATAGTGTCCGCATAGTGTCCAGTAGTGTCCAGAAACTAAATGCGGATTGGGTATGGGGAACCGCATTTAGTTTCTGGACAGCAGCTAGTGTCCAGAAACTAAATGCGGATAGGGTATGGGGAACCGCATTTAGTTTCTGGACACCGGCTAGTGTCCAGAAACTAAATGCGGATTGGGTATGGGGAACCGCATTTAGTTTCTGGACATCGGGTAGTTTCCAGAAACTAAATGCGGATTGGGTATGGGAAACCGCATTTAGTTTCTGGACAGCAGCTAGTGTCCAGAAACTAAATGCGGATTGGGTATGGGAAACCGCATTTAGCTTCTGGACACCGGCTAGTGTCCAGAAACTAAATGCGGATTGGGTATGTTAAACCGCATTTAGTTTCTGGACAGCAGCTAGTGTCCAGAAACTAAATGCGGATTGGGTATGGGAAACCGCATTTAGCTTCTGGACACCGGCTAGTGTCCAGAAACTAAATGCGGATTGGGTATGGGGAACCGCATTCAGTTTATGGCTGTCTTCGGGGACTCCGCTGTTCTGGTTCTCTTTGCAGTTTGGACATTATCTTCATGTGGTGTTTTATCTTTTACTCTGCATGAAGGGCATGTCCAATTTTTCTTTGTCTGCTGGGACATCTTTCGGTAAGAATTTTGTGAAATTGAGCAGCATTCAAAATGTAAATCTCCCTTGCAGGCCGAGCAGTTGATATATTCGCCGTCAAGTGGTAACGGATCATCACATCTACAACACGATTTCATCTTACCAGAATGTTTTTTTTTTTTTCGCTTTTCCTCAGTAATATCAATAGTAATTTCTAATATAAATGGTTGACTAAATAAATAATATCTAACTGCCTTTTTTGGCTTTGTGTTCGCTTCTTATTTAATTTATTTAGGTAAATTCTATTGAAATATAGCACTGCTGAAAAAAAAACACAACCGCACTGTTCTGAACTTCAACACCGGCTCCGGCAACATTTAGTTTCTGGACACTAGCTGCTGTCCAGAAGCTAAATGCGGTTTCCCATACCCAATCCGCATTTAGTTTCTGGACACTACCCGGTGTCCAGAAACTAAATGCGGTTCCCCATACCCAATCCGCATTTAGTTTCTGGACACTAGCCGGTGTCCAGAAACTAAATGCGGTTTGCCATACCCAATCCGCATTTAGTTTCTGGACACTAGCTGCTGTCCAGAAACTAAATGCGGTTTGCCATACCCAATCCGCATTTAGTTTCTGGACACTAGCTGCTGTCCAGAAATTAAATGCGGTTTCCCATACCCAATCCGCATTTAGTTTCTGGACACTAGCCGGTGTCCAGAAGCTAAATGCGGTTTCCCATACCCAATCCGCATTTAGTTTCTGGACACTACCCCGTGTCCAGAAACTAAATGCGGTTCCCCATACCCAATCCGCATTTAGTTTCTGGACACTAGCCGGTGTCCAGAAACTAAATGCTGTTTGCCATACCCAATCAGCATTTAGTTTCTGGACACTAGCTGCTGTCCAGAAACTAAATGCGGTTCCCCATACCCAATCCGCATGCGGTTCCCCATTCACAATCCGCATTTAGTTTCTGGACAGTAGCCGGTGTCCAGAAACTAAATGCGGTTTCCCATACCCAATCCGCATTTAGTTTCTGGACACTAGCTGCTGTCCAGAAACTAAATGCGGTTGCCCATACCCAAACCAAATTTAGTTTCTGGACACTACCCCGTGTCCAGAAACTAAATGCGGTTTGTCATACCCAATCCGCATTTAGTTTCTGGACACTAGCTGCTGTCCAGAAACTAAATGCGGTTTGCCATACCCAATCCGCATTTAGTTTCTGGACACTAGCTGCTGTCCAGAAACTAAATGCGGTTCCCCATACCCAATCCGCATTTAGTTTCTGGACACTACCCGGTGTCCAGAAACTAAATGCGGTTTGCCATACCCAATCCGCATTTAGTTTCTGGACACTAGCTGCTGTCCAGAAACTAAATGCGGTTTGCCATACCCAATCCGCATTTAGTTTCTGGACACTAGCTGCTGTCCAGAAACTAAATGCGGTTCCCCATGCCCAATCCTGGACACTAGCCGGTGTCCAGAAGCTAAATGCGGTTTCCCATACCCAATCCGCATTTAGTTTCTGGACACTAGCTGCTGTCCAGAAACTAAATGCGGTTTCCCATACCCAATCCGCATTTAGTATCTGGACACTACCCGGTGTCCAGAAACTAAATGCGGTTCCCCATTCCCAATCCGCATTTAGTTCCTGGACTCTACCCGGTGTCCAGAAACTAAATGCGGTTCCCCATACCCAATCCGCATTTAGTTTCTGGACACTAGCCGGTCTCCAGAAACTAAATGCGGTTTCCCATACCCAATCCGCATTTAGTTTCTGGACACTACCCGGTGTCCAGAAACTAAATGCGGTTCGCCATACCCAATCCGCATTTAGTTTCTGGACACTACCCGATGTCCAGAAACTAAATGCGGTTCCCCATACCCAATCCGCATTTAGTTTCTGGACACTAGCCGGTGTCCAGAAACTAAATGCGGTTCCCCATACCCAATCCGCATTTAGTTTCTGGACACTAGCTGCTGTCCAGAAACTAAATGCGGTTCCCCATACCCAATCCGCATTTAGTTTCTGGACACTAGCCGGTCTCCAGAAACTAAATGCGGTTTCCCATACCCAATCCGCATTTAGTTTCTGGACACTACCCGGTGTCCAGAAACTAAATGCGGTTCCCCATACCCAATCCGCATTTAGTTTCTGGACACTAGCCGGTGTCCATAAACTGAATGCGGTTCCCCATACCCAATCCGCATTTAGTTTCTGGACACTACCCGGTGTCCAGAAGCTAAATGCGGTTTCCCATACCCAATCCGCATTTAGTTTCTGGACACTAGCTGCTGTCCATAAACTGAATGCGGTTCCCCATACCCAATCCGCATTTAGTTTCTGGACACTAGCCGGTGTCCAGAAGCTAAATGCGGTTTCCCATACCCAATCCGCATTTAGTTTCTGGACACTAGCTGCTGTCCAGAAACTAAATGCGGTTTAACATACCCAATCCGCATTTAGTATCTGGACACTAGCCGGTGTCCAGAAACTAAATGCGGTTTCCCATACCCAATCCGCATTTAGTTTCTGGAAACTACCCGATGTCCAGAAACTAAATGCGGTTCCCCATACCCAATCCGCATTTAGTTTCTGGACACTAGCCGGTGTCCAGAAACTAAATGCGGTTCCCCATAACCTATCCGCATTTAGTTTCTGGACACTAGCTGCTGTCCAGAAACTAAATGCGGTTCCCCATACCCAATCCGCATTTAGTTTCTGGACACTACTGGACACTATGCGGACACTATGCGGATTTCGTATGCCAAACCGCATTTAGTTTCTGGACACCGGGTAGTGTCCAGAAACTAAATGCGGATTGGGTATGGGGAACCGCATTTAGTTTCTGGACACTAGCCGGTGTCCAGAAACTAAATGCGGTTTCCCATACCCAATCCGCATTTAGTTTCTGGAAACTAGCTGCTGTCCAGAAACTAAATGCGGTTCCCCATACCCAATCCGCATTTAGTTTCTGGACACTAGCCGGTGTCCAGAAACTAAATGCGGTTCCCCATACCCTATCCGCATTTAGTTTCTGGACACTAGCTGCTGTCCAGAAACTAAATGCGGTTCCCCATACCCAATCCGCATTTAGTTTCTGGACACTACTGGACACTATGCGGACACTATGCGGATTTCGTATGCCAAACCGCATTTAGTTTCTGGACACCGGGTAGTGTCCAGAAACTAAATGCGGCTTGGGTATGGTGAACCGCATTTAGTTTCTGGACACCGGCTAGTGTCCAGAAACTAAATGCGGATTGGGTATGGGGAACCGCATTTAGTTTCTGGACACCGGGTAGAGTCCAGGAACTAAATGCGGATTGGGAATGGGGAACCGCATTTAGTTTCTGGACACCGGCTAGTGTCCAGATACTAAATGCGGATTGGGTATGGGAAACCGCATTTAGTTTCTGGACAGCAGCTAGTGTCCAGAAACTAAATGCGGATTGGGTATGGGAAACCGCATTTAGCTTCTGGACACCGGCTAGTGTCCAGAAACTAAATGCGGATTGGGTATGGGAAACCGCATTTAGCTTCTGGACACCGGCTAGTGTCCAGGATTGGGCATGGGGAACCGCATTTAGTTTCTGGACAGCAGCTAGTGTCCAGAAACTAAATGCGGATTGGGTATGGCAAACCGCATTTAGTTTCTGGACAGCAGCTAGTGTCCAGAAACTAAATGCGGATTGGGTATGGCAAACCGCATTTAGTTTCTGGACACCGGGTAGTGTCCAGAAACTAAATGCGGATTGGGTATGGGGAACCGCATTTAGTTTCTGGACAGCAGCTAGTGTCCAGAAACTAAATGCGGATTGGGTATGGCAAACCGCATTTAGTTTCTGGACAGCAGCTAGTGTCCAGAAACTAAATGCGGATTGGGTATGACAAACCGCATTTAGTTTCTGGACACGGGGTAGTGTCCAGAAACTAAATTTGGTTTGGGTATGGGCAACCGCATTTAGTTTCTGGACAGCAGCTAGTGTCCAGAAACTAAATGCGGATTGGGTATGGGAAACCGCATTTAGTTTCTGGACACCGGCTAGTGTCCAGAAACTAAATGCGGATTGGGTATGGGGAACCGCATTTAGTTTCTGGACACCGGCTACTGTCCAGAAACTAAATGCGGATTGTGAATGGGGAACCGCATGCGGATTGGGTATGGGGAACCGCATTTAGTTTCTGGACAGCAGCTAGTGTCCAGAAACTAAATGCTGATTGGGTATGGCAAACAGCATTTAGTTTCTGGACACCGGCTAGTGTCCAGAAACTAAATGCGGATTGGGTATGGGGAACCGCATTTAGTTTCTGGACACGGGGTAGTGTCCAGAAACTAAATGCGGATTCGGTATGGGAAACCGCATTTAGCTTCTGGACACCGGCTAGTGTCCAGAAACTAAATGCGGATTGGGTATGGGAAACCGCATTTAATTTCTGGACAGCAGCTAGTGTCCAGAAACTAAATGCGGATTGGGTATGGCAAACCGCATTTAGTTTCTGGACAGCAGCTAGTGTCCAGAAACTAAATGCGGATTGGGTATGGGAAACCGCATTTAGCTTCTGGACACCGGCTAGTGGCCAGGATTGGGCATGGGGAACCGCATTTAGTTTCTGGACAGCAGCTAGTGTCCAGAAACTAAATGCGGATTGGGTATGGCAAACCGCATTTAGTTTCTGGACAGCAGCTAGTGTCCAGAAACTAAATGCGGATTGGGTATGGCAAACCGCATTTAGTTTCTGGACACCGGGTAGTGTCCAGAAACTAAATGCGGATTGGGTATGGGGAACCGCATTTAGTTTCTGGACAGCAGCTAGTGTCCAGAAACTAAATGCGGATTGGGTATGGCAAACCGCATTTAGTTTCTGGACAGCAGCTAGTGTCCAGAAACTAAATGCGGATTGGGTATGACAAACCGCATTTAGTTTCTGGACACGGGGTAGTGTCCAGAAACTAAATTTGGTTTGGGTATGGGCAACCGCATTTAGTTTCTGGACAGCAGCTAGTGTCCAGAAACTAAATGCGGATTGGGTATGGGAAACCGCATTTAGTTTCTGGACAGCAGCTAGTGTCCAGAAACTAAATGCGGATTGGGTATGGCAAACCGCATTTAGTTTCTGGACACCGGCTAGTGTCCAGAAACTAAATGCGGATTGGGTATGGGGAACCGCATTTAGTTTCTGGACACCGGGTAGTGTCCAGAAACTAAATGCGGATTGGGTATGGGAAACCGCATTTAGCTTCTGGACAGCAGCTAGTGTCCAGAAACTAAATGCGGATTGGGTATGGGAAACCGCATTTAATTTCTGGACAGCAGCTAGTGTCCAGAAACTAAATGTTGCCGGAGCCGGTGTTGAAGTTCAGAACAGTGCGGTTGTGTTTTTTTTTCAGCAGTGCTATATTTCAATAGAATTTACCTAAATAAATTAAATAAGAAGCGAACACAAAGCCAAAAAAGGCAGTTAGATATTATTTATTTAGTCAACCATTTATATTAGAAATTACTATTGATATTACTGAGGAAAAGCGAAAAAAAAAAAAAACATTCTGGTAAGATGAAATCGTGTTGTAGATGTGATGATCCGTTACCACTTGACGGCGAATATATCAACTGCTCGGCCTGCAAGGGAGATTTACATTTTGAATGCTGCTCAATTTCACAAAATTCTTACCGAAAGATGTCCCAGCAGACAAAGAAAAATTGGACATGCCCTTCATGCAGAGTAAAAGATAAAACACCACATGAAGATAATGTCCAAACTGCAAAGAGAACCAGAACAGCGGAGTCCCCGAAGACAGCTGCAGCAGCCGTTGTACTGTCCGATAACAGTTCTATAAACAAAGAACTGAAAGTAATAAAGGAAATGTTAAAGGAATATTCAAAATCAGTAGAGTTCACAACAAGTAAATACGACGAAATTGATATTTTACTTGCACAAAATAACTCCTTAATACAAGCACTGAGAAAAGAACTGGCAGATTACAAAAAACAAATCGAATATAAAGACGAACAAATCACATATCTCCAGACACAGGTAAACACACTGGAACAAAAGCAAATTGACAGGAATGTAGAAATTAAAAACGTTCCGATGTCTAACAACGAAAACGCTTTTGATTTGGTCAAGGCAATAGGTGATGCACTTGATACACAAATTGGAGAATCCGATATTGAGGAAGTATACACGTATAATGACAGAAAGAACCAACAAATGAAAAATATTGTTGTAAGCTTCACGAGAAAAACAACAAAAGCTACGTTCATGGATCGAGCAAAACAAAAACGAAACCTGAAGTATGGTCAGGTGTGCACCAAACTACAAAAACAAATAAACCCGGTGTACGCAAATCAAAACATTTATATAAACGAACACCTCACATCACACTTCCGAAAAATTGTATGGTTAGCAAAAAATAAAGCAAGAACTGCCAACTGGAAGTTTGTTTGGTTTCGGAACGACAAGGTTTTTGCTAGAAAGACAGAAGGAGATCCCATTATCGAAATACGATCAATCAACGATATTGACAAAATGACATAAACGATCACGACAAACGTCAAAATCGTAATAACACTGTTGCGCAAAAAAAAATCGTCACTATGGAAAATGAACTCGATAATATAATAAGTACCGATTTTAAAAATATTAAATCTCAAGAAGAGGCCTGTGTATATGTAAAAAATAATATAAGTGAATTCTCATCTATGTCACTAAATGTAAGGTCCTTGAGGAAAAACTGGAATGCGTTGATGTTATATATTAATGAGTTTTTGTCGTATATAGATGTCATTATGTTGTGCGAAATAAATATTAGAAAAGAAGAAAATAACCAATATCAGATTGAAGGATACAGCAGTGAGTTCTTTAATCGAAGCAACCCCGGAGGAGGAGGTGGAATATGTATATACGTGAAAAATAATATTGTATATGACAAAGTAGAAAGAGTGACATGTATGTATGAAAATGTCTCTATCAATGTTAAACGTGGAAATTTTGAAGCGTCAATCATCTCTGTGTACAGACCACCAAAGAAGAATGTTAAATGTTTTGTTCGTGAATTAAGTAAGCATGTTGATGAAGTCGGAACTAAATGTAACCTTTTTATAATGGGGGACGTCAACATAAATTTAAAAGATAAAACTAATTCAGATGTCTGTGATTATTTGTCGATGATAGCGTCAAAAGGTCTGCATAATTGTATATATTCGCACACTCGTGTTGACCCAATCAGAGATACAAAAACATTAATAGACCACAATCTCGTAAGAGTGAGCAATGCCGAAATTAACTCAGCGGTGATTGAACTATGCATCTCAGATCACTATGCGCTATACTGTGCAGTTAAAAGAGACAACAAACTTCAAATAGATTCCAAAAATGAAAGCCAAATCCTAAGTCACCTTGTAGCACAAAAGGTACATGAATTCAAGTGGAATGAGCTGAATATATATACAAATGTAAATGATCTATATGAGAAGTTCAAAGAGGCAATGAATTTTCTGACCACAACATCAACAGTGAAAAGGAAGAAAAGAACTACGGAGCATAGTTGGATTACCGCTGAGTTGAAAAACGATTGCAAAGAACGCGATAGACTATACAGGAGACACATAAACAACAGACACAATGAAGATTATCGCAGAGAATACAGAAGATATCGAAACGAGCTGAACAAGAAGATAGCCAGAACAAAATCGAACTTTTACAAACAGCAATTTGAGACTTGTAAGAATAACCCCAGGGAGACCTGGAAGCTTGTAAACTCGATACTTGGTAAAAAGAAATGTAATCTGGATGAGGTTTTAATCAAGAATTTCTCGAATGAAAGCAACATTAAAGACCTGACCAACAAATTCGCGAAAGCTTTAACTTCAGAAGTACGGACAATTGTTCATGAATGTAGCCACCAAACACTCCAGTACAACACAAGCAGAGTACAACATTCAATCTACGTTGAAGATGTATCAGTTGAGGAGGTATGCAACATACTGAGTTCGTTGAAAAGCGACAAATCGGCGGGAGTAGATGGAATAAGACCAAAAGATCTGAAAAACAGCGCTCAAACCCTATCTCCAGTACTTACAAAATTGATCAACATGAGCTTAGATCAAGCATCTGTACCAAACATGCTTAAAAAATCTATAGTTAGACCGATTCACAAAAGTGGAAAGAAAAGTGAAATCCTTAACTACAGACCAATCTCAATCCTATCAGTTGTCGATAAAGTTCTAGAAGAGGTGTTGGCCAGAAGACTATACAACTTTATAGAAAAATACAACAGCCTCAACAAGAATCAATTTGGATTCCGCAAAGGAAAAAATATAAACAGACTACTTGGAGATTTCGCGAACAAAATGTACCTAAGTTTGGACAAAAACCATAGCTCAGTAGTTCTGTTTATTGACTTTAAGAAAGCCTTCGACACTTTGAGCCACAGACAAATCTTAAGGCAGCTGGAGAAGATTGGTGTACGGGGTCACATCTTAACATGGTTTGCAAGCTACCTAAGTAACAGATCATTCCAGGTCAAAATTGGTGATTACGTTAGCAATGAAGAAAATATCGATTATGGTGTTCCACAAGGCTCGAAGCTAGGTCCGCTTCTGTTTATTATATACGTCAATGATCTACTGTCAGTGCTGAAGTATAGTACGGGTTATGCGTATGCGGACGACACAGCGAACGTAGTTAGCCATAGGAGCGTTGACGAAGCGGTGAAACTTATGCAATTAGATTTTAATAGAATCGCTGCTTGGTGTCACGACCATGGATTAATTATCAACGCACTTAAGACAAAGTTAATGCACATTCGCCCGCCGCATATTCCCAGAACGAAACTTAAGATAAAAATGCACAGCGTAGATTGTTTGCACAGACATGGCTGTGATGGAATAACAGAAGACGATGATGACTGCACCGTAAACATTGATTATGTGTCAACGTATAAGTACCTAGGACTGACAATGGACTACAACTTTAAATGGAACCACCATATAGAGATATTGAGGAAGAAATTGTGTCACTCTGCATACGCCCTTTTCCATCTTCGTAAACTGTGTACGCCAAGAGTACTCAAACAGTGCTACATGGGCCTGGTGGAATCACATCTACGGTATGGAATAACAGCGTGGGGAAGAGCATCTCAATTGCAATCGCTACAAAAAGTGCACAGAAGACTTCAAAAGCTTGTGGTGGAAACAGGAAGTAGCAGAGAAGTTCAGCAACAAAGAAGCCAACCAACACGCATGCTTAACATCTGCCAAATACATAATTTGGAAATCTTGGCCAATTTCGATGATGACAACACATACAGGATCCAGACACAGCAGACGGTGAACACTAGAAGACGACAGCAGCAGCTATGTGAAGTTCCGAGGTACTGGAATGAATATAGTCGAAGGACAATTAAAGTGGCAATTCCGACGATCCTCAACGAACTCCCAAGGGAAGTTCGCAACCTACCCAAAAGAGAAATTATAAAAAAAGTTAAAGAAATCTATTTAAACTCTTCAAACTAAAATATTCAACTTTAAATTTAAATTCGAAAATCGTAAACTATTGTATTATTATAACTATTTGTTACTTGTATTGCCCATGTTTTTGCTTTTTTAACTACACATAATTGAATTTAATGAATTTCAACATTTATAATTGTAATTTTTTGTGATTAGTCATCTGCAGACAAGCCACTCAGGCTTTGCAGATAAACAAGTGTAAACACTCCAAAATGAATTATAAATAAAAATGAAATTGAAATTGAAATTGAATGCGGATTGGGTATGGGAAACCGCATTTAGTTTCTGGACACCGGCTACTGTCCAGAAACTAAATGCGGATTGGGTATGGGGAACCGCATTTAGTTTCTGGACACCGGGTAGTGTGTCCAGAAACTAAATGCGGATTGGGTATGGCAAACCGCATTTAGTTTCTGGACACCGGCTATTGTCCAGAAACTAAATGCGGATTGGGTATGGGGAACCGCATTTAGTTTCTGGACACCGGCTACTGTCCAGAAACTAAATGCGGATTGTGAATGGGGAACCGCATGCGGATTGGGTATGGGGAACCGCATTTAGTTTCTGGACAGCAGCTAGTGTCCAGACACCGGGTAGTGTCCAGAAACTAAATGCGGCTTGGGTATGGTGAACCGCATTTAGTTTCTGGACACCGGCTAGTGTCCAGAAACTAAATGCGGATTGGGTATGGGGAACCGCATTTAGTTTCTGGACACCGGCTAGTGTCCATACCCGGTTCCCCATACCCAATCCGCATTTAGTTTCTGGACACTAGCCGGTGTCCAGAAACTGAATGCGGTTCCCCATACCCAATCCGCATTTAGTTTCTGGACACTAGCTGCTGTCCATAAACTGAATGCGGTTCCCCATACCCAATCCGCATTTAGTTTCTGGACACTAGCCGGTGTCCAGAAGCTGAATGCGGTTTCCCATACATAATCCGCATTTAGTTTCTGGACACTAGCTGCTGTCCAGAAACTAAATGCGGTTTCCCATACCCAATCCGCATTTAGTATCTGGACACTAGCCGGTGTCCAGAAACTAAATGCGGTTTGCCATACCCAATCCGCATTTAGTTTCTGGACACTAGCCGGTGTCCAGAAGCTGAATGCGGTTTCCCATACCCAATCCGCATTTAGTTTCTGGACACTAGCTGCTGTCCAGAAACTAAATGCGGTTTCCCATACCCAATCCGCATTTAGTATCTGGACACTAGCCGGTGTCCAGAAACTAAATGCGGTTTCCCATACCCAATCCGCATTTAGTTTCTGGACACTACCCGATGTCCAGAAACTAAATGCGGTTCCCCATACCCAATCCGCATTTAGTTTCTGGACACTACCCGATGTCCAGAAACTAAATGCGGTTCCCCATACCCTATCCGCATTTAGTTTCTGGACACTAGCTGCTGTCCATAAACTGAATGCGGTTCCCCATACCCAATCCGCATTTAGTTTCTGGACACTAGCCGGTGTCCAGAAGCTAAATGCGGTTTCCCATACCCAATCCGCATTTAGTTTCTGGACACTAGCTGCTGTCCAGAAACTAAATGCGGTTCCCCATACCCAATCCGCATTTAGTTTCTAAAACGGTTCCCCATACCCAGTCCACATTTAGTTTCTGGACACTAGCTGCTGTCCAGAAACTAAATGCGGTTCCCCATACCCAATCCGCATTTAGTTTCTGGACACTAGCCGGTGTCCAGAAACTAAATACGGTTTCCCATACGAAATCCGCATTTAGTTTCTGGACACTAGCTGCTGTCCAGAAACTAAATGCGGTTCCCCATACCCAATCCGCATTTAGTTTCTGGACACTAGCCGGTGTCCAGAAACTAAATACGGTTTCCCATACGAAATCCGCATTTAGTTTCTGGACACTAGCTGCTGTCCAGAAACTAAATAAGGTTCCCCATACCCAATCCGCATTTAGTTTCTAAAACGGTTCCCCATACCCAGTCCGCATTTAGTTTCTGGACACTAGCTGCTGTCCAGAAACTAAATGCGGTTCCCCATACCCAATCCGCATTTAGTTTCTAAAACGGTTCCCCATACCCAGTCCGCATTTAGTTTCTGGACACTAGCTGCTGTCCAGAAACTAAATGCGGTTTCCCATACCCAATCCGCATTTAGTTTCTGGACACTACCCGGTGTCCAGAAACTGAATGCGGTTCCCCATACCCAATCAGGATACACTGCTGTATCCTTCAATCTGATATTGGTTATTTTCTTCTTTTCTAATATTTATTTCGCACAACATAATGACATCTATATACGACAAAAACTCATTAATATATAACATCAACGCATTCCAGTTTTTCCTCAATAACCTTACATTTAGTGACATAGATGAGAATTCACTTATATTATTTTTTACATATACACAGGCCTCTTCTTGAGATTTAATATTTTTAAAATCGGTACTTATTATATTATCGAGTTCATTTTCCATAGTGACGATTTTTTTTTGCGCAACAGTGTTATTACGATTTTGACGTTTGTCGTGATCGTTTATGTCATTTTGTCAATATCGTTGATTGATCGTATTTCGATAATGGGATCTCCTTCTGTCTTTCTAGCAAAAACCTTGTCGTTCCGAAACCAAACAAACTTCCAGTTGGCAGTTCTTGCTTTATTTTTTGCTAACCATACAATTTTTCGGAAGTGTGATGTGAGGTGTTCGTTTATATAAATGTTTTGATTTGCGTACACCGGGTAGTGTCCAGAAACTAAATGCGGGTTGGGTATGGGGAACCGCATTTAGTTTCTGGACACCGGGTAGTGTCCAGAAACTAAATGCGGATTGGGTATGGGTAACCGCATTTAGTTTCTGGACAGCAGCTAGTGTCCAGAAACTAAATGCGGATTGGGTATGGCAAACCGCATTTAGTTTCTGGACAGCGGCTAGTGTCCAGAAACTAAATGCGGATTGGGTATGGCAAACCGCATTTAGTTTCTGGACACCGGCTAGTGTCCAGAAACTAAATGCGGATTGGGTATGGGGAACCGCATTTAGTTTCTGGACAGCGGCTAGTGTCCAGAAACTAAATGCGGATTGGGTATGGCAAACCGCATTTAGTTTCTGGACAGCAGCTAGTGTCCAGAAACTAAATGCGGATTGGGTATGGGGAACCGCATTTAGTTTCTGGACACCGGGTAGTGTCCAGAAACTAAATGCGGATTGGGTATGGGGAACCGCATTTAGTTTCTGGACAGCAGCTAGTGTCCAGAAACTAAATGCGGATTTCGTATGGGAAACCGTATTTAGTTTCTGGACACCGGCTAGTGTCCAGAAACTAAATGCGGATTGGGTATGGGAAACCGCATTTAGTTTTTGGACACCGGCTAGTGTCACCGGCTAATGTCCAGAAACTAAATGCGGATTGGGTATGGCAAACCGCATTTAGTTTCTGGACACCGGCTAGTGTCCAGAAACTAAATGCGGATTGGGTATGGGTAACCGCATTTAGTTTCTGGACAGCAGCTAGTGTCCAGAAACTAAATGCGGATTGGGTATGGCAAACCGCATTTAGTTTCTGGACACCGGGTAGTGTCCAGAAACTAAATGCGGATTGGGTATGGGAAACCGCATTTAGCACCAGAAACTAAATGCGGATTGGGTAGGGGAAACCGCATTTAGTTTCTGGACAGCAGCTAGTGTCCAGAAACTAAATGCCGATTGGGTATGGCAAACCGCATTTAGTTTCTGGACACCGGCTAGTGTCCAGAAACTAAATGCGGATTGGGTATGGGAAACCGCATTTAGTTTCTGCCCACCGGCTAGTGTCCAGGAACTAAATGCGGATTTTGTATTTGAAACCGCATTTAATTTCTGGACACCGGCTAGTGTCCAGAAACTAAATGCGGATTGGGTATGGGAAACCGCATTTAGTTTATGGACAGCAGCTAGTGTCCAGAAACTAAATGCGGATTGGGTATGGGAAACCGCATTTAGCTTCTGGACACCGGCTAGTGTCCAGAAACTAAATGCGGATTGGGTATGGGAAAACCGCATTCAGTTTCTGGACACCGGCTAGTGTCCAGAAACTAAATGCGGATGGGTTATGGGGAACCGCATTTAGTTTCTGGACACCGGGTAGTGTCCAGAAACTAAATGCGGCTTGGGTATGGTGACTAAATGCGGATTGGGTATGGGAAACCGCATTTAGTTTATGGACAGCAGCTAGTGTCCAGAAACTAAATGCGGATTGGGTATGGGAAACCGCATTTAGCTTCTGGACACCGGCTAGTGTCCAGAAACTAAATGCGGATTGGGTATGGCAAACCGCAATTAGTTTCTGGACACAGGGTATGGGGAACCGCATTTAGTTTCTGGACAGCAGCTAGTGTCCAGAAACTAAATGCGGATTGGGTATGGGACACCGCATTTAGTTTCTGGAGACCGGCTAGTGTCCAGAAACTAAATGCGGATTGGGTATGGGGAACCGCATTTAGTTTCTGGACAGCAGCTAGTGTCCAGAAACTAAATGCGGATTGGGTATGGGGAACCGCATTTAGTTTCTGGACAGAAGCTAGTGTCCAGAAACTAAATGCGGATTGGGTATGGGACACCGCATTTAGTTTCTGGAGACCGGCTAGTGTCCAGAAACTAAATGCGGATTGGGTATGGGGAACCGCATTTAGTTTCTGGACAGCAGCTAGTGTCCAGAAACTAAATGCGGATTGGGTATGGGACACCGCATTTAGTTTCTGGAGACCGGCTAGTGTCCAGAAACTAAATGCGGATTGGGTATGGGTAACCGCATTTAGTTTCTGGACAGCAGCTAGTGTCCAGAAACTAAATGCGGATAGGGTATGGGGAACCGCATTTAGTTTCTGGACACCGGCTAGTGTCCAGAAACTAAATGCGGATTGGGTATGGCAAACCGCAATTAGTTTCTGGACACAGGGTATGGGGAACCGCATTTAGTTTCTGGACAGCAGCTAGTGTCCAGAAACTAAATGCGGATTGGGTATGGGACACCGCATTTAGTTTCTGGAGACCGGCTAGTGTCCAGAAACTAAATGCGGATTGGGTATGGGAAACCGCATTTAGTTTCTGGACACCGGCTAGTGTCCAGATACTAAATGCGGATTGGGTATGGGAAACCGCATTTAGTTTCTGGACAGCAGCTAGTGTCCAGAAACTAAATGCGGATTGGGTATGGGAAACCGCATTTAGCTTCTGGACACCGGCTAGTGTCCAGAAACTAAATGCGGATTGGGTATGGGGAACCGCATTCAGTTTATGGACAGCAGCTAGTGTCCAGAAACTAAATGCGGATTGGGTATGGGAAACCGCATTTAGCTTCTGGACACTAGCCGGTGTCCATGTAGTGTATGTAGTGTATGGCAAACCGCATTTAGTTTCTGGACACCGGCTAGTTTCCAGAAACTAAATGCGGATTGGGTATGGGGAACCGCATTCAGTTTCTTTACACCGGGTAGTGTCCAGAAACTAAATGCGGATTGGGTATGGGAAACCGCATTTAGTTTATGGACAGCAGCTAGTGTCCAGAAACTAAATGCGGATTGGGTATGGGGAACCGCATTCAGTTTCTGGACACCGGGTAGTGTTATCCATAAACTATAATAACTATAATAAACTATAATAAACTAAATGCGGTTTCCCATACCCAATCCGCATTTAGTTTCTGGACAGCGGCTAGTTTCCAGAAACTAAATGCGGATTGGGTATGGGGAACCGCATTCAGTTTCTTTACACCGGGTAGTGTCCAGAAACTAAATGCGGATTGGGTATGGGAAACCGCATTTAGTTTATGGACAGCAGCTAGTGTCCAGAAACTAAATGCGGATTGGGTATGGGAAACCGCATTTAGCTTCTGGACACCGGCTAGTGTCCAGAAACTAAATGCGGATTGGGTATGGCAAACCGCATTTAGTTTCTGGACACCGGCTAGTTTCCAGAAACTAAATGCGGATTGGGTATGGGGAACCGCATTCAGTTTCTGGACACCGGGTAGTGTCCAGAAACTAAATGCGGATTGGTTATGGGAAACCGCATTTAGTTTATGGACAGCAGCTAGTGTCCAGAAACTAAATGCGGATTGGGTATGGGAAACCGCATTTAGCTTCTGGACACCGGCTAGTGTCCAGAAACTAAATGCGGATTGTTTCTGGACACCGGGTAGTGTCCAGAAACTAAATGCGGATTGGGTATGGGAAACCGCATTTAGCTTCTGGACACCGGCTAGTGTCCAGAAACTAAATGCGGATTGGGTATGGGAAACCGCATTTAGTTTCTGGACAGCAGCTAGTGTCCAGAAACTAAATGCGGACTGGGTATGGGGAACCGCATTTAGTTTCTGGACACCGGCTGGAAGAAACTAATTGCGGATTTCGTATGGGATACCGTATTTAGTTTCTGGACACCGGCTAGTGTCCAGAAACTAAATGCGGATTGGGTATGGGAAAACCGCATTCAGTTTATGGACACCGGCTAGTGTCCAGAAACTAAATGCGGATTGGTTATGGGGAACCGCATTTAGTTTCTGGACACCGGGTAGTGTCCAGAAACTAAATGCGGCTTGGGTATGGTGAACCGCATTTAGTTTCTGGACACCGGCTAGTGTCCAGAAACTAAATGCGGATTGGGTATGGCAAACCGCAATTAGTTTCTGGACACAGGGTATGGGGAACCGCATTTAGTTTCTGGACAGCAGCTAGTGTCCAGAAACTAAATGCGGATTTCGTATGGGAAACCGTATTTAGTTTCTGGACACCGGCTAGTGTCCAGAAACTAAATGCGGATTGGGTATGGGGAACCGCATTTAGTTTCTGGACAGAAGCTAGTGTCCAGAAACTAAATGCGGATTGGGTATGGGACACCGCATTTAGTTTCTGGAGACCGGCTAGTGTCCAGAAACTAAATGCGGATTGGGTATGGGGAACCGCATTTAGTTTCTGGACAGCAGCTAGTGTCCAGAAACTAAATGCGGATAGGGTATGGGGAACCGCATTTAGTTTCTGGACACCGGCTAGTGTCCAGAAACTAAATGCGGATTGGTTATGGGGAACCGCATTTAGTTTCTGGACACCGGGTAGTGTCCAGAAACTAAATGCGGCTTGGGTATGGTGAACCGCATTTAGTTTCTGGACACCGGCTAGTGTCCAGAAACTAAATGCGGATTGGGTATGGCAAACCGCAATTAGTTTCTGGACACAGGGTATGGGGAACCGCATTTAGTTTCTGGACAGCAGCTAGTGTCCAGAAACTAAATGCGGATTTCGTATGGGAAACCGTATTTAGTTTCTGGACACCGGCTAGTGTCCAGAAACTAAATGCGGATTGGGTATGGGGAACCGCATTTAGTTTCTGGACAGCAGCTAGTGTCCAGAAACTAAATGCGGATTTCGTATGGGAAACCGTATTTAGTTTCTGGACACCGGCTAGTGTCCAGAAACTAAATGCGGATTGGGTATGGGGAACCGCATTTAGTTTCTGGACAGAAGCTAGTGTCCAGAAACTAAATGCGGATTTCGTATGGGAAACCGTATTTAGTTTCTGGACACCGGCTAGTGTCCAGAAACTAAATGCGGATTGGGTATGGGGAACCGCATTTAGTTTCTGGACAGAAGCTAGTGTCCAGAAACTAAATGCGGATTGGGTATGGGACACCGCATTTAGTTTCTGGAGACCGCTAGTGTCCAGAAACTAAATGCGGATAGGGTATGGGGAACCGCATTTAGTTTCTGGACACCGGCTAGTGTCCAGAAACTAAATGCGGATAGGGTATGGGAAACCGCATTTAGTTTCTGGACAGCAGCTAGTGTCCAGAAACTAAATGCGGATTGGGTATGGGAAACCGCATTTAGCTTCTGGACACCGGATAGTGCCCAGAAACTAAATGCGGATTGGGTATGGGGAACCGCATTCAGTTTATGGACAGCAGCTAGTGTCCAGAAACTAAATGCGGATTGGGTATGGGAAACCGCATTTAGTTTCTGGACACCGGCTAGTGTCCAGAAACTAAATGCGGAATGGGTATGGGGAACCGCATTTAGTTTCTGACACCGGGTAGTGTCCAGAAACTAAATGCGGATTGGGTATGGGGAACCGCATTTAGTTTCTGGACAGCAGCTAGTGTCCAGAAACTAAATGCGGATTGGGTATGGCAAACCGCATTTAGTTTCTGGACACCGGCTAGTGTCCAGAAACTAAATGCGGATTGGGTATGGGGAACCGCATTTAGTTTCTGGACACCGGCTAGTATCCAGAAACTAAATGCGGATTGGGTATGGGGAACCGCATTTAGTTTCTGGACAGCAGCTAGTGTCCAGAAACTAAATGCGGATTGGGTATGGGTATGTATGCATTTAGTTTCTGGACACCGGCTAGTGTCCAGAAACTAAATGCGGATTGGGTATGGGGTACCGCATTTAGTTTCTGGACACCGGCTAGTGTCCAGAAACTAAATGCGGATTATGTATGGGGAACCGCATTTAGTTTCTGGACACCGGCTAGTTGCCATACCTAATCCGCATTTAGTTTCTGGACACTAGCCGGTGTCCAGAAACTAAATGCGGTTTCCCATACCCAATCCGCATTTAGTTTCTGGACACTAGCCGGTGTCCAGAAACTAAATGCGGTTCCCCATACCCAATCCGCATTTAGTTTCTGGATACTAGCCGGTGTCCAGAAACTAAATGCGGTTTCCCATACCCAGTTGAAGTTGAAGTTCAGAACAGTGCGGTTGTGTTTTTTTTCAGCAGTGCTATATTTCAATAGAATTTACCTAAATAAATTAAATAAGAAGCGAACACAAAGCCAAAAAAGGCAGTTAGATATTATTTATTTAGTCAACCATTTATATTAGAAATTACTATTGATATTACTGAGGAAAAGCGAAAAAAAAAAAAACATTCTGGTAAGATGAAATCGTGTTGTAGATGTGATGATCCGTTACCACTTGACGGCGAATATATCAACTGCTCGGCCTGCAAGGGAGATCTACATTTTTAATGCTGCTCAATTTCACAAAATTCTTACCGAAAGATGTCCCAGCAGACAAAGAAAAATTGGACATGCCCTTCATGCAGAGTAAAAGATAAAACACCACATGAAGATAATGTCCAAACTGCAAAGAGAACCAGAACAGCGGAGTCCCCGAAGACAGCTGCAGCAGCCGTTGTACTGTCCGATAACAGTTCTATAAACAAAGAACTGAAAGTAATAAAGGAAATGTTAAAGGAATATTCAAAAGCAGTAGAGTTCACAACAAGTAAATACGACGAAATTGATATTTTACTTGCACAAAATAACTCCTTAATACAAGCACTGAGAAAAGAACTGGCAGATTACAAAAAACAAATCGAATATAAAGACGAACAAATCACATATCTCCAGACACAGGTAAACACACTGGAACAAAAGCAAATTGACAGGAATGTAGAAATTAAAAACGTTCCGATGTCTAACAACGAAAACGCTTTTGATTTGGTCAAGGCAATAGGTGATGCACTTGATACACAAATTGGAGAATCCGATATTGAGGAAGTATACACGTATAATGACAGAAAGAACCAACAAATGAAAAATATTGTTGTAAGCTTCACGAGAAAAACAACAAAAGCTACGTTCATGGATCGAGCAAAACAAAAACGAAACCTGAAGTATGGTCAGGTGTGCACCAAACTACAAAAACAAATAAACCCGGTGTACGCAAATCAAAACATTTATATAAACGAACACCTCACATCACACTTCCGAAAAATTGTATGGTTAGCAAAAAATAAAGCAAGAACTGCCAACTGGAAGTTTGTTTGGTTTCGGAACGACAAGGTTTTTGCTAGAAAGACAGAAGGAGATCCCATTATCGAAATACGATCAATCAACGATATTGACAAAATGACATAAACGATCACGACAAACGTCAAAATCGTAATAACACTGTTGCGCAAAAAAAAATCGTCACTATGGAAAATGAACTCGATAATATAATAAGTACCGATTTTAAAAATATTAAATCTCAAGAAGAGGCCTGTGTATATGTAAAAAATAATATAAGTGAATTCTCATCTATGTCACTAAATGTAAGGTTATTGAGGAAAAACTGGAATGCGTTGATGTTATATATTAATGAGTTTTTGTCGTATATAGATGTCATTATGTTGTGCGAAATAAATATTAGAAAAGAAGAAAATAACCAATATCAGATTGAAGGATACAGCAGTGAGTTCTTTAATCGAAGCAACCCCGGAGGAGGAGGTGGAATATGTATATACGTGAAAAATAATATTGTATATGACAAAGTAGAAAGAGTGACATGTATGTATGAAAATGTCTCTATCAATGTTAAACGTGGAAATTTTGAAGCGTCAATCATCTCTGTGTACAGACCACCAAAGAAGAATGTTAAATGTTTTGTTCGTGAATTAAGTAAGCATGTTGATGAAGTCGGAACTAAATGTAACCTTTTTATAATGGGGGACGTCAACATAAATTTAAAAGATAAAACTAATTCAGATGTCTGTGATTATTTGTCGATGATAGCGTCAAAAGGTCTGCATAATTGTATATATTCGCACACTCGTGTTGACCCAATCAGAGATACAAAAACATTAATAGACCACAATCTCGTAAGAGTGAGCAATGCCGAAATTAACTCAGCGGTGATTGAACTATGCATCTCAGATCACTATGCGCTATACTGTGGAGTTAAAAGAGACAACAAACTTCAAATAGATTCCAAAAATGAAAGCCAAATCCTAAGTCACCTTGTAGCACAAAAGGTACATGAATTCAAGTGGAATGAGCTGAATATATATACAAATGTAAATGATCTATATGAGAAGTTCAAAGAGGCAATGAATTTTCTGACCACAACATCAACAGTGAAAAGGAAGAAAAGAACTACGGAGCATAGTTGGATTACCGCTGAGTTGAAAAACGATTGCAAAGAACGCGATAGACTATACAGGAGACACATAAACAACAGACACAATGAAGATTATCGCAGAGAATACAGAAGATATCGAAACGAGCTGAACAAGAAGATAGCCAGAACAAAATCGAACTTTTACAAACAGCAATTTGAGACTTGTAAGAATAACCCCAGGGAGACCTGGAAGCTTGTAAACTCGATACTTGGTAAAAAGAAATGTAATCTGGATGAGGTTTTAATCAAGAATTTCTCGAATGAAAGCAACATTAAAGACCTGACCAACAAATTCGCGAAAGCTTTAACTTCAGAAGTACGGACAATTGTTCATGAATGTAGCCACCAAACACTCCAGTACAACACAAGCAGAGTACAACATTCAATCTACGTTGAAGATGTATCAGTTGAGGAGGTATGCAACATACTGAGTTCGTTGAAAAGCGACAAATCGGCGGGAGTAGATGGAATAAGACCAAAAGATCTGAAAAACAGCGCTCAAACCCTATCTCCAGTACTTACAAAATTGATCAACATGAGCTTAGATCAAGCATCTGTACCAAACATGCTTAAAAAATCTATAGTTAGACCGATTCACAAAAGTGGAAAGAAAAGTGAAATCCTTAACTACAGACCAATTTCAATCCTATCAGTAGTCGATAAAGTTCTAGAAGAGGTGTTGGCCAGAAGACTATACAACTTTATAGAAAAATACAACAGCCTCAACAAGAATCAATTTGGATTCCGCAAAGGAAAAAATATAAACAGACTACTTGGAGATTTCGCGAACAAAATGTACCTAAGTTTGGACAAAAACCATAGCTCAGTAGTTCTGTTTATTGACTTTAAGAAAGCCTTCGACACTTTGAGCCACAGACAAATCTTAAGGCAGCTGGAGAAGATTGGTGTACGGGGTCACATCTTAACATGGTTTGCAAGCTACCTAAGTAACAGATCATTCCAGGTCAAAATTGGTAATGAAGAAAATATCGATTATGGTGTTCCACAAGGATCGAAGCTAGGTCCGCTTCTGTTTATTATATACGTCAATGATCTACTGTCAGTGCTGAAGTATAGTACGGGTTATGCGTATGCGGACGACACAGCGAACGTAGTTAGCCATAGGAGCGTTGACGAAGCGGTGAAACTTATGCAATTAGATTTTAATAGAACCGCTGCTTGGTGTCACGACCATGGATTAATTATCAACGCACTTAAGACAAAGTTAATGCACATTCGCCCGCCGCATATTCCCAGAACGAAACTTAAGATAAAAATGCACAGCGTAGATTGTTTGCACAGACATGGCTGTGATGGAATAACAGAAGACGATGATGACTGCACCGTAAACATTGATTATGTGTCAACGTATAAGGACCTAGGACTGACAATGGACTACAACTTTAAATGGAACCACCATATAGAGATATTGAGGAAGAAATTGTGTCACTCTGCATACGCCCTTTTCCATCTTCGTAAACTGTGTACGCCAAGAGTACTCAAACAGTGCTACATGGGCCTGGTGGAATCACATCTACGGTGTGGAATAACAGCGTGGGGAAGAGCATCTCAATTGCAATCGCTACAAAAAGTGCACAGAAGACTTCAAAAGCTTGTGGTGGAAACAGGAAGTAGCAGAGAAGTTCAGCAACAAAGAAACCAACCAACACGCATGCTTAACATCTGCCAAATACATAATTTGGAAATCTTGGCCAATTTCGATGATGACAACACATACAGGATCCAGACACAGCAGACGGTGAACACTAGAAGACGACAGCAGCAGCTATGTGAAGTTCCGAGGTACTGGAATGAATATAGTCGAAGGACAATTAAAGTGGCAATTCCGACGATCCTCAACGAACTCCCAAGGGAAGTTCGCAACCTACCCAAAAGAGAAATTATAAAAAAAGTTAAAGAAATCTATTTAAACTCTTCAAACTAAAATATTCAACTTTAAATTTAAATTCGAAAATCGTAAACTATTGTATTATTATAACTATTTGTTACTTGTATTGCCCATGTTTTTGCTTTTTTAACTACACATAATTGAATTTAATGAATTTCAACATTTATAATTGTAATTTTTTGTGATTAGTCATCTGCAGACAAGCCACTCAGGCTTTGCAGATAAACAAGTGTAAACACTCCAAAATGAATTATAAATAAAAATGAATTGAAAAAAAAAAAAAAAAATGCGGATTGGGTATGGGGAACCGCATTTAGTTTCTGGACAGCAGCTAGTTTAGTTTCTGGACACCGGGTAGTGTCCAGAAACTAAATGCGGGTTGGGTATGGGGAACCGCATTTAGTTTCTGGACAGCAGCTAGTGTCCAGAAACTAAATGCGGATTGGGTATGGGGAACCGCATTTAGTTTCTGGACACCGGCTAGTGTCCAGAAACTAAATGCGGATTGGGTATGGGGAACCGCATTTAGTTTCTGGACACCGGGTAGTGTCCAGGAACTAAATGCGGATTTTGTATGGGAAACCGCATTTAATTTCTGGACATCGGCTAGTGTCCAGAAACTAAATGCGGATTGGGTATGGGAAACCGCATTTAGTTTCTGGACAGCGGCTAGTGTCCAGAAACTAAATGCGGATTTCGTATGGGAAACCGTATTTAGTTTCTGGACACCGGCTAGTGTCCAGAAACTAAATGCGGATTGGGTATGGGGAACCGCATTTAGTTTCTGGACAGCAGCTAGTGTCCAGAAACTAAATGCGGATTGGGTATGGACACTACCCGGTGTCCAGAAACTAATTGCGGTTTGCCATACCCAATCCGCATTTAGTTTCTGGACACTAGCCGGTGTCCAGAAACTAAATGCGGTTCACCATACCCAAGCCGCATTTAGTTTCTGGACACTACCCGGTGTCCAGAAACTAAATGCGGTTCCCCATAACCAATCCGCATTTAGTTTCTGGACACTAGCCGGTGTCCAGAAACTGAATGCGGTTTTCCCATACCCAATCCGCATTTAGTTTCTGGACACTAGCCGGTGTCCAGAAACTAAATACGGTTTCCCATACGAAATCCGCATTTAGTTTCTTCCAGCCGGTGTCCAGAAACTAAATGCGGTTCCCCATACCCAGTCCGCATTTAGTTTCTGGACACTAGCTGCTGTCCAGAAACTAAATGCGGTTTCCCATACCCAATCCGCATTTAGTTTCTGGACACTAGCCGGAGTCCAGAAGCTAAATGCGGTTTCCCATACCCAATCCGCATTTAGTTTCTGGACACTAGCTGCTGTCCATAAACTAAATGCGGTTTCCCATACCCAATCCGCATTTAGTTTCTGGACACTACCCGGTGTCCAGAAACTGAATGCGGTTCCCCATACCCAATCCGCATTTAGTTTCTGGAAACTAGCCGGTGTCCAGAAACTAAATGCGGTTTGCCATACCCAATCCGCATTTAGTTTCTGGACACTAGCCGGTGTCCAGAAGCTAAATGCGGTTTCCCATACCCAATCCGCATTTAGTTTCTGGACACTAGCTGCTGTCCAGAAACTAAATGCGGATTGGGTATGGGAAACCGCATTTAGTTTATTATAGTTTATTATAGTTATTATAGTTTATGGATAACACTACCCGGTGTCCATAAACTGAATGCGGTTCCCCATACCCAATCCGCATTTAGTTTCTGGACACTAGCCGGTGTCCAGAAGCTTAATGCGGTTTCCCATACCCAATCCGCATTTAGTTTCTGGACACTAGCTGCTGTCCAGAAACTAAATGCGGTTTCCCATACCCAATCCGCATTTAGTATCTGGACACTAGCCGGTGTCCAGAAACTAAATGCGGTTTCCCATACCCAATCCGCATTTAGTTTCTGGACACTACCCGGTGTCCAGAAACTAAATGCGGTTCCCCATACCCAATCCGCATTTAGTTTCTGGACACTACCCGATGTCCAGAAACTAAATGCGGTTCCCCATACCCAATCCGCATTTAGTTTCTGGACACTAGCCGGTGTCCAGAAACTAAATGCGGTTCCCCATACCCTATCCGCATTTAGTTTCTGGACACTAGCTGCTGTCCAGAAACTAAATGCGGTTCCCCATACCCAATCCGCATTTAGTTTCTGGACACTAGCTTCTGTCCAGAAACTAAATGCGGTTCCCCATACCCAATCCGCATTTAGTTTCTGGACACTAGCCGGTGTCCAGAAACTAAATACGGTTTCCCATACGAAATCCGCATTTAGTTTCTGGACACTAGCTGCTGTCCAGAAACTAAATGCGGTTCCCCATACCCAATCCGCATTTAGTTTCTGGACACTAGCCGGTGTCCAGAAACTAAATACGGTTTCCCATACGAAATCCGCATTTAGTTTCTGGACACTAGCTGCTGTCCAGAAACTAAATGCGGTTCCCCATACCCAATCCGCATTTAGTTTCTGGACACTACCCGGTGTCCAGAAACTAATTGCGGTTTGCCATACCCAATCCGCATTTAGTTTCTGGACACTAGCCGGTGTCCAGAAACTAAATGCGGTTCCCCATACCCAATCCGCATTTAGTTTCTGGACACTAGCCGGTGTCCAGAAACTAAATGCGGTTCACCATACCCAATCCGCATTTAGTTTCTGGACACTAGCCGGTGTCCAGAAGCTAAATGCGGTTTCCCATACCCAATCCGCATTTAGTTTCTGGACACTAGCTGCTGTCCATAAACTAAATGCGGTTTCCCATACCCAATCCGCATTTAGTTTCTGGACACTACCCGGTGTCCAGAAACTAAATGCGGATTGGGTATGGGAAACCGCATTTAGTTTATTATAGTTTATTATAGTTATTATAGTTTATGGATAACACTACCCGGTGTCCAGAAACTGAATGCGGTTCCCCATACCCAATCCGCATTTAGTTTCTGGAAACTAGCCGGTGTCCAGAAACTAAATGCGGTTTGCCATACCCAATCCGCATTTAGTTTCTGGACACTAGCTGCTGTCCAGAAACTAAATGCGGTTCCCCATACCCAATCCGCATTTAGTTTCTGGACACTAGCCGGTGTCCAGAAATTAAATGCGGTTTCAAATACAAAATCCGCATTTAGTTCCTGGACACTAGCCGGTGGGCAGAAACTAAATCCGGTTTCCCATACCCAATCCGCATTTAGTTTCTGGACACTAGCCGGTGTCCAGAAACTAAATGCGGTTTGCCATACCCAATCCGCATTTAGTTTCTGGACACTAGCTGCTGTCCAGAAACTAAATGCGGTTTCCCATACCCATACACTACCCGGTGTCCAGAAACTAAATGCGGTTCCCCATACCCAATCCGCATTTAGTTTCTGGACACTAGCCGGTGTCCAGAAACTAAATGCGGTTTGCCATACCCAATCCGCATTTAGTTTCTTCACACTAGCCGGTGTCCAGAAACTAAATACGGTTTCCCATACGAAATCCGCATTTAGTTTCTGGACACTAGCTGCTGTCCAGAAACTAAATGCGGTTCCCCATACCCAACCCGCATTTAGTTTCTGGACACTACCCGGTGTACGCAAATCAAAACATTTATATAAACGAACACCTCACATCACACTTCCGAAAAATTGTATGGTTAGCAAAAAATAAAGCAAGAACTGCCAACTGGAAGTTTGTTTGGTTTCGGAACGACAAGGTTTTTGCTAGAAAGACAGAAGGAGATCCCATTATCGAAATACGATCAATCAACGATATTGACAAAATGACATAAACGATCACGACAAACGTCAAATCGTAATAACACTGTTGCGCAAAAAAAAATCGTCACTATGGAAAATGAACTCGATAATATAATAAGTACCGATTTTAAAAATATTAAATCTCAAGAAGAGGCCTGTGTATATGTAAAAAATAATATAAGTGAATTCTCATCTATGTCACTAAATGTAAGGTCCTTGAGGAAAAACTGGAATGCGTTGATGTTATATATTAATGAGTTTTTGTCGTATATAGATGTCATTATGTTGTGCGAAATAAATATTAGAAAAGAAGAAAATAACCAATATCAGATTGAAGGATACAGCAGTGAGTTCTTTAATCGAAGCAACCCCGGAGGAGGAGGTGGAATATGTATATACGTGAAAAATAATATTGTATATGACAAAGTAGAAAGAGTGACATGTATGTATGAAAATGTCTCTATCAATGTTAAACGTGGAAATTTTGAAGCGTCAATCATCTCTGTGTACAGACCACCAAAGAAGAATGTTAAATGTTTTGTTCGTGAATTAAGTAAGCATGTTGATGAAGTCGGAACTAAATGTAACCTTTTTATAATGGGGGACGTCAACATAAATTTAAAAGATAAAACTAATTCAGATGTCTGTGATTATTTGTCGATGATAGCGTCAAAAGGTCTGCATAATTGTATATATTCGCACACTCGTGTTGACCCAATCAGAGATACAAAAACATTAATAGACCACAATCTCGTAAGAGTGAGCAATGCCGAAATTAACTCAGCGGTGATTGAACTATGCATCTCAGATCACTATGCGCTATACTGTGGAGTTAAAAGAGACAACAAACTTCAAATAGATTCCAAAAATGAAAGCCAAATCCTAAGTCACCTTGTAGCACAAAAGGTACATGAATTCAAGTGGAATGAGCTGAATATATATACAAATGTAAATGATCTATATGAGAAGTTCAAAGAGGCAATGAATTTTCTGACCACAACATCAACAGTGAAAAGGAAGAAAAGAACTACGGAGCATAGTTGGATTACCGCTGAGTTGAAAAACGATTGCAAAGAACGCGATAGACTATACAGGAGACACATAAACAACAGACACAATGAAGATTATCGCAGAGAATACAGAAGATATCGAAACGAGCTGAACAAGAAGATAGCCAGAACAAAATCGAACTTTTACAAACAGCAATTTGAGACTTGTAAGAATAACCCCAGGGAGACCTGGAAGCTTGTAAACTCGATACTTGGTAAAAAGAAATGTAATCTGGATGAGGTTTTAATCAAGAATTTCTCGAATGAAAGCAACATTAAAGACCTGACCAACAAATTCGCGAAAGCTTTAACTTCAGAAGTACGGACAATTGTTCATGAATGTAGCCACCAAACACTCCAGTACAACACAAGCAGAGTACAACATTCAATCTACGTTGAAGATGTATCAGTTGAGGAGATATGCAACATGCTGAGTTCGTTGAAAAGCGACAAATCGGCGGGAGTAGATGGAATAAGACCAAAAGATCTGAAAAACAGCGCTCAAACCCTATCTCCAGTACTTACAAAATTGATCAACATGAGCTTAGATCAAGCATCTGTACCAAACATGCTTAAAAAATCTATAGTTAGACCGATTCACAAAAGTGGAAAGAAAAGTGAAATCCTTAACTACAGACCAATTTCAATCCTATCAGTAGTCGATAAAGTTCTAGAAGAGGTGTTGGCCAGAAGACTATACAACTTTATAGAAAAATACAACAGCCTCAACAAGAATCAATTTGGATTCCGCAAAGGAAAAAATATAAACAGACTACTTGGAGATTTCGCGAACAAAATGTACCTAAGTTTGGACAAAAACCATAGCTCAGTAGTTCTGTTTATTGACTTTAAGAAAGCCTTCGACACTTTGAGCCACAGACAAATCTTAAGGCAGCTGGAGAAGATTGGTGTACGGGGTCACATCTTAACATGGTTTGCAAGCTACCTAAGTAACAGATCATTCCAGGTCAAAATTGGTAATGAAGAAAATATCGATTATGGTGTTCCACAAGGATCGAAGCTAGGTCCGCTTCTGTTTATTATATACGTCAATGATCTACTGTCAGTGCTGAAGTATAGTACGGGTTATGCGTATGCGGACGACACAGCGATCGTAGTTAGCCATAGGAGCGTTGACGAAGCGGTGAAACTTATGCAATTAGATTTTAATAGAATCGCTGCTTGGTGTCACGACCATGGATTAATTATCAACGCACTTAAGACAAAGTTAATGCACATTCGCCCGCCGCATATTCCCAGAACGAAACTTAAGATAAAAATGCACAGCGTAGATTGTTTGCACAGACATGGCTGTGATGGAATAACAGAAGACGATGATGACTGCACCGTAAACATTGATTATGTGTCAACGTATAAGTACCTAGGACTGACAATGGACTACAACTTTAAATGGAACCACCATATAGAGATATTGAGGAAGAAATTGTGTCACTCTGCATACGCCCTTTTCCATCTTCGTAAACTGTGTACGCCAAGAGTACTCAAACAGTGCTACATGGGCCTGGTGGAATCACATCTACGGTATGGAATAACAGCGTGGGGAAGAGCATCTCAATTGCAATCGCTACAAAAAGTGCACAGAAGACTTCAAAAGCTTGTGGTGGAAACAGGAAGTAGCAGAGAAGTTCAGCAACAAAGAAGCCAACCAACACGCATGCTTAACATCTGCCAAATACATAATTTGGAAATCTTGGCCAATTTCGATGATGACAACACATACAGGATCCAGACACAGCAGACGGTGAACACTAGAAGACGACAGCAGCAGCTATGTGAAGTTCCGAGGTACTGGAATGAATATAGTCGAAGGACAATTAAAGTGGCAATTCCGACGATCCTCAACGAACTCCCAAGGGAAGTTCGCAACCTACCCAAAAGAGAAATTATAAAAAAAGTTAAAGAAATCTATTTAAACTCTTCAAACTAAAATATTCAACTTTAAATTTAAATTCGAAAATCGTAAACTATTGTATTATTATAACTATTTGTTACTTGTATTGCCCATGTTTTTGCTTTTTTAACTACACATAATTGAATTTAATGAATTTCAACATTTATAATTGTAATTTTTTGTGATTAGTCATCTGCAGACAAGCCACTCAGGCTTTGCAGATAAACAAGTGTAAACACTCCAAAATGAATTATAAATAAAAATGAATTAAAAAAAAAAAAAAAAAATGCGGATTGGGTATGGGGAACCGCATTTAGTTTCTGGACAGCAGCTAGTTTAGTTTCTGGACACCGGGTAGTGTCCAGAAACTAAATGCGGGTTGGGTATGGGGAACCGCATTTAGTTTCTGGACAGCAGCTAGTGTCCAGAAACTAAATGCGGATTGGGTATGGGGAACCGCATTTAGTTTCTGGACACCGGCTAGTGTCCAGAAACTAAATGCGGATTGGGTATGGGGAACCGCATTTAGTTTCTGGACACCGGGTAGTGTCCAGGAACTAAATGCGGATTTTGTATGGGAAACCGCATTTAGTTTCTGGACACCGGCTAGTGTCCAGAAACTAAATGCGGATTGGGTATGGGAAACCGCATTTAGTTTCTGGACACCGGCTAGTGTCCAGAAACTAAATGCGGATTGGGTATGGGAAACCGCATTTAGTTTCTGGACAGCGGCTAGTGTCCAGAAACTAAATGCGGATTTCGTATGGGAAACCGTATTTAGTTTCTGGACACCGGCTAGTGTCCAGAAACTAAATGCGGATTGGGTATGGGGAACCGCATTTAGTTTCTGGACAGCAGCTAGTGTCCAGAAACTAAATGCGGATTGGGTATGGCAAACCGCATTTAGTTTCTGGACACCGGCTAGTGTCCAGAAACTAAATGCGGATTGGGTATGGGGAACCGCATTTAGTTTCTGGACACCAGCTAGTGTCCAGAAACTAAATGCGGATTAGGTATGGGAAACCGCATTTAGTTTCTGGACACCGGCTTCTGGACACTAGCCGGTGTCCAGAAACTAAATGCGGTTTGTCATACCCAATCCGCATTTAGTTTCTGGACACTAGCCGGTGTCCAGAAACTGAATGCGGTTTTCCCATACCCAATCCGCATTTAGTTTCTGGACACTAGCCGGTGTCCAGAAACTGAATGCGGTTTTCCCATACCCAATCCGCATTTAGTTTCTGGACACTAGCCGGTGTCCAGAAATTAAATGCGGTTTCCCATACAAAATCCGCATTTAGTTCCTGGACACTACCCGGTGTCCAGAAACTAAATGCGGTTTCCCATACTCAATCCGCATTTAGTTTCTGGACACTAGCTGCTGTCCAGAAACTAAATGCGGTTCCCCATACCCAATCCGCATTTAGTTTCTGGACACTACCCGGTGTCCAGAAACTAAATGCGGTTCGCCATACCCAATCCGCATTTAGTTTCTGGACACTAGCCGGTGTCCAGAAACTAAATGCGGTTTCCCATACCCAATCCGCATTTAGTTTCTGGACACTAGCTGCTGTCCAGAAACTAAATGCGGTTTCCCATACCCAATCCGCATTTAGTTTCTGGACACTAGCCGGTGTCCAGAAACTAAATGCGGTTTCCCATACCCAATCCGCATTTAGTTTCTGGACACTAGCCGGTGTCCAGAAACTAAATGCGGTTTCCCGTACCCAATCCGCATTTAGTTTCTGGACACTAGCCGGTGTCCAGAAACTAAATGCGGTTTCCCATACCCAATCCGCATTTAGTTTCTCGACACTAGCTGCTGTCCAGAAACTAAATGCGGTTTCCCATACCCAATCCGCATTTAGTTTCTGGACACTAGCTGCTGTCCAGAAACTAAATGCGGTTTCCCATACCCAATCCGCATTTAGTTTCTGGACACTACCCGTTGTCAGAAACTAAATGCGGTTCCCCATACCTAATCCGCATTTAGTTTCTGGACACTAGCCGGTGTCCAGAAACTAAATGCGGTTCCCCATACCCAACCCGCATTTAGTTTCTGGACACTACCCGGTGTCCAGAAACTAAATGCGGTTTGCCATACCCAATCCGCATTTAGTTTCTGGACACTAGCCGGTGTCCAGAAACTAAATGCGGTTGCTATACCCAATCCGCATTTAGTTTCTGGACACTAGCTGCTGTCCAGAAACTAAATGCGGTTCCCCATACCCAATCCGCATTTAGTTTCTGGACACTAGCCGGTGTCCAGAAACTAAATGCGGTTTGCCATACCCAATCCGCATTTAGTTTCTGGACACTAGCCGGTGTCCAGAAACTAAATGCGGTTTGCCATACCCAATCCGCATTTAGTTTCCGGACACTAGCCGGTGTCCAGAAACTGAATGCGGTTTCCCATACCCAATCCGCATTTAGTTTCTGGACACTAGCCGGTGTCCAGAAATTAAATGCGGTTTCCCATACAAAATCCGCATTTAGTTCCTGGACACTACCCGGTGTCCAGAAACTAAATGCGGTACCCCATACCCAATCCGCATGTAGTTTCTGGACACTAGCTGCTGTCCAGAAACTAAATGCGGTTTCCCATACAAAATCCGCATTTAGTTCCTGGACACTACTCGGTGTCCAGAAACTAAATGCGGTACCCCATACCCAATCCGCATTTAGTTTCTGGACACTAGTCGGTGTCCAGAAACTAAATGCATACATACCCATACCCAATCCGCATTTAGTTTCTGGACACTAGCTGCTGTCCAGAAACTAAATGCGGTTTCCCATACCCAATCCGCATTTAGTTTCTGGACACTACCCGGTGTCCAGAAACTAATTGCGGTTTGCCTACCCGGTGACACTACCCGGTGTCCAGGAACTAAATGCGGTTTGCCATACCCAATCCGCATTTAGTTTCTGGACACTACCCGGTGTCAGAAACTAAATGCGGTTCCCCATACCCAATCCGCAATTAGTTTCTGGACACTACCCGGTGTCAGAAACTAGCTGACTAGCTGGACACTAGCTGCTGTCCAGAAACTAAATGCGGATTGGGTATGGGAAACCGCATTCAGTTTCTGGACACCGGCTAGTGTCCGGAAACTAAATGCGGATTGGGTATGGCAAACCGCATTTAGTTTCTGGACACCGGCTAGTGTCCAGAAACTAAATGCGGATTGGGTATGAGGAACCGCATTTAGTTTCTGGACAGTAGCTAGTGTCCAGAAACTAAATGCGGATTGGGTATGGGGAACCGCATGTAGTTTCTGGACACCGGGTAGTGTCCAAAAACTAAATGCGGGTTGGGTATGGGGAACCGCATTTAGTTTCTGGACAGCAGCTAGTGTCCAGAAACTAAATGCGGATTGGGTATGGGAAACCGCATTTAGTTTCTGGACAGCAGCTAGTGTCCAGAAACTAAATGCGGATTGGGTATGGCAAACCGCATTTAGTTTCTGGACACCGGCTAGTGTCCAGAAACTAAATGCGGATTGGGTATGAGGAACCGCATGTAGTTTCTGGACACCGGGTAGTGTCCAAAAACTAAATGCGGATTGGGTATGGGGAACCGCATTTAGTTTCTGGACAGCAGCTAGTGTCCAGAAACTAAATGCGGATTGGGTATGGGGAACCGCATTTAGTTTCTGGACAGCAGCTAGTGTCCAGAAACTAAATGCGGATTGGGTATGAGGAACCGCATTTAGTTTCTGGATAGTAGCTAGTGTCCAGAAACTAAATGCGGATTGGGTATGGGGAACCGCATGTAGTTTCTGGACACCGGGTAGTGTCCAAAAACTAAATGCGGGTTGGGTATGGGGAACCGCATTTAGTTTCTGGACAGCAGCTAGTGTCCAGAAACTAAATGCGGATTGGGTATGGGAAACCGCATTTAGTTTCTGGACAGCAGCTAGTGTCCAGAAACTAAATGCGGATTGGGTATGGCAAACCGCATTTAGTTTCTGGACACCGGCTAGTGTCCGGAAACTAAATGCGGATTGGGTATGGCAAACCGCATTTAGTTTCTGGACACCGGCTAGTGTCCAGAAACTAAATGCGGATTGGGTATGAGGAACCGCATTTAGTTTCTGGATAGTAGCTAGTGTCCAGAAACTAAATGCGGATTGGGTATGGGGAACCGCATGTAGTTTCTGGACACCGGGTAGTGTCCAAAAACTAAATGCGGGTTGGGTATGGGGAACCGCATTTAGTTTCTGGACAGCAGCTAGTGTCCAGAAACTAAATGCGGATTGGGTATGGGAAACCGCATTTAGTTTCTGGACAGCAGCTAGTGTCCAGAAACTAAATGCGGATTGGGTATGGCAAACCGCATTTAGTTTCTGGACACCGGCTAGTGTCCAGAAACTAAATGCGGATTGGCTATGGGAAACCGCATTTAGCTTCTGGACACCGGCTAGTGTCCAGAAACTAAATGCGGATTGGGTATGAGGAACCGCATGTAGTTTCTGGACACCGGGTAGTGTCCAAAAACTAAATGCGGATTGGGTATGGGGAACCGCATTTAGTTTCTGGACAGCAGCTAGTGTCCAGAAACTAAATGCGGATTGGGTATGGGGAACCGCATTTAGTTTCTGGACAGCAGCTAGTGTCCAGAAACTAAATGCGGATTGGGTATGGGAAACCGCATTTAGTTTCTGGACAGCAGCTAGTGTCCAGAAACTAAATGCGGATTGGGTATGGCAAACCGCATTTAGTTTCTGGACACCGGCTAGTGTCCAAAAACTAAATGCGGATTGGGTATGGGGAACCGCATTTAGTTTCTGGACAGCAGCTAGTGTCCAGAAACTAAATGCGGATTGGGTATGGGAAACCGCATTTAGTTTCTGGACAGCAGCTAGTGTCCAGAAACTAAATGCGGATTGGGTATGGCAAACCGCATTTAGTTTCTGGACACCGGCTAGTGTCCAGAAACTAAATGCGGATTGGGTATGAGGAACCGCATTTAGTTTCTGGACAGTAGCTAGTGTCCAGAAACTAAATGCGGATTGGGTATGGGGAACCGCATGTAGTTTCTGGACACCGGGTAGTGTCCAAAAACTAAATGCGGATTGGGTATGGGGAACCGCATTTAGTTTCTGGACAGCAGCTAGTGTCCAGAAACTAAATGCGGATTGGGTATGGCAAACCGCATTTAGTTTCTGGACACCGGCTAGTGTCCAGAAACTAAATGCGGATTGGGTATGGGGAACCGCATGTAGTTTCTGGACACCGGGTAGTGTCCAAAAACTAAATGCGGATTGGGTATGGCAAACCGCATTTAGTTTCTGGACACCGGGTAGTGTCCAGAAACTAAATGCGGATTGGGTATGGGGAACCGCATTTAGTTTCTGGACACCGGCTAGTGTCCAGAAACTAAATGCGGATTGGGTATGGGGAACCGCATTTAGTTTCTGGACACCGGGTAGTGTCCAGAAACTAAATGCGGGTTGGGTATGGGAAACCGCATTCAGTTTCTGGACACCGGCTAGTGTCCGGAAACTAAATGCGGATTGGGTATGGCAAACCGCATTTAGTTTCTGGACAGCAGCTAGTGTCCAGAAACTAAATGCGGATTGGGTATGGCAAACCGCATTTAGTTTCTGGACACCGGCTAGTGTCCAGAAACTAAATGCGGATTGGGTATGGGGAACCGCATGTAGTTTCTGGACACCGGGTAGTGTCCAAAAACTAAATGCGGGTTGGGTATGGGGAACCGCATTTAGTTTCTGGACAGCAGCTAGTGTCCAGAAACTAAATGCGGATTGGGTATGGGAAACCGCATTTAGTTTCTGGACAGCAGCTAGTGTCCAGAAACTAAATGCGGATTGGGTATGGCAAACCGCATTTAGTTTCTGGACAGCAGCTAGTGTCCAGAAACTAAATGCGGATTGGGTATGGGGAACCGCATTTAGTTTCTGGACAGCAGCTAGTGTCCAGAAACTAAATGCGGATTGGGTATGGGGAACCGCATTTAGTTTCTGGACAGCAGCTAGTGTCCAGAAACTAAATGCGGATTGGGTATGGGAAACCGCATTTAGTTTCTGGACAGCAGCTAGTGTCCAGAAACTAAATGCGGATTGGGTATGGCAAACCGCATTTAGTTTCTGGACACCGGCTAGTGTCCAAAAACTAAATGCGGATTGGGTATGGGGAACCGCATTTAGTTTCTGGACAGCAGCTAGTGTCCAGAAACTAAATGCGGATTGGGTATGGGAAACCGCATTTAGTTTCTGGACAGCAGCTAGTGTCCAGAAACTAAATGCGGATTGGGTATGGCAAACCGCATTTAGTTTCTGGACACCGGCTAGTGTCCAAAAACTAAATGCGGATTGGGTATGGGGAACCGCATTTAGTTTCTGGACAGCAGCTAGTGTCCAGAAACTAAATGCGGATTGGGTATGGGAAACCGCATTTAGTTTCTGGACAGCAGCTAGTGTCCAGAAACTAAATGCGGATTGGGTATGGCAAACCGCATTTAGTTTCTGGACACCGGCTAGTGTCCAGAAACTAAATGCGGATTGGGTATGAGGAACCGCATTTAGTTTCTGGACAGTAGCTAGTGTCCAGAAACTAAATGCGGATTGGGTATGGGGAACCGCATGTAGTTTCTGGACACCGGGTAGTGTCCAAAAACTAAATGCGGATTGGGTATGGGGAACCGCATTTAGTTTCTGGACAGCAGCTAGTGTCCAGAAACTAAATGCGGATTGGGTATGGCAAACCGCATTTAGTTTCTGGACACCGGCTAGTATCCAGAAACTAAATGCGGATTGGGTATGGGGAACCGCATTTAGTTTCTGGACAGCAGCTAGTGTCCAGAAACTAAATGCGGATTGGGTATGGCAACCGCATTTAGTTTCTGGACACCGGCTAGTGTCCAGAAACTAAATGCGGATTGGGTATGGGGAACCGCATTTAGTTTCTGGACACCGGCTAGTGTCCAGAAACTAAATGCGGATTGGGTATGGCAAACCGCATTTAGTTTCTGGACACCGGGTAGTGTCCAGAAACTAAATGCGGGTTGGGTATGGGAAACCGCATTCAGTTTCTGGACACCGGCTAGTGTCCGGAAACTAAATGCGGATTGGGTATGGCAAACCGCATTTAGTTTCTGGACAGCAGCTAGTGTCCAGAAACTAAATGCGGATTGGGTATGGCAAACCGCATTTAGTTTCTGGACATCGGCTAGTGTCCAGAAACTAAATGCGGATTGGGTATGGGGAACCGCATTTAGTTTCTGGACAGTAGCTAGTGTCCAGAAACTAAATGCGGATTGGTTATGGGGAACCGCATGTAGTTTCTGGACACCGGGTAGTGTCCAAAAACTAAATGCGGATTGGGTATGGGGAACCGCATTTAGTTTCTGGACAGCAGCTAGTGTCCAGAAACTAAATGCGGATTGGGTATGGCAAACCCAATCCGCATTTAGTTTCTGGATACTAGCCGGTGTCCAGAAACTAAATGCGGATTGGGTATGGCAAACCGCATTTAGTTTCTGGACACCGGGTAGTGTCCAGAAACTAAATGCGGGTTGGGTATGGGGAACCGCATTTAGTTTCTGGACAGCAGCTAGTGTCCAGAAACTAAATGCGGATTGGGTATGGGGAACCGCATTTAGTTTCTGGACAGCAGCTAGTGTCCAGAAACTAAATGCGGATTGGGTATGGGAAACCGCATTTAGTTTCTGGACAGCAGCTAGTGTCCAGAAACTAAATGCGGATTGGGTATGGCAAACCGCATTTAGTTTCTGGACACCGGCTAGTGTCCAAAAACTAAATGCGGATTGGGTATGGGGAACCGCATTTAGTTTCTGGACAGCAGCTAGTGTCCAGAAACTAAATGCGGATTGGGTATGGGAAACCGCATTTAGTTTCTGGACAGCAGCTAGTGTCCAGAAACTAAATGCGGATTGGGTATGGCAAACCGCATTTAGTTTCTGGACACCGGCTAGTGTCCAGAAACTAAATGCGGATTGGGTATGGGGAACCGCATGTAGTTTCTGGACACCGGGTAGTGTCCAAAAACTAAATGCGGATTGGGTATGGGGAACCGCATTTAGTTTCTGGACAGCAGCTAGTGTCCAGAAACTAAATGCGGATTGGGTATGGCAAACCGCATTTAGTTTCTGGACACCGGCTAGTATCCAGAAACTAAATGCGGATTGGGTATGGGGAACCGCATTTAGTTTCTGGACAGCAGCTAGTGTCCAGAAACTAAATGCGGATTGGGTATGGCAACCGCATTTAGTTTCTGGACACCGGCTAGTGTCCAGAAACTAAATGCGGATTGGGTATGGGGAACCGCATTTAGTTTCTGGACACCGGCTAGTGTCCAGAAACTAAATGCGGATTGGGTATGGCAAACCGCATTTAGTTTCTGGACACCGGGTAGTGTCCAGAAACTAAATGCGGGTTGGGTATGGGAAACCGCATTCAGTTTCTGGACACCGGCTAGTGTCCGGAAACTAAATGCGGATTGGGTATGGCAAACCGCATTTAGTTTCTGGACAGCAGCTAGTGTCCAGAAACTAAATGCGGATTGGGTATGGCAAACCGCATTTAGTTTCTGGACATCGGCTAGTGTCCAGAAACTAAATGCGGATTGGGTATGGGGAACCGCATTTAGTTTCTGGACAGTAGCTAGTGTCCAGAAACTAAATGCGGATTGGTTATGGGGAACCGCATGTAGTTTCTGGACACCGGGTAGTGTCCAAAAACTAAATGCGGATTGGGTATGGGGAACCGCATTTAGTTTCTGGACAGCAGCTAGTGTCCAGAAACTAAATGCGGATTGGGTATGGCAAACCCAATCCGCATTTAGTTTCTGGATACTAGCCGGTGTCCAGAAACTAAATGCGGATTGGGTATGGGGAACCGCATTTAGTTTCTGGACAGCAGCTAGTGTCCAGAAACTAAATGCGGATTGGGTATGGCAACCGCATTTAGTTTCTGGACACCGGCTAGTGTCCAGAAACTAAATGCGGATTGGGTATGGCAAACCGCATTTAGTTTCTGGACACCGGGTAGTGTCCAGAAACTAAATGCGGGTTGGGTATGGGGAACCGCATTTAGTTTCTGGACACCGGGTAGTGTCCAGAAACTAAATGCGGATTGGGTATGGGGAACCGCATTTAGTAGGACACCGGGTAGTGTCCAGAAACTAAATGCGGGTTGGGTATGGGGAACCGCATTTAGTTTCTGGACACCGGCTAGTGTCCAGAAACTAAATGCGGATTGGGTATGGGGAACCGCATTTAGTTTCTGACACCGGGTAGTGTCCAGAAACTAAATGCGGATTGGGTATGGGGAACCGCATTTAGTTTCTGGACAGCAGCTAGTGTCCAGAAACTAAATGCGGATTGGGTATGGCAAACCGCATTTAGTTTCTGGACACCGGCTAGTGTCCAGAAACTAAATGCGGATTGGGTATGGGGAACCGCATTTAGTTTCTGGACACCGGCTAGTATCCAGAAACTAAATGCGGATTGGGTATGGGGAACCGCATTTAGTTTCTGGACAGCAGCTAGTGTCCAGAAACTAAATGCGGATTGGGTATGGGTATGTATGCATTTAGTTTCTGGACACCGGCTAGTGTCCAGAAACTAAATGCGGATTGGGTATGGGGTACCGCATTTAGTTTCTGGACACCGGCTAGTGTCCAGAAACTAAATGCGGATTATGTATGGGGAATTATGTATGGGAATCCGCATTTAGTTTCTGGACACTAGCCGGTGTCCAGAAACTAAATGCGGTTTGCCATACCCAATCCGCATTTAGTTTCTGGACAGTAGCTACTGTCCAGAAACTAAATGCGGTTCCCCATACCCAATCCGCATTTAGTTTCTGGACACTAGCCGGTGTCCGGAAACTAAATGCGGTTTCCCATACCCAATCCGCATTTAGTTTCTGGACACTAGCCGGTGTCCAGAAACTAAATGCGGTTCCCCATACCCAATCCGCATTTAGTTTCTGGATACTAGCCGGTGTCCAGAAACTAAATGCGGTTTCCCATACCCAGTTGAAGTTGAAGTTCAGAACAGTGCGGTTGTGTTTTTTTTCAGCAGTGCTATATTTCAATAGAATTTACCTAAATAAATTAAATAAGAAGCGAACACAAAGCCAAAAAAGGCAGTTAGATATTATTTATTTAGTCAACCATTTATATTAGAAATTACTATTGATATTACTGAGGAAAAGCGAAAAAAAAAAAACATTCTGGTAAGATGAAATCGTGTTGTAGATGTGATGATCCGTTACCACTTGACGGCGAATATATCAACTGCTCGGCCTGCAAGGGAGATCTACATTTTTAATGCTGCTCAATTTCACAAAATTCTTACCGAAAGATGTCCCAGCAGACAAAGAAAAATTGGACATGCCCTTCATGCAGAGTAAAAGATAAAACACCACATGAAGATAATGTCCAAACTGCAAAGAGAACCAGAACAGCGGAGTCCCCGAAGACAGCTGCAGCAGCCGTTGTACTGTCCGATAACAGTTCTATAAACAAAGAACTGAAAGTAATAAAGGAAATGTTAAAGGAATATTCAAAAGCAGTAGAGTTCACAACAAGTAAATACGACGAAATTGATATTTTACTTGCACAAAATAACTCCTTAATACAAGCACTGAGAAAAGAACTGGCAGATTACAAAAAACAAATCGAATATAAAGACGAACAAATCACATATCTCCAGACACAGGTCAACACACTGGAACAAAAGCAAATTGACAGGAATGTAGAAATTAAAAACGTTCCGATGTTTAACAACGAAAACGCTTTTGATTTGGTCAAGGCAATAGGTGATACACTTGATACACAGATAGGAGAATCCGATATTGAGGAAATATACACGTATAATGACAGAAAGAACCAACAAATGAAAAATATTGTTGTAAGCTTCACGAGAAAAACAACAAAAGCTACGTTCATGGATCGAGCAAAACAAAAACGAAACCTGAAGTATGGTCAGGTGTGCACCAAACTACAAAAACAAATAAACCCGGTGTACGCAAATCAAAACATTTATATAAACGAACACCTCACATCACACTTCCGAAAAATTTTATGGTTAGCAAAAAATAAAGCAAGAACTGCCAACTGGAAGTTTGTTTGGTTTCGGAACAACAAGGTTCTTGCTAGAAAGACAGAAGGAGATCCCATTATCGAAATACGATCAATCAACGATATTGACAAAATGACATAAACGATCACGACAAACGTCAAAATCGTAATAACACTGTTGCGCAAAAAAAAAATCGTCACTATGGAGAATGAACTCGATAATATAATAAGTACCGATTTTAAAAATATTAAATCTCAAGAAGAGGCCTGTGTATATGTAAAAAATAATATAAGTGAATTCTCATCTATGTCACTAAATGTAAGGTCCTTGAGGAAAAACTGGAATGCGTTGATGTTATATATTAATGAGTTTTTGTCGTATATAGATGTCATTATGTTGTGCGAAATAAATATTAGAAAAGAAGAAAATAACCAATATCAGATTGAAGGATACAGCAGTGAGTTCTTTAATCGAAGCAACCCCGGAGGAGGAGGTGGAATATGTATATACGTGAAAAATAATATTGTATATGACAAAGTAGAAAGAGTGACATGTATGTATGAAAATGTCTCTATCAATGTTAAACGTGGAAATTTTGAAGCGTCAATCATCTCTGTGTACAGACCACCAAAGAAGAATGTTAAATGTTTTGTTCGTGAATTAAGTAAGCATGTTGATGAAGTCGGAACTAAATGTAACCTTTTTATAATGGGGGACGTCAACATAAATTTAAAAGATAAAACTAATTCAGATGTCTGTGATTATTTGTCGATGATAGCGTCAAAAGGTCTGCATAATTGTATATATTCGCACACTCGTGTTGACCCAATCAGAGATACAAAAACATTAATAGACCACAATCTCGTAAGAGTGAGCAATGCCGAAATTAACTCAGCGGTGATTGAACTATGCATCTCAGATCACTATGCGCTATACTGTGGAGTTAAAAGAGACAACAAACTTCAAATAGATTCCAAAAATGAAAGCCAAATCCTAAGTCACCTTGTAGCACAAAAGGTACATGAATTCAAGTGGAATGAGCTGAATATATATACAAATGTAAATGATCTATATGAGAAGTTCAAAGAGGCAATGAATTTTCTGACCACAACATCAACAGTGAAAAGGAAGAAAAGAACTACGGAGCATAGTTGGATTACCGCTGAGTTGAAAAACGATTGCAAAGAACGCGATAGACTATACAGGAGACACATAAACAACAGACACAATGAAGATTATCACAGAGAATACAGAAGATATCGAAACGAGCTGAACAAGAAGATAGCCAGAACAAAATCGAACTTTTACAAACAGCAATTTGAGACTTGTAAGAATAACCCCAGGGAGACCTGGAAGCTTGTAAACTCGATACTTGGTAAAAAGAAATGTAATCTGGATGAGGTTTTAATCAAGAATTTCTCGAATGAAAGCAACATTAAAGACCTGACCAACAAATTCGCGAAAGCTTTAACTTCAGAAGTACGGACAATTGTTCATGAATGTAGCCACCAAACACTCCAGTACAACACAAGCAGAGTACAACATTCAATCTACGTTGAAGATGTATCAGTTGAGGAGGTATGCAACATACTGAGTTCGTTGAAAAGCGACAAATCGGCGGGAGTAGATGGAATAAGACCAAAAGATCTGAAAAACAGCGCTCAAACCCTATCTCCAGTACTTACAAAATTGATCAACATGAGCTTAGATCAAGCATCTGTACCAAACATGCTTAAAAAATCCATAGTTAGACCGATTCACAAAAGTGGAAAGAAAAGTGAAATCCTTAACTACAGACCAATCTCAATCCTATCAGTAGTCGATAAAGTTCTAGAAGAGGTGTTGGCCAGAAGACTATACAACTTTATAGAAAAATACAACAGCCTCAACAAGAATCAATTTGGATTCCGCAAAGGAAAAAATATAAACAGACTACTTGGAGATTTCGCGAACAAAATGTACCTAAGTTTGGACAAAAACCATAGCTCAGTAGTTCTGTTTATTGACTTTAAGAAAGCCTTCGACACTTTGAGCCACAGACAAATTTTGAGGCAGCTGGAGAAGATTGGTGTACGGGGTCACATCTTAACATGGTTTGCTAGCTACTTAAGTAACAGATCATTCCAGGTCAAAATTGGTGATTACGTTAGCAATGAAGAAAATATCGATTATGGTGTTCCACAAGGATCGAAGCTAGGTCCGCTTCTGTTTATTATATACGTCAATGATCTACTGTCAGTGCTGAAGTATAGTACGGGTTATGCGTATGCGGACGACACAGCGAACGTAGTTAGCCATAGGAGCGTTGACGAAGCGGTGAAACTTATGCAATTAGATTTTAATAGAACCGCTGCTTGGTGTCACGACCATGGATTAATTATCAACGCACTTAAGACAAAGTTAATGCACATTCGCCCGCCGCATATTCCCAGAACGAAACTTAAGATAAAAATGCACAGCGTAGATTGTTTGCACAGACATGGCTGTGATGGAATAACAGAAGACGATGATGACTGCACCGTAAACATTGATTATGTGTCAACGTATAAGTACCTAGGACTGACAATGGACTACAACTTTAAATGGAACCACCATATAGAGATATTGAGGAAGAAATTGTGTCACTCTGCATACGCCCTTTTCCATCTTCGTAAACTGTGTACGCCAAGAGTACTCAAACAGTGCTACATGGGCCTGGTGGAATCACATCTACGGTATGGAATAACAGCGTGGGGAAGAGCATCTCAATTGCAATCGCTACAAAAAGTGCACAGAAGACTTCAAAAGCTTGTGGTGGAAACAGGAAGTAGCAGAGAAGTTCAGCAACAAAGAAGCCAACCAACACGCATGCTTAACATCTGCCAAATACATAATTTGGAAATCTTGGCCAATTTCGATGATGACAACACATACAGGATCCAGACACAGCAGACGGTGAACACTAGAAGACGACAGCAGCAGCTATGTGAAGTTCCGAGGTACTGGAATGAATATGGTCGAAGAACAATTAAAGTGGCAATTCCGACGATCCTTAACGAACTCCCAAGGGAAGTTCGCAACCTACCCAAAAGAGAAATTATAAAAAAAGTTAAAGAAATCTATTTAAACTCTTCAAACTAAAATATTCAACTTTAAACTTAAATTCGAAAATCGTAAACTATTGTGTTATTATAACTATTTGTTACTTGTATTGCCCATGTTTTTGCTTTTTTAACTAACACATAATTGAATTTAATGAATTTCAACATTTATAACTGTAAAAAAACATTTGTGATTAGTCATCTGCAGACAAGCCACTCAGGCTTTGCAGATAAACAAGTGTAAACACTCCAAAATGAATTATAAATAAAAATGAATTGAATTGAATTGAATTGAATTGGCTAGTGTCCAGAAACTAAATGCGGATTGGGTATGGGGAACCGCATTTAGTTTCTGGACAGCAGCTAGTGTCCAGAAACTAAATGCGGATTGGGTATGGGAAACCGCATTTAGTTTCTGGACACCGGCTAGTGTCCAGAAACTAAATGCGGATTGGGCATGGGGAACCGCATTTAGTTTCTGGACACCGGCTAGTGTCCAGAAACTAAATGCGGATTGGGTATGGGAAACCGCATTTAGTTTCTGGAGACCGGCTAGTGTCCAGAAACTAAATGCGGATTGGGTATGGGGAACCGCATTTAGTTTCTGGACAGCAGCTAGTGTCCAGAAACTAAATGCGGATTTGGTATGGGAAACCCATACCGGATTGGGTATGGGGAACCGCATTTAGTTTCTGGACAGCAGCTAATGTCCAGAAACTAAATGCGGATTGGGTATGGCAAACCGCATTTAGTCTCAGGACACCGGGTAGTGTCCAGAAACTAAATGCGGATTGGGTATGGGAAACCGCATTTAGTTTCTGGACAGCAGCTAGTGTCCAGAAACTAAATGCGTATTGGGTATGGCAAACCGCATTTAGTTTCTGGACACCGGCTAGTGTCCAGAAACTAAATGCGGATTGGGTATGGGAAACCGCATTTAGTTTCTGGAGACCGGCTAGTGTCCAGAAACTAAATGCGGATTGGGTATGGGGAACCGCATTTAGTTTCTGGACAGCAGCTAGTGTCCAGAAACTAAATGCGGATTTGGTATGGGAAACCGCATTTAGTTTCTGGACACCGGCTAGTGTCCAGAAACTAAATGCGGATTGGGCATGGGGAACCGCATTTAGTTTCTGGACATTAGCTGCTGTCCAGAAACTAAATGCGGTTCCCCATACCCAATCCGCATTTAGTTTCTGGACAGCAGCTAGTGTCCAGAAACTAAATGCGGATTGGGTATGGGGAACCGCATTTAGTTTCTGGACACCGGGTAGTGTCCAGAAACTAAATGCGGATTGGGTATGGGAAACCGCATTTAGTTTCTGGAGACCGGCTAGTGTCCAGAAACTAAATGCGGTTTCTGGACACTAGCCGGTCTCCAGAAACTAAATGCGGATTGGGTATGGGGAACCGCATTTAGTTTCTGGACAGCAGCTAGTGTCCAGAAACTAAATGCGGATTTGGTATGGGAAACCGCATTTAGTTTCTGGACACCGGCTAGTGTCCAGAAACTAAATGCGGATTGGGCATGGGGAACCGCATTTAGTTTCTGGACACCGGCTAGTGTCCAGAAACTAAATGCGGATTGGGTATGGGAAACCGCATTTAGTTTCTGGAGACCGGCTAGTGTCCAGAAACTAAATGCGGATTGGGTATGGGGAACCGCATTTAGTTTCTGGACACCGGGTAGTGTCCAGAAACTAAATGCGGATTGGGTATGGGGAACCGCATTTAGTTTCTGGACACCGGGTAGTGTCCAGAAACTAAATGCGGATTTTGTATGGGAAACCGCATTTAGTTTCTGGACACCGGCTAGTGTCCAGAAACTAAATGCGGATTGGGTATGGGAAACCGCATTTAGTTTCTTTAGCGGATTTTGTACTAGCCGGTGTCCAGAAACTAAATGCGGTTTCCCATACCCAATCCGCATTTAGTTTCTGGACACTAGCTGCTGTCCAGAAACTAAATGCGGTTTAACATACCCAATCCGCATTTAGTTTCTGGACACTACCCGGTGTCCAGAAACTAAATGCGGTTCCCCATACCCAATCCGCATTTAGTTTCTGGACACTAGCTGCTGTCCAGAAACTAAATGCGGTTTCCCATACCCAATCCGCATTTAGTTTCTGGACACTACCCGGTGTCCAGAAACTAAATGCGGTTCCCCATGCCCAATCCGCATTTAGTTTCTGGACACTAGCCGGTGTCCAGAAACTAAATGCGGTTTCCCATACAAAATCCGCATTTAGTTTCTGGACACTACCCGGTGTCCAGAAACTAAATGCGGTTCCCCATACCCAATCCGCATTTAGTTTTTGGACACTAGCCGGTGTCCAGAAACTAAATGCGGTTCCCCATACCCAATCCGCATTTAGTTTCTGGACACTACCCGGTGTCTAGAACTAAATGCGGTTTCCCATACCAAATCCGCATTTAGTTTCTGGACACTAGCTGCTGTCCAGAAACTAAATGCGGTTCCCCATACCCAATCCGCATTTAGTTTCTGGACACTACCCGGTGTCCAGAAACTAAATGCGGTTCCCCATACCCAATCCGCATTTAGTTTTTGGACACTAGCCGGTGTCCAGAAACTAAATGCGGTTCCCCATACCCAATCCGCATTTAGTTTCTGGACACTACCCGGTGTCTAGAACTAAATGCGGTTTCCCATACCAAATCCGCATTTAGTTTCTGGACACTAGCTGCTGTCCAGAAACTAAATGCGGTTTCCCATACCCAATCCGCATTTAGTTTCTTATGGTTTCCCATACCCAATCCGCATTTAGTTTCTGGACACTACCCGGTGTCCAGAAACTAAATGCGGTTCCCCATGCCCAATCCGCATTTAGTTTCTGGACACTACCCGGTGTCCAGAAACTAAATGCGGTTCCCCATACCCAATCCGCATTTAGTTTTTGGACACTAGCCGGTGTCCAGAAACTAAATGCGGTTCCCCATACCCAATCCGCATTTAGTTTCTGGACACTACCCGGTGTCCAGAACTAAATGCGGTTTCCCATACCAAATCCGCATTTAGTTTCTGGACACTACCCGGTGTCCAGAAACTAAATGCGGTTCCCCATACCCAATCCGCATTTAGTTTTTGGACACTAGCCGGTGTCCAGAAACTAAATGCGGTTCCCCATACCCAATCCGCATTTAGTTTCTGGACACTAGCCGGTGTCCAGAAACTAAATGCGGTTCCCCATACCCAATCCGCATTTAGTTTCTGGACACTAGCTGCTGTCCAGAAACTAAATGCGGTTCCCCATACCCAATCCGCATTTAGTTTCTGGACACTAGCCGGTCTCCAGAAACTAAATGCGGTTCCCCATACCCAATCCGCATTTAGTTTCTGGACACTACCCGGTGTCCAGAAACTAAATGCGGTTCCCCATGCCCAATCCGCATTTAGTTTCTGGACACTAGCCGGTGTCCAGAAACTAAATACGGTTTCCCATACAAAATCCGCATTTAGTTTCTGGACACTACCCGGTGTCCAGAAACTAAATGCGGTTCCCCATACCCAATCCGCATTTAGTTTCTGGACACTAGCCGGTGTCCAGAAACTAAATGCGGTTCCCCATACCCAATCCGCATTTAGTTTCTGGACACTACCCGGTGTCCAGAACTAAATGCGGTTTCCCATAACAAATCCGCATTTAGTTTCTGGACACTAGCTGCTGTCCAGAAACTAAATGCGGTTCCCCATACCCAATCCGCATTTAGTTTCTGGACACTAGCCGGTGTCCAGAAACTAAATGCGGCTTGGCATACCCAATCCGCATTTAGTTTCTGGACACTAGCTGCTGTCCAGAAACTAAATGCGGTTTCCCATACCCAATCCGCATTTAGTATCTGGACACTACCCGGTGTCCAGAAACTAAATGCGGTTCCCCATACCCAATCCGCATTTAATTTCTGGACACTAGCCGGTGTCCAGAAACTAAATGCGGTTTGCCATACCCAATCCGCATTTAGTTTCTGGACACTAGCCGGTGTCCAGAAACTGAATGCGGTTTCCCATACCCAATCCGCATTTAGTTTCTGGACACTAGCCGGTGTCCAGAAACTAAATGCGGTTTCCCATACCCAATCCGCATTTAGTTTCTGGACACTAGCTGCTGTCCAGAAACTAAATGCGGTTCCCCATACCCAATCCGCATTTAGTTTCTGGACACCGGGTAGTGTCCAGAAACTAAATGCGGATTGGGTATGGCAAACCGCATTTAGTTTCTGGACACCGGCTAGTACAAAATCCGCTAAAGAAACTAAATGCGGTTTCCCATACCCAATCCGCATTTAGTTTCTGGACACTAGCCGGTGTCCAGAAACTAAATGCGGTTCCCCATGCCCAATCCGCATTTAGTTTCTGGACACTAGCCGGTGTCCAGAAACTAAGTGCGGTTTCCCATACCCAATCCGCACTTAGTTTCTGGACACTACCCGGTGTTCAGAAACTAAATGCGGTTCCCCATACCCAATCCGCATTTAGTTTCTGGACACTAGCCGGTGTCCAGAAACTAAATGCGGTTTGCCATACCCAATCCGCATTTAGTTTCTGGACACTAGCCGGTCTCCAGAAACTAAATGCGGTTTGCCATACCCAATCCGCATTTAGTTTCTGGACACTAGCCGGTGTCCAGAAACTAAATGCGGTTTGCCATATTCAATCCGTATTTAGTTTCTGGACACTAGCTGCTGTCCAGAAACTAAATGCGGTTTCCCATACCCAATCCGCATTTAGTTTCTGGACACTAGCTGCTGTCCAGAAACTAAATACGGTTACCCATAAACAATCCGCATTTAGTTTCTGGACACTAGCCGGTGTCCAGAAACTAAATGCGGTTTTCCATACCCAATCCGCATTTAGTTTCTGGACACTAGCTGCTGTCCAGAAACTAAATGCGGTTCCCCATACCCAATCCGCATTTAGTTTCTGGACACTAGCCGGTGTCCAGAAACTAAATGCGGTTTCCCATACCCAATCCGCATTTAGTTTCTGGACACTAGCTGCTGTCCAGAAACTAAATGCGGTTTCCCATACCCAATCCGCATTTAGTTTCTGGACACTAGCTGCTGTCCAGAAACTAAATGCGGTTTCCCATACAAAATCCGCATTTAGTTTCTGGACACTACCCGGTGTCCAGAAACTAAATGCGGTTTGCCACACTCAATCCGCATTTAGTTTCTGGACACTACCCGGTGTCCAGAAACACTAGCCGGTGTCCAGAAAATAAATGCGTTTTGCCATACCCAATCCGCATTTAGTTTCTGGACACTAGCCGGTGTCCAGAAACTAAATGCGGTTTCCCATACCTGGACACTAGCTGCTGTCCAGAAACTAAATGCGGTTCCCCATACCCAATCCGCATTTAGTTTCTGGACACTAGCCGGTGTCCAGAAACTAAATGCGGTTCCCCATACCGAGTCGGCATTTAGTTTCTGGACACTAGCTGCTGTCCAGAAACTAAATGCGGTTCCCCATACCCAATCCGCATTTAGTTTCTGGGCACTACCCGGTGTCCAGAAACTAAATGCGGTTTGCCCTAACCAATCCGCATTTAGTTTCTGGACACTAGCCGGTGTTTGCCATACCCAATCCGCATTTAGTTTCTGGACACTAGCCGGTGTCCAGAAACTGAATGCGGTTTTCCCATACCCAATCCGCATTTAGTTTCTGGACACTAACCGGTGTCCAGAAATTAAATGCGGTTTCCCATACAAAATCCGCATTTAGTTCCTGGACACTACCCGGTGTCCAGAAACTAAATGCGGTTCCCCATACCGCGGATTGGGTAGGGACTCCGCTGTTCTAGTTCTCTTTGCAGTTTGGACATTATCTTCATGTGGTGTTTTATCTTTTACTCTGCAAGAAGGGCATGTCCAATTTTTCTTTGTCTGCTGGGACATCTTTCGGTAAGAATTTTGTGAAATTGAGCAGCATTCAAAATGTAAATCTCCCTTGCAGGCCGAGCAGTTGATATATTCGCCGTCAAGTGGTAACGGATCATCACATCTACAACACGATTTCATCTTACCAGAATGTTTAATTTTTTCGCTTTTCCTCAGTAATATCAATAGTAATTTCTAATATAAATGGTTGACTAAATAAATAATATCTAACTGCCTTTTTTGGCTTTGTGTTCGCTTCTTATTTAATTTATTTAGGTAAATTCTATTGAAATATAGCACTGCTGAAAAAAAACACAACCGCACTGTTCTGAACTTCAACTTCAACTGGGTATGGGAAACCGCATTTAGTTTCTGGACACCGGCTAGTATCCAGAAACTAAATGCGGATTGGGTATGGGGAACCGCATTTAGTTTCTGGACATCGGCTAGTGGATTGGGTATGGCAAACCGCATTTAGTCTCTGGACACCGAGTAGTGTCCAGAAACTAAATGCGGATTGGGTATGGGGAACCGCATTTAGTTTCTGGACAGCAGCTAGTGTCCAGAAACTAAATGCGGATTGGGTATGGTAAACCGCATTTAGTTTCTGGAGACCGGCTAGTGTCCAGAAACTAAATGCGGATTGGGTATGGCAAACCGCATTTAGTTGGGTATGGGAAACCGCATTTAGTTTCTGGACACCGGCTAGTGTCCAGAAACTAAATGCGGATTGGGTATGGGGAACCGCATTTAGTTTCTGGACAGCAGCTAGTGTCCAGAAACTAAATGCGGATTGGGTATGGCAAACCGCATTTAGTTTCTGGACACCGGCTAGTGTCCAGAAACTAAATGCGGATTGGGTATGGCAAACCGCATTTAGTTTCTGGACACCGGCTAGTGTCCAGAAACTAAATGCGGATTTTGTATGGGAAACCGCATTTAATTTCTGGACACCGGCTAGTGTCCAGAAACTAAATGTGGATTGGAGATGGCAAACCGCATTTAGTTTCTGGACACCGGGTAGTGTCCAGAAACTAAATTCGGATTGGGTATGGGGAACCGCATTTAGTTTCTGGACAGCAGCTAGTGTCCAGAAACTAAATGCGGATTGGGTATGGCCACTATGGCAGTTGGAAGAGGAACGAGGAAAAACGATATACGATTTTTAGTGGAAAATTTCGATGTCTCCAAATTCACTCCAGTGTGTCTGATTCGATGGATACACGTGAGACAACATTGCCAGAGGTGTACAGAAGTCGTAGGTAGGTCATATTGAAGTAGGTAGATCATAAAGAAGCGTCTGTGCGTGCTGAATCCAACGCAACAAACCGCAGTTCAAACGAGCGAGCCGTTTCCGAGATATGGCCAATTTACCAGTTAAAACTACTTTAGGTCTCTTATTCGACCGATTTTTAGACACTATTTTTTATTAACTTTTGATCTATTGGTCGTATCGGCATGGTTTATGGCTCTAAAGAAGCGTCTTTGCAACGCGGTTATGTCCGCAAAATGGCGCAAATGATCATTTGCAACCCCGAAAAACGCTTAGTTTTCGAGATACAGCCCATTTTGTATAATTCAGCATTTTAGGGTCACTTTCTCCAGCATTTTTCTCTACTTTCTACTTGTCGTAGCGGCATGTTTTATGGCTCTCAACAAGCGTGTTTCCATGCTGAATCCAACGAGACCCGAAGCATTCAAATCGAGCCAACCGTCTCCGAGATATGGCCAATTTTGTAAAATAAACCACTTCATATCGAGGAAAAACCTCAAATTTGACCATGCCGGCTATACGATTTTTAGTGGAAAATTTCGATGTCTCCGAATTTACTCCTGTGTGTCTGATTCGATGGATACATGTGAGCTAACATCGCCAGAGGTGTACAGAAGTCGTAGGTAGGTCATATTGGGCCACTATGGCAGTTGGAAGAAGATCGAGGGAAAACCTCAAATTTGACCATGCCGGCTATACGATTTTTAGTGGAAAATTTCGATGTCTCCGAATTTACTCCAGTGTGTCTGATTCGATGGATACATGTGAGCCAACATCGCCAGAGGTGTACAGAAGTCGTAGGTAGGTCATATTGGGCCACTATGGCAGTTGGAAGAAGATCGAGGAAAAACCTCAAATTTGACCATGCCGGCTATACGATTTTTAGTGGAAAATTTCGATGTCTCCAAATTTACTCCAGTGTGTCTGATTCGATGGATACACGTGAGACAACATCGCCAGAGGTGTACAGAAGTCGTAGGTAGGTCATATTGGGCCACTATGGCAGTTGGAAGAAGATCGAGGGAAAACCTCAAATTTGACCATGCCGGCTATACGATTTTTAGTGGAAAATTTCGATGTCTCCGAATTTACTCCAGTGTGTCTGATTCGATGGATACATGTGAGCCAACATCGCCAGAGGTGTACAGAAGTCGTAGGTAGGTCATATTGGGCCACTATGGCAGTTGGAAGAAGATCGAGGAAAAACCTCAAATTTGACCATGCCGGCTATACGATTTTTAGTGGAAAATTTCGATGTCTCCAAATTTACTCCAGTGTGTCTGATTCGATGGATACACGTGAGACAACATCGCCAGAGGTGTACAGAAGTCGTAGGTAGGTCATATTGGGCCACTATGGCAGTTGGAAGAAGATCGAGGGAAAACCTCAAATTTGACCATGCCGGCTATACGATTTTTAGTGGAAAATTTCGATGTCTCCAAATTCAACACACTCCAGTGTGTCTGATTCGATGGATACACGTGAGACAACATCGCCAGAGGTGTACAGAAGTCGTAGGTAGGTCATATTGGGCCACTATGGCAGTTGGAAGAAGAACGAGGAAAATCCTCAAATTTAACCATGCCGGCTATACGATTTTTAGTGGAAAATTTCGATGTCTCCAAATTCACTCCAGTGTGTCTGATTCGATGGATACACGTGAGACAACATCGCCAGAGGTGTACAGAAGTCGTAGGTAGGTCATATTGGGCCACTATGGCAGTTGGAAGAAGATCGAGGGAAAACCTCAAATTTGACCATGCCGGCTATACGATTTTTAGTGGAAAATTTCGATGTCTCCAAATTCAACACACTCCAGTGTGTCTGATTCGATGGATACATGTGAGACAACATCGCCAGAGGTGTACAGAAGTCGTAGGTAGGTCATATTGGGCCACTATGGCAGTTGGAAGAAGATCGAGGGAAAACCTCAAATTTGACCATGCCGGCTATACGATTTTTAGTGGAAAATTTCGATGTCTCCAAATTCAACACACTCCAGTGTGTCTGATTCGATGGATACACGTGAGACAACATCGCCAGAGGTGTACAGAAGTCGTAGGTAGGTCATATTGGGCCACTATGGCAGTTGGAAGAAGAACGAGGAAAATCCTCAAATTTAACCATGCCGGCTATACGATTTTTAGTGGAAAATTTCGATGTCTCCAAATTCACTCCAGTGTGTCTGATTCGATGGATACACGTGAGACAACATCGCCAGAGGTGTACAGAAGTCGTAGGTAGGTCATATTGGGCCACTATGGCAGTTGGAAGAAGATCGAGGGAAAACCTCAAATTTGACCATGCCGGCTATACGATTTTTAGTGGAAAATTTCGATGTCTCCGAATTTACTCCTGTGTGTCTGATTCGATGGATACATGTGAGCCAACATCGCCAGAGGTGTACAGAAGTCGTAGGTAGGTCATATTGGGCCACTATGTCAGTTGGAAGAAGAACGAGAAAAAACCTCAAATTTGACCATGCCGGCTATACGATTTTTAGTGGAAAATTTCGATGTCTCCAAATTCACTCCAGTGTGTCTGATTCGATGGATACACGTGAGACAACATCGCCAGAGGTGTACAGAAGTCGTAGGTAGGTCATATTGGGCCACTATGGCAGTTGGAAGAAGATCGAGGGAAAACCTCAAATTTGACCATGCCGGCTATACGATTTTTAGTGGAAAATTTCGATGTCTCCGAATTTACTCCAGTGTGTCTGAATCGATGGATACACGTGAGACAACATTGCCAGAGGTGTACAGAAGTCGTAGGTAGGTCATATTGAAGTAGGTAGATCATAAAGAAGCGTCTGTGCGTGCTGAATCCAACGCAACAAACCGCAGTTCAAACGAGCGCGCCGTTTCCGAGATATGGCCAATTTACCAGTTAAAACTACTTTAGGTCTCTTATTCGACCGATTTTTAGACACTATTTTTTATTAACTTTTGATCTATTGGTCGTATCGGCATGGTTTATGGCTCTAAAGAAGCGTCTTTGCAACGCGGTTATATCCGCAAAATGGCGCAAATGATCATTTGCAACCCCGAAAAACGCTTAGTTTTCGAGATACAGCCCATTTTGTATAATTCAGCATTTTAGGGTCACTTTCTCCAGCATTTTTCTCTACTTTCTACTGGTCGTAGCGGCATGTTTTATGGCTCTCAAGAAGCGTGTTTCCATGCTGAATCCAACGAGACCCGAAGCATTCAAATCGAGCCAACCGTCTCCGAGATATATATATTTTGTAAAATAAACCACTTCATGTCAACCATTTCAGGTGACTTTCTCATACATTTTTTCCTACTTTCTACTGGTCGTATCGGTATGATTTTAGGCACAAAAGAAGCGTCTGTGCGTGCTGAATCCAACGCAACAAACCGCAGTTCAAACGAGCGAGCCGTTTCCGAGATATGGCCAATTTACCAGTTAAAACTACTTTAGGTCTCTTATTCGACCGATTTTTAGACACTATTTTTTATTAATTATTGTGATCTATTGGTCGTATCGGCATGGTTTATGGCTCTAAAGAAGCGTCTTTGCAACGCGGTTATGTCCGCAAAATGGCGTAAGTGATCATTTGCAACCCCGAAAAACGCTTAGTTTTCGAGATACAGCCCATTTTGTATAATCTCAAGAAGCGTGTTTCCATGCTGAATCCAACGAGACCCGAAGCATTCAAATCGAGCCAACCGTCTCCGAGATATGGCCCATTTTGTAAAATAAACCACTTCATGTCAACCATTTCAGGTGATCTTCTCATACATTTTTTCCTACTTTCTACTAGTCGTATCGGTATGATTTTAGGCACAAAGGCAGCGTCTGTGCGTGCTGAATCCAACGCAACAAACCGCAGTTCAAACGAGGGAGCCGTTTCCGAGATATGGCCAATTTACCAGTTAAAACTACTTTAGGTCTCTTATTCGACCGATTTTTAGACACTATTTTTTATTAACTTTTGATCTATTGGTCGTATCGGCATGGTTTATGGCTCTAAAGAAGCGTCTTTGCAACGCGGTTATGTCCGCAAAATGGCGTAAGTGATCATTTGCAACCCCGAAAAACGCTTAGTTTTCGAGATACAGCCCATTTTGTATAATTCAGCATTTTAGGGTCACTTTCTCCAGCATTTTTCTCTACTTTCTACTGGTCGTAGCGGCATGTTTTATGGCTCTCAAGAAGCGTGTTTCCATGCTGAATCCAACGAGACCCGAAGCATTCAAATCGAGCGAACCGTCTCCGAGATATGGCCCATTTTGTAAAATAAACCACTTCATGTCAACCATTTCAGGTGACCTTCTCATACATTTTTTCCTACTTTCTACTGGTCGTATCGGTATGATTTTTGGCACAAAAGAAGCGTCTGTGCGTGCTGAATCCAACGCAACAAACCGCAGTTCAAACGAGCGAGCCGTTTCCAGGATATGGCCAATTTACCAGTTAAAACTACTTTAGGTCTCTTATTCGACCGATTTTTAGACACTATTTTTTATTAACTTTTGATCTATTGGTCGTATCGGCATGGTTTATGGCTCTAAAGAAGCGTCTTTGCAACGCGGTTATGTCCGCAAAATGGCGTAAGTGATCATTTGCAACCCCGAAAAACGCTTAGTTTTCGAGATACAACCCATTTTGTATAATTCAGCATTTTAGGGTCACTTTCTCCAGCATTTTTCTCTACTTTCTACTGGTCGTAGCGGCATGTTTTATGGCTCTCAAGAAGCGTGTTTCCATGCTGAATCCAACGAGACCCGAAGCATTCAAATCGAGGTAACCGTCTCCGAGATATGGCCCATTTTGTAAAATAAACCACTTCATGTCAACCATTTCAGGTGACCTTCTCATACATTTTTTCCTACTTTCTACTGGTCGTATCGGTATGATTTTAGGCACAAAAGAAGCGTCTGTGCGTGCTGAATCCAACGCAACAAACCGCAGTTCAAACGAGAGAGCCGCTTCCAGGATATGGCCAATTTACCAGTTAAAACTACTTTAGGTCTCTTATTCGACCGATTTTTAGACACTATTTTTTATTAACTTTTGATCTATTGGTCGTATCGGCATGGTTTATGGCTCTAAAGAAGCGTCTTTGCAACGCGGTTATATCCGCAAAATGGCATTAGTGATCATTTGCAACCCCGAAAAACGCTTATTTTTCGAGATACAGCCCATTTTGTATAATTCAGCATTTTAGGGTCACTTTCTACTTGTCGTAGCGGCATGTTTTATGGCTCTCAAGAAGCGTGTTTCCATGCTGAATCCAACGAGACCCGAAGCATTCAAATCGAGCCAACCGTCTCCGAGATATGGCCAATTTTGTAAAATAAACCACTTCATGTCGAGGAAAAACCTCAAATTTGACCATGCCGGCTATTCGATTTTTAGTGCAAAATTTCGATGTCTCCAAAGTCACTCCAGTGTGTCTGATTCGATGGATACATGTGAGACAACATCGCCAGAGGTGTACAGAAGTCGTAGGTAGGTCATATTGGGCCACTATGGCAGTTGGAAGAAGATCGAGGGAAAACCTCAAATTTGACCATGCCGGCTATACGATTTTTAGTGGAAAATTTCGATGTCTCCAAATTCAACACACTCCAGTGTGTCTGATTCGATGGATACACGTGAGACAACATCGCCAGAGGTGTACAGAAGTCGTAGGTAGGTCATATTGGGCCACTATGGCAGTTGGAAGAAGAACGAGGAAAATCCTCAAATTTAACCATGCCGGCTATACGATTTTTAGTGGAAAATTTCGATGTCTCCAAATTCACTCCAGTGTGTCTGATTCGATGGATACACGTGAGACAACATCGCCAGAGGTGTACAGAAGTCGTAGGTAGGTCATATTGGGCCACTATGGCAGTTGGAAGAAGATCGAGGAAAAACCTCAAATTTGACCATGCCGGCTATACGATTTTTAGTGGAAAATTTCGATGTCTCCAAATTCACTCCAGTGTGTCTGATTCGATGGATACACGTGAGACAACATCGCCAGAGGTGTACAGAAGTCGTAGGTAGGTCATATTGGGCCACTATGGCAGTTGGAAGAAGATCGAGGGAAAACCTCAAATTTGACCATGCCGGCTATACGATTTTTAGTGGAAAATTTCGATGTCTCCAAATTCAACACACTCCAGTGTGTCTGATTCGATGGATACACGTGAGACAACATCGCCAGAGGTGTACAGAAGTCGTAGGTAGGTCATATTGGGCCACTATGGCAGTTGGAAGAAGAACGAGGAAAATCCTCAAATTTAACCATGCCGGCTATACGATTTTTAGTGGAAAATTTCGATGTCTCCAAATTCACTCCAGTGTGTCTGATTCGATGGATACACGTGAGACAACATCGCCAGAGGTGTACAGAAGTCGTAGGTAGGTCATATTGGGCCACTATGGCAGTTGGAAGAAGATCGAGGGAAAACCTCAAATTTAACCATGCCGGCTATACGATTTGTAGTGGAAAATTTCGATGTCTCCAAATTCACTCCAGTGTGTCTGAATCGATGGATACACGTGAGACAACATTGCCAGAGGTGTACAGAAGTCGTAGGTAGGTCATATTGAAGTAGGTAGATCATAAAGAAGCGTCTGTGCGTGCTGAATCCAACGCAACAAACCGCAGTTCAAACGAGCGAGCCGTTTCCGAGATATGGCCAATTTACCAGTTAAAACTACTTTAGGTCTCTTATTCGACCGATTTTTAGACACTATTTTTTATTAACTTTTGATCTATTGGTCGTATCGGCATGGTTTATGGCTCTAAAGAAGCGTCTTTGCAACGCGGTTATGTCCGCAAAATGGCGTAAGTGATCATTTGCAACCCCGAAAAACGCTTAGTTTTCGAGATACAGCCCATTTTGTATAATTCAGCATTTTAGGGTCACTTTCTCCAGCATTTTTCTACAGAAGTCGTAGGTAGGTCATATTGGGCCACTATGGCAGTTGGAAGAAGATCGAGGAAAAACCTCAAATTTGACCATGCCGGCTATACGATTTTTAGTGGAAAATTTCGATGTCTCCAAATTCACTCCAGTGTGTCATTTTGTATAATTCAGCATTTTAGGGTCACTTTCTCCAGCATTTTTCTCTACTTTCTACTGGTCGTAGCGGCATGTTTTATGGCTCTCAAGAAGCGTGTTTCCATGCTGAATCCAACGAGACCCGAAGCATTCAAATCGAGCCAACCGTCTCCGAGATATGGCCCATTTTGTAAAATAAACCACTTCATGTCAACCATTTCAGGTGACCTTCTCATACATTTTTTCCTACTTTCTACTAGTCGTATCGGTATGATTTTAGGCACAAAGGCAGCGTCTGTGCGTGCTGAATCCAACGCAACAAACCGCAGTTCAAACGAGGGAGCCGTTTCCGAGATATGGCCAATTTACCAGTTAAAACTACTTTAGGTCTCTTATTCGACCGATTTTTAGACACTATTTTTTATTAACTTTTGATCTATTGGTCATATCGGCATGGTTTATGGCTCTAAAGAAGCGTCTTTGCAACGCGGTTATGTCCGCAAAATGGCGTAAGTGATCATTTGCAACCCCGAAAAACGCTTAGTTTTCGAGATACAGCCCATTTTGTATAATTCAGCATTTTAGGGTCACTTTCTCCAGCATTTTTCTCTACTTTCTACTGGTCGTAGCGGCATGTTTTATGGCTCTCAAGAAGCGTGTTTCCATGCTGAATCCAACGAGACCCGAAGCATTCAAATCGAGCCAACCGTCTCCGAGATATGGCCCATTTTGTAAAATAAACCACTTCATGTCAACCATTTCAGGTGACCTTCTCATACATTTTTTCCTACTTTCTACTGGTCGTATCGGTATGATTTTAGGCACAAAAGAAGCGTCTGTGCGTGCTGAATCCAACGCAACAAACCGCAGTTCAAACGAGAGAGCCGTTTCCAGGATATGGCCAATTTACCAGTTAAAACTACTTTAGGTCTCTTATTCGACCGATTTTTAGACACTATTTTTTATTAACTTTTGATCTATTGGTCGTATCGGCATGGTTTATGGCTCTAAAGAAGCGTCTTTGCAACGCGGTTATATCCGCAAAATGGCGCAAATGATCATTTGCAACCCCGAAAAACGCTTAGTTTTCGAGATACAGCCCATTTTGTATAATTCAGCATTTTAGGGTCACTTTCTCCAGCATTTTTCTCTACTTTCTACTGGTCGTAGCGGCATGTTTTATGGCTCTCAAGAAGCGTGTTTCCATGCTGAATCCAACGAGACCCGAAGCATTCAAATCGAGCCAACCGTCTCCGAGATATGGCCTATTTTGTAAAATAAACCACTTCATGTCAACCATTTCAGGTGACTTTCTCATACATTTTTTCCTACTTTCTACTGGTCGTATCGGTATGATTTTAGGCACAAAAGAAGCGTCTGTGCGTGCTGAATCCAACGCAACAAACCGCAGTTCAAACGAGCGAGCCGTTTCCGAGATATGGCCAATTTACCAGTTAAAACTACTTTAGGTCTCTTATTCGACCGATTTTTAGACACTATTTTTTATTAACTTTTGATCTATTGGTCGTATCGGCATGGTTTATGGCTCTAAAGAAGCGTCTTTGCAACGCGGTTATATCCGCAAAATGGCGCAAATGATCATTTGCAACCCCGAAAAACGCTTAGTTTTCGAGATACAGCCCATTTTGTATAATTCAGCATTTTAGGGTCACTTTCTACTTGTCGTAGCGGCATGTTTTATGGCTCTCAAGAAGCGTGTTTCCATGCTGAATCCAACGAGACCCGAAGCATTCAAATCGAGCCAACCGTCTCCGAGATATGGCCAATTTTTTAAAATAAACCACTTCATGTCGAGGAAAAACCTCAAATTTGACCATGCCGGCTATACGATTTTTAGTGGAAAATTTCGATGTCTCCGAATTTACTCCTGTGTGTCTGATTCGATGGATACATGTGAGCCAACATCGCCAGAGGTGTACAGAAGTCGTCGGTAGGTCATATTGGGCCACTATGTCAGTTGGAAGAAGAACGAGAAAAAACCTCAAATTTGACCATGCCGGCTATACGATTTTTAGTGGAAAATTTCGATGTCTCCGAATTTACTCCAGTGTGTCTGATTCGATGGATACATGTGAGCCAACATCGCCAGAGGTGTACAGAAGTCGTAGGTAGGTCATATTGGGCCACTATGTCAGTTGGAAGAAGAACGAGAAAAAACCTCAAATTTGACCATGCCGGCTATACGATTTTTAGTGGAAAATTTCGATGTCTCCAAATTCAACACACTCCAGTGTGTCTGATTCGATGGATACACGTGAGACAACATCGCCAGAGGTGTACAGAAGTCGTAGGTAGGTCATATTGGGCCACTATGGCAGTTGGAAGAAGATCGAGGAAAAACCTCAAATTTGACCATGCCGGCTATTCGATTTTTAGTGGAAAATTTCGATGTCTCCAAATTCACTCCAGTGTGTCTGATTCGATGGATACACGTGAGACAACATCGCCAGAGGTGTACAGAAGTCGTAGGTAGGTCATATTGGGCCACTATGGCAGTTGGAAGAAGATCGAGGAAAAACCTCAAATTTGACCATGCCGGCTATTCGATTTTTAGTGGAAAATTTCGATGTCTCCAAATTCACTCCAGTGTGTCTGATTCGATGGATACACGTGAGACAACATCGCCACAGGTGTACAGAAGTCGTAGGTGGGTCATATTGGACCACTATGGCAGTTGGAAGAAGATCGAGGGAAAACCTCAAATTTGACCATGCCGGCTATACGATTTTTAGTGGAAAATTTCGATGGCTCCAAATTCACTCCAGTGTGTCTGAATCGATGGATACACGTGAGACAACATTGCCAGAGGTGTACAAAAGTCGTAGGTAGGTTATATTGGGCCACTATGGCAGTTGGAAGAAGATCGAGGGGAACCTCAAATTTGACCATGCCGGCTATACGATTTTTAGTGGAAAATTTCGATGTCTGCAAATTCACTCCAGTGTGTCTGATTCGATGGATACATGTGAGACAACATCGCCAGAGGTGTACAGAAGTCGTAGGTAGGTCATATGGGGTCACTATGGCAGTTGGAAGAAGATCGAGGAAAAACCACAAATTTGACCATGCCGGCTATACGATTTTTAGTGGAAAATTTCGATGGCTCCAAATTCACTCCAGTGTGTCTGATTCGATGGATACATGTGAGACAACATCGCCACAGGTGTACAGAAGTCCAGAAGTCGTAGGTAGGTCATATTGGCAGTTGGAAGAAGAACGAGGAAAAGCCTCTATATAAAAACCGGCTATACGATTTTTAGTGGAAAATTTCGATGTGTCCAAATTCACTCCAGTGTGTCTGATTCGATGGATACATGTGAGACAACATCGCCACAGGTGTACAGAAGTCCAGAAGTCGTAGGTAGGTCATATTGGCAGTTGGAAGAAGAACGAGGAAAAGCCTCTATATAAAAACCGGCTATACGATTTTTAGTGGAAAATTTCGATGGCTCCAAATTCACTCCAGTGTGTCTGATTCGATGGATACACGTGAGACAACATCGCCAGAGGTGTACAGAAGTCGTAGGTAGGTCATATTGGGCCACTATGGCAGTTGGAAGAAGATCGAGGAAAAACCTCAAATTTGACCATGCCGGCTATACGATTTTTAGCGGAAAATTTCGATGTCTCCAAATTCACTCCAGTGTGTCTGATTCGATGGATACACGTGAGACAACATCGCCAGAGGTGTACAGAAGTCGTAGGTAGGTCATATTGGGCCACTATGGCAGATGGAAGAAGAACGAGGAAAAACCTCAAATTGGACCATGCCGGCTATACGATTTTTAGTGGAAAATTTCGATGTCGCCAAATTCACTCCAGTGTGTCTGATTCGATGGATACACGTGAGACAACATCGCCAGAGGTGTACAGAAGTCGTAGGTAGGTATATTGGGCCACTATGGCAGTTGGAAGAAGAACGAGGAAAAATCTCAAATTTGACCATGCCGGCTATACGATTTTTAGCGGAAAATTTCGATGTCTCCAAATTCACTCCAGTGTGTCTGATTCGATGGATACATGTGAGACAACATCGCCACAGGTGTACAGAAGTCGTAAGTAGGCCATATTGGGCCACTATGGCAGTTGGAAGAAGAACCAGGAAAAACCTCAAATTTGACCCTGCCGGCTATACGATTTTTAGTGGAAAATTTCGATGTCTCCAAACTCACTCCAGTTTGTCTGATTCGATGGATACACGTGAGACAACATCGCCACAGGTGTACAGAAGTCGTAGGTAGGTCATATTGGGCCACTATGGCAGTTGGAAGAAGAACGAGGAAAAACCTCAAATTTGACCATGCCGGCTATACGATTTTTAGTAGAAAATTTCGATGTCTCCAAATTCACTCCAGTGTGTCAGATTCGATGGATACACGTGAGACAACATCGCCAGAGGTGTACAGAAGTCATAGGTAGGTCATATTTTGCCACTATGGCAGATGGAAGAAGAACGACAAAAAGCCTCAAATTTAAAAAAAAATTCGATGGCTCCAAATTCACTCCAGTGTGTCTGATTCGATGGACACACGTGAGACAACATCGCCAGAGGTGTACAGAAGTCGTAGGTAGGTCATATTGGGCCACTATGGCAGTTGGAAGAAGATCGAGGAAAAACCTCAAATTTGACCATGCCGGCGATACGATTTTTAGTGGAAAATTTCGATGTCTCCAAATTCACTCCAGTGTGTCTTCTTCGATGGATACACGTGAGACAACATCGCCAGAGGTGTACAGAAGTCGTAGGTAGGTATATTGGGCCACTATGGCAGTTGGAAGAAGAACGAGGAAAAATCTCAAATTTGACCATGCCGGCTATACGATTTTTAGCGGAAAATGTCGATGTCTCCAAATTCACTCCAGTGTGTCTGATTCGATGGATACACGTGAGACAAAATCGCCAGAGGTGTACAGAAGTCGTAGGTAGGTCATATTGGGCCACTATGGCAGTTGGAAGAAGAACGAGGAAAAACCTCAAATTGGACCATGCCGGCTATACGATTTTTAGTGGAAAATTTCGATGTCTCCAAATTCACTCCAGTGTGTCTGATTCGATAGATACACGTGAGACAACATCGCCAGAGGTGTACAGAAGTCGTAGGTAGGTCATATTGGGCCGCTGTGGCAGTTGGAAGATGAGCCATTAAAGGCTACAAAATCCTTACTGTCTACACTGTCAATTTTTTTAGGTAAAAAATTCGATGTCGTCGGATCCACGCCAGTCTTTGGATTTAGTTAATACACATCTAAACACATAACCACAGGTGAACACAGGTCGTAAGTATGCCTAGTTGGGCCGCTGTGGCTGTTGGAAGATGAGCCATGAAAAGTCTTCATAACCGGGCATTTTACCACTGGAACACACTCCTCCAGATTAGGCCTTCCCTGGCAGAAGCGGCCGAAGAAGCAATTGTACATCTTTTTTGCAATTGTAGCGCTCTCTACTCCCGAAGAAGTAGTCACCTAGAAGCACACTAATTTAACTACCTGACGAAAGTAAGTAGCATTCGAGTCAGTCATCTACAACGCCCAGTAGCACTAACTGGTTTGCGATATAGCAGCGATCGGATGTGGTAACATAACGGCCCTACCCTGACTTAAGTGTGACAGTTGCCAACCAGCAGGCAGCCACCACAAGCTAACTTGATTCCGCGACACCAAAAGTCCATGTTTCCGGCAGCCCGGGGTAGCTCCTCAAATCCAAGCCAAGCTACAAAAAAGTCACCTATTAAGTCGGTCGTTAATTATGTACGTTGAATACGTGTGAATTTACATTTGCTCAAAGGACGCACCCTATCAACATTCTCTACCACCAGAAAGAGGGGAAGATTAACCGACAGCAAGGCTCTAGCAAAAGTGTTTATGATAAACCAACCGGCCGCAGAAACATTTGAGCTATTCGTCGACAGTTAACAGGATTCCACACGAATCGTCAATACCACAGTAAAATATCAACCGATCAATATGAATGATCCTCTAATAGGCACTTAATCGGATTTGATTCTCATAAATTGCTGACCATTTCCGGCATAAATCCTGAATATTCCTCCGGCCCTCGGAGAATGAGAGGATGTTATGAAATTCAAAATGAATGCCATTCTTTGAGTGCTTCCACTCAGCCCTCAATCATTTATCGCCAAATAAAGGATACACTTCATTCGGTCAACCGCTAATTGCCCACTAATTGGTTATCTTTTCTCTTAAAATTCAAAGTACGAGTTCATTTCGCCGATGGCTTGCATCCGACGGAATTAACCTGTCCAGAGCAGCCACCAAAAACTAAACGTCAATAGATTGTCATCCCGGATATCGATAAAAGATTTCCTGACCGCCAGATTTACTTCGGCAGCTACAGCGACCGACCGAGAGAGCGTCTCGCAACGGTCGCCATAGCCGCACATGTGGCAGGACATTCTTTCACATCGTTCACATAGTTCACATCCCCCGATCGGCTCTGGCTCATGGCGTGGTCCTTGTTTCAATAAAACCCAATGAATTATTGGCACTTGGTATTTATTTGCAGTGCAGAAGTTATGGCTGTGACCCTTTTCCTTTGTTTTCAGTGGGCCACGCGGTGGACAGCACAACACTGTGCCGCCACGGTCTGAGGTGGTATCCTGAAGGAGACGTAAGTTTCCTTCACATGTTTAGTATCCGTTTCGCAGATCCTTTTTTTTCCAATTTCTTTCCCATCATTTCTCCTTTGCGCTCTTGATTCGTTTTGCACGAAATTTAATGCAGAAATCGTGTTCATTATTATTATCGCTTGCAGGGGGTAAGTATTGGTACTGGAGACACAAACAGATGTGTGTGTGTAGATGGGGGAGGGAGCGAAGGGACAATCGTAAAGCATCGAAAGAGCACCAGCAGCGGTGTTTGGCTAAATCGTTTTCGTCTTGCGTCCGATTGGGTTACTTCGATGATATTCATTTTTTCTTTCTTTTTGTTTTACACAGAAATTGGTTGGAAACTAAAAATATTGAGAAATTTATTTTTATTGCAATCGAGGGGGCTGGCCCCGAGGGTGTTTTTGCTTTAACCGGAGTTCGGTGTGAACTTTTGTGCGACCGAGTGGTCTGGTGGGTCTTTTCTGCTTTATGATGTGTGAATTTTGAAATAACCTTGAAAGTGAAGCTGTGAGAGCTTTAAAGTGGAATTTGAGGCATCTTAATATATAAAGTCTTTCAACAAAATTTAACTGAAATGGATGAAAAAAGTCTTCGAGGCAGATGTAGTGTATTGGCACTACTACGATAGAGCAATGGAGAGTGGGAGGTGCTCATCGATAGATCACAATTCTCATGACATATGATGGTACAGGTTCAGGCGATATAAAAATAGCACGCACAACACGAGTGGTTGCTGAGATGCTAGGCCCTGGCCCTCTACGGGCTGTAGCGCCACCCATATTATAATAATGTAATATAATATTGGTGTCGCTACAGCCCGTAGAGAGCCAGGGCCTAGCTTCTCAGCAACCGCTCGTGTTGTGCGTGCTATTGTTCTATCACGACCCATATTATTATTATATTATTATATCAAGCCAACTACCCGTATGCGTGGAGTTGAGGAAAATATTGCTACTGCATCCTCCAGTGTAAATGAAAATCGTGATTTGTCCATTCGGCGACGTTCGCAACAATTGGGACTATGTTAGTCAACAACGTGAAATAACAAAATGCAGCTCACACAGGAATTGAAACCACACGTCTAATTTTAGTGAGTGACGTTTAGAAAAGCTTCTTCTTCAAGGACACATCTCATTTCTGTTTGAATGGGTAGGTAATAAAAAAAAACTGCAGTATTTTGTGTCGGTGAGCAACGACAAGCAATTCCAATTGATGCCGAACATAGTCGACATGTGGCTCTTGCAAAACGAAGCTACACAGCACACGGAGCGATGGACAAATCTGATTGGACCTACCAATGACTTCTGTACTTCTTTGGTGATGTTCTCTTACGTCTGATAATCCAGTAGGACACATTTGGAATGCATTCCTCGACATCGAAATTTCCACTTAAAAAAATCGACAGTGTACGCTTTTTTTAGCTTCTCTCTAGGTCCAACTGCAACAGCGGCCCAGTCGGACCTACCGATGACAATATCTTGGCAGTTTTCTCCAGTTTCACACTCAAGGTGGTTGATGTCCTTCTCCACTTTTGTGCGTCTCCCTAGACTCAAGTTTCGTTGCGTCTTCTGTGTGGCCCACGGAATGTCTGCATCGGACTTGAAGATTCGGACCAGATGAAAGGCCACTTTGGTGGACTTATGTCGCTGTTCAGTTTGTATAGTTCGTCGTTGTATCTTCTTTTCTAATCACCATCATCGCCAGCAAGACCAAAGATCTCATGTCCTGTATGTATCTCTCGAAAAGATCAAAGACTACGTCATTCGCTGTTGTCCATGCATCAGCGCCTAGAAGTGGGACTTGGGTGATCAAACTCTTGTATAGAGTGAACTTACTACTAACTAACAAGATCTTAACCTTCATCAGCCCAGTGTTAAGCGAAGACCGTGCTTCCGCATTATCCTCCTACAGATCGGAGATAACCGAACCCAGGCCATCGGGGAATCGTTGGCATCTTCAAAAACAACACACACTGCCACGCGAAACATGTCGACCTTTGTTTTCACACCAGTCACGATCCATAGTAAGCCAGTTACATAGATAAAAGCAAATCAAGATCTAGTTTCAGGATAAGCGATTTCTGGGTTAGACATCAACTGGTTCCATTGGAAACTACAACTGTTTGGGAGTATCTGCCGCTTATCAGCTGATACATTTCTAAGGAAATATACGGCCCATCTTAGAGGGGTTCCCGCACACAATCTCCCTTAATTCCTCGACTGTAATCAGCTCCCCATAAACAACGTCAGATACTCAGTCGATCTGTGCGTATAGATTAGATTCGAAATCAATTCGGGTGACGACGCGTCGTTGACATAAACGCACAGCCGAAGCCGGACTGTAATCGAGATCTGCGATAACTTTCGATTACCAATTTATCTCTCTTATCGTTATCTGCATTATGAGTCGTTCGTGGTCGAATATTCGCATAATCCACTCCACCACAATTCACTGTTCGGTAGCGAAAAATGAAGTGCGTTGTGCAATACGCCGTAGTCATAGCTCTTCTGGGATCCACGTTCGCGGTAAGACCGATCGCTCCAAGTGCATGATGAATTACGCTGAGTTATCTCTTTAGTCAGATGATCCTGTCTACAATGTGACGTCCGGTGTGGAGGACTACACCCTCCTTGTGGGTCGCAGCATGCAGGCGAAACTGGAACTGGCGGCACTTAAGCTCGCCACCGTGAAGTTGAGACACGCCGATCGCATGCAATCCATCGAGAACCAGCAGCAAATGGTGATGCAAGAGATGCTCCAGTTCGACAGCAGCATGGTGCAACATCAAGCCTTGAGCCTGAACCGCAAGCACTGCGTTCAGAAGTACAAGCCATTTGTGCCGAAGGTACCGGAGGTGGATCAGAACTTCACCCAGTGCATGTATGCCGCGGAATCGAGCCGGTTCACCCAAGACGCCGAGACTCACCTGTCGAGGGCGAAGCAAATAAGGGAAGATGAGGTGCCCGGGATATACTCCAACTGCAAGAACTTCTTTCTGCAAGATAGCAAAGTAGTGGCCGATTGCGTCAGTCAGACGGTAAGTTGTCATTTCTTATTAGGGGCTCTTTTTCATCCCTGTCTGCCTCCCAACAGGTGGACATGCAACTTGTCGAGTTCAACAGCCACATGGACAAATTTGAGATTAGTCTGCAGGAAAGCCTTTATTCGTCGTCCATCATTGCGGCGGAGGCGACGCGCTGCTCCTTTGCTGTTCAGAAGAGGGTATTAGCCAGCAATGGGGGCGCTTTGAGTTTGTGTGATGTGTGCAATGAGGAATTTCAGGTCCACGACAGGCTGGACGTCGTGTTAAGTGAACGACAAATCGCGGAGCGGAAACTCATGCAGAGACTTCGCGTGGGAAGTGGTTCTTTGGATGAGTTCATGTGATTAATAAATTTCGATTTAAAAAGTAGTGTTACTTTGCTTGGGACTCAAACAAATCGATTTTACCACAGCAAGAAGTAGACGGACATTTAGAACCAGCAAAAAAATGCAACATTTTTAGAAAAATTAGTGATAGTTTTATTTGTGTCAAAAGCCAAAACATTGTGGTTAGATTAGCGGCTACGTCCGATTATTGACAGATGGAAACATTCTGAAATTAGGGCTTTATGTCATCACTGTTGAGGGAGGTCCAGCTATCCAGAAGTTCTTAGAAATTTGAAAAGACAGTCTAATGATCTTCAGAATCGCCTTTTCGTAGTATAAAACAATTGTCGAGTGGGATGTACGCTTAGGAACTAACTACGTAACGGATTTTAGTGCAGTTTTCAGTAGATAGAATGATTCAAGCGGACGATGTAAACGTATGGTTTAGTACTGGTTTTTGTTAATTTCTTTATATATTCTAGACATTCTTGTTTGCCTATTTTGGTGGCAACCTTCAACAAGACACTATGGCCGAGTTCATAAACGTCGAACTGCGGCAGTTCTGCAAAATTTGCGTTTATAAATGTAAATACATTGCATTGACTATGCATGACAGCAGTCGACAACTGCGTTCATAAAAGCAAAGCGACGGTCAAACTGCGATCAAGTTGGCAGTGATTTTTGTTTTGTTGCAGGATTGCAGGGAAACTGAAAGTTGGACTTCTTCATTCGAAAGTGGTTCTTAAAAACATTATCCGGAAATTCTCTTATTATTTTAAGGACATTTCTGTCCTTTTTGGAAAACGTCTTAGCTTCCAATTATTTTTATTTGAAATCATCGCCCTTTTGCTTCGTGTTTTTTGTTTGGCAATACATAAACATCACTCTGTTTTGTATCGCCTACTGACGTTAATATAATATAATATGGGTGGCGCTACAGCCCGTTGAGGACCAGGGCCTAGCTTCTCAGCAACCACTCGTGTTGTGCGTGCTATTGTTCTATCACGAGTGGAAGGGACCTACAGTTTTATGCCGACTCCGAACGGCCAAGTTTGAGAAGCTTTTTCTAGACAGTTGTACTCTTTGAGCATTGTCAGTGACTCGAAAGAGGTGGGGCCGTGAAAAGTATTGCTTGTCGTACCAGGAATCGAACCTAGACAGGTAGGTCCAAGTGCGTAGGAGTCGACGCACGTACGAACAACGCCACGGGCCTACTGACGTTGCGTTTATGAATATTTTTTCGACAATGCTGACCTGCTGCAAAATTGCGGCAGTATTTGTATTCATGAATGCATCGAGAACATATTCTGTGCAGTGCAGGGGCAACAATGTTGCAATTATGAACTCAACCTATGTGTCCTGTGTACACATAGCAGTGTCAGATTTTCACTGAACAAAAATACCAAGAGTGGTTACACGCATACGGTGGGAGAAACTGCAGAACATTGAGTTGCAGCTAAATTTTGCACGGCACATATCTGAGAGGTTTGAGCGACTTCCAACTGTTCCATTGCATGTAGAGGAAGAATGGCGACTGTTTTCAACAGCAGTCATTGCCTCTGCACGGGATGTTTGTGCGTGGTTTAAAACACCCGGAGTTCAAGAAGCCATCAGAAGAAGAAGAAGACCTACAGAGACTGGATCCTCTTGGGGGACTCTGCTTTTCGTGACCGGTACACTCAGGCGCGAAGAACTTGCAAATTAGCTGTGCGAGCAGGAAGGAGTTCGGCGAGAAGCTGGAAAGCGACCATAGATCTGCGAAAAAGGTGTTCTGGCAAACCATTCGCCGACTCAGAGGAAGGAAATTCAACATCATCGAAGGATGGGGTCAAATCCAAAGATGGGGTGTTGCTTTCCAATGAGGCGGACATCTTGGGCAGATGGAGCGAGCACTTTTCGGAGCTGCTCAATCCCGAACAGGGCACTGACGATGACAGACCCGTAGTCTTGAGTGGGGTGGAGAATAGTCCTACGGTGGATTAAGTCCTTTTGGCGATTGAATCGCTAAAAATTGGCAAATCCGCCTCTGTGGATGAAATCCGGCCAGAAATACTTAAGGCAATGGGTAAAGAGGGAATTTTATGGCTCTCTCGTGTCATCAAAGTGACAAACTGGGGTGATTGTCCCACTTTTCAAGAAGGGGGACAAAAGAGATTGCTCCAACTACAGGGGCATATCATATTAAGTATTCCCGGGAAAGTCTATGCTAAAGATTTGGAAGCGCGTTCTAGAGCTATGGTCGAGCCCAGGATGGGGGATGAACAGTGCGGCTTTCGTCCGGGCAGAAGTACAACCGACCAGCTTTCACTCTAAGAATGGTACTTGAAAAGGCTTGGGAGTATGCCAAACCCATCTACAGTTGTTTTGTAGATTTGGAAAAGGCATGTCTTGTCACCTCTCCTTTTCATTGTATATATGGACTGGATGCTGCAGCGCAGCCGAGGTGAGGAATATTTCACATTGGGAGAGTTGAGGGTAAGTCATCTTCTTTCTGCAGATGACTTGGTTATCCTCACATCCTCCCAGACGGAACTGCAACGCGCACTCCATAGGTTTGTGGCCGTATGTGCTGATGCTGGAATGGACGTGGACAAATCGGAGGTTGTGGTCATTTCCAGAACGCCTGTTCAATGCACTCTGCATGTTAGTGGAGTCCCATTGAAGCAGGTGGAGAAGTTTAAGTATCTCGGGGTCTTTTTCACGAGTGATGGAAGGAGCAATGCTGAGCTTTCCGGTAGGATTGGTCAAGCTGGGTCAGTTTTGACACAGCTTGGTAGTTCTGTAATCAGAAAGGCCGAGCTTGGTGTCAAAGCCAAGATAGCGGTTTTCAACTCAGTATTTGTTCCAACTCTCACCTATGGTCATGAAATTTGGGTAATGACCGAAAGAATAAGATCGCGAGTGCAAGCTGCTGAGATGAGATTTCTTCGTGCTGTTGTGGGAATTACTCGCCGGGATAGGGTGAGAAACACGGCCATGAGCGAGGAACTCAACATTGAGCAGCTGCTTCTTCGAACGGAAAGGGCTATGCTTCGGTGGTTTGGTCACGTGGCACGAATGTCCCCATCATCACGACTTCCGAGGCGGACGTTGAATGCGATTCCATCAAGTAGGCTACCGCTTGGCAGACCCAGGACGAGGTGGTTGGACCAAGTCCAAAAACTCGCCGGGTTTCGCTTGGGCATTGCTCCTGATGAATTAGAGTCGATGGCGGAGGATCGAGTTGCCTGGAGATCTCTCGTGCGTGGCTTACCCTCGCGACCCCTTTAGTGGATCATGCGGGTCAGAAGATGGTGATGATGATGAATACCCTTCCCTTTTGGTTTTTCTTTAATGCAAGAAAGTTTCCTTATCTAGTGGTTTACTTTCCAAGATGTTTTCGCGTGTTGCAAGTAGAATCACCTGCCATAACCACCGTTACGTTGGCTTATTATTATTGCGCTAAGTCGAGCGGTCTCGTTCGTTGGAGTCGGCGTACTAAACATCTCATATCCAAAGTTTGGCGAATGGTTTGGGTACAATAGCATACACTACTTAGTCATAAAGTCGAATACTTATCATTCGAGCCGAATTTGTTATTTCTTCGTCGACGGTAGTTATCCCTACGTCACTTTGTATATCATAATTCCTCCAATGCCAGGGAGCTTTTACAATAGCCCGCATAATTTTATTTTGAAACGACCGTAGGTTCATATAGGCTTCAGTACTTGATTAATTTATTACAATGAGAACTCTCCACTCAATGTACATGGCGAATGCATAAAAGATCTGTCAACTAAGAAGCAGCTCTCGCCGTTTAATGCGAGTGTGTGGTAACTCGCCTTTGTTGTTTCTATTTTCCCCTACAATTCCCTCATTCCATCGCTCAGGAAAAACTTCATCTTCCCGGATTTTCTGCATTATTAGAAGCCAGATGTTCGTCGATATCTCGATGTTATAATAATAATATGGGTGGCACTACAGCCTATAGAGGGCCAGGGCCTAACAAACTGCGTTTTCTATCACAAAGTCGAACGGGCAACGCACTATTGTGTTTCAGGCATAATGCCGACTCCGAACGGCCAAGTTTGAGAAGCTTTTTCTAGCGTTATACTCTTTGAGCATTGTCAGTGACTCGAAAGAGGCGGCACCGTAAAAATCATTTTGGTCGTACTGGGATTCGAACCTGGACGCCGAGGATCAAGTGCGTAGGAGTTGACGCACATACCCACTACGTCATGGCCGCCACGTTAGTTCGATGCTACACTATATATACTGCGAAGGAAATTATCCATATCTGCCTCATCATGGTGAAGCTGTCTTGACAGTCCGAGTGGGTTTTTAAGAACTTCCGCGAAATGCCGTTTGCTGGGTTATCAACGGTTTCCGTTTGTTGTTCTTATCTTCACATCAAATTTTTGTCTTAGGTGATTTTTATAATTCCCACCAACATGAATTTGATCTTTGGATAGCAATCGAATGTAACACTCGATTAGGATTACATTTCAAGATCCCGACCCCACTCGCCAGAACAAGGCAAGTTCATTCGTGAATCTTGGTATACTGAAGTAGATATGAAACTACTAACCCCCGTGTTTTGTCGGTCAGGAGAGTTTTATTATGCCCATGATCTAATCTCGACTGGTGGGCATCATAAAAGAACACCCAACCTCAGCGAAAATCGGAAGCATGTAACGCACGTGTAAGTATAAAACAGCGAATGTGTGTCAGAGAGAGAGAGAGAGAAGCAGAAAACGTCTGCTATCGAAATTAGACATTCATTTCTGAAAAATGGCGATATTTGATGTAACGAAATCTGATCGAGAAAAGCGGACTTATTCTTTTGATATGTGTATAATATTTCTTGCAAAAATGATGGTTTTCTTTCTACTACAGCCAATATATTAAAGATTCGCAGCAATATTTTTATGTTATGACTCTGTTTGCAGGTAATGTAAGAGAAGCAACAATGAAGCTTCCCACAGATGCTTAAGAAGCTGAGTAGGAGTAACAGAGTAAAACACTATTGGATACCTAGCCATACAGGGATAGAAGGCAATAAAATAGCCGACTCCTCCCTGGCAAGGAAAGGAGCATCGGAACATTTTATAGGCCCCGAACCATTCTGCACTGTAGGAGATCACGTCCTCAGGGAAGAGTTCAGAAAACTAGAGAGATGGAAATGGGCAGATACATGGAACAACACTCATGGTATGAAGCAGGCCGAGAAACTCTTGGGTCAACATAAGCGCAAGAGGTTTGAAACATGTATCAGATTGAGCAAAAACAACCTGCGTATCCTAACAGGCTTCCTAACACGTCACTGTAAATTCAGGGAGCACCTATGGAAACTAGGGAGTATCAGAAGAGGAGAATCTAATGAGATTCCAGAACATATACTGGGATTTTGTGCGGCGCTAACCCATAAAAGACCAAGATATCTGAGCAAACACCTAATATCAGAGGAAGAATTGAAGTCACAAGAACCAGCTCTCATTCTCAGATTTCTTAAGGAAACTGGCTTAGAGAGAAGACACTAGGACAAATCTCTTCCACCTTCGCGCAATAGGAGCGAATAACCCTCAATACGACTCTGAAAAGAGCTGCATGGGAGGGGAGCTCTTAAGAAAGCAAACGTATGAATAGGGGGCACTATAGATCTGAAGATCGCGGAGCAATTTACCCTCAACAATAATAATAATAGTGACTCATAACGATTCTGCACACTTCAACTAATCCTCGTCTGTGGAGTATCAGAATAAAAACAACAAGGGCGAAATGTATCACCCACCGCGACTGCTGTACGCAAGTTTGTGCAAAGAGTTCGTGAGACTGGTATGCTAGTGCACAAAACTCATGGTCCCCGTCGTCTTGATTGCTTGGCATCATTGGACCATTTTTCTTTGAAAATGAGGTTTCGGTCAACGGTGGGCGTTACAGAGCCATGTTAACCGACTTTGTTTTAACTCAAATTTAAGACATGGACTTGGACGACCTCTGCTTCATGCAGGATGGCGCTCCATGTCGCACAGCCCATGCCATAATCGATCTTTTGCGCAACAAATTCCCAAATCGTGTTATCAGCGATGTCAAGTGGCCGCCTCGGATCTGCGATTTGACCCTTTTGGCCTTGATTTGTGGGGAACAGTGAAGGAACGATGTTGTGCAAACAATCCGAAAACGATTCAAGCACTTAAGACCAATATCATCCAAGCAATCCGTGAACTACAGCCCGATACCATCAACAAGGTCTTGGGAAATTGCGGTGACTGAATGCGAAGCCAGCCACTTGAACGACTTTGACAATGGGAATGTTTGTCCTTACTAATAAAGCCATAATACATGGAATAAAAATAACTTTTGCTTTTTTGATTGCATTTTTAAAAAGAAACTTTTATTTGGCCCACCCTTTATATTCCTTTGGCATCAGGAATGCCATGTGCTTATTCATGCATAGACGGTACTTTAATAAACATAAATGCTCGATGAGCATGCAAAACGCACTATTGCTTCTATGTAGACTTGTCTGTGCCTTCTACAATGTACACGTTTAAATTTGAATTTAGGCCTTAACCCCATGCTTGGGGTCTGGTGCACAGAATATCCAATTTTGGATTGGTTTACTACACCGGTCGTACAATAGAGCACAGAAATCAACTCGAAGAGGCAACGTCACAAAATATTCCATCACTCAGGGGAGTCATCAATTGGTAGGTAGCGGCGAACATCAAAAACATCAAAATATGTAAGATGCAAGGACTCTGAGAATATTTTATAAGAAAAGAGACATTTACACGTTCAATGAACTTTATATCCTCTTTGGCTGTAACTGCGAATCGAAATCTTTCAAGTTTCCTTTCGAAGCTGGAGCCACTTTCAATCAAAGTACAAGCTCTTTAAGTTCGCATCACCAAAATGAGGCTCAGTTCCCCAGCAGCAGGAGCATGAGTTAACAACTGACGACACCGGCTCTGGTTACACTTGTTGCGCTGCTCAGATGCCAAATGCAAATATCTGCTAAACAAGCAACGATATTTCAATTTGCATTAATTACAATCAGGATCTCCCGGAATAAATTTCCTTGCCCTGTACATACAACGCGCCCTAGCACACATTGTCTACGAGTAAATTCATTCATTCAAGGACAGCTGAGAAATCCATTCGAGTTGCAGCGTTCTCGTCTCAGCTCGTCATCGCACTGCATGACAACAGCACAATGCACTCACTTACTTTCTTCGCATCTCCGCGCCAGATACGAGTAACCCAGAGCCAAGGGATGCCTTGGTGCGGCCAGCAAAAGGAACAAAAAGAACCAAAGTGAGTTGTCAGAACAAATACATCTTCGCCGCTGTGCTCGTTGTCGGACGCCAGCAGTTGTATATGCATGCACAGTACACGCAATTATAACGAGGGATCACACGAAAAAGTCTCGGAATTTGATTAACAAAAGCCCTGTTACCACATGCTGGGTGAAACTGAATTCCGTCCCAGAGTTACTGCTGTCTGGCCACCACATGGGTTTGCAACCGACTCCCAATGGATGTGGATGTCCCCTGAACTCCACCCCGCCAGAGGGGGAATTCCTTCGTACATCCGAGGGATGCTCCTTAAACTGTTTGATTTATATCTTCTTAATTGGAGGAATGTTCGTCATTACAATTCGAATAGTTGTCTGTTTTGTGGGGCTCTTCACTTCGGGCCACCGCCGCGCCGGCCACCACCGAACCAGTGGTTCGTAATGGAGAGTGAACTCGAACGTCAGTGTCTATGATATGCCTCATAAGGGTCTTAACCAATGTCGGAGGTTTCCTTTTAGAGGATGAAGTGGTAATTTATGTCTCATGAGAGGCGCAACGGGTGGGGCGGGGAGATAGTGAACTGTTTTCGGAACGATTATACACTCGAAAGTTGAAACATGGCATGTGGTTTAGTTTGAAAGCAAAAGAGAGAAAAAGTGAGAGGAAATATTTTGGATGCCTGGACGACGCCACCATTCGGTGTGTGGTCGAGTATCCTGCACATTTGGCAACCCGACAAATTTCCGTCGGGACACTTGCAGGACGGATTTTGACTATGTTTTCTATTTTTTCGCCCCCTCCCCTCCCCCCCTCATTTTCTTGTTTCAAGAACACTACGTGCTCAGGGAATGAGAAGTGGGGCTGTGTTCTCATGAACTTCGACTGCATTCTGTCAGCTTTAAGGAGCAGTCTTGTCTGGTGTTTGACGCAATTATGATCGTTTGTTTGGTAATGGAACTTGATGAGTTGGCTGAAAAATGCTCTTATGGGAGGTAATTAAACGGCGACAACAATGATCAGTTCAGACGTGGCTTCAATTTTTAGAGACGCGCTTAAAGCTAAATTGCGTAGGGCATTTACCGTTTACCGTGCTCGCCAGACTTCGATGACGATATGCATCTAACGACAACTTCCATGTTGCAAAAATGTATTTAAAACTAGGGTCATAATCCGGTCATCATGGCCCTCAAATTACGCGTTTGTTTCAGTGATGACATCTTCATTCGCCCAAATTCCTTACCTTCCAGCCATTTCTTCAGGAAAAGTGGGTCGTAGAGGGTTACATTTTTTTACCGTCTGACCAATCTTACCGAATTTATCCATAATCCGCACATCGTTTAACTCTCTTCAAGATAATCGATATCAATGACACCGAGTGCATCCCAAAAACTGTATTACGAATATTACTCAGATGTTTAAGCCCGGTTGTGGAAGAAAGACGACAAGTACATCAAATAACTGATGTTATAGAAAAATCATTTGAACAAAAGCAAGTCTGCTCAGCTGTATTTCTCGATGTATCGCAAGTCTTTGACAAGGTTTGGCACGAAGGTTTGAAACACAAGCTTCGACAGTTCCTCCCGAGAAGACTTTACACAATTTTATCGAATTATCTAACTGATAGAATCTTCTGTGTGAAATATGGGAAAGAATACTCCCTATTTAAGCCTATACAAGCTGGAGTACCTCAAGGAAGTGTCCTTGGTCACCTCCTTTACTTGCTGTATAGCAGCGATATACCGCAGGTCGTAGGCACAGTGCTAGGCACATTTGCTGACGACACCGCCATTTTAGTAACTGCCAAAACAGTCGAAGAATCAACCAGAAAATTACAATGTGCTCTAGACCGGATACACGAATGGACGAACACTCAGCGAATTGAGCTTAACGAAGCTAAATCCGTTCATATAAATTTTGCTTTGCTCGTAAGCATAAGCGTCGTCTGGAAGAGCACATAAACTCTGCTGTCCTTCCAATTCTCGATGAAAGCAGCGCTTTCCGCCGTCTGCAAAGGACCAAACCCCTTGACCTAGCACGGTGAATTCAACCGGCGCTTAGCTGCGGTGATAGCAAGAACTCTCAATGGAGAATTTCTTCCCAAATGCGCCTAAACCAAGAAAGTAAAACTGATGGATAAGTGTAAGACTTAGTTGTAGTGGAAATATATTTTATTTGAAGAGAGGTGTTTTTACTGGGTAAAAATCCCTTTCGCTATGTGGGAACGGCCCCCATAGTGTCTTTTGAAGATTTTCACCTACTCCCGCAAAAAAAAAAAAAATTAATTTCTTTAGGCTATGTACTTGGGTCTGGAGCATCTAAAATCATCTTGTGGTCATCGAGGGAGCCTTTAATAACATCGAACCCAAAGCAATAACTTTAGAACTAAACGGCTCGGGATCGAAAAGTCCATTGTGGCTTTTATTCACCAGCTTAATAACAGGCCGATAGGTTCCAAGCTTCGTGAGACCAATATCCGTAGATTGGTTAACAGAAGCGCACCACAGAGCGGCCCCTGAATCTTCTTTGAATTGTCGCCTATCTCTCAACGTTATGGTAGTATTGTATCATCCAACTTATGGAGGCACTGTGACATTTCAGATAACTGTGAAGCGGCCGAGCTCGGCAGAAAGGGCACAGGCTATGTACTATTTCCGGATGGAGATCTACAACCCATGCCAATCGCCATCGCAATCTAATGAAGCTTTAAGCACTTGCTCATACCAATGGTGGATGTACTGGCACAGGATGCCTCATCACTAAACAATTCTGGCCTATTCCCTATGCTCGCTCACTCTGCTCAGAATGAATAGAGCGAATCTCAGAACTCATATCGGGCACTGAGCGTCTGGAACTCACGCCTCAAGAATAGGCCTGCCCTACAATGACTTCTGTAGAAGTTGCTGAGACGAGGAGGAGTAAGAAATCATTGAACATCGTCTTTGCAACTGCAGCGCTCTCTGCTCAAGAAGAAGAAATCACCTAGAAACCTACTACTCAACCTGGCTGAACTAAGTAGCACCAGTGTCAGTTATCTCAAAAGTTTTTATCAAAAGCACTAACTGGTTTGCGGAATAGGCTCAAATGGATCCACGTTTTAACACACTGGTCTAAGTGAGTCTAAGTGGTCTACCAGCAGCCTCTATAACCTAACCTATCAAACGACCCTTGAGCGAACGATGCTCGATTAGTGTGAGATTTATAGGTTTACCTGTACGTCCCAAAAGTTCCTGCTAACAACGTATTTTCAAGTATTGATCAAGTGGTTTAGTCTTTCGAAGCCGTGTCAAGAATAGGAAATAAATACATCAGCAAATACATTCACATATGCCCTTATTCAAGTGGAAATATCAGAAGGCGAGTTCGCCCTATACACTGACGGCTCAAAGACAAGCACGGGGGTTTTCTGTGATCTCTTCGAAAAATCTCTGGCACTAAGGGACGACTGCAGCGTATTTCAAGCCAAAGTGGGTGCGATACAGCACTCCAAAGCTGGTTAGAGTATGCAGACAGAGCATCAGTGATCTCACTTGAGACCTTGGGGAACTCGATAACCCTCATGCTGGGTACCGGGCATACTGGCATCCAAGGAAGCGAAAAAGAAGAAACTCTCCAGCAATCCCGTATGCGCATACGCCGCTCAGAATGTGTGGCGGCGCAACGGCGAGGGTGACTTCGTAGAGCTGCAGGACTTAATCTGGGCGGTTTTGGAAAGTAAGTCTCACTTTGGTAAGCCACAGTCCCAAACAAGGGCCCAATGGATCCAACACGTTGGTCTAAGTGAGCCACGGTCATATAAGCCCTTCCAAACGCACATGAGCAAAAGCCTTCACATCGTCTTGGATACTGCGAAGAAATCCAAGGTCCTGTGGATATCGTCATTTCGTATACTCCACGCTGCGTTGATGGTGGTCCTTACCTTACATTGTTTTGAAGGCTTTTGTAATATTGTCATGTTGCTCATTTTTATACAACCCGTACGTCTTTGGTTTTCCTTATCCACTTTAATTATACGTACAGAGTCATCCCAAGGTTTTTGGCTTTGTATAATTTCATTGTTGAGCCATGGAGGGTCTTGGCCTGAGCTACAGCTGCCTTCCATGGCTGACTGGCCTGGCCACACTACTTTTAGTTTCAAGACCAAGTGTCTTGCGTTCGCGAAAACTTCGAACGCAGTAGCTGTTACCAAAATTGGCGGATTGTCAGGGAATGTCTTAAATGCCGTCCTTTTGTCTTGCAATATATCGTATTGAACGATATTGCACGAGGAATAAAAATGGTCCCTTTCCTCAATCGACTCAAATATCAACAGAAACTACCCTCTTGAGCGAAACAAAAGAAATGCCATAGGCGATCATCTTTAGATCGCGAAAGGGTACGGTCGTTGGCATGCTCGCGGTACAAATAATCGCAAGTATAAAGCAAATTGATAAGAGTACCAAGAACGCTTCCCTGCGGTAAACCAGGTTTTCTGGGATTGAATTCATGCTTAACGCGAACGATTAACAATGGGTGCTGAAAAGCATGGAAATTATGGTTGGTGGTGCCTTTGACAATGCGACTTTTAATGGCATGTGCAAATCGGCCAGAGAACACGGTGTAGAGGAATAATTAGTGTTGTGAATCAAAGCAATGCTAATGAATAGAACTAACTAACTAATTTTAAGGGCCGATGTTGAATGTGAACCACACCTCAACGTCAAGTTTTTTTCTGCATTTCATTTGACATTTCTCAATTTCAGACTAACTCAATTTGAACCATGGAAAGATACACAATCGAGCAACGCGTTAAAGTTATTCAGGCTTATTATGAAAATGGGCGTTCAAATCAAAATGCATATCGTGCACTTCATGATTTTTTCAGTCAATTTAATCGTCCAAATCTGCTTACAATCGGAAAATCGTGCAAAAATTTGAGCAAACCGGGTCTGTAGGAGATGTGAAAACACCAGTGCATGCTCGTACAGCCATCCACCTCAACTCGTCGTCGTGCCCAACAATTGCACCTCTCACGCTCGTCGTTAATGAACATTATGCATAAAGACTTGCATTTACACGCTTACAAGGTGCAATTGACTCAAGAACTAAAGCCTCTTGACCATTTCAAGCGTCGTCAATGGTCAGCATGGTGGCACGAAATGGCATCAGTGGATGATCAATTTTCGAAGAAAATCGTCTTCAGTGGATTCAATAAGCTGAATTGCCGCATTTGGGCGATTGATAATCCCAGAGTGATTGTCGAAAAACCAATGCACCCACAAAGAGTGACTGTTTGGTGCGGTTTATGGGCTGGCGGCATCATCGGGCCGTATTTTTTCCAAAATTACTACTTACTGTGAATGGTGTTCGCTATCGTGAAATGATAACGAACTTTTTATGGCCCGAAATGGAAGATATGAATGTGAACGATATGTGGTTTCAACAGGACGGTGCCACTTGCCACACAGCTAACGAAACAATGGCTCTTTTGCGCGACAAATTCAATGGCCGTGTTATCTCACGTGGTGGCGATGTCAATTGGCCGCCAAGATCATGTGATTTGACACCTTTGGATTTTTTTTCTTTGTGGTTATTTGAAAGAAAAGGTGTACGTCGATAAGCCAGCAACAATTCAAGAGCTAAAGGATAAGATAATTCGGCACATTAACGGCATAGAACCTCAATTATGCTTCAGCGTCATCGAAAATTTGGACCATCGGATGGAGGTGTGCCGCCGAGGTCGCGGCAGCCATTTGGCCGATATTTTGTTCCATACATAATTGAACCATACCAATATTATCATAATAAAAAGAAATGACGATAATTTCTTAAATAATGTGTGTTTTATTCAAAATCAACATCGGCCTTTAAAATTTAACCGGATGCGGACTGTGGCCAGTAGGTAATGGCGGGGGTAAATAGAGGCTGCCCTCAGGGTGGCGTCCTACCTCCTCTGCTATGGTACATGCTGGTTGACTCTCTGCTTGACGCCCTTAATAGCTTCAATGTCTACGCCCAGGCATATGCGATTGATGTAGATGTACTGTCTGTCGGATCGTGCCTAGCGGCTGTGTATTCAAAAGCGCAGGCGGCTTTAGAGTCTAGACGTGATCGACAACTGTACTAGAAAAGAGCTTTCAGTTAACCCTCTTAAAACAGAGGTTGTTCACTAGGGGGAGAAAGTTGACTGGTCTGACTCACCTAGAACTAAAAGGTGTCACCATCCGCTTTTCCGATGAAGCCAAATATCTAGGTTTCATCTTGGATAGAAAACTTCTCTGAAAAAAATATATTGAATCGAAAACACAAAGGCACTGTCAGTCTTCTGGCAGTGTACGGGAATTTTCTGCAAATCTTGGGGTCTATCACCAAAAAGATCCCTTTGGATCTACACGGCTATGATAAGGCCTCTTCTATCATATGCATCGGTCGTTTGGTGGAATAAGCTTTCGCGTAAATACGTAACTGCTGCTTTCACTCAGCTTCAAAGAACGGTTTGTCTCGGCTGCAGAGGGGCCTTCCCTAGCACGCCTGGCTCTGCTCTTGATGCACTTCTGAATCTCCCCTCCCTTGATACGCACTGGGTGCACTCTCAAGGCCAGAATAGGAGCCAGGAAAAGAATTTAGTCGAATGTTCACGGATGGCTCCAAGACCAATGAAGGGTCTGACGCTGGCGCTTTCGTAGAGAGCGACAACATTAGACTCCACACCTCATTTGGTAAATTTGCGTCGTTCTTCCAAGCGGAAACCTATGCGATCCTAATGGCCACGAACTATATTGTGAAGAACAGGTGGAAGGGGTGAAGTATTTGTGTCTGTAGCGACAGCCAAGCTGTGCTTAAGGCCCTATTCAAACCCTTTAACCACTTCCAGGATAGTCCAAGAATGCTAGTCTTCTTGTCAGGGCCCGGGTCACCACGGGTTCACGGGAAATGAGATCACCAATGAACATGCTAGATCTAGAACAGAGATAAGATAACTTAGGACCCGAATCTGCGTTGGGACTACCAGCGTCCTCGGTTAGGGCTTCCATCGATAGCTGGGCTTCTCGGGAGCACAACTGGAGATGTCATGACTCTCCAGGATGTAGACACACCAAGCGCATGCTCCCTAATGTCTGTAAGAAATCCGCGGCATTCTTGTTATCTCTTAACAGAAAAGACTGCAGATGACATACCGGCGTACACGGTCCACAACACCTTCGCCAAACACCTAAATGTGCTTGGCCTATGCGGTGAAGCCCTCTGCGACGCCTGTGGAGAAGTCGACGACACTGCAGAGCACTTCCTCTGCAACTGGTCCGCCTTTGCTCGGATCAAGTGGCAGTTATTTGGTGCTGATGAGGTGAGAGCTGACGATGTGTCGCTCCTCATCACAGAATCGCCTGCTGGTACTCCTCCGGAATACCATAAAGTTTGAGTGCTCCAGTGCAGTGTTCAGAAACAAGTCAACAAAAAAACAATGCCGTATATATCAGCAATATTTTGCTCCGTGTACACTCTACAAACGCGGCCAGGTAGACTGATGCCCAATAGCGTGAAATTTGAAGTTGATCGATTACGACGATTATGAAACTTTCGAAGTGCGCGAAAGGAGCTCGAATTTTGATAACAAAAATCAATAATTTGTAAACGTTGACTTGGCAATGGTATCTGAACATATTTGACACTCATGTCACGAGCTGTCAAAAATATAACACCGAAAAACCAATCAGCAAAAAAATTGCACTCTAACGAGTCTCATCGTTGAACGCACTCTATGAAACCATACACCAGCAATTTCACATTCGTCTTCCGCGGCTTCAATTAGCACAGCAGATGAGTCGTCAATCAGTTGTTTACTTAGTTGAAGTTCGAGTCAGAAATCGAATGCGTCCTTCAATTTCCTACCCTATCTATGTCTACCTGTCAAAGTATATCACTGCTGGAGTAATCATATTAAAGTCATGAAGTAGATTTGGATTATGCGATGCTTGCCATAACAGAATCAATTGCCGATGGACAACACCATGGAGCTGCAGAGAAACTATTGAGTTCTTCGGAAGTTCTAATATTTACATCAATAGAATCAATAAAATAACAGACTTTCCCAACAGCAAGATAAAACCCTTAATTCCCCCTAAGACGCTGCTGAGAAAGTGCCCAACAAGATCTTAGTCGTCAGTCTGCTCGCTCCTTTCGATTAAGGGAGTTTCTATTTATTTCGATAGCCCCACCCCAGACAAGTCGGAGTCCCTTGTCACGATATCCATTACCCCCCGAAAACCTCATCCCAGCACTCCATTACAGTGGTCCAGTGGTTATATCAAAACAGAACTGCATCCCCAATAAGACGCCACTTGGTATCCGTGCAGCGATTCAATTCAATGTTTAAGTGTGCGTCCGAGGAAATCAGTTGCTGGCTTAGATCCTGATAACACACATTTATTTACCCTCCACTGATGGTGTGTGTGTGCCACCTATACACGGCCCCTTGGGATCCGTGTCGATAGTCAATGGCAAATGCATTAACATTCCTTGTGCATAAGTCGAAGGGATTTTCCTTTCATAGCTCCTTTACGATGTTATTGCAAGAGCTGCTCTCGCTGTCCATATTTCAACTTCCAAGAAATGCAACCGGCGCTCTTCGCACCCGCAGCGGGCTGGCATTGCCTGTCGAAGAGCACTATTCAGCTGTCCATCTGTTTGCACTGTCAGTTCGGTTGCGGATTTCGCTTCCGCCAAAAAGTGAAACCCACTCTCTGGCTTAAGACAAACAACGACTTATCGACTACAAGGGGGGACGAGAGGCAACCAGCGCTGAAATTAAAATAAATTTAAAAATTTTACTAAGAAGATAAAATTGCCAGCGGCAGTTGCAGCGGGCGCTCTCTTTCGGGGAAATCCTTTCGGCAAGGACCGCTGTTTTCGTATCCTTCCGAGGGGTGAAGGTGGCAAGAAATTGAATTCGAAATGGAAGTCATTTGCGGGACAACGTGTTGTTGTCTTATGATAAAAATTGAAGTCAAAATATTTTTGCATGAAATGCTTGTGCTTCTAGGCGTTGCTGTTGTGGGCGGCGTTGGACTAGCGACTGATTTAGGGTTGGCACTTTTGAATTGAATTTCAGAACACGTCCTGGGAATTGTTTTCCCGTGGCTGGGGGAGAGGAGAGGAGCCTGCATTGCTACTCGGCTTCAAGGCACATGTTTTCTGCAAAGGAATTTCAGAAAAGCGCGGAGTGTGTTTACATTGGCTGGTAGGCTATAGGGCCGGAAACAAATCAGTTCGTCTCTGTACATAAACACTGTGCATAATGATATCGACTGCACCCATTTCTCACTCGCGTGTAGTACATTTTCCTTTTCCGAACGCAACTAAGGCCTGATGCTGACATTTGGTTAAGAATGTGTCACATATTTCTTACTTTCCACAACAGTGGAGAAAGTATCACCTCGGGAATTCTTCCCACTCCGGTACTCTCACTGCTACCGGGCCCTGGTTGTGGTGAATGTTAAATAAGTTGACTGGTATGCTAGTGGACAAAACTCATGGTCCCCGTTGTGGCACAGTGTGTTATTTTCCACATCTAGCGGAACTTCATCCCCGTTGCGCTTGGGATAGCTAAAGTATGGATTTTTCTATTCGGTGAAGGAAAAAAACGTCATTCTATTAAGTTTTTAAAACCTATAGCCATATGTGGTCAACGATAGGGGCGTATAGACCACGTCATCCATCCTTTATAAGCTTCATGGATGCAAAAGTCTCTAACTAAAAGACCACTGGACCGATTTTGTACAAATCTTCACCAATGTCTTCAGACAAGACAGTAGAAAAATCACTCCATTGCTATAAGTCTCAAGATATTTCTATTCGTATTTTTTCTGAAGGATTTACGGCTAAAATGCTCTCGGAATCGTTTGTATTCCTTATTGCTCGCTTATTGGGCTTCCTCGGACAATTGACCAAGGGGGCAGTATGCAGGCTTGAATTATCTCTTTTGAGTGTATCAGAATACACAGAATACACATGTGGTACCATGGCAAGTCAAATCAATGCTGATGCCTGTTATATCCGCGCTCATCTCAACGTTCTACAAAATGAACAAAAATGTTCGAGCTGGGTTACCATTATTCGTATTACCTGCTACTTGCTTTGGCTAGCCGTCCCATTTCATCAGAAATCATTTTTGAATGTGCCTTGTTCGCAGCTAAACTCTTTTTTTCCAGTGATCTTGCTTGTACTTGTAAAAAATGTGTAATAGACATTCAAATGATCGAATCCAAGAATGCAAAGGAGAAATCCCAAAGTTGTAAATTTTTCTTCTTTAGAGCAACCAAGTTGTATTGGTACATAGATAAATAATCGTTAATAGCGCAAAATGTCTGAACGGATTCTGGAAGTATATAGTCCGGAGAAGGTAATATATATCACCTCGAGGTAGCTACAAGCGGATACATTTTTAAAACTCTGCACAAAGTTACAATATAAAAAAAAACCTATAATTCTAAGGCATTCAAGCAAATCGGTAATTACTACCATTTGCTGAGGTCGTACAAGGTTCAAACTTACCAAAAAGATTCTTTAAATAACAGGCAAGAAATTAAGAAGGATAGCGTTGCTACTTAGTACACAAGAACACCATGAATTTGAGCCACATAATGTAACTAATGTTTTACATTTCTCTTGCTCAAAATGTTTGCTGTTTGCGATGTAACACAACGGTTAATACCGTTTCAATGACATTTTCTTGCGGAAAGTTAATACCTGGGGTTATACCTGTTGTTTGATACCAAACCTTTGTCATTCGGACGACTTTGATTTTTAAATTAAGTTTCGCAAAATAACACACTGTACGTCGTACGCTGGTGCGCACGGATGAGAAAATGTGGCTGCTGTAGTCAAGAGTGTGAGCCTCAATTCATTGGACCATTTTTCTTTGAAAATGAGGCTGAGAACAACGTTTCGGTCAACGCTGGGAGTGACAGAGCCATGTTAACCGACTTTTTTTTTTTACTGAAATTGAAAACAGGGATTTGGATGACCCCTGGTTCATACAGGGTGACGCACCTCGGCACACGGCTCAAGCCACAATCGATCTTTTGCTCACCAAATTCTCACCCAAATACCAATTGGCCGCCGTGGAGCTGCGCTTTAACGCCTTTGGCCTTATTTTGCGAAGAACCTTGAAGGACCGAGTTGTGCCAACAATCCAAAAACGATTCAAGCACTTAAGACCAATATCATCCAAGCAATCCCTGAGCTACATCCCGAAACCATCAACAAGGTCTTGGGAAATTGGGCTGACAGAATACGTTACTGCGAACCCAGCCGAGGGAGTCACTTGAACAACGTTGTACTTCATACTTAATGGGAATACTTGTTCTTACTAATAAGACCATAATAAATGGAAAGAAGTTAACTTTGTTCATTTTATTGCACTTTTAAGAATAAACATGTATTTGGCCCGCCCTGTAGGGATGTTCACTGCACCTGCGAATAAAACAAGTCAATGAAGGTACCAGAAAGAAATTTCTAGAAGAGAAGAGAAGAGTTTTTATCACATCATACTACGTACAACCGACTCAACCATAACCTGGAGCGAAGATATTATTTCAAAATTTAAGTATCCAGGAAATTTCAACAATGTTCATACTGCATGGAGAACTCCTGAGATTTAATTGGTTTTCTGCGATTCCTGGCCGGCCATCACCGAAGATATATTTGAGAGAGAAGTCAATGTGCTTCGTCGAGGCTAGACGAACCACGAAATATGGGATATTCACCACCAATATGGGATATTCACCACCACCTGACACGAAGAAGACCTGAGTCTGAATTCGATGCTCCAAGAAATCTGCGATTTTCGAACCCAAGATGTAATCGAGCTCCACGCGAATTTCGCCCAACACGCCAATCACTTCTCGGCCATCTCATCCAAAGAGAAACGTTCACGGGCGTATTAGCAATTCGAACTAACTGAACAGTGAACACCCAAAGACAATCCGTGGTATTTCCTCTCTTTATACAACACTCGACCCGTTCGAATGCAAACAAATTATTTTCCCATGCCAACCACTCGCAGTAATCGAGTCGCATGAACACCTGCCGTTTGATCAATAATCACAAATAGTTTCAAAAATTCCCCCCTGACAGCAGTCAATTATTCAAACATCTAGCCAAAGCAAAGGCATCTTTTATCGCCGGCTCTGGTGCGTGTAATTAGTCCTAGAAAATAAAACAAACTCGTGGTTTGACATAAACTCTCTCACTCTCGTGTTTCCTCTTCCGATTAAGAGCCTAAAAGATGGTAAGTCCTGAATCACAGTGCGAAACAAAAATCTCAATATTCCCAAGCCTGCTGCTGCTGCTGCCGGCAAACACCGTCATTGTGCATCACTCTCGGCGTCTTATGACACACAAGACTGTGCCTTGCGCCAGTTTGTCCTGCATTTTCGGTGTATCCTTTCGCTCCTGTTTCGGCAAACAAATCTGGTGGCAATTTTTCAAAAATATCATTTCACACGAAATGCAACACCACCTCCAGAGATTCCAACTCTCACTCTCTCCCGGCCACCGCCCCACCACTCCACGCCACTGCACTTCACCCGCAGCCAAAAGGCGGGCAGCGCGGCGGCACTGAGCGGGAGATTTTTGTGAATAATTTGCAGTCATAAAATATGCAATAAGCTAACAGATGTTGCGAAATTGTTTTGAAAGCCGCCGTCACATTATTTATACCAGTTTCGGCGTTTCTCTGTGTGTGTAAGTGTGTGTGTTTGGGTGAACAGAACTCGATGGCAGGGCCAGGAGAAGAACTGCTTCCATCCGAGAATGGAGGACATTGTGCGCGGAAAAGGTTGAAAGAGCCTTCGTCATGACCCCACGCCACGTAAATCCCGAAGCCCTTTTTAAAGTGTAAAATCGCATTCAGCCCTGGCGCAATATTTTCCGCAAAATTTAATGAATTATCATCAACAACAGACAAGTCAATTTTTCACCGCCAGTTGAACCGAAAATCAAAGCAAAAAGGGAGAAAAAAGCGCACTTTTTGTTCTGGGTTTCTATCCACCGCCACCGCACTTTAACGTTAACTTTTGACATTCGTGCGACCGTCACGGGTGGAGACAACCACGGCGGGCAGTCCCGCGCCGTGGTTCGACTGCATTTTGTAAATATCAACAGCGATTATGGCAAATCGATGATAGTGTTCTGGCGGAGAGACCCTTTCATCGTGGAGTTACTTTAATTCGGTGGGGGTGGGGCCCTGTCTCGTCCTGGTACAAGTGGTGATTGACCGAAAAACACACAGACGCCGGCGGCCGGCTTCGTTTTGCTGGACATTTAAGTGCTATGCGGGAGTAAGGAAGCATTTAACGGTGTTTTAAATATGTTCCCGCATATTTTCGCCCGAGCTGGAGTGTAATAAATCGCAAATTGTGGCGGCTCAGGATGGGGATAGTGAGAGAAATAAATATTCATTATGAATACACGAATGTTCAATATTTTATGTGCGTTTGTGGCGCATTTTCATTTTTTTTTTGTTAATCGCTTTATTAATTGATTCATTAAAGAGTTCAGCGGAGGTCGAGAGCTAAAGGATGAAAAATGATTCTTCCGCTTCGACGCGACTGCGATAAAAGCATCATATTAAGCTTGTGTTTTGTAATTTGTTTGCACTTTTCTTTCTTTTCAGCCGCCAAAGAAGAAGGGAAAGAAGGGACCTGGTAAGTGGTTTTGAAACATTTCAATTTTCCGGTCTGTCTGCTAAATTCTTGAATTTCTGTGTTGATGGTCTCCTATGGAGATGTTGATTTCCTCCATCACCTCTCCGGGTGTCTTCAAATAGCCAACGCAGTCTTTTAAATAAGACCAGTCATCCCTCTCAGATGTGGATGGTCAAATGTAGGGTAAGGATTTCCCTATTTACTACGATTTTCGTCTTTAAAACTTCCTCTTGATGTGTGAAGCGGTGTTTTTAATTTGTTGAGTCTTCGCTAATGACCGGCTTCTCTACATCCCGCGTTGGCTGCTTTTGTTGCCCAGAAAAAAATGAGCTTTGACTTGTCGCCATTGATCTTCAGTCCGGAGATCAGGTGTCCTACATTTCTTGTTGTTTTCCGTGCTGAGAGGGAGATGGCATACAGAAGTGATAGGTCTTATGATCGTGGCTCACTTAGACCAACATTTTGGATCCATTGTACCCTTAATAGGTGATGATTATCTACCGTGAAATCTTCTTTTGCTTCTTAGGCTTAGGCGGTTTTTCAGTTCTACACCACTCAAGTCCTGCAGTTCTACGACGAAGATTTTTTCGGGCATTCGCAGAGCAGATGAATGACTCAATTTCTTCTTCAGCTCCTGCAAAAGTCATTGTGCGGTATGTTCAATCGCAGTGCATGCAGAGTGCCTGGTAAGGACTTCTATAAGCATGCCCACTTCATAGCGACTAAAGCCGATCAGTGATACTGGTCTGTTTTTTCTCAGCGTTGACCAAAGGCCCCTTGCTGCTGCTCCAATTTCCAGACGATGCCATCGGGTTCTGGCTCTATCCAGGGCTTCGTCTTCCAGTTTTTTTCTTTATGGAGCTCGGAAGTGTCTTGCATCTACTTTCGTTGGTCCCAGTCTTGAGCCCTGGGGGCCCTAGTGTTAATGAGACTACTGTAGTGCTTATCTGGAACAGGAACGTTATTTTATTAAAAATAGTTTTATTGCGTATATGAGGAATATAAACTGGCCCAGACGATATCAAACGTTTTCTCGGTGTCCAACACACATGTTGCTGTTGTCTCCCTTGGTTCGTAAATTTTGGAGATCCACCATGGTTCATACCCAAGGCAGAGAAGTGGTTGCACATTAAACCAAAGGATCAGGGATCTGCCTTCTTTTCATCTAAAGACGTGGGGCGAGCTGGACCAAGGCCTAGCCTCTACAGCAACCACTTGTGCTATACGTCATATTGTTCCATCACGAGTGGATGGGACCTACAGCAGTTCTGAACTTCGAAGTTTGATGAACTTTTTCCAGACATGAGTTCTCCTTGCGGATTGGATTGAACCTGTGGATTGAACACCGGCGTAGGAATCGACGCACCAACCCACGACGTCACGGCGGGCGCCATTGTGCAGCTTACGGTCGTCTTAAATAAAATGTCTACCTTTCACCCTGAGTACAGCAAGTAAATATCAGCAAAGACTGACTGATGGGTACAATAGATAGAACACACTCTAGCAGCATTCGTAGGTATCGAAGGAGCAATGAATAACATTGATTCCAAGGCAATAACCTCAGCGCTCAACAGACTCGAAATCAAAGTGGGTTTTATTTCCCAGGAACTCGGTGATACCAGGATCTGCAGAGTCATTGACGGAGGTACACCACACCCTGCCTCAAACAATAACCCCAATCTCTGGCTAGCTTTTCCCATTGTATCACACGAAGTTGATTGAGGTCCTTCTTGATTTGGTTGCACAAAATTAGACACGTCCATACGCCTCAACGCCTAACCATCCAAGACGTGTAATCCCAAGATGCCTAATTCATTCCGCTGTACAGCCCGCACAGTTCGTGGTTGAATATTCTCCTTCAGATGCCATCAACCCAAACAGGACCAAAGATCGCACGCAGAACTTTTCTCTCGAAACGACTAAGGACTTTTTCATCCACCTTTGAGATTGTCCGTGCTGTACAGCAGGACTGGGATGATCAACATCTTGTATAAAGTCAGCTTGAGGCTTCGAGAGAAGGCACTGCTACTCAATTGCCTCCTAAACCCAAAGAAACAGCGATTGGCTAGAGTTATTCTGAATTTATTTCCACACAGACACAGACACAGTACGACTGTCTACTTGGGAGCCGGGATAGACGAATTCCTTGACTGCCTGAAACGTAAATCTGCCAATGAGCCTATGACGTTGTGCCCGATGTGCTCGATAGTCTACAGTGTGTGTCATTCATCCACTTTATCCGCCTCCCATTCAATGCCCACAAACGCCTCATTAACGGCTAGCTCTATTCGACCAATCACGTCAATGTCGTCTACGTATGCCAGCAGTTGAAGGGACCGTGCCTCTAGCATTGGTGGGGGTCTTCTCAAGATCCTTTCAAGAACAATGTTGAAAAACGTCACATGACAATTCGTCGTCTTGTCTAATTACTTTTTTTGACATTGAAGGTCTCGGCGAGTTCGTTTCCGAAATTGATGGGACCAGCGATAATTCTCCATCGTCATCCCGCGCAATGTGATGAGTCTGACAGGAATGTCAAAGCTATACATGACGTTATTTAGCTCGTTATTCACGCTATCATATGCGGTCTTGAAATCGACGAATAGGTAATGAATGTACGATCTACATTTCTTTGGTTCTTTGCAGGATCTGTCGTAGTGTTTGGTCGATGTTTAGGAGACTCATCCCTCAATAAATGACGCAGTCTAGATCAGTCTAGAAGCCCTTTATAAATCTCTGAGATGTAAAAAAATCATTCGACGATCTTTCGTCGTGGTTAAAGAGGTGTTTTTAGTTGGGTTTCACCACCAAAGTTAAGCAACCACCCACTTCTGCCTACTTAACTACTCCCAACAAAATATATCCACGTTCCGCTAGAAAGCTTCGCTAGGGAATTATCCGCTCCTATTAAGCTCGTCCAATCCGCTGTTATCCACAAAGTCCGTACTGACCAAGAATCCACGCTAAAGAAACGTTAACGAGTTCTAGATTCAGCCCAGTTTCAAAACAACTTCCTCAACGAAACTGCATCGACTGTCATTTTGTGAAACTTTGACACGGCAACTTAATGGCAACCGAAAACCGCATCATTTCCGTTCTAAAATGTATGTTCATTCGCCTAACTGAGTTACGTTAGTTTCAGGAAAACAATTGGCGAAACACTGAGGCAACATTAACCGAAAACAATTCGCATTCTTTGCCGTCGCAATGAGGGAACAATGTAACGAAATGTATTTTTATTGCATATCCACCACACACTCGAAGGACAGTGCATTCCCGGTCCACAATCGACCATTAAATGCACTTATTAGCACGCATCGCAGGAAACTTCATTATTTCAATTAAGTCCCTTAAATCCCAGCACCCACCAACACACACACACACTGTCATTCCAGCAAAAGAAGACGAACAGAAACAGGGACACATTGCGCGCTCTCGGAGAAAATGAGAGAAAACTTTTACGAAGCATAATTGCTGGGCCACTACTCCTCCAGCAGCCAGAACGGCTTCCGGTGATGCCGATGGCGTGGACAAGGCAATGCCCATTATAGTTTTTAACTTCATGACAGACGGTCAGCGGTTGCTACTGCCGCCGCCAGAGAGACACCACGGTCCATGGAGTACCGCAGTAAAGTGGTCCGCAAATGGGACTGTAAAGCAGTTTTCGTGGACACGACGATGGCACGGCAGGGCGGCAGAATGCGAGATAAAGGGAAAAATGCAATATTCCATGTGAGTCAATGGTGCTGTTGCAATTGGACGGGTAAAAGGCAATTAAATGGCGCGTCTTACGGCAGAATGACGGCTGCGGGATCCGTCTTCTATTTCAAAACAGGACGCGCGAGGACACACATGTGTGCGTTGGTCCGTATGAAAACTGGTCCGTGGCAGTTTTCAGCAGTTAGTGGCGGCTCACTAATTCCGGGTGTAACAATTGCCATTTGTTAAATGATTTAACGCGATTTTAGTTTGTCGAAATAGTCAACCTGGCGTAGTGGTGGGGCAACGTGGCTTGTATCTCAGTCTTAAATTGTGGAGCTGTGGCGCAGAAACTATGGAACTTTCCCGACTAGTTCATTCCTGCAAAAATCCAAATGATTGCTCGTAAATTCATGTCCCACTTCGTAGGAGTAGTTTTGTTCATGGTGTGGAGTGGATAAAGGTTTTTGAACAACTCTTCTGTTGATCATTGTCGATGAGTGCTGCGCTAGTGAGTCAGACTGGATTATATGAACGGCTTGTTTGCCTTGCTGTTAATAATAAACTACAATTGTTTTGTGTTTCTGTAGGACTAGGGATAGTCCCTTAGCTTCCAAACTTTCCTACATCTGATATATTCGAAAGACGAAGGTAGGTTCTATGAGAACCAAAATAGCACTGTGTGCCGCTTAAATACATCAGCTCTGTGATAAAGGGTCTACCAAGCGCTAGCTGTCTGGTTCTAGTAAGTTCCGGGCTGAAGTAAATGGAAAATACAACACATCTGTGTTGTTGGAGGTGCGACAATGCACGTTATGTGGGTACCTAGTTTGAGGACAGGATCTCCTATTGGCCAGTGTCTCGTACAGGCCGCCATAAATCAATCATGACGATTTTGACGAAGGTGATCTTTTTGCTTTAGATCGGTTATGCTCAGACAACATTTTCCTTGATGTTGCACAGCTTGTCAGTCTGACACATCTAAGGTTAGCTATTTCAGTTTTTGCCGAAGGTTCTACTGCAGGCGCAGAAGGTTATAGACACCTTCTTAAGACGCTGGTCTACGTACACCTAGGTACTTAGCCCTGGTAGATAGAGAGAGCGGTTGATCATTCAGACGGCGAAGAGGAAAGTTGGGGCTTTTGGATTTTGTGGTGAAGAGCATCAGTTCCGTTTTCCTTGAATTAATACCTAGTCCGCACTACTTAATGGAACAATAATTGGTCTTCTCGGTGGGTAGTCATTTCCGGCGAAGCCTACGACTGTACCATTTCTTTTGAAATGTTGTGTAGCATTATATTTTTAGAACATTTTAAGGTTTTTGGAATTTTACCACAACTTGTTTCATGCTTCCAGACGGATTTCCTAAAACATTGCCAAAGCTTCAAAACTGCCGGACAATTCCAGTGCGTTGCAGGTGCAACTAAAGCGTGACGTCAGTCAAAATGCACCCAAATATCTTGCCATGGCAGAAGGTTGCCATTTGCGTTAAGTGCCAAACAGCCATAAACGCTATTGCCTCTGCTACTTCATATTTCTCAAAGCTTCCTTAAAGCTTGGTTTTCGGGTCACAATGACATTCCAAGAAATGATAGGGCCGTTGAACTGAACAGGCAGGGATCTGCGGTTCAGTGCTCGCTTGCAGAGGCGGTGCACTTCTCACTAGAAGCAATGAAGGCTTGAATCTTTACGGACTCCCTTGAAATAACAAACCTCAGATGAGCCGGACTGACCAGCTGTACAACAGCAAAGTTAATAATTCCCTGAGTACAAGCGATCCGAGCAAGCTATCCCTCCCCCCTCCCCCCCCCCCCCATGATCTCTTTACCCGCTGGTCCAGCTAAGTTTGGGATCTAAGGTATTGAGTAGGTACTTAGCGCTGGTATAATACACCACAAGAGGAGTACCGGGCTAGAAGACGAGAGGAAAAGAAACTGCTCGCCTGAAGAAAAGGTCTCTCGCCACCTCATGGATATCGAAGAGTCTGGGGACAGGCAAAAAATACGTGTCTTTTATGAAAAAAGCGAACCAACCTCATCGACGTTGTGAGGGTAATCTTGTTACTGACTCGCAGGGAATAGTGGATGTATTTAAACAGCACTTCCAACAGCTGCTTAACGGGCCTGACCAGGAGAGAGTTATAGGGATTCAGGTAATCCCAACTCCAATCGACGATGTAGTCCTCCCACTCAGCTTCGGAGACGTAACAGTCCGGCTTCCGGTCCAGCATATCGATTATAGACCAAATGTTCACACTGGCAAATCCTGGAGAAGAGCGGCGAGTTTCCAATCGATACGCACCAACTTTTCATCGAATTTAGAGCAGCATACGACAGCATTCCTCGCAATGAGCTATTCGCCGCGATGACCCAATTATGTCGCACCAATATTCAAGGTTCAAGGATCTCCGAATCGTTTGAAACCTGTACCGGATTTCGGCAAGGAGTTGCGGTGTCGATTTCTTCAATCTGGTACTAGAGCAGATAGGGCGGCGGACAGCTGTAAATACGAAAGGCACTATCTTCCACAAATCGGTCCAACTGTTGCGATACGCAGATAACGTCGCTTTCACGGCGAATGAAGAACAGGCGAACTGATCTTAAGGTTGTAATGAGAATAAGACGAAATATATTCTGTCCAACTAAAAACATTCTGCCCCACACAACCTGGAATTATGTTTGGCAGCCAGTCTTAATGGCAAAAAAAAACATTTTATTTATTTTTCTTTTATTTTCATTATCTATTTTATTGATTTTTTAAACTCAATTTTTTTTTTTTGTTTTTCTTCTATTTTTTTTCTCACACATTTCTCACACATTACTTGTGTGTTGTGTTTACTACTCGAAATCCAATCGAAGAGTGAAGTCTTCATACAATCGTTTATATAGCTAGAGCTTGGCCTTGGCTGTACCGTCCTTCGGCTTGGGAGTGCGCTTGGACAGTCGAAAGCACATGGCATTGGCTTCGCTTGGTTGTACTGCTCTTCTTCCAATGCACAGCAACATCACGCAAGTGCTCAAGCTTGGGCTTGTTTGCACTGAATGCCAGCTGTTACATGTAACTCTGGTGTAAAACATAACAATCGACAGATACATTTTGAGGTAGTGAATGAGTTTTCCTACCTCGTGGTAAACGTGAACTACACGAAAAACATCTTAGTCGAGATCCGACGTAAAATTCACCCTTGGCAACAGCTTATATTGCCAGTCCTACTATATGAAGCCGAAGTTGGACGATAAGCAAAAAAGCAGTACTGATTCCTGCTGCCTTCGAAAGAAAAAATTCTGCATCGGATATAGGATACCGTCTGCGAGAAAGGAGGTGAAGACACAACCGCGAATTCTACGAGCTGTACCAAGATGTCGATGTAGTGCGGAATGCATAAATCAAAGCGAATCTTACTGCCCCGAGGTACAGGCTCCAGATCTCTACATACTATCTCGTATCTTGCTAACCCCTTCTGCAATAAGTTAGTTAAACTTTAAGCTGGTTCTTGCCTAATAACTTCTTCGATTGTTAAACAATTTCCCCAAGACCCTCAGGCTATGCAAAACCTTGCAGCCCTCAGCAGACGGCACAAAGCTCGCCAAAGATTCACTTTCGCTTGCAGTCGGTTCAATCAATCGGTTTGGGGAGAAATGCCATTCCTACAAAGGGCACTCTCACCCTTGGATGGAAATTTCATCAATGCTAATGCCAAGGGTAATTCAAAACAATTAAACATCAAAGCATCCATAACGGCATCAAATGGGATAATCCAATAAATCAATTAAACGCCAACTCCCACCAGTTTAGTGCGCACAAAGTCGGCACGGCCACCACTCCACTGCACACCCAACTGGAGAGTGAGCACTGACACAGATCCCATCAACCAACATCTCAATCTCATTCAATTAAATTGACAATTTCATTCATTATCCCTGCAGTAGCTGGCAGGACGCAGGACCTGTTTAAACCCAACTTACACCGGCCACCATTCCTCCTTTGCAGTGCTCATCGATGGAGTGGACACAACCAAAATGACTCGAGACCAACTTGAGCAGTTCGCCCTCCGGCTCAAGGCGGAAATGGAACGTGAACGAGAGGAACGGAATTTCTACCAGCTGGAGCGGGATAAAATACGAACCTTCTGGGAAATCACCCGGGACCAATTAGGCAAGTTAATTGTCGCAAAAACTTTTCAAATCCAATTGTACACACATAGTACTCAGCACAAAGCTAATTAAAATCGCCTTCTCACAAGACAATTTGATTAACGTTTCATTGATTGATTTTGTGTGTGTCCTCAATTGTCATGCAGATGATGCTCGAGCCGAGCTGCGCCAGAAGGACCAGGAAGTCGAGAACGCCCACGAGAAGGCGGAGAACGAGATCCGGCATGTGGTCCAGCAGATGAAGCACCTGCAGTATGAGAATCAGACGAAAATCGGTCAGGTGCGAGCGGAGGCTATGACGCAGCTGAAGTTGGCCCAGGAGGAGCATGCGAGGCAGGAGCAAGAGCTGCTGGAGGACAGGCGTGAACTGAAGAATGTACTGCGCGAAAAGGACGAGACCCACGACCTGCAGGTGCAACAATTGAAAGTGAAACAACACGAGGATTTGGGGTTCGTTTTTTATTTATACATATTTTGCTTATTTTCTCTCGTTTATTTAAATTACTGTGGATTTCTGGGGAAGAGCGTAACCCATTCACAGGTGACGGTGACCCATGAGTCCTCTAACAATAATACGCTATTGCCCCTCCTTATACTGGGTGTTCCACACGAAGGTAGGTTAGATTAGGTTGCAGTGGCAGACTGCTGGTTAGCAGTGGAAGGCGTCGAAGTGACTTCTTCTTCGGGAGGAGAGTGTCGGTGCAAGGGTTATTTTTCCTCATCGCCTTTGTAGCTTCTGCAGAAGTCATTGCGGTAAATCTAGAGGCCTGAGGTCCAATGGGGCAGTGCCCGGTTATAACTCCTACCATATATCTGTTCAGGCTGAGTGAGTGTTTTGGATCGAGAGTAGGCCCTCATTGCTTAAGTAGATAGGTAGGTAGGTAGTGGCATGCACTTAGGCCAAAGTAGGCTCAATGTACAGCCGCGTGGGTGTTCCAAAGAAAAAATAAAGACGGAATTTGACTACCGCGTTGACTGGTATTTTGCTGAGTTTGTTTGGACTGCCGAAGAAGTAGGGGCCTATGGTGACTTTCCTGATTGAGGCAAGAGCAGGACAATTGCAAAGGAGGTGTTGGGTGTTTTCCTCATCTTCTTCGTCCAGGCAGGTTCTGCAGAAGTCGTTGAACAATAGACCTAATCTTTTTGCCTGTCTCGTTAAGAGTTGCGCGGCAGTCGATTACTAATCTAGAGTTTATGGAGAACAATGCCAGGGATTTAATTGCTGCTTGGCTATAAGTGAAAATGCAGATATCGCGGGCAGATATCACGTTCCACCTTAGCCAGGACTGGGCTCGCCAATACTTCCGCTTGGACGACGTTTCAGTGTTTTGATAGACGCACTGATTTGTTCATGTTTAGACCCTCCGACAAAATGCCGCGGTCATCTGTCTAAAAGTGTATGGCTTTACCAAAGGTGAGACCTTTAGACGAACTGCGCAGTTGGTTGCTGTTAGCTGTTTGCTTACCAAAAATATCAAGGGTGGTAAGGTTCAAGAGAGTTTCCAGCATAAGTGGGAGTAGTTCAAAGTGCTCCACTAATGCAGATACAGGCTTGTCTCTATACCTTCCTTGGACGTTGAGTATGGGCCACCACACTAGGATGGGTCTTATGACAGATGTGAAGAGCCAATGTGTCACTGTTTAACGTTGGAGACCTCAGTTATGACCAATGGCTTTCTTGTTCATGTATAAATCCGCGATGGCCTTCCTTGCTTCTTCTCTATTGAGCTTCCAGTTTAGTCTGCTGTCTAATATAAGGCCGGGGTATTTCGACTTATACGAGAACGGTAGACTGGTGCCATTTAGAGTGAGGGTATCGATAATGGGAATCTTATATTTTCTAGTGAAAAGGACGGTTTCGATCTTTTGAGCGTTAACACCCAGTCCATTATGAGTCGCCCAGTTGTTAAGTAGTTGATACCATGTTGCATTAGATCTCTCAGGACTCTCAGGGATATTTTCCTGAGAAGGCAATGGCAACATCGTCCGCATTGGAAATAGATTTGCAGTCCGCCTTAACCAGTAGGAGTAGCAGTTTATTTACTGCCAGATTCCAGAGAAGGGTGGAAAGTACTCCTCCTTGAGGTGCACCTCTTCTGGCTGAGCTTTTTGGACAAGCGTTTCCCAGAGTAGCATTAATTACTGAATTGTTGGTCTATTAATGCTACCAGTTCGGCTTCTATTTCTAGTTCTTTCAGTGCCTGTACAATTGTATGCGGGCAGATGTTGTCCTTCTATGTCAAAGAAAGCAACCATTCCTTGAAGCTTAGTGATGTCTCAATGGTGCGCACCAAAGAGTGGGGGCCGTTTCATGGATCTACCTTTATTGTTCGCATGTTGAGATAGTAAGAGTCACTGAAATCTATAGTGGATCTTAAATGTAAGTCAATGAGTCTTCTTCCACGTGCTCCTTTTCGCTTTCCGGACTTCAGTTTTATATTAGTTCAGGCTTTCTTCGTGGGAACCCTAATCTCGAGTCTCCCTTGTATTAAATTGCCCCAATTGCTTAGTGATGAGGCATCTTGACCCTTTTCCTGGACATTTTCCTGTCTGTCTGCAATTGTGGTTGCTGCATTAAGAGTTCACCAACAATGTAGAGAATTTGGATGAGCTGGCTACTGAACAAGAGTCATCAATCATCATCCACGATAATCAGCTAGGCTGACATAAATTGCTCCGCAGCTACAACAGAAGTCATCCTCGCTGATTGGAGATTTTCCTCCTCTTCCGTCGGTGTTTTGGAGTTCTCCGATGCGCGAATGAATTACATCCGAGTTCCTATTATTTCTTTAGTTTTTCGACTCAAGTTGATCCCGCGAGTAAGAAAGAGAGGGAGGTTGCATAGCACTCGCCCCCTGCATACACTGAAGAGGACTCGTCTTGAAACCGGATTGCTTCAGGTATTCAAAGTTCACCGTTCGAAGACAGACTAACGCAATACCATTCGTTCCTAGGCACGGTAGTTTACACCCGGACCCGTGGGTTTTATCGAGTTGTTCCCCTCTCAGGGATACATTGTGCAGTGGATGCGACTGAGTCACGTTTGGCGAGCTTGGAGATGAACCCCCTGATTTGCAATAAATCTCACACCCTATAGACGTTACAATTATTCAGCAAGCGAAGAGATATGTGTGAATACAGCAGACGCCTATATCCATCACCGCGTGGATCTTCGATCTACACGTGAAAATACACAGGATTCCCGAGCGCCTAACTTCCAATGGGATCCGTTCTTCTTCAAGACACATTTAGGTAGTCAGTAGTTGGAAGCCCGAGGAAGAAAAAAAATCAAACTAGTGTCTGTAATTTTGTGTTTTAAAACGTACTTCTGTGGAGGTCGCTCTATCTTCCGAATGTAGGTATTGAATAAGTAAGTAATTTGTGTAGTGCTGTCAATGTTCGAGCACTAACTGCTCATAATCATCTGATGTACCATGAAATGAAAATTGGACTAGACAAGCACTTTTTATGCAGAGGCTGCAGCGACAATGGGGAACAAGATGATTATGAACACATAAAGATGACTGGTACGGACGTTGAGTAAAGAGGATAATACTACTCCACGGGCAACACAATGGACCCAGCAGGACCTAGGCCTTATGGCCGTGACTCACTTAGATCAAACACGTTGGGTCCATTGTGCATTTACCACCGTCAGACTAGACCTAAAACCACCCAGATCCACATATGAATCTTAAGAGATTTTTCAGTTCAACACCGCTTAAATCCTGCAGCTCTACGAAGAAGTGCTTTCCTATGAACTGCATTCTTTTCTTTGCTACGGCTGGGCAATAGTAGAGTAGATGATGGATGGATTCTGTTTCTTCCTCGTCTCTGCGTGTCGTTATGGGATAAGTTCAGACACATTGCATGTGTACCTATGGCACAATGCCCCGTAAGGACTTCTATTATCATGCGTACACCCTTGCGACTAAAGCTGATCAATGATGTTGATCTCATTTTGCTCAGCGTCGGGCTTAGACCCCTCTCTGTTGGTCCAGTACTCAGGTCAATCTACCGAGATTTGGCTCTACCTAGGGCTTCGTCCTCTAGTTTAATCTTTATGGAGCTGAGCGGTATATGCGCATACGGTATTTTTTCAATTCCTTCTACTCCAGTACGTCCCGGTACCCAACAGAGGGTCAGCGAGTTCACCAAGGATATCTCATTGATGCTCTGTCTGCATACTATAACTAGCTTCGATATCAGAATGTCTGATGCTATAACCTTTATTGGCGCTTGGCTTTCAAAAAAAATGGTGATCAATTTGTCGGTCACGTTGTTATCCCTCAACGCCAGTGCTGCCTCGTGTATCGCAGCCACTTCGACTTGAAAGACGCTGCAGTCGTTCGCTTAGTTCCAGAGATTTGTCGAAGAGGTCAGAGAAGACTATCGCGGCTGTACCCACGCTCGTCTTTGAGCAGTCAATGCATAGCGTGAACTTCCCTTCGGCTATAGGCATCTGTTGTTGCCATTGTTTTCGGTCCGGAAAGCGCTGATTGAAGCGCTTCTATGCAGGCTACGTTTCTTACACCCGTCTAACCATCACTTGGCTTGCAGTTGACAGCTTTTTCTAGTGTCCATATACATAAGTACGAGCCTGAGTATTGTTATGAATAGCCAACTGTAGTTGGATTTCGCATCCAAAGGCATCCCGTTCCTTTATGTGCCATTCCCACCTTAGCTAATATCAACAATAAGACAATTTCGTGGGACACACTAAGGCCGAATAGACGAATAGAAGGAAGGACTTTATGTCAACAACCCATCGTTGTGAGCAATTTTAGTAGTTCGTGGTTAAATATCCTTATACAAGTGACATTAACGCAAGCAGGACCACGTCCTACTAACACTCTAATGTTAACTTAGAGAAATTCATTGAAATTACATTCTGTTTCGCAAAATGCGAGTCCATCCTTACAGCTAATCACACCATCTACTCTGGAACTCATCAAATTCTCCCACCCTCATTAGACGCAGAAATAGTTTCAACTTAGTCGTGGCATCAGCCTCATCGCCTTCATTCCTTGAAGTTGTATAAACTTAATGAACACACCCCGGTTAGCTGGTGCAATCTATCGCTATCGCAACGTAATGAGTATTGAGCAAGCTTAAACGTCAAACGTAACATAACTCTGGAATTTCTCTTGGGAAGTCTCAAAGGAACAACATTTTATGTACAGGAATGTTGGTTGGAACATTTAATACTCCGCCCTAAATTGGAAATAACTCGGACCAGCAAAGTCCTTCTCAATTTATGGCCCTGGCTACACCTGAACAGTGACTCCTCTTTGATCAATTAAAAAGTTAAACTATAAAGAAAAATAATTATCCCAGCTGGGCAGCATAATGAAGCGCACTTCCTCTGATATCCTTGCACCAGCACTTAGCATCTTTTTCTTTGTTCCTTGTTTTCAGAGAAATTACATCTCGTTACGAGCACGAAGCACGGGAAATGGCGCAAATGTTCCAGCATAAAACGAAAATCCTCCGCGACGACATGGACCTGAAATACCGCATGGAGATGTTCGAAGTGGAAGAACGCAAGAACGAGCAGATTCAGAAACTCAACGACGACCATGACGTGGCGTTCGGCGACATGAAGAACTACTACAACGACATCACCCTCAACAACCTGTCACTGATAAGCAGCCTGAAGGAGCAGATGGAGGAGCTGCGCAAGCAATCCGAGCGAAGTGAACGCCTCTACAACGAAACCCTGGTGGAGAACAAGAAGCTCGTCGAGCCGCTCAGTCAGGCTCGCGCCGAATTGGTGGACATGCGCCGCAAACTGGAGCACTACGACCGCGATAAACAGCAGCTGACAAGGCTCAAGACTCGCAACGTAACCGCTGAAAAGCAATTGAGCCAGCTCAAGTGGGAGACCGAGGCGCTGCTTATGCGCAACGACACGCTCGTCGAGGAGCGCGAAGCACTGAAGCAGAAATTCGAAGAGGCCATCGTTGAGCTGGAGCAGAAGACCAGCCTCCGCAATGTGATTCTCGAACAGAAGGTCGCCGAGCTCGAGAGCGACGCCGAGAAGCGCGAGGCACTGCTCACCGAGGCGATCCTGGCGGCCGGTATGCAGCCAGACAGCTTGAAGTACAAAATCGATAACATTCTGCAGAGGAAGACGAAGAAGATCGACCACCTCAAGTACGAGCTGGCGCGGGTCTGCAAGGCGCACGATGATCTCCTAGCGACGTACGAGGCCAAGTTGGTCCAGTTCGGCATCCCGAAGGAGGAGCTTGGCTTCGAGCCACTGCGTACCGCAGCCAAGGTTAACTACGGAAGCGGTCCAGCTGGGCTTGTTACCAGAAATCGATAGCCACCAGAACACGAGTGTTTGTCTCTCGTAGCTTCCGTTGCATGTGCGCCATGAACGGTGGCTGCTCGTCTGGTTGTGAAATTATGAATGAAAAGGAACGAGAAATAAATTTGTGCAGTGGTTTTCTATTTTTTCCTCTTTTCCAGTTCTTTTGTGTGTTTTCTTTGTCTGAACGTTGGCTGGATTTGATTTGATTTAAATGGACGATTATGCTTCCCCAGCACACCACCCGAGTGGATGTGCAGTAAGACACTGGCTGCACATCGTCTGTTGACATTTCAGACGTAGCACGAAGGGGCAAACCTCTTGAATGTTAAAGTGTGTGTGCGTTCCATGCTTTCGAGTTTTGTGCAAGAAGCTGGTCATTATTGATAAGAGTCTCTTCACCTTGTCGGCGGGGATTTTGTGAAAAGTTTCAAAGCCTACAACTCTCGGCAGAGTGAAGTTGGGAATGATGAGGTGACTACCGATTCGGTGGGGCATTTCTTGAGGCTATCGCCTGCAATGGGAAACAGGAGCTCTGAGCTGGGGGAAGGGATATGTTTCTCTTGTCAAATTAATCATCTCAAGGTTACGGCAGCGATAACCATACTGAATTTGTAATTCGTTGTGACTTCGAAATTGTCTCTCGTGCAAGGATTTAACTTTAGTTGATTTAATGAATTTAATTTGTGGACTGTGAATGGACCTGTTTCATTTTGCTTACTATTTAGTCAATTGATGTCTATTTACTGTGCCAACTATGTCACCTATCATTTTCATTGTAAAGGGTGATTTTTTAGCTATTATCTTTTTGGCGACACTGGTTTAAACAGCTGACGCACGTTTCGTGTTTTGTTTCACTGTCAAACGTCTTCAGTTTGGTCTATAATTTATCCATGAATCGTCTTACAAACGAACAACGCTTTCAAATTATTGAATTTTATTATCAAAATACGTGCTCTGTTAAGAAAGTTCATCGCGCGCTTCTTCCATTTTATGGTCAGTTTAATCGACCCACTGACTTTGGCTCAATAAGTACGTAAATAAGCAGAATTGTCGATTTTGGAGTGAATATCAGCCAGAAGCATGGCAAGAGCTACCAATGCATCCAGAAAAAGTCACAGTTTGGTGCGGATTATGGGCTGGTGGCATCATTGGACCGTACTTCTTCAAAGATGATTTGAATCGTAACGTAACTGTGAATGGTGAGCGCTACCGTGCAAGAGCTTGACTTGCATGACATGTGGTTTCAACAAGACGGTGCCACATGCCACACAGCACGCGCAACAATCGGTGAACATTTTATTTCACGTTCGCGACCGGTCAATTGGCCGCCTAGATCGTGCGATTAAACGCCTTTAGACAATTTTTTGTGGACTAAGCGGATGGACCATTTGAGGAGCAGTCAAGGTCAACATTTGCATGAAATAATCTTCAAACATTAAATTATATGGACCGTACTATCGACTCAAATAATGATTTCATGCATTTTTCTGAATTTTATGTTTTTTTTTTTTGAAAAACTTTCCTATAGCTTTTAAAAAATCACCCTTTATAAATTCCTAGACTGGATTGTACAAGGCTTGGCGAAGAATGTTTCACCCCGGAGGGCACTTGAGGATGGGTCATCATATTTTTGCAGCTGTCTTCATTATCGTCACATCCTCATGCTCATCCGCAGCTAAATCAGTTCAATGCACTCTCGGAGCGGAGTCCCATTTACTTAGGTGGCGGATTTTTTGTGTTTAGGAATTCTTTCGATAATCCAGCAGCAATGAGCAGCAATGAGCAGCAATCTCGAAGAATATCGAACTTATTGTCAGGGATATGTCCTCACTTTTTCACTCTCAATACCGAAGGGTAGGTAGGTAGGTGGAGGACGACAAACATACGTTTCGGATGAATTTCACTAGTAAGTACCTAATACCGTATGCATACAAACTAGTAAGTACTTATACTTCTGTAGTATTATTATTATTATTGTTGATGGTAAATTGCACCGCGACCTTAAGATCTATTGTGCCCCCTATTCATACCTTTGCTTTCTTCCCATGCAGCTCTTTTCAGAGTCGCATTGAGGGTTATTTGCTCCTATTGCGCGAAGGGGGAGAAGATTTATCCTTGAGTAGAGATGCTCTCTACGCCAGTTTCCTTTAGGAATCTGAGAATGAAAGCTGGTTCTTGTGACTTCAATTCTTCCTCTGATATTAGGTGTTTGCCCAGATATCTTTGTCTTTCGTCGGCTAGCGCCGCACAAAATCCCAGTATACTTTCTGGAATTTCATTAGATTCTCCGCAGAATTTGCAGTGACCTTCTTCTGATGCTCCTAGTTTCCTTATCTGCTCCCAGAGTTTACAGTGCCGTGTTAAGAAGCCTCTTAGGATACGGAGGTTACTTTAGGAAATTCCGATACATGCTTCAAACCTGTTGCGGTTATGTTGACCCAAGAGTTTCTTGGCCTGCTTCATACCATGAGCGTTGTTCCATGTATCTGCCCGGTTCCTTCTTTCTAGTTGCCTGGGCTCTCATCGCGTAACTTTTAAGACGATCGCCGTTCAAACGATTGTATTAAATGACGTCGTCAACGACTGGAATCGGCCAGTCGTGTCGTCAAATCTTTCAAATAGTACACAGTTTGAGAACTGCTAAACTCATTAAATGTCATATAGAAAACGGAATTTATGCTGTCACTTTTTAAATTCGCCTATTCATTTCAAATCAAAATTAGAAAACATGTCCTTCTTTGCCTTAGAATGAATTTGATTGAAGTATATCTTGTCTGGGTAATTAGATGCTCTATAGAGTGTGAGCAACCAAGGCCCAAGAGGGTATCCACTGTCACCTACAATGGTATATTTGAGGATATCACAAATAATTGTGTACCTACCCAAAAGCCAATAGCTATGGTTGCGTTCGGTGAATCTTCGAAAGAAAAAAGCTCTTTCGTTCGAATGCTTCCAAACCAACGAGCAATGGTCGCAAATCTTAATAAAACAATTATATAAACGGGTTTTACCGGTTTTACAAGAAGAGCCACAATCATCGCATTTATGCCTGAAACACAATAGGGCTTTGCTGCTGGCGTTTACCACGTTACGAGTCTAGAGTTTCAAACGCGCTTTGAAATGACAACTCAATTTATCAGCTGTTTTCAATTCACAAATCCCATATGAAGAAATCTGTGTCCTTACCAGAAATCATGTACACCGAGATAGTCGTCTTTCCAGTGGAAAACCCCTTGCCCATCGCGTTTCACCCGGAATTTTGCTCTAAACGCACGCATACTACTTTATTTTCACGCACACTTCTTAAGGCTTTAGAGCAGCCTGCAGTTGATCTCTGATCAATCGTATTCACAAACACTGTCTGTGAACATTTTATAAAAAACGCTGTCAGATGAAATCAAGGGGCAAGAGAGGTAGAAGTTGACTATCTCTGGTCCTTACTACTCCACTAATTTCATCCGATAAATTAACCTCAGTCAGCTGTTGCCATTTTCCAAATATCAGTTGACTCTCAATTTGAGCGAAAATCTATCAATTTGTAAGGGAGTGTGAGTGAAAGCGCCTCTCGCACTGATTTTTTTCAACATGTCGAAAAATCCTTACGTGAAACTGCCCTCTTACGTTTTATGACATTGCTCTCATTTCGCTCCAGAAAGCACGAAGTCGTATTTTGTGCATAGCATATGATTTGCGTGTGTTGAATGAAAACGCCAGCAGCAAAGCCCTATTGTGTTTCGCGCATTAAGCTGTCTTCCTTTTCTATTGGCGGTCTTTGAAAATATAGGTGGGTACCATCTACGCATCCGATAACTACGGAAATTAAATCGTTAGTAAAATTCGAAGAATCGAGTGAATGGATATTTAATTATTTCCTGGCATTGCATATTTCTGATAGAACCACTGCCTTGTCTCTTCCTTTTTTTAATTGCTTTAGTTCTAACGCTTTTATGGTCGCGTTAACTATCTCTGAAAGGGTAACTTGGCCAACAGAAATTTCAAAGTCGTTACTGCAATAGTTCTACAGAATTTTCACTTTCTTCGTCATCGAAAAACAACACATTGGATTTTTTTCGATTTTTTTTTAAAAATGTCAGAAAAAACAAAATCAACCACAAAGTATGAAACGTTTGTAAAATAGCTATCGTTCATCAAAATCCTTCAATCGTCGACATTTGACAGTTCAATGAATTAGACGAAGCAATAGTGAATCGTCAAAATCGATGTCATCCAGAGATCCAATTATTTTAGTGTTACACGAAGTAATACAATCCTCGAAACGACGTTCTCAGACGATCCTCGTCTTACGCGATGAGAGCCCTGAACTCTCCCTGAGGACGTGATCTCCTACAGCGCAGAATGGTTCGGGGACTATAAAATGTTCCGATGCTCCTTTCCTAGCCAGGGAGTCGGCCAGTTCATTGCCTTCTATCCATACATGGCCAGGTATCCAACAGAGTTTTACTCTGTTACTCCTACTCAGCTTCTCATGCTTCTGTAGACATTCCCACACGAGACTGGATTTGATGATATAGGAGTCTAGTGCCAGGATAGCGGCACGACTGTCCGACATTATTGCTACGTCACAGTTGGTATAGTTCCTGTCATGATTGATCTGAGCGCATCTATCTATGACATAGATGGGCTCGTACTACTTTGTCCGGGGTCCAAATACTCCTGCCCCTGTTCCTTCACCAGTTCTTGATCCATCCGTATACCATTTTACCGTATTGCTGATCAATCTATGGACTATGGATTCTTTGATCCAGTCTTTTTTAGTGCCGAGGTTAATGGTAAACTCCTTTCGCGTCATCCTTCAGAATAGCCAGGAGTACTGCTTTCTGACTAGTGCGTCGAATTGTCTGGATGTAATCCACCTGTGTTTTCCTATGCCTTCTTTTGCCATTCGCATAATTGCTTTATTTGCACATTCTGCGACCACCAAATGCAGTGGAGTCAGCTCAAGTAGAACCTCCATGGCAGCAGTTGTGCAAGTTCTCATGGCCCCTGTAATACAGAGGCATGCCAACTTTTGAACTTTGCTGAGTGTCTCTCTTGCGCTGATCAGGTTGGTTCTTTTGGACCATGCTATTGCACCGTATGTGATCGTTGGTCTAACAATAGCTATGTATGTACATCCATCTTAGGATACTTTGACTGCAGCCTTAGTATTTGCCCGCTAAACTTCTACAAATCATTAAAGCACGCGTCGCCTTCCTGGTGATCTCTTCTGTGTGTCTGTTCCAGATGAGTTTGCTGTCTAAGATGACTCCTAGATATTTTACCTCATTTACTGGGGCCAGTATTGTGCCTGACAGACTAATTTTTTTTAGTCGTTTTTGATTTAAATTTTTCCCAGCTGACCGACACCACTCATAAGTATCTACTTGTCTTTTTTTCAAGTTTTTCAAGTTGGTGAATAGCACATATTTGAAGGCATTCAAACTGAAACAAAAGGAGGGGCAGTATTACCTCAAGAAAAGATGAGGACCTTTTTAAGATATGTTAGTGATCCTGGGTATCAAGTTACGTTGGTGAAGATATTGACGTACATCGGAGTACTTTTTCTAGAACAGTTAATTCTGTTGCAAAACTTATAACAGACAAAGCCTCTCATTGGATAAAGTTTCTTTTCAATTCTAAAGAACACTGGGGGCCGCCGTGACGTTGTGGGTATGTGCGTCGACTCCTACGCACTTGAACCCCGGTGTCTGGGTACTGGGTTCAAAACTAAATTTTCACTGCCCCACCCCTTTCGAGTCACTGACAAGGCTCAAGGAGTATAAGTGTCTGCAAAAAGTTTCTCAAATTTGGCCGTTCGGAGTCGGCATAAAACTGTTGCTGAGAAGCTATGCCATGGCCCTCTACGGGCTGTAGTGCCCCCCATATTATTACAACTTGAAAGCAAATTAAGCCAATCTTAGCAAATACAGACTCCCATCATGTTTAGGAGCCTTGGACTGCAATCATGGTGATATTTGAGGGGATCTGCTAGCACGGATGTAATCTTTATGTGAGACACATTGCTTTCAAAGTTCTCAAACTGTTAAAGTTAAAGTAATAACCGCCTAGTAATCTTCTTCTTGTTTCTGCAAGAGCGGGGCATATTTCGAGGTCGTGCAATATTGTTTTCTTTTCCTCCTCATCCTAGCAAGTCTTCTGGCCTGGTTGAATGCCTATCAGGCAGTGGCCAGTTATTCTGCCTATTAGTTTACTAATATGCTTTCTGTCTATCTTAAGGAGTCTTCTTTTGATTTAGTGCAGGTTACATCGTTTTCGATGACTTACCACATCCAGTTCCGCCATTACCAGCAATTCTATTGTCTGTGCCAGTGACGGATGGACGGATTAACAAACGACGACACGACACGAAAAAGGACTACGATTTGCACCCAGGCTGCTATCCGCATCCAGATAAATGCACGACCTTTCCGACGAAACGTATTCTGATAGGATCATGCACACCACCTTTCTATCGATTGTAATGTCGCTTGTGAGAGCAAGGAACTCTTCGAAGCGATGGCCGAATTTGGGATAACGGAGAATTTATCCGGTTGTTTCAAATCACACTAACACTTACGCGATGCACCGTGCAGTTCGATTCAAAGACTTTCGAGCCGTCTGAAGAAGGGACTGGTACTGGTGAAAGCTCGGAAGGCATCTCCAACAAGTCAGTACAACTTTTAACTAGTATGTGGTATGTACTTACTGAAAGGGTTGATGATCTTACCCTCCACGAAAGACGTCGAATTCCAGTCTGCCAGCTGTTCCTCGGCAGCTCCCAGCAAGTTATTATTATTCCTCAGAGAGTACTGCTAAGAAAGGCATTTCAATACTTTGCCGTACAAACTTGGTATAATATTACTCGTCTGCCTCGGGAGAGAAAAAGTAACAGAGATTGCAGCAGAAGCTGAACGAAGCGCCGCACCAAGAAGATAGGGTAACTCTTTTCAACGCCGTGATATCAGTGTAAAGATCAGAAATTTTACTTGAGTGGCTATATATTGCACAACTACTTCTTCTACTAGTGGCGCTACAGTCAGGGGTGTACTTGGGCAGTAAACAAGCTTCTTCGGCTGGCACGATCTTTAGCCAGATGCCACCAATTTCGCCATGTTGATTGATGTCCTTCTCCACTTAGGAGCGCCATCGGTTCCGTGGGCGTCCTCTATTGCGTTGTTCCCCTGGTTCGGAGTCGAAGACTCTTCGGTCTGGAGCAGTGCTGTCCATGCGTTCTACATGGGCGTTGAATCCTTAGACGCCTGACAAGGCTCATGTCGCTGTACAGCCCGTATAGTTCATGGTTGAATCTTCTTCTCCAAAAACCATCAACGCAAACAGGACCAAAGATGGAACGCAGAACTTTTCTCTCGAAAAGATCAATGACTTCTACATCTGCTCTTGAGATTGTCCAGGCTTCTGGGCCATAGATCAGGCTCGGGATGATCAGGGTCGTATATAATGTTAGCTTAGTCCTTCGAGAGAGGGCTCTACTACTCAATTGCCTCTTGAGCCCAAAGAAGCAGCGATTGGCAAGAGTTATTCTGCGTTTAATCTCGGTACTGATGTTGTTCGTACTGTTTACTTGGGAGCCGAGGTAGATGAAGTCCTTAACTGCCTCGAAGTTAAAGCTGCCTACGGTGACGTTCTGGCCGAGTCGTCGATGTTGTGCATCCTTTCTGGATGACAGCATGTACTTCGTTTTGTCTTCATTCACTGCTAAACTCATTTTCGCCGCCTCCGTTTCAATACCATATGAGGTTATTCACGAATGGTTTCAGGAGCTCGCACAAAACGATATTTAGGAGACTGATCCCTCAGTTGAAGGGGTCTCCCTTTTTATGGATTGATATTTCACACCGCACCACAATTTTATTTAGTTAATTTTAATATAGGCTCCTAGTTCAGTAGTCTCCATTTCGAAGTCCTTTCGGGGGACAATCCGTTATGAAGTCACGCATCTCTCTATTACTTTATTACCGCTGTAAATTCAAATTTAATTCCGAACTGCATAATTCAAACATTTGTTCAACTCATTGCTCCATAACCATTCAGTTTCTGTTTGATTTCAGAAGAACTTTTTCCAAAAGATGGCTCTGACAACACTAAGAGGACTATCACCCGATTTGACAGCTGACAATTGTGTAGTAGGGGGTGGGAAAAAAAAAAGTTAAAAAACAAATCGCTGTGAATCCGAAAAGTACTCAAAAATAAAGCCTGGGATTTATTTTTTCAGTCCAATATATTTGGATCTTGAAGCTGAAGTTGCTAGAGAAGTCTGCAAGGCAGTAAAGAAAATGTCATCAATATTCGATCCGAACGAAATGAGTCACCATGAGTCGAAGGCGAAATTTCTCACCAGCACAAATGACCCACCCACGTCGGGATACGTTACTTACCGTATGCAGGAGGAGCCTGCCATATTTACGAAGCGGAAGATGCTCCTCAACATCCCACAAATGTACTCGGACATAGCTCACCTCGTTGTCGCTCGTAACTGGCTGTACTGCATCGTTTCACAAAACGTTCTGCTGAAGTTCCAATTGCCAAAAGCAAATCCTTTATTAGGTAAGTAGCACGCCCCAAAGACCGACTTCATTTCATACAGTCCCTCTGTAGAAATTCCATTGGACAAGTACACAAGTGGATATGCCATTTCGAAGATATTCCTTGACCACACCGGTCAACATTTGCTCATTACTTTGGCATCGAAGACACCAGGTCTCACGCCGGAGCTGTTGTACGTGAATGGAAAGGTGAACAAGGTGAAGCGAATTGAGAAGCTCAAAGATCACGAAGTCACCGCAGTCGGATTTAATCTATATCACGGCGACGAGTCCACCACTGGTCCCATTCTGATTGGCACCAGTCGAGGTTTGATCTTCGAAGTGGAACTCACTCAAGATGGGGATAGATCACACAGAAAGCAGGTACGTACAGAAATATGTGTCCGTTGATGCCTTCTTTCATTACATCATTTTCTCACCTGACACCCTAAAACAATCGAAAATTAAATGAATAGCTGCCTTCATACACTCCTTTGTACGGAATGAGGGAATTGGATGGACTGGTAAATCGCTAAGTTTTTCTTTTCTTTTTTTTTTTCTTTCCCCCGACACGAGTATTTCCGTTTTGATTTGCGTTTATAACACTTGTTCACGTACATTCACACGCACGGCTTTTTTAAACCCCAACATGAAACATTCATTCCGAGTTCTCAGGGTTTTTTTGTGTGCATTTGCAGATAAACGACTTGGGATTGGGACGCACCAAGTATCCGGTGACTGGTTTGGAACTGTTCCGTGTGCCACACTCTAACCGATACATTGTGGTTGCAACGACACCGGATCGCATATGTGGATATTACGAAACATTCCGTCCGGAAGACAAGTTCTCGTTGCAGACGCTCTTCAATCCGTATGTGATGGGGCATCGTAGCGAGTTGGAGGAGAAAATCGATACCGACCTCAAATACTCCGTTCTCAGATTTCACGTCGAGTCGCAGTGGCCAACCAAATACGCATGGCTCAACGGCACCGGGATACGTTTCGGCGAACTGTCTAAGGATCCCGCGCAGGAGACCTTTCTCTATGGCAAAGAGAATATACTCTTCTCTAAGGATGCGAAACCACTCACACCTGAGGAATGCGCACAATTGATACCCACAACTTTTATGCTGACACAATACCACGTAATGCTGGTATTTCCCGACCACATAACCGGCATTTGCTTGCTCAACCAAGAGGTCATCTATGAGGAGTACTTCTGTGAGCAGTTTGGGAAGCTTCTTGGCATTGTAAAGGATCCCATCAATGGCTCGATCTACGTGTATACACCCAAGCAAATATTTCACTACAGGGTGACGCATGAAAAGCGCAATCTTTGGCAGCTGTACCTGCAGAAAGGTATGTACGATTTAGCCGAAGAAAATGCCGAAAATCCCGCTCAAATGGACATAGTCTTGGCTCGGAAAGCAGAACTCTTATTCGAACAAAAAGAGTATCTACGCAGTGCTGAAATATACTCGAACACGCAAATCACCTTCGAACAGATTTGCCTGAAATTCCTTTCGCTCGAGGACAAACGTCCTCTGATGACGTATGTGAAGAACCGCCTGAACAAACTGCACGACGAAGATCTCACACAGATCACCATGCTGGTGGTGTGGCTAGTCGAACTGTACCTCACAGAGATCTCATGGCCGGGCCTGGATGAGGTGAAGAAGCGAGACTGGCAATCCGAGTTCAACAGTTTCCTGGACACACCGCGAGTGGATAAGTGCATTCGTAAGAACAGATCTGTAATATACGATCTCATGGCATCCCATGGCGACAGTCATAACTTGTCCCTGTTGGCTGCTGCGAATCATGACTACGAATCGGTCATTAATCAGCACATCAATCAGCGGAAGTTCGCGGAAGCATTGGTTGTGTTGAAGACTCAAAAAAGTGTTGACATGTTCTACAAGTACTCTCCGATCTTGATGGAAGAGATTCCCCAACAAACGGTAGCCCTCTTGATTGCCCAAGGCAAGAAGTTGAATATCGAACGACTGATGCCCACGTTGATTAGCTTGGACAGCCAACAACATGTGGAGGAAATAATCAAATACCTTGAGTATGCGGTGTACTCATTGAGCGAGCGGAAGCCGGCTGTGCACAATTATCTGCTGCGACTGTACGCGCAATACAAGCCGGAGAAGTTGGATAAATATCTGGAAAATGAGGGTGTCGATATATCCCTGGTGCATTACGATGTGAAGTACGCACTTCGAGTGTGTTTGGAGCACGATGCGAAGACCGCTTGTGTATTTATTCAGTGCCTGCTACAGATGTGGGAAGCTGCAGTGGAGTTGGCGCTTACCTTCAATATTCAAGTTGCCAAGGAGACAGCTTCGAAGCCGGCGGACGATGAGACGCGCCGGAAATTGTGGTTGAGAATAGGTAAATTTAAATTTAGATTATTTTTCGAAACATTTTAAGGGTCTCAGTGACTTCATCCATCAAGCATGTATCGTAAAGAGTGTTCCCTCAGTTTTTTTTTTGTTCACTTTATGTTGCAAGCTCTATCTGTTCTCTAACTTACTTACTTCTCAGGCCGATGACCCATGGAGGATCTGAGCGAGAGCAATGGAGCACGCTGCTTCCAATCATCAAGACCAAGTTATCTTGCGTCCGCGATAACTCAGCCTTTATGCCGGAGGTTCGGTCTTCCTCTCCTCGAACCAGAAGGCTCAGATTCATCCACATCTTGATACAACTCGTAGCGTTCGCGGTTGTGTCTTCTCCTCCATTCACATTCCTCGCAGACGGGACCATATATTCGATATTATCGTCCAGCTTTTGGCTCCATGTAGCGTGACTGACAAAATAAGAGTAGCATGATCTTGGTCCTTTGAGACAAGTGTCCACCGTTGTTTTGACAAACCGAAGTAGCATCGGTTGCCAAAAGCGATTCTACGTGAGATATCCACTGTGTGGAGTTCACGCTTGTCCCGAGTTAGAAAAGCTCCATCACTACCTCGAGATTGTAACTGTCGATTATTATGTTTTGCCCCAGGCGGTGTGCGACGGAACGTTTTTTGCTGAACAGCATATATATATTTCGCCTTTGAGGCCAGCTTGTTTCGCCACTCATACGACAGCGCATCGAACAGCTCGGAGGTAGCATGGGGCATCGCGTATTCGGCCACCGCATCCTTGGGATGAATGAAAAAGTGCGTATTGACTTGAAACTCGCTGTTTTTCTCCTCAGTGTGAAAATTTGGTCTATAGTAGATTTGCCGGGTCGGAAGCCGTGCGGTGCAAAACGGCTTTAGATCTTGCAGCCGACGTTGAGCAAGGATATGCCGCTACAGCTGTGGCAAGAGGTAGAATCGCATTTTTCGTGGATGGGGCATATGGAGCTGATATTCGTGTCTTCGGGCATGCTTAGGTAGGTAGGTAGGTAGGATGACTGCATGACTGATATGGAAGTTATGCCCACTTAGACCATCCGGTCCATTGTGCTGTAACGTTCGGCTTTGTGTCCGGAGCCCATTCACCCTTTAACCATGTAGTTATTCCCTCTTGGGACTTTTGTATTTCTCTTGGGATTTGTTGGCCATATGTTATTTCTTCAGACCTCTTTTATAGCCATTTTAATGCTTTCAGAAATTGTAGTAAGTCCTTTGGATCAATGTTACTCAGATCCTCAAGGTTGTTGAAGTAGAACTGGCCTAGTAGTCTTCTTCGTGTTTCCGCAAGTGCAGGACATGTCCCGGGGTAGTGTAATATTGTTTCCTCTTCTTCTTCATCCTCATACAGCTAATGCAGAAGTCTTTATAAGGTGCCCCAAGTCTTCTGGCATGGCTGCCTATAAGACAGTGGCCAGTTAGCACCCATATCACTCTGCTAATTACCTTCCTGCCTAGCTTTAGGAGGTAATCAGTCCTTTCTTGATTTAGCATAGGCCAGATCGCCTTCAATATCCTTCAAGTGTCCAGTTCAAACCATTTGCGGTTTGTATCGTTTTTCGCAATCGTCATCAATCGCGCGGGGCATACCCGCCCCCTTTCTTGCTAGTTCATCAGCTCTTTCATTGCTGGGAATACCCAGCAGGGACCCAGCTTAGGGTAAGGTTGCATCTCGCCGCTATCTCCTTTAGAGACAGACGACAGAGATTTACCATCTTGGAGTTTATTGATGGTGTGTCCAGAGCTTTTATGGCCGCCTGACTGTCTATGTATAAAACAATGGATCTCTCGTCTATTGGGGTCATTAATAGTCGCTTGGAATACACTGCTGTGGTTCGGTAGTCGGATTGTATCGGAGATCTCTAGTAAGCTGGCGTAGATGTCTGATCTCGTGCCTTCTTCCGATTTTGACCCGTCAGAGTAGATTTCCCATGCAGCTAGGCTAGAGACTTTGTCTTCGTCCCATTCTTCTCTTGTGGGGATTAAGGTCTTGTGTTTTATTTTGAAGTCCAGATAATCTGTATCCTTAGGGACATTCCTGTTTTGTAATATTACCTTGTGCCCTCTTCCGTGAGTTTTGTCCCATCTGTTGCCTTCTCTTAGTCTTATGGCTACATATGTGGCCACAAGTTTGCCATAGGTGTCCATGGGAAGGAGATGCAGTATAATTTCTAGGGCGGCTGTGTGCGTGGTTCTTAGCGCCCCTGTTATACAGATGCATGCTGATCTCTGTATACATTTAATTTCATTTAATTCATTTTATTGTCATTAACAAAAATTAACAGTTTGATATTTCTGCGAAGACTTAAAAGCTTTTCTGCAGAAGATTGAATATCACAGTTTTTGATTAATTTTTTGGTAAGCAAGCTTAGATTATTACATAATACATAATTTTACAATGAAATAGTTTACAAAGAAAGAACAATTTATTAATATATATATGTTTAGTGATTTGGGATTGTAATTTAACTATTTAAGTCTGAATTTATTAATTTTTTTCGAGTTTTAGTATGTCTTATATTTTTTAGTTTTTGTGGAATTGTGTTCAGAAGCTCAGGTACACTGCATGTCAGTTGTCTTCTCCCGTAGTTATTATAGAATCGGGGTTCTTGAAGCATACCTTGTGTCCGCCTTCTTGTGCTGATCCCATGTTCAATTGGTACAATAAATCAGTTGTCATCGTAGTACTCCAGTATAAGGGTCATCTTGAAGATATCTTCTAGCGGAAGAACTTTAAAAGGTCTTTGTTCTTGAAAGTTGCGTTGGTTATGTACGCCTATCTTCTTTAGTGCTGAGTTTTGAATCTTTTGAAGTTTCTGGATATGTGTTGCTGATGCATTACCCCATGCAAGTATACCGTACCTCAATCTAGATTCCACGAGGACAACGTAGACTTGTTTTATTGCAGGTGGGTTAGTGTATAAAATATAGAGCACAACCCACAAAAAGTTGCTGTCGATGGTAATTCCCAGATATTTGTATTAGGACAACTGACTGAACTACTACAGGTTTCATTCTTGAAGTGTATTTGCAATTGTGTAGCCTTGAATTGCGGGCTTCGTATATTCATCATTTTTGCCTTGGATGCGTTGATCGTTAAGCCATGATCATGACACCACTTCACCGCGTTGTCGAACTCCTCCTGCATAATAGCTGTTGCCGTATGCAAGGATCTGTGACGAACCACAATCGCCGTATCATCTGCATAGGCAAATGGAGTGGCCTTCTTGAAGACTCTTAACAGCTCATTGATGTACAGTATGAACAAGATTGGACCAAGTTTTGATCCTTTGAAGCGTTTCTTTGGACGTTTTCATTTTGGCTGTACGTGTTTTTAATTTCAACGCAAAATTGCCTGTTGCTCAAATATCACGTAGCCAGTCTGCCATCATTCCTCGTATACCAATGTTTTCCAGTACTTCAATTAGCTTATCGTATTGATATTGACCGGTAGTTTTCAATCTCACTTTTTCTAGGGTCAGACCTTACACAGTTGAGCTTGGATTTATAAAATACCGTTTATCTTTTTAAGATTCTGCTTCACTTGTCGTGCCGTCCACCAGACTAGGACGCCATACCTCAATATTGGCCTTATTATAGCAATGTGTAGCGAATGTGTAATCTTTGGTTTTTCCGCATTTGGGGCCGATGATTTTGTTTGGGCATGTTTTCGTCTGCCCAAATTCTGCAGATGATCTGGTGCATGCAGATGGTCTTCTATCGTCGCCAAGGATTGGCAGCTTATTTCAAAATCTGATGATTGAGATCTGTACGGTTTCACACCATCGTCTGAATGCTCCGCACTCGTCCATTTTTCATCCATTTCGTCCACTTTCTGCACACAGGCAACGTTACGGTAATAGGATATCTTAAACTTAAAAAAATTTAAATCAATTTCTGCTCCGACTCTTCACATTTCTCGTTTGCGTTCCCCTTCCAGCTCAGCACGACATTCGAGGAACAAACGATGTAAAGAAAGCTCTGAAGCTATTGAAGGAATGCGATCTGTTGCGCATCGAGGACCTGCTGCCGTTCTTCTCGGACTTCGAAAAAATAGACGATTTTAAAGAAGCGATCTGCTTTGCTTTGAAGGTAAGACCATGCCACCCGGTGTCCATATGCATATGCGTTAACCTCCTTTCCATGTAGGAATATAATCAAAAAATTCAAGAGCTCCAACACGACATGGAGGAATCCTCAAAATCAGCAGAACGCGTCCGAAGTGACCTGCAAGGCCTACGCAACCGTTCGGTGCGCATTGCAGCGCAGGAACCCTGCGCCATATGCGAGGCTTACCTTCTACTCAAGCCATTTTTCGTATTCCCCTGCGGCCATAAATTCCACGGTGACTGCCTTGAAAAACAAATCATTCCAATGCTAAACTCTGAGCAGAGTCGACGTCTTACAAGTCTAAAGCAACAATTAGAGAATATATTAACAAGTTCCATTGCAATGACGGATCGAAACAATCAACAGCGCATGTCACGCGAGAAGATCAAAGCTGAAATTGAGAATATTTTAGCCTCCGATTGCCTCTATTGTGGCGTGATGATTGACGCGATTGACCAACCGTTCGTCGAAGACTGGGACCAAGTCAACGTCGACTGGGAATAAGTGAAGAATGAAAATAATTATAATTAAACCTAATTAACAAGATATTTATTTAATCCAAATACAAAAATATAGACAATATACATATATCTCTGATAACAATCCCTGCACGGTTAGACTTTGAAAAAAAGGCACAGTTACAATCAATCGACTATTGACATTCGCATTTCGTTTATCAGAAATGAGCTGACAACCTGGAGTACCTTCGCTTGAATATCGATTTGGGTGGCCAGTAAGGGAATCAACAGAGCCAAATCCGCAACACCAACATCAGCTACAGCAGCGTTCACATGGCGTACCAATTGTTCGGTTTGATCCTCCGTCAATTCGTTCATAAGAATTTGACTAACTGGAACGAAGGTGCCTTTGAAAGAGAAAAAAGGAAACATGTAATGACATTTTACTTCTGGAAAAAAAGGATTATGGTTTTTGTATGACCACTAATGTGGTCACATGGTACAGTGTAAGAAAAGCCAATCAATTCAGAACAAATCCAATGCCAAAGATTCAAGCTTTATCGGGTAATCACTGTTCGACTAAGACCGAGAAACCCGGGTGAACTCCAACCAACAAAGATCTCCAGCTAGCTTTGCACACAGGAAGTTGGCAGAGGCATCTCTCCACCCGCGTACGTCACATTACACGCGAGCGTCCTCTATTTTGTTGTCCTACAGGATCGGAGAGAAGACTAATCGGGCTAGAGCCAAGTTGTCCCCGCGCTTTACATGTCCGAGCCAGATTAGGCGTTGGATTCGTACAAGCCCGGCTGGACCCATGTCACTCTACTACCCGTACACATTGTGGTTAGGTCAGGTTAGGTGCGTGGGTAAGCCTGTTAGATGGCGCCGTTGATTAAGTGGGGGGGTCTCCGGTTCGAATTCCAGTGAAAGCAAAGTCGCCATTTGTTCCGTTGGGATCAAATTAAGGGTACAGCACTGGAGTTGTCGATCTGTGGTAATAGTCTGACTATGGGTATCACAATGGACCAACATGGTCTAAGTGTAGTGGCGATTTCGCTGGCAGCCCAACTACCTAACCTAACCTAAAGCCTGTTGGACACATTGTAATGCTCACGGGGGAATATAACCTCTTAGCTCCTACTTCGGGCTTGTCATGTTATTGTTGCGGTGTTGTGGTTGATGTGGATGTGATTTACAATTTGTGGTTGATTCTTTTTCACCGCATGCCATGAACCCAAATAGAAGCAAGAGCAATCGAGGACAGAGCTATTTTAAATCGGCCATATCTCGGAAACGGTTCTGTTGTTTTAGATGCGGTTTGTTGTTACACAAAGACTCTTCTTTTGTGCTGCCAATCATGCAGAAAGTAGGGACAAAATGTTGGAAAAAGTGACCTGAAATGTTGGATTTTACAAAATTGCCCGTATCTCGGAAATTATACGTTTTTCGGCGACTTTGGATGAAAAGACACTTCTTTAGAGCCGTCAACCATGCCGCTACGACCAATAGGTCGGAAATTAGTAGAAATGAAGGTCGACAAAAGCGTCGGAAAAAGTGACTAGACCAATTACTTTTGTATCTGCTTCTAAATTTGTCTATGCGTCGTAATCGAGAGAGGGCACCCTATTAAGTACTCAATTACAAATTGCCGCTCTGGCCCAAAGAAACAGCGGTTGCCAAGAGTTATTCTGCTGATGAATAGCACTATTCACAGCAGACTTGAGGTAGACGAAGTCCTTGACTATCTCGAAGCTATTGCTGTCCATTTTGATGCTTGTTCAAGACGCCTTATTTAGTTGTTTTTTTTTCATTCACCGACAGAGCTACGTTGACGTATTCATCTCAATGCTAGCAAGCGCCTCATTGAAGCATTCGGCCAATCACATCAATGTCATCGGCTGCTGATCGGAAGCTGAACTGCGAAGTTGAAGAAGTCACATGACAGCACGTCGCCTTGGTTAACATCTTTGACTTGGTGAACGTAACGGTCTTCTCGACATTCATTGAATAGCGAGAATTACCCACCATCAACCTGCACAAGAAAAGTTTAGCAGGAATGTCAAAACTAGGCATGACAGGTGTATAAAACCATGTGAAGGGTCGTCCAATAGGAACTTGGCAACTTTAAATTTAATTTTTGAACGCACTCTTTCACTACTCATCAAACTGTCGCCGACAATTTATTCAGTAAACTCAACATCATGGTAAAGTACACGAACGAGCAGCGTCTACAAATTATGAAAATTTTCTACCGAAATTCGGAGTCCAATTTTCACTTTTACTCATTTTTGGCATGTGCTTCATGAATCACCACTTCATCCAGAAGAAATAACTATTTGGTGTGATTTGCCATATTTTTTTGTCGACGATAACTATCGTCACGTTACTGTGAATGGTCAGCGTTATCGCGCCATTATTACCGATTATTTTTTGACCAAATTGGAAGATATGGACTGGAGATATGAACGACATGTGGTTTCAACAGGATGCTGCCACAAGCCACACAACACACGTTACAATCGATTTATTGAAGAGTAAGTATGGTGAGAGTTTCTCAAGAAAGGAGCTTGTCAATTGGCCTCGTTCCTCGAATTAACGCCGCTTGAGTATTTTCTGTGGGGCTGCGCTGAGTCATTGGTCTATGCCAACAAGCCGACGACGTTGGAAGAGCTCAGAGACAACATTGAACGCGAAATACCCGCCGAAATGTGTGGCCGAGTCGTTGAAAATTGGGCCCAACGAATCGACCGCTGCAAACGTGCCCGTTCCATTCATAAATGTTTTGATTGTACTTTAAGTCGAAAATAAAGTTTTTGAAATATCCCAAGCGGTTTGCGTTTTAGTTAAAAAAAAAATTGTCCTTATTGGAAAACCCTTTATATCTTGCATCTACACACGCTGTACTATGCAGCTTTAAAATCGACGAATAGGTAATGTGTGCTGGTTTGTACTCCACAGTGTAAGAATCTTTTCTGAAGGCCATCAAGCTGAAGTGCCTCAACTATGGGATTGTTGACAAAGCGGCAGAATGGATCACAATCACGTTCGCTGTAATTCGGTTCTTCCCCCCAATTTAAACATTCAGTTTCTGAAAATGATGTCATCCATCTACAATACATGACAAAAATGACTCGATTTTTACCAAATTTGATAAGGTTCTTCGCTGATAACAATCACTTCTTTCTTTCTACTACACATGCATAAGTATATTATTTTTCTTTTTACAAAGCAGATACAAATGCGCTAAATATACACTTCCATTGCACAAGTCCGCAAGGTTTTTTTTTTTGGTTGCTCTTTACGTAGACTTGTGCGGGGAAGTCTATAGTGTGCCTATTGTAGTGTAGTTAGGGATTGGAAACTGCATTAAGCGTGGGAAAAAAAAACTGATTGTCCAGACCGTGGGCAATAAGCTATTACTTAAGCATCAAGAAGGAAACGACTTCTATTAACTAAACGATCAACGAATGTCTCTCTCAGGTAATGCTAAGTATTTAAGAGTCTATCTGAACTCAACTGGGAAACCAATCATGGCCAGTGGATATAAAGGTTGATTTTTTAAAAGCTATAGGAAAGTTTTTCAAAAAAAAAAACACATAAAAATGCATGAAATCTTTATTTGAATCGATAGTACGGTCCATATAATTTAATGTTTGAAGATTATTTCATACAAATGTTGACATTGACTGCTCCTCAAATGGTCCATCCGCTTAGTCCAATTTTGGCATACTCTTTCCAACATTTCGGCCGATATCTCACGAATAAATGCTTCAATGTTGTCTTCCAATGCGTCAATTGAAGCGGGCTTGTCTGTATAGACATGAGCTTTAACATAGCCCCACAAAAAATAGTCTAAAGGCGTTAAATCGCACGATCTAGGCGGCCAATTGAGTAACAGAGGTCCAATTGCTGCAAACGGCGACGAATCGATAATTGATGGTCATCATTAACACTGGCCGATACAGCTGCGATATTTTCTTCAGTTCGCACTCTGCGTAAGCGTGTTGGTGGTTTAATGTCCAACAATGTAAATTTGGTGCGAAATTTAGTCACAATAGCCCAGTCGATTAAACTGACCATAAAATGGAAGAAGCGCGCGATGAACTTTCTTAACAGAGCACGCATTTTGATAATAAAATTCAATAATTTGCAAGCGTTGTTCGTTTGTAAGACGATTCATGGTTAAATTATAGACCAAACTGAAGATGTTTGACAGTGAAACAAAACACGCTCTAAGGATTTTGAAAAAAATCTACTTATCGTTTAAGTTTAATTGTGGAAGAAAAACAGCTTATCCACCAATTTGGTTTTAAAAGTAAACACTCAACTAATGACCAAGTACATCGTATAACTGATGTAGTAGAAAAGGCATTTGAACATAAGCTCTTTTGTTCAGCCGCATTCCTAGATGTTTCCCAAGCCTTTGACAAAGTTTGGCACGAAGGCCTGAAATATAAACTTAACCGATTTCTACCGGGTAAACTTCATAGTATTCTAGGGAACACTCTCTCTCTCTGATAGAATCTTCCGAGTAAAACATGGAAATGAATATTCTGAATTTAAAAATATAAATCCTGGTGTACCGCAACGAAGCGTTTTTGGGCCTCTGCTAGACCTGCTGTATACGAAGGTTTTACCACAAGAAGAACACACTGTTCTATGCACATTTGCTGACGACACCGCCATTTTGGTAACAGTCAAAACGGTAGAAGAGTCTACATTAAAATTACAACGCGCAATAGATCAGATATATGAATGGATGAACTCCTGGCGAATTGTCCCTAACGAAGGCAAATCCGTTCACATCAATTTTACTTATAGACACGTTAATAACTTGCCAGTCTTTCTAAATCATATTCAAATACGTTTTGGTAATGAAGCGAAATACCTCGGGATGACTCTTGACGTAAGACTCAAGTGGAAGGAACGTTCAGAACTTGCCATAAAATACAAAGATATGTACTCGTTTATTGATAAGCACTCCAAGCTATGTATTTACAACAAATTGCGTGTATACAAGCAAAATCCTAAAACCTGTTTGGACGTACAACTTTGGGGTTGTACCAAAGCGAGCAATATGAATACTATGCAGACTTTTTTCAAACAAGGTGCTTAGAACTATTGTTAATGCACCATGGTATATCCACAGAGATCTTGAAATTTTACCAGTCCAAGATGAGATCAGGAAAATGGCTTACAAACATAAGCATCGCCTGGAAGAGCATACAAACTCTGCAGTTAATTCGATCCTTGAGGAAACTAACGTATTGCGCCGACTTCAAAAGACTAAACCCCATGATCTAGTGCTGCAGCCTACACCCGCTCATGGTTGTGGTGTTAGCAGGAATATTCATTGGAGAGTTACCTGTCATACGTATCTAAATCAAGAAATACAAACTACTGGACAAGTGCTTCACTTAGTTGTAGTCGAACATAACATTTAAAGATTTTCATCTAACAACGGAAAAAAACATAAATGTCTGCAATAAAAAGAGACAATTCGATCTCGATGCACGTTGAGTGGTGTTGCGAGAAAATATAACACTGCTACCCTCGTACAAGGTACAAAGAATGAGAAGCACAGGCAAGCTCTGCTCATCTTCACCATGCGTCGCATTCTACTTATCGACCTTCACATACAAAATTTAGATTCAGATTCCCAAATTACGCCAACATATTCGAAGTGCAATTCTATGCCATTGGGGAGTTGTGCCGACACACCCCGTCCTAACCTAAATCTATTTTCTAATGACGGTCATGCTGCCATTACAGCTGTTGCATGGACTTTCATAACCTCAAAATTAGCCCAGGAATGCCGCAATGAACTAGCTGCAATAGCGGACAAATCAAGAGTAACTATAATTTAGATTTCCGGACACATCTTCAGCGGCGAGAATGTCGACGAGCTAAAAAGACCAGCCACTCCACTCAAGTTAGTTAAGGAAATAGTGACATCACAGGCTTAGATGGTCTCGTTGAACTCGTTAACTAGGACGGAATGGCCCGGTTGCAACTAACAGGGCTCACACTAATACTGCAAAAATAACAGCGATCGGCATAGCCCACTAACCGGGGTAATCAAGAAATTAGACTCGTAATGAAATAAACAAGAAACTCAGATTCAGTACATGTGCACCTGTGCGACGGAGCAAAGTTCTGTACTAAGTGCAAAGTCCTAATTGGATTTTATATGACCGTCTGGTCGCACGCACATCGGATCGAGCTGGTAGCAATGGCTACGAGGACGCAGATGCAGCTGCGAAGTCAGCTTTAACGGAACCTCTTATCACTTCTTACTTCCATGGAAGAAAAGGCAAAAATTGCAACCTGGAAATAAAGATGAAAACACTCTAGACGCTCAACCCTCAGCTGAGGAAACCAATTTTCAAGATAACGTATCAATCGGAATTTAAAAAAAATACTTTTATAGCACTTCGTATTACTCACAACGAAAGAACCACATCAATCAAATCGAGTCTAGTGATTATGTGTTTCGTATGCACAAACTAGGAGACTTGATTGCATTGAATTCCTGCACTCTCACCGAAATGAACAACAGATGAGACAGATGGGTATCCAAAAATAGCTTACCCCTTGCCATTTTATAGGCAATGAGTCCTCCAACAGTGCCACCAATAGCTAAACCTATTGGTCCCAACAATAATCCAATCAGGAAGCAAATTACTCCACAAACAATAGAGGCCTTGGCTGATTTTTTCACAGAAGCACGAACATTAGCATTGTCTGTGACTATGGAAATGGCTTTAAGTAACTCGGAAGTATTTACTGGCATATTGATGCACTATTTACACGAAAACTAAGGGCTATGCTTATGCTTATCTCAAAACTGAAGATAGTGACTAAAACAGCATGTCATATTTTGTACCTTGGCGTAATAAACAATATTAGTCGTTTCACTCGTGGTGGCTTCACAGTTGCAAAAGCGTTTGTTAATATTTCATTGCTATTTCAACACTGTTTGCTCTGCTGTTTGGCATTGGGAATCGAGATCGCAATTTCAACAAATTATACAAAACCACGTCAGTCATAAGGATGTGAATACATCTAAAAAAAAAAACAAAGAAAAATTACCTCTGTTCATTTTATAGGCCGTAAGACCTCCTACAGTACCGCCAAGCGCTAAACCCACAGGTCCCAATAGGACTCCACCCGCGAAGCATATTGCCCCGCAAAGAATTGCGCCTGTTGCTGATTTTTTCACAGAAACCCGGATATTAGAATTGTCCATAACAACGGAAATGGCTTTAACTAACTCGTATGTATTTACAGGCATATTGTTGCACTTTAAAGTTTAAACAAAAACAAATGAATACCGTCACCCGATGAGTGTGAACTACTTAAAGGAATTGTACAATTAAACTAACGTGTTTGTACACGAAATGAAGATTTGTGCCTTAAAAGATATAATATACATCTGTGCGAGATATTTTTATATTAAATTGATATCAACAATATCAGCTTTTGCACAGACGGTGGGTTCACAGTGGCAAAGTGAATACCAGTTGTTATATGATTTCTTATAAATACACTAACGCCCGTATTTAATTTTGGTAACCAAAATCCTAGAACGTTGTACACTGCTAGTGTTTAAATTTTCACACAAAATGGAAAACCAACTGGTAAAGGTAGTTTAGAACGTTAAAATTCATCACCAGCTACGTTCTACCAAAAATATATTAAGTTGCAAATATTTCAATTCGCGCAACTGTGTGCAGATAGACAACATGGGTTGTTGTTTAATGTTTAAATGTTTCCAAAATCAAAAGATGATAGAAACTACATAAAATTTGTTAAATAGTACCTTTGTTCTAAAAAAAACATCTTCAAAATCTGACCTTTTGTTTAAGTAAAAATATGGTAGTTTTTTTTCAGTGCAGCTTTTATCAGAAAATGTTTTAAAAAAACATGTTTATCTCACTTAAACCATAGATTATTTAATAAATCTACACATCAGTCATTTTACCAAAATTATTGCATTGCACATCCATTGTGAACTATGAAAAGTTACTTGTGGAATGTATTTCTCCTTCTTGAATACCATCCAAGACTTGACATATGACAGTTGCAAATGAGAACCACTTTTTTCTAATCCGAAAATTAATGCACAACATCCAACAACAAATATCCCAAAGAAAAATAAAAGTGTTTTGATAGAAAAATTATTTTCATTTATTGTTTACATAAACCCATATAACAATCAAATCAATCACATCAACGGTGTCATTATTCAATTGTAAAACCTCAACAAAAATGTAATATCTGTTCTGTAATTGAATATTTTGTGTGGTGACATTTTATATTTCTTTTTGCGTAGTCGTCGCTTTATAGAAAAAGAAAAACAAAAAAAAATACAAAAAAAACAACAGACAAATTAAAACGAACAAAAAAGAAGCAAATAAAATACAAAATCATTCCACCAATATCGAAATAAACTGAAGCAGCATACATTGCTCAAATTCCGGAGAGGATCTATTAATAATATTCAAGGGATTTTGCAGTTTTTCACGAGTAAAAAATAAAGCATCAAACTGCCGAACGGACGAACCATGGTTGAACCTATTTTTGACTATCAATTTCGTCTAATTCTAATCGGCGATAGCACTGTCGGGAAGAGTTCCTTATTAAAGTTTTTCACAGATGGAAAATTCGCCGAGGTAAGGAATATTTTACGTTTCACTTAATGTATGCATCATCGTCAGTACTGAGAATTTTCCATGGCAGAATGGGGTAGGAGGAAACATTCATTTTTTTACTATGAAACACTTATGCAAAAAGTGCTCATCATGAGTTTACATGTACATAATCATCGGTTGCAGCTTGGAGTTCATGGCAAAATCAATGACACCTTATATAATTTCCAAAAAAATATATTCACAACGAACAAAGACGATTATCATAAGTCTATGTATTGACTGATAACGTGTTTGTTTTGGCTGCTTCGCTTCAAACTGTGATGCTTTGTGATATAAACAAATCGTGCATTTTTCTACTCACCAGTGAGAATTAATTAAGTATCAAACTTGTTATCAAAGTGGAACTCCATGTCATTAGGCTGACACAGAAAATGCATCCGTCGGGCATTCATAGTGGGTGAATAATCATTCAGGGGATTTGTTGTTTTACTAAACGCAATTTGCAAGTGCTACTATCAGTTTTATTACGAATTGATCGTGCGTTTTCTAAAGTGGAGCATGTACGTTTTCTCTTGAACCTCTTAACCAAGATTGATTGCAGTAATTTTTTTTGTAGATCGTAGAAATTAGACACTTTCAGTGCATAGTCGATATTGTTGTAGTTCTATTTCAGTCGAGTTCTGTTTTTAGAGTAGGGTACATGAAAGTGAACGTTTTGTTGCGAAAATCCATACAACTGAACTTTTATTTGTCGCTCAGATGCCATTCCAATGAATCGGTGGTCTTTCATCAAACGTGACTGGCTCGGTACAGACTAGACTCCAGAGTAAACATGGGTTTCAAGTAAAACATTATTACTAGCTGTCTACATTCTGCAAATCAAGTTTGTTAAATTTTGTATCCTTTAATTTATACGAGTCACCTTTATCGTAGCTGTCTTCTTTTTCTCAATGTTTGTCATGTCTGAGTTGTAAAAAAAATCCCATCTCTAATCATCGCCACCGTGATACAGTAGCATTTTGCTGACACAATCTGTAGCAAATATAGTACCACAGCTCGTGCATTTTGACTTCTAACATCGCTTTTCCGCCAAATTTATTATTATTATTATTATAATTTATTAACATATAATACAATTATAGTGTTAACAGAAAGAAAAGAGCACAAGTTGCGAGACCAAATTTAATATTGAACGCCACAATCATTTCGAACGAGGGAACACTTAGCATTCCCTCGTTCACTCAACAAATCGCCATAATTCATGTCACGAAGAATGATAAGGCATCGAAATGTCGAAAGTTTCACAGTACGAAATACTGAGACACTTCATTTGACGGGCACCCTTCAAGGTTCCACATAAGCACATAACTGTCAAATATGTACATATATTTCTGATTTGTTTGATTTTAATCAATCAAATTAAGATGACATTGATGTTGAACAAAGGCATCCATTTCGAGTTACTAATCAAATTAAAAACTGTGTCGAGCTTTGTTCAACATGGCAGCATACTATAGGGAACTAGACAAAGCATGCCACAGTTGATATGATTGTCCTCATAAATTTGTATTGCATTGCAAATATGCAAAGAGATAACCAATCCAAGATGATTCTGACATCCATTATCGAACAACCGATCTGCGAGTTGTGTGTCATCGAGTATCGACATCTCGTTTTTTTTTCGGAGTTTGTCATTTACATGCTTTCGTGATCCGTTCAATCGGTAATCCATCAAATTCGACGATGTACACGGGGGCATTAGATGTGAAGTTAAAAGATTGGACTCCAACGGAGCAACGATGCTTATGCTTCAACTAGCAATAATAATAGGATATGAATCTGGGGGCAGTTTCTACAGCAACTACTCGTGTCGCGTCACGTGTGCACCTCGTGCTAGCCGGCTTCGTGCGTAGAGGTATAAGAAGCTTTTTCTAGACTGGTATACTCTCTGACCATTGAATGAGGAGCGAAGCCGTGAATGAATTCTGAACTGCGGACCTCCCAAACTGTCATTGCATTCACTTTGCAGATAGCTACGGCTAGAATTGCGATTTGTTTTGCCTCGCTTACCATCCTTTAATTCAATCTTAACTTCTATAACAATTTAATGATACCATTTCCAATTTAACAAAATTACAGCTTTCCGACCCGACAGTGGGTGTGGACTTCTTTGCCCGGTTGATTGAGATGAAGGATGGAACACAGATCAAACTCCAACTGTGGGATACGGCCGGACAGGAACGTTTCCGATCCATAACGAAGTCATACTATCGCAACTCAGTTGGCGTATTGCTCGTTTACGACATAACGAATCACGCTAGTTTCGAGCATATTCCCTTGTGGATGATGGAAGCGCAACGACATATCGAACCCCATCGGCCAGTGTTTGCCTTGGTCGGCTGTAAGCTCGACTTGGTGAATGCCGGTAGTCATCGTGAGGTCAGCACAGAGGAAGCGCAAGCGTTTGCCAAACAGCACGGCTTGCATTTTGTTGAAACGTCAGCACGCAGTGGAGTCAATGTTGAGGAAGCATTTCGCATGGTCACACAGGAAGTTTACTCGCGCATTCGTTCCGGCGAATATAAAGTCGAAGATGGATGGGATGGGATCAAGACTGGTTTTGCAAGGCCCAGCAGTTTGGATTTCAACTTAGTAGTTGCGGAGCCGGAAAAGTCTTCGTGTTGTTGATATGTTTTTTAGGTTATTCATGAAAACAAAAACAGAAAAAAAAAATACAAAAAAGTTTATCGATAAAGATTATTTCATAAAAAAAAAGAGCAAACAGAAAAAAAAATACGAAGTATTCATTTTATATTGAAAAATTGTTACTGTCAATTTAATTGCTGTGCGCAACTAAGTCAAGATTTGGTCTGATCGAATGGAGCCGCGAAGCAGCAATGACAAATTTGTTTTTGTTTTTCTTTTTTGTTTATTATTTTAGTTTTAGATTTTATTGATTTGATGTTTTTAGTGTCACTTTAACTTTAACAATTCAATTGGCTCAATGAGGCAAAACCGACCCTTTACAGTTCAAAAAGTTCGTTATTCCCCCCCCCCTAAATTTTATTTTATAAACTCCTAATGTAGCCTAGTAGTCGAGGACAGAGGTCATAGTAAGTTTACAGTTAAGTCTTCTAGATTTTGTGTGCTGTTTATTTGTACATATTCACAACAGGATAATCCATAACGTAATAACAATATTTTTATTATCTTTATTGGTTTATTAAAATATTTGTAATATATAAAAAAAATTCAAAATTATAAGTGTTTGTTATTTTTTTAGTCGGTTAACCCATTTATTGCAGCATTTGGCTACAAGAAAGCATACACGAGACGTCCCCATGCATTTTAAACTACATTAAATACCAGGATCTTAAGTCGAAGTTTACTCACTACGTAGCGCGGCACTCGAATAACCTGAACCTCAAAAAGCAAGTTTATAGACTTCACAATTGTTCATCAACTTCTTTGCATAATGTTTTGAGGGATACCTAGTACAGTTCAACACATTAGGATAGGATAGGAATGTGGGTAGAAGTGCGGAAGCACGTCTCACTTAGGTCCGTGTGGATCCATTGTGTTGGCCAGAGGGGGAAGTGTGCCTCCTTGTACCCTTATCGCCCTTATCGAGACGTTGTATTCGTTATTTGTGATGACCTCTCTTCGTCCAGCTAGCTCGACATCCTAATGAATCTGAAAAAGTTAGACAGTCGGATGTTATTCATTTCTTGCAGGTTCTTGAAGGAGAATTCTCCCATGGTCCTGTATCGCAGTTGGCTGAGGCTAGGGCAGTAGCAGAGATAGTGAGTTGCAAACGTACAAGCCTGACGTCGCCTACGATGTAAATCACATCTTGATTACGCAAGAGGATCTCCAGGGTATCCTTAACTCACTAAAGAAGAAAAAGTCAGTCGGAATCGATGGTATACCGAGTATTGTGCTTAGCCATCTTCCCCCCGAAGCGGTGCAAATTTACACGACCTTGTTTAACAACGCTCTGAGTAGTGCACATTACCCGGCGCACTGGAAAACAGCTGTCGTGCAACCGATCCCCAAACGGGACAAGGACAAGTCAATCCGGACAAATCTCCGGTCGATCAGTCTTCTGCCTTGCATAAGCAAGGTTTTTGAAAAGATAGTCATTCGAGTTCTGAAGCAGTGGGCTGAGGATAAGGAAATCATACCGGACAATCAGTTCGGATTCAGGGCGGGACATGATACCATACATGCCGCATCGAAGCTTGTTTCCGACATTCAGTGGAACAAAAATAAGAATCAGTGTACTGGTGCTTGTCTGATTGACTTGGAGAAGGATTTTGACACCGTTTGGTTGGAGTGCCTCTTCCTCAAGCTGGTCAGACGCGGCATAAGTAAACCATTGCTATACATGATAACAGGTAGGAAGTTCGTTGTGAAAAGTGGCGACGTAACGTCTACCACGGTCTTTGTCATCAAAAATGGTCTGCAACAGGGAGCCGTTGGTTCGCCAATCTTGTTTTCGATATTCACTGCCGATCTCTTAGCTTCTATGCCGCACTTAATAGCGTACGCCGACGATCTGCGTACAGAACAGGTCCGAATGTGGAGGTAATTAATATCTTGTTGCAGTGTGACTCTTATAAGGTTCTACTATTTTGCGACGACTGGAAGTTGATTATCAACTACCTGAAGTGTGAAACTGTCTTTTTCAGGACCGCGTTGTACATGGCATAGCGGGATACGCGCACAAACTGGCGAAAGTTCGGCATAGTTGACCCGCAGGGACGGTCGTTAGCTGTGAAAAGTGTAGTTAGATATCTTAGCATTTGGCTGGATCAATATCTGTATTTTGACAAACATATAGATATTGCTCTGACGAAAGCCAGAAAAGCCTTTGCTGCGGCAAGGAGGTTGTTTTTCAGCAGCCAACTTGATACCAGGGTGAAGGTAATCTGCTACATGGCCCTAGTACGGCCAATTATGGCGTACGGTTGTCCCCGGTGGTTCAACGTGAGTCCTTCCCAGATGGAAAAGATGAGGTTGTTCGAGAGACAGTGTCTCCGGAGCTGGTTCCGTTTGTATCGCACTCCCGAGTCCGAGTACAAGAAGTACTATCCTAACGAGGTCCTGTACAACGAGGCAAACTTGAACTGGATAGATAATTTTATTATTAAGCTGATCAGAAGGCACGTTGCACGAGCTATGACTTCTTCCAACAGTCTGATCTTTGGGGCTTACTACCCCAATACATTGTATCATGAAAGAGTGCGCCTCAACGGCTTTATTCCTCCTGAAGCATTCCTCTATCTCGACACCATTGGCCTAATACAGGATGAGGAATGATGTCCTATTATCTTCCATGTCGTACGCCGAACAGTGGACAGGCGACTGCTATACGAACGGGATGTCGCTCGCAGCCACGAGGATCTCCTCCGGTTCAGTGGAGCGATCTCTGTTCGCGGCAGGAGAGAGTGTGCCAAGGAACGGCACTTTTACTGGTGGTTGCACCAGAACAGGTCTCAACTGCCGCTAGCTAACGATGAGATAGTGGACCTTGGTGGCCAACTTACTTAGTTTTAAGGTTAGTTTAAGAGAAAAACAAAAAAATCCAAAAAAAAGGGGTGCATCACGGCGTATGGACTATATATGTTATGCATATACATGACCTATACGCCCTGGTGCACGCGTCTGCCTGTTACGGACATAATTAAGTTAGTTTAAGGTTCATGTTAGGTTAAGTTAGTTATAATATAATTTGTTTAGTTAGGTTAAACCAAGTTTTTCATAGTCTTCTTGGTACTTAAAAATTTAAAAAAAACATTGTCTGAAAAGACTATAAAAAAACGAAGTGTAAGCCGAAAGGCACAAAAATATTTTTAGATTAGATTAGCTTAGAGTAGTCCTCTCTTTCTTCCACATCGCCGCATATGTAGTCATGTGATAGGCTCATTTTTGTTTCATGGTATTTCAGATGGTTATGTCCCGTTAGAGCTCCGACTACCATCCTTAGAATGTTTTTGCCACACTGAGGGAGTTTGTCGGTTTTAGTTATATTTGTATCGAGTGTTGCGCGCTTAGAGCATTAAGCTCATCGCGGCAGCATGCGACCAACTTGGACTTGATTTCTATCGCCGAAAGTCCTTTTATGGCTGCTTGACTGTCAATTAGATTAGATAATATCAGCCGGTGGTATTTCCAACATTGTTATCATTCTGGCCGCTTCTTTGACTGCCAGCACCTCCGCTTGAAAAACACTGCCATACTCAGGAATCCTGATAGAGCAGTGCATGTTTAACAATTCGGAGAAAATGCCCGCACCTGTGCCTGTTTGCATCTTCGGTCCATCCGTATATACTTGGGTGCTCGAATTATTGATGGGTTCTTTTGGAATCCACTACTCCCTCGTCGGGAAATAGCATCCAAACAGTATTTCAAAGTCGAGGAAAGGCAGTGTGTAGTCAGTTACGGACTGTTCTATTTGTAGTCTATTCAGTAAACTAGCATGTCCAATGGGACTTGATCACCATGCCTTCCACAGTTCCTCTAATTCAGGGACAATAGATCCGATTGTGTCGCACCACCACGCACTGTGCAGTTCATTTTAATCCCGAGTTATCTGCCTGAAGACAACAAATAACCAAATCCGTAACCATTGTTATACAAGTGCATTACTCTTACCTTTCTTATTCAATTTTGCAGCCACTTTCTGTCTTCATTTGCCTATTGTTCCTTCCATTTTTCACTCTGCTTCTCTCTTGGTTTTCTCGAAACTGCCGGAAAAAAATCCGAAACATCACATCATCCCATGAAGAAAGCAACACTCTTCACATTCATTGTTTCCTGAAAGTGCCTAAAACCAGTTTAACCATGCAGCGTCAACTGCCAAGACCTAAGCACCCGAAGCAATCTAACATTTGCGCCTATAACACTCTTATCAAGGACATCTCCGAGCACAATCTTTGCAAATTAGGCCTCCGCCCATGAACGACCACTTGCTTTAGAGTCGAGTGTCTGATAACATACACGTTTCGCGCCATCTAGCCAAAATAAAATTACGAAAAATAATGAGGCGTTTGAAGAATCCTTTTAGACCTGAACTCGAATACGCAGTCAATCTGTTGATTAGCTTCTTCACCGCCATGTGGTTACGTTGTCTGCTAAGGGCAGTCACACTTAGGCCAAAGTAGGCCCATTGTGATACCACGCTGATTGACTTCTAACACCGGAACCACTTGCTGCTTGCAGTTAAGCGCATTGAGATTATTGAAATAGTAGGCCCCTAGGTGTAGGAACCTACGACTAGCCAGAGCCCTGCACGAGCAGAGTACGTGATGAATGTTTTCTACTCTAACTCCTCTTCATCCATGCAGCTTCTGCATCCTGCGAGCATGAGTGCCAAATGCACAGTGGCCGGTTATGACTCCGATGAGAGACCTTAATGAGGGTCTGCTGAGCGTAAGTAGACTGAGTGACCGTTTTAGGTTAAGTGATTGCCAAATTTCTTTTGTTTTAAGGCAGGTGGTGCCTTCTAGCCATTTGTTATTGGTGAGTTGAACATGACATTATCCAGGGATTTTATTGCAGCCTGACTGTCCGAACAGATGGTGATATCGCTTTTTGATATCACGTTGTTTTTGAGCCATTACAACTTCTTTAATCGCGATGGTTCCTGCCTGAAAGACGCTACAGTGATCAGGGAGCTTCAAGGAAATAACAATATTGAGATCTTCGGAATAGACACTCGCACCCAGCCCTTCGTTAGTCTCCGATTCGTCTGTGAAAATACGCAGATGATCATCGAACGTCTGCCTATCAGACATCCAATCCGATCTGGGGGGAATGCTGATAGAGAATTTCTTCTCGAAGATGGCCTGGGGTAGTAGTCAGTGTCGTTAGGAAGGAAGCTGAATTCTTTAAGAATGGTTGAGTGGCCGATGTTCAGTTCGGACCACAGTCGGATTGTTTTGAGTCTCAAGGCTGTGCTGGCTGCTATATAGCAGCCGTCATGCTTACCTACCATACGAAACGGGAGCAATTAAAGAAACAAGTGCAAAACTTATTCGTCTTAGCTGAATGGGTTCTCTCTCTTCGTTCACGGGCGCGGTAAGAGTTTACGACTTTTTTTGCTCTTGTACAAACCATGCCGTGAAGGCAACGACACCGCGATCAGGATAGATTTATTGTATCGAAGGGTTGTCGTTAGGTCGGAAGGCGTACTACTTCCCTTATTAAAGTCTTTTGTAGTGGAATTCTTCAATTCCACTGAAGTTAATATCTCCCTATGGAAGATACGTTTCCTTAACCCGATCATTACCAGCCATTCACACAAAACGTGCTCGAAAGTCTCATCTCGAGGCAGAGCCGGCAATCCTTGTCTTGACACAGGCATATTTTCTTAAGGTGGTGATTCTGACCACAGTGGCCAGTCTTATGCCTTCCTAGTTTAGATGGAGTATTTCCTTATAGGAATAAATGCCTAAGACCCTCACCGTTGGTCCATTGGTCTAGGCGAAGTTTGTTTTCTCATTCGTTTATCACCGTTGTACTTGCTGTCTAGTTGACATTGCAGTACATTTGAACTCAGTTTCTGAGCCAGCCCTTGCCAGCTAATCTTCGGATTCGTTGCCTGCAATCCCCTGTGTCTAGGAACCCAGTCAAGTTTCACTATGTTGTGTCAGGCGAGGGATTGAAGCAGCATTTGACGGTCTTAGATTGCATTCGGTTGGATGATAATGTATTGACTGCTGCTTGACTGTCTGAGAAGATTGAAATTCTGGCGCCCTTAATATCTTGGATGAGATTGTATCTAGCGCAGGTCTCGATAGAGTGGATTTCGGCTCGGAACACAGGTACAGAGATCCTTGTGTTGGGTCCAAAGACTTCTGCCCCCACCCTAGAGCCCATCTTTGATCCGTCTGTGTACCATACCAAACTTCTAGGGTCTTGTACAAGGACCAGTATTCACGGTACAATATTTCAAACGCAAAGAGCCCTCACTTCAAATCGACAAACTGCTTGCGCTCTTTACAGTATCCTAAATATCCAATTCCTCCTTTTGCGTCTATTTGTATATCCGCCGTTTGATTTATCGTCAGCGATATATCATCATACCACAAAATGGGTGACGGGGACAAGGCACTCACGAGAGGTTTCCAGGCCACTCGACCCTTTGCCCAAGCGGAACTAGACGAGTTTTTGGACTTGTTCCAATCATCTCGTCCTGGGTCTACCAAGCGTTCGCCTACCTGATGGAGTCGCATTCAAGGCACATCTTGGAAGTCTTTATAAAGGGGACATTTGTGCCACGTGACCAAACCATCGAATCTTAGCCATTTCCGTTCCAAGAAGCAGCTGCTCAAACCTGAGTTCCTCGGCTTTTTCTCACCCTATTCCCGCGATTAATTCCCACAACAGAAGGAAGAAATCTCATCTCGGCAGCTTGTACTCGCGTTTCGGTCATTACCCAAATTTCATGACCATAGGTGAGAATAAAAACTTGGCTTTGACGCCTAGCTCGGTCTTCCTGATCTCAGCTCTCGTGAAAAAGACCCCGAGATAGACTTGAACTTCTCCAGCGATACAGAAATGCAAACATTGCATACCTAGTTCTGTTTACCAACACCTAATGGCTTTGAGTTACAAAGGACACACTTCCTTCTTTGGCAGACAGGAAGGCAGGAAATTTGCAATTTAAACGACATTCCTTCGCCACTGTACAAGATTTGTCATATTCCTTCGTTAAGTTAGTTATACCACACATAGATGGCGCTGTCAATGTTGAAGGATCAGCTGTGTTCGCCTAGAAATTTATTTTTCCCTATACACCAATACATATACTAGACAAGATTGTTTATTTAATTCAATAATAGAGAAAGTCAAAAAGTTTTTTTTTTCTAAATAAGTTTAAACAAATAATTCAACTTGACATTTCCAGCCCATCTGCTGCATTCTACTTCACTGAACGTGACAATTGTTTTTGTAAACGCGCATGAATTTGACGTAATCTATTTATGTGGTATTTCTTGACTGCATCGATTGAATCAGTACTTCTTCGCTAGTGGATAAGGTGTACAATTATAAAGTTATTGAATAAAACACATCAGCTTCGAGCAATTGCAGGAAATTATAAACTCAGTATTAATACAGACCACCAATTGTCAATACCGGTTTCATGAGAATTCATTTGAAAATCAGTGTAAACTAAAAAAAAAAACGAAGGAAGAAGGACAACCAACCAACCCACTTTGCATTTATTGGGCAAGTTCTTGCTGGTAAAGCATTATCGATTTTCATTAGAATAAGATTCGAAGAAAAATCTTCACTTCTTTAAATAAGCTTCCATCATGTCATATGTAAGTTGCCCAGATTAACTGAGTCATAATGTGATGCACAATTGTATGATATATACTTTTACAGCGTCTAAAAGCAACCAAATGCCCCACGGATGAGTTATCACTCACTAACAAGGCCATAGTGAATATTAATGACTTTCCTGATGAAATCAAGTTTGTGAATATGTCGTCAACCAAAGACACTGCTTAACAAAGGTATTTTTTCTCTAATAGATATGCAGACATATCGACTGGTCCCGGGCAGCATTTCATATTTGCCTTGGAGAAAACCTCAGAAGTGCCAAGGGGACATGTGGGCTTTTCGTTAGTGCAACGTAAATGGGCTACCTTGTCGATTAACCAAGATATCGATGTACGCCCATATCGATTTGATGCCAATGCAGATGTTATCTGCACGGTCGTATTGGAAACTGATTTCTTGCAAAAGAAAACGTAAGCTATTTTTCTTCTTGATTTATGAACAATGTTAATGCATTCATGCACAACAATGCAAATGTAGGACATCTCAAGAACCCTATGATTCTGATCAAATGGCGAAGGAGTTTCTGTTACAATTCTCTGGGTTAGCATTGACTGTTGGACAAACTTTGGTCTTCAATTTTCAAGAGAAGAAGCTTCTTGGCCTTGCAGTTAAGACATTAGAAGGTAAGTAATTAAATTTGGGAATATTCTGTTGCATTTTTAAGTCCGATGTCCTATTTAGCTGTGGAGTCAAGTGCACTTAAAGAGAACAAAGAAGTGGCCTCAAAGCAAGTTCGTTTTGGTCGACTACTTGGCAATACAGTTGTACAATTTGAAAAAGCTGAAAATTCTTCATTGAATCTTGTTGGAAAAGCAAAAGGGTACGTTTATTATCTTCTCTATCGTGATCTCTTTTGGATCACGATTTGATTTATCGGCATGGTGGCATTGGTGGGACATCATTATTCATTGTCGTCACATTAAAATAATTCACAGAAAAATAGTCCGACAGTCGATCATAAACCCCGATTGGGATTTCGGTAAAATGGGAATTGGTGGTCTTGACAAGGAATTCAATGCAATCTTCCGTCGAGCATTTGCCTCTCGAGTTTTCCCCCCGGAAATTGTTGAACAATTGGGATGCAAGCACGTGAAAGGTATTCTCCTCTATGGTCCTCCCGGAACTGGTAAAACTCTGATGGCACGACAAATCGGCAATATGCTGAACGCTCGTGAGCCAAAGATTGTAAATGGTCCTCAGATTCTGGACAAGTATGTAGGCGAATCAGAAGCAAATATTCGTCGGCTATTCGCCGATGCTGAGGAAGAAGAAAAGAGGGTAAGCTGCCTAGTTTAGAAGAGGGTGGGCCAACTGACTGACATATTCTCGTTTCTAGCTTGGACCAAACAGCGGTCTGCACATAATCATCTTCGATGAAATCGATGCCATTTGTAAGGCTCGAGGCTCAGTGGCCGGCAACAGCGGAGTTCACGATACCGTAGTCAATCAATTGCTGGCCAAAATTGATGGTGTTGAGCAGTTGAATAACATTCTGGTCATCGGTATGACAAATCGACGTGACATGATCGATGAGGCTCTCCTTCGACCAGGTCGATTGGAAGTGCAAATGGAAATCAGTCTGCCAAATGAAGAAGGTCGGGTGCAGATTTTGAATATTCACACAAAACGTATGAGGGAATTCAAAAAAATCGCACCAGACGTAGACAGCAAGGTAAAGATTCGAAAGATTTCCAGTGTTGAACGTTTAATCAGAGATGATGGATATTTTAGGAAATCGCCGTTATGACTAAGAACTTTAGTGGTGCTGAATTGGAAGGTTTGGTGCGAGCGGCTCAATCGACAGCAATGAACCGGTTAATCAAAGCTGCATCAAAAGTCGAAGTGGATCCAGAGGCTATGGAGAAATTGATGGTCAATCGTGGAGATTTCCTGCACGCATTGGAGAACGATATCAAACCTGTAAGATAATATTGAGAGCTGGAAAATAAGATGGTCAAATATGAACGTCCTTCATTGCAGGCTTTTGGAACAGCTCAAGAGATTCTCGATAATATGCTTTCACGAGGCATAATTAATTGGGGAACACCTGTTTCGAATCTGCTCGAAGACGGCATGCTGTACGTGCAGCAGGCTAAAGCTACAGAAAGTTCAGGATTGGTCTCAGTTCTAATTGAAGGCTCACCAAATTCGGGGAAAACAGCTCTTGCCGCTAAATTGGCAAAAATGTCAGATTTCCCGTTCGTTAAAGTTTGCTCACCAGAAGACATGGTTGGATTTACAGAATCTGCCAAGTGCCTTCACATTCGAAAGGTACGTTCGTCCATCTATAGAGGAATGGCAAATGTCATTCATTATCATTTATTCATCGCGTGTAGATCTTTGACGATGCATATCGCTCAACGCTGAGCTGTATTGTGGTTGACAATGTTGAACGATTGTTGGACTACGGTCCCATTGGTCCAAGATACTCGAACTTAACACTACAAGCGCTGTTGGTGCTGCTGAAGAAGCAGCCACCTAAGGGTCGCAAACTACTCATTTTATGCACCAGCAGTAGACGGTGAGTAAGGTACACATGTGGGCGAGATTAGTTTTGAAATTGTTGTTTTAGACAAGTCCTTGAAGACATGGAGATGCTATCCGCATTCACATCAATTCTACACGTACCCAATTTGTCACATCCTGATCATGTGTCAGCTGTTCTCGAGGACGTGGATCTATTCAATAAGGGTGAACTGCAGGCCATTGGCAAAAAAATGAACGGAAAGAGGTTAGGACGGAAATGTCACTTCATTCGAAATAATATACTGAACCAATTTTATTAAATCATTTTGCAGAGTGTTCATTGGCATCAAAAAACTACTCGGCCTGGTTGATATGGCTCGTCAAACTGAACATCAGTATCGTATTATCAAATTCCTCTCAAAGATGGAAGAAGAAGGTGGTCTCGATATGAAGTAACTACTCGGGAAAGATCTGAATATGTCCGTAGTTGTGCTTAACGACGTTTTTTAGACGAGGCATGCAAAAAATTAACGACAAATATCTCAAGTAATCAAGTCAATATAAAGATTTTAATCTACCTTACTAATATTCTATTCTAAAACAAAATCAAACAACAACAAAAAAAAAGTACGGCAAATGTTTACTTATAGTCGAATATAAACATACATACATAAGTATTTATTCCTTTTTAAATGTTTCCATCAGCAACGATACACGAGTTCATTTGTGATTTTTCCGTTTTTCCTCCTATAATTTTCCGGCATGAAATTGTTCATTTTTAAAAAGCAGAAGCAGAAGAGAGTTGATAGATCATATGAAAATGTTAAGCATGACTTTTGGATATGTGCGCGTGCGTGTGTTTGTTACTAGGGCGTGAAGTGTGATTTTTTTTTTTGTTTTTGTATTATTTTATAAAGATCCCTTTCGAAGAGGAGACCAGCGATTGTATATAAATATGAGTTATAAGAAGATCCCACAATTTACAACTGGACAAGGACATTTCGTGGTTGTCTTCAGAACTCAACATTCCATTTGTGGAGGCTTGTAATATGATAATGAAAGTACATGCTGATACTAGCACTGGAGTTGTGGATCAGTGGTATCAACATGGTCTAAGTGTGCTGGCGATTTCGCTGGCAGCCCACTAACCTACCTACCTACCTGCATGCTGATACAGGCAATCCTGTTAGTCATTTCTTTTGTCTGAATACATGAAGAAAGTGCACCAAGCGTGAGAGAGAGTCCAGTTTCGCGAAGAATATATCCACTTCTCCTCCAATCATTTGCGAACAATCAGTATTTCCTTCTTTCAAAGCTTTCTCCGTCGAATCCACGACGAAATACTGCAATTGTTTCCTTTTCGATGATCCATTTCTTCTGCCCTACTTGAAAACATTCCACTTCCCCTCCCCTCCTACACCAGGATTTATATACATGCAGATTTCATAATCTTTAATCATGTGTGAATTCATTCAAAGTTTTCCATTCGATTATAAATCTCCTGAATCCTTCCAATCTTTGCGTTTTATAATCTTCAAAAGGCACATCGCTTTTGAATGAGCCCATAGCTTTTGAATTTTATAAAACGCATACATACATTAGGCAATTTAATTAGTTCCGTAGAATAAATAGATTATAGTTTAATTGAAGCGAAAAAGTTACTACATTATCTAATTAATTTAAGTGTGAGAAATTAAGAACGAAATGCATTCAATTACTAACGATAAGGATCCATGTGTTTGAAATATATATTTTTTTTTCATCCGAATATTTTAGTTGATAACCAAGGTCTTACGCTACCTAGTCAAATCATTGATAATTCATGACGAAACTCTTAGCCCACATTTGCAAAATTGATTGAGATAAAATTACCTGTGAATATTTATTCAAAAACGAAACTATGAATAGTAGATTTATTGATTTTCTATGCGTAACCATGTGAGCCTATGTAAACTTTCTTAGGTTAAAAAAAAAATAATAGAAAAAAACTTTGGGGTTACATTACAAATTAAATCTAATAAATTGCGAGTTGTTAATTGCAAGTGTTGATTAAATAAATAAAAATCAAATTGTTAATGGATAGTATTGACCGAAGTAAGAACATGTTGTTATTTATTCTAATAAATATATATATATACACTAAATTGAAAATTAACAAAACACATATTATATATATGAATAAACCAGCTATCGCTAAAGGTAAAGACAAGACTATGTTTTATTTGGCTGATTAGGAAACTATCCCCGAATATGGCCAAACTGCGTAAAAATGTTCAGCAAATTTGTCAAGCCCTGACAACACAGTCACCTTAGACTGAAGGCAGCTTGTGCCCTATACCTGAGCAACATGATATTCGGCAAAAAGTGGAGTCCGAACCCCAAGACAATTCTGTGGATGTACACAGCGATTGTAAGGCCAATCTTGACATACGGCAGCGTGGTATGGTGGCAGGCCGCAATGAAATCCACCAACCTCAGGCTGCTTACTAGAATACAGAAACTAGCATGTCTTGGAGTTACAGGCGCTATCTCCACTATCCCAACCGCGGGCCTGAAGGTACTACTAAGCCTTCTCCCACTTGACCGTTACATGCAAGCTAACGCTGCTAAAAGTGCCATTAGAAGCATTCAATCAAAATGCTGGCTGTCAAGTACCATTGGTCATGCTAGTATACTGAAAAGACTACAAATAGAACAGTCCGAAAGTGACTATACACTCCCTTTCCTCGACTTTGAAATACCCTTCAGATGCTATTTCCCGACGAGGGAAGAGTGGACCACAAAAGAACCCATCAATAATTCGAGCATCCAAGTATACACTGATGGATCGATGATGGAAACAGGCACAGGTGCGGTATTTTCTGCTCTATCAGGATCCCTGCGTCTTTCAAGCGGATGTCCTGGCAGTCAAAGAAGCGGCCAGAATGATAACAATGTTGGAAATACCACCGGCTGATATTACCATTCTAATTGACAGTCAAGCGACCATTAAAGCAATTTCGGCGAAAGAAATCAAGTACATGCTGGTCGCAAGCTGCCGCGAGGAGCTCAAAACTCTAAGCGTGCAACACACGATAACTATATGCGGGGTCCCAGGACACAGGGACATATCCGGCAATGAGGCAGCTGATGAACTTGCCAGAAAAGGGGCCGAAAAAGATCTATCCCAGGCAATCGAATTGATTCAACCACCACTGGCAGATGTCAGGAAGAAGGTGGAAGATAAAATTCTAGAAATAGCAAGAAATAGGTGGTTCAGCCTTACCACCTGTAAGACTACTACGATGCTATGGCCCGATACAAATAGAACTAAAACCGACAAACTCCTTCAGTGTGGCAAAAGCCTACTGAGGATGGTAGTCGGAGCTCTAACGGGACATAACCATCTGAAATACCATGAAACAAAAATGGGACTATCCCATGACTACATATGCAGAGGATGCGGCGATGTGGAAGAAAGAGAGGACACTTCTCACTATCTCTGCTACTGCCCAAGCCTCAGCCAACTGCGGTACAGGACCATGGGAGAATTCTTCTTCCATGACCTGCAAGAAATCCATTACATCCGACTACCTAACTTTTTCAGGTTCATTAGGATGTCGGGCTGGCTCGACGACGAGAGGTCAACAACGAACACAACGTCTCGATGAGTGCGATAAGGGTACAAGGAGGAACTTTTCTCCCTATGGGCAACACAATGGGTCCACACGGACCTAAGTGAGACGTGCTTCCGCACGTCTACCCACATTCCTATCCTATCCTAGACTGTGTATCTGGGCATCAATCATCTTCTTCTTTATGTCTCGCCACAGTCCGGGGTGAACTCGGGCCTTAACCAACAAGCCTCTCAACTAGCAGGATCTGTGGCTAGTTGCCTTCAGTTTCGCACGTCAAGTTGGTTGAGCCCCTTCTCCACTTGGATGGGCCAACTCAGACTCGGGCGTCATCAAGGTACTCACGGGAATGAAATAGCTAAGCAGAAGGCTATATTTGGACTACAACCGACATATGATGGTGGTTTAATACATAGGATTGCCTGGGATGAGTCGGTTTCAGCCCCTTTCCAGGCAATTTTATCCACTGTCTCATTGCCAGCTGTATCAATATGACCCGTGGTTGCCGTAACGTTGTGTGCCTGTGCGTCGACTCCTACGCACTTGAACCTCGGTGTCTCAGATCGATACCCAATACGACCAAAATTAAATTTTCACGGCTCCACCTCTCTCGACTCACTGAGAAGGCTCTAAGAGTTTAACTGTCTAGAAAAAGCTACTCAAGCTTGGCCGTTCGGAGTCAGCATAGAACCGTAGGTCCCTTCCACTCGTGAGAGAACAATACCACGCCCAACACGAGTGATTGGCTGAGAAGCTAGGCCCTGGCTTAATATTATCCCTATGACCTGGGACCAAGAATAGAGTAAACGAGCGACCAACTTGGACTTGATTTCTGTTGGTGGCCGCTTGACTGTCAATTAGGAGAGTAATATCAGCTGTTGGTATTTCAAACATTGATATCTGTTCAGGACAGGCACGCTACGCCATCAGCCAACGGTAGCCGACACCAAACACGCAAAGGAGCCAGACGAGAGCCGTCTACGATTGAGCACAACAACTGTCGCGGAACAGTGTTTAAAAGGATAGCGGTCATCATCAGAGCACATACGAAGACCACACTCCATTCCATAGTGCGTTGGATAGTGGTGGTTGCGACCGAGACGTCGGATAGATGGGAATGAGGATCAATACAATGATGAGAAGCATTTTCATTATTTCACTCTTTTACAGTTTACCACTAAGGAGAACAGAGCTTTGTCTGTGCAAACACATTAAAATAAATGTATGTGAATTGTGAGTTCTTGTGTTCATGTTATTATTCCTTTTCTTTTCACTGAACTATCGTACAAAATCCATTCTGACCGCTTCCTTGTCAGGAAGCCATGACCTCCGCTTGAAAAACACTGCAGTAATCAGAGATCATCTGATGGAGCAGTGCATGTTTAACAATGCGGAGAAAATGCATGTACCTTTATCCATCTTTGTATGCATGGATTGTTGATGGGTTCATTTGTGTTCCACTCCTTCTTTGTCGGAAATACACCGGAATTGTATTTCGACATCAAGGAATGTTCGCTTTCAATTTATTCAATTTGTAGTCTATCCAGTGCACTTGCCCAGCCAGTAGAGCTTAAGATCCAGCCAAAACTACATGTGACGCTCTAAACTACATGTTACAGGGAAGAAAAGATGGGGCAGGACTACTTCCTGCAAAATAACCAAGCGAACATCACATTAGTGTACTAATCATCTCACCAAACCACCATGAATGCAAACATGACCAAAGATCGCGCGCAGAACGTTTTCTTAAAACGGCCGATGACTTCTTCATCCGCTTTTGTTATTGACCTTAATAAAGCACCAAGAATTCTCTACCTTCACCCAACCTGAAGTGAATTCCATTGTTGACGCTGTATATCTCGTCTTTATGTACAGTATTAATTGCCTTCGTAACTCCTACGACCAGTTGGCGAGGGTCGACCTGCATTTCTAAAATGCGCTGCAGGTCTGCCCGAGTGTAAAAATCAGTTCGATTATTCGCTCCCCTGGCCTAAAACCAAACTAATTCAGATCTAGCAGATTCTTACCAAAGGGTGTTAGTTGGTCACCATTGGCAGATGCTTGTACACACAATGTTAGTTAGACCTAGCCCTCGATAGTTATCGTAGTAAGTTATATTGTGATTCTTGATTTGCTCCGACCATATCTTACAGATAAGCAGCTTCTCGAAGATTTTCCGTCCTCAGCAGCAGCCCTGTTTGCCTTCAGTCTGGATATTCCTATCTTGAGCTCGATCTAGATAGGGAAGATGATCAACGTTTTGTGCCAAGCTAAGTCTTTCTGGAATGCCACTCGTACTGATATAATGGAGTGTGTTTGCAATGTAGACGAGACTCAGTTGTCATATCGCATCGGTATTGCTATTCCAGGCGAACGATTTACATACGAGCGTCACTCAATTGCAACGCAAATGATTGTATTGACTATCGTCTCAATTCTTTGAACCTTTAACCTTCAGCCGACGTACCTGTCCATCAAAAGCGCATATTCCATTTTTAAACACCAACAAAATCAAAAACAATTGCTACCTCTGTGACGCATGCAGTCATCTCATAATTTAATAAAGTATTCAAAACATAATAAAAAAAAAGGTTAACTTCCTCCTGCTGAAAGGTAAATGCATTATGCGGCCCTAAACCATTTAGGAGCATCCGCAGGCTTTCGATCCTCTTTTGTTGACCTTGAATGATCGTTTCTTGGCCGCTTTGGTATAGCACCAGTTGATGGCCCGGGTGCGGTGCGATCTCTATTGGCTTGCATCGCATCCTCTTCCTCGTCGTTTCCAATTGGTGCATTCTCTCCGACTCTAGATGATTGTGAACTACAAATAACAACAATGACTGCAATTAGAAGACCATCAAATGTGAAACTGACATATGGGGTACCGCGATTTAGTTGCTAGAAAATAAGCGCCTTCCGCCGTTGTAAGGTTGTTCAGAAATTCCTCTTTAATATAGGGCAGCACAGGCGACGGAGCATCCTCTTCGTCTATCCCAAAATGCAGCACAGCCGTTGGAACGCAATTCAATTCGAGCAAAGTCTTGTCATTGGGCATAAGTGTCTTGGGTGGAATTGTAACTAAAGCGCAAGTTAATATTTGAATCCTTTCGATAAAGGAGTGGAACTTACACAAATAAAAGTCGAGATATTGATTTGTGATGAAACCTTTTACAAAACTGACGACATCATCAATTTTTTCAGTTGGCTTGAAAATGCCCTGCAGAACATGCCTATCCGGGAACTGAACTCGAATCACGCAATTCTTGTACATGGCTATTTTTCTCAGAATTGTTTTGCTTTCCTCCAACTCTCTCAGCTTGGCTGTAAGCAGAGGGGTGTCTTCATTTCCCTCTACCACTCTCTTTAAGTCTCTCAGCACCAGTTTTAAGTCGTTCACAGTTAGATCGTAGAAGGAATCCGGCAAATCTTCCATTTGTTTTTGTGCGGAGTCCATGGAATAAAGAACCGCCTCACGTGCACCTATCTGTGAGCATTATTGTTTAATCGATAATAAAATGAGATCATCAATTGTGTTACAGACCACATTCACAGTCGGTTCCACATCCATGGTCTCAGGTACAGAGTTGTCTTCAGCATCAAGTGAAGTCATCGATTTAATGGTTCTACCAGCGCCCGGACCCCAATCATACACTACGTCGGGCTTTGAAACTTCGGGATTATCTTCAATCGATTTTGACGGAGGAATTTGTTCGTCAGAAACTTTTTCCGACAGAGGTTCCTTATTTTTCAATGTTTGCACTAGCTCCGATGTGATGGCAAACTCTTTTTTTGGTTGCTTATTTGACGGTTTACTTACATCCGGGACAGCAGGTTTTGTGTCTTCTTTGACAACGGGTGCAATATACACACCAGCTTGACTACAAGTGGGCAATCGAATAATTGTTTTAAATTTATGGATTAAGATACGCACGTATTCATTTCTTCGGGCTTTTTGTCCACCAATCGAAGCATTGTTCTACCCCCAGTAATGCCCATCGATTTAAGACTTGTTGACTCAAGCTGCTTTCCGTATATCTCTTTTCGCATGTAAACAAACACCGGACTTTTGTCCGATTCCGAGTACTCGGGGCAGATTCCAATCAGAACATCCCACAAACTCGAACTGGGAGCATATTGACCGGTACGCCGTGAACCATCCTCCAATTGGACACAGATATCTGCTGCCGATTCAACTCTCTTTTTTGCACACTCAAATGTTTCCACAACGCAATTGTTTGGTAGTCCACTAAAGCGAAACATTTGCGATAAATCCATTTCTTTGTTATGACTCTTAAGGCCATATTCATCACTCGCAAATCCATGTTTTTGACAAGCTTCCTCCAGAATCTATAGATGGAATTAATTTATTTCAAATTCACAAGCAAAAAGCAATAAAACAAAAGACGTCAAGGGTCTATTACATGAAGGAGTGTCGTGTTCGGTGTTATTTTAACATTTTGACGCCTTCCATTCGGCAAGAGAACAGTAACTTTCTTGTTTAAATCCATTTGTTTCTTCTAAAACACCACGAAACAACTTACAATTTCGTTGAAAGCAAAATCATTGGTTTTGACAGATGCCGTAAAAAAACAACATTGAAGCCATTTGACGTTGCCTTTGCCGGTTTCAGAAAAGTGCATCCACGCTTATATTTATTTCTCACCTGCCACTGAGGAACAGGTTTAGTGAAAATTATATCCATGCTCTTGGATATCGCAGCTTTTATTTTTTTATTTTCTGCGATTGAGGGATATGAACAACGGAAAACGGTTAAAATTTGAGCAGCCACCTGAACTGACAAACAGCTGAACACATTCATTGCATTCATCAGAAATAAGAGAGCTTGCTCTCTTATTTCTGGCATTCATTGCATTCATTCATTTTTGATTACTCGGCTAACCTTGAAATTCGCTACTGCGCATTTTGCATTCCACTGTAGACTCAGCTGATTTGTTGTACAAATGAACGGCAGCAAAATACATCGTATTTATAAAAAAACAATATTTTTTCGTGCTATTCACCATCATAATAGCAGCGATCAATCTGAAATTTGTCCGGGCCGTCTTTAAAGCCAGCGAACATCCATCCACCCGCAGCATGGCTTGGAGATCTATTGGCGCAAATAATGAGGATTTGATCCGCCAGCTTAGAGGTACTGCATAATACATATTTCGTATATTGATCACTTTTACGTTTTGTCTCCGCAAACAATTAGAGTATGGTGTTATAGCTACGGAAGAGGTTGCTCGAGCTATGACAGCAACTGATCGAAAATTCTACAGCGAACTAAATCCGTACGTAGACAGACCACAGAGTATTGGAGGTGGAGTGACAATCAGCGCTCCGCATATGGTAATTTCACAAAATTCATTTCTGATGAAGTCATCTCTAAAACAAGTTTTTTTTAAGCACGCTTTTGCATTGGAATATCTCCGAGATCAATTGAAACCGGGTGCTCATGTACTGGACGTTGGTTCCGGTTCGGGATACTTAACGGCTTGTTTTCTGAGGTATATCAATGCCCAGGGTGATCACCCAGAGACCAAAGTCGTTGGTATTGAACATCAATCGATGCTGGTAGAAAGAAGTAAGAAAAACCTAAACAACGACGATCCCACACTATTGAGTTCCGGAAAACTGCTTATTGTTGGTAAGTGTGTGAACACACATCACTTGAAGGTCTCTGCTCACTGTTCCCATAGAGGGTGATGGTCGCCTTGGATATTCGAATCTTGCACCGTATGATGCCATACACGTTGGAGCGGCAGCTCCAGAAACGCCAACGGAACTGGTCAATCAGCTCAAAAATGGAGGCCGGATGATAGTGCCCGTCGGACCCGAAGGTGGCTCTCAGTACATGGAACAGGTTTGTAAACTCGGAACAAGACAAGAATGGATGTAAATGTGATTTCTTTTAGTATGACAAAGATGAACATGGAGAGGTGAAGAAAACACGCTTAATAGGCGTTATGTACGTTCCTCTAACAGACCTGAATCGATCCTGATTGGTTTTGATCCTGAAAATTGTCCTAGTATTGAGTCTCCTGATCTTGATTGCATATCGAATAGGACGCATGATGGATTTGTTTTAGCCCGTTTCACTGAAAACCCTTTCCAAGCACATTGAAGTATTACATGTAAATTTATTTTTTGAGGCTCAATAAATTAGTTATTTAATCGGTAGTGAACGTTTGTTTTCTTTTTTCCTAACATTCATAAATTCTAGTCAACTCACAAGTGGTACAAGAGTTGCTGACTACAAAGAGTAGTTACACTTTGGCCAGGATTTGGCTCGTTGTGCTCACGCGCAATCGTGTAGCACCTACTTTGATAACCACTTTGTGCTATTGGTGAAGCGGTTAAGATGGCTGACTCTAGCATTGGTTAGCTCACCTAGTTTGTCAAAGAATGAAGCTTCTAAGTGGCTGCTGCAGGAGGAAAACGCTACAATGGTACGGTAATCGAACCGCTTTGGACTAGACGCATATTTCCATTCACTCGTCTCTCTGCTATCCGTCCAGTTTGCAAAAAAGTGTGCCTGGGGAATGAAAGCCTTCTCTTTCCTACTCCTTTTCGTGTTCGGGTGTTGAATGCGACGATTTGACCTCAGGTGTTGGTACGTTTTTCATCTCAGCCATACAGAAATCTGGATGAACCTGCAAAGAGATGTTAGTTTGATTTCCGTAAGTGCTTGAAGATGTTGGAAGAAAAATTCTCCCAGTCTTCTGTGTCTCAATAGGCAGAGGTTGGGGCATTGACAAATGAAGTGAGTGGAGTCTTGTAGTTTTTCTTCGTCCCCGCAGCCTCTGCATATGGTATTCTGGGTAAGTCCCATTTTGTTTTCGGGGTATCCCAAATGATTATGACCGATTAGCGCTCCGACTACCATGCGCAGAATTTTTCTGCTGCTTAAGAGGAGTGTCACTTCTTGCGCTGTTGAACCTTGGCCATAGCATTCGTATAGTCTCACAAGTGGATAACGAGTTCCATCTTTCATTTGCTAGTTCCATGGATTTACCGTCTACTTTCTTCTTGACATCTGCCAGAGGTGGATCGATGTATGGGATTGCTTGGGATGGGTCGATTTCGGCCCCTTTAATGGCAAGCTCATCTGCTTCCTCATTGCCAGTCATGTCCCTGTGTCCTGGGAGTCAGCATAGAGTAATCGAGTGCTGCGTGCCGAGAACCTTAAGTTCTTCGCAGCAGCTTACGACCAGCTTGGACTTGATTTCTATAGCCGAAATTGCTTTAATGGCCGATTGACTGTCTATTAGAATGGTAATATCAACCGGTGGTATTTTCAACAATGATATCATTTTGGCCGCTTCTTTGACCGCCAGGACCTCCGAATGGAAAACACTGCCATAGACAGGTGGTCTGATAGAGCAGTGCATGTTTAATACTCAAGAGAAGTTCAGGCAGAACTTATATCTCGAAGAGACCAAGGATTTCACTCAGCCACTTTGGAAATTATCCTTGCCTCTGTACTGTGGAGTATAATTCGATGATCAATACCTTGTATAAAGTCTTACTTGGTTCTTCGAAAGAGGGCTCTATTGCTGGGGGAATAAGACAGTGATTGGTAAGAGTTATTTTGCATTCAATATCTGTGGTGTCGGTGTTCACCGTAGATGTAGTCCCCTGAAGTTGTAGCTGCTCATTGCTACACTTTTGTCCGATACGCTCTGTTGATGTTGTATGTCCTTTCGTGAGGACAGAATATACTTGGTTCCTACATCGTTGACTGTCAGACCCATTTTAACCGCTTCCGTCTCAGTGCTCGCAAACGCCTCCGATCTTTGTGATCAGCGTGTGTTAACAGATGAATGGACTTCTGTCCACACAACTCAGGCGTTGGATCTTTAGTTGCCTTCGTGCGACGAATCTCTTTAATCACCCCCATCACGAACTCCATCGTAATCGAAAGCGATCACAGAATTCATTCGTAGAGGAATCGTAGTCAAAAGTCTTCTGGTTAGTATCACTAAATACGAATGAAATGGAAATTTGTTATCTTTTTCTACGACAAGTATTAACGTCGGAGATTGTGACTCAGTTCGAATTGTGTGATAGCATTTTTTTCGTTGTTCGTATCGTCACTTCGATTCGTAGATTAGCTACGAATGGATTCTGTGATAGGGCTGAATAATAGAACTAAATAGCCATTCAAGCCACTCGCACTTAGTGTATCAACTTTTCAAAGGATTTATCAATGCGCCTGCAATATTGGTGCAAAACAGACCTTAAAATACTTGAATGATGTGAACGTGTGGCTATGTTCTTACATCTCTTTCGATAACACAAATGAAATCCAACAGAGTCACATCTCTATGTCTCTACATTCGCATGTCACCGTTTTTGAGCATTTTCATGGCAGAACGAAACAACCATACATTGGGTCGTAGCTCAGTCTGGCATTTCGTTTTCTTTGAGTCTGACATCGAGTACAATTATAGGTTTTTAATTTTAATTTGTAAGTTTTTTAACCATACAGCATTTAATGTCCAAAATGACTACAGTGAATATAAACTCGAGAAAAAGTCCGAACCTACTGAAAAAACAAGGCACCGATCAATGGGTGAAGTTAAATGTCGGTGGAACCCATTTCCTGACTACGAAAACGACATTATCCCGTGATCCAAATTCGTTCCTATCCCGTTTAATTCAAGAGGATTGTGATTTAATATCGGATCGGGTATGTGCCAGTGTTTTGTTGAATATGTGTTTATTTTTGTCCATCAATAATTTTTGTTTGATTTTGGTACTGGCCCATGAGTTTTCAGTGAATACTTTGTTGGTCTCATTGAAATTTCATTGCAATTGTTTATTTGTTTTTAATTCCCCTAACAACGAATAACGAAGGTGGTTGTTTTATTGTTTTTCCTTCGTCGTACATTGAAGATGAATATATGTATAGTGGGAGCGCTAAATAACATACAGTTGGTCAGAGGCTTGTTTCTATATGCTGAACACTTTGATGTAAGGAGTTTATCAATATTGGCGTTGCTTGTAGCTGGAATTAAATCAAATTTGATCCGCTTATTGTCTCTGAATGCATGAAATCATTTTGGAGGTGTTGTTCTTAGTTGAATTGTGCGCGATTTTTTTTCTTTTCGTGAATATATTCAAAAGGTTGCCATAACTCTTATGTGTAAGACAACACAATCAGTTGATTATCATAAACTGGTTCAAATTCCAATTTGTGCTAATTTTTTATTAAAAGGTAATACACAGTTTTTATGCACGTATGCGATCTGTCGATTCGGTAACCATGCTACTACATGAGACGGTCTCGCAAATATAAGCCTTAGGTATGCTATTGTCATGTCTAAGCTTGTGTCTAAGACTTTCATCGAAGTTAGGATTTATTTTGAGCCAAAGTTGTATGTAGTAAGTAGCTATTGAATGATTTTCGTGTCTAGGTTAAATTCCCGACTTGAAAGCCTCTTATAGCTTTGTACGGGTTGGCCTACACACCGTTTGGAATCGCTAACCGACGGACTACTTTTTGCCACTATGTTCCCGCTACATGCGTAATGAGGCTACTATTCCATCGCGAGTTCAATGTCCGATTTTATTGAGAACAAACTGCGGTGTTGGATCAACAATATGGGCCCAGCGGATGTAGTGCTTAATTTAACGTTAATCAATTAAAATAACAATTTTATGATTTTCTCACCATCAGGTCCGTGTGTCCTTGTTGGTCATTTCTAGGGTGCCAAAGTGCGATCGACGCCATTCGTTTTATACGAGCAGCAGATAACCCTCACTGCCTCCATGGACTGTGGTGTGTGCTGTGCTGTCCCTCTGTGTGGTGCTTTGTTGCGTAAGGCGTCGCATTTGCATGGCACGATGTTTGTGGCACATACCATGTTTATCACGAAAACGTTAAGTGAACACGTTTTCGTGAGAAACATGCTGAACTGAGGACACAAGAGTAATAGGCCCGGATTGTGTCGTCGATCGCATTGTGGTCAGCTACACGTTCATAACTCGCGGCTCCGCATCTCTAGGCTCGCCGACTATTCTCAGGCAGTATAGTACATGTGTAGAAAACGCTTTTCAAATGTTAGTATACAACTGTAAGGTATCCTCCTTTCGTGAGAGAATAACACGAACCGCAAGCCGAGCACCCCATTGTGCCAGAGTCGCACTGAAATTATACAATTTTTTCCAAAGAAAGTGCCTGAATGTAACTTGATTTGATTTCTGCTATGAAAAGTCTATGTATGTGCATATATAGATCCACGAATTCAGCCGGCGCAGACCTTGCAGTTTTGCAGTCTGTTCATATATTCGAACTAGAAGCCAACTGTGTGCAGACTTGCTTTCGAATATAGATAGATGCAGCCGCTCTGCGCATTTCCTACACTCAAATATTGGCCGCACAATACAAACAAATCCTCGAACGAAAACAAAACTGTTTATTTACGTTTTGCGCAGCCTACTATCCAAATATTTAGTCGACCAACAGATCATATTGGTTGCAGGCGTCAAACAATTGTTTGCAGATGGGATGCTGCAGCGTACTTGACAGAATTCTTAAAAGTCCTTATAATTCCAAATTTCAAAGACATACAGAAATAACATGCACTAAAATATATAAATCCACCATCGACCAATTGCATTAAAAATTAAATTTATGTATGCAGTACGTTCCAACACAAGGTTGCTGTCACGAACGAAAGTTTATTCTTCCATCCAAATGAATTCAATTACCAGCATTTTCTTCTCTGTTTATGAATCTATTCCATGTGAAGGATGAAACTGGAGCGTACTTGATTGACAGAGATCCTAGATATTTTGCTCCAGTGTTAAACTACTTGCGCCATGGCAAATTGGTACTCGATGGCGTCTCAGAAGAAGGCGTACTAGAGGAGGCCGAATTTTACAATGTCACTCAACTGATAGCTTTACTAAAAGAATGCATTAACCATAGAGATCAGGTATGGTTTCCATTTGTAATTTATGTTCAACTAATGTGTTTTCTAAATGAATTATTTTCTTTTCTCATTTTTGCAGAGACCGCATATGGATAAGAAGCGAGTTTATCGAGTATTGCAGTGCCGCGAACACGAACTGACGCAGGTGATTTAAAGACTTTTGTTCTTCCATTTGAATTATGCAAATTATACCAGAATTATATAAAGGCCCTATGCGTATAAGAATTGTGGAAGAAGAAAAGCAGGTATCGCTGTTTGCTTGGCAAACATTTATTCATTATTTTTTTATTAACTGCCAACTGCCTTTTTTGAGGGTACAGAAGTGATTATTATTAGTTATGTGATTGGTTTGTTGTTTTTTTTTTTTTTTGTTCGCATTATTCAATTCAATTGAAATCATGCGAATAAATTATCATCTGAGTCACGTTCTTTAATTAATAACGCGCGATAGAGATAATGAAGAGAACGAGAAAGATAAAACTTATTAACTTATTCATTTCTGTATCTATGCAAGTGTGTCAGGAGATTATGATCAGTCGTTCACTATAGTCGCACATATGTATGTACACGATGGTTGCTCATTGTTGATTTCTCTTGTTTTATCATCGGCCCTTATTTGTTGAATTCAACAATATGTGATGATAAAATGCATTTGACAATGAAAGCCCGATGACAAAGAATGAACAATTTGCCACATTCAGTGCTATGAAGTCACTTTGCAGTATTACGAATATGAGCAAAAAAGAAATAACAACCAGTGCACAGCTGGAGACTCGTGCAAGAAAAACCGTGCAATTTTCGAATCGCTGCATTTCTTTTTATTTGTAATCCTATCGACACCAAGTACTTTTTTTTGTTCGTCTGTTGGTGTGCATCATCAACAAGACACTATACTAACTGTGTACTCATAGTAGTGTCCGATTTTTACTCGCTAAACACACCCTTCCCCTTTGGCTTTTGTTTTTGTTCTTTGCTACGACTAGGTTGCCCTATCCAGTAGTTTTATTTTCAAAATGTTTTCGCTTGATGCTGATCGATTTTCGGTAAAATCACCAGCTGGAACCGTCAATAGCGGTTTTTACTCATTGCTCTAAGTCGAACGATATCGTTCGTTGTAGTCGGCGCACTAGGTTTCTCATGTCCAGTGTTTGGAGCATGGCATGGTAACAATGACCACGAAGTCGAGTTCTTAATTTCCTAGCAAAGTTTCTTATTTCTTCGTCAACGTGTATCATTATTTCGGAGATACCAGGGAGCATTCACTATAGCCCTTATGACTTTGTTTTGGAATGATTGTATGAATACTCTATTACTTGCTTTAATGCTTAAAGTCCATACAGGCTTTAGCGCTTGCTTATATATAAGCTGTTTGTTGTATCTGCTTAACTTGGAATGTCGTCCGAGTAACCAGTACATTTCTCTATATCGATTCTCAAGTTCGTCACGTTTGTCTTTATAGTGCGTCTTCCAATTGAGCTTAGCATCTAACGCCATCCCGAGATATTTGGCTTCGTTTGCGTACGGTATCTGTACGCGAGTTAATGAAAACGGATATATTGTCTTTGCTTTTATTGAGAGCAATGCGCCAAAGTGTTGTCCAATCATATATTTTATTTAAAGTGTTTTGCAGTTTTTCAGTAGCGGACACGATTGTATTTTCCGTAGCCAGAATAGCCGTATGGTCTTTGAACGTAGCTATATTCAGTTTGTGGTATATCCCGGGTACATAACAATAACAGAATAGGACCAAGGACACGCCTTGTGGGACCCCGGCGGCATTTTCCTCAAATTCCGTGCTTGACTCTAAATTTTTTAGGTCGGATTCTAAAATGCTGTATAGATTTTTCGGAAAGATTCTACTAGGATAGGATAGGAATGTGGGTAGTCGTGCGGAAGCACATCTCACTTAGGTCCGTGTGGACCCATTGTGTTTCCCAGAGGGGGAAATGTTCCTTCTTGTACCCTTATCGCACTCATCGAGACATTGTATTCGTTGTTGACCTCTCGTCGTCCAGCCAGCCCGACACCCTAATGAATCTGAAAAAGTTAGATAGTCGGATGTTATTATACATTGCAGGTCATGGAAGAAGAATTCTCCCATAGTCCAGTGTCGCAGTTGTCTGAGGCTTGGGCAGTATCAGAGATAGTGAGGAGTATACTCTCTTTCTTTCACATCGCCGCATCCTCTGCATAGATGGAGAAGATTCTACTAAGTTTGTACTTCAAGCCGTCGTGCCAAACCTTGCCAAAGACCTGGAACACGTCAAGTAAAACGGTGGAGCAAACCTTTTGTTCATCTGTGTGCTTTTTCGATTTCGTTTGCTATTCTAAATACTTGGTCAAGTGTGAAATGATTCCTTCTGAATCCAAATTGATGATCAGGTGTAAGGAGTCTTTCTTCTATAACTGTTTGGATCCGTTTCAGTAACAGTTAGGATAGGATAGGAATGTGGGTAAATGTTCCTCCTTGTACCCTGATCGCACTCATCGAGACATTGTATTCGTTGTTTGCGATGACCTCTGTTCGTCCAGCCAGCCCGACAGCCCAATGAAATTCAGTAACAGTTTCTCAAATAGTTTTGTTGTTATAGGTAAAAGTGATATTGGTCTATATGGTTTTTTGTCGTTGTCGTGGTTTACCCGGTTTCGGGACCATTATCACTTTTGCGACTTTCCTTGTTTTCTTGTTTTCTTGTTTTCTCTTTGTGGTGACAGTTACTGCCCATTAACCCTCTCCAGTAGCAGAGCTTGGGAAAAAGTCATCCTCTAGCTCCTGAATGAGTAGTGTACTTCCATAAAAATTCACTTAAATAACTTTATTATATGCCTGTCGAGCAGAGACAGGTCAAATATTGTAGTATACTTTTCAATTTGATGTGAAACAGAAACTTTCAAATAAGAACAAAAACCTTGCTTAAGCCCGTGTGACTCCATATTTTTTTCGCATTTTTGATGTACTGAAAGTTATATCATAGCAGTCCGGACAATTCACTATTGATTCACATTTTTTAGCCGCTGGCCGTTTGTTTGAAAACAAAATTCATATAGACCACGGTACAGATAATCCGCATAAACATGCATACAGCAAAAGAATGATGTATTACAGATTACGCATGTCCGCCATGTTTGTTAACCTTCTGAAGGAAGTAGACTTTGGTATATAATTTCTACTATTCTAGAATCTACAATTCGAAATGGGTTCCTATGTTACCATATTTAAGTCCTTACTTACGTTTGTGTATGATGCTTAACCATGGATAAGTACAGGATTATGCTATTATATTACTGTTCCAACCGTAAAACCACAGTCCACAGTGGTACATTCATCCATTGATATTAAAATGCAATATAAATTAAAGCAGGGCATGAGGATATGATTGCAAGCTGGTTGCAAGAAACTGCAGCCTCTCTAATAGTTCCTGAGTGACCTGAGCCGCTCGACCACAGCCTCTGCATGGAGTTGTAGTAATCCAGTGCTGCGCGCTGAGAACCTTGAGCATGCGACCAGCTTCCACTCTATGGAGGTAGAATGCATAACACGGGAGGTTGCTGTAGACACTGAACCTTTCGTACTGCAGCCCCAACCACATTATCATTGGCCTGACACCATACTGATGAGAATTTATTAGTTAGGCGTTCACACAAAACAGTTGAATGTGATGCGATGTGAAGACCTATTCCTCAATAGTTAAGCGGGTATTTTCTTGGCAAATAATTTTGTATGAATCATTGGAAATGACGTGTATTTTGTTTCGAAATTATTAGTGATTAACTTTGTTAAACTATATCTAGTGCATCTTATCGATAATCCATACGAAATTTAAAATTTTATTACAGATGATATCGACACTGTCTGATGGGTGGCGATTCGAACAACTGATCAATGTTGGCATGCAATACCCCAATTACGGTCCATTCGAAAACAATGAATACCTTTGTGTTGTTTCGAAGGATTGCGTCTCACCAGCCGGACGTGAATTGGAATTAAACGATAGAGCTAAAGTCTTGCAACAGAAGGGCTCTAGAATGTAAGACATGACTATAAATATAACATTTTTTTGTTTATATATATACATATATTGTAGGTTAATTTATCGAACAAATTAACAAATCGATACAATAATGAGAGTATTTTTTAAAAATTTTCATTTTTACATGAATGTTTCTAAAGCGTGGTTTGAAAGGTTTTGTTTCTTTATTCGACTAACACTCATATGAATGTACAGAAATATCTTGATATGAACAACATTACGTAAATAAATAATGAGAAATAAATTCCAATTTGAAACTGACAGACAAATAATGATAAATGGTATAGTTCTTGATAATTTGTTTTTGCCCAAAATGTGAAATTTGACGATTTCAAAGCCAGTGTATGCTTTTTTTTTTTTTTGAATGGTTGTGATGTGTAGTTGTTGCTTTACTGTTTAAGAATTGTATTCGGGTAGGGAAACTACTGAATGATCGTAACGCACGAGAGGGCAATACCTGAGGCAGCTAACAGAGTGCTTGCGTTTCTGCTATGTAAAATATTTACAACAAAAGCTATGTTTCCTTATCCAAGCACACTGAATTGGATAATGTATAGATTCCACATTAAATCGTGGAATTTTATTTATGTACCTTATTTATTTTGATTACCTTGTACCTACCTACACATTCATATGCGGTGCATTCAAGGATCCAGCCTTCTGTGCAGACCTTGCAGTTTTTCGCAGTTGACTTGCCAAATATACAAATTTGAAGACAACTGCGTGTAGACTTGCGTTCAAATACTCATACAGACGCTGCAGATTCATTTTTCGGTTACTTGTAGAAAAAACGTAAAACTTTGTTGCGTTTAGTGCAGCCAAGGCGTTGCAGATTCATTTTTCGGCTACTTGTACAAAAAACGCGAGACTTTGTTGCGTTTATGATGCCACGACAAGCGAAATATGATGGTAATTAGGTGAGACGTTGCTTAGACCGTCATTAGGCGTCTCATCTCCATTGCGTACACATTTCACTTGTCGCTGTGGCATTGTTGTATCAAGTGGAGACTGTTCGAATATTCAGTGGTCATATTGGCTGAAGACGTTAAAAATTTGTTTGCAGACGCGCTGTTGCTGCGGCGCAGTTGACTGAATTCTTGAAAGCACTCATACGATATCCAGTCACAAAAAATGTTGTTTCTAAATTATATAAAAATTACGTACGTACGTATAAATTTAAGCAAGAAAAATCAAGGTATTACTGTACTACAGTGTTCTTAATTTATTACTCGTCGTAGACTATCCAAAACGATTTATTAAGTCAAACTGGAATTGAATATATCATCCCAATCCCCACCGACAAAATATATGAAAAACAAAAACCAAACAAAACCAATGTCGTTGTAGGTGGGATAACATGTGAAAATAAACATTCGTGTTAAATAGAAAAATAAAATAAAATGTCGTATTGAATTACAATAAAAGTGAATATATTTAATAGGGAATCTATAATAAATTGTACAACAAAATGAATGTCAAAATATAGACATGTGAAAAACGCGCACAAATCGATGTAGTGTATTGTGTTTCACACCCGTTTATCCATCTATATTTAATGAATCATATCGTCATCAGAAGAATTGGCTCAAACCATACAGCTGAGTAGTAGTTATTGTTTCCCTATCGGTTCTTTCTAAAGATAACATGTATTAGTAGAATGAACTTTGTTTCTGCACTATGGAGGAATAAGTGATGCAAGCTAAATATTTATTTTATTTTTAAATGGTGCACTTAGGCCGTTATTATTATTATTTTTGTTTTTATTTTATATAGCGACATTTTTAGTCAATTAAAGTAGTATATATTGTGTTGAACAGACAATCAATTGACTTGCATGACATTTAATGATCTGTGGTCATTAACAAGAACCAGTGCGCTAACACTGTACTAATTCAATTGATAAGTCACAAATAAATTGCGAGAATTCTTAAAAATAGTTGTCCATATGCACTTAGTTTGCCTTTAATTTATTATAACCTTTTTGCGGGCTTTTTTACGTTTCTATACTTTTTATAAGCCCTTCGACGGACAATTTGTTTAGGCGGACACTTTCTAAAGTGCGATACGCACGAGTTACGGCTTGCGAACTGAGAATTTTGGCCAGAAATGTTACGAAATGTCTGTTTCCTCAAGAAATATTTCACCCGTCTGATTTTGCTAACATCTTAAAAAGCTGCCGTGGCGTAGAGTTTGTTGTTATTGTTGAAGGTATATTGCACTGAGACTTTTAAATCTATAATACCCCCTTTTGTTACCTTTGCGAATTCCCCTCACTTACCATTCTTTTCAGAGCTGCATTGAGGGTTATGTACTCCTGTTGCACATAGGTGGAGAACTTTCCTTTTGAAATCTGAGAATGAGAGATGATTCTAGTGATTGAATTTCTCCCTCTGATGTAGTGCCTCGCGAAATCTCAATAAGTGTTCGGGAATTTGATTAGATTCTCCACAGAGCCTTCTGATATCCCCAGTTTCCTTAGGTGGTCCCTAAGTCTGCAGTTGCTAAGGGGGTCCTAGGCAACATTCACGACAATATTCAAAGATTATACTTGTCTAGAATAAGATTGGAGAATCAAGCACATGATGAGTGATTGCTTTAGACGCTAGGGTTAGGTGCATTCGGATTGTAGGCCACCCACATTGTATTATTTAGTATGTGTACTAAATAATGTGTACTTGGCACGCATACTGTGAAACGAAGTCTTGTTCGGAGAGTGTAAAAGCAATTCGAACACCGTATACACTATAAGCTTGAGTATAACGATCAGATCTGGTCGGGTGCTCCTAGACGTAGTGTAGGAGATAGCAATATCGCAAAATGTCGCTTGAACACGTGTGCGTGTGTAGATGTGTGCGTAGGATGCATACCTCCCCTCCATGATTTCACTGACAATATGCGTCACGTCTGCATCAGGTCGCTCTCAAGCTTCCTATGGGGTGGACAGCAAAGTTCAGAGATTCATTTTGTCAGTCGGTCTATTTCCTTCTCGCTAACAGCAACAGTCCTTCAAGGCCAATGAGTACAGGTACCTCCTGTCTCTTCTGCTTTTGGCTTATGCTGTGTGTCTTTACTCCCGACATTTAGAGGCATTCGTAAATGTTCACAAGGGAGATTTCACTATGGCGATGCTTTCTAAAAGCGCCTTTTATGTTAGTTGACGTTTAGCCTATTTACTTGCCATAGTTTGCTTTGCAAAGCACAACAGTTTTACACCACTATGATTTACACATTTGCTTAAACCGAACTAATCTTTATATTTTTGAGCTCTTATTCTGTAAAGCCAGAAAATGTGTACAAAAAAAAAGTCTTTCACAGGTTCTCTGTGAACAGACAAGAAGAAGACAACAACAACAAAAAAAATAAAAAATAAATGATACTCACTGCGATTAGCTTTAAATGTTTGCTTATCACCAACAAACACAACAATAACGCATATATTCGCATAAACATATTCATGAATCACTGCATGCAATTCACATATAATGTAATGAAAGAAAACCAAAAAATAAAATAATTTCTTTTGACTAAAATCATTCTCTTGTTTATTGTTTTTAACTGTTCTCTTTGTTTTTTGCAGTCTCGGAATTTGAACATTAACAAAATGTTATTCAGAATATTTTTTTCGTAACTACACAAAAACACATGCATTAGAGTTTACTATTATTATTATTATGTTCTTAGTTAATAATTTTATAAAAAATAAAATATGCGACAACATCTAATACTGACTTCATAATTGTTTGTCAATAATGAGAAAAATTTCTATGTTTACCATAAGTACAGGTTTAATTAATTGTGAAATGTATTTAAGTGATAATGTCAGTTCAGTTTATACTTAATTTTTGTCTTCAGTTATCCTATTCGATAAGATCTAACTCATTTTATACAAACAAAAAAAAAAAACCAAAACACCCACATACACATTATGTAATGAACACAAAAAGTAAGTAAACAAAGAACAAAACTGAAGTAAAAATCAACAATGGATATTAATTTTGTAAAGCATTGAAAGTAGATTTTGTTCTGCTTATCTATAAAACAAACACAAAAAGAAAAACAAAATATACTACTATAAATACTATCTCGTGAGGAAAAAAAAGCATTTTTATGAACTACAGGAATATATATAAAAATATAAACATCTACAGTTAAGAAGTGTTAAACGTTTCACACAGATTCAAAGGTTAGAAAATAAAAAAACATAAAAAATACCTTATTTATGCAAGAAAACAAAATACTATATATTAAATATACTAAAGTTATTCATAGTTATTATGAAGGATAATATTGTATTCATGGATCCACCAATTACCAATTTGTTCACTTCCTCTTTCATCCACGAAAACAAACAACAAAAAACCTACTCACTTCCCACAACTCATCACACATACACATACACTTACATGCATCTTAATTGTATTACTAAGTGAAACATAAAAATAAATAATCTAATAAAAATCAACTTTAAAATAAAATAACTATACTTGTACACATACGATTTGTTAAATGTGAATGAAAAAAATAAAACCAACACAAACAAAAATATCTAGCGAGAATAGAAAATAATAATAATAATAATACAAAGAAGAAAAAAAAAACAAAAAATTGCTGTTATTTAAAAAACAAAACAAAACAAAAAAAACACAAGAAAATACCATTTTAAACTTATAACAATCGAACCTGGTGCTCCAAGCTTTCGATCATTCGCCGCTGATTGAAATATGTTGTGGCGCAAGCGTTGTATTTCTTTTAACCATCGCGACTTAACCACTGATTATTAAAATTTACAAGAAAAAATATATATATACAACTTTTTCCTACGGAATTAACCAAAAGAAAAAAAAAACAAAACAAAACAAGAAAACATTTTCAAACGAGAGCAAGTTTCCCTACGAAAAAATATATATGCATACATATGTATGTATATATGTAATTAGAGAAGAAGAAAAAAACAGAACAACTTTAAACTAGTTTATGAGCTTGTAACAAAAACAGAAAAAGATGTGAAATTAATAAATGAAAATTTTCTAAAAAAAAAAAAAAACAAGATGTGGTTTCATTCAATGAAAGTCATCTAGAGGCATTATTAGACTAAGGTTGGTGGTTAGGTGGATAGGTACAGTGGCTCAATATTATAATGGGACACTTACAATTATGAACATTTGTTATTTTCTAGGAACTTATATATGTTATATATGAAATAGATATCGAATTTGGATGTTCATAGAGTCAGTTTATTAAGAAATAAAAATCAAATGAAATTCATTCACACAAATGCAAAACAATGCAAAACAAACGCAACAAAAAAAGTCAAAGATGTTGGGACACGTGGTAACCATAAATAATTTTGATCTAGTTAAATGTAAAGCCCTGGGTTTTTTTGTATGGCATTTATGAGGAATACGGTTACTTCATTTGAAGTAATTTTCTGTTCAGTTAAGCACGCTTATTCAAACAGAGTATCAATCATGGCACCACGCGGTCCTCAAACTTCTGAAGATATTACTTTACTTATCAGCCCGGCGACCCATGGAGGGTTCGAGCCTGAGCAAGTGCTGCTTTCCATCGTTGACGATCCTGGGCATGCTGCTTCCAGTCATCGCGACCAAGCTGTCCTGCATCCGCGATTACTTGGTCCTTATATCGGAGATTCGGTCTGCCTCTCCTTCTCGAACCAGTAGACTCGGATTCAAAGACCCTCTTTGCTCGAGCATTGTTGTCCATGCGCTCGATGTGACCGAGCCAGTGCAGTCGACGGATTTTTGCCTGCCGGGCTACATCCACATCCTGGTACAGCTCGTAGAGTTCGTGGTTATGTCTTCTCCTCCATTCGCCTTCCTCGCAGACAGGACCATATATCCGACGCAGAATTTTTTTTCTGAAGATATTAGGGATATTAATAGTAACACATTCCAAATCCGGAAATAGTTAACCAAACTCGATCTAGAGTGTTTAACATAATTAAGCGTTATAATTTAGCCTAAGGCTTCATCGCTCTGGCTTAACAGCTAATTCTAATTTTAATAATTATATGTTAGCATTTTAAATAAATAAATAAAAATAAATATGCGTTATTAAAATTCAGATTTGCTAACAAAGACAAACCGAGCAAGCGAACAATTTTTTCAGAAGTGGATGAACGTTGGCTTTTAAGACAGGTCAAGAACCAGCCACATCTTAGTGCACCAAAACTTGCTGCTGAAGCCGAAAAATATCTTGGCAAAAAATGCAACCCAGAAACTATCCGAAATATATTGAGGAACACCACTTCAATGGCCGAGTTGCTAAGAAGAAACCGTTCAACAGTAATGCAAACAAAAAAAAGGCGTAAGTTTCGCCAAACTGATACAAAAACGAAGATTTTACGTTTTGGAGCAAGGTCATTTTCACGGATGAAAGTAAATACAATATTTTTCGGTCAGATCATATGTATGGCGAAAAGCAAATGAAGAGCTGCGAGAAAAAAAGTTTGAAGCCAACAGTCAAGCACGGTTTTCGATCAGTGATGGCATGGGGTGCAATATCGGCAGCAGGTCCTGGAAATCTTCACATAATAGAAGGCATCATGGATCAAAAGTACTATTTAGATACCTTAAGATCAAATCTGGCGGAAACTGCGGCAAGATTGGGTCTTGCAGAAGATTTTTACTTTTACCAGGATAACAATCCTAAGCACAAGTTGGTTCCTCTATAACTGCCCCCATGTGCTAGAAACGCCACCGCAATCGCCAGATCTGAATCCTATTGAGCGTGTGTGGAGTCATTTGGAAGACAAATTAAGAAATTACCAAATCCGAAATAAAAATGATCTGATTTCAGCTCTAAGGGAGGAATGGGACAAAATTTCGCCAGATTACTGCCAGAAGTTAGTAAAATCTATGCCTAATCGCCTTAAAGCAGTAAAGAAGCAAAAAGACCTTCCAACAAAATATTAAATTATAACACTACATTTTATCGTTTTCTTCATATTTTGTTAACTGTCCCATTATTACTTTGACCCAACATTTTTGACTTTTTTGATGTGTTCGTTGTTGTTTCGCATTTGTGTTAATGAATTTCATTTGATTTTTGTTTCTTAATAAACTGACTCTATGAACATCCAAACTCGATATTTATTTCATACATAGCATTTATAAGTTCCTAGAAAATAAATGACATTTTTCATGATTGTAAGTGTCCCATTATAATGTTGAGCCATTGTAGGTAGGTAAGAGTAGCGAGTGGCTGGTAGGCAACCGCCGCGTCCGTTGTGATCTTAGGCAGGCACGTAGGTTCAGGTGAAATACACTTGGAAATGAAGGGTCTTCAAATGGGGACTTCCGAACTTGGCAGTTGTTAGCCGCCATATTGTTGAAGCTACATCTGTCTAATTGACTGTCATTTATTCAGTCTATTTTGCCAAATCACCATGGACGAACATAAAGTGCAATAAACGCGTGCAAGTGAAAAAATATAAATACTGTGCCGGCAACGTACCGTGTGTCGCCCAGTTTACAATCGCCATAAGATAAGCCCCATTTCTGGATGAATGGGTACGTCAACTAATAAAATTATCGAATTTGGGACGATACCAATCCACATGAGATCCAAGAGCTGTCTCTGAGATGTGGGCTGGCGGCGTATCGGTCCATATTACTTTGAGAACGACGTTGGCCAGGCCATCACCGTCAACTTCGAGCCGCTTCATAGGCGATGATTACCAACTTCACTTGTCCTGAATTGGATGATATGGAGTTAAACAGGACGCCGCTACGTGCCACACAGCATACGCCGCATTGGAAATTCTGCACGAACAATTTGAGAAGATGATCATCTCACGTGGAAGTGTGATGTGAACTGCCGGGCATTTGAATGATGTTATATTCCATAAATAATGGCATCGATAGGCCTTTGAAACGAATACAAAATCTCGATGAAATTGTTTATATTTAAAGATAGGAAGCAGTCATTCAGGCCTATTGCTGTGGAATGATTTTCCTAGAAAAAAATTAGAAATTGGCGTAGACATTATAGCTATTAAGGGCGTGAAGCAGAGAGTCAACCAGCATGCACCATAGAAGAGAAGATGGGACGCCACCCTCTATTTACCCCCGACATTACATACTGGCCACAGCCTACATCCGCAATTACAGTTCTATTCATTAGCATTGCTTTGATCCCCAACACTAAGAATTCCTCTACACCGTGTTCTCTGGCCGAGTTACACCCTCTATATCGATGAAGATGCCCAATGCGTATTCTTTCCCATCGAGTGCATATTCAATTCTGTCAACTAGATTTGGAGGTGCAGTCTCGCAAGATTTTCCGCGCTGATAAGCATGTTGCGTCTGAGACAGAGGATGGATTTGCAAAGCAGTTTTGCTCACATGTAACTCAACCAGCATTTCCATGCTTTTGAGCAGAAGGGAGGTTAAATTGATCGGTTTGAAGCTCTTGGCGAGTGAATAGTAACCCTGACAGATTTTTGGTATGAAGGTTCCCCTAACTGTGCGCCAGGGGGTCGGGATATAGGCCAGTGCTAGACTGGCAGTGAATATTCTTTTCAGAACCGGTAGTAATGGATCGATGCCCTTTTGCAGCAAAGCTGGATATATGCCATCGGTACCTGGCGACTTGAAACCATCAAATGACGCTACTACGTAATTCATAGTCTTGACTGGCGTGTGATATTTATCAGCTCATCTCTAGTTCCTAGGATAGGAGCTAGTTGTGAGCCGGTAATGACTTGCTTTCCTGGAAAATGAGTCTCAAGCATGAGGCTGAGAGTCTCAGTTTTTGACTCAGTGTAGATACCGTCGGGTTTCCTGAGTGTTTCTAGTCTGACTGGTTTGTCTTTCTTGATAACTTTGACCAGTCTTCTGGTTTCACGGAGTGTTTCGATCTTTCCACAGAAATCTCTATAAGAGGCACTTTTCGATATCCGAATTAGACTTCTATATTCTTTTTGTTTTGATCGGTACTGGTTCCAGTCCTATTAAGAAGTTTTCTGGTTTCCTTGCGAATACTCTGCAGCTCTGCGTTCCACCATGGAACAAGTGATCTGCAGGAGTTATTTCTGGGCTGGACATGTCAGTTCGAAACATTTGGTGAGAGTATTGTTCAGATCTTGAACTGCCTTCTCAACCTTCCGCCTCGTTCTGAGCCTAGGGACAGGTTCCCCCTCTTCAGCAAGGTTAAGGCTTTGCATTCGATTAGGAATTCAATATCAATCTATGGTCTGACATGGACGCTTCCGACAGAACCTTCCAGTCTGTAATCTCGTTAAGGTATCTGATAGAGTTAAGTCGATTACTTCCTGTCTTCTAGTCTAACAAAAGTAGGCTGGGACCAACGTTTTTGATGTCCAAATTTGACGATAGTATGATATCCAGACGATTAGTCCCTCTCTTGTTGCATTTGCTGCTGCTCCAGATGGAATTCTGAGCATTAGCGTCGCAGCAGATGACTAGGCCCATCTTTCTGGTGTAGCAGTACTCTACGAGTTCTGCTACCGCTTTTGGTAGTAGCGGAAGAACAGAATCGTAAGAGAAGTAGGGGATGCAATTTTTATTTTCATAAACTTGAATTTTGTTTATAGTTATCGAAGCCAATACATATAAGTGACTGAATGCCTCCGGAAGTACGTAATACCATTGGAAATCTCTCCTTCGCGAGTATATTCGATACAGTATCGACGGTTCCTATGGCTACAATGCCGTTTACCGATAACAGATCACAGTCTAAATCGCTTCCAGTGTTCATTCTGTATCAATTTATAATAGCAACTGAAAGTATGCAATCATTTTGATCACATACCGTATACATTTATGGCCTACATTAAGAGGTCAAAGACTTATGTATTATAGATATGATATTAACTTTAAGATTGTCAACGAAACATTCTTTCCTTTCTATCAAGCATGTGTTGCTAAAAACTCATGTTATTTCAGTCACAGAATACATTTTTGTGTATTAATGTATAACAATGTAACAGTCATAAATTTAACCCAGTGAATGCACTCATTGAATGTAATCCAACACTCAATTCTCTTGACTATAATTTGACAGATGCGGTTTCATTTTGACTTCAGTCAATTGCCTTTTGTCATATACACATTAGTATAGAAAAGTGTATAAAAAATAAATAAATATATTTAATAAATAAGCGTAAATAAAACACACAAGCATGACAGTGGACGAGAATAAATTATCATACAGAAATAAAATTATACTTGCACCCATGGTTAGGGTCGGCACCCTGCCAATGAGGTTATTAGCCTTAGAATATGGTGCAGACATTGTTTACTCAGAAGAATTAATCGACATGAAAATGATTAAAGCTAAACGAAGACTAAATGGTAAGATAAATCGATGTTGCTCAAAGCAATCCTCAACTTGTTGGACTTCTTTCAAAAGCCGTACTTGGAACAACCGATTTTGTGGATCCCTCAGACGGCAGCATCATCTTTAGGACATGTGAAAAGGAGAGCGGTAAGGTAGTTCTGCAATTGGGTACAAGTGATGCAGGAAGAGCGCTACAAGTTGGAAAATTGGTATACAACATCTGTTTGTCAACAATCTACGCGGTATCTTACTTATGACAATGTTTTCAGATTGAAAACGACGTTGCGGCGATAGACATCAATATGGGTTGTCCAAAGGAATTCTCAATTAAGGGTGGCATGGGTGTTGCATTGCTGGCAAATCCGGAAAAAGCTGTTAAAATATTAAAAACGCTTGTGGATAACTTGAAAATACCAATTACATGCAAAATTCGGTAGAGCATATTACTTTAAGAAAAAAACAAAAATTAGTTAATTCATTTTATTTGTTCAACTAGAATATTGCCAACGGTGGAAGATACAATAAAGTTGGTCACTAAATTTGCAGCTACAGGAATTGCTGCAATCGGAATTCATTGTCGCACAAAGGATGAGCGCCCACAACATCAACCCCATCCCGGTGAGACAAAATTCATTGACTGTCCTAAAATAACAAATACAAATTTCACAGCAATCATTTTAAACAGATGTCATCAAGGCTGTTGCGCAAGCAGTCGATATCCCTGTGATCGCCAATGGAGGATCAAGAGAAATTGATTCATATCAAGATGCAATAAAGTTTCGAGATGCATGTGGAGTTGATAGCATTATGATTGCACGTGCGGCTCAACTGAACGTTACCATATTTAACAAAGCTGGTGCGGTATTTTTGTGAAACAAATGCGGACAGGCATATCTTAGTGCGATTTGTTTGTTTTATTTCTAGGGCTGATGCCAATTCATGATGTGATAAAGCAATACCTGAAGCTGTGTGTTGATTACGACAATCCGCCGTCAAATACAAAGTACTGTGTGCAGAGTATGTTGCGAGATCTTCAAGAAACTCCGCTTGGGAAACGATTTCTTTTGTGTCAGACATTGCATCAGATCTGGTAAGCTTTTATGGACTAGTAAATGGAGGTTTATACATTATTCAAAATCTGTGCATACCAGTGGAAATTAATTCAATGCAAACTTAAAGCGGCTTGTCGAAGACAACGATTAGATGGATTTGGGCACACCAGTCTGTGTAGCGACTCCTTTCTGTTGCGTCAAACAGCGGAATCGAAACATTGGTATCTACTCAGCAGTGTTCTCGCAGGAATTGAACAATGTTCTCTTTTGAATTCGCATTATTAACGAGCTTTTTGGAAGCAAAATAAGCAAAAAAAAGTGCCTTAATTGCAAAACATCCTTTGATTTTGACTTTCGTTGTATCTCACCCATCTCCCTTCAAATAATGGTAAATCATGCGAACTTGCTTTGATGCTCCTACGTGCCCACATCCGTGTTATCAGTTAATAATGAGTGAAAGAGGATTGGACAAAACGATAGGTCCATGCCGCGATTTCGTGTGACTCAGACGCCTGCACTTGCGAGTGAACTTCTTCGACTTCACTGAGACACCTACTAAGGAATCAGCTTCGTTCCACTGAAAGCAGAAGATCCAACAGTCATCTTAACATTTTGACATGATGCATTCCGTTTTACTAGTGAACCACATCCAAAAATGTGCATTTTACACAAGAATCATACACAAGGTCAACACTTTGTGTCTATTTTCGTTACACGTTCTCTACACATTCGACGTTCATATATGGATGACAGTAGCCCATGTGTCGAGATTTTTTTCGAGAATACAAATGCGTATTGTTGTAAATTGTATTTCACCCTCAATTGACCCCTTCGGTCATATTTCAAATTAGTAAACTGGTTTTCAGAGTAGGATTTACCTGATCCGCGTGGTAGCACAACGGGCGTAGCGTGTGATTGCTCTTTGCAGTAGCTAACCTAACCTAGATCATCCAAACAAAGAAAGAGTGAAAAACAATCACACATGTGTGCAGTAGTTAGAAGAAAAGTGCCCGGAAAAATAGGTCTTAAATTGCCGCGTCGTACTCTATCGCTCCATTTCTCTTTGAATAAAATCAGAACAAAGTGAAAGTAGTTGTTTGTTTTCACCCACAGCCAAATTTGGGATCTGGGCGAATATTGCTATAAGAAACAGTTGGAGTATCAGGAGAAGGGAAACTTTGGTCGCCGAGAAGTGATACCAGGTATCATACCCGATGACGAGGATATCAATGAACCTCAAATAAAGAAGCAAAAAACCGCATGTCCCAGTGTATCCGATCCCCCCGACCTCATTCAAAATAACATCGCATTTTATCGTGCAAATTACATTGAAGGTACGTACATAATTATCCAAACCATGTTCATCTTTGTTTGTTCCTTTGCAGATATTAAATTACCAAAGAGCATTCTTCACACTTATGCGTCGAAGAATGGTAAAGATGTGCCAAAATATGAAACACAGCGAGTGGACAAACTATTCCGTGCGATATGCTCTTTCGATGGCAAAAAGTTCGCCAGTACATTTTGGGAGAAAAACAAGAAGTACGCCGAGCAGGGATCAGCTCTGGTTTGCCTACTCCATTTGGGATTAATCGCTGAAAATGAACTAATTGAGAATGGAAGCATTCTGAGATGACGAAATAGTGGGTCTCTTTTAATAAAACTTTAATTATATGTTGACTATTATTTGTGTTCTGTTTTGCTGGACCGATCTAATGTTCATGGTACTCCTCCTTGTGATGGTTGTACCCTGATGATGCTGGCGGTGGTGGTGGCATTCTCTCGTGGTCTTCCTTGTATCCATTCATTTTGATGTAGGTTATCAGATCCTCCTTAGTGACTGGGCTCTTGATACTATTTACGACAGCTGCAAGAGAATTATATTCAGTTAAAAAGAGTTCTTATTTTCTTATTTGTCAAACATTCTCACACTGTGCTGTTTTATAGCTGTTTGGCTGAGTTTTATCGGTTCGTTCCCTTAAAAATATCCAGTTGCCGTTTCTCATTGTACACTCAATAATCTTGCCATTAAGGTCCTTGATTGCCCTTGTGTATTTCATTTTTGTGTAGTGTTGTTCCATTCCGGCCACATAGAGTAGGCCAATTTTTGTCGGTAGCATCCTTGGGTACGATAATTGTTAATTGCTATAGCGAAATAGGAACACTCACACTTACCCCTGTCCACTTTCAACGGTAATTTTTAATTTGAAATCGACGGAGTTCAAGCTCAGCGGCTTCCATTTCAGTATTTTTATACAAACTCCGGCAATGTATGGCTGGTAAATAAAAAATAACAAAAACGATGAATTTCAAATAATTTTCGTTTGAATTTCAATCGGAAATGCGCCGCTTACATCTTTGACTGGCTGGAAAATAAGACCGTCTGGTTCATGAGGGAGACGTCTTGTGAATTTTGGATCCAAAAGCGATTCTGCCTTGGTAATGTCCCAAAACTCCTTATTGCGCACACTGAATGTTTCTGTGGACCTATTTATCAGTCCCTTCACTGTGGCTGTGTATCTCGGGTCTGTCGAAAGAAAATGAATTCAAGTTAAGTCACACGACACTCTTACACACGTTTTCAATCAAGGACAGACCTATCAATTCATTCTTGATGCACTTTAGCCTATCATCAAATGTCCTTTTGGCCATATTTATATTTTGAAACTGAATGATATCGTATACCAAATACCTTGGTATGCACTGTCCTTGCACTTTATCGATAACCATTTCCTGAGAAGTACGAAAAGTTAAAATCAAATCACACCTCGATCGTGCGCGAAATTACCCCATCCACCAGTGTATTGTATATATGTTTTGTTAAGTCCTCACGTTGGGGAAATGTAACATTATCCACTTTGAAACAGGAATGATTTCGATCGAAAAAGTAAACCTCATCCTTCTTGTCTATCAGCATCATATATCTGTTTCCGTCGGCTTTCCATGAGACTCTATACGGACAATCTTGGAGATACTGAATATTTTCCCTATCCATTGACACAGGCTGTGCTCCGGGAAATCCAGAGTAGTCCCAACCACACAAGTCCTGCACTTTCTTTTGAAGTTCACCTAAACGAGGTTCATCGGTTACAAGTACAACGCCCGAGACACCGTCCATAAAAGATGCATCCTTAATGATCATTTCACGGCGTCTTTTCTTCTTCGAATTCGACGGTGTGCCTTCGGCATCCTTTGCTCCATCATCATGTTCATCTGGCTCGTCTTCATGCGCACGTTTTTCTGCTGCATTACCGTCGCTGTCATCAAACTCAATGCACCAGTCTGGTAGTTCGGGTGCTTTTGATGCATCCTCTTCGTCATCGTATCGCCGAAAAAGTTCATTGATATAGTCCTGTTTGTAAATGCCCGGTTGTCGAGCCTGTGCGAATGCCGATAGAGCTGCCTGAACTGAACAATCAAGTCGCTCCACCATATACGATACAATCAGAAATCCTAAAATATGTGCAAATAAGTAAAAAATTGAAAACAATTTCGAAATTCCTAAAAAAATTGAAAACAATTTCGAAATTCCTTCACTTATACCTGTTCTATTGAATCCATGTGTGCAATGAACAGCAACCAAGTCGAATGGCCGTTCGTTTATGAAATTATCCACAATCTCAATAAACGATCGAGTCTGTTCTGGTGACGGTGTCTCCCCATGGCCTCGACACTGAAGCTTTATGTACTTCGTACCCTTACTTTCGACAACTTCACGATCGTAAAATCGTTTAGTATTTGTCAAATCAATCCACAACCCTAGCTTTAACTAAAATATCACAAAAGGACATACATACTCAGTGTGGCAAATTGATTGATAAAACCCATTCAGATGCATACCTTCAACGCTTTAACATAGCTGAATATCATTTCTGGTGGAAAGCAACAGTCTATGGACATTTGATCCTTAAATTTGTTACTCAGTGGAGTCTTGAATGCTATAAATTTGTCTGCAATTATATGTTCACTCTTTCGGGGGCAGTGTAGCCAGCGATTTGGAATTGGCCCCGGCCCTCGGAGGTTCGACATTTTCTCTTATCTTTGATCTATCCTGTTAACTTTAATTACGAAATTATATGTTTACATTCCATTAAAGTAAAATCTTGCCACGCAGGTAAAGTAAAATTTACCAGAATGAGTATGAGGACCAAGCAGAACGGAAAAAAATGTACAACGCTAAACAAAAAACCACCACCAACCAGAGAAACTGTATATTAAAAGACGATTTGACGTTACGCATTTCCCCAAAACGATGGAAAAGGTGAGTGTTCGTTGATACAACTTTTTCTTGCTTTCATTTTCATATGTCATACAATTTCAATTGATAAAGTAGATTATTGAAGGCGTCACCACAATGTTGTCCTTTGATATCATTTTGTAGTGCAGATTCTAGGAATTCTGGGAATTTAGTTTTATTTTATGAAAATACAGCTGGAACTTAAGCTTACGATTTGTTTTGGCAGAGATCGGATTTTTTCGAACTGAACCGACAATTTCCATGTATGCTTCGAAGTACAGTGGTACCAAATCTCAGATTTGATATATTTATAACATGAGCAACAACAACAGGTTCTCCATTCAATAAGAATTCAGAAATCTTACCACCATGGATCATGGGACTGAGCCTGATCAATAGCTGCCTTCCATTGCTCACGGTCCTGAGCACGCTGATTACAGTCATCAAGGCCAAACTGTCTTGCATCCGCGATGACTTTGGGTTTATACCGAAGGTTCGGACTTACTCTCCTTCTCGAAGCAGGACTCTGGAGGTTCGGATTCGAAGACCCTCTCAGTTGGAGCATTGACCAAGCCGGTGCAGTTGAGGGATTTTTGCCTTCCGGACTACATCCCTGTCGTGGTACAGCTCGTAAGGTTCGCGGTTGTGTCTTCTCCTCCATTCACCATCCTCGCAGACGGGACCATATAGCCGACGTAAAATTTGTCTTTCGAAGGCACCAAGTATCAGCTCTGCTACTTTACTTATCGTCCAGCCTTCGGCTCCATATAGCAGGACCGGCTTCAGGAATCTTATGTCCAGAAAAAGAGATTTCTAGACTTTATTCACTAACTTCTCATTTCCAACTAACTAAAACTCTTCGAAGTTCGAAGACTCTTTGCTGGTGTATAAACGAACAGTTAGGCCAGATGGATTTCTATATATATTTATTTTGTTAATTTTAATTGTTAACCTTAAAAACAACATGAGGCAACTTCATGTTAACCTTAAAAAAAATAAACGTAATGCGTCTTTTCTTATTTTGAGTATGGCTTATAACCGATTATGATCGATCCCAAGACAGTTTCGATATTTGAAACAGATCGGTTCAATAGGTTGGAAGTTTAACGTCGGCCAAATTCGATAAGGTTATGTACAGAGTTGTATTATTTCTTGTCCTTACTAATTGATTATTTATATGGTGTGCAGTCCTAAAGAGAATAAAATGGAATGTATTTTAACTAACTAAGGTACAAGGAACAACAGTAAGGGAGCGACACGGGGGCTTTATGGCTTTGAAGGTGAAGCTACATCTTCTACCTAACGATCTTTGTGAGTTTTTGTTCATGTTGAGTCAATTGCTTTATTCCTTAGTCATCACAATTGTTCATAATATTATTACTGTACTCATGAAAACCAATTGACTTAGTATAGAGACGTCCATCTGCAGTTGAACAAACAATGTGAAAAACAATGTGTTCAGAAAAGTCGCATCTACTACTTTTAAGTGTTCGCATTTATCTATTACAAAGTTTGCATCAGGATCAAGGATCTTCATTCTGGAACAGATCACGGCTGGTGACTTATACAGTTCTATTTGCTATGAATTTGGCCAAGGGACTTAACTGCAGATGGGAGAAGTGCAACTCAACTACCATGATACAAGCCTAAAATGGGATTGAACCATGTCCACAATGGCATTCCATGTTTATGCAAACACACACTAGTATTATCGTTAGCAACTTTATTATGATAGTACTATAATACCAAAGGCTTCCGTGGTGTAATTAGTATAGATGAGGACAGGTTAGTGAGCAAACGCGCAAGGCATGTCTCACTAGCTAACTTGCCCAGAGGGAAAATAAATTTCCTCTTCACACCTATCTCGTACCCATCACGTCCGCGTATTGTCGAGCCATTCTGAAATCCTAATAAACCTGAAAATAGAGGTTAAACTGATTTTTGTAAGTTCCTGGAGGTCCTGGAAGAAGTGTCCCAGTGTTCTGCGTCTCAACTGGCAGTTGCAGGGATAGTGAGGAGTATCCTCTTCTTTCTGATATTATTTTGGCATCTTCGTTAATTGACAGGACCTCCGGTTGGAAAACCCTGATTGAGCAGTGCATGTTTAACAATTCGGAGAAAATGCTTGCGCCTCTGCCTTTAATCATCTTCGCTTCGTCCGTATGGACAGGGATGGTCGAGGTGATGATAGGTTCATTTGTGTTCCACTGTGAATGGGGGAGAATAGACGGATATCATATCCTAATCTACCCAGTATACTTACATGCCCAGTAGAGCTTGAGCTGGCTAGCCCTTGGATTGGATGATCCTAATGGCGCTTTTTGCAGCAGTCGTGCATGTAGATCAAGTTAATGAAGGTCTAATTAATACATCTAAGCTCGCCGTTGGATTAGTGGAAATTACTCCTGTGACACCTATTTATGTAATGCTCTGTATGCTTGTTAACAACTTTAATTTTTAAGTTGATGGATCTTAGGGAAGCCTGCCATCATACTACGCTGCCATTTGTCAAGATTGGTCTGACAATCGCTGTGTACATCCACAGATTTCAACTAGCTCACTAAGAGTAGGGAGAAATATGGCACGAGGCAATTATTACCACGTCATCGGCGCATGCGATTGCCTTCGTTCTCGTATATCTGAAAAAGGGGAAGAAATGAATCCACCTTGTGGGGTGCCCCATGAGGTTACAACTTTAATAGATTAATTACCTAAGGTTGCATTGATAGTAATGTGCATATGTAGGTGTGGACTCTCACGCTGGTATTTGGGTTTAAATCCCCGCACGACAAACAAACTTGCTCCTTTGACCAAGTATTTACAAACATGGCAGCACCAGTCGTGATTTCGGATCCCATTTCCTTTCTCACGATCTCATTTCATTAATAAAACCCACACTTCAACAGTATCATAATACATATATTTTGTTTAAAAAATCGGTAACTCATTTAATCTCGTTCATCATTAGACTACTTGTAAATTTAATAAAAAAAAAAGTAAGTCCATACTAACTATCAAATTCGTAGATAGGCATGCCTTCTGCGTCCCATGTATTTTTACATTTCTTAAAAGCGCACACTAGATATAAGCCTAAGGATAAATAAAACTTGAATTAATATCGATTCATTTGAATTGAAACTTTGAAGTAAACATACTTGCTGCCTCCCACTCAGACTTTGATAATGTTCCGTAAGGCTTGGAGTTATAGTTGATTGCATTAGCTACTTTCTTCACGTGTTCGAATTCGCTGTCGTCTTTCGGTGCTTTCTGCACGAAATATGTTTGCAAAGCTTGCATTCTCTCCAGGAGAGATTTACCTGAAATCAAAAAATGTATGTCAGCCACTGTCCTCACAAGGAAACATAGCTAGACGTACCTTCTTCATGAAACTCCTTGTAATAATCCGCAAAACTACTTTTGCGTACGAGTTGTAAACCATGCTTTCGGCACAACTTCACCAACGTGGGGAAGTGCACCAAAAATTCCGGACAATCCACCACACCTTCCAAGTGAAATTGATACTTCGCCCCAAAAAGTGGTGGCCTCTCTGCGTCACACATAAACTCGATGTTGTAGAGATGATTTCCAAAGGACTTGCCATTCTCGGCAGCCCTTAGTCTGCGCATAATTTCGTATGCATTTGGGATAGTGGCAATGAAAAAGCCACCGGGTAGCAAGCATTCGGCTGCATTGCGTACCATACAATCAGCTTGACTAAGTGACTCAAATGAATAGTGAAAAGCAAATTGACAACTAACTAAATGCAGTTTAAGTGAGGGATCCTTGTATCGTTCTCTTAATCGCACCAATGTTGAATCACAAGCTAGAAATTCTGCCGAGAATCTCGTTCCGGCTTGTTTGCTTTTATTCATTAATCCCTCATAACGAGATTTGCATTGATCAACACTAACCTCAGCAATGTCCGTACAAATTAAATGCGTGATTCCACCTTTTTCCCATTTGAACAAATCACCGCCCTTGCCACAACACATATCGAGCACACGAATGGGATCACCCAGTTTTTGATGAGTTTTAACTTTATTTAAATACTCCGAGATAAGCATACTTTTTACCCAATTATTGAAGTTACGCATATGAAGAATTCGAGATTTAAAACGTTCACCCAATCCGGCCTCCTTTAGTTTATTATAATGAGATGCCACCAATTTGGCATTATCGGTTCCAGACTGAGTTTCTTGCACAGTATCTTCATCTTTGGTTGGTCCCTCTGGATTTGTGTCTACAGCTTCGGTGTCACTCATTGCGGTGATAAATAACTTTAATTAACAACAGAAATGCTAAAACAAAGGTCTCCCACAAACTTAATCTCGACGAGTTATGATAGAAATTTAAATACGTTTTGAACAAGATAATGACATTTTGTTAAGGAGATGCTGACATTAAAGTGACTGTTCATTAAGAATTCCTACATGGTCGTCGTGCAGTGCTCTCAACAGTCGGTAGTACAGTGTTTCGCAGGATGTATTCATTGGGAAAGATGTGTGAATTAAATATTTATTTATTATTATTCAAAGAAACATTGGATTTCAACGTTAAGTTATATATAACAGCTCTAGCTAACATCGGCTTCCGGCTCCAGATTAGTATGATCAAATAAAATAAAATATTATAAGTTTTTTATTAATTTGTTTGCAATGTTTTCAATATTGATATCTTTCAGGAATTCATATTTCCCGGAGAAAGGAAATAGGACATAACTATTGGCCAAGAGTCTAAAGGATGTCGACAGAGGTTCCTTTTGTAGCAGGCGCAGATGGGTTAGGGCAGAGTGCACATTCACTTGCACCTCAGTACTGAGTGCTGGCATTGTTGATGTTTGTTCAAGAAGTAGCAAAATATTTAACCACTTTAATAAATATATATGAATAAAATATTAAAATACATTTAAATTACACTGCCCTGACATATCTTAAGGTATGTTTAACTACGAATAGCCGCTGTAATAAGAAATCAATGCGTTGAAGCAACTACCACCCTGTTGTGTAAGGTGGTTAAAATGACAAGTGAAACACCGCAGAAAACCAAAGTCAGTGTTTTGATATTCCAGCAAACAATTGAGTATACATTTGTGAAATAAATAAAAGACATATCATGAAAGAAATACTGCCAAATCATACCACAAGTGCTTATAAGAATTAAAAAATAACACTGCAAATAAAAGAAAAAAGTAATATATATGCATTTATTTTCAACCGAACCCAAGAGTATTCCATTTCATATCGCAAACAATATCATCGCATATCGTTGCATCCAGAAATACTTAGAAATTTCATCATTATAAAGTGCCACAGCAGCAACGCAAGTAATCGCATCACAAGGAACTTAAAAATTTCTCTATACCAATAACGTAGTAGTCGGCGTCGGACGGGATTGACTTTGTCTTTTTCTGCTTTTTGTACAGTGCGGACGTGTTGTGCCTCTGAGTCTGTTCGATTGCAAAAAATTTTCTAAGTTCAATAAATCCATTGACTTAGAAAATTTTTCATCTGGTTTTTTCCCTTCATACAATCTAAAAGACTTGGAATAAAAGAGCGAAATAATATGAGTGCTGAAGTCGCCGAGCCTTCTGGAGATCCTCATGCAGTAAGTAAATGAATAATTGATTTAGTTTTATTGAAATTCATACCAAGGTGTTTTATAATTTCAATGAGATGTGGAAAAAAATAAGTTGAAACATTGACAAGACCTAAAAATGGCGACAAAGACGACCAAGTCCCACCACGTCGTCGTAGTCGTCGTCGTCGTCGTCGTCGTGGTTTTCATAGCCGACGTTCATTTTGTTCTCCGTTTAGCGAAGGCAAACCACGCGAAGTTTTTTTCCTTTTTTTCTGCTGTATCTTATTGTATGTATATTTTTCTTTTCTCAATTAATTATTTATCAATTTTAAATGGGATTTTCTGAAAGTTGACTGTATGAAGGGAAAAGTTCAAGTTCTTGGCGATTTTTCTTTTGCAGTGAAAAATTATCGTCGTTGGCATTTATATAATTTGACTATGTAGTATATGCCTAAGGGTTTTCCTTTAGCTGCAGAATTAAAACAAAAAAAGAAAAAGAAAAAAAAATCTAGAGCACGTAAAAGCAAAGTAGGAGAGAGAGTTTTAGGAGAATGAGACCCTTTATCTTGCCATTATGTTCACGTTGGGTAAAGCGTGAAAATTATACGCCCGCTGTATGTCTTTTTGCTCACATTTCTGTTGTCTTTATGGAAAGAGAAGAAAATAGTCTTCGACCATTAACTAGGGCATAATGTATTTAAACGAATTTGTTTAAAATTGATGGCATAATACAGTTTATTTTTTCTGCTGTCCTCCTTGCTCGCACATGAATGAAATCCACGTGTGTAGACTATGATCATAGTGGTGTTTCATATGAAATCGATCTCCTTTGTGTTCAATGATAAGGGAACTAAACTAAACTGGTAACAGCATTATGAACCATCATATAATACGAAAGCGTGTTGCCTATTGAATCACATGTGACATTCAGTATGAGAAACATACTAAATAGTGACTATGTATTCATGCATATACACATGTCTACATTGCACTTTTCTGTACAAAAAAAAAGAAAAAAAAGAAGATAGAATGAGCAAAAGTGCGCAGAATCCGTTGAAGTTCGTCAAGAGTAAACTGAATACGCACTGAGATATTGCTTCGAATTTTCCGGTCTCACTTCGTAGGCCACATTTTTTTTAAAGAGCTTGTAGGATAAATCCATTATGACCAAACCTGTTTCAGCGACGCGAAATTTCTAGTTAAATTCAACTCTGTATGCCATTAAATGATGAAATTTGATAGCAAACGTCGACTAGATTGCCATTATAAGGGGATTTAAAATGAAACAAATTTTATTCGGATATTATTTCATATGCCACGATAAGTTTGTCGCATGATTGATACAATTACATATGTATGTCTGGAAAAAAAATTCCTTTACGATATTGAATATTGTTTAGCCTTAGTACTTAAATTTAATTTTAATGTAAAAGAAAATAATTAGAAGACATCCTCTTTTTTTTTCAGCTGTGTATAACTAATTAGGAGTTAAAGATTTTTTGTTGTAGAATATGGTATGTTTATAGTTTTGGGGGGCTAACTTTTACACTTTAATTTTATACAAAACCAATAGGATTTTGTTTAAACAAAAAATTTCTAAAGTTTATTTAATGTCGACCAGATCTAATGCTGGGCTTCGCTAATCTGTTTCTGTAGCACAACGTGTCAGCGCAGGTCTGAAGCAAATTATGAAAATTTATTTACCATTTACCATATTTTTTAGTTAATTTATGGTTAGGATCCTTGTTGGATACTGCCGTATAGTCAAAATATATTTTTTTATGTTTCGGTAGCAGAGTTGTGGGTAATTTTACAATAAACCGCAGGGGATTATTTCTAACAGCTTTAATTTGTGATCTGATATCAAATTTGCTGGAATTTTCCTTGATTATTGTTGCTGTGACCATTCTCTCTCTCCCAGAGTTACTCTAATCCTAGATTTAATGGATGGGTATTTTCATAAACATCGGAAATCTGCGCTTTTAAACACCCACACGGTGCAGAATGTCTGCAGGTTTGCGTTAGTACAAAGTATTTTTCTTCCAATCGACTCTTCTACTACTAATGACTGCCCAATCTGCCCGACATCGTTGAGCTATAGAACAGTAGGTACTGCAGTTCACCTAAGTTAGTATGATCGTAAATCTGCATTAATGAACATGGATAATGCAGTCCTTTGTTAGTCTGACGTTTATGAAATCACCCGATTTGTCTCACATTTAGTTTTATTGCAGTGATTTTAAATATATTTCGACTTTATTGTCACGGTTTTATTGATATACTTACTCCCGCTCAAACCGGTCTTCATAGCTAAAAGCAAAAAATCGTGTAGTTTAGAGTTAAGACCATTTCAAAACGACTATTAGCTTTAAACTTCATTCGTATCAGTTCATAAACAAAGCTATTCGATGAACCGGCTGTGACATTCATTGAAATTTATGTATTTCAGCTGTCGATGTGAAAGTGAAAGTTCGGAATAACCATGTAATTTCCCTTTTGCTTTAACGGATAACATTTTTTTAAAGGATAGTTCTAATAAGAACCCCTGGAGGAACCTAAGATTCTTATATGAATGATGAATGCATGAAAATTAGAAACATTATTCCAAGTCTGTGCAAGTACTACGAAAATTAGTTAGCGTTTTTCTTCCTCTTTGTGTGCCGCTATAGTCCGGGAGTACCTGACTCTTAACCAAGAAGCCCCTCCATTTACCTCGATATCTGACTTGTCGCTTCCACTTTCTCATACCAAGAAGTTGTCGAGTTGCGTCTTTCGTCCGCCACCTTACACGCGAATGTCCTCTGCTCCGTTGTCTTAAATGCTCGGAATCGACTAGTTAATGCAAACATTTCAATACCACGTTCATTTGATAGTTAAATTTGATTTGGAAAACCGAGGATGTCGCGCTGACTGACAACACATACAGTACAACAGTCTCGAAGGCGCCCTTCGAAGTTGGCATAAAACTGTAGTGGTTGCTGCAGAAGCCACCCACAGATCCATCTTAGACTGTTACCACACCAATATAAAAAAATATATATAAAAAGCGGGCTAAAGTAAGAAATGTCTCCTTTCTAGGAGTTTTGGAATATAACGAAAGATATAATGTTGTGGTGGCCCGTGGCGTTATGGGTATGTGCATCGACTCCTACGCACTTGGACCTAACTGTCTATGATCGATTGCTGGTACGACAAGAAAGACTTTTCACGACCCCACCTCTTTCGAGCCACTGACAAAGCTCAAAGAGTATAACTGTCTATATAAAGCTTCTCAAACTTGGCAGTTCGGAGTCGGCATAAAACTGTAGGTTCCTTCCACTCATGATAGAACAATAGCACGCACAACAACTCTACGGGCCCTCACATAAGAGTTTTTGTTGGTAGTTTTCCCTAAACATATTCTTTTCATAAGCATATTAGCTAATTGTTGTAAAATTAATTGTATCGTAGCTGTAAAGGATAAAATGTCCTAATTCTCTAAAATAATGTAAGATATGAATGTAATAGAATGCTTTGAACTATTTAAAATAAATAAATAAATAACTACGGGCCCATATTATATTATTATAATGTTCAGCCAATTCTTTACATCAAACGTCTGTTTGAAGGTGCTTCTTCGCTCATACAATCGTGGACACTTTCCTACTGCAGTTGGTGTAGAATTAAATTTCTGGAGCAATCTCATTAGTTTCCTTCCGCATTTTTTAGAACTACCAATTTCGTTTTACCTTTTCGTGCTTTGGACTTGACCATCTGCACTACTCTCTCCACATGTGCCCCTTAACTATTCATCGTATGGGTTTCCTTGGTCAAATATGTTGACAGAAGAACTTCTTCTGAGACGACTGATTAACAATTTGTTTGCCATTATGTTCACTCCCCGGAGTCATTCTTCTTGTGCACATATGTTTGTGCTTGAGCTGAATAGAAATCAAAAAGTAAAAAAAACCATACTCTCGTTTTCAGAATAATAAATCACAAAATGGTGGAGACATTGCTCAAGTCAATGGAGTAAGTAACGGCCATAGCAAGCATAAGTCTTCAAGCAAGGATAAATACAAGGATAAGGATCGTAAAAGCTCAAAAAGTAGTAGTAGTCGGTAAGTTTGATTTTTGCTTTTCCTCTCGTCGTTTTTATTGATAACTTCTTATATTATCAACCGATATAGCGATAAAGAATCTTCTGATAAGAAGCAAAGTTCGTCATCTAGTGGCAAAGATAAACATCGTGACAAAGACCGAGAGAGGGACAAAGAGAAAGATCGACAACGTGATAAGGATCGAAGTGACAAGCACAAGTCCTCATCATCATCGCATAAGTCTTCACGGGACAAGGACAAAGAGCGCGATAAGGATCGTCAAAAGGATAAGAGTAAGGAAAAGAGTCGCGATGGTGATAAGGACAGAGAGCGTGAGAAGAATGGAGACAGGGATAAGGATAAAGATAAGGACAAGGATAAGGAACGACGCAAAGAGCACAAGAGCAGCAGCGACAAGTCTCGTTCGGACAAAGACCGTTCCGACAAAGATCGATCAGATCGTCACAAAAGCTCATCGTCGAGCTCCAAAAATAAACATTCCAGCAGCTCATCATCCAAGAATCGTGAGAAAAGCCATCGATCCAACAGTAATGAGCGCACCATCAAGGATGAGAAGATTGACATTGTTGAAAATGGTGATGTCAAGCCAAATTTGAACTCCAACAATGGTTTGAAGCCTCAAAATGAGTACGGAGAATCGTGTACGGGCTTCGAGAACACCAACGAAAAAGATGGATATGAAGTCAAAGTCAAAGCTGAGCACGAAACGTTCAATATGTCGCAGGCAAGTTCCTGTGATTATTCCATGTCACAGTTTAAAACTGATGAACCACCGTTCGATGTTAAGGAAGAAGCCTCCGAAAATGAGGGTGAAGTCTCTTACAGCAATCAAGGTTTCGAGCCACCCGCCTCCATGGAAGTTGATGTTGATGAGGATGATGAGAATATTCCATTAGCCAAACGTATAGCACCAGGCTTAGAAGAAGAGGATGATGATGAAGACGACGTTCCTTTGGCAAAGCGTAAAGTTGTAACAATAGATGATAGCGAGGAAGATGTTCCTCTATTGAATCGAAAGAAACAGAAGTCAGCAAAGAAGGAAAAGAAAGTTGAAAAGAAAAAGGAGAAAAAAATCAAACGTGAAATCAAAGAGGAAGACAACGATTATGATGAGAGACCAAAAAAGAAGAAAATTAAAAAGGTACTAACGAGAGAGAAGTGTCCAATAAGGAGATGATTTCTAAATTGTGTTTTTGTTTTCTTCGTAGGAAGCCCCAGTGTCACATATATCCCCTAAGAAAAAGGTCAAGGGTGAACAGGAAGAGACAGAAGTCTGGCGTTGGTAAGTGTTACATATATACCGTACAAATTGTAATTTAATCATGTGGTCGTTGAAATCATGCAAAAGAACTTGATGAAAAGAAAACAATTTGAATGCACTTAATAGGTTCGTAGAGAATGTAAACATTGCTCGAAGATCATTTGGACGGAGTCGCATTTGTTCGATGCTGCAGTCTATTAATAGAATCGAAGCAGTTTACATGCATTCGTAGTATACACGCAAACACACACAGCCACATGTGCAAACTCACTGTGTCATGTTAGCCTTGATGCGTGCACTTGCACCATGCTGTAAACGACTTTATTTTGCTTATTATCAAGAGGATTTTTATATCCCCGCATTCATCGGAATTAATTGTGATCTTCTTTGAATGGATTCATCCATTCGTTTTTTTTTTAGAATATGTTTCCGATTAGCTTTGCAATAATTGATGGTAATCATTTGAATAGGGGAATCTAAAGTAGATGGTTGACTGAATAGGCTAATCATTGTTTTACTTCACTGTTTTTATCAATTCATACTAACATTGTAATTTGTGCATTGTTTTAATGTTTCCATAATTTCATAAGTGATTTGAGGGAAATTCCCACAGTCACGAACAAAATTTCCTCTCTGCTTGTCGTTATGAACAAAACAACACTTGCGGGGAGCACCACGGTCACGCAAATAACATACACATGTATGCGTTTTGCATTGTTTAAGGTTATGTAGAAAAAAAAATCAAAACCATTGACCTCAAAATTTGACAGATTCTCTTCTGAGGATTGCATGTCTGAAAGTTTATTGACTGTGAACAGAATTTGAGTGAAAAGGAATATTGCTAATTTTTTTTAAATTTATACTCATGCGAACATTTCTGGAGATTATGATTTATAGCTCGCTTGCAAACTGAAGATCGGTCGGTTGCATACAATATTTTTAAAACGAATAATTATATTTTTATCGATTGAGGCAAAGTGGCAACACTGATTTTCAGTTTCTTCATAATTTGACAGATGGTATTATGAAAAGTGGGTAAATGTCATGCGCTAACTTTAGAGGTTATAATCGGTGTGAACCATTACTATATTTATTTTTTGCTTGTACATAAATGGAGTGTTTGGCACGAACATTTTCCACAATATTTCTAAATCGTCATCGATCGGTTCTAATCAGTTTTAGTTGTTGTTACAATAAGACAAATTTCACAACTTCTGTGTCAGCATACACCAGCAACAGAAGTATACATATACATAGAAGACGGCGTCGCTCTAAACACAATTTGTTACGTATTTACAGGTGGGAAGAGGAGAAGCGTGCCGATGGCGTTAAATGGAACAGCCTTGAACATAAAGGTCCAGTATTTGCAGCACCGTATGAGCCTTTGCCGAAAAACGTGAAGTTTTACTATGATGGCAAAGTGATGCATCTCTCACAAGACACTGAAGAAGCAGCAACATTCTATGGAAAAATGTTAAACCATGATTATGTGACCAAACAACAATTCAACGACAATTTCTTTAAGGATTTCCGCAAAACAATGACATCGAAGGAGAGAGAAATTATCAAGGACTTAAAAAAATGTAATTTTAAGGAAATGTTTGACTACTTCACTGCCGAATCGGAAAAAAGGAAGAATTCCACTAAGGACGAGAAGGCTGCAAGGAAGGCGGAAAACGAAGCTCTTATTAAAGAGTATGGCTTTTGCATAATCGACGGCCATAAGGAGCGAATTGGTAATTTCAAATTGGAACCACCGGGCTTGTTCCGTGGCCGTGGTGAACATCCAAAGATGGGCATGATCAAGCGACGTATCGAAGCTGAAGATGTGTCCATAAATTGTTCGAAAGATAGTAAAATCCCTCAGCCTCCTTCAGGTCATAGGTGGAAAGAAGTCCGTCATGATAACACAGTGACTTGGTTGGCTTCGTGGATTGAAAATGTCCAAGGCCAAGTTAAGTACATCATGTTGAACCCATCGTCGAAATTGAAGGGTGAAAAGGATCATGTGAAGTACGAAACGGCTAGACGTCTTGATAAAGTCATCAACAAGATCCGATCAACATATCGTGATGAGTGGAAATCGAAAGAGATGAGAGTGCGGCAGAGAGCTGTAGCCTTGTATTTCATCGATAAGCTAGCCCTCAGAGCTGGTAACGAAAAGGATGAAGATCAAGCAGACACAGTTGGTTGCTGTTCGTTGCGCGTGGAACATGTGAGCTTGCACAAACAGTTAAACGGAAAGGATAACGTCGTCGTGTTTGACTTTCTCGGCAAGGATTCCATTCGTTACTACAACGAAGTGGAGGTTGAGAAGAGGGTTTTCAAGAATTTGGAACTATTCATGGAAAACAAAAAGGATGGCGATGACCTCTTTGACAGATTGAACACACAAGTTCTGAATGAACATTTAAAGGAACTTATGGATGGTAAGATTAACGATAGATAATCCCTTGAATTGTGGATAATATAAATAATGCTTTTTACAGGTCTCACCGCCAAGGTATTCCGTACGTACAACGCTTCAATTACATTGCAAAATCAACTTGATTTGCTTACGGAGGCTGACTCAACGATTCCCGAAAAGTTACTCGCATACAATCGAGCCAATCGTGCCGTAGCAATCCTTTGCAACCATCAGCGTTCAGTGCCAAAGGGTCATGCAAAAAGTATGGAAACACTAAAGGAGAAGATCCGTCTCAAACGGGAACAAATCGATGATGCCGAAAGTGAATATGCAGTAAGTTTCTCCTCGCTTTTATGTGTCTTTTTTTTTTTTCATTTTACTCAATGCGTGTATATTCTGTGTATAGGATCTCAAAAAGGCTGCTAGAAAGGGATCAGTAAAGGAGAAACTAAATGCTGATAAGAAATTAAAACAAATGGAACGCTTAAAGGAACAACTTAAGAAACTAGAATTGCAAGAGACTGACAGGGATGAAAATAAAACCATTGCCTTGGGTACTTCCAAATTAAATTATCTCGATCCTAGAATTTCTGTTGCATGGTGAGTTCCTACGAGGAAATCTCTCAATTTGATTGTATTTATTCACTTCTGGTGGGTGTCTGTTCTTTCATTGCAGGTGCAAGAAATTTGGTGTACCAATTGAAAAGATTTTCAATAAAACACAAAGAGAAAAGTTCACTTGGGCCATTCACATGGCCGACGAACATTATCGTTTTTAAGTAGCATACTATACACACCTAGCAGTATAAATAAAGCTATAGGAGTAATATTTAATAATAACATACATACAATAACGTATGCCCATAAATACGTTATTCATTCTTTTTTTTTTGTTTTTTTTTTTTTTTTAATATTAGGTATTTGAAACAAGAAAGAAAGAAAAAAACAAACAACAAACGGGACATACATTTGTAGTGTTACAATCATTTGTATTTTACGAATGCGATTTGTACTGTTGTACGCACTCAAACACACACATACACACAACAACAACAAAAACAAACCCCCCTCCCCCACATAACACATTAAACAAAACAAATATTTTAAGAACTTACTAGTAGGTATATACATACATATATATATTTTAATATAACGTGTCCTATACATAATTTTTAAGAGTAAACAACAACCGTAAAAACAAAGGAAAACAAAAAAAAATGATGTAATTTAATTATTGATATTTACTTGCAAAGATTTTGAAATAAAACCGAAACAATTTAACTGCTTTTAGTTAATACAAAAAAAAAAACTGAAACGAAGAAAAAAATGTAATAGTGAACAAAAGAGAGATAGAAGACGAAAGCAATGTGACGAATAGAAGTGGAAAGGATTGTGTGTTATATTCTGTGCAATTAAATAATACAATTTTTGAATGTTTTATGTAATAGGTTAACATTTTAAGTTTAGTTTGATTTTAAAGAACACAAAGAAAAACAAAAACGATAACTGATAATGGTAAAACTGAATTTCTAACAATTAGGAAAATTTGAAAACAACAAAACACACTTTGTATGTAAATATATACAATGATAGGGAAAAAATAAGAAAACAACAAAAAGAAAACGCAAAATAAACTGTTTGTTCGTAAAAAAAATATCAAAACAAAAGAAAACCAATCGACTTGAAATTGAATTTTTATAAATCGAACACACTTTTTCGTAATCATATTTTTTTTCCATTAACACTGAATCATAGGTAATCAAACTCAACCGGGATCCTGATGCACGCTATTCAATCCAATTCATACGAAACAATTGGACACCAATGTGAGCTCAGAATCAGAGAGGAATCAACGTGATTATTCTTCAAAAATGTAGTTATTTATTGTTTGGGTTTTTGTTTTACAAAAGAAAAAAAAAAAAAACGAAAATAAAAAAAATTTGTTTTATGATATATTTGGGTTTCATTTTTGCATGAAATTTAATGCTGTGTATCTACAGAGGTCTGGAATGAATGTTTTGAAATTAATTTCAAATCAATTTTCAAATTTCACCTAATATTTGTTTCCTGAGTGATTATTTCACCCATTTACACAAAAACATATCAATAGAGTACTCATTGGGTATTCAAAAACGAGTACTAATACAAATAGAGTATAGGACACCGTGTACTATATATACAATGAATATGTTGATTGTATATGAATGCGATGAGAACAATTTCTGAAATAAAATTGGAGGAAAATTATAAAGTTGGCAGAGATAGGATTAGGATTGGATTGAGTGACTGTTAGAAAACATGTACAGTAAGAATATTCTACTTCCCATGGCGCAACAGTCCCTCTTTTCCTCATTGTTGCATTGAAAGCGTCTTGTTTGGCTTGATCTGTTTACACTCGTTCTCAAACCATGTGTTTTTTCTTGGGTGTATCGTAAAATCCAGCATATCAGAGACTCTCAATGCTTGATATACCCTTACTATTATAACTCTACACATAATAACAATTTTTCATAATAATATGGCAGGCGCTACAGCCCATAGAAGGCCAGGGCCTAAAACAGGTATTCCTGTTGTGCGAACTATTATTCTTTCACGAGTTTAAAGGACCTACAGTTTATCAACTCTTTCTAGACAGTTATATCAATTATTTGAGAATTGCCAGTGCCTAGAAAGAGGTGGTGCTGTGAAAACTTGTTTGTCATACCAGGAATCGAAGCTAGACACCATAGGTTTAAGTGCTTAGTAGTCGCCGTACATACCCACAACGCCCTGGCCACCACAATAATTTGTACATCACACTCAAATTTGAATTTCTGTATTATTTAATCAATTAAATAAAGTAATTATTTAGCTCCATTTGCTTTTTGAGACCAATCTATTCAATCTGATTATCTATTTCAAAACAGAAATTTACAAATTTTTCGCCATGGACAGGAGCAGGTGGTAATCACTTGGCGATAGACTATAAGGTGGATGCATAAGGACCTGCCAACGATGGTCTCGGAACTTCTGGTGAGGCGCTATCGACGTGTGTGGCCTGGCGTTGTGCTGATGGAACACAATTCGGGTATTTTCATAAACATCGGAAATCTGCGCTAGTACAACCGTATTTCTTTTCTCATGCGTTTTTGAACACACATGGTGCAGAATGTCTGCAGGCTTGCTTTAGTACAAAACATTTTTCTTCCAATCGACACTTTTTGCAGACTGCACAATCTGCCCGACATCGATGAGCTATTGCCGTTTATGAACAGTAGGTACTGCAGTTAAACTAAGTTAGTACGAGCGTAAATCTGCATTAATGAACATGGATAACGCAGTCCTTTGTTAGGCTGACGTTTAGGTTAAACACCCCTTCGTCTCTTATGGGTTAAAGCTGGTCGCTTCTGAGTGATTGCTTCCTTCAGATGGTCCAATTGTTGCCAATACAGGTCCGAATTAGTTTGCCGTAGGAGATCAGCTCATAGTATATGATTCCCTGCCAATTCCACCAAACACACACCTGCCTGGAAGTCAATCCCGGCTTGGTCAAATATTGCGCGAACTCACCGCGATTCAACCACGACCGTTTTCGCTTGACGTTGTCGTAAGTGATACGCTTTTCGTCACCAGTCACCATCTGCTTCATAAGTGGTTGGGATTCATGTTGAGTCCATGAGGTTCTTTGGCGTCAACTCATGTGGTACCCATACTTCAAGCTTCTTTTTATATCCAGCCTTGTTCAAATGGTTTGTGCAACATTTAACTCCTGGACAATCAAAACAGTGTTTACGCGACGATTTCAATGATTTTATCACAATTGACCTTCCAGAGCGTGTTGCATCTTTGACATCGAAATTACCAGAACGGAATCGACGGAAACAGACTACGCTTGATTTCTGTTACAGTATCAGGACCATCTACATTCTTCTTTTCAGCCACCAGGCTTGCGTTTTCGCCTTTATCGAAGAAAATCTGTAAAATACGGCGTATTTTCTCTTTGCTGATGTTCATCATCGCTGCGCGGGGCTGTAAACGACTCCAAGGGCAGATTGCAATCTTAAAATAAAGTGGACTGCAGATGAGCGCTATTTACTTAGGGTCTATGGCGGCACACACAGCTTCAGCGACGATACTCACACCGAATGCTACCGTCTTGAGTTAAAAAAGGGACTCAAAAGCAAACGACTCATAAAAAGCCACATCAAGGGAAACTTCAGTCTGATTTGGACTCACGCCCCTTTACAGAACAAGGATGACTTCTCTAATCTCACAGAAATCACATATGGTCACTGAAATTAACCCCAAGCTGGATAAGAGATAAGAGAGACACTGCTTGCACTACACCACATCCGATGACGGACACAGACTCGAGAACTTTGTCCTCGGGCCTCTTTGTACCTAGTAATTGGTATGCGGTTTTCACATCCATAAAGGAACCTAGTGCTCCCCTGATCAAACAATCGTCAACCACATTGATCACATTGCTATAGACGTTAAACACTCCTCCAGTCTCGGGGCCGGGATCTACCAAAGAACCAACATCGACTCGGAACATTTCCGTCTTGCAGCCAAGGTAAGAACTCGAGGAGCGAAGAAATGAAACCTCATTATAACGTCGCAAAGTATTGCTTTGCCTTTAGCGACCGAGTCTCTCTCGAGAAACTTTCACTAAGTTCTACGCAGTCGCACGCCTTCGACTTCTCTGAAATCCTTAAAACACCTGTCAACGATCGCGCTGGGCGTATGCGACTGGAATCTCTTATTATCGTTTGTCCGATCCACAAGAAAAGGGGGATCCCTTTGTCTGCGCAACTATCGGGGGATAAGTCTCGGCTATTTCGTCTGTAAACTCCTAGAGAACAAATAGGAATTTTAAGGAAATTCTAAAAAAATATGTGTATTCCGGCCAATCTCGTCAGGATGGCATGTCATTTGATCAATATCATTTTTGAGAAGAGGTTATTCAACTGCCAACGTACGCGGATGAAATCAACGTGACACGGTCTGGTGGAGATCGAGGGAAACACTAAGTGTATGCTGTCCAAAAGAAAGGACACACAACATCGACGTCTTGGACGGAGCATCATAGTGGTCATCTATAACTTCAAGGCAGTCAGAGACTTAGTCTACGGCTTTTTAGCCACCTCAAATATTTGTCCTTGCTCTCAAGAGGCTTTTGAGTGCTCTCTCGAAGGATCAAAGCGATTTTATGCAGCGGATGAAAAAGTCATTGGTCTCTTCGAGAGAATAATTTCTGCAACCTGTTTGCGTTGCGATCATCTGAAGAAGATACAACCACGAATTATACAACCACGATACAACCACGATATTATACGACCCATGTGCTTGATTTCGAACTTGATTCCGATCAACTTAATTGCCCCAAATGGGGAATTAAACAAAAGATTACACATTGGCTAAGGACTGCTATAGTAAGGCCAATATTGATGTATGGCGTCATAGTCTGGTGGACGGCACTACAAATGAAGCAGGATCTTACCAAGATAAATGGTATACAGAGATCAGCATGCATCTGTATAACAGGGGCACTAAAAACCACGCCCACAGCCGCCCTAGAAATTATGCTGCATCTCCTTCCCATGGACACACTAAGCCTAAGAGAAGGCAACAGATGGGACAAAACCCACGGGAGGGGGCACAAATTAATATTACAAACATGAGGTTAACAGATTAAGGTTACAGATTATCTGCCACCCTTTATGGACTTCGAAATAAAACACAAGACTTTAATCCCCACAAGAGAAGAATGGGACGAAGACAAAGTCTGTAGCCCAGCTGCATGGGAAATCTACACTGACGGGTCAAAATCGGAAGAAAGCACGAGATCAGGCATCTGCGCCAGCTTACCAGAGATCTCCGATGCAATCCGACTACCCAACCAATGCAGTGTATTCCAAGCGGAAGTAACAGCTGTTCAAAAAGCAGCCATCCGACTATCAATATAATAGACGGTAGATCTATTGTTTTATACATAGACAGTCAGGCGGCCATAAAAGCTCTGGACGCACCATCAATAGACTCCAAAATGGTAACACTCTGCCGCTGTCTCTAAAGGAGATAGTGGCCAGATGCAATCTTACCCTCTGCTGGGTCCCCTGGCATAAAGGTATTCCCAGCAATGAAAGAGCTGATGAACTAGCAAGAAAGGCTTCGAGTATGCCAATGGCAGCAGATCAGGAGACACCCCACTCCCCGCTGAAATCAATAAAATCGCGATTGCGAAAAACGATACAAACCGCAAATGGTCTGAACTGTACACTTGCAGGATATCGAAAGCGATCTGGCCTATGCTAAATCAAGGAAGGACTGATTACCTCCTAAGCTAGACAGGAAGGTTATTAGTAGAGTGATAGGGGTGCTAACTGATAACTGTCTTATAGGCAGCCATGTCAGATGATTTGGGGCACCTTATAACGACTTCTGCAGAAGCTGTATGGATGGAGAAGAAGAGGAAACAATATTACACACAAACAAGAAGAAGACTACTAGGCGAGTACTACTTCAACAACCTTGAGGATCTGACTAACATTGATCCAAAGGACTTACTACAATTTCTTAAAGCCTCTAAATGGCTATAAAAGAGGAATACAAAATCCCAAGAGGGAAGAACTACAAGGTCAAATTGTAAATGGGTTTTGGACACAAAGCCGAACGTGACAGCACAATGGACCGGATGGTCTAAGTGAGCATGACTTCCATATCAGTCATGCAGTCACCCTACCTACCTACCTAATTGATGTACAACAGACCCGCACTAAATGTGAATTGAAATGCATTCCAAATGTGTCTGATTCGATTAATAGACGCAAGAGAACATCACCTAAGGTGTACAGAAGTCATATGTAGGTCCAAATCGGCCGCTGTGACAGTTAGAAGATGAACTAGAAAAAAGCTAAAAAAAGCCTATACTCTTGCTTTTCCAACTCGATGTGCGCAACTGGCTGCAGCTAGCAAAATATCGTGTTGGGTGAAGGGGATACGCTTCGGACCGTATGGCCATGCAAAGTAGCAGAAGAAGAAAACAAAAACTCCAACGCGGGTACTTCTTCTTTCTTTATCTTCCCAACGCGGCCAGTTCTTATAACAATGTCACACATTGCCGAAACACCTTTTTTGTAAAACTTAGCAAGTTAACGTTTGCTCGAGTAGAAGTCGATTTACTAAGCCTGGACGGTGTTGGACGAGAATACCGTGACTGCGATTGAGGCCAAGTCAGCATAGTAAACCGGTCGGACTGGCAATGGGAACAAACAGCTCGTCTGCAGATCTTGGTCGGGGGAAAAAAATGCCTGATGCAGGATTGAACAAGAGTAGAGCAAATTTTAAAACTGATATTCACCTATTTTTCACACACAACAAGTCGAGAAGGACCTCTACCGACTGGAATTCCTTGCAAACAACAAAACAACAACAATTTTTAAGACCATGCAAGCGGGAGGAGATCGCAGGCCGTAGTGCCACGCGAACAAAAAGAATTAAACAGAATAATGGTTGCGTGCAGAGTAAAGAAAGTCAACGGGCAACATCATTTTAAATACAGTCCAAAAATGAAATTCTCTCTCTCTCTCTCTCTCTCTCTGTCAGTAATTCATCAATCCATTAGGAACACGCATCGAAATAGCTTTTATTGAAAATGGAAACTCTCTAAGCTTTGAATTGCAACTTTCGCATATTTTATCCTTTGTAAACACTCTCGGCTCGTCGTTTCACCATCGCCCGCCTCCTTCTATCCTCACCACGGCATTCTCTCCATTCTTCTTTTGCTTAAAAATACAAAACCGAGTCTAGGGAAATAAACAAATCCGCCTCCACGAATGTCTTCTATTGTAATCAAAGAAAAGGAGCAAACAAAAACCAAAAAAAAAAAATACGAAAACGCATCACGAACACAACGAGAAAAATGAAAATGAATATCATCGCCGAGAGTTAGATGAAGGCAAAGAAGGGTTGCTCTCCTTTATCCGCGAATTTCATCCCTAAGGATGCGAAGACTATGCGCATGGCTTATTGAAGGTTTTCGCAATCGATTTTATTCTCCTTAGCATAACAAATTGGCTCACTGATTATCCCGTAGTGTGTTCGCCTTTCATACCGAAAAAAACAAACGAAAAATATTTTTGTGCTGTGCATCCATTTATTATTTAAAATATATTTGAAATCAATATGATAAAAAAAGTGAATAGTCTTCCCGAACGGAACTAGGATGTCGGTTGTTAACACTATCGATGCATAAAATGTATCCCGAGAGTGATTTGAACAACTCAAACTAGGCGTTTCCCCTTTTCGTTTTTACGTGAAGATGCTGCCTCTTTGGATGGGAAAATTTGTGACAAATTCATAAAATGTGAAGTGTGCAGAAGAAGTGATTTATTTTAGATATATTGCGGAAATTTGAAATTGATAAGATGGGGCAGACAAAATGGTTAACAACAGTTCTTCTACTCTTCATCGCTCTTGCTGCAGGTATTCAGATTGGCAGAACATTGTTATTTTTTTTCTCTTGCTATCAAATTCGATTGATTTCGAATTGGTTAAATTATTTTCTTGTAATTCGTAGTTCGAGCATCGGAGGATGAGGAACGTTTGGTGCGGGATCTCTTTCGAGGCTATAACAAGCTCATTAGACCCGTACAGAATATGACACAGAAGGTTGGAGTTCGCTTCGGGCTGGCATTTGTCCAACTAATTAATGTGGTAAGTGTTCTTTAAGCATTCGCCTCAATTAGATAATTGATTGAGTACGGAATTGTGATTAACGAATTAATTTGGCGGCTTTTCTGTGGTATTTGCTCCGGAATAAGGGTGTGCCTCTTATACCACGTTGTTCATTGTGTTCACGCTTTCATTTCACTTATCTTTGCTTTATGTTAAAGGTACGTACTAGAGATCTGCAAAGAATGTTCAAGACGTTCGTTTTATTTCAAGATCAATTGACTAGTGTACTAACCACTTGACAGTTGAAATTAATGAGTCTACTGATACTGTATGAGTTTTGAATTCAGTTTAAAAAAAAAAACTTAGTGCAGTGTTATAAAGAACGGGAGTCACAAAATGGACACTGGGTAATCTGAGAAGTCCAGATATTTTTGTTGATGAGCTTCTTAAATGATGGGTACACCGGATTACCGGATCAAGAGCGTATGACTTCCTTTTATTGTATTTCGGAGAAAATGGTTGGGACACACACAAACTTCGCGGAAAGTCCATGCCACTTAAATTAAAATCACGTTCTTGCTCCGATGTCCGTGTTTGTCTACGTTGAAAGAATGTAACCTTTTTTTAGCGATGAACTTACTTAATTCTCAGGCGAAGCAATCGCTGACGGTCCTAGGCACGCTGTTTCCTTATCATCAAAACCAAGTCTTGCGTCCACGATAACTTGGTTTTTATACCGGAGGTTCGGTTTTCGTTCCTTTTCGAACCAGGCAGCTCGGATTCGAAGACCCTCTTTGCTGGAGCGTTGTTGTCCATGCGCTCGATTTGGACAGGCGAGTGGAGTCGACGGATTTTTGCCTTCCAGACTACATTCACATCTTTGTACAGCTCGTAGAGTTCCCGGTTGTGTCTCCTCCTCCATTCAACTTCCTCGCAGACTGGACCATATAATATATCCCAAGTAGAATTCTTCTTTCAAAGCCACCAAGATTAGATCTGCTATTTTGCTTAAAGTACATCTTTCGAATCTATCAGAAACTGGCAAAATAAGGGCTTTGTATGACATGATTTTGGTCCTTCGAGTCAGAAGTTTCGAGCCCAATTGTTTCAAAAAACCGAAGTAGCACCAATTTCCAAATGCGATGCCATTCGTATTCAAGTTTGCACCGAGGTAGACAAACTCCTTCACTGCCTCCAAATTGTAGCTGTCGATTGATGATTTATCTCAGGTGGTGTCTGGCGGAATGATTCTTAGTCGACAGCAAATATTCTTCAGCTGTGTCGACTTCTTCGAAGCTTCGTGGGAGGACCACTTCGTCGACTAAAGATAGGATTTCTTGATTCCCTATAACTCTCTCCAAGTCGTACCAGTTAAGCAGCTGTTGGGAGTGATGCTGCTTCAATACATCCACTGTTCTCTGCGGGTCAGTAACAAGGTTACCCTCATAATTTCGAAGAGCCTGATGCTTTTTTTATTTAAGGCCCGTATTTTTTGTTTCTTCCTAGACTCTTCGATGTCATTGAGTTTGCGTGAGACCTTTTCTTTGGGCGTAGACGTTTTTCCTCCTCCCGTCTACTAGCCCGGTACTTATCTTGCGCTGCTCTAGTGTTTCATTGCAGCGTCTTTTGGTATGCCTCATCGGTTGCACATTTTCGGCGGTGGTAGGTTGCCTACAGCTGTTTTAGCTCGGCGTTGGCGTTGGTGTTCAACGTTGGCATACCGGAGAGTTTCTCAATTAATTGCTCTTCGTAGTCTCAAGCAATTTCCGGTTTGCTCAGGCGTCCATGTCAAAACTCCTCTTTATTGGCAGATCATGCTCTAGACTCTAGACTGATCCAAATGAAATGTTGTTCAGAGAATTCTCGACGATCAACGACTTTACTTACTTATCAGGGCGGCAACCCATGGAGGGTCCGAGCCTGACCAATTGCTGCCTTCCATCGTTGACGATCCTGGGCACGCTTCCAGTCATCAAGACCAAGCTGTCTTGCATCCGCGATTACTTGGTCTTTATACCGGAGATTCGGTCTTCCTCTCCTTCTCGAACCAGTAGGCTCGGATTCAAAGACCCTCTTTGCTGGAGCATTGTTGTCCATGCGCTCGATGTGGCCAAACCAGTGCAGTCAACGGATTTTTGCCTTCCGGACTACATCCACATCCTGGTACAGCTCGTAGAGTTCGCGGTTATGTCTTCTCCTCCATTTGTCTTCCTCGCAGACGGTACCATATTAAGCAATTATATATACTGCATATAATCAGCAATGCAGTTTTGCTCAGCGTCCAGCTTTCTGTTCCATAGAGCAGGACTGGCAAAAAAAGAGTTTTGTAGAGCATGATTTTGGTCCTTCGAGTCAGGAGTTTTGAGCCCAGTTGTTATGACAAACCGGAATAGCACCGGTTGCCAAGGGCGATTCTACGACGGATCTCCACTATGATGTCGATTGTGGAGTTCACGTTTGCCCCGAGGTAGACAAACTTTACTACCTCGAAAAAAACCGGAAATGTAGCTGTCGATCGTGAAATTTTGTCCAAGGTGGTGTGCGACGGTTTTTTGGTCGACAGCATATATTTCGTTGTGTCCTCATGGACCTTGAGACCAGTTCGTCTCGCCTGAACTTCAATCGTCGTAAAAGCCTCCACTACGGCATATTGAGAACTCGCGATGTCGATGTCATCTGCGTACCCCAACAGTTCTACGACTTTATGAGTACCGAATCTTTGATTTTCTTGACGTCTTATTCATCAGTTGTTGAAGGGCGTGCATTTCATAGTTTTCTCTGGTCTTAATGGTCTTATGCAACATGATCAAAGTTTCTGCGGTGATGCAGTAGTGATTCCTGGTCTTAAGCATTGATGAATAACATATTCATTTGTAGCAGAACGAGAAAATTTCACAGCATTCTTCAAAGTTTTAGTTTGGTCTTCCCTTTTTATCCGAACGTAAAATTTGTAATCACCAAAAAAGTAATCACACAGGAATTAATATTCAAATATAATAAAGGTTGATTTTTAAAAAGCTATAGGAAAGTTTTTTAAAAAAAACACATAAGATTCAGAAAAATGTATGAAATCTTTATTTGAATCGATTGTACGGTCCATATAATTTAATGTTTCAAGATTATTTCATGCAAATGTTGACCTTGACTGCGCCTCAAATGGTCCATCCGCTTAGTCCAATTTTGGCATACTCTTTCCAACATTTCGGCCGGTATCTCACGAATAAATGCTTCAATGTTGTCTTCCAATGCATCAATTGAAGCGGGCTTTTCTGTATAGACATGAGCTTTAACATAATAAGTCTAAGGGCGTTAAATCGCACGATCTAGGCCGCCAATTGACCGGTCCCGAACGTGAAATAAAATGTTCACCGAACTCGCCATTGTTGCGCGTGCTGTGTGACATGTAGCACCGTCTTGTTGAAACCACATGTCATGCAAGTCAAGCTCTTGCATTTTGGGCAAAAAAGTTGGATATCATCTCACGGTAGCGCTCACCATTCATAGTTACGTTACGATTCGCAACATCTTTGAAGAAGTACGGTCCAATGATGCCACCAGCCCATAAACTGCACCAAACTGTGACTTTTTCTGTATGCAATGCTTCTGGCTGATATTCACTCCAAAATCGACAATTCTGATTATTTACGTACCCATTGAGCCAAAAATGAGCTTCGTCGCTGAACACAATGTTTCGGTAAAAAAGTGGATCTTCGCCCAATTTTCCAAGAACCCATTCACCAAAAATTTTACGTTGCGGTAGGTAGCGTTGCTCGTTTGTAAGACGATTCGTAGTTAAATTATAGACCAAACTGAAGATGTTTGACAGTGAAACAAAACACGAAACGTGCGTCAGCTGTTTAAGCCAGTGTTGCCAAAAAGATAATAGCTAAAAATTCACCCTTTACTTGCATTAACGAAAAACTTTAAATTTTCACAACGAAAGCTGAAATATTTAAAGTACTTTCGTTACTTTCGTTAACCCAAGTTCCAAGTGAGAAATCAATTTCATCGGCAATAACACCCTATTCCCCATTTGTATGATCATTGCAAACATGTGAACCGGACATGCAATTCGTGACCGCGCAATAAAAACAGATAAAAAGCAAATACTTTCCTTTTGATAACAATTTTATGATCTAACTCACAACAACAAAACCTTCCTCGGCCTCTCACATTGCATTTGTACAACACATGCATTGCAAGAGAAATTGTTTGAAATGCAGAAAAATGCACGACAATGCTCCACTTAAACGCCTCGTTCTGGAGATTTGGGCCGAACCCGGTTATAGTTTTTGCAACGTCGATAGAGAATACATCTAGCTTTTGTTTCCCGCCATAGAATCTTAAATCTCTTTTGTTACAGCCCATCAAACATTGAAGTACTCCCTTCAAAAGGTTGTCTTAATTAAAAGCCTGGTCTAGAAAATTGGGAATTAAAATGAAAAAACTATTGATGCAGTTTAAAGGCCAAATGTATGTCCTTAAAAACAAATACAACATTTGGTTGCAAAGTACCTAATTTTAAGAATTATGCAACATCAAATCTGCTTAAAAAATACGTACATTTTTGTAAATTTCAAAGTCCCATTTTGAGCTAACGGTACCACGAAACGGATCATCAAAAGTCACCAAAATGTTGAATGTTGTTCTCATATTTGTAGACTCGAAAAACCTAAACCATTTGGCCGAAAAAATATGTCACTTTGGGTACTTTTTTCCACTTCGGGACCACTGTGAGGCGTATTTTAAAATTAAAATGTCTCACATTCTTATATCGCACCAGCAAAATAAAGAACGTCAAATGTCGGTTTGAACTTCTCGCCTGAATACACAGAAATGGGTACACGCTCCCAACCAGGTCAGCAGTGTTAGTTTAGCACTCATAGAACATCATTTTGAACAAACTACGAAAAGTTCAAGTGTTCAGAAAGTCGGCCAGGCGACTACACCCAAAAGTAAAGCCTTATCATCGTTTTAAACAGAAGAGCTGAATAGCGTCTCAAAGGCTGTACTTAATCCTGCTCCCTTCTCACCCTCATCCGAACAAAAAGTACATGTGAACCTATTTTTTTGTTCCAGAATGAAAAGAATCAGATTATGAAGTCAAACGTGTGGCTGCGTTTAGTCTGGTACGACTATCAGCTGCAGTGGGATGAGGCTGATTACGGTGGAATCGGTGTACTGCGACTGCCGCCCGACAAGGTGTGGAAACCCGATATTGTGCTGTTCAATAAGTAAGTTCAAAAACGCATTCACTTTTCTTTGTCTGACTTGTAATGCCTGCATTCCCGATGGTTACAGCGCCGATGGTAACTACGAAGTTCGTTACAAATCAAACGTGTTGATTTACCCAACTGGTGAGGTGTTATGGGTGCCACCGGCAATCTATCAGAGTTCCTGCACAATTGATGTTACATATTTTCCATTCGACCAGCAGACGTGCATAATGAAGTTCGGCTCATGGACATTTAACGGGGATCAGGTTTCTTTGGCATTGTACAATAATAAGAATTTTGTAGATTTATCCGATTATTGGAAATCGGGTACATGGGACATCATTGAGGTTCCAGCATACTTAAATGTCTATGAGGGCGATGGCAACCATCCCACGGAGACCGACATCACCTTCTACATCATCATCCGAAGGAAGACTTTGTTCTACACGGTGAATTTAATATTGCCCACAGTGTTGATTTCGTTCCTTTGTGTTCTGGTGTTTTATCTACCAGCTGAAGCTGGGGAGAAGGTGAGTTCAATTTCTGCCTGAATGATGCATAATTTTAATTGAATGTCTTCCTTTTTGGTCGTTTAGGTAACACTTGGCATTAGCATTTTACTGTCACTGGTTGTGTTCCTGTTGCTCGTATCAAAGATTCTACCACCAACATCGCTTGTACTGCCATTAATTGCTAAATATTTGCTATTCACATTCATAATGAATACGGTTTCAATCTTGGTCACTGTGGTTATTATCAATTGGAATTTCCGAGGACCAAGAACTCATCGAATGCCAATGTGGATACGCAGTGTGTTCTTACATTATTTACCAGCTTTTTTGCTAATGAAGCGTCCAAGAAAAACACGCTTACGATGGATGATGGAAATGCCCGGCATGAGTATGCCCTCACATCCGCATCCATCATATGGATCACCAACAGAGCTGCCAAAACATATTAGGTAAGTTATTAGACATGAGTGATTTTTGACTGTGTCGATGGCTAATAATGAGTTCAGAGCAAACTTAGAGCTGGGACATTATTTAGGACATCATATAAGTCACCCTTGCTGTCGTCATCCTTTTTAGACTTGAGCTTCGAATATGTCAGCTCGTCCGACGCCATCCGTAGAGAGGGATAGATAAACCGTGGTACATATTCTCTCCCCCTGTTCACATGCAATTACGAATGACGTTCCATGTCGGTTGGTTACTCCATCTCCGGTCAAAAGTGCTTGGCTGGCAGTTGGACTGTCAAGGAAGATTGCTATTCTATTCATTGGTGTTGTGTTCGGATGAGATTTGAGTTGACGACGGCTGCAGTGTTGCTCCAGTATGTGACTAAATACCCGCACTGATTCCGCAATTCATCTTTGAGTCGTCTGTGTTTACACTCACATCCCAGATGAGGATACACTTGCTATCCTAGTCTGCTCTAGGAGGGATATTTTAGGTGGAATGTAGTCTGTTCGAAGCCGTACTAGTTCTCTTGGTATCGATTCCAGAATGCCGAATGAAATCGCACTTTACGCTATATTTTGAATGTGAAGGTCGATAGGTAGAAGATGGAGATGGAGGTGTTGTTCTTAACGCGCCTGTTGTACCTTTGCATGTTATTCTTTGTATCTTGTTGAGCTTCACAATATTATAGTCTTTCCTAAGGGCCGGACCAAACTAGTGACCCACAAGTGAGGATAGTGCATACCACGGCTGTGTACATCAATCGAGTTAGGTGTGGTCTTAGGCCCCACCTTTTTCCAAAAGATGGCAGGTAAATGTAAAGCTATACATTCAGAAGTAAATGAAAACTAGCAAAAAGATTGACCATAATTGCATGTGGAAACTTAGGCAAAATTCATCATTTGTCAACTTTTTCCTGTCAAACAAAAAATGGCAGTACGTTGAACTCCAATTATCATTTTCGTACTTAATGAGTTATGCCTGAAGATGTAACAATCCTCTATTCTAACTTATGGGTAGTAAATATCATTCATATCGATTAAACCATAAAAACATAAGGAATGCTTTAACTAACATTCATAGGGATAAATTTGGGATATGTGGCTATGGTAGGTAGTTGATAGGATGCCCTTAGGCCATGGCCAACTAATACCAATGTCTTGGGTACATTGTGCCCTTGTTTGGGGTGTTTTCCCACCGTCAGACCTACTTTAGGTCTAAAACCACTCTGATCCACAAATGAATCTTAGGAGAACTTTTAGTTCAACCCCGCTTAAGTCCTCTAGCTCTACGAAGAAGTGTTTAGCCAGGAACCCCCACCTTTTCTTTACTTTACTAGGGCTGGACAGTCGCAGAGCAGATGCTGGATAAAATCTATTTCTTCTTCATCTCTGCAGCTTCTACAAAAGTCGTTGTGTGGTACGTTCAGACGCATATGGCACAATCCCTGCTAAGGTCTCCTATTCACATGCTTACATTCTTGCGATTAAAACCGATCAGTGATGCTGATCTTTTCTTGCTCAACGTTGGCTATAGATCCCTCGCCATTGCTGCCGTACAAAGGCTAAGTCATCGAGCTCTGGCTTCTCTATATAGAGTTTCTTCCTTATGGAGCTGATTGGCATATGCGCGTACGGGATGGCTGAGAGTCGCTGTCTGCCGTCGTTACCTTGGATACCAGTATGTCCTAGCAGGTACCCAGCAGAGGGATATGTGGGTATACTTATATTCTTTACATCTGACCATCTCTTGATCCAACTCTCTACTAATCCAACGACTTACCCTATTTCAAGGGAATTTTAAGAAATTAACGAAGTGTCTTTAAATGTGAACTCCATATTCCCATTAAGACACAAACATTATTTAATATTTTCAGTGCCATTGGGGGTAAGCAATCAAAAATGGAAGTCATGGAGCTATCTGATCTTCACCACCCTAATTGTAAGATTAACCGAAAAATCAATAGCGGCGGTGACTTGGGTGTAGGCGATTGCCGTCGAGAGAGTGAATCTTCCGACTCGATACTGCTTTCACCAGAAGCGAGTAAGGCAACGGAAGCTGTCGAATTTATTGCTGAACATCTTCGTAATGAAGACTTGTACATTCAGGTAATTGAAATTTCCTCTAAGTTAAGCAATAACGATGAACATGTTTGATTTATTTGTTTGTTTTTAATATTAGACACGTGAAGATTGGAAGTACGTAGCCATGGTGATCGATCGTCTGCAATTGTACATATTTTTCATAGTAACAACCGCTGGAACAGTTGGCATCCTAATGGATGCTCCACATATCTTCGAATATGTCGATCAGGACAGAATCATTGAAATCTATCGAGGAAAGTAAATGATTATGAAGCAGAGAAAGTTAACAAAATGTACTGCACACCCGTGTAGTTGCACAATACGAATGAAGAAAAACAAAACAAAACAAAACAGAGAAGCTTAATGAACATTTTCACTTTAGTTAAGTCTTACTTTATATATTATGTGTATGTATTTGCGTGAAAATCGGTATTCCAATCACAATCTGAAGAACTAGGATTAATTAAAAGAAAAAAAACAAATTCAAAACGCTCAAAACAACAACAGATCAGCATTCACACGTGTAGTTTAATACATAAGTTCTCACAAAGAACCGTAATATAAGAGTATTAGATAAACTTATTTAGCAAATAATGAAATAAATGAAAGAAGAGGTCTCAAAACCAAAATAAGAAAAACACAAGAAAATAAAATGAAATTTTTTCAATAACCCTAACAATGTAAGAATGTCACCGTGTTTCGTGAAACGGGTGATTTTGTGTTTGAAATTTTTGTGAATTGTGAATTTTTTTGTAATACATCAAGTATGATTGAATGTATTTTTGTTAAATTTGAAAAAAAGAAGAACACCAAAACGACGCAATAATAAATACAACTCCTAGTGAACAATGAATTTCCATCTCAGTTTGTAACCGATCGATGGACATAGAACCGTTTTCTACCAACTGCCTACTCTCGAATGGAGTATGTACATCAATCGATGGTCGCCTGACATTTATTTTGCTCAAATGGCAGTTTCAATCAAATGCTCAATTTTGTATCCTTCCCAATAAAAGAAAAACAAAAACGATTGCAACGAAAACTTTGTTTGTTTGACAAATGGTAACTGAATGTGTACCATTTTCAAGGCTTTCCAGTTAGAAGTTAAAATATTTTATTCATTTGTTGTGTGATTTGTTTTATTTTATCCTATCTGTGCCAATTTTGTTGACAAAATTAATTTTCGTATATGCAAATCCTGAGTCAAATATACACATAGGTAGTCAGTATTAAAGCTAAAATGAGAATGTTTCATTTTTTCTAAATACATATATAAATACAACTAGAAACGAAACAAATCTAACGACCGGTCGTTGAGGGCAGTATTAGATGTACTTTGTTATAGAACAAGAAAACGAAACAAAACAAAATTAAAATCCCCGAAATAATGTAATTTCTAAGAACTAAATAAGAAAGGCGTTAGTTATTATTTAAGTAGATGCCAAAAATTGAAATAAACAATAGTAAAACAAATTGGGTGTGATAATGTTTAATTTTCTCTTGCAAAGATGGGTTACTTTATGAGCCATGATTTGCGAGTGCTCAAAATACCTTTCTGCACGGAGAGAGGGAGCAGAGGTGCCTCTGCACATTGGTGTGATATCACGGCAATGCGAAGAACAAAAAACAAACCGGCAACAGCAGGAGAAGAGAGATTCATTCCCAACGACAACGGTTGAAGAATTGTGTAGTTACATATAAAATTAATACTGAATAAAACCATAAACGAATTTGAAAGTTGTTTCATTATATTGGTCTTAAATATCTGCGAATTGTGGACTGTGGTTAATATTGGGCTGGGATTTCATATTCGTGTGGCTGAAAACGAGTCTCTGAATTCAACTTTACGTCTGAAAGCATGTTTAATAGCAAACTGAAGGGCATTCCTAACGAGACGGACATTGCTAGTGAATTCATGGAGAGAAGGAATGCAATTGGCTTGCTGACTTGAGCATCGTTTGATAAAACTGAACAGTGCAAGTATCTTAGGTCTCATTCTAGAAACGAAATTAAGCTCGAAACTAAACATCCAGGAACTGCTGTTAAAAACCTATAAGGTGTAAATGGGGTCTACAACCCCGCGTGGTACACTGAGTGTTTATATCAGGCCATACTACTGTATGGTGTCGCGATTTGGTGAACAGAGGCTAGAATACAAATACGCCAATGCAACGGAAGGCGTGTTTATGTATCAGCGGAGCACTAAGAACAACTCCTTCCCAGGTACTAACCATCCACCCTCATCTCCCGCATCGCCGATAGACTTATTCGGCAGACAGGCTGCTGCTAACACGGCGATAAGACTGAAATCGCTGCAAATGTGGACACGATATCCGCACCAGAAGACACCAATGTCGCCCAGATCATACTGGAAGGCGTGAGCGCGGGAGTCCACTCTAAGGATGTAAATATCCAATCGTCATTCCGGCTACGAAATCACTGTGACGTCTTTCAGGCAGAGACTATACCTATAAAGGAATCCAAGACAGCTTGGCTAAATAAAAACAATGTAATATCAACCACAGATATCGTGATCTGTTCTGACAGCCTGGAAGTGATCAGATCTCTGAGCGCAGTCACTTTTAAAGACGTCCATGAATTACCGCCTATCTCTTAATCCTACACTGCGCAGTGTAGACGATATGATACAACTCAATTCAAACTACTCTTTTACACTATGGAATCAAAATTTTACTCTGTTACCGTTTGTAGATGATCTGCTACATCTATTTTGAAGGGCATAAGTAGGCTCTAACTGTAGACTTTGACATTTTGGTCATTCGTCATCATAGTAGCTAACTTCAACTAGTGCAAATATAAGCGGGTACAAAACCTTTTTTAGAATAAAAGTATTAAAAGAAAGAACTAATTAAAAAGTAATATATTCGATACAGGTAAGAAAAGTGAAAGATAATAAAATTGAGATTTTTTCAGAATTCGATGTGCTTGATTGAAAAAGTCGTTCTTTTGTGAGTTGTAACATTTCTGATACGTTGTGCTTTAATGGGTGAATTTTGTTGCAGATAGCATGGCAAATTTCAGGGAGGGGAAAAGGTTGACTGATCGTGATATGGAGGAGATAGTGGCACATCTTTCAGAGAGTGAGGATGACTTTGATGGAGAGACGTCTGATGATGTAAGCAATCAGGACCAAAACTGTAGTTCTAGTGATATGCTAGCCATGCCCATTGAATTGGAAGACGGAATAGCTGGAATGGTTGCAGATGAAGAAAATAATGAGGCTAATTATAATACCAACGAAGAAGAGCAAGAAGTTGGGGAGGAAGACATATCGCGTACACGGGATTCCAAGAAAGAAGCCAAAGAACTGAATGTATACAGACACATTTTGTGGAGAAAAAATGTGGAATACATTGTCTTGGAACAGTAAGAAGACAAAGGATTCCCAATTGCAAGCTTCCTGGCGACAAGGATTTGGCCAAAGAAAAACGTTGTACGTTTCAAGAATTTGTTGCTGATATGGAGTAGAGATAGCAGCTGTGGTTTAGAAAGACAATAAAATAGTTAGCCTCATATCAACTTTTACTGGAGAGCTACCATTTTCAAATGTAAAATGCTTCGACAAGAAAGAAAAAAGGGCTGTTGAAATCCCTTGCCCTAATTTAGTAAGGGAGTATAACAGACACATGAGAGGAGTCGATCTCCTGGATGGGTTAATTGGGCACTATAAGATAAAAATGCGCACCAAATGGTACCTATGACTATTTTGCCAGTTGCTTGATATGAAAATGATAAATTCGTGGATGTTCTACAGAAAATGTTGGAGTAAAAGGGGAGAAAGTTATTTATCTCCAAGTGATCTGGAAAAAAGAAAGCTCTTTATCTCCAGCAAAATTTCGAGCTGAGGTTGCATATAGTTTGTGCAACCGAGGCATTCAATCTGCAAGCAAAAAAAAGGGAGGCCAAGTGATCTGGAAAAAAGGAACGCCCCGCAACGATAGCTTACATACCACCTAAGGCCGTGCGTCGGGACTCATGCAACGATGTAAAATGCCGAACTGCAAATCATTTTCTTTTATAAAATGCTCAAAATGCGGCTTACACTTCTGTCTTAGTAAAAATAATAACTGCTTTGTAAAATTCCACACCGAATAAAACACAAAGTCTACCACTGCACGATGTAGCAGATATGATATAATCAGTTTTTCCTACATAAATAAGGAATAATTAATAGATTTTTTTTATCATTTTTCTAGTATTTGCAGCCATAAATTATATAAAAACATATTTTTTTTTCTAAAAAAATGGAAAATCGCGCAGTTTGGGGTCAACGCGATGGCCAAGTATTTTAGCATCCAACTTTTTATAATGTACTTATGAACACTGTAATATGGACGGACTCGCTAAAAATGACAGAAGTTCCGTACTCTATCCGGATGTAGACCTACCACCCATGCCCATGGCTACTGCAAAGCATCTACTGAAGCTTGAAACGCTTACTCACACAAATCGTAGTTGGTCCACCGACACTATGTGCCTCATTACAAAACAGCTATGGCATACCATCGATCCAAGACGCTCACGCAGCCTGATCAAAATGAGTAGACATAACCCTAGAACCATTATCGGCGTCATACCCGGGCATTGTGCCATTGGAACACGTGCCTTCACATTACGCCTCCCCTATAACGATTTCTGCAGAAGCTGCAGAGACGATGAGGAGGAAGAAACTTGCACATTTCCTATCTTACCTAAAATTTCTACCTAACCTAACCTATTTACTTCTCAGGCCGGTGACCCTTGGGGGATCTGCGCCTGAGCAAAAGCTGCTTTCCATCGCTGACGGTCCCAGGACCACGCTGTTTCCAGTCAATAAGACCAAGCTGTCTTGCGCCTTCGACGACTTGGTCTTTGACTTTTCTTCTCCTCCACTCACCTTCCTCGCCACGGATCTATGATCTGACGTAGAATTTTCCTTTCGAATGCACCAAGAATCAGCAGGACTGGCAAAGTAAAGATTTTGTAGCAGATATTTAAGACCTCAAAATTGCAGCTGTCGACTATTATGTTTTGCCCTAGTTGTTGTGTTGCGACATTTTTCCCTGGTCGAGAACATATATTTCGTCTTATCCTCATTGACCAGCTCGTTTCACCTGCTTTTCAATCGCCGTGGAAGCCTCTACTACGGTGCCTTAGGAACGGGCGACGATGTCGATGTCAGCTACGTATTCCAACAGTCGGACTGATTTGTAGAACATAGTCCACACTATTTGCTGGAGCGTTGTTGTCCATGCGCTCAATGTGTGCGTTTCGTGTTATCTCTTCCAATACCAGATTGAACAATTCACACGACAACGCATCCCCTTACCGAAATCAGGTGCGGGTTTCAAAGCTCTCGGAAGTCCCTTAACCAAACTGCACGATGCATCGCGTTTGTGTAGCATGGTGCGAACAGCGTGCGCATTGCAGGCCGTTCATCGTCAACTCACTTGAGGAGATCTCTGCGATGGATATTAGGAAACTCATGCCTTTCTTAAGTATCTCAGGTTGGATTTGGAGACAGCACGAAAATACACCTAACTGGGTTCTCACCGAACCACTAATTCTTCCTACCTACCTAGCCTACTTCTTACTCCTTTCAGTCATCAAAACCACCTTACATTTCGCCCCGATCACGTGGCATTGACACATAGTCGATGGACATTTGCCTTCCGGACTGCATCCACATCTTTGATCAGATTATAGATCTCCTCGCAGGTAGGACTTTTCGATAATGCACCAGTAATCATCTCTGCCTTTCTACTTATCTTTCAACTTTCGGTTCCAATGACATGACATTTGCAACTGATTTGCAAGAGTTTTGGTCCAAGCCCAACACCTTGGTTGTACATGATGTTGTTCTGTCGCTAGTGGAGGGGACCTACAGTTGTGTGCCAACTCCGACAGTGGCCAACCTTGAAAATTGTTTCGTGGTACCGGGAATCGAACCTAGACACCATAGCTTCAAGTGCGTAGCAGTCGACGCACATACCTGCTACACCACAATGACCACACAACAGCCATTTAATGGCCAATCAAATTTCTTTCCATGTTGAATAAAATAAAACTAAGCTCAAATGCAGGTCACTCAAAACTTTTAATATACATATGTACAAGCTCATTTCGAAACATCTTATAACTGAGTAAAGAACTGCGAGATTGGCTTTGATTTGCTTGAAGGAACTCCTCCAGAATTGTTCTTCTTGACAACATTGGGTGACTGTGTGACTTTACTAGCAACTGTGACCATTTCGGATTTGTTCAAATTGAGCTGCAGGTCTCTGGCAAAGTGGTAGTCTAGATGTTCCGGCATCAAATCTCTGTGCATAGAGCGACCGCATCTGTCGCACGTCACCTGAGCCGATGTGGAAGGCCCATCACACTGTGTCAGTGGCGCCATGAATTTCTTTATATCGCATGCAATTTTGGGTGAATTTGGTTTCATTTTTTTGCTTACACTTGGTCCAGCTGGGGGCTTTGATTTCTTTTGTGAGGAGGTCTGCGAGACCTTCGATTGAATCTCCTTGCGATATTCTTCTCTTTGTTGACGACTGAGTTCCTCGGCAACGTGTCGATCTTGGTGACACAGAATTACTGCGTCATCACAGAGAATACTTTGACCACAAGTCTCACATTTCGTAAAGAACTCCTCTCGCAATTCGGGTGTGGCGAGTTCAACATAGGACGACAAATAGGCTTGCTCAGCTCGGGATGTGGATGCTACCGGCGGTGATTCTTGTTTTCTCTTCAGCGAAATAGGTTCGCTGAGTGGTGTGTTTGTGTGTGAGGTCTTGGCAAAGAATGATTTTGACGCCTTAGGTGAGTGTGATTTGGAATCCGCAAGTTTAGCACAAGACACCTCACTGGGAGGCTTCGAATGCGATGTGGAAGCCTCTTCTGGTGACTGTTGTTCTATTTTCAGAGTTATAGCTTCTTTGACCGGTGAATTTGCTTTCAGTGCTTTGGCGAAAAATGATTTTGAAGCCCCTGTATGGTCGGACGGCTTAACAGAGCTATTCAATGAGGTAACCTCGCCCTGTGATTGTTCAGAAATTGTCTCATTGCAGTATAAATCGTTTGATTCAGTTCCTGATTCGAGTTTAAAGCTTTCGTCCTGTTTTTGTTGCTTGATTTTGTTCAGATGGGCAGCGAAGAAACTTTTTGGCGCTAGTTTCGCTGATTTCTCCGCACAGGCTGCATGGTTGATGGTGGGTTCCTTCGCTTTTTGATTTGCAAACATTGTTTGCAGAAGATTTGTCTTGTCAGCTGTTGTTGTAATATTTGTGTCCTTCTCCGCCGGTGTTGAGACGACACGAGGTTCCTTCTTCTTTTGATTTGCAAACATCAGCTGGAGAGTGTTCTGAGCGCCACTGCTTATGCTTTCGAATTTGCCCACACTGATGCCAAGAAATTTGATGGGATTATTCAACGCGAAATCACTGCCTGGCTTGAAGAACTGGTCTGTGTTCCGTTTGAGCACTTCCAGCGCACACCTCTGTATGCCGTCGGGTTCATAACTTGTCAGGGCGGAGCTTCTGGAGCTGGACACGTCTTCAGAGTTTATTTCTTGCATGTAACTGACAACCATTTGCTTTGCACGCCGATTGTTTTCCTCTACATCCTTCTCTAGACGATCGGCTATTTCGTTTGCCAGCTCTGTTAACCAGTGTTCCAGGGTTTTCAGACCCGTGATTGAATTTCGACCGGGAAATTTTTTGCAACAGCCAATACTTTTCGAATAGAAACGTGGCGTGACAGCCTCCAGATCAATCCCTCGAGAAAGAAGATATATCCATGAGCTAAGAATGATTGATGAAAAAAGTGTGTACAAGTTTTGGCATGTGGACGACTTACCCACTCTTCTCGTCGAGCTTCCTCTGCAAGTCTGCTTCGGAGAAAGTCAGTAGGTCGCCTAAGAACTTTATTTGCAGTCGTTCACAGACCTCTTCACCGAACTTGGCACCGAGACCCTTGATCTTATGCACAGGCAACGTGCGGAAGAGGGAATTTATTTGCGACAACGGCAGGACTGTTTGCTTGTTGGGTTTGTTCATCCCACAAGCCAGCTTTGCAAGGATTTTGTTATGAGCTATTCCTGCTGAACACTCGTAAGTGGTTTCATTTTTAACTGCAGCTCGAATTTCGCTTGAAATTGCTGCACCAATCAGTAAGCGTAAGTCGCTCTTTCTCACAGCGGGAGTGTCATCTACGTCGTAGACAAGGCTGTATTCGTCATCATCGCATGGTTGGCTTATTTTCGCGGTTATCTCTCCGATATATTCCCCAATTGAATCGTAGCCCACAGCATAGGTGCTAGATAACTTCTCTGGTTCGAGAAGGAATGTGCCCTTGAGATGAAAAATAAGTCAATGCTAATAACAATCCATAAAGAAATCTCTGCCCTACAGCATCCATGTTCTCCATCCTTTTGTTGACCTCCGCTGTAATGTCCAAGTACGCCTCATCAACACTCGCCCTCTCCAAGAGTGACGTGAATTTCTGCAGTACACGGGCGACTTCTTTGCCAGCTTCTCGATACTTGGTCAGATCTGCCTTCTCTCGGACATTGGGCACCTTCACAAGCACTATGTCGGGACATTGTGTTTTTGCCTCATCGCCGCGCATATGACGGGTGACACCTTTGGCTCTGGCCGCATAATTGACGGCAATTATACTTAAGGGAATATGCATGGAATTAAATATGTATGCAAACGCAATTTTCTGTGTTTTACCCTCCACCTCGCCATTCGTTGTATTGTACCACAGCAACTGGCTTTCCCGCCAAGTTAGGATCTAGCTTCTCCTCCACTTGGCAATAGAAGCAATCCATGTCAACGAGTAAAACAACGCGATCATACTTGTTTGTGATATTTATAAAATTTCTGCTTGATGTCATTTTTAGATTTTGTTTCAAAATTGCATTTCACAAGCTGCAGCAATAAGAGAAGAGTTCACAAAATTTTGAAAACAAATAAACTGCAGCGAACTGTCAAAATATGGCGACGATGACAGCCTGACTGTGTTCGTTGGTAATCAAAAAAGTTTGGTTTACATGTTACCTTCTAGAGCTATTTTTCATAGCAGCGTTTGTGGCGTTCTATGAAAATTTGTCGCAGGGAATCGTATGAATCCATGTATGCTATGAATGCCGTACATAGGGTTATGTTTTTCTACGGTCTGTCATTTTAAGTGTTTTGCCTTCTTGTTGGCTGATTTTTAAAATAGAAATCGAAGCTGTAAGGAATTATATAAGGTGATTATAGCATGTTGATGTAATCATTTCTCCAAGGATTTACTAAGAAATGAGGAGAGGCTGATGTATGTCTAAGATCTTGCGGTGTGTCTAAGGCCGCTTTTACACACGATAAATTCGTCTGCAACTTTCCATTCTTGTTGGCAAGGGAGGTGAAACGTGCACGGGGTAGACCGAGTTGCGTGTGCTCGAGAATTGCGATTGATCCTTTGTATTCCCTTAGCATGTTGATGTAATCATTTCTCCAAGGATTTACTAAGAAATGAGGAGAGGCTGATGTATGTCTAAGATCTTGCGGTGTGTCTAAGGCCGCTTTTACACACGCTAAATTCGTCTGCAACTTTCCATTCTTGTTGGCAAAAGGGAGATGAAACGTGCACGGGGTAGACCGAGTTGCGTGTGCTCGAGAATTGCGATTGATCCTTCGTATTCCCTTTTATCTCTTTTTTGGTTTTTTTGAATTGCTTTATACTTGCCTTTTCAGCGTTGGGTATTGGAAGCATGCTATGCGTATGTAAGAAAGAGATGACACATGTGTGAAAAGGTGGGAAGCGGAAAAATTGAGCAGGAATTGCAGCTGGGTTATTTCTACATGCAAAAGTTACTTGCGATCACAAAAGGGAATTGCAGAAAATCGAGAGTAAAAAGTTGCGTGTGTAAAAGCGGCCTAATGTGAGTCTACTTTGTGTCAGGTCTGCCTAGTCCGGTGATATTTCTTTTGTTTTAAGCCACTTGTGGTTACTTAGTTACTTCTCAGGCCGACTATCCATGGAGGATCTGAGCCTGAGTAATTGCTGTGTTCCATCAATAACGGTCCTCGACTGGAATATCAGCTCCATATGCCCCATAGACAAAAAAGGCAATCCTACCTCTTGCAACAACTATAGAGGTATATCCCTACTCAACGTCGTCTACAAGATCCTGTCCAGCGTACTGTATGAACGTCTAAAGCTCCGCACTAATCGGCACGTACCAGTGCGGCTTCCGGTCCGACAAATCCACTATAACACTTCACACTAAGGGAAATCGTGGAGAAGGCCAGCGAGTTTCAAACCACATTTTCATCGATTTTAAAGCCGCATACGACAGCTTTCATCGCAAGGAGCGATGCGATGGCCGAATTCGGGATCCCGGGAAAACTGATCCGGTTGTGTCGCACCACGCGAGGTTCAAGGACCTCCGAACCGTTCGAAGCCTGTACCAGATTTCAGCAAGGAGATGTGTTTCGTGTGATTTCTTCAATCTGGTACTGGAGAAGTCAGTGCGGAGGGCAGCTGTAAACACGGAAGGCACCGATAGCGGCTACAAGGCTGATTAACGAATGGAAACTTGTTTTTTTTAAATCGTAGGGATTTCTCGATAAGTCGCACCAGCAAGTGTAGGGCTCTGATTTTTCGCTGATATTCTTCTGCGGCTGGAATTTCTCAGTGCTACAGAGAAAGCGGATATCGATAAATGACATGGACTGATATGTCTTAGATCTTTACGTTAGAAGTGGCTCGTTTTGGGAAGGAATAGGTACTATTGTGTCCTGCTTTGAGGGCAGTACGACAAGAAACCTTAGAATATAGTCTCCACGCATGGGAGTATTCGCTGTAAGATTTCCTGCCGTTCAGCAGGGATAATTTCTTCCGGGTCAAGGAATTTGTAAGGCTTCCAGTTGTGTATTGTCAAGAGTGGTCTGTTGTTGTTGTAAATGTGAGTCATTGCGTGGTAAAATGCTACCAAGTAATATTTCCAGTGATTCGCTATTGCGGACTCAGACTGTACTGAGATATCTTTGGGAAAAGCGGACCAGTTTTGATGGGATATATGTTGAGGGGACTGATGGTTGAGGTCGAGAATGACGTACAGGTGATACGAGAAGGAGTGCAGAGTTCTGTCTAGTGTTGATGTTGCACATTCTCTATTAAGGAGGATGGGTCTTCTTGGTCCGTTGGGGATTTGGTTGGCATCCAGAACCTCGAGCTTCGCACTTGGTCACAGGATCCTTTGCGACCTCCTTTTTCACATGTTGGAGGCGACCGTGCCTAGTTTACTCTCCACCTCAACCATGTTCACGATCGCAACGTTGTTTTGGTCTTGGAGGGCTGAAGACTGAAGTCCTTAAGTTGTTCCCAGCAAATCCATAATAAACCTTTAATGCAATTGAAGAGTCATAAGCGGTCGAAGGCGGTGGAAGAATGCTTCATCTGCTGGGTTATACAATGCGACGTTCATGGGAGTTTTCGAAATTCGACATCTTGGTTCAAAGGAGGAATGAGACTGAATCTACACCTACCATGGATGAGCGAAGGGTACCAAGATCTGAGGTGGAAGCAGAACCATTCGCACTCCTTCCCCTCCAAGCGCCATTCGTTGTGCAATGTATAAGAAAAAGTGTACAATTGAAAGAAAAAGATGGACATTAAAAAAATTCACGGTTTAAAAAATATCAAATCGTCTTTATTTACAAAAAAAATCTTTCAGGAACAGGCACTTAAAATAACTCTTATGTCAAATATCTTGAGGCATTCATGAATTCGCACAGATATCATTCAACAAATAAAATAAACAAAAAGTAAAAATAAATAAATTACAAAAAAAAAAACAAAAAACAAACAAACAAGTTACAACATGATGACACTTTGGCTTCGAAACATACTCTTCTGGTTGAACCGGACTTGAGAACTTAATGCATTTTAATGTGACATCTTGTTTTTGGAATAAATTACAGAGACACTACCAACGCGTCGTTCGTCGAACACGGGAATTGGTATGTTTTCCTTCATGCCGATCGCAGTCAAAGCTGAGAATGAACCGGCCGAACCGTCAGCAAGATCGTGGCCAATGCTCTCTAGGTACTCGAGTAATTTCTGCGGAGAAACAAGGTTTGGATTAGACAAATGCTGGGTGATTGAAAGTAAAGAGATTCACCTCATCGACGCCGTTTTCATGTTGCACCAGCATTGGTGCCAGCTGATGATGCAAGCGCTTGTCCTGAACGGCATTGTGAATGTTCTCACCCAAAATAAGGTACTTGATAATGGTCTAGGGAAGAGAGAGAGAGATGAGAAAGGGGTTTCATCGCTGTCACTCCGAGCTGTCTTACCTGTGCAACGGAAGTGGTGATCTTTGATCCACCAGCTGCTCCGACCAGCAATCTTACGTTGCCATTATGGTCGACAACAACGCTGGGGCACATCGACGACATGGGACGCTTTCCTGGCTTGATGTAGTTAGCAGGCGACGCTGGAATGCCATAACCGTTCACTGTTCCGGGAGTAGAGAAATCGTCCATTTCATCGTTCAGAATTATACCAGTCTGTGACGAGCGTACTTTACCACCAAAGCTGTGAACACAAATTCATTACCAAAAGGAACTCAGTGGAATCAGCTCGAACTCACTAATTGTTAACAGTACTGGTAACAGTAATGGCATCACCCTTTACGTCTAGCACAGCCATATTGGCGGTCCCGTGATCATCGTGATGGGAGAACTCCGCGCCGTAGTACTCGAACTCCTGGAAGGTCCTGTCATCGAAAATCAGCTTGCGAATCTCAGCGGCGAACTCGGGGCTCGTAATGTTGTTGAAGACATCCTCAATTTCGGGATTGAAGTGCATGTCTCCCAGCTTGGTGCGCTGGCCATAGGCGTGCTTGAAGCTCTCGATGACATGATGCCAGTAAAGGTGTTCATGTTTATGGCTGTACCCACTCATGATGTTCAGAATCAACGAGAGCACAGCTCCACTGGACGGCAGGGGCGTTGTGTAGAGCGTGTATTCGTGTGAGATGTTGGCCACAACTGGAGGTTCCCAAAGGACTCTGAAAGAGAAATAAAGTCATCATCTGTGACACTGCAAAGGAGACCCCTTTTAAACTCACTTGTATTGCTTGAGATCTTCTTCGGTGATGATGCCGCCCAGGCTTTGAACGTCCTCGGCGAGCTTCTTTCCCAGCTCACCGCCGTACAGCACACTGGCACCCTTTTCAGCGATCAGCTCCAGAGTTTCGGCCAATTTTGGACGTGTGATAATGTCACCTTCCTCCCACACTGTTCCCGTGTGTGGATTGACGAAGATCTCAGCCATGGATGGCTCGTTTATAATTCTGGTCTCATATTGCTTCATTGCGTTGTATAGGTAAATTGATACGGCATGGCCGTTTTTGCAGAGATGAATGGTTGGCTCGAAGAGCTGCTTCCACGGCAGAACGCCATACCTCTGGTGCAGAGTCCAGTAGCCAAGGATCTCGCCGGGTACAGCAGCAGCTATTGCACCTGAAAATTGAAGAAAATTAGTCTTGATTGTATTCATTTTTATTCATGTGTCATTGATTTCGTTAACAATTTGAGATTATCTGCTGTTACTCCACTTTCTTGACGTTCGGGCTCGGCATGAAGGTGCCTCGCCAATCGTTACACAACAATATCAAGTCCCAAGTAAGGATTGTAGCACCAACCGAAGAATGTTGGTGTCATTTGAGTTGTTGCTGAAGATGAGACAATGGTTTATGTAGGCGGCATAGAACATAGACTCGATCAAAGATTATAACGGTCCGATAACTAGGAGACTAGATCAGGTACATGTCCACCTCGAACTGTAGACCCATTCAAAGAGGAAAAACATATGCCTTGTCCGTGTGGTGTCAAATGAGAATAAGTGCAGACAATTTGACTGATGTCTAAGAAAGTTTGTTGTTGTGCGCTGAAGACTTGCAGCATTTCTTGACATAGAGGGAGCCTTCAATAATGTAAATACCATGGCTATTAAGAATGCCCTTGAAAAGTCCAAAGTTGAGCAATCACTCACTACAGTCATACGCTGACGACTTGGTGATAATAGCTCGCGGTAAATTTCTCCCGAATCGCAGTGAACTAGGCATTAACCCACAAAACAATGAGGGAGTACTCTTCACCAAAAAGGGTCATTCCCCGAAATAATTTTCCAACAATTGAAGGGTATACCTTCCTCAAATTAACGGAATATCTACGTGTATCCTAGACAGAAAAATTAATTGGAAACTCAACTTAGTGGAAAGAGATCCCAAGACAATCCTGTGGATGTACACAGCGATTGTAAGGACAATCTTGACCTACGGCAGTGTAGGCCGCCCCGAAATCCACCAACCTAAGGCTGCTAACTAGAATGCAGAGTCCACATGACATGACAAGGTGTTACGGGCGGACAATTTCTACTACGACCGCTGGCCTAGGTGTACTACTACATCTTCTACCACTCGAACGTTGATAAATGACGTAAGCTGCAAGAGCTAATTAAGACCGTATGTCACATTTCTAGTGGCTCAAGCTTCCGATGTAGCGTCGAGTGGATCTAGCTTGCCGACAACAAGAAACCGAAGTACTACGCTATTGACATTGTCCACTTGAGTCGTATCTCCTCGCAACAAGTTTTGTGTCTGCGACCAAAGACTCCGATTTCGGCTATAAATACCGACTCCAGTGCAGAATATCATGCAACAGTGTGAATTCAAAATGAAACTTTACGGTAGAGTAGGCTTTTCACCCAGTCTCAGGTCAGTTTGATTCATTTCCTGTGCCTTTCAGTCGCATTCCTCTTGACGATGCTGGGCGCCGCCTGTGCCATGGAGGTACATCACGATGGTCGACCGGGATGCAAAACCGATCTGGAATTGAGAGTAAGGGACTACAGAAACAATTGGGATCCTACAGCATTCTGGAGGTGCACTGTCCAGGGACAAGCCGCCAAAATTATGAGGTGCTCAGCAGGATACGCTTGGGTGGACAGTAAGAAAGCTTGCGTTGACTGGGCCGACTGGATTTGGCAAGAGTCTGTCAATCCACCTTCCCGGGCTATTTAAAGTCTTCACTGATCGCTGGGGTAGCTGAGGGGACGACAATTGACAATTTGTTATGACTCGTAAAAATAACAAAACAAATATATGTGTGTATTGTAAAGGATTCATTGCGTTGGCCTTTTGAAGCGGTCTGTGGATGTCTTACTTGTATAGCCAACATAGCTGAACCCTCTCAATCGTCTACTTCCTCTTTGTGTCTGACCTCAAGCTGCAGGCCTCTCCGGCTTTATTGCTCAATTGGCTGTTGAAAACCAGGTGTCCGAATTACGGGAACGTTATACGCGTATGCAAGCAGTTGTACGAACGGATTTTGGAAAATCGTGCCTCGTGCGTCGACGAGTGAGTTCTGCACGATCTTCTCAAGAACAATATCGAAGAAGTAGCATGATAGTGCGTCGCCTTGTCTAAATCATTTTAAACTCCTCTGCGGGTTCGTTTCCGACCCTCGATGGAGTGGCGAGAGTTCTGCATCGTCATTCTGCTCAGTCTGACGAGTTTGGCAGGAATGTCGAAACTAGACATGGCGCTGTACAGCTCGTCTTAACGCAGGCTGTCTCATACTGCCTTGAAATCGAAGGACAAGTGGTGCTTGTCGGTATGCATTTCTTGGTTTTTTTCCAGGATCTGAGGCAGTGTGAAGATTTGGTCGATGGTGGACTTAGCCTGACATGGAACAACACTGACAAGGACCAATCAGATCATGTACGAATGGTTTTAGGTACTATAGAGACTTACCCTCTATAGTTGGGCGCAAGCAAGAGTATTTCCTTTCTGGTGAATCAGGCAAATGATGCTGAGATACTAGATCATCCAGCTGTCTTAAAGATTTTATCGGACAATCCGTCTGCACCGGCTGTCTTGTTAGACTCCAATCTTGATATTGCTGTTATGACCTCACCTAGATCGAGAACACCACGATTGTCAGACCGACACTAATGTACGTGGTCTCAGTCTGGTGGACAGCATTAAGCAAGGCTGTCAACTGTAAGGTACTCAACCGGGTGCAAAGACTGGTCTGAATGTGTATCAGCGGATCGTTGAGAAGCACTCCGTCTGATGCACTTAGCATACTCCTGCACCTTCCTGCACTGGAACTATTCAGTAAACAAGCAGCAGTCAGCACAGCCCTCAGACTCAAAACACTCCTCGGTCACTCAACTATTCTTAACGAATTCAACTTCCTTTCCAACGAACGAAACCGATCACGTACTATACCCAGCCATCTGCGATAGGAAGTTCTCCACCAGCAGATCGGATTGGTTGTCTGACAACCAGACGCTGCCCGATCACCTGCTTATCTATACAGACGGATCGACCTCAATATCGCTCTCTACTTGAAGCTCTCTGTTCAGGCAGAGACCATAACGATAAAAGCGGCACTGTCCTGGCTCAAGAACGATGTAATATCCTCTAAATTCAAGAAACTGCTGCAAAGAGTGTCATCAGAAGCGTTCAATGTAAATGCTGGCTCTCAAGCCCTTTTGGGCATTCTAGTATACTAAATAGACTACAAATTGAACATTCCGAGAGCGACTACGAATCGCAGATGCAAATAGGCACAGATGCGGACATTTTCTCAGAATTGTTGAACACAAACTATCTCTATCAGCATTCCTGAGTATGGCAGTGTTTTCCAAGCGCATATTCTGGTAGCTAAAGAAGCAACCATAATGATATCAATGTTGGAAGTCTCATCGGCTGATTTAACCATTCTAATTGGCAGTCATGCGGTCATTTAAGCAATTTCGACGATAGAAATACAAGCCAGTCGCGAGCCTTAGTATGCATCAGTCGATTACTCTATGCTGGGTTCCAGGTCACAGGGACATAGCCGGCAAAGGAGCAGCAGATGAACTTGCCAGAAAAGCGGTCGAAATTGACCCATGCCAGGCAATGGAATGGATTCAACCACCGCTGCCAGATGTCAGGAAGAAGGTGGACGACAGAATCCTAGAATTAGCTAACGAGGGGTGGACCGCTGTAATCTCATGTAAGACTACTCAGCTGCTATGGCCCAATAACAATAGAACTAAGACCTACAAACTGTGCTTCAATGTGGCAAAAGGTTACTCTATCGGGAACTAACCATCTAAAGTATAATGAAACAAAAATGGGACACGAAAAATACAATAAAAATAACGTAATAACATCCAATTATCCCACATTTTCAGGTTCATTGGATGATCACGGTCACGATGAGTACTATAAGTGTATACGGAGGAACACATTCCCCCTCTGGGCATCACAATTGGTCCACACGGACCTAAGCTAACCTACAGTCCACCCATGATCCTATCCTATCCTAACACCTCCAGGTTGCAGCAGTCCAGACTTTTGATTATATCAGATCGTGACAAGTCTAAAAGAATTAGAATGGGACTAAAAATATGACATTCAACACCCAGCTTAGGGTAGTGTTAAGAATAATTAACAGGCTTCAACTTCATTGTGGTAATGCACGTAATCACGAGCTGATGTAATAGATCTGCCCTTTCTGGCCTATTTCTCAAAATGACTCGCAATAATTCTATGATATATTATATAGAAGTCGATCTAATCTTGCCTTCTCTTCACGATGTGGGAATAAAAATATTGTAATAATTTGCGTTCGCGACGAGCTAGTACTAAAACAATACAATGCGATGTAAGATGCGAGATTTTATACAACCGCAAAAGCTAATTGTTGCAATCTGAGAGACTATCAATAGTACAGCCACCCATACAAACGTCACCGCCAAAAAGGTCGGCGTTGAATACAAACGTTTTATTTACAACCCAAACACCATTCCGATAGTTTGAGATGCGATAAGATCTAGAGAGTCTTAATACGATTCTTATCGTCACACCTCATGCTACGTACGACAATAAAGTAATAATTAAAACAAATGAAACAGTAACGACACCAAATGTGTGCGAAGTTTGAAGTGTTAGATACTTATGTATTTAACGTTCAGATTTTTCACTTTGTTGTTGTTCGCGTGTTAACAACATGTTTAGTGTTCGAGTGTTACTCTTATCGGGTGTGATATTTGTGCGATAAGATTTCAGCGATGCATGACGTCGGTCGCACGAATATTGAGCTATTTTTAAGAGACAGCACGATCGTTAAGCTTTGATTACATATCAGTTATTAGGCTTCGGTAAAAAACAAAATTATGCTTGTCAATAAACCTGAAGGATGCTCCTAAATGATGTAGACGGCTTTGTATTAGAACACGGAAATTCTAAATCACCCCAACTGCAGACTGTCATTGCCTTGACACAAGTAAATTAGTTTGTTGTTTGCAAGTCTGTGATGAAACTGGAAACTCTTGAATCCGTCCAATAAAGATATTCTGAAGGTTTGCCCTTAATTAAACTTAAAGTTTCGTTAGACTCGAACGAAAGCATGTTGGAAGTCAAAGTGTTCCAGATTGCCAATGGGAACTTACTGGGAATTTGAACACCTTCATTTCCGTACGTAAAGAGCCATTCATTTCGCTTCTAATGTGAGTAAGTAAAAGTGAACGAAACTGAGCGAAGTGGTTATTGTAGACACCCTGTCTCGTTTTTGTAAAGGGCGATCAGAGAGCATTGATTTTTTGTCAATTTTGTTATGTTTCAGCATGTGTCAAAGTCACCAATGACATCCAGCTGTCAAAATATTGACTAAGGCTTGCCATTTCCGTGTACACCGGTTGACAAAAATATATTAGAGAAATCTCAGCTCAGCTCAAAATGGTCGTCGACATGGCGTCATGGTGCAGGCAGTTCGTCGCGCCGTGGAATAGCTTAAGCGTGTGTACACCCTTTCGGACATTAAACCACCAACCAAACTGAGATTGGTGCGGTCTGAAGAAAACATAGCCGCCGTAGAGACCAGTGTCGAAATAGACCCAGAAATGTCGATTCGGCTCCGATCAGGTCTGAGAGCCAACCCGTCTCATTTTTCGCTCAAATTTGGGCCTACATCCGTTTAAGATTCTGCTGATGCAAGCCGGCCATCAATAGAAAACGCCAGAAATGTTGACCGGGGATCTGGAGTTTTTGTCTTAGTTTCATCTCATCATCTTCTCGGACTAGACCGATGTTTGGCTCAGTGGCTATGCCAACAATCAAAATTACCATTATTAGAGGCGAATGTGATCCAATAGTGCTCTACAAAGGATGAATGATTTTGTGCGCTAAACGATTTGATGGCATGGCCCCATAATCGAAAAGGAGGAGGAAACCGTCAATGGTCTCTGCCAGAGTCCAGCCAGAGCTAAAGAACATCGATATATCCGAGCTGCGTTTCCATCAAGACGGCCCACATGCCAAACAAGCGACGCAATGCTCGAAGTTGTGAAGGAGAAATTTCTCGACTGGGTCATTTCACTATAAGGGAATTAATTGTCCGCTCCGAACAAAGCGACCTGACGCCACTCGATTTGTTTTGTCACAACACACAAATAAGAATCTAAACCCAAAATGATCTAAAAAGATCGATCATATTTACCAGTGATAGTCTTATTGACGAACATATCCTCCGTTGATGCCAACGGGGCTGACTCTCGTGCAATTAACGTTTCCACAGTTCGGTTTGCACGTGTGTATATCGTGGCCACAAAGCCGCCCCCAATGCCCATGCTATGAGGCAGCATAACACCTTCACAGAGTAATGTTGCTATGGCAGCATCAACAGCCGATCCACCATCATCTAGCATTGTACTAGAATTTGTAAGAGAAAATGGATTAAACTTTTTGAAAGCTATATAGTTTGTAAGAATCATACCTTCCAATGTGTGCGCAACCTTTTCCATTTGACACAACGGCTCCCCTAGCTGTTTTCGATGATTTTAGTCCAAACACCAAGCCTAAGACAATGCCTGTCACTATGACGGCAGCTAAGAGGACCCAGAGGACAATTTTCTTGTTGCAGTTGTGGCTGAGAAGAAAAAGAAGTATGATGGATAAATAATCTGTGCATGTCACTAGTTCATCGGTCATAAAAAAGGGGAAAACCCATCGAATCAATCTAGAGGTATTTACAAATAAATTCTTTGTCCCGTTTCAGAGATTTGTGCTGAAGCTTGTAGCATAGTCAATAAACTGAACGGAAATAGTTTTAATTGGATGCTTAGTATTCAGATTTGCTCCTTTTATAAAGAATATGTATGGTACGGAACCTTCGGAGTGCGTGTGCTAGCTACTTACACTTGACCAGCTTGGCTTAGGCTAGACGCAGTCTACTGTTCAAATATCCAGTTCGTTGCTCGAAAATTGGTTTGCAGACGGACGGACATTGAAGGTCTCGGTGAGTTCATTTCCGACCTTGGAGCAGCAAGAGTTCTCCATCGTCATCCTGCTCAACCTGAGGAGTTTGGCAGGAATGTCAAAACTAGGCATGGCGTTGTATAGCTCGTCTCTATGCACGCTGTCATATGCGGCCTTGAAATCGACGAATAGGTGGTGGGTGTCTATCTGCATCTCTTGGGTGCAGGATCCGCCGTAATGTGAAGGTTTGGTCGATGGTGGACTTCCCGGCTTGAAACGGCACTGATAAGTACCTATCAGGTTATTCACGAATGGTTTCAAGCGCTCACACAAAACGACAGAGAAAATCTCAACGATGTTTAGAAGACTTATCGCTTGGTAGTTGGCGCAGTTGAATGGGTCTCCTTTTTTGTGGATCGTCCTGATACTGTAACAGTAAATCATGCACAGTTTTGGTTCCGTCGATTCCGTTCCGGTAATTTATATGTCTAAAATGGACCACACTCTGAATGGCTTTTTATCGAAATGTGGTTAAGATTTCCATGATCGAGTCTGACTGCACTGCACTGTTTCGATTGCCCAGAAACTCAAAATTAGGCAAAAAACTGTTTGGAACCATTTGAAAGGGGTTGGATGCAAAAAGAAGCTCGACGTGTGAACCTCATGGACCGAATTTCCAGAGGAGAAGTGACACCTATTGTGAATTGTGAAAGGTGTTCGTTTAGCTCTGTTAACTCGAGCACAGCTGCTACAGTTTGAGTATAGAGACATGTTTTTAAATTTAGATGGTAGTTCTCCTTTGGCCCGTCCTGTAGATCGAATAGCTAACATTTAGTCAGAAAATATGGGAATTTTGTTGCCTAATCAAAATGCTATCACACACATTTTGTCATTGTTGAAATTAAGATAGTCGATAGGAGGTTCTGTCTGTCCTTGTGGTACATCAACATTATTTTCGTTGCGTGTTCATGAATCCATCAGTTAACATATTTATAGAGCGATCGACCTACTGACGACCAATTAAACAAACTGTCAACAATGCCTTTCAAACAATGCATAATCTTATGAAATGGACAACTCGTCTGAGCAGTCGGACTGATCCATATGGGTGGAGCACGTGAGGAAAGTAGTTTATCGTGTTATAGGGCAATGATGTCATATCCATAAGATCGAACATCAAATGAATCACGTTCGCGTTGCAAAATTATTTTTGCACGTGGTCACATTTCATGTAAAAACTCAGTTCAAAGTAAATTACCGGTCACCCAACAAGAAAACCTTCAAACCCAGTGTTGGAGACTCTCAATCGTTTTGTGAATCAATAAACTACACTCTAGGGGGTTCCCTACAAAACTCTCAACTGCCGCCGTTTTTGGCTTTCGTCTGACAGGCACACACCTTCAGGCTAAGTCAACTGACGTAGCTGCGCATGCTAATGAATGTGGTGTACTTTACCCACTTAGGTTCGGATTAGTCTACACACACGTTCCGTACACGCTTTTAAATTTATTTTGATTTCTTTCGAGGACTTGACTCTTCAGCTGAATAACGACGATGTGAAACGCAACCAGACAAAACCACTCAAAGTGATTTCTTTGATAGCGCGAATGTACGCAAGTGGGTTTAATCGTTTTCACAGGGAAGTACATGCATACCGGCGATTGTGAGAAATATAACACTGACAATCGCGGAGCCAAACTAAGTGGAAGTTTAAACCAATTTTGATTACCAATCCAAAGTTATCCGGGTACAGCGCGGATAACCTGTGTGGATCTAGCTCTGTTTTCTTTCTAATCTTGTACATTTTTACATAATGATTTGGGAGGGAAAGGAACTGTCAAAATATGAAAAGTTAAAACTTCTTCTTACATCGCGATGTATACCACTTGTGGACCCTATTTGCTATCACTCTCCCTCTCTTAAGGGCTTATGAGATGGACATAACCTTGAACAGAACCACAACGGATTGTGTGGGTTTGAGCCTTTATCACAGGGGGATGATCATTAAGCTTCTGAAAAAGGGAAACTTGATGGAATGCATAACTGAGAAGGTACAAATATGAGTTCTTCCTGCAATAGCCAAAATAATAACTAGGATAGTTCTGGAACGAATCAAAGAGCATTTAAATTCAACGTTGTACGTCGGACAGGCAGGTTTTTGCCCTGGACTTCGAGAAAGATTTCGATGACTTAATCGAAATGCTATCTGTTTGGCCTTGCGCAGGGGAGACGTTTCGGAAAAAGGCTTCATATGAGTGTGTTAAGTGTCGAGTCTCACACCATGGTAAGCTGTCAGAGGAGTTTGAGGTTGTAGAGTGGAGTTCGTCAAGGATACATACTGTCACCATTTTTTTTTTTGTGGTTATCAGCGAAATGCAGCTTTGATAGAAGAAAATATTGGGATTCGATGGACTATGACATCTTACCTTACACAGCTTTTCAACGCTGAGGATGTCTGTCTACCTTTCATATCGGATAACCTTCAGTTGATGGCCTACAATCAAAAAGCAAACAAAGCAGAGTTCAAAAATACAGTAAAAACTCGTGCATCTCCATCGGCTGACGATATCTTTGATTTATCTTCAATTTGATGTATGCGTACCGCACATATGCATACCAACAATGAACTATAGAAATTTGCTATCCATTGGCTTTGCTTTTCAGCGTTTTGACAAATAAATAATTTGTCTCCTAACTCGGCCATGATGGAAAAAACCCGCATTTGCAGTCTCACGGGCGTAATTACCAACTTAAACCAACTGCCTTGCGCTGTACATGTTATGAAACGATTAATTATTCAATAACTGATTGTCTGATTTCAAATTGCACCATAAATCGTTATCACAAGTGTTTTGGATAAGCGACGAATGTGAACGTTCCAATATGATTTTCAGCAAGAGCAATATAAATTTATTGAGGCTTTTGCGTTTGACGCGCTCTTTGCTCATAAGTGTGCCACGAAATTGTTTCGTGCGAAAGCTCGATAAGTGTAAAACAGGAAATTGAATTGAAAAAACGATCATAATCTGCGAATGTAGAATCGATTGGTAATCACTTGTTTTCGGATTGTTTTGTCAAAATTAAGATTGTGTCTAGGAGAATGGTTCAATTCCTCTTCCTGAACTTCCAACAGATATTTGGACTATTGACAGTGTTTGGATAGAGTTGTTAATCAAAATGGAGTTCTTTAAAGTATTGAAAGTGCACAACTGATTCAGTTACAGGCAGAAAAAAGTAATATAGAGACAGCCGACTTCTACCTCTATTGACCTTTAAAATTTGTTTACATCGTTTTCTCAAACCCGACTGACCAATCAGAGAATGCTATTTACATTATGCCGCGAATAACCGTAAACAAATCGTGAATAACTGTCAAAAAGTCTCAAATTCATCGATGGACAAGGGGTCTATCAGCTATGAAATCGGCTATCTATGTAGTAGTTGATTTCTGGTTACAGACTCACAGACATCTATGCCCATAGGCATGGAGTACAGCGACTGTCAGACACTTTCACTTTTTGGGTTTCTTTGGGCGCACTAAGAACTGTGACTATGTTTATTGTTTATCTTTGCATATGCGCATAATTATTGAATTGGCACAATTTTGCATAATGAATGCGTAATTTTTGAGTATCAAATAAACACAACATATTTGTTTTGATTATTCATGAGATCTTTTGATTATACGCCTCAACTGGTAGCGTAGATGAATAAAATTTTGTGAAATATACAATCAATGACCGCCACAGAGGTAACAATGTCGGAGTATTTTGTGTTATGTGACATGTGTGTCAAGCATCATTGCTCATTAGGTGACCCTTGTGATGAGGGCAATTTGAAAAGAACATTGCTCACCTCCTCTAAACGTGCTATTCACTATCGATTCGAAATTAGTTTCACTTAGGGCGCACTTCTTAAACAATTTTAACGATCTGTAGAACACCATAAACAGTTAATTCACTCTCTCAAAAGCGGAAGATCGCCATATCCGCGTGATAATACAATGGATCTGAGCCGGCCTTACCGTGACTGTGATTAATATGCAGTACCAAACCCTTGCCTAACGAAGGAGTAGGGCTTACTGCGTTTGACCTTGACTCAGATAAATCTAGCAGGCCTTCTCGAGAGGGCTCTCTTTTGCGAGAATCTACGATTTTGTTATATAAACGAACACTATTTGGTGAATGTTTAGTAAAATTGTAAGACACGAAGTAAGTCTCTCCTGAGTTAGCATCTTTGATTGCCTTCAGTGCCGCAGAAATCAATCACTTAGGGCTATTCATCTCGCAGTTCTCTTAATTCTTGCATTTGTTTCGATAATTGTAAATAACATCTTCACAGACCAACAAAAAGAAACATCTTAAAGAAGCAGTGATGAATGAAAATGGTCTTGCTGCTCAATAAGACTCGCTGTCAGGTAACACTTTCAACAACATTGAGAAGAGCTGTACTGGATGTACTGCGACATGAATTGTCCACGGATCGAACATGTAAGGTACGCAAGGCAGCGTCTGGAGGTACAACCAGCTCTCCAGTCTCCACCTCAATCAAGATTCGGATATTCACGGCTATACGGATGTAAGGCTTGGAAGACAACCACCATCATTGTTCGCAAGCTTCAGGTCTTCGTCAAAAAATGCTTTAGACCAATTCTGAAGGTCTTCTGACCGGAATGGATCCCGAACGAAGAGCTGCTGCTTCACAGTAACCCATCGCAGCAGAGATCTAACGTCGATAGTGGAGCTGGATAGACCACACCCAGCGTAAACAGGGAACGGTTACTGCAAGGATGGCCCTTACTTGGACCCCATGATGAGTACGTAATCGGGGTCGTCAATCGTGGAGAAGGAGCATCGAAAGGCCGACAAATACTGGGCGGAAGTGACTAGTACCCTGATCCAAGACAGAGTAGCGTGCAAATCATTCGCAGAATCCCTGATATTGCTATGTTTTCCATAGGAGCAACTCATCATAATACGCAAACAAATATGTGTTCTATTTTATATCTGCATGTTTTGAAGGTCAAACAAAATAATGCCATGTAAAGTGCATGGTAACGTAGGCTCCGGGCCGAAGAATCTTCAACTCCCGACATGTGGGACAACACAACAGTTGGCACCTAATGTGATGCACAATTGCGGTGGAGGCCCTCACCCATCGTGGTGTGCGCAGCTGGAAGTAGGTAGCCATAAACTACGCCGGACTGCAAGACCACACAAATAAAAGGAAGAAGAAGCTCATAGTGGATAAAATGTAACTTTCCTTACACAATGACAATGTTCTGAGCACTCTTGGAGGACCCCTCACTAATCCATGACTGTAGACTTTTTTAAGCCAAACTTAGGGTAGTTACAGGGATGAGATAGAAAGGAAATAGGTTTTCTATCTGCTGTACGAGCTGAAAAGCCTCCACATTCTCAAGACTGATCTCACAGCGATATTCATCCTTAATGGCAGAGAGAACCTTACTGGAGAAGTACGTGACTTTAGGCGGCTGCGATATTCATGTCTTTCGGTCTGCATACCTGCATAACACAATCGAGTTACAGATGTTCTATGACTCTCTTATGCAGCGCAAATTTAAGGAATTTCTTACTCTTTGAAAAATCTGTAAATGCAGTGCCTCTTAATGTAGCATAAGATATTTTTGGGTGGATTTTCCATTTGATTCATTGTTAGCGTCCTGTTTTTGTGACCTTTTTGTTGTAAGACAATGAATATAATCGTGAACTGATCCCAAGTTGTGGCTAAATGAAATTGAAACCTTCTATTGAATTTCTCTGACATAGTGGCCATTCAGAGCAGACAACATTTTTAATATTAAAGAATCACCTCTTTTAGAAATCTGTGCTCGTTGCACATTTCAGAACCCAAGGTATGACATCAACAAATTGTCAACTGATTTCAAGTTCTGGCGTGGTGTTCGTTGGAAAGTCCCGGCATGTAGCCTGACATCTCCGCACAACCTCTAAGTCCCCCGACAAATATTTACGATTGTTACTGATGAAACTGTCCTACGGCAAGTGAGAATCTATCCCCTTCAACTGATAAACTACGCCATAAGTATGCACACTTGTATAGTTGCTGTTAAAACTTAACGGTTAATCCCTCTAAAGTCCCTATTCCATTCCATTTATTGCATTGCCCACACAAACTGTACCAAGTTCAAGTTTCTTGGACGGCAAAAAAAAATAAACGACTTAAAATGCAAATAAATACGAGTGCAGGTTGCTTCGATTGTATCACAATTTAAATCAACAGTTACAACATAAACCACTCAACATCTGTCCCCATCGAATGGCATGCATAAAGTAAAACGCCACCAGACACACTACACAACCTCTGAGGCCATGTAAAATGAAGGGGAATAACAACGTCGAAACTAATGTTCAATTCAAGGCCACAGAAACACACACTTCATGCTGAGTTACCGGCGATAAGAAACCAAATATGATTAAACTGATGCCACCTTACATTGCGGCAGTCGACACTGACACTTTTCTTTTCACACACAAAAAAAACAACAACACAGAAATGTCACCAACTTAACGGTTCGATATTGCAATTCACTGCAATGTGGGATAGGTGATCAGTGATCGCGAAGAATTTAACACAAATATCCAAATATTGATGAACTTACAACATTTTGAAAGGAAACTCTCTTGTGATGAGTTTTAATCCAAATAAAATGCAGGAACCAAAGCCAATGCGTTAGTTGAGAACAATTTCAACGTTAACCGTATGCGGTCCGAAGGAAAACGAGTCAAAAACGGTCTCCGTGTGGCGAACGTCCACCGTACTGTCGCGAAACCCGAGATCAACTAAGTGCGGCCCGTATTCAAGTGTGGCGAGAGCCTTTCAGCAACAGTTGTGCCGTTCTCCTCTGCTTGACTGCTGTTCCACTGTTTCAGCTGTTTGCTGAATATACACTGACTTCGGTTAACCGGTGTAATTAAATGTGAATTACTTTCAGAGAGAACCGACGAACCGACTGCTTGCACGAGAGCTGGCACCGAGCAGAAGTAGCAACGCTTTGCAATTGTGCCTCGAATTCGGACTAGCTGTCGTTAAATAACGTTTTTTTTTCATATGAATTTGGCTAAAATGATATCTTCGATCGTCGTCCACTGATAAACTAAAGAACAGACCCGCCGAAGGGCATGGGGTGTTTGGGAAGTCCTCTTAGTCGGATGGGTGTGTGGAAAAACAAAAACTGGATGGAAAATAGCGATTAGCTGGGTAAAGTGGTCAGTCCTCTTTGGACTGTGCCGGCAGAGATAAGGTCTTACTAGAATTTTGTTGAAGTAATTTTTATTTGCGCACGTTTCCACGATCGCCACCCAAAAGATCGCGACCGCTTAGTCAGTCCAGATACTTGTGATTTCGAGTACACTGCCTTTTCGTTGGTATTTCCAGATTCCAGTGTTTAAAGAAAATTTTGTGATTTTCTTTTATGACGAGACGCCTGACTCGATCATTGCATCGTGCACTTGAAAGTTCGTGCTGGAAAGTGTGTGCAATTAGAAAGAATTATTCGATTTTTGATTTTTTTGATGAATAAATAAATACGTTAAGCAATTGAATAGTTGTTTTTTTTTGATTTTGATTGTCTTATGGCGATGTTATTTTAAAATAAACGGACTTTAATTGACTTATGGCGAAAATAAGCGCTTCATATCTTGAAATTTAAATAAAACAAAGTGTATGAAATGTATGAAATGTAACATCGTTCAAATATCCGCCGCGGCTTCTCTGGGTAGCGTGCATTCGAAATGTCCTCTTTTCTAAGACTCTGGCTCATAAATCAGGCTGCATTTGACCGACCCATGCCGGGTTATGTTGACTTTGAGGGCAGCTGTAGTTTGTGGCTTATTCGCATAGACTTGCGAAATGTCACAAGAAAAAGTCTAAGAGGGTCAAATCGCTGCCTAGTTCACCTCCACGTAAGCTGATTATGTCCTCGAATGGCTCTATGGTCTGCAGAATTTCCAATGTGATGTGAGCTGTGTGGCACATTTTTTTTCCCTTGGGTTGGTGGAAATCTTCAACAAGTTCTTATGGCGAACGTTCGCCCATAGAAGTGTGAGCATTTTTATTCACTAAAACCACATCCCTGTTACATGTGTTCGGTCACAACTAAGTGAAGCATTTCTTGATTTAGATACGTTTGACAAGTATCTCTCCAATGAATGTTTCTGCTAACACCGCAACCAAGGGCGTGTGTAGGCTATCGCACGAGATCAAGGGTTTAGTCCGTTGAAGTCGGCGAAAGACATTAGTTTCCTCAAGGATCGAATAACCTGCAGATGCTCTTCCAGGCGGCGCTTATGTTTGTAAGCGATTTTTTTGATTTCGTCTTGGACTGGTAAAATTTCAAGATCTCCGTAGATATCGTCGGTATTTCGGTTCATTACCGAAAGGTATTTGGACACGATTTAGAGAGACTGGCAAGTTATTAACGTGCATATAAGTAAAATTTATAGGAACGGATTTGCCTTCGTTAGGGACAATTCGCCAGGAGTTCATCCATTCGTGTATCTGATCTAGAGCGCGTTGTAATTTTGATGTAGACTCTTCTACTGTTTTGGCTGTTACCAAAATGGCGGTGTGGTCAGCAAATGTGCCAGAACAGTGTGTTCTTCTTGTGGTAAATCATTCGTATACAGCAGGTATAGCAGAGGGCCAAGAATATTCCCTTGCGGTACACGAGCATTTATATTTTTAAAGGCAGAATATTCATTTCCATGTTTTACTCGGAAGATTCTATCAGAGAGATAGTTCGCTAGAATACTATAAAGTTTCTCCGGTAGAGATTGGTTAAGTTTATATTCAGGCCTTCGTGCCAAACTTTGTCAAAGGCTTGGGAAACATCAAGAAATGTGGCTGAATAAACGAGCTTATGTTCAAATGCCTTTTCTACTACATCAGTTGTACGATGTACTTGGTCAATAGTTGAGTGTTTACTTCTAAAACCAAATTGGTGATACGGAATAAGCTGTTTTTCATCTACAATTAAACTTAAAAGTCTAAGTAGGACTGTTTCAAAAACCGTTGACATTATAGGGAGAAGTGAAATTGGTCTGTATCGCTTTTTATCCGTTGGTGTGGCACATGACGCCATCATGTTGAAACGTCATGTGGTTGGTGTCCATATCATCCAATTCAGGTCAAAAGAAGTTGGTAATCATCGATTTATAGCGTTCGCCGTTGACGATGACTGGCTGGCCAATGTCGTTCTCAAAGAAATATGGACCGATGCCACAAAACACCGCCAGCCCAAAATACGCAACAACCTCTGACTTTTTCGGGATGCATTGAACTGGATCTCATGTGGATTGGTATCGTCCCAAATCCGACAATTTTGTTTGTTGACGTACCCACTCATCCAGAAATGGTCTGTGCGATTTGCCTGATTTACCCAATCACTTGATACACAAGTTGTTCGGATTTGAAGTGGATGATTGAAGTTTTGGAAATTTTGGTAGAAGCCATGCTCGAACTTCTTTTTCTTCGTGTGGCGCTATAGTCCGCGGTGGATATGTGCCTCAACCAACAAGCATCTGTAGCTAGCGCGATCTTTGGCAACCCAAGGTCATCCGAGCGATCTTAGCCGACCTCCTCCATGGTCCGTCCTCTATGGTGCGAACTTGAAGACTCTTCGGGCCAGAGCTAAGTTGTTCACGCGCTCTACATGGCCCATCCACCTTATGTGTTCAAAAAAAACGGAGAACTTTTCTCTCGAAGAAACCGAGGACTTTCGAGGTAGATCAGTGTCGTATATAAAGTCAGTTAGGTCTTTCGAGAGACGGCCCCCTACTACTCAATTGTTTCTTGAGCCCGACGAAACAGCGGTTGGCAAGAGTTATTCTGCGTTTGATCTCGGTACTGATGCTGATTGTACTGCTTACTGAAACAGAAGCAGCTTCGCATTTCTAAGCAGATCTAGCTTCGATAAAAGTCAATAGCCAGGGAGAATAAATGTCCATTTCAGATTTTATAGCTCGAGGATCGTTCCATAAGAGCAATCTGAAAATTTATTTGCGATGAATAAATGCCCAACTGACTTAAACTCACTCATTTATTATGAATTTAAGTAATTTATGATGTTTCCGTAGAAAAAACAACTTAGTTGTTCGCTGAAGTTATGCACATCATGATTCTTTCAGGTTTTGATGGTCTTTCTAAACTTGATGTAAACTTAATTCGATTTTGCATCATCAAGTGGATGCATTTGATGAAAGGTTATATGGATGTTATCTCGAGCATCTGACATTAGGAACTAACGAAGTTAATAAAATGTATACATTACTAGTGGGCAAGGGCAAACTCCGTCCTGCCGCATGCCGGCTTCTGATTATACCTCATTTTATGTGTATCGCATTTTATCTTGCATCTGGCTATTGTTCGTTTATTTTTTAATTTATATCATTTTTTTATTATAATTTATATTATTTTCTTCTCCCTGCAGCTTCAACAAAAGTCATTGTAGGGAAGGCCTAATCTGAAAGCAAGATTTACGATGGAACAATGCCCGGTTATAACGCCGATTATGGTTCTAAGGTTCTATCTACTTATTCTGATCAGGCTACGTGAGCGTTTTGGATCGATAGTCGGCGATAGCTGTTTTTGTAATAAGGCACCCAGTGCCGGTAGATCATCTAAGATTTGTGTAAGTACGTAAGTGATTTAAGCTTCAGTAGATGTTTTGAAGTAGCGATGGGCATGCATGGAAAGTCTCCATTCGGAGTACCTTTTCAAGCGGGTTCGTTCGCTTCACAATTCTCTGAAATGTTACAGTGTTCCGGCACCCAAATAAGTTGGATGTAATAATGCCATCTCGTTGAGCCGGCAATTCAGAGAGGTCTTTGAGTCGAATGTGCAGTAACAGGCACATAGATTTGAAAGATGTCTGGCTGTCAGAACAGACGACGATATCTCAGTACTTCATATTACATTTTTTTTTTTTTTTTAACCAAGACGAAGATTCCTTTATCGACGAAATGTCTTTTAGATTTGTAGGTCCTTGGGCCAGACACCTAGACAGCAGACCCACGCCTTCGCCCATCTTCGATTCATTTGTGAAAGTTAGCAGAGGACCGTCCAGCGTCTGGTGTTCAGACTTTTAAAATTATGCTGGCTTATGCTGGCGCTGCAGTCCCCACTATATATTGCTATTCAGCTTTAGATTGTGGCAGGATCAAAAACAGGAATTTTGTATTTTCTGATGAATATGACTAACTCTTCGACAACTGCTCGTCTTGACGCATTCGAGTCTTATCATAGGAAAGCCTATCCCTTCATTCTTTCCGATAACCCAGTTCTACTCATGCCAGCTATCTTGGCAGTTACCACCCAGCTCCAGCGTGGGACTCCGAATTGCCTGACGCCCAATTCTGTTTCTGTACCTTACCATAACTGTAGTTGTCCTACATTATGTTAGGCTGTCTCGACGGACTTGTGTCTGAGCTGATGCAATGCATCCAGCCTTGGGTATGCATTACAATCGTTCTTCTTCCCAAAGACCAAGTATTTCATATTTTATTTAATCCATTTGTAAATACTCCAAATAATGGGTTTTATCATAAAATTAAATTGCATGGCAGCGAACAGCCTTCAGCGTCCGTGAACAGAGCATTGTCTCTCAGCTGTCAGCCAACAGCTGTGAAAACAAGCAAACAAATAAAGTCGGCTGATTCAAGTGGAATCATTTGAGCAAAATTCGTCAGTGTATATCATGCTGATATTTGAGGGTACACACCACTGATAAGTTCAAGCTGAAAGTCAAAGCAAATTCAGCGTGACGCAACTGAAGCAAAAGTCCAAGTGGAATTGTGGTTTTACATTGCAAACGCGTAGTCGAGTGGCTTAAATTGACATTTTCTTGGGCAAGTGTGCATTTTCTAATCAAACAAGCGTTACTATTGCAGAAAAAACGAAGAATATCTTTCCTAGTACAAGACGCCGTATGGTGTCCAGAGATGCGATTAATATTTGTGGGACAGTTCTTGAAACATCCACTTGCTGATGGAATACAATTTTTAGTGTTCAAGATGAAACCTTCATTACACAGGATACCCATAAGTCGTCAAGGACTTCGTTTAGCTCGCCTCCGCAGAAAACATGAAAGCTGCAATCTTTCGTAAATAGATGTTTAAGACACATCCTTAGGAGTTTTTGGTGGAACCGTATCTCCAACGAGCAATTACGCCTGAGACCGGGCCAGAAACCTATAAACATCACAATACGAAGGAGAAAGTGGCAGTGGATTGGACATACCCTACGTTGCGATGACAACTCCGAGGCGAAATACGGTATGCAGTGATATCTGCGTACCCAGGCAGACAGAATAGCGGGACGCCCTAGGCAAACGTGGCGCAGAGCCGTTGAAGTGGATTCGAGTTCCTTAGGAATGAGTTGAAGGGAGCTCAAGCGCGTTAGAGAACTTCGAACGAGATGGCGCGCAGGTGTGGCTGACGCCCTATGCCCCCCGAGGGGTTAAAGCACAGAGGCAATTGAGTAGTAGGGCCGTCTCTCGAAGGACCAAGCTGACTTTACATAAGACGTTGATCATCCCAGTCCACCTGCACGGCGCAGAGGCAAAAAGGGGAAAAAGGGAGGAATGCCGTGGTCTCTTGGCGAGAAAAGTTATCCGATTCGATCTATGGTCCTGTTTGCGTTGATGGCATCTGGAGGAGAAAATTCAACCATGAACTGTGCGGACTGTACAACGACATGAGCCTAGCCATGCATCTACGGACCATGTAGAGCGCATGAACAACACTGCTCCACCCCGAAGAGTCTTCAACTCCGCACCTGTGGAACGACGCAGCAGAGGACGCCCGCGCGAAAGACATTTAGAGCAGTTTCTTATGACGTTGACCTTCGCCTGGATAATGACGGTGGTCATTGGGTAACTTTTCAGAATTTTTGGTTCATCAATGCCGCCGTCAGCTAGAATCCACAAATGAATCAATCGAAAGGGAAAACCTGAAAAAGATGCTTTAACAAGTTAATCAATTATGAAGTCGCAGTCGCAGACATCGATTGATGAAATTGAGTCAAACCGCGAAATTCCCAATAACAACCAAACTCAATACAAAAAGTGTCAATGTTCGGCAGATAATTGCCGTATCTCGTTTGATTGCTACTTAGAGAGGATTCGCGTAAAACCGGTGTACTAAATGGCTTTCATTCACACTGCACTGGTTTTTGTGTGTTAAAGTCAGTTTATTGATACGAATACTCGTATATTCCCCAGCCGGCACTTTATCGCTAGAAGTAGTTGACGTCCGACACGCTTAAACCTCACCAAGGCGTGATTTTGTTTTATAACTCATTGTCGCATTCTATTGCGAATTGGCGTGCTAGCAAGATTGGTAATTTATTATCTTGATCCCGTGAACACTTCCCAGAGGCAGTAAAGATATAGTCTTAGACGCTGTAACTCATGTATGTCTTCACTGAATTACTTGTGCAAAGTCATCGCATTGGACACGATAATACCTTATCTGCTGCAGTGACAGGATAATTTATTCTCGTATTTGTTAAAATTAATTTGTTCAGATATGGTTCACGCATTCATGTTAATGTAATTACAGCGGCGATTTATGATTTTGTTAAATGTTAGTCTGGAGCTCTGGAGTAAGAGAGGGCAGCTGTGTCTATACCTGAATACAGACCCAGAGCCAACCGTAAGCAAATCGGACATGATGTTCTGAACATCACTCTGACAAGCCATTTCGAAATGCTACAAAATGGAAGAGGTCTCATTCCCAGGCCAGAACATTAACGGTGAAATAAATAAAAGTAACAAAACTGCGGCTCTGTTTCTTGATCTGACAAAAGCTTTTCACTTAGTTAATCAGAAATTGCTGCTGAAGGCTCCTGCTTCTTACACCTGTTATACTTGCGGCAGTTTTTGGATCTTGAAAGGATCGCAGCGATGTGCTTTCAATCCCATTATTGATCTGAATTTGTTGTGAATATATTTCTTTATGACTTCCATTGTTGCTTTCCCTTGCTTAAACAGAACTTATACGCAATTTTCAAAACATAAATTCTTTAAACAAACCAAGTTGCAGTGCTTCGTCAGATTCAAGGCGGTTTCGCAAAAAAGGTTTTGACCAGCATATGGGCACATTGCCATGGATAGTGTATTAGTTACAGCCTGAGCAACCTTTCCTTCGCAGGCTGATGCAGCTGAAACTTGTAGTTGTTCAAGTAAGACTCTAAAGAATATTTTAGAACAGGAATCAATTTGGAGCTCGTTAGTTCTGGTCTACTGAAGTTTCGCAAACGATTTCGATTTTTTGACGATTTATTTTTAAGTTTCATAGCTGCTAGACGAATAAGAAAATTAAAGTTAGGAAAACGTTTACGGTTTCTTTATACATGCTGTACATGCATATTTTAAAATTATCCATCATGTCGCGGCATAGTTATCAGCACTAAACATGGTTAGATAATGGAACGACTTTAAGCTGTACAAATATATGTAAACACTGTGTAAATATTTCTCCATTTCATCGAAATGTGTTATTTAACTTATATACTTTAAGAATGCAAGGCCCGTCAAGGGCCATTCATTCATATGAAGTTTTCTTTCTTTGTGAAAATTGACTTTGTGTATTGCGTTCTCAGCTTGACAGTTCGCAAAGAGAATGATTGATTTACAGAGAAACAATTGAAAATCGTTAATTAGGATACTTTAACTAACTTTTGTCGAGATTTTTGTCGATAAGAAAACTCGATAATTCAAGTCCGTTCTGTTTGCAAACCAAGAAGTATAACTTTTGGTTTATATTTGCTAGGAAATGCTTGTTTCTAAAAGTTCGCGTTCGCAGTTCGCGGCTCATATCAATGGTCCTTAAGTGTATCACACAATGTAAAGAATTTAGTTCTACTTAGATCAATTTACTACTGATTGGTCAATTCTCGCCTAGAATATGGCTTTTCCTGCTCTGGCAGTGCTTACGTCGGAAATCTGCAACCTCTAATAAAAGCGCAAAAATAAATAAACAGAACCATCCTGTCCAAACCCAGATTACAGATATTATTCCCAGTATTTTAGGAACTCCATGTTCTGCTTCTTATACATCTATACGCCTATAAAACCTTAGGACTGTTCTATTCACTTAGATCAACAAATAATGTTGTTATTCCAACGAGTTCTTTAGACGTTCTGTTAGGGTCATAGCTGCACATTTATATAACAAACTCCCTGACGATGTATGCAATGCCGTGGGAACTTATAAGTTCCTAAAAAATCTAAGAAAATGGCTAATTCAGATGTAGACGACTTATTTCTTATACTTACTTAATGAAGATTCCCAAGGCAGGCACGTCATATCACTGCCAAGGACTACGGACCCATCAGCCTTTCTTCCTTCTTACTGAAGACACTGGAACGTTTAATAGACATCTACATCAGGAATCAGATAGGCAACAGCTGCTTCTCCAAATGGCAACATACGCATATGAAATGGAAACAGCATAGTGTCCACTGTTGACAAATCCTTGCATCAGAAGAAATACACCCTGGGCGCGTTTCTCGATATAGAGGGCGCATTTAACAACGTAACAAATGACGTGATTCTGACAAGTCTTCTTAAGACAGGAGTCGATGTAGGACTATGGATCAGACTGATGCTGCGTTCCCGGTTGATCAAGTCATCCCTAGGCGATCCATGCTGCATCAGAAACGTGAGCAGAGGGACACCCCAAGGAAGAGTACTCTCGCCTATCCTATGGATCCAGACGAAATCATGACAATCTATGTACAAAACAATAGATTTTCCCTCTCTCTAACTCATAGCTAGTTGGAGTCTGCCTTTTGAACAGCTGTTACTTCTATCTGAAATACCTCGGCAAACGGAGGGCCAGAGAGATCTCTGGTAACCTAGTGCCTTCATTCGACTCGGATCATCCCGTGAAGAATTCCATTCCAGCCGGGTTACGGAAGTTATATCCATCCCATTACTCTCTCGTAGGGATCATTGTTTTATGTTTTATTTCGAAGTTTATATAAGTTGTCAGATAATTCGATTGTTGAATGTGATCTTAGAGTTTTGGAGGCTGTTTGATATGAGTTTTGATTTGATACGATGACTTGAGTGTCCCTGTGATGCAGATGCAAAGCCATCTCTGTATTCTGCTAATCTATATACGATTTTGTTCGACTTATAGTGCCGTCCACAAAATATGTTTCCCCTTTATCGCACGTTTAAAAAGACCGGAATTAGTCTCATGTGAATAGGAGCCTTGATAACATTTTTTAGTTTCATCATCCACAGACTAGATTACAAAAAACACGTTTGTTTTGTTTTCTCCGAGTGCAAGTAAAAGTTGTCGTCAATCAGTCGAACTAATAACAAAATTATGAAAACTCATCAACTCATAGGAAATGGAGTTGAAATGAAGTAACTTCGTCCCAACTCACTTATCTCAAAGTATGGCCTTGACTTTCACCTAATCAAAGTAACTATAGTTCACTAAAAAACCAAAGGCCCACAAACTGTGTATAGTCTCGATGTCTCGGCGATGAGGTCGTAAACTACACCCGATAGTGGTAAATATGAAAAAATCTAGGAGATAAGGAGAACAGAAGTCTGTAATACAGATAATTTGCTCTGAGAATTGGCAGACTTGATCAGAACTACGCAAGTTATAAGCAATTTAACATTCTTTTCGTTGCAATCTCGCATCCGTGTTGTAAGATAGGAATGATCAATGCTTTAGCATGGAGCAGTCTTGTATTAATTGGAAATAATTTTTATTTACACTGCCCTTTGTCGTCGTCATCTCCACAGGCGTCGCAGAGGGTTTCATCACTTAAGCCAAGGACATTTCGGTGTTTGGCGAAAGTGTAGTGGCCCGTCTGTTAGTACGCGTGTAAGTCATTTGTAGTTTTTTCTGTCAAGAATGACAAGAATTAAGCGGATTTCTTACAGACGATAGGGAGCATCTGTCTACATCCAGAAGAGTCATGCCACGTCCGGTTGTGCTCTCGATAGGTCCAACCACCGAAGGAAGCCGTAACCAAGGACACAGCGCAGGTTCAGATGCTGAGAGTACCTCCTCTGATATTTTTGTAGCATTTTCATCCGCGATCTCATGGTGACCCTGCACCCAGACAAGTCTTAGCGAATTTAGATTCCTGATCAATTCAAGGAAGACTTGTATTCCTGGAAGTGGTTTAGGGGTTGAATAAGGCCTTAAGCACAGCTTGGCTGTCGCTACAGATACAAATACTCCGCCCCTTTCACATCTCCTTCACAATATAGTTCGTGGTCATAAAGATCGCATAAAGAGTTGTGCAATCTAATGTTGTAGCCCTCCTTGAAGGCGCCAGGCCCAGACCCTTCCTTAGTCTTGGAGCAGTCCGTGAAGATGCAACTACAGTTCTTTCCTAGCTCAGGTTCTGGCCAGAGCTAGTCCTGAGTGCAGGCAAAGTCGACTTTGTGTGTACGTTGCAGTTGAAGTACTGGTGTCCGTGCGTCAGACGGCATATCCATAAGACTGGGGTCAAAGGAAATGCGATGCGCAAGGTCATCAAAGCTCCAGTGGGAGTTGTACCAAAGACCACTTCTTTTTAAGCGGACGATGGCCTTGAGAATGAAGACTTGAAGTCTCAGCAGTGCATTAAGAGCACATCCAGGCGTACTAGGGAATGCGTTCTTTGACACTTGGTGAAAGCAGCAGTTACGTATTTACGCGAAAGCTTATTCCACCAAACGACCGATGCATAGTTCAGAAGGGGCGTTATCACAAAGGGCCGTGTAGACCGAAACGGATATTTATGGTGATAGACCCAAGACTTACCGAAAATTCCCTTACACTGCCAGAAAGCTGACAGCGCCTTGGCGATGTTCGATGTGCTTTTTTTCAGGATAGTTTTCTATCTAGGATAACACGCCGATATTTGGCTTCATCGGAAAAACGGATGATGACACCTTTTAGTTTCAGTTGAGTGAGACCAGTCAATTTCCAAATAATAGGTTTGGTTAGGTTAGTGTGTTGACGAGTCGAAACCCTTGATACCCATTGACGGAGTAGCTTTCTCTTAACCCCTGTTTCGTGCTCGTTACGTCGCTCCTCCTACTGATTATTCGATGTTTAGCCAGCTCGATGTCTTTATAAAACTGCAAAGATATTTCAATGGCAAGTCTAGTGGTAGTTCGTGTAAGTTTTGGAAGAAGTGCTCTCCCAGCGTTATATTTCTTAGTCGATAGAGACTGGGACAGTGTGATAGGTAGTGAGGAGTGTCCTCTTTCTCTTCTTCATCGCCAAAGCTTCTGCAAATATAGTCATTGGTAAGTCCCATTTTGCTTTCAAGGTATTCCAGATGTTATAACTGGTTTGCACTACCTGCTCTCCAGAAGTTTGTCAGTTTTTGCACTATTGTACCTAGGCCATAGTATCCGAGAGGTCTCACATGTGGTTAGATTTTTCCACCGTTCATTTGCAGTTTCTATGATCCTATCCTATCTTCTTCTTAATGTCTGCCAGAGGAGGGTATTTTTCTACGATTGCCTGGGTTGGGTCGGTTTCAGTCCCTTTCCTAGTATGTTCATCTGCTGATTCATTGCCGGTTGTGTCCCTGTTCCCGGCACCCAGCAAAGAGCAATCGAGTGCTGTGTTCTAGGAGCCTTGAGCTCTTTGCGACCAGCTTGGACTTGACCTCCGTTGCAGAAATTGCCTTAATAGCCGCTTGACTGTCAGTAAGAATAGTGATATCAGCCGGTGGCACATCTATCATTTGGCAGCTTACTTGACTGCCAGGACCTCCGCTTGAAAAATATTGGTGGTTGGAGGAGAAAGAATCCGGCCCGTCGGATTTAATTTTGTGGAACTAAACATCGTATTTACGCTCACAATCAGCAAGCAATTGACGCTTTAAAAATTAAATTTGTCAAGTTATGGCCAAGTCCGAGATGTATCGTCAATCACTGAAATGCACACGGTCATCCGAAAAAAACCGATCCGAAGAGAAAAATAAATCGAAATTCTAAACGTGTTTTATTTGAATTCACTTTCGGAACCGCAAAATGCACAATTGGAATAAATTGAACGAATTATTTATTTTATCTTATCTAAACTAAGACTATTCAGACTTTTATGTAGATTATAATTCAGCAAGACAACAGTTATTCTTGGCTCTCAGACTCATTGGTAACCTCAATTTCCCCAAAACCGAGAAGCCAAAGTCCAACTTAATGAAAACCGAATACTTCCGACTCCCGCCGGAGTAAACGAGGTCGCGTACTCCTGAAATCAGTAACACATTCATCGACAAATGATTTCAGCTAGTAATTACCAAGAAAAGCAAATAAGCCATCCCTAATTGCCATTCGATCAAATGTTAAACGACTTTATGTGCCGACGTTAACCAATCATAAGTAGACTTCCCATTCTTGAAGATCAAATAAATTTAATTAATTTGCTGTCTCCTCCGATTGGCGCCGTTTCAAGGCCACCATGGTTTCAGTTAGTTTTTGTCACTGCCCACATCGGCGCCCCATGATTCGTGCCTTCAAAAATGTATGACACCACAGATGGATGGGATCAAAGCGGTGAACTTGAGCCGAAAGTCGAAAAGTCGAGAATTCAGCAAGTCGACTATGTTTTCTTCCCTTGACGATACACTGAACGGAATTACCATAATCGGTGATAAGCTTCGAATTAATTAATTTCAAATTATTTTCGCTAATAAGATCGATTAGGCAGACGTATCGTGCATTAGGGAATTTCATCAAATGACGCATATCGACTTTGAGATACTTCGCCGCCAGTGTCCAAAGTCAACATTTTGGCTTCCTGTACAAACTTATATCGATGGGTGTCTTTGGGGAAATAGAAATAAAATGGAAATCCATCGGTGTTTCTACTTGTGGTCAATCAGGATTGCAAAGACCATTGTCTGAACACCTTTTTAATAGATTCCGAACTAAACTTAATACTAAGGGACTCTAGTCTAAGGAGGCAAACTACTGCACACATGAGCACCACCAGGCGAACGCGAATTTGCAGAAATCAGCAACTTTCAGCAACATTAAAGAGAAATTTATACATACCTACCAGTGGCGTGGAAATTCTTAAAAGGTGAGCCGGAAGAAGTCGTACTTTGTCAAGGGTGCGTCTTGTCACCTCTACTTTTCATTATATACATACATATATGGACTGAATTTTGCAGCGCCTCCGAGGCGAGAAATGTTTCACATCGGGGGAGTTGAGGGTAAGTCATCTTTTTTTGGAAGATGACTTAGACTCGAAGGGTTTGTTGCCGTATGTGCAGATGCTAGGATGAAGGTTAACGTGGACAAATCGGAGATTACGGTCATTTCCAGAACATTTCACTATATGTACATGTTAGTGGAGATTGACGAAAGTGTCGGGGTCTTTTTCACGAGTGATAGAAGGAGTATTGCTGATCTCTCTTGTAGAATTGGCGATGCTGGCTCAGTTTTGAAACGGTAAAAAACAAGGCAGTACACTAGGAACGGAAAGGGCTATGCTTCTATGGTTTGATCACGTGGCACGAATGTCCTCAGCATCACGACTTCCGAAGCGTGCCTTGAACGCGATTCCATCAGGTAAGCGACCCCTTGCAGACCCAGGACGAGGTGGTTGGACAAAGAAAGGAATAAGACACAGTGAGCGATAAAGGAAATACAAGAAAAGAAAACTTGTGTGTTGGTAGAATTTGTTGCTTGCGTGTCAGGTGTAGGAAACACACAAATATTATGTTTATATGCACATATTAAGATTCATGTTTCTTGTTATATTGATACCTTGTTGAAAAGTAGAATTTCAAAAGGACGCCATGCCACTGATAACTACTAGTTACCTACTTCTTCGCATGCCATAGAACATAGAATGTGAGAGATCTTGTCACTTGTATTTTGGTGGTTTTGGGGTGATGTAGCTTCTTCTGTAAGAGCTTCTGGAACGCAAGATAAGAAAATATGCCATAGGTAATGTCCCCATGCTAAAACAGAAGCTCCAGTTCTAGATGCATACAGTGGGCTGTATTATTATTGTAGAGGGGAAATTGCACCGCGACCTTTAGATCTATTGTGCCCCCTATTCATACCTTTCTTAAGAGCTCCCCTCCCATGCAGCTCTTTTCAGAGATGTGTTGAGGGTTATTTGCTCCTATAGTGCGAAGGTGGAAGATTTGATTTGGTTGTAGTTACTCCAATTCTTCCTCTGATATTATGTGTTTGCCCAGATATCTTTGTCTTTTGTGGGCTAGCGCCGCACCAAGTCCCAGAATATGTTCTGGAATTTCATTAGATTCGCCGCAGAATCTGCAGAGACCTTGGGTGTTTTTTTATTCATTAATGCAGATATACGATCGTACTAACTTAGGTGAACTTCAGTAATTACTGTTCATAAACGTCAATAGCTAGCTCATCGATGTCGGGCAGATTGTGCAGATTTCATACGTTTATGAAAACACCCCTTATTCTGATACTCCTAGTTGCCTTAGGTGCTTCCTGAGTTTTCAGTGCCCTGTTAGGAACCCTTTTAGGATACAGAGGTTGTTTTTGCTCATTCTGATACATGCCTCAAACCTCTTGCGGTAATGTTGACCCAAGAGTTTCTTGGCCTGCTTCATACCATGAGGGTGCCCGCAACACTGGCTACTGTCCATAAATTGCTTCGCCCGCAACTGTGGTTATGTGGTTATTTGTTCCGACGTGTATTCCTCGAAGCTGATAATCTGGAATGCATATGACGACTTCGAAATTTCCACCTAAAAAAAATCGATGCATGCAATGGGCTTTCAAAATGGCTGTTCGTAATCTAGGGATTCAATCATTGCTTACCAAGTTGAGAATTTGGAAAAAAAAATACTCGTTTCTGTGAAAATATGTATTCCTGTCCACTGGGATTTCTACTGAGCGACGAGCGTGTAACCATATTTGAGTAATGCGAAATACCAGCAGATAGGGAAATTTCCTTTGGGAATTGTGTTTTTTAAGGGAAGTTTGTTATTGACTACTGCCGAGGTTATCCAATGATTTGGTAAAAAATAGCTTGTCTTCATTTTGATTAAGAACAGAAATACGCAATTTATTTATTTATTTATTTATTTAATCTACAAACTACATAGGTGTTAACAGATTTTTTGAGCGCATTATTCTTCTTATAATTAACAATACTAAAAAGTCTTAATAAGGTACTTTTAAAGACCGGTCTAGTATGACACAAATCTAAATGATGTGAATATTCATTGAAAGCTCGAATAATTCTCGTTAGTGGTTCGTTTCTGCCATAGTCTGTATTGTGGAACTTTTCAAATAAAATATTCCAAGTGCGGAGTGACCTATGTAGATGGCGTATGAAATTGAATATTGGATAAGAGATAAGAACATTTTATATGACTGCAAAGAATATCCCTAACAAACATAACATCATAGATGGTGCGTCTAGTTGAAAGGGATTTTAAGCCAAGCAGTTGGCACCTTGCTTTTTAAAAAAGATGTACTTGGTGAATCGCTTTTGAACTTTTTCGATACGATCGGAAAATGTTATGAACGCCAGGTTCCAAAACTACGACAGTATATTCCAGGAAAGGTCGAACAAGGGAATTATAGAGTGTTAGTAGGGCAAATGGATCAGTGAATCCATTTGTATAACGCTTAATGAAGCCAATTGCTGAGTTTGCTTTTGCTAATATATGACCAATATGAGTATGAAATGTGAATGAAGAGTTCAACATAATACCCAAGTCTTTGACACTATTAATATTTAAAAGATTTGAATTTCGGATTGAATAATTAAATTGGATTGGAGAAACCAGTTTCGTGAAAGAAATTGAATGGCATTTATTTAAATTAAGCTTAAGTTTATTATCCGACTGTAACAAAAGACAATCATTAACATCCTGAATACTTTTGAATATTTTCATATCATGAGCATATAGCAAAGATTGACTGTGTTTGATTGAAAAAGTAATATCATTGATGAATATAACAAATAATAGAGGACCTAGGTGACTGCCTAGCGGTACCCCCGAGCTACATGTAATTGGCTTTGATAAGGAGTTTCCAATTTTAACTCTTAGGGTTCTATTTAAGAGGAAAGAAGATATCCAGCTTAGGAAATGGGAATGGAACCCAAATGCATTCATTTTGTTTATCAATAGTGAGTGGTTGACCGAATCAAATGCCTTACTGAAATCTGTATAAATTGCATCAACCTGTTTTTTTATTTTCTATTTCATTGATGACGAAGGACGTATAAATTGTCCGACCAAATCCTAAAAAGCTAATTAAAACAAGAGTATGGAATCAAGACACTTTACCAGCATGGTAATGCAATCAAGTGCCGGTGCCAGATGCTGGTGCAATATCAAAAACGGTTTAGTTATCATCACGATTTCCATGGTGTGCCTTGAATGCGACTCCATCAAGTAGGCGAGCGCTTGGCAGACGAGGTGGTTGGACCAAGTCCAATAAACTCGACTGGTTCCGCTTGGGCATAACCCCTGATGAATTAGAGTCGATGGCTGAGGATCGAGTGGTCTGGAGATGTCTCGTGCGTTTTTGTCCAGCTGCCCCTTCTGTGGATCATGCGGTTCAGAGGAAGATGAGATGAGACGAGAACAAACGCAAGGCCGTTAGCTAAACTCCGTATTTCGAGGTGTGCAGTTACATAGCTTGTGTTGAAATTGAAACATTACAACGCATCGTAAAACAACACTTATTCTATATGAGCACTAGAAGGACTTACACTTTATACGAATCTTTCAGCTCATGGATGAGGCTTTTGTTGCATTCACATGTCGATTGGCGGACTAATCAAAAATGCTGCCTTGCTATGTCTACAGTAGGTGCTGATTAGACTCACCGGGTGTATACTTCTTGTAAAATGTTCGGCAAACCTTCATTACAACGTAGATGTGTAGATGTACGCCGATACGTCAATCGAAGCGTTAAAGTGCTTGAAGTGGCTTGAAGTGCAACCGTTTCACCTCTTCATAGTTTCATAGCAAATTGGGATTCGAACTGCATACATACAGCATATTGTCCAAATTAAGCTATTTCCTGTATGCAAACCTGAAGAGGGCATCACTGAAACAAGCGCTTATTTTCCGTGCTTTGAGGTAACCTATTATTTGAGCATATGAACAAATTGAAAGAAAAGCTGGACTGAATCTGTCGCTATCGTTCAATGGTTTCGAACATTTTTGTTTGCCACTGAAAATGATCGATATGCAAGACGGAGCGGAGTTACATGCCACACAGCGCTCGAATCGACACCTATCCGATGAGCCAGCGTCAATTTAAGACTTTTCACGTGTTATTAACGAAAGACCAGCCATCATGCTCGAAAAATTGGCAACGAATTAGACATCAGCATGGGCCACTTAAAACTTGTCGTGCTCAACATCATACATGAAATTATCCTTAAAAAGTAAATCCCGATCATTGATTTATAAAATCTAAAAGTAATTTAATTAATTGCAGTTAATAGGTACGTGTCGAAACGACTTTGTTACACGGACACATTTACTTTGGTACACTCTGTCGCAGCTGTAATTAGTCAGTCACGGCCATATGTATAGGACGTACATGTTGATTAGTATATCCGTCTCTGACTAGCTATAAAATATAGAATGATGCGACAAGGAGAAGCAGCATACATTGTGCCGTGAAATTCAAGTTCCCGTGAATGCTCAAAATCTCAGGCTTTACTAATTGAGCAATCAAACAAATCGGGTAAAATAATTGTAGCTGAAATGAGCTGTGCAACAAACATGTGAAATCATGTACACTTCTAATAGTTTTAGAAATTCCGAACAAAGCATTGCTCCGTCTATTTTTCATTTCTACAGAACCTTAGTCGTAAGAATACTTATCTAATTGTGCTTATCTATCATTGTAATTCACCTTTAATGGTGCCTTAATTGAGGTAAATTAAAATTCAATTAACTAAATAGGATTAGGTGAGCAAGCGTTACTGTGTTATTTCCGCTTGTAATAGCAATGAATTAAAAACTATTCTTATCATTTTTTGTGAATTCCACAGGCAAACATATCTTCTTTTCAACTTCGGATGGATTTTTTATTCTTGTTTTTGGGCTCATTATAGTGCCAGACTATTGAACCCGGGCAAAATTTATGGTTGTCGTAGTGTGTCGTAGTGTGTCGTAGTCGAACCATACAACCCTTTCATACCTTCTCTTCCCAATTCAGTGAAGAGTCTTATTTGAACTGCATCGACTCATGATACATAAAATAAGAGCTGACTGTGCAGAAAGTCTTGCTTGAAACTTTGTCATAATTTTAATAAAATAAATTGGTAATTTTTAAACATTTTTTTGATACTCACTGTTGCTCAGTGTGTTTACTAACTTCTGATGCTGAGTGGATACGTATGTGAACGAAAGTGAACTTGCACAGAACATTGCGAGATAAATGTGTCAATCTGCACTTGTCTCAGATTGACTAGCTGCTGTGCGATGTTTGCTAATATTGTCTAAAAATGATGTCAAATATTAGTCAAGCTGGTCGTTGTCCCATGCACTCCGATTGACGATGACTAGGCAGTGGCGTAAGACGATCGAAAAGAGCTCCGAGGTAATGAATGAACTAGTCACCTTAACCAACATTCTATTAATCACAATTGAGAATATAAAATTAACATTCCTGTTGACAAGGAGTCATTTTTTATTCAGCCTTATTCTGATAATCACTTTCGTTCGAAAGTGAAACGAATTCGAAATGATTTATATTCTCACATTCGAACGATTCGTAGGTTTACTCGTTCATTCGAAAGATCATTTTCAAGCTAATTCTGACATTCGAATCATTCGAATCAAATGTCATTTTCTTGTCGTTCGGTTTTTTCTGGCGATTCGATTTGCAAACAGAGATTTTTGTTGGAATTTTATATATATCATCACATTTCAATTGGACAAGTAAGGAGCAAACAGAATTGCTGATCAGGTTAATGGATGATAATCCCAAGGTTGCTTAGAGATTTTCGACAAACCTGGTTAATACTGATCGGTTTTGGAGAGATCCTTAATAGCTATGGACCTCCTTCCAAAGATGGTGCAACGTGGAAATGAGATATTTATCAGGCATGGAAAAGGTATCTGATTTTACCCAAAAATATATATAATATATATGTAAATAAGATGGTGCAACGTGGAAATGAGATATTTATCAGGCATGGAAAAGGTATCTGATTTTACCCAAAAATATATATAATATATATGTAAATATATGTACACACGTACATACCACTAAGTTACCTTTTAAAATTCTATTTTTCAAGAAGGTATCAATATAACAAGAAACATGAATATTAATATGTAACATATATAAACATAATATTTGTGTGTTTCTTACACCTGACACCCAAGCAACAAATTCTACCAACACACAAGCCCACACAAGCCTGCTAGTCAATAGTCACCCGCTTTAATGTAGTTCCTAACTGCTCCACGCATACGCATACACTATCATTCATGCCTATTCTGCAACATCACATACTCCATAGTCCATAGGCCACAGGCTCAGAGCATCATTTTTGTGCGCAGAGTAACCCGAAAAATGTCGGGTTCTAAAATATGCGACTGGTTAGAACAAATTGGTTTTCTTTCCTTGTTTTTCCTTTATCGCTCACTGTGTCTGATTCCTTTCTGTGTCCAACCACCTCGTCCTGGGTCTGCAATGGGTCGCTTACCTGATGGAATCGCATTCAAGGCACGCCTCGGCAGTCATGATGCTGAGGACATTCGTGCCACGTGCCAAACCATCGAAGCATAGCCCCTTCCGTTCCTCGCGAACTGCCTTGTTTTTTACTCTGTTTTAAAACTGAGCCAGCTTCGTCAATTCTATAAGAGAGCTCAGAAATACTTCTCCCATCACTCGTGAAAAAGACCCCGACACTTTCTTCAAAGGGACTCCACTAACATGTATAGTGCATTGAACAGGCGTTCTGGAAATTACAGTAATCTCTGATTTCTCCTCGTGAACATTCATCCCAGCATCTGCACATACGGCAACAAACATTTCGAGTGCGTACTGGAGTTTCCTCTGAGAGGATGTCATATTCCAAAAAAAGATGACTTAGCCTCAACTCTCCCTATGTGAAACATTTCTCGCCTCGACGGCGCTGCAATATCCACTCCATATATGTATGTATATAATGATAAATAGAGGCGACATCCCGTCTTCTTCCGACTTACCTTTTAAAATTGTCCACGCCATGCCACTGGCGCATACATATGTAGTTGCTTTGTAATGTGCAATTGAAATGGATTTAACGCATCCCCTTTTTTTTGGACAGTATTCATAAATAAAACAACTGTAATTTTATGTTTCTTTGTTTAAAGTTATTTGAATATTTGTATGAATCTTAATTAAATAGAAATGTCAGTCAAATAAATTGAGGTGTTCATTCGATAATGATTTTTTTCATTCGAATGTCAGAATTCACAAAGTTCATTCGAATGAATAGATCTATTATATTTTTGAATAAGGCTGATTGCTGTCAATTTGAGAAAAATGTAGCTGAATTGGAGATCTAGATTTTGAAGTAAACTTGTGTGGTTCATTCGAAAATGAATTTTTATTCGTTCAAATGTCAAAATATACTAAATTCATTCGAATGAATAGAGCGAGAGATCGAACGATTAGTCCAATCGTTCCAATCTCAAAATATGACTGACAGTTTTTAACAAAAGTAAGCAGGCAGCATAAAGTGGTCTGTGTTCTCAATAAAAACAAAATATACAAAATCATACGGGACCCCAAAGAAAAAATCTTAAATGCAGTTTTCTGTAGTTATTAGTATGTAGTAAAAAATAGTTACATATATTATACGTAATCCAAACGAAAAGCAAACTGAGGATATCCCAAAAACCTTAGGTATCTTTCTTGAGATTATTCAAATAACCAAACCTATCCATTTATTGATCAGCGGGAACTAAATTGACCACGATAGGGGCTGCCATCAGGTTTGTCAGGTTTAAACAAATTTCGACGCCATAATCGCCAAATTGGAAAAAAAAACAAAAATCGAAAAAAAAACAAATACAAAAATGTTTTAATATCAACAAAAATAAGAAACATTTTATAAAAATAATTTGATAAAAATCGAAAAAAATGTCCGCCTTTTTCGGGTTGTGGCGCACACAATTCAATGGTCATGCACACAATACTGCGGGGCCCTACGTATGTAAGTACAAAATGGTAGAGATGGCATGTCAATATCTAACCATTTTTGACAGATTGGTACGATGATAGCTGACTATATATTAATGACAAAACAAATCTGAATTCGGACCGAGGAAGTTTCTGAAAAGTTTAACAAATACGATCTGAACCGTAAGTCTATAGCACTCTTAAATATGTTTCCTATATTATAATATATATTTTTACACGATACAAAGTCCCGTGTGATAAAGATTTCTAAAGAGGATGATATTTCCAAAGAGATGAATTGCAAAGAGCTAAATTCCAAAGAGCTAATTTATCAAATATATAATAAGTGCAGGATTAAAAATTAACACATAAATTAGTTTTCAGAAAAAGAATGCAAGATACGCTGGAGGAGCTTAGGAGATCGCTATGTAAAAGAGAGGAAAAAAATGCATCATCCATCTGGAAGTGGATCGTCTGCACTGCCGAGGTGGGATTTATATGAATCCCTGCAGATTTTAAACCCATCATTGGAACCAAGAGTGTAAATATATTACATCTATGAAACTATAAGAAAGAAAATATTTAAATATGTATGTACTCGTAATTGTTTTTTATTTCTTTGCAGTTAAATTGGAAACTTCGCCAACTCCGAGGACTCACTTTTCCCGATGCAGTGTGGAAAGTTCCTGTTTGAGGAGGGCATCGCCACATCTAACAACCCTGCCTGCCATACGTCCGAGTATTATGGCAGATCCCTCTACGTGATTTTGTGATGTGAATTTTGCCTAATTGTTGGTTTATGATCGCCCGTGGGTATAGTTGTTGGGCTAGTCTTATTTATTTTCCTGTTTTAGGTAATTAATGCAAAAACTTAAATTCAAGATATTTTTCTTGTAGTCGTGCTTGAATTTAATTTAAGTAAGGTCATCAGACCACCTATGCACATACCTACCTGCCATCTTAGTCTGAAATTCGTCGCCATATAGCGACTGTTCAAAGATTATGACACAAAGCAATATAAAAGGAAGTGAAAAATGACACGCACTTCAAACATCATTCAGTTCCATCCAACTTAGATTTTGTTTATTTGTTAAATTTTAAATTAATCACTAATACATTAAAAAAGAATTACTTTCACAATTTTCTGATTTAATTTTGTTACATCATTTTGTTTTTGTTTATCGTCTTCACAGATTAGTTCAATATATATGTATATATATAGTTTAATTTAGGTTTTTTTTCTTTCTTGTATGTACTGTTTAGAAATATGACACTTCTCAAATAGAATATACTAAGTATGCCTAAAGAACATTAATTTTGCCAGTATAAAAAATATGTTTTTAAATCTTAAATATATCAGAATATACATATGTATATGTATGTTGTAACGTTTTTGTTTTTATATATATATATAATATTTACTTTTTTAAAAGTTAAGTCTGTTTATACAATATTAACTGCTTAATTATTTCTATTGTGTGGTTTATCTTTTTTTTCTTTGCTAATCGGTTATAATTTATTATTACATTGGAATGAATTCACAATACAAATTGTTTAAATTCTCTTCTTTTTCTTTTTCGTTTACTTCAGATCAATTTGTTTTTTTGTGTATTTGTTTGTATGACTTTTTTTTAACACATTTTGCTAAATGAAAATAAATTAGAAATTGTTAAAAAAAATAACTAAAAACAATTTATTTAAATTTAAAACAACTAATATTTGGGTGTGCATCAGTGTGTGTATGTGTGTGAGTGTTGTAGATCATGATTCGAATGAAAAAAGTATAACACTACTACACTAGTCTAAAAGTTATTTTTTCTCCATTTGCTAAAGAACACCTTCTGCGTTAAGTGCATGCTTGGTTTTTAAACGATGATACAGAATTCAAATGACTATGCCTAAACTTAAAACAGATGAATACACGGATCTAGGTAAAACAAAGATTCGTTATAATAATTTAAGGATATACATATTTATGTGTGTATACGTTCGTCCTCGTCTCCATTTTTTTTCCTCTTCTTCTCTTAAATTTGCTTTAGTTTTAACAATGTGTATACGCGAGAACAAAATTGTAATTCTTTCAGAATTCAGAAGTCAACAAAACTTGTAAGTGCAACAAGAAAATTATATCACCATATTCGTTTAATTATTATTACATTTTGTATAATTTTTTTTTTGTATTTTTTTTTACATATCACGGCATTCAGCTGAGGTTATCATTCATTTTTTTTTTCTTCTTTTGTTGGTTTTGTTTTTCAACTTGAGTTTTTGTTAGTAAAAAAAAGTGTATGTGTTTTATTGTGTTCATCTTTTTTTGTTTTTGTTTTTGTATTAACTAGAATAAGATATATAAAATTGATTTAATGTATATAAAAGTGTAAAATTAAGTTTATTTAGAACGAAAAACGATTTCATTTATTTGTTACTATGTTTTTCTTTTGTAATTTAGGAGCACCTATTGAATGTTTTGATTTCTTCTTTCATTTATTAAGTAATTGTTATTTAGTGTTTTTTTCTTCTTTCTTTTTGTTTGATTGAGTGAAAATGTTCTAAGAAATGTTAATTGTAAATATATACCTAAAAAAATAAATTCCACTAGCTGGAAAATGGATAGAAAAATAATGAAATACTACCTAGAATAGATTAAAAGTTATAATGTTGTGTCCCATAATATATTTCCTTATATGTTTGTTTGGTAAGTAGTCTGTGACTGGTATACAATGAAATTGTTTTAATTGAACCTTGTGTTATTTCTTTTTTTCGTAATTTAATCTCTCCTATATCTGACCGGTATCTTTTGCGTTTGTGATGTACAAAATGTGAACCTTGCTGGGTGATAAATTAACCACCAAATATACCTGTTTTTTTTTATACTGAGTGAACAGAGAAAATAAATCGTAATCATACCATTTTATCATAAATGTGAAATAAATCTTGAATAAAATTAGCTTTTAATTTCCGAAAAGCTATCTCCGCGGATAATTATGTGAATAACCTCACAACGATAAGCATTTATGGTGTTGATTAGATTCGGATCAATCTTTTTTAAAATTTATGTTGATAATTCAATATACCGACAAATTAATAAACACAGTTGCACGAGACTTTTATCACGTAATTAAGTGACTAATTAATTTGCCGGCTTCTAAGAAACTAGTACCTATGCCATATGACTTGCAGAATTGAAGATTGGCTTTATTTCCTTATCATCATCTATCATCAAAATTTCCCTTCAAAAAAATAACCAATCGATTGTCCAACAACCAGCATTCATGAACTGTACGGCCAACATGAATGTATGGACAATTTGATTAACCAATTTTTCGTCCAGCAATGATTGTATCTTGGGAAAACTAGACAGCTTCGGAAGTTGTATAATAAATGTGGCGATGAGGCTCGGAGTTCTTTGAACAATTCTCTTTTGCAGAGCTGCAATCTCATTATTGGAACCATAAGCAACGCTTACAGTGCATGGATAACACTGCTCTAGCCTGAAGAGTCTACGACTCCGAGCTAGTGGAATATAGAGAACGCCCACGAAAACGAAACGAGTGTTTATAGTGTGACACCACATATTTAGTCTCATGTTTTGATTGGTCGTCTCTTGATGTTGACTCGTTGGCAGCCAACGTTCAAATGAAACAACATGACATAATTTGTCGGTGTGTATGGCTTGCCACTGTAGCGGCCCTCTTTCCAAGTTGACATTATACACACAACATTAACCACCAGCAGAGGAAGTTCGTGTCAAAAGTGGACCTCAACTAACTTGGTCTGCGCCACTGAAGGTACCTAGTGAGAGATCGCTTTCGCCAGCATGAAGCGGATTGTTGGTTGAGGCTCTGGATTCGACTTGTCAGACAAAGAAGACGTTCCGGATAATCTACTACATAATTTGAGAAAAATAGTCAACATGTGAATTTAAATCAATCATTTATGAATTAAATGGAAACAGTGCAACTATTTGGATTAGCTGTTTGGATAAGCAGTGTCTTTACTGCATTCTTGGCAAAATAGGAGTAATTATCAATCAAGAGAGATGAAGTTGAAGTTAGAATGTACGTGGAATATAACGTGGCACGTACTCCGTAACTTAATTGTACGTGAATTTACCATTTTTACCAGATTTAAACGTCTTCTGCTCTGCCATTACTGAATTCTATTTTACATAAGTGAAATTATTTCACAATGTACACGAACGTACATAATCATGTACCTGTTTCAAGCACGTATAGGACGTTCATGTGATCACGTGAATTGATTTCACGTTTCTTTAGCACAGATATTGGGTGAATTTGGTGTAGTACGTACGTTTTGACGTTTATTTAGCACGGATGTTGGGTGAATTTGATGTAGAATGGTAGGTAGGTACGTACGTAAATTAGATATAGGCTCGAAATCTGAGGCTCTAATACAAGAAAATAGAAAAGATAGCAATGAAATAATCCCAGACATTCTATCGCGTGTTCTTGTGGGTCTACAGATCATGTCCTAATAATTATGATAGAGGACAAATTAGACATTTTAAGTGAACGCTTTTTTGAGGAAACGACGCTTATTATCTTACTAATTTAAGGACAAATAGAAGTAAAATATGAAATATGTGAAATGCAACTGCAGCTTTCCAATCTGACAACACGGCTAAAACCGCAGAAAATGAAGTCGCAACTTCTTTTACTGACGAGACAAACTACTCTCAAATCACGTTAAATAGTGATTTGAAGCTCGGCTTATGTTCTTGCCTAATCGAAAAAAAAATCTAATTATGACACTCGATCCTGTCTGATATATTCCTAGGCGTTCCCCCTCCCCAGTGGAGGACTACAATACGCACACTCGACATTTATGATATAGTCAGGATTACAACTTTAAACGGATACAAATTGTTATCTATAGTATAATTGTAGTTAAATACCAGTTATATAATCGTGAGCAATTCAAATTAGCACACCATTTCAATAGAAAAATATACAAGAATAATCTATGCTTACATCCTAGACTAGAACTGTGATTAACTAAAAAGAAACATAAAAACTTAGTTAGTAAATGATACCAACCGTTCCACCGAATGTGATACCTAATACCATATTACCCCGATGCCAACCGAGAGTGGTATTTTTGTTTTATATAGATTTACATAAAGTCATAGCCAATGCTGTTTAGAAAACAGGATGATAAAATGAAATAAATATCAAATAAAGATTGTTTCTAAAAGAAAATTCGGGCATACCAGTTTAATTTCTTTGCTTTCTCTGTTTTGAGTTTTACGAGTAATTCAGATTGTGTAAAATATACTTCAAAAAGTAGTATCAAATATTGAACGTTAGTAGTATGCAGCAATAAAGTGCGGTTAAAACAATTAAAAAATTGGAAATTAAATTGAATATTTTTGGATTGAAAAACAAACAATTGCTCACGATTTCTGCTTTTACTTAAGTATAATCAGTAATAATATTACATATGTATGTACGTATGTATGTTGTTTTTTTTTAAAGATAGTAATGAGTGTATATGCGTATAAAGTACATTAGGGTTTAAATAGATTACAACACATGCATACAAAATAATCTATTCTTATAGTTTAGGTTAATGATTTTGTTTTTTTTCCACTTTCTTCATTTTTTTTCTTCTTTTACTTCATATTGTTCTTTTTTTTCTTGTTTTGTTTAATTTTTAATTTGTGTGTGTATGTGTTTTTTTTTTATAACGAACCACTTGAATCTGCTGGAAAATGCATTAAATTATCACCGGTTATGCTCATTGTTGGTGATGATGACGGTGGGTCTAGTGATGCACGACTACCGGTGCTTAGACTGCTTGAGCTGAGATCGCCCCCATCGATATGATCAACGGATTGTGTACCACCCTCAGTGGTATGATGTTGTATTACCTGAATTTTTCCTAAAATGCAAAATTAAACGCAAACTTTTGTTTTTTGAAATCAAGAAGGGAAAAGAAATTAAACGATGTGGTTAGTGCATGAATTTATTTATATGAGTGATGATGAGTTTTTATTAATATTTTTTGTTTGTCTATGTATATCTACAAATATTTACTTTAGCGAAAAAAAGTGAAACAAGACGTAAAAGCAAAGAAAAATATATGACTAAGCCCAAGCATACCAGTTTATCAATCATCCAAACATTTTTAAAGATGCCTTAGTTAAACTAAGAGTTTTCGCACTTTTTAGCTGTCAGTTTTTTAGCTAAATGAAATTAATGGATCCTTTTCACAGATGTTGAAGGGGTTCGATACAATTTTTTTTCCGCTTGTACAGCCCTTACCGCAAAGGTAACGACACCGTGACGTGAAGAGATCTATTGTATAGAAGGTTTGGAGTTAGTTCGTTTGTAGTGCATCTCTTCAGATCCTATGGAATATACGTTTCCTTCACCATAGAAGTGCCGGAGATTCACATAAAATGTGCTCGGATGTCTCATCCTCTTCCAAGCAAAGCCGACATACCTTGTCTTGGCACAGGTTCGTATTGTTAAGGTTGTCATTCAGGCCGCAGTGACCAGTAAGGAAGCTCCTTGGCATTCGTTAATCAGCGTTGTAACTGCTGCCCAGTCTAGGTTCTATGAACGCAGATTCCGAGCTAGTTCTAGCGAGCTCATCTGCGGATTCGTTGCTTGTAATCCCTTTGTGTTCAGGAAGAAGCCGCGCTTGTCTTTGTTATATCTAGCAAGGGATTGTAGTGCATTAGCAACATTTGACTCTTTTGGAGCCCATTCGGTAGGACGATAAAGCAGTAAGTGCTCCTGACTGTTTGACAATATATGGATTCAAGCGCCCTTGATAATCTTGAGGAGATTTTGTCTGGCGCATATCACAATTGCGGAGATTCTTGTGTTAGGTCCTAAGCCTTCAGCTCCAACTTCAGAGTCAATTTTTGTTGGGGACAGGCGAATGTACGCTTAGATTTTTTAAACCACGAAACGGATTTTAATGGGGTTTTCACCAACAGATATAGTGATTCAACCGGACGGATTATGTATGGTACATGTGAAATAGGTGAATGTGACGATAATTGTTCAGGATGTCTAAAGAAATCAAGCCGACTGAGAACTTTCATCGGAAATGCTTTCTAGAAAGTTACGCATCCATGCCGCAAGGATGCAGAAATCGTGTCAGCTTTCGAGTGAGATTTCGTACTTTTCCACTCTTTTTTGTACGATGGGCATAACAAAAGAAAAAAAAACATATTCTCAGCGTTTGGTATCGAAATCAAGCAACGCGCGTGTGAGTAGGAGGCAACGCTTCGGCCGCAACAACGCATGATTGCGTGTCAGACATAATCGACAGTTGATTGCGGCCGCAAAGCTACTCGATTTTGACAACTGAAAGCCTAATGACGGTCAAGCCTCAAGAATTGAATTGAAGACGGCCTTAGCTCAGGAATGAGAGATAGAAGATTACGCAATAAAGAGTTCAATTCTCGTTCGTTCTGCGCAGGCTACGTCACAGGCGACACCCGATTTGACAGCACTATCTTATTTCCATACGATTTGCAAGATATAAAACTATTGTAATGTCTTTTATTCTAAAGAATATGTGTTTTAAAATTGTGTCAGGAATTGAATTATTAAAATGTTTTAAGAATTTGTTGCCCGAGATGAGAAGCATTCATAAACATCAATACGTCTAAGTTACCTTTAAAGTGAAATAATATTTTAATATTCCATTTGTATTTTCTAACCTGTTTCTAAATGTGTAATGTGTTATATATCACAATGCATTGAATAAAAGCAATGAATAAGTTTGTCATTGTATTTTTTTTTAAAAAATCGATGAAACCGTGCTTTCAACGCTCGCACAGACATATCCGTTCATATCATTCGTCATATCATTTCGGTGCTTTGTTGCTCAATAATAAAAGGACACCAAAAAGAAATCTCGGCGGACTGGTTACATTAGCTCCTTGAGTAACTAATTTCCTACAATCCAAACTATATTCTACGACTTCGATGAGTTCTTCATCAACACCACCACCCCCTGTAACCTTATCTGCATCAGTTAGTTACTTCACAACAACATTTTCATTTATGCACCAACACCTGATCTAAAAAGAACAAATTTGTATTCGAATCGAGTCGAGGATCTATTAGAGGGGCTGCAGTTTCTTGCAACAAGCTTGCAATTATATCCTCATGTCGTGCTTTAATTTATATTGCATTCTAATATCAATGGATGAATGTGGACTGTGGTTTTACGGTACAATAGCACAATCCTGTAGTTATCCATGATTAACCATCATACACAAACGTAAGTAAGGAATTAAATACTATATTTACATAGGTACCCATTTTGAATTGTAGATTCTAGAATAGTAGAAATTATATACCAAACTCTACTTCCTTCAGAAGGAAATAATAGGCTCATGTCGCCTGTGATGTAGGCAAAATGTCAGAAAACTAAACAAACATGGCGGACATGCTCGTAATCTGTAATACATTATTCTTGGCTTTAGCTCACGCTCAGTCCCTCACTCCATGGGTTGCTGAGATGAGATGTAAAGTAATTGAATCGAATAGTCCAAATATGACAAATGATCTCTCGATCAAGTATGAATTCAGATGTACAATTCGCAAGGACGAAAAATGTCCATTCAAAAAGAAAAAGATTGATCTCTTTATAAGGGTTTTTTGAGTTTTATTATTTTTTTTTTCGTTTGTTTCATTGCAATTTTTTTTGTTCACTTTTTTTATATTTTTTTACATTTGTTTAGTTAATACAATTGAAATTTGAATTAAATTAAACCTTCTATTATGTTTATGCTGTTTACAATCGTTAATTAATTTATAAATCATAAATACTGTTTTTTTTTTGATTTTTTTTAAATATATTTACTTCTTACCTACTTACTGCTTATTTTACATGAACCACTACATAATAAATTACTAATATATTCTTCGTGTGATCATTAACTCACATTCAAAACAAATTAAATTACAAAAATAAACCTCTTCAACTACATTTCATGTGACTATGTGTAAACAATGGATTAGTTAATGTCAAATCATTTGTCTTTGATATGCTGTCACACAAATCGCACATTTTCTTTTTAACTATTGTTAACTCAACTTAAAGCATATATGAGAGAGAAAGAGTGATAGAGAGTAAACAACATTTCAGTTACACGTTTGGGAAATAAAAAAAAGAAATACAATTAAATAAATTTGAAAGTATAAAAATATATATATTACTATATGGATATCAAAATAAAACTAATGCAAAAGAAAACCTAACGGAAAACAATAATAATAAAAAAAACATTAATAATTACATGTAAAATTTAGCTATAACAATGTCTATATTCCTATATTGAATTTAAATTGCAACAACAATCGTATTAGTAAATATACACATTTTATTGTTAAATAATATTATCTGTTATGTTATGTATATTTAATAAAATGTGATCAAAGGCATTAATATATACTCGTATATATATATTCATTTTTTTTTACATTTTGTCAGAGGTTTTTATATTTTTTTTTTTCTGTTTTGTTTTTTCCTATTTTTTTTTTTGTAATTTTTTGTGGGGTTTTGTTATCTGCGCTATAAATTCACAAACTTCTAGGTTATCTAAAGAGTGTAATTTTTGTTAAATATTTACCCTTTCCAACAATAAAGCGAATAGTTTTTGTTTTTGTTTATATGATATAGTGATTAAATTATTTTATTTTTTGTTTATACAAAATACGATTTGTTTGAATTTGTATTTTTTGTCAATTGTGTGATGTTTTCATTTTCAAAAGAGAATGGATTACAGAGGGTGGACATAAAAATAATGTGGACGTTCTTTTTTTTTCTACATTCAAACTAGTCTCCTTGTGATTGATGAAGATCACAAACAATGTTGCAAATATCTCGTAAGTTCAAAAAATTTAGACCAAGTCGCACTTAGAGCCCAACATGTTATTTTGAAATTAATTATAAATTCAGGGTACTTTTTTTTTATTCCAAGTCGATGTTGTTGGTTCTGGAAAAAAGGCGACTGCCGCTTTTGAGAAATTACGACGGAGCACATTTCTTCATAGAATAATAAAAGATGTTTGTTTTTTTAGTATTTAAGTTGGGAACACTATTTTAACTGGCTGCCATTTTGTCAAGTGTCAAGTGATTTATTTTTAGTTTGGTTTGTTATTTAAATATTAATAGACTGACGCCTGAACAAAGCTTCTAAATTGTGAAAATCATGGTTCTGTTCGAAATACGTATCGCGCACTACGTTCATTTTCACCATGCTCACTTTTGATTGAATGGATACGTCAATAAACAAAACTGCCGCATTTGGAGTAATGATAATTCTCAAGTGTATGTGCTTTATGGGTTGGTGGAATAATTGGTTTCTTAATTCTTTAAAAACGATGCTGGCCAGAACGTTGCAGCCAATGAGTCATAGAGCCATGATTACTGACTTTTTCGTTCATCAATTGAACAATCATGATGTGCAGGAGCTGTGGTTTCAACAAGACATGGCATACAGCTCGTGCCAGAATTGATTTATTGAAGGAAACGTTTGGTAACCGCATAGTTTCACGTTATGGCCTCAAAGATCATATGATTTAAAGCCGCTTGACTATTTTCTGCGGGGATATGGGAAGTCACTAGTCTACACCGATAAGCCCGAAACGTTTGACCACTTGCAGGATAAAATTCGCCGCGTTATTGCCGCTATACGACGCCAAATGTTGGAAAAAGTCATCGAAAATTGGACCGCCAGTCCGGTCATATGCCAGAAATCATATTTAAATTATAATGTCAGAAGATTATCTTTCGAATAAAGTAAATTTCATATCAATTTAAAAAAAATCATCTTTGTTTTACTTAATTTCAAAGTTTTATACCTAAAAAAAAAACACCCTTTATAATCCAAGGTACTCATGTGTCTAGCTGTTTGTTGTCCATGCTATTATTTTCTCAAGAGTGGAGGGGACCATATTTTCATGTCGACTACGAATGAAGTCAGTCACTCGAGACAGGTGAAACAATGAAATATAAAAGCTGCTTGTGTCGATAATTGAACCTAGGCACCCAACTTAGAAGACGACACGACGCACCTTGCTTCATAAATATACGACATTTGGCAAAAGAGAACCCTAAAGGTATATTCCAAGGATCAATACAACTTGTATGGAACACTATTTAGTATGCCATTAAAGGGGTTAGAGACAACCCAAGACTGTCTTCATGACGTTGTGGGCAAATTCATGGTCTGGACGGTGTTACATCTCACACAGCACGATCAGTGTTGGCTTTTTCAGCCGGGCCGCTCTAAAATAATGAAGAAAACTCTGCATCGGTTTATTCAAAAGAATGCCGCTTCGGCAAAGAATTGTGAGCATAAATCTTGTCAAAGCGTATCTGGCTCGACGAAATCGGTCGATGTGCTCTAGTAATGTTTTGTGCGCATTTTCCTATTTTTGGGAATCAGCCAGAAGTTGCACGGCGGCTGGATCAGTTTAGTACGGCTTATTTTTACAACAAAAACCAACTTTCTTGTACTCCTCGGGCCAACAATCTCTCCCAGAACTCACAAATGATATTGAACGTTTACAGTCAGACATTGGGGACCTAACTAATTATGGAATCAAAGAAATAGGGGATGATCATCTTGACTAACTTTCACATTCTTTTCTTTCGTCTCCTCTCGTGGCTTTCATATCGTGCTCAGACTATTGAAGAGTGGCTTGAACTTGAATCACAACAAATCATGAATCGATAGATGACATATTTTTGTGCAGGTATGTCACCATGTCGAGAGGAGGAACAAATGCAACAAAAGGAACAAAATGTCGTGATTCTTCTCTTATTCAAATCCACGGTAAGACTGCAATGGACCACAACCTGACAAATGGCAGACGTCCGCTCAATAAGGCTCGCCAATACACAACGGGCAGAACACGGTTATCCCCGGAAATAGACTATGTATGACAAGGATGGTACACCGGCCATCAAGATCATGTGTTGAATTTCTTTTAGTGGTGTTTTGCAAAAGATCATGCATATCCCCAAGCTCTTAACGCTTTGAAAGCTAATGTGCGTCAAGTTAGAGACGAGTTGTTGCCCAAGATGTGTCGAATAGTAGCCGAAACGCATTCCTCGGAATTGAGTCTACCACGAGGTATACAAATAATATATAATATGGGTGGAACTAGAGCCCGTAAAGGCTAGGCCTAGCTTCTACTGGAACCACTCGTATTGTGTGTGCTACTGATACTCTACAGTTTTATGCCAGCTCCGAACGGCTAGTTTGTGAACAGACACACTTATTACTTTTTGATTATTGTCAGTGACTTGAAAGCGGTGGGGCCGTGAAAATTGTTTTTGTCTTATTGAGAATCAAACCTAAGTGCGTAGGAGTCGACGCACAGACCCAGAACGGCCGCTACTGAATGGTGTTATACTCCATCGAAAATGGCAAGACCCAAAAAATGTATTCTATTTAAAAAAAAAAGCGAATTCTAAGTGCATTTGATGGATGGATGACCCTGAATAATATTTAAAACCATATATTCAACCAATATAGTCTATAGACGAGTAGTTCCTTTAAAAGTTATTAGACAGCAACATCGACCTGGATCATTAAAAACACTCTAAATAAGTGACATATTCCATCAGGGAATACATTCGAAGTTCAATTTCAAGAATGAGTGGCAAGCACAAACTTGGGGTCTAAGCTTCGAAATCAATCAATTCTGTTTGCATCTTCATCAGTCTCCCAGAGACTTCATCAACCATTGCTGTACTGTTGACAACTTTCCCATTTCCAATCACTATTCACGTTAACGTATTCACTTACACCGAATGGGAGTAAATTATATCTACAAATCCGATAGACAAGGAAAAACTTACCACACACATCACACAATTTTTGTTTTGCAACATAAACTCGATCCGAAATGAGTGTGCAGCGCCAATTAGATAAAGTATCAAATGGATATAAAAGAAAAAAAATCATATACTTTGCACTTATTACACTCATTCCAAGGATCTAGAAGAAAAGAGGATAAAATACAAATAGTATGTCATGAGGCAAAAAATACAAATCAAACAAATCACTAATTCTTATCTTTTGCGGCGTTTTAGTTTCTTTTTTGATGAATTAGTTTGCTGCTGTTGCTGTTGTTGTTGTTGGGATATAGATTGCGGCGGTGATGAAACGGATGCCGTCAAATTGGGCTCATCTTGTGCGGATTCATCCGCTGGCTGAGACACTTTCGCACTCGCATTTCCATCACTCGCATGAACATTTAGACATATTTGATCGTCGGCATCCTCTGATGTTGTTGCCTGATCACTAGACGATGAATCGCTATTGACTTGATTGTTGTCCAATGATGGCAGTGATTCTTTCTTATTTACTGTAGTAGCCTCAGCTGTGTTCGTGCGCTTGCTGTTGCTCACAGACAAGCTGCATGTCATGAGATTTACCTCGTCGCTCTTGCTGATTAACGGACGCAGTTCTTCGTCATCGTCTGGAGCAGGGCTTATCATTTGTTTCTTGCGCCGTAGCTTATTTTTATTTTTTCCCAAGAGGATGGTAGTTTTGTCACTTCCACCAGAGGAATAGGCAGCTTCTGTAATGTCGTCGCATGTTGACGATGACGTTGACGGCGCGTTCTCCTGCGAGCTCTGCTCCAGACTCAAGTACTGATCATCGTTCTCGGTTAGACTCTTGTATTCGGCTGTGCTGTGGGCTGTCGAATCGGAGAAGGAGAGTGTTAGTGGCGAGTCGACAGGTTTACCTGAATTCTCGTTTTCATAATGCAAACTTCCACACAATGCAAAAATGATTGTATCGCTTGGAAATCCTTTTGGGAATTGTGGAGTCGTCATTGTCGTCGTCGTTGTGGTGGCCTTGCTCTTTTCTGACTCGGATTTGATTGGTTTTGCGGCTTCCTGCAGGGGGCTCTCAAAGTTGATGAGGCTTATAGTCTCATCGTTGTTCTCTGACGGCTCGAACGGCGGCAGAGGTGATAGGAACCCCAGTGGCACGTCTTCCAACGGCTGCAAGCTGGGCAAATCATCAATGAAACTCGAGGTGTCTGTGTTCTTCTCGACTTCGGCAGTGAAAGAAATCGTTTTCTTTTGTGGTCTCTCTGCTGGTGGACTTTGCGATTTCTTCGACTTTGTCGCTTTTCCCAGAGTCGGGTAGTCTAGATCTGAAGCTTGTCCGGGCTTGTCGTCTGTGCTGGCTACTGATCGCCACGGAGTCATTGCTTCGGCTGTTGACTTTGAGGTATTCTGAACAAACTTATCGAAGAACTTTATTTCATCGTTCGATTTCACCCGATTCCTGGCTGATGATTCCTGGAGCTTGTCCGAAACGACTTTCTCAGCAGGAGGTGATTTTTTCTTAGATTTATCTTTCTTGGCAGGAATCTCAATGGATGGTGTGCTTTCCGCATACGTGTCCACGAATTTCAACGGGGAGCCCAGCAACTGCTTCGGAGACTCATCGGACTTGGTGCTGTCTGTGGGAGAGCTCTTGGACTTCGTGACCTGCTGACTGTCCATAAGATCAGTGAGGAAAGTGTCTATTTTAATTGGTTCGATACTGATTTTGCTGCTTGTCATTTCTGGGGACTTCTCTTTTGCCGATGGCTTCTCTGAGTCATCGAGAGACTTTTTCTTTGACAACTCCAATAACCTTGAAAGTTTATCTTTCCTGCCCTTCTTTTCCACTGGCTTCGGGGCGGTCACTTCGGTGCACACTGTGCTGTCGGACTCAGGGGATGGTTCCGAGGCTGTTAAAGACGATTTTCTATCCACTTCAACTTCACGGTATTCCGTTGTCTTCTTCGCATTTAGCTTTAACTTTGGTTCTTGTGGCTCCTCAGATGTTTCACGAACATTCCTGAAGTCATCAAGATCCACCTTCGACTCAGCTTTCTTTGTTTCTTTAATTGCTGTTGCTGTGCCTTGTTTGCTTGCAAGTTTAGGCGCGGAATCAGTGCAATCTGTTGATTCAGTGATCTCTAATTTTGCTCTAGATGCGGGGGTTTTTTCGGATTTATCTGATTTCGACTTCTTCGAGACCTTCTTGGGCTCAGCAAAGACGTCAACAGCTTCCAATGATTTCAAGGATTCTGTTACCTGCTCCTCAGTACTAGACTTGCTTATGTCAGCATCAGCAGGGGCTGGCGCGCTCTCTTGGGCTTCTTCTTTGATTTCTACATCTTTGCTTTCTAATTCACTCTTGTCGTGTTGGAAATCTAGCATGCTATCGGCCAAAACCGATGCATTCGACAACTCAACAGCCAAAGAAATGCCAGTCACCTGGCTTGACGTCTTTTTAGCTCTCTTCTTAGATCCTGTAGTGATGGGCAAGTCTTTGACTTCTTCCTGGACAGGATCGGGAACTGCTTCTTGAACAACTTTATCCTTTGACTTGATGACCGGCGGTGTTCCTAATTTCTCAGTGAGGGATTTGCCTTTGTTTTCGGTGGAATCAGCACTCTCTACAGAGGATCCTTTCTCCAGTTTGACTTTCCTCTCATTCGGTTTCGATTTGGGCTCTTCTTTTGCCTTTGCTGTTGCTGCTTTTTCGATTTTCGCAGGTTTAGGACCACTCTTAGCCATGGTCGTAGCCGAGGTCATTCTTTTGAATTCGATCGGTTTTACATCTTCCAAGTCAGCACTTGTAAGCGGTTCAATTGCTTTCAATGGTTCTTCATCGGCGGGCTCCTTTACTTTTGCAGGCTTCGTGGTTTTTGATGCAGACTTCATGGCTTCTTCATCTGGTTTGTCTAATTTGGATTCCTTTGTCTCTGATATTGGTTGGGGAGCGGTTGTCCCAACTAGTTCCCTTTCCTCACTTCTACGAGCTTTTGATGCCCTTTTCGAAGTCGATTCTTTTTTAACTTTCACCTCCCCATCTGAACTCTTCTTATTAATGGCTTCGGTCGGGGACTGTTCTTTTGCAAAAACCTCTTCGGACTTTGCTTTAGCTTCAGCCTCCTTCGCAGGCTTCGGGGGACTTGCAGTTGAGTGTTTGTTTTTCTCTTCGCCGATTCCTCCAGACTCATTGGTCTGACGAACCCGTGCTGGTTTATCTTTCGATTTGTTGTCTGAAGACCTCTTTGCAACGTCATTGTCAGCCGTCTTTGGGGATGATTTCAATTTTAAGCAGACAGACACAGTTGTTTCCGGCTCCTCTTCCACAGTCAATTCAGTTTTCTTAGCTGACTGCTTTCTGGTCGTTATCTTGGTTTCTTGATCGCGACTTTGGATGGATTGCTGGACAATTTCCAGTTGCTGCGTCCTTCTGTCGCGATTGAATTTCTGTTCGAGCTCAGTGATGTTGAACTTTGTTATCTCATCCTCTGACTCTTCTTTGACCTCCTTTACAGGGCGAATATGCTGTTGCTGCTGATGTTGCCTTCGTCCCCGGTTCTTCAGAGACTCCTTCTTGGTTAGTTCCAAGTCTAATGCCTTTTCAATAACCGGAACAATCAGCTTGTTACCAATCGCCTCCGGTGGCTTTGTGTACTCCTCATCCTCCGGGGTACGGTCTGCATCCAAGCGACTCTTTTCGTCACAAAATATCGCAACTACCGGACGAAACAGTGACTCGTCACAGTTTTCATGAATTACACAATCCTGAGAACCAAAACTTTTAATAACATCGTCCGAATCTAAGCCACTGTCACAACTACCGGTAATTGTCGTCACAGTACCCAATGGATTTACAACCTTTTCAATTGAAACCATTTTCATGGGCTGCTCTTTCTGCATCACCGACTCAAGTGATTCATATTGAAGTGAACCGTAAGCAGTTGCTGCTATGCGCGATGCAGGAGAGGAGGAGCTGCTATCACCACCACCACCACCAACGCCAGCAGCAGGTGCAGCTGTTGCTGAAGACGTTGACGACTTTGTCGCAGAGACACCACCACTACCACCACTTCTTGCTTGCTTTGGGGAGGACGATGGGGATGAGGAGGCAGTCGCACGACTTGAACCGACGGCAGAGGGTCTACTTCGTTGAGGGTATTCACCTTTAAGAGACAGATATAGAGAGAGAAGAAAGAGAAGAAAAAAAGAGAAACGCCAAAGGCAGTGTGTTATTTTCTTTTTTTTGCTCGTGTTTTTTTTTTTTTTTTTTTATTTTCTAAACAAATTGCAAAAAGCAAAAAAAAATTAAACAAAAAAAAGAAACAGAATGCTTCAAATAATTCTATAAACAAAATTTAAGGCAACCAAAGTTTGTTTTAAACAAATAAAAAAATTGTGTAAACGCAAACAATTCTTAATTTCGTTTTTTTTTTTTTTTTTTTTGTCTTGGATTTTTATTATCTATGCGTGATTATGAACAAGTAAAAGCCGATTCATGCTAGTGGACTGTCCCCATTGCTTTTTGTTTATTTTGCTTTGATCATGGGAGCAATCATCTGTGATTGTTCGACAGAACCTGCGTTTTGGAATGGAAAGATACACAGATGTGCGACAAGCAAAAGAAAATTTACAGGAAAATAGAATTTTGCTTTTGAAACAGTTCAAACACCAGTTTTGTTAATTGTTTTGTTTAACGAAAATATGTTCATGTTAATTGAGAAAATTCAAATCGTCTTTTATTATTATTTTTTTTTTTTTTTTTGATTGTTAAGTTATTGATTAAAAAAAGAACCCGTTAACACCTGCCATTGGCTTTTTTTCTTTTCTTTCTTGAATTCTCCCCTCCCTTTTCTGTTTCTTGAGACGCCAACGATGATGGAAAATCGTTAGCCAGGGGTTTGTGGGAGGAACAGAATGCTGATAGCCGATATATATGTACATTTGTTTGCCTGCTTAGCGCGCTTAGCATGATTATATGGACAATAAGACTGTAAAAGGGGTTAAAAGAAGAGAACTAATAGCGGGTAAAGTGGTCGGTGGTGTAGTGGTGATTTAGAAGATTTACAAGGTTAATCTCAAATGCGTGTTGTAGTCATTTCATAAAGAATGCGATACAGTGGATAGATTCAACCATAATGGACGTACGTGGGCGTAGGTCTACTTAAGTGTGTTCGTTAAGTTTCGTTAAGTTTCGTTAAGTTTCGCTAACTTGTGCTTGCTTCCGAGGGAACGAAATCAATCGCTCTCTACCGAGGTAAATGAAGCAAATGTGGCCACTTTGATGATTCTTCGTTTCCTTCATTTCGTTAAGCTTCTTATACGTACGTCCATCATGGTTGGTTGGTTTTTCATACATGCTACGATTTTGAGGCAGTTATCAGAACTATTTGTGGAACTCCGCTGTGAATGTTTGTAATGAATATGCTGGAGCAAGTGGGTGCATACCACATCGGTGTCGAATCAATCGTTCCATATTTTTTGTATTTTCAAAACCAGAGGCAGTTTGCAGTCGGTCTCTAAGGCCTCTCGACACTATGCAACAATGTCGCAGCTAGTAGGAACATGTGTAGACAATGGAGTTGAGATATCTAAGCACGCTTAGCACTTTTCACGTTCCCTGCCATCATCATATTTCCCTTCGTCACTGTCACATTGTTGCATCGTGTTGAGAGGCTTATGACACACATCACGCACTGTCCTCCTCAGTCTCGAATCACCATCACTTCAGGTCTCGTAATTATGACGCCATTTCATTCATGCAAACCCTTAACTCGCTTCAATTTTTCTCATTACAAACATTTCAGTTCAAAATAGTTCGGATCCCTTGAGTACTAATTAATTGACCCATAACATATATGTACACATTTGAATGCTCCTCGCCTTACTTATGAGATGATACACAGAGAAAGAGAGATAATGCATTTTGATTTCTTAATTTTGCAAGGCATTACATTGTTGCAAAGAGTTCACCAATTTAATAAGATTAAATTAAGCATGCATTATAGTCTTATTTGTACATGTAAAAAAAAACATTTTAGTTTAATATTGAAATGAGAACTGAAATAAAATTACAAAAGAATGATGAAACATAACATATTCTTCTCGTTGTTAATATTATATTATTTATACATATATACATGGATTCCATGGCTGTCCGAGGAGAGCTTAAGCGGTATGGCCTAGACTGATGGACAGTCAATGGAGCGATGTTTCCGACTGAATAGCCCCGATGAGCTGTAGAAGATTCAGGGGTATTCCTTTCACGCGCTAATAGTTTTATACCTTCAACCAAATATTCTCACTGCAATCGACGTCAGACATCTTTTATAGCATTCGTGGTATTCGAGGAGCCAGCATCGACCCTGAACACTTCTTTGTTAATGCACTTATTTCGAGAGAACAACGACGACGAAGAGAATCACCACGGTTTAATGGCCTTGGAAAGCTATAGTAGCAACAGCGAGCTAGAATCATTGTCGATCGGGTCTCCCAGAACCTATCCGCACGTTCACGATGCCTCGTACAAGCAGAAGAAGAAATAAGAAGCTGCCGCTAATGTTCTGGGTATAACGACAGTACCGACAATAAGTTCAGACAGTCTCACGCAGCAAAACAAGGCAATGCTGCATCGAACCACGAGACTTTTTCGTAAACTCTACGAAATGAAAGGAGACGACAGACTTCTCAAGAGGAAACAGAAAGACCATGAGAAGGGAACGGATTGATGTCCCAAAATGAAACAATTATGGAATATGTGCAACGTTTGGACAAAACCCGCAGGGAGGAATTTACCCACAGTAGGAAAATTCACAACTCTTATTTGAGTCACAAGCAATGGTGGACTTTTGGAGGAATGAGACTGTTGAGCGGGTCAAATATGACCTGGTTGGATTGAGAAAAAAGCTAGAAGTAAGAACGATAGAAATATATCATCACTTGGGGATAGAATGGACCCAACTCGTTTGTCAAAGTGGGCTGCCGGGACACGATTCTAAATCAACCACAAATTGACCCTTCCTTTCTGGTTGCCTTGTCGTGGCGGGAGGGCTTAAGAGTCAAATATCATCTGAACATAAGCCAATAATCCTCTTGGGCCAATAATTCTCAACGCCGACCAAGATTGGTCAGGGATAGACACGCAAGCCACATATCACTTAGGTCCTGATGGACCCATTGTGATGATTATTATATGTCACAAAAGGTCAGCCGCAGCGAAGACAGTAGTCTTAATGTAGGATAATATAGAATAGTGGACAATAGTACGTAAAAGTCGAAGACAACCTAGTTAGACATAATTAATTCCCTGAGTGCTTGTGAGTCAACACAGATGGAACTTTGAAGTATTTGCGAGATCTCAACGTGCCGTAGTGAAAGCTTTTATGGCGAAACGAGGTGAATTCATAGGTTGATTAAGACAAAAAAAAAATACACACCACCTGGGACAATTTTGAGCCAGTGAAGGATTTTGTCTTCCTCGCGGCAAACACGAACTCCACGAATGGCATCTAAGTGGAGATCCGACTTAAAATCGCACTTGACAACCGATACAACTTCGGTTTGTCGAAACAACTGGACTCAAAACTCTTGACTCGATGGACCAAAAGCATGCCCTACAAAAGCCTTATTTTGCCAGTCCTGCTATATGGAGCCTAGCTGAGCTGGACTATCAGCAGAATTTATTCCTAGTGTCTTCGAAAGAAGAGTTCTACGTCGTATATATGGTCCTGTCTGCGAGGAAGGTGAGTGGAGGAGAAGACACAGCCCCGAACTCTACGAGCTGTACCAAGCACTGGCTTGGTCACATCGAGCGCATGGACACCAATGATCCAGTTAAGAGGGTCTTCGAATCCGAGCCATCTGGTCCGAGAAGGAGAGGAAGACCGAACCACCGGTAGAAAGACCAAGTTATCGTGGACGAAAGACAACTTGGTCTTGACGACAGGAAGAAGCGTGCCCAGAACCGTCAGCGATGGAAGGCAAAAACCCTCCACGGGTCGCAGAGCTGGTAAGTAAGGAAGTAAGAATTATTTGCGAGAAATAAAGAGTGTCCTAAACCACTTTTCCATTGTGCAATCCTCTCGGTAATCTTGTCGAACACAAGCTGGAACTGCAGTCTGCCTGTAGAATAAGATCGAAGAACTTAAGCTCATTATATGCATTTGCCTAGCGTTGATCAGGACAAAGCAGAAGACACTCGCCTGATACTTCTTTGACTCTATCCAGTCAAAGTGAAAAAAAAACTTCGGTCTGCACAATCTGATTAGCCTTGCGCACACTTTTTTATTGTTCTGTATAAACGATGGCAGTGGTGTTGAACTAACCGAGATTTTCAAGAAAGAGAGCCTCAAACCTAAGCTACATGTTCAGACAAGAGAGCTTAAATCAAAATCCGAGTCAAACAAAAAAAAGAATTTATAAAAAAACCAAAGGAACAAATAATACTTGTTCAAATGTCTTCTTCGTTAAGCTAGCGAAGCCATTTTTTTAAAGAGCAGCGTTTGAAGCAACAGCTTGGAAGGACGAATGGTTCTCCTTGTTGAAATGATACATGTGTGCAAAGCGCCATGAACTCTAAAACACCAGCAGTGTCAACATGAAAAACTCCAAAGAGATGATTGACCTAACGATAAGTGTTACTTCGCATTTGAATTCGCATTACGTACAAGCCACACATATGGCATATTTACGGCCGTTTACAAAAGAAATGTGAAAAGTAATAAAAGCACAAAACGAACAACAAACGAAAAGAAAGTGAGTTGCAAGAAATAGGGAAACAAATCGCAACCAAAATGAATACAAAATACAAAAAAGAGGAAAAGAAAATAAACTCTAAACATAGACAAAGCAAGTATCTGTACAAGAAGAGCATGATCATTACCTGTATCTTTGTGTGAGACCGAAGGAGATTCTCTCATTGCATCCGCCAAGTCCTCCTTGAGACGGGTGTCGCCATGAGCAACTGAAAAATCTGAATTCATATGTTCATGTCGGAAGCGATCCATCAGCTTGGGACTTTGTTCAATACTACCTGCAAATGGAGACAGTGTTTTTTTTTGTTAGTAAATGACTTCGCGCGTTTGTCGTAGCTGTACTTACTGTACGATCCAGACTCTATGAGAACTGGGACAGTTGATCGTCCAGTCGCAGTGAGCGGCATATTAAGTGGACTTGAACGTTCCGGACGACAAGTTGTGCTCGGTCCGGGGCTAACACCGATCTCAACAGCTTCAACATCAATGTGGCTTAAATTCGACCTAAACATCAAAAACATCTCATGTCTCATAGTCACAGGATTTAGGTGTTTGATCTGACTTACCCGCTTGGTGTGTTATAGGTTTTAAATACAAACTGTGGCCCCATCCATAGTCGTCGATGGGGGCCAGCGTGAGTTATGATTTCGACTTGTGATAGCCAGCTGTCACAGCGGTCATCGCTATCGTCAAATTGTCTAGTACTATCGATAAGCATGCATGAGTTTCTGTCCTTAATCAACCAATTGTCTAAGGACAGAGGTGGCATTATCTCTGGAGATCCATCTTTCCGCCCAAGATTCCATTGAGCTTTGGCTTCCACTTCAAGCTCAATCGGTGCATCATCACAAATCTTTTCTTTGGCAACATCTGCGTTAACGAAATCAATTAAATTTCCCTAGATCAAACCTACGGCAGATGTGTCTTACTTGTGGCAAGTTTGGTATCCAAATCGTATTGGATGAGCGCCCCATGTCCAGCCATAACGAACAATGAGTCGACTGCCTTGCGCTGAACTTTATGAGGAGCTTCTCTGGCCGCATTTGGTGGATCCAGCAGCCACGATCTGGATTTTGCGAACACCGCACAGACACTCAACGGCTTACCATTGTCATCGGATAGGGATGAGAGTCGCTGACGCGTGCTAGACCCCTTAGAGTACGAGTTGGGTACAGCAGAACCAGGTGGAGAGCCCAAAGCGAACGGTTGACGGAGCTGCGCAAGCGGAAGCACAACAGTTGGCCGAGGAAATGGTGGCAGCGTTGGGTTGTGATAGGGCATCAGCAATTGGCAAAAATTCGTGCTATCGGAATGCGAAATGGGACTACTAGAGCGTCCGTCCGCAGTGAGGCCAGCTGAGCGGTGGAATCTTGACAGCTTGTTCACCACATGCAAACTTGTGTGGGTTCTTACTCCGGCCGTACCACCATACGGGGTGATGGGGAATACGTGGGTGGTTCCACGGAGAGTTGAAACTGCCACCCAGCGACTGTCAAGTGAAAAGGTTATATTCTGCACTTTTGCACTAGTATCACCACGATGAAGGACATAGAGATGATGTACGGCGGCTAGACTTGATCCCACCGGGTGAGGTTGAATGCGGAACACATGGAAGTCGTGACCACGCTTGTCGGCTGTCAGCAGCATCATCCCGGAATTATCAAATTCCATCGCCACCACGGCCTCCGAATGGGCAACAAAATGTGCGACTATAGGATCGCTTCCATTTATGGATACAGGTGTCCCGCTTGTCGGGCTAACTTCTTTGATGGGGTGCTGTGAGAGAAAGCATTTTAATTGCAATACAACTGAACGGATGTGCCCATTGAACTTACCTTAATATCTAGGATAGTAACAACTCCAGGTTGACGCATATCACCGGTGGCTGAATCAAAGCTACTGCTCTTGGAACTCAAACCTGATCCAGTTGTGCCAGTCAGACCGGCTGCAACTTGTTCGCCCAATTCTCTGAGACCTTTGCCAAAGCTTTTAGCCGCATTCAGAACTGTGGCTGTATAACTGGACACACCGTCTCCGTCACAGCCTCCACCGCTGCGTTTCGAATGTAGCAGCTTATTCTCCGAATACGCCATCCAGCGGCTGCCCAGCGCAACTGGGTTCGGATTTATCCTGCAAATGCAACGAAATTATTGACAACCACTGTTTCGGCACTGATTTCGACTTACCCTGGACTTGGGAAGCACGTCGTCACTGATAGGCGATCTTCCAGATTACGCGCATCAAACACCGCAATTCGCTCGTGAAATGTTATCACGATTGAAGAACGATTTGCCAAGATGTCCAGCACGGGATTTTTGAATTTAATCGTTTTCACTTGCGCGCCAGTCTTAAGGGAAACAAAATTCACCGCACAGAACTGTGGATTACTGCCAGCCGGCGTACTGCCATCACAAATTGCCATCAATGGTCGTTTGTCTGAGTACGCGTCGATTGGTTCGTCTGCACGTGAATTCTCTGCGTAGGTAGGTGTCGGTAGCACCCTCAATGCCGACACAATACCGTGTCGCCATGATAGTACTTCTACAGCTTCACCATTCGCTGGAATGGCCCATACCTGTACGCCTTGGCCGTAGCCCAGTATCAAGAGTAACGGTGGTGCGACATTTCCCTCCAGCTCCCAATCTTCACCAAAGCGTGGATCACTGATATCTGCAGCGCTCTCAAAGCGTGCCCAAGTTATCGTATCCTTTGGATCACATTGTGGCTGATGTGCAAGTGTAACGTCGTTAATGAATCCAGCCACTGAATCGATTATCGAACGGTCACAGACCACTTGTGGAGGTACTATGGCTGGAATACCGCGCGCATTGCGCCTCGGTGAATCCGCTGACATACTGTCTCTCCAACAAATGCCTTACCGGATAGCAACACCAGCAGTTTGTTCAACTCACGAGTGATTGTGACAAATCGCTCTGTGGATGAAGTTGCCGTGTGCGTAATACGATCTAGCAGCGTAGAGTTCACTTTGGCGTTGTCTGTCACCAACTGAAAAAAGAAAAAAACAGAAATTTTAATAAATGCCAGTTCAAATATGAGGAAAAAAATGTATAATTAAAGTGGACGTTTCGTGTGGATGTAATTGGAAGCTGACAAAATTAAATTAACCATTAACTGAGCTGGATAATGGGCACACTTTACTTCATCGACATAAATGCAAATGTGAAAAGCTGCCTGTGATTGAAGCTGGCATTTGGTCACTACTGAGTGACAGGATTAATTTTAGATTACGCGAGCGACCGTGATTTGCTTGTTGTTCTCGTATGCCTCGCACGACCTTATCACTTGCAAGAGAGCCATCGTATCGAAAGCAATTATCGACGCATTGAATTAATGCAGTCCTCTGATTGGACAGAAATACCACAACTCTTTAGATGCGCTATCGTCGGGTGATCTGATGGAAAACAGTTTCGAATGCGACCTTACGAAATATGTGTGTATTTATTATGTGGCCTGTGTGTGTCGTCCTCGTAAATTTTGTGAATCAGAATGGTCAATAAAATCAGAATCATGAGGTGAATAAACACTCAATTGCTTGTTGGCGGTGTGCACGCCAATTGGCGAATACATTGCAATCCGTCATAAAATATCGACGTTTAATGTTTGAACTGTGTGACACACAGAGCTGTTTGTTACTATACTCTGAGTGTGGCAAGGTTGGTGACAAATAAATAAGCACCGTGGTACTTTCCGAGGGGTTCCTCTATTAAGTCTTTCTTAATTGGTGGATGTATGAATATGATGACAGTCAAGCAGCTGTCTCTGCCGATGGCGCAAGGGCATTCAGTTGATGTCACAATGTGTCCACAATTTCGCGGAGAAAAGACTTCCCGTAAATTGTACATCGTAGCACAAGCCTTGTGTGTGATATTCCACCGTCTTGTGTCAACTACATGATCAATCAAATGTTTGCAAAATGCCCGTTCCGCGGTCATCCACAGTTGCTAAAGCAGCTGCTCAATGACGCCGCCGACACATGGACTCAACACGAAATAACTCTACGACAATGTAGAGGTGTTTGGTGTATCAATTCGGGTTATCGGTGGCCCAGTAATGACTATCACGTTTATGACCAATTCCAACCAAATCAACATCTAGCTCGTTGCTTATTACGATTTGTTTGTCAAAAATGTTGATAGGTTCTGCTGAGTTCCTATGTTTGCTGCTCGATAATAAATCTTTATCATCTTCTCGACTGCCAAATTCCAGGTGACAAATGTCATCGAAAGCGAAATGGCGTCGAACCCATGGGACCAGTCATCTCTATTTGAATGCGCTTCAACGAAACATTTTGACAATTGGAACTGTTACTGGGAATGTGTAGAGTTAATATAATTGATTACAAAATGGAGAAGCTTGTCTCGATGTTAAACAATCATATTTGTATGCGAAATAGAATGATAAAGATAAACAGGTGTGGTGCTCTGATAGCTGTGCTTTCCGTAAAGGGGAATGCACGATATCATAAATTTGAAATAATTGCCATTTGTATTCTGTCAAAGTTGAGAGATGTTTTAAAGTCTTCTGTTCATCATTCAAACATTGCGCAAAGTACGTTTAAAGTAGTCCACCAATGAACAACTCTACTTTTCCAACTTTTCTTAGCAGTTGATACGAATTTTTTATTCTCCTCGTCTTAAACTTCGGGGACGCGACGTAATATTGAGAAGAAGCGACCTAATCAACGATCAAACAGAGCCACAATGGACACAAACGATTCTGAAAGAACTTGAACAAAAAAATTGACTGAACAGATCAAGCACAGCTTAAATACTATGCCTGGAGGATCACAAGTGGACTAAATATTATTAAAACGAACCGAAGCAAATGTCAATGACAGCAACTCGGATCAGATGGAAAGACGAAGACTAAGTACGATTAGCAGACTAAACGGCATGATTTGGAACCTCTCGATAAACTTGTCCCATTCAAATAGACATGCAAACATCGACTATGCAAGTACTTCAATCACTGCTCTCCAAACCGGGTAAAAGCTCTCGATGGTAATTGGACCACTACGTTTTGGCACTTGTATATATAATGGCGTTAAATTTGTATTCTGGATGTAAATTGGACATGCAAAAATTAGTGGAAGAACTGCTTGAAGACACTCTTGCAGGAGGCTACCAAATGGAAGAGTATCCAAGGATGGAGGAGGATGTTAGAGTTCAAAGCTGTATTGCACCCAAAATCATCCAAGAAAGATCGAAAACAACTTCTTTATTCAGTTCTGTCTTCTTTCCTTTTCACTGCATATGAAAGTAATTTTATCTATACACAATTGTTACATAACTATTGGAGCTGTTGGAGCCTTCAGGTTACTCACCCGAACAGATCGTCTTTTTCTAAATGCCTAAATTGGCTGAAAAAGAGTACTTGTGCAAGCACGGTGCCAGTTAGTACTTAATCTTCCACAAAGCTAAGAAAGTTGTCAATGAAATGCATCGCAGGTATCTCCATCGACATGCATCAAGTATGGCGAATGAAACAACACCTAGATCTCTCCACCAAAAGCAAGGTGTCTGTGCTTCACTTCATTCCTATTCTAAAGGGGCTTCTGCCTAGCCACTGCGGATCAGCCATGGTCGACGTAGATAAGGTGGCCGCGAACGTGACTGCTACCTACTAAATAACACGGAGAACACTCCCTATCATCTACAAGAACTCAGTTGTAGAAGAAATATTCTAGATTTGTTTAACATTTGCTAGACGGCCAACAGACAAACTTAGAAGCTAACAAAAAATATAAACAGTGTTTTTTATACAACATATTTTGTATACACAACTGCTATAAAATGAAAAGGTTCAAGGAAGTAAATATGCTAAAATAATAAATTTACGAAGCCATTAGAGACGAAACACCTTAATCCTGATCCCCAACAAAAATAGTTAAAAACAAAGGAATGCACATCCTCTCAGTCGCACAGCCAATGGCGTGTAACTTTAAAAAAATCGAAATACAATTTAAAACGTACAAAGGGTAAACAGTACAAAGGGAAATCAATCAACTGCACTAAACAAACGCTGATTTTGAATAAATCGATAAAAAAAAACCAACAATTCCCTCTTTGTTGATTCTTTTCGAAAGTATTTGAATTATATCAAAATTTACTTTTGAGTGTATGAGCACATTCTCGCATACACCCATTTACACACGTTTGTATACACCTCGGGCAGTGTGCATATAAATTAACTGCAATCTAGAGAATACACTCACCTCCCCACCACACATCACTTCACAGACCCAGCCCAGAGAGGTGATCATTTGTTTTACGAGAACTTCACTGCGAATTTCTCTCTTCAATTGCTTTTCACGGACAAATTAACAGCTGTGTTCGCACACCCTTAGCCGCATCGTTAAAACGAATGTGAGATTTTCACCCCACCCCATATGCCCCTGTCGACCGATGGGACCTTGACAAACAGAAAACACTTTGTGCACTCGCACACAGTCATCGATGAATGATATTATGGTAAACACGGATATCAATTTGCGGATTTTTCTTCACTGTATTACAAAATGATTATCCAATTTTCCTTTTGCTTAATGAAAACTATAGAATAACAACAACAAGAAAACTGCCACTAAATACCTATGCAAGTGCATTTAAATAGCGGACGGGAATAGCAGATTGAACTGTCTGTCATAGAGTTGCCACATTTCGTGTAGTTTCTTTCAGTGAGTGCCTAAATGTGCTCGTGTTCGGATTCAAGCCAATCATACTGCTTCAAAAATGACTAACGTCTTGTGCATAATAAAATTATTAAGACAGGTCATAAGTTAGCGAAACCTTCGGATGGACTTTGCTTCTAACTTTTTATGGATTAATTAAAGAACCTACGATTGTGTTCAATTTTTGTTTCAACTTTAATTTATGGCCGTTCAAAAGGTCATTCAACTTGTGGCAGGAATTGTATTGTGCTCTCATTTATTATTTTACAAATATTTTACGAGCAAACTTGCTTTATCTGCATGCAAAGTGTACACTCGGTCATCACACCGTAAAACGAATACGATGGCAGGTGAAAACGATTGCACTTAATCGTGATTTATATGAAATTAAAGAGACATGTGGCTTGAGACTAACTCAAGCTAATAAAACAGTTTTAACAGGATGACTGGTTGAAGGTAATAAACCTTTGTTTCATCCCATAAGGTTGACATTAACTGACTATTTATACGTATTATTTCTATTCGGCCACTGTGATTGAAGTCGCTTAGGCCCATTTTTAGTGACGTTACTCATAAATCTAATCCAAAGCTAAGCTATTAAGCGATAGCTATCTTTTTTTGTCTTCTTGGAGAAACAAAGCATTTTTATTACGGACTGCTCAAAACTAACAAAATTGGCAAATGATCTACATATCATCTTTTTAGAGCTGTATTAAAGGTAATGTCTTGCACCGACAGTCTTACTGTCTACATCAAGAACTGATGAAGGAACAGGGACAGGAGTATTTGGAACCCGGACAAAGTACTACGAACCCATGGGCAAATGCACCAGTATCTTTCAAGCAGAAGTCTATGCCATAGACAGATGCGCTCAGATCAATGTTGACAGGGACTATACCAACTGTGTCGTGCCGCTATCCTGGCACTCATCAAATCCAGGCTCGAGTGGGAATGTCTACAAAAACTTAAGAAGCTGAACAGGAGTACCAGAGTAGGTTAGGCTAGGTTAGGTTGTAGTGGCTGACTGCTAAGGGCAGTCACACTTAGGTCAAAGTTGGCCCATTGTGATACCACGCGGATTGACTTCTCCTAACATCGGAACCAGTTGGTGCTTGCAGTGAAGCGATATAGCTGGCCTACACTGACGCTGTTTAGCTCATTGAGATTATTGAAATATTTAGTAGGCCCCTAGGTGTAGGAACCTACGACTAGCCAGAGCCAGCTGCACGAACACAGTAGGTGATGAGTGTTTTCTACCTCCTCTTCATCTATGCAGCTTCTGCAGAAATCATTATATGGGACACCCATTCTGCGAGCATGAGTGCCAATTGCACAGTGCCCGGTTATAACTTCTATGAGAGTCCTTAATGAGTGTTTGCTGAGCCTAAGTAGACAGAGTGACCGTTTTAAAGGTAGCAGAGTAAGACTCTGTTGGATATCTGGCCATACAGGGATAGGCAATGAAATGGCCGACTTCCTAGAACTAAAGGTCGCCGTGCAATTCACCCTCAACAATAATAATACTGTCTACATCTTATCTCCTTTCTTTTCTATTTGTGACGAAAGTGCTATGAAAAGGCATAAACCTCTTGAATAGCTACCTGTAGCCAATTGTGCACGCCAAGTTTGATTGATATTCGTCCCTCATAGCGTGCGCCACCGAGTTTAAGTAGATTTTGCTAGACATTTATACCCATTGAGCATTGTCAGATTCTCGAAAGATGTGAGCCATGAAAAATGGTTTTGTCGTACCAGGAATCAAACCTAGACACAGTAGGTTGCTTAGGAGGAGTCGACGCACAGACCGATAACGCCACGAATACCACGCATTAGCATTCGATTGAATCCCCCTATCTTCGCCATGGAACTGGTCTAGGGGGAAGGTCCTGTGGCTTCGTCGTCATCTGTTGTTGATGCGTTACGTGCAACTGCGCTGAAAAACACTCACATGGGTTCTTCAAAAAAGGACCATGTTACTTATTTGGGCAAAGAAATAGCTAAAGTTCTTCTGTACTGACGTTGCTTGTGCTAACATTTACTACCGGGCCGAGATGGACAAAGTCTCTTACTTCGTTGCGATTTCTGATGCTTTATCTAAGACGTTGACGTGTGTCCCTTCTTGAAGACAGAATTGACTCCGTTCTGCACTCGTTGGCTGATAAACACATTTCGGGTCTTATTGAAGACGCAGCGTTCGACCAACCACGTCACTGTCATCCGCATATGCGCACGTGTCAGTTGTACGGACATAACGAAGATCGCCCCTCTAGTTTTCAATAAAGTAATACTTGTCTTTCAAAAAAATGTCCTAGTACTTGAGACTTGGTACTAAAGAGCCAGTGATTTATATTTCTGTGCGTTTGATTCTACGTTTGATCTCCATGTTGTTTTTATTAGTACTGCTTAATACAGACAGCCGATATCGATTACTACTTCAAAGTTCTAGCTATATATCGTTCAGAACAAAGTGTAGTTAAATAACTGATGTTGTAGAGTGTACCTGCATACATTCGAGACTATTTTGGAGTGGTCTCATACAACATGATGAACATGTACCTGCCAACAAGATTTATTCACACACACACAAGATTGTTCCACTGTAACAGACAGTTCAAAACAAAATGATACCTGGAACCAGAACCACTCCTTTCCACTGTATTGCTGACATTCTACGTACGCCAAACTAATATACATTTTCCAGAAGCGATAAATCAGAGCGTGGTCGCTGTACCTTCCTGGAACATTTTCTATAAATTGACAAGAATCTCTGAACTTATGAGTATTCCATCGAATAAAATTTTGCGAATGACGAAAATGATCCAATATCCGGTTCATGGCAAAGGTCGAAAGTTCGTTCGAGGCAAATAAGTGAAACAAATAACAAAAACATGGATTTTGTTTCGTTAGATTTTATACGTCGCGATGTAGATGTTTCGTATTGAGAAAGACTCTTAGCCTGAGGGACTATGGATAGGTGTTGTGCACAAAACTGGAGAACCCGGCTGATACTTAGCTAGCTAGCTAGACCTAGCTGACTTGTTGGAACTCAGAAATAATGCAGTAAAGCGACATTCAACTTCTACCTCCCTTGCCCCTTTATTTCACCCGACAGCGTTTTTTAACAGGCTTGTGAATGCGAGTGATCTAAGGGCAAAATGGCGTTACTTTAAAGTCATAAGAAGTGTGAGTGAAAATAAAGTAGTATGTGGACTTTACAGCAAAATCTGAGATAGGCAAGAGGGTTATAAATAAAAGGCTAAACCCGAGTTGAATCTCGTTGTAGATGATTTCTGTTGGAGCTTCTGCAATGGCGAAGAAAAAACCCAGACAGAGCTTCTTTATGACATAGATACACTTGTGCTCGTACAATTAAGCCACTTTGAAGGCGGTAGATTAATTGATTAAAATATGAAAAAAATTACGTATACAGTACTTATTATTGAACTTTATTGAAACTTAACTTATTCATAATTTATTAACTTAAAATAATTCAAAACTTCAAATGTGGTAATTTTTAGTAGCCATCAATTAATAAAATGATGAAAAAAATTATTCTGTCTGTACAAAATTACATTGTACTTTTAATATCGGATTGGAAAGCCCTTATTCTTGACAGCTTCTCCACACCTGCGCCTCATAGACGACACCAAATTCGTGAAGATTGATGGGGGAAATTTTTCCCCACTCCTTCTTTATAATCTCCAATAGTTTGACCTTGCTAACACAGCTGGATGGCGCAATTGGTTGAGTGCCTGCCTCGGGTTAAATGGTTCCCAGGTTCGAATCCCACTGAAAGCAAAGTTAATACGCTTTATTCGGTTTTCAAATCTGGTCTAGTCACCATTTGCCGTTGGGACCAAAGTAAAGGCACTATCACTGGAGTTGCAATCAAGTGGTAGTAGTCTGACTGTGGGTATCACAATGGACCACACTTAGGTCTAAGTGTGCAGGCGATTTCGCTGGCAGCCCAACTACCTAACCTAACCTAACCTAACCTAACCTAACCTAACCTTGGCCTTGCTAGAGGATTTTTGGGCAGCAACAGATTTTTTTATTGTCGAGACTTTGTGGTGGCCAGTTCAAAACCTTTATCTTTTCATCTTCCAACCACGACCTTACGACCCACGAAGTGTGTTTGGGTTTATTGTCGTGTTGAAAGGGTCAAGCTAATGGCAAATCATCTACAAAATCACCTCTCAGATGCCTTTCCAAAAGGTTTTTTGTAAATTTCACCTATCATTTTCCCAGTTATTTGTGTAATAGGACCTACACCAGACGATGTAAGACATCCCCATATCATAACTGAGTTTTGATTTTTGTGTACTTTGGGTCCAATTTTTAACACGGGGGGCGACTGACGTTTGGTTTGACATCGTTACCAAATAAATTAAATTTCACCGCATCGCTCCAAAGAATCAAATCCCAGTATTTTTGATCTTTATTTATAAATACTCTTTGGCAAATTCCAACCGTTTCATTTGGTTTTTCTTTGACACGTTTGCCTTCCTTTTGGCAAGGCGTCCATTTAAATTATTTTCTTTTACACGTCTTCGCACGATTTGTGATGACACTCTAACATTGTATGAACTTTCAATAACCGCCCTAATTTCTGCTGACGTCAAAAATGGATCAGTCTTGCTCAAACGGACCAGTAGTCGAAGTGTCTTTTTTTGTAAAAAAGTGTTGCCTCTTTTTACTTTTCCGCGAGAAAAGCCCCAAAGTCTCGTCACCTCTGCTATGGATTTATGCTTTAAGTATAAATTCCATACCATATGTCTCTCACATGAGGTGCTGGCTTTTTTTTTGCCCATTTTGTACAACTTTCAAAAAAATGTTAATTTCAACGCACTGTAACAAAGTTTCAACACTCTTACTTATTTAAAAACAATAACGCACTGCTTTGGAAGACCATTAGCAATGAATGGCTTAAATACATATATGAGCATAGGCAGAATAATAACATACGAAAAATGATAAGAAAAATGTACATTTTTGGGAATGATTAACATTAGATAAGAAACATTTAAGTATAACAAATCTGGCTTAATTGTATGAGCACAAGTGTATACGCCTTTCGAACGAAAATATATTACTTAAGATGAACAAATTTGCAGCGCAATCGGCCCACAAGTGGATAATTTTAAGAATAAATGTACAGTTTTTTGGTTTTTTCTTCTAATAATTATTTTAGCAATAATAAGATTTGACTCTTCGATTTTCTTAATTTTATATGAATTGCCACCATTGCGTTCGAGACTACGCAAATTTGTGGGTTCTGAATGTGCATTGCACACGTCGAATTCTATGGGCTAGGGCATTTAACGTGTAAACTCAAGAACTCACACCAAATAAATGAATTCACATCTACTTTTCTAACTTAACATACGAGTTTGCAATTGACAAACAAACCAGCATCTTGGCAACTCTTACACCACAAGTACACAGCGCAAGCTTTATTGTGTTGTACTGCTGTACTTGTACGTTTGCACGTACGTACGTATAAGAGCACACTTGGATTTGTGGCAGGTGTGTACAACAAATAACGGAAAAAAAAGAAACATTCCTGATAAGTAGCTCATTTAAATTCTCTTTTGTTGTCTATTTTTTTTTTCCTTTACTTATCTTCTAGTCCATTTTCCTTGTTCGCCCCCTTGTTTTCATTTGATGCCATGAATCAAATATGAAGCAGAAAAAAAAAACAATGAACAGCTGACTTTTGATCTCGGCAGAGAGTGGGGGTGGGTGGCTGAAGATTGTTTCTAGTTAGCTGGTGTATCTATCTGCGGTTGATGTGTGTGATTTATGCGTGGCTAAATTTAACGGCGTACCGTATGCGACAATGGAATCCCATCTCCTGCCAGTGAACTTTAGTAAATGCGATGGAGACTATGCTCGTATTGTGTTTATATTCGCCTAAGCAGTCAGAGTTGGATCGGTACGCCTTTCATTGTGTTGATTAAGATGTTTGGCTTGCATAATCGAATCATACGAAAGGGTTGCTTTTGTATTCGAGTGACTCAGTGGAGACATATATCCATCAATCTGATGGTGGCACTGAATAAACGAACAATTTGCCGGAACTTTAGAAACAAAGGGAATTGTAGATGCTAATATAGATATTACTTTATTTTTTGATAAAAGTTTTGGTGGTTCCGGTATAATATAAAGGGTGCCTCAAAATTAGCGCAATATGTATTTAAATTAAATAGAAAGCATATTCTGCATAAATGTGAAAAATAGAGAAGTGGCTGAATTTTGTTGATACAATTAAGCGTTTAATTTCGTCCTGTATTTCACGGGTGGTTGTGGGCCTGTTGACATAGATCCTTTGACTTCAATTAACCCAATAACAATAAATCGAACAGTGTTAAATCACACGATCTAGAGGACCAATCCTGACCACAATAACGAGAGAGTACACGACCAGGAAATGTCTCATGCTGTAATTGAATAGTTTCACGGGCTGTGTGCCATGTGGCACCATCTGGTTACCACAAATTGGCCACATCAATATCATTCAATGTCAAAAAAGTATGGTCCAATGATGCTTCCACTAAAACACGTTGTTGTATCATGTGGCGCTCCATTTTTACTAACCCTAAATTGTGTTTTTGCGTTGCCGACAAATTGCTATAAAGGGACACCATTTTCAATAAATTCGAATGCAATTTCGGACATGTATGATAAACCGTAACTGGACTGGCATTGTTAAATCGGACGATCTTGCTGACCATGCCAAATGGCGAAGAGAGGGAGATTTGCACAACCAGGAAACGCTTCCTTCACGTTGATACTTTTGCGGAGTATAGCGCCCCATTGCTTGTCTGTTTTTATACTGCAGCTGCCTAGTTCACAAATGCCAAACATGATCGATGTACAACGGCATTTGGAAAAATTATAACTATAACACCACCAAAATTTGTTAGTTGGTATTTGCGTAGAAATATTCTTCAGGGCTTCAATTCGCCTTTGAATACGAATTCTAATTTTAATGCTTATCGAGAATCGAGTGTGCCTACTTCAGTAGTTACAGACTTGTGAAAAACACGAGCAATGTTCGACAAGTTTTGTGATATTTGATCAATCTTCAAAGTAGCAAGGGTGCAAGAGGGCCTGAGACTTATAGTCTTTCATCCGTATGTTGAAAGAATCTAACGTAACCTATTGCATTTCCATACTCATAATATGATGTTGAAGGAAATAGAACATTTGCCGCTTTCAAGAGAAAATTCGATCAATGCCAACAAATGATGCAGGAGACGAACTATAGTGCCTGCTTTGCTGCTGGCGTTTTTCACGTTAGAAGTCTAGAGTTTCAAACGCGCTTTGAAATGACAACTCAATTTATCAGCTGTTTTCAATTCACAAATCCCATATGAAATATATTGTGTCCTTACTACTCCACTAATTTCACCCGATAAATTAACCTCAGTCAGCTGCTGCCAGTTCTCAAATGTCAGTTTACTCTCAATTTGCGAAGATCTCTCAATTTGTAAGGGAGTGTGAGTGAAAGCGCCTCTCGCACTGATTTTTTCCAACATGTCGAAAAATCCTTACGAGAAACTGCCCTCTTACGTTTTATGACATTGCTCTCATTTCGCTCCAGAAAGCACGAAGTCGTATTTTGTGCATAGCATATGATTTGCGTGTGTTGAATGAAAACGCCAGCAGCAAAGCCTTATTGTGTTTCGCGCATAAGCGATTTTCAAAAGCTAGTAGGCAAGAACGAACTGTATTTAATCAAAACAGCGCTAGATACCAACCACGAAAAAGCGAAAGGCAATGAAAAACTTTTGTTGTACTCTACAGGCAAATTTTTATTATACAAATATTGTTTACACAAGTGGTTCAACTGAATGACACCGGATCGCATTTAAAATCGGTGAAATATGTCGCCATTCATAGCTGCGTGCATGTTCTCTGAAGCTTTAAAATTGGTCAGGTCAATCATAATATACCTTTTTATTTAACCCTTTATATTATTTTCTATCATGACTTATCGAACAGCCATAACCCTACTAAGAGAGACTCTAATGTCCAGTTTCACAGTGAAGGCTTAAACTTAAGTTCAGTTGAACCTTAAACCGAGTAAAATAGCGCAGAACTGAGGTTTAAACGGAAGTATACTCTCGTTATACTTAAACTACAAATTGAACTCAGTTTGAGGTGTAAACGAAACCAAAATGGAGTTTAAACGTCCACTGTGAAACTGGGCATAACAGTTACTGGTCTTTCACTACTTAGTAAACGTCGCCACAAATCCATAGTTTACCTAAATAAGCAACGGAAAGTGAACACTTTGTTGCTTATCTGATGTGAACTTGGCGTATTACTTTTACAGTCCCAGACCGTGACAAAGATAGCATTTGTTAGCACACGTAGAATTAAACTTTTCCGTTAAAGAGCAAGTGTGACCTGTTATTTACACCCTTTCTTACTGCCAAGCAGGTTAAACATGATCGTGTTTCTTTGCGATGCATTCTCACCGATCTCATCTCTCGCAAATCTTAATTGCATCTGGAATTGATCTGATATTAATGACGCCTATGTACGTACGTAGATTCCAAGGTCTTTCAAATGCCGTTCACCTCTGAAGCTCATTTTGATTTTTACTTTGTTAAAATAACAGAGTTGACAAAATTAAGCTGTACTCGTAAGTGCTGTCAATGCAATGATAGTTTATTTTGAAACGTGATTCTCATTCCATTCGCAATCGAATCATACACATCCGTAGTTTGTACATGCATTCATGCACATTTTCAATGAATTTCTTGATCCGATCTCCTGACCTTATTAGCTTCAAAGTAATTAGTTTAAGTAAATATTTGCATCAGCAAACAATACACATTTACGTTTGTTATTGTAGAGGAGATAATAAAGGTCCAGTTGTTTGATTTGAGACCGCATTTGATTGATTGAATAGGTTTTACGAGGGGTTTCGCCCTCTCTAATATCAGCAGAGCAGATCAAATTAGATCAAGACAAATTTAGTTTAGATGAGATGTTTGCCACGGCGTAGGTCCGTGACTCACTTGCAACAGAATAGAGAGTCCATTACGACGTTGCATTGTCCGTAGTCGGTGGAAGTCAACAAATAATGCTAACTAGAAGAGGTTTGGAGTTAGAAAAGATCAACGAACTGATCGGTAGCAGCAGGATAACTTGGGCGAAATCCTTCTCCCCGTATACAATTTGAAGACCGAACAATATACGCTGCAAATGACAGGCGACCAATTCTGTGACTCTGACGTCGGCAACGACGGGTAGAGGTGCTCCAATCAGAAGGATGTGTGATTGCCGAACTTAATCTATGATCACGGTAATCAAGGCTGTCAAGTGAGCCCGGCCCATTGGATGGTTCGCAGCCAGGGTGTTAGCCAGGGCGCAATTTTCTTTCAACGCTTAGAGAGCGTCTCAGTTATGCACTAATTTTACTTAACCACTGGACGCAGAACCCGAGGACTGAACGTCAATCTGTGCAAGACAGAACTGGTACTCCAACTATTAATAGAGTTCAACTCAAGCTTTCAAGGACAGCTAAATACCTTGGCGTCGTACTCAATTCCACTCTTTTGGAAGGACAAGGATGTCTCAGAGAAGGGGTTTACTGGAGGGAGAAACTACACGGTCACGTGCCATATTAACTATTGACAGCAGCACAAAATATAGGACAAACATACTATGTACCACAAACTCTTATCCCGGAGATGATCTTCAATCAATGCTTTTCGGACCGGACACAATGGCAGGATCAATTGGTAATAGAAGTAGAGAGCCTTATGCAATGCCGACAGTGTGGACAGCTGGATGGCGCCGTTGGTGTAGTGCCTGCCCCTGGTTAGAGGGGTCCCCGATTCGAATCCCTGTGAAAGCAAAGTAATATCCGATTTTCATATCTGGTCCAGTCACCATTTGCTGTTGGGATCAAATTCACGGCACTGTCACTGGAGTTGTCGATCAGTGGTGCAGTAGTATGACTATGGGTATCACAATAATGAACCAACTTAGCCTGTGTGCTGGAGATTTTGCTGGAAGCCCACTCTACCTAACTCTACGGGTGCAGGCGCAGCGATACCTGACACTAAGAGACGTCTGCAGTGGCTACAATACATAAGGCTGAATGGAAAGATCACAACGTAACCTTTTTTCTGATAGCCAAGCGGCAGTGAAGATCGTAGCATCATAAATACTGATGCCGAAGCTGGTGCAGACATGTGCAGACAGAGCATCAGTGATATAGCCTTGGTGAATTCGGTGACTGTCTGCTGAGCAGCAGGATAAACTGTAGTCCAAGGAAAGGCGGACTATATCGCGACGTGGAAAATATAAGTCATAGCCTTCATTCTGTGGAAGGAGTGATCCACCAATCATTCGACAAAATAGACAAAAAAAGTAAAACAATGGAGCCTTATTTGTTCCTATACATTAGTCGGTCTTGTGTTTTATCATAACCTCCAAAAATCGCACAGGTGTTCCCTTCAATGATAACAGATCCCCAAGTGATGGTTCAAATGTCTGCACGAAATCACACAAATCAGTCAAACGCATCAATGAACAAGCAAACGCCTCAGCAGACATGGAAACAACTGAATTTTGATTCAAAAACTTTGAAATGCCAACCCAAGCAACGCCTTCACTTCATTATTGGCTCGTTATCACCTTCAATGTCGTCCCACATACCTCCACGAATGTGTCAAAATGATAAATGCAAAATGTACACAACACACACGACCTACACTCACATTTAAAAACCTCAGATATGTGCGACTTCTAAAACACAACAGCGAACGCACAATAAAAAAAAACATAAACATAAAAAAAAACATCTACAAAAACAAAAAATGGGCCAAAAGTCAAAACTCTTCTGCCGCGAAGTACATTCACATCCCCCGATAGACATGACTTTGCATTCGCATTAGCAATCTGCGAGTTCAACTGTTCGTTGAACTATTTACGTTTGAGACTGGCGTGAAAATTTGTTTATTTATTCATCAGCAGAATAGAAAATTTGTATTGCTAATCTCGCTCTACAACAGCAACAATAGCTGATGCAATTTCAGATCGAGACAGATCGACACAGAGCGAGATAGAAGGCAATTTGAAGTGTGTTTGTAGGCACTGGCAGGGTTATTATCACCACTTACGTGCTCCGTGTGACGTAACTATCTGTGATATGTTCGATGACATATGGTTGATGTTGGATGATATAACGAAATAATTAAAAAATATATTTTTATTGCTGATGTTTTCTTTCTTCTTTGTTTTTTTTTTTTTTGGAAAACTGCGCAGAAGGTGTTGTGTTTTATTCGTTTACACAATTTGTTAGACTTGTAATCTAATTTTACATGGAAACTTTAGTTATCGCTTCTGCTTAGCACATTCTCATTATAGCACAAATGGTCACAAAACCACTATCAGAATGGGAAAGAAGGCGAATTGTTCCTTTGTAATTGTGTGAGATAAATCTTTTTCTTTTAAATTGATGGAGTCTGGGAATACATTGACGGAATTGGCTGCTCGAGCTCTAGTTCGAATTAATATTTACGAACTGCCATTGGGCTTATCGTCTTTGCTCCATGAAAGAGGGCTGGCAAAATAAGAGTTCTATGGAGCATGATATTGGTCTTTTAAGTCAAGAGTTTTGAGCCAAGTTGTTTCGACAAACCGAAGCAGGACGGGTTTCCAGTGGGTGATTCTACGTCGGATCATCCCTAAGTTGTCATTTGTGGAGTTCATGTTTGGACCGTGGTAGCCAAACTTCATTAGTACCTCCAACATTTGAGCTGTCAATGTCGGCAACTATCAAGGTTATGGTTAGTTGTGGCTGGCGGGATGCTGTCACTCAAATTAATTAGAGCGAATCGATTAACTAAGAGTTATGCGATGCATTCCATCTCCTCCTCATCAATGCAGAGGAGGTTGACTTCGTTAAAAGTAGTTAGTGATGACGCCTAGCCTTCTGCCGACACCCACTTGTCTAATAAGAACATCAACCACGTGTCATAGATCACAGAAAGACTGGCTGAGTTCGTAAACGCAGTACTGCAACGTCAAGCGCATCACAGAATATCGTGATGCATCGCAACATCAAAAAATCATTGCATAGCAACTTAGCCACTGTCTGGGGAATGTGGATTTCTTCGAATTCATTTCAACCATCGCATGTTTGGACAACAGTAATTCAGCAAGGCATCACGGTCGGCAGTTAGGATTTGAATCGATCTCAGAAATTGTATTGCTTTTTTCAATTTTAAATCTTTGTGTGATAATCCATTAATCCAGCTACCCACCAAAGTGCTTCCATATCCGAGGAGTCGTTTGGAAACTAGTGCTCCAGAAACACTCAAACCGTCTAATTTATGTACAATATTAGACTCAAAACAAACAAGTCATTTCTGTATTCTCGATTTCTGGACAAATTTCGTTCCATTCAATCAACTTCTCATGCAGTTGTTGTTGTTCTTCTGTCTAGAATCTAGATCGATACTCAAATTTACATGTTTTAGAAACAATTACATTCACTGTGTAAAAGTATCCAAGTACGAGATGAATAAGCTTTGTAGTTCGAGTCACACATTCGAATCATTCTTGTAAAACACAAATGTATGTATTTCAATTAAACAGCAACCACCTTACGATGTTCTTTGAGAATATTGTGTAATATTCTTAGACCTGCAGCTTCTTGAACGGTTTATTTAGAAATCACTGCAATCATTCAACGGAAACAATTCGGCGCCGGAGATCTACGTTTGGCGTCCCATCCTGCTGTTTTCGTAGACTTTCAATCGTAGACCTAATCCTCGGTAACATCCGATTCGATTAGGGATGAAAATGCTGAGCACAGAAAATGAAGCAAACTACGAAGTACAAAAAAAGTAGATTTGCAAAATGTGAAGCAAATATTAAAAACAAGTCGTAAGTGCAGTTGAAAAGTAGTACCGCCATATATCTAATATATATATATATATATATATATACATATATATATAATATGGGCGGCGCTACAGCCCATAGAGGGCCAGGGGTTAGATTCCCAGCAACCACTCATGTTGTGCGTGCTATTGTTCTCTCACTAGTGGAATTGACCTACAGTTTTATACCGAACGTAGCCGTTCGCGTTCGAAGCTTTTTCTAGACATTTGCACTTTTGAAATTATTTTTGTCGTACTTGGATTCGAACCTAGACGCCGAGGTTCAAGTGCGTAGGAGTCAACGCACAGACACACAACGCCACGCCCACCGCACCGACATACGTATATATATTCTTAAGATTTTTTTAAAATTTGAAGGATATTACGGATATTGTCGATATTCCTACCAAGAAAGTGACATTTCTGACTTCCAAAACAATACGAAATGTTCGTGACACGATAATCCAGTTTTTAGTACCTAAATTACAAGATATGGATGTGATTTCAACAAGACGGTGCCACATTCAATTACTGCGTGAATCATTTCCTAATCGTGTAGGCCATCCAGATCTTGCGATCTATCGCTATCAGATTTTTTCTTTGGAGTTTTTTAAAGTTTATGCAAACAAGCCTGTCTGCACGTTTCACTCAAAAGATTCCATTCAAATTGAGAACTAAATTTATTATTCTGAAATTTTTTTATTGTGGCTTTTTTCGCATTCAATTCTTGTGTGAATGGATTGTGTGAATGGAAATGCTTACTTAGCATGGGTTTATTTAGTCTACAAGCGCTGCGCACCCTGTGCCTTTACACATCCCGACCCTGGTTGTTGGTCAAATGTCATCAGAATCGGAGTTGCAGTAATAGGAATTGAATCTAGGTTTGGTATGCTTTTATCTGTTATCCTATCCTAGATCTCCAGCAGAAATCAGGTAATAGAAAGTTAGCCGACCTTACAGCTGATTGAACCCTTGTCCATCCACGAATTTGAGACGCTTTTTGACAGTTATTCATGAATTTTTGAGTTTGAGAAAACGATGTCAAAAAATGATAAGGGTAGTGGTAGGTGTACAACTAGAATACAACTTTATTTCCGATCTCCAGTGGAATCATTTTAAAATCATACCTGTAACCATTTAGTCGCTATTGATTTATGATTTGCAACAGAATTTGGGAAGCGATAATTAATTGCGAACTCACGTCTGTTATGCTGTACAGATTAGAGGTTTGCATGAATACATTCATTTCCTTTCTATGAACGAGTATAGTACTTCAGAGTACTCTATTCATTTAAATTCTTCGAATGCGAGTACTCACAATTGTGAGTACAATAACATAGAAAACGAGTATTCGTAATTTCAAATACCCGAAGTCTAAACGAGTACTCTATTCGTTTTGCTTTAATTTGTCGGGTACTCGAAGAAAACAAAACGAGTTCACTACTTATAATCAATAATATACTGAGTACACCGAGTACATTGAATGAAACAAATGTATTTGTCGTCTAACGCCTATTCAGTGTAGGGAATGAAAAATTTGTAAATTTCTGTTTTGAAATAGATAATCAGACTGAATAGATTGGTTTCAAAAAGGATATCATATCCTTACTTTATTCAGTTAATTAAATAATACAGAAATTCAAAAATTTAGCGGGATGTATAAATTACCGTGGCGTTGTGGGTATGTGCGTCGTCTCCTACTCACTTGGACCTACCTGGCTAGGTTCGATTCCTGGACGACAAGAAATACCTTTCACGGCCCCACCTCTTTCGAGTCACTGACAATGCTCAAAGAGTATAACTGTCTAGAAAAAGCTTCTCAAACTTGGCCGTTCGGAGTCGGCATAAATCTGTAGGTCCCTTCCGCTCGTGATAGAACAATAGCACGCACAACACGAGTGGTTGCTGAGAAGCTAGGCCCTGGCCCTCTACGGGCTGTAGCGCCATCCATATTATATTATTATTATTGTGGTGTCCTGGGCGTTGTGGGTATGTACGGCGACTACTAAGTATTTAAACCTATGGTATCTAGCTTCAATTCCCGGTATGGCAAACAATTTTCACGGCTAAACCTCTTTCTAGGCACTAGCAATTCTCAAACGGTTGATATAACTGTCTAGAAAAGTTGATAAAACTGTAGGTCCTTTCAACGCGTGAAAGAATAATAGTACGCACAACAAGAGTGGTTGCTTCAGGCTCTGGCCTTCTATGGGCTGTAGCGCCACCAATATTATTATGAAAAATTGTTATTATTAATAAGGGTATATCAAGCATTGAGAGTCTCTGATATGTTGGATTTTACGACACACCCAAGGGAAAACATATGGTTTGACAACGAGTGCAGACAGAACAAGTCATACAAGACGCTTCCAAAGCAACGACTCTTCTAACAAAGAGTGTTGTTCGCTAGCTTTACGAACAGAAAAGGAAAAGGACTGTAACGCCACGTAAAGTAGAATATTAATCATGTACATGTTTTATAACAGCCACTCTAACCAATCCTAAATCTCTGACAGCGTTATAATTTTAATCCAATTTTGTTTCAGAAATTGTTCTCATCGCATTCATATACAATCAAAATATTCATTGCATTTAGAGTACTCGGCGTACTATACTCTATTTTTATGAGTACTCGTTTTCGAATATCCATTTTTTATGAATACTCTATTTATATGTTTTGTTGTAAATGGGTGAAATACTCACTCGGGAAACAAATATTAGGTGATTCATTCGTTATGTTTTTCATATTGCGAGTATAATAATAAGTGTACTCGAAATAAAACGAATATTGTAAGATTGATTTCAAAACATGCATTGCAGACCTCTAGTACAGATCCCAATTTCTTATTATCTAATACCGAATCGAACTAAGGTGTAAAATGCTCAAAATACAATTTCATTTCTAAACACGAATATGAATAAACAAATGATGACAAGAAGGTGCTTACTATTTGGTAAACATGCTAATATTGACGACCCACATTCAACACAAAGGCATCTCATGTTTCGACTCTATTTAGAACATATTTTCCAAAACAAAAAATATTTATACAAGGGCGACAAACAGTCTATCGAATCCAGCACCATCTCCATCGACTGTGCACTTTATTCTTGATTTGCTTTTGTGTTCGTACATATAGCCAAGCTGTTACGCATTCGTTTTTTTTTTCCTTCATTATGCCCTAACATTAGCGATAAGAAACAAATTAGTCACCTTCTGTCACTGTCACTGTTCACAAATAAGAACAAAGTAAATTCATAAATAATGCAATTCTAAATTTGGCAATGAACAACTAACTGGCATTCTGTGTGCCTGTGGGTTAACTCAGTCTTTTGGCAAGCCCCTTGTTGTCGCGTCTCTCTCTCGCACGTCGAGAACGAAATGATGTTTTAATGATATGATACGAAAATACAGGCCCGCACACACAAATGCAGCAGGTGTCTGAACAGTGACGTCTGTAGTCATTAATGCTTCAAATGACTGCATGCAATTCTCATATAGACTCCCACACACACACACACACTCACACACAAGCTCATCTCACTCACAACTCATTCAGTTTGACATTTCTCTTTGCAGCAACTTCGTTCTTTGTTTACTTTTTTCTCTAGCAGTAGAAGCTGAACGAAAAATAAACTAAAACTGAAAGTATGTGTTTATAGGTGGCTGTAGATGGCACAGTCCATAATCAAAGTTCAATATGCGCGAGACAGACGAATGGAGGAATATCATCAGTTTCATCTTATCTACTTTTCGCAAAGATTTGAAAAAATCACCAGAGTTGCCAGAATTTATCGAAGACTAACAAGTAACATTTGGATTTCAAGGTTAAATGTTGCTCTTCTGAACAGAGAGTTGCCAATGTTGACAAGTAGTTATGTATTATTGGATGGAAAAAATGTGCTGTTAGTTATGCCGTCTCAGAAATTTGTTCATCTGGCATAACTAGGCATCAAATATAGAAAAAAATAGGATCGAGGTAGTTGAAATAAGTAATACTTTAAGGAAGAAAAGCCAAATGTAAAGGTAAATGTCCCGATATGTCGTCTCTTAATCTTCGTTGTCTTGTATTTAGATTTGCGGATCAAGTGCGAAGGACACAATCCCCCATTGGGAAACTACTAACTATGGGATACTTCTTCAAGCTAGGTAGACAGTCACTAACTTAACCAAATAGAATTTATGTTGGATTGCACCTTAAAACTCCCAACTTATAGATAGATATATGATTCATTTTCCCATATGCTTCTAAGCTCCAAATATACTCCATGGTAGATGGAGGTGGACTGCGTCTGATACAATGCAGACCTAACTGGTCCATGGATTACTTGGGTACGATCTACTAACCACTGGTGGAGAACCATTCAGATTACTCTAGTCCTTGCCTTGTCAGCCCCTCTCTGCGACAGTCGAACAACTGATAAAGCTAATCCACTCCCACAGGATACGTTCTGTCTGAGGATGGATGGTCTCTTCGCATTTGGGCAGTCAGAACGTGGTTGGTCCACAGCATTAGATGAGTCCTGTAGAAGCCCGTCTTTGAAGTCTTTATAATTCCTATTCCCTAAGCTAATTTCTTCTGCATTTTGCTGTGTAGAAAAATGACAGTTGTCACCGAAAGTTTGAATGAGCTGGCAACAGAGCAAGAGTTATCTACATCTGCTAGGCTTAATAATTATTGATCCGCTGCGACCCCCATAGAAAGTTCAGGAAGTCTACCCAGTCAAAGGGGTGCAGTGTCGGTTTTATGAAGTCAGTGTTGGTTTTTGCTTTTGGCTCACGAATAATGTTGGAGATAGGTCACACTACACTCACCCTCTGAATACTGTTTAGAGGACTTCGGTTTAAGAGATTACAATTGAATGTAGTATGAGTAAGGCAAAACATTTCGTCCTCTTAGACAGACAGATCGCCATCAAGGCTCTAGACTGTGTTCCTGAACTCAAAACTCTCTCAAAGTTCAGTTAAATTACTCCACTGTCGGGTGCCCAAAGAAACAGAGGTTGGCAAGCATCATTTATGTTTTAGAAAATTCGCTCAAACCGTGGTGTGGGGTACTCCTACTTGGTAAATAGTAGAAGAGTGGAGGATTGCTGAGTCTAGTCGTAGTTAGTGTGTAGGTAACTAGGTAAAAGTGATCAATACGGGTTACACCGTGCTTGACACTTCGATTGCTGTCACTAACCAGCGTGCAAAACGTTGGCTAAACTTTGACAACTATACAGCTTATCCAACAACAGAAGATGTTAATTAATTATGGGTCATATTAGATGTCTAATTTGACCGAAATTCTAATTATAACCACTTGGTGGATCATGAATATTTAAGAATATCTTCTAAATTGACAATTACAGCTACCTACCAATTATTTCCTGTTTACTACAGAAGCAGGGCAGACGCAGAAATTTTGGAGCATCGTCTCCTCATCCTCCCCACATCTGTAACCCCTGAAGAAGTCATTGTTCGGTGTTCATTGTCTTATAGTCAGTAACGCAGAGTGCAGTAATTCCAACTATTAGTTTGCTCATATCTATCTATCGCCAAGCCACCATCGTTTTGGATGTTCTACTTCCGCCCATCTTCAGTTAGTGTCTATGAGGGCGTACGCTAGTAACAATGCTTTGATTACTTTCGTTGGCGGGAATAGAATATTTTGCTGATAGACTCCACACTCCACAGTAGTCCGATAGTTAATCGATGCTATTTACAGACTTTTATGGCAGCCCAACTGTCTGCTTACAAAACAAGATATCCTTCGTTTTTCGGACTCATCTACAGTACGACTGTCTGCTGAATAGCATTTACTTCTACATGGAATACACCGCAGTGGTTTGGTGGTCGAATGGCCAGAGTAATGTTTGGCAATGTATACGCATATCCTAAATACTCACAAACCACCGACGGAGATTCCTTTGCAGATATAATCCTCATCGTGGCCTAAGCCAAAACCATTCTTCAGATCATTACCATAACAACCAATGTCACTTTGTGCACTTTATTTGTCTTTCTAAGTAAAATTCCATTTATCGCTCTTCGTGGCTTATTGCCAATACCCAAACAGCAAACGCAAATTGATAAAATATACTACCCATGCCAGTCTACTACATGAATGATTGTATACGGCGGGTATCAGGTTTGTTTAACAATATTCGTCACGTCTGAATCTGTTAATGGACCTTTGTACATCAAAGAAACCAGTTTGATGAATTTCACTTTTAGCACACACAACACTGACCTGGTACTCTCCCCAGCTGGTACTTGAAAATATTAATGGCAACACCGTCAATGTTCGTGTGCCTCATTTGATTTTAAGTAAGTTTTATTTTTCTTTTGTGCCTCCCCTTCTTCATCTTTGATTATTGACAAGGCGAAGTGAAATCGAAAAGAGAATGCATACAAGCAAAAATTATTTGAAGGACAAAGAACAGCATATTGGCCCCTCTACTCAAAATTTGTGTGAAAAAACAAATAAAAAAAAAACTTTACATTTCTTGGTCAACCAGCTGGCCTCTAAAAATGGTTTTTGTTTTTATTTTTTTTCCTCTTCTTTTGTTTCGTTCTTTCGCACTTCAACTTCAACGACACTAATGATTTTTGATATTTTTTTCCTCTCATGCCTTCACAGATAAAGGTTCTCAAACGAAACAAAAAAAAAAAAAAGGCAGAGAAAAACGAAAAACGATTTAATCGAAATTTTACTTTTTGCACTTACTTGTGGTTATTGAAGTCGATTTGGAAGGGAGTTCATAGCTCGTTGACTACACCCTAGCCAGATGATTTGACAATGTCTGCAGCAGCAATCTAGGTGTCCTGTGTGTGTCTGTAGATTTGCTGGTTGGATAATGATGATTCGAGTTGTGTTGTCAGAGGACAAGCAATGATTTTTTTTTCTTCTTCTTCAACTATTTTCGATTTTAGTTCGTTTTATGTCGGATTCTATTCAGCTTTCAGATTTGTGTCTCTATCATTGAAAGTCTGCGAGATGCGTCATAACGATTTGAAACGTATCTTCTGTGTTAGCCCACAAAACTACACCCGTGAGAACTTGTAAAAAAAAAAAAAAAAACAACAACAAAACGTAACCGAGATCGTATTTATCAAACAACGAACAGAAAAAAAACAACAATTTAAACCAAATTTCACGATCGACCCGAGGGATAAAATTTCCAAACGAAACGAAAAGCGAAAAAACACCACCAACCAACAAACTCAGCTGTCAGTTGAATGAAGGCAACATAGAGCAAACAACAAAAAAAAAAAAAACGAAAAATATGGGAGGATTATGAAATTAACAAAAATTTTCAAAAAGCACTATCCGTCTTCTTTCGACTGTGGTTCCGCGACACCTGTCTGTCTTTTTCGCACTGCTACTTGCGCACTACTGGCCTTTTGCGTTTCTCCTCCCCCGAGAACTTCACGTATGTTCGACACAACAACTCTACTATTCACTGTTGCTTTTCGTTTTAGCTCCTTTGCTTCTGGTTCTTTACCGTCTTCTTCTTATTCTTCTTCTATACTTTTGCTGGTACTTTTCTTCGGCTGCTCCTCGACTGCTTCTACTGCTGCTGTTGTTGTTCTGAGAAGTTCGAGTTTGTGTGTTGTTATTGTCAGATTCCCTATTGTTATTGTTGTGTTCTCGGCGTAGCACCACCCTTTGATCCGCCACCACCCCCTGACAAAGCAGCACACATCCACAAATCACACAATCTCTCTCTCTCACACGGACGCACACACTCTCACGCACACACACGCCAATCTATTGACAGTTTTTCTTTGTTTAGAAAAAATTTTCAATCCACTTTGTTCACTTCAAAATAAAACTAGAAAAAACGTCGTTAAATCGATTTGAAATTATTGCAAAAAAAAAGAATCACTCTTGCACACGGTAGGTATTTACATCACACGAAGTCGCTTTCCCATGGAAAATTTCACAGAACTAAATTTTGTATGCACAGGAAACAAAGGGCTCTTCCAGAATGGCAGTCGAGATTGTGTGTGTGGGTTGACGTCTGCTAACTACTACTTCTCATTTCATCCCAACACCACCACCATCAATCGATGACGTCGTTACGCAGTTTTAATCACTGAATCTTTTCCAAATTATCAATGCAAATTTTGCAATCCTCTTTCAGCGTGTAGAGTCGTTTACGAAAATCAAAAACAGAAAAAAAAAACAATCACAAATTCTTTATGGCGATGAGGAACATTTTTCACTCCGTCCTCTGTCCTGTGCTGCTCCTGGTGTTCTTGCTGATGTATGAGTGTTTCGGGCAAGGGAACAGAAACTAAAAGAAAAACTTCAGACTATTTTCGAAAGTTCTCATAAAATATATACGCACAATTGGCAGTTTTTCTTTAGAAATTGTCCACTAATCGTTTCGATCTCTGGTTCAAGTGTGCAGAAAAACTTATGTAGTTTTGTTACAAGTATCTATTTATTTTTCCTCAGTCACTTTTCATTCGATTGGTGTCGTCTTCTTTTCTTTTCCTTTGTCTTGTTGATCACTGCGAAGCCAAAACTCGACTTGTCCCCAATTTTGTAGTTGGTAGTTGTCGGAGCTATTTTATCGCGCAGTTTTTTCTAGTTGCTTTGACTTCATCTTCTTATCGTTGTGTTATGTTTTGTGTTGTTTTCACTCAGCTGGTGTGATGTTGTTTTGCTTGATGTGTATGCATGGATGGTGGGGTGTGTGTGTGTTTATATATTTTTGGATGATTTTCTAATTCGTTTCGTTTCTCGGTGGTGTCCGTTTTGTGATTGAGTTTCATCACTGGATTTTGTTGTTATTATGTCTTCGGAATTGTTTAGATACTTTTATTGAACAGAAAATTAACATGAAAGAGAACGAACAAAATCCAGGGTTGGTATACATATATGCGTAACGTTTTACTGTGCAGTTGAAGCGAAATGCTCTTGATTTATGATGCTTTTTCTGTTTAAACGGTGGCTTATTGGAACGGCATTGTTTAATGCTTTTATTTTGTACTTAATTATAAATAGAACAGGAATCAAGCAAACACATCTTGTTACACAATCCTTCGCTATATTTAATCGCCTTTAACAACAAATAATTCTATTAAATATTTCTGCTTCTTACTCTCTTGATCCTAAACATTTATGACAGAGTTATTTTTTATAACGTTTTCTTGGTAGTTAGGTAGTATGTACATGATTCCGGGATTAACTTTCAAAAAGTTCCTCGTGGGGGCAATCACCTTTGGAGTAGGATATCCATTGGTTGATTTCTGATTTTGTGGATACTAAAATTCTGTTCCAAAATTGCTGAGCATACCTTTAAACCACTTTCAAATTATGTAGTGTGTACATAGTTCCTAAAGTTTTTACGAGAACATTATACACGTCGACGTCACATTCAGGCATTGAACAGGGTTGCCGCTAGAAGCAATTGATACCAACATATGTAAATGAAAAAAAAAAAACTTTGAATCATTGCAATAAAAACTTAGCTTACATATAAAGAAGAAGTATCTATCCAAAAAACCAAAAATGTTCGAAGGAACTAGTTATCCGTTTACTTTACCAAAATTGATTGATAAGCAAGTAAGTAAAAGTCCTTTGGCCGCTTCTAGACGATGCAACCCAGTTAGATGGCTGTATATCTCAGTGATATCGTAATTGTAAAGGGTGTTTTTTTTTAGATGTATAGAACATTAAGTTATCAACACTATTTTAACTGGCTGCCATTTTGTCAAGTGTCAAGTGATTTATTTCTAGTTTGGTTTGGCATTTCAACATGAGTGGACTGACGCCTGAATACCGCTTCCAAATTGTGCGAAAATTTATTGAGAAAATCATGGTTCTGTTCGAAATACGTATCGCGCACCGTTTTCATTATGCTCACTTTTGGTGGAATGGATACGTCAATAAACAGAACTGCCGTATTTGGAGTGATGATAATCCTCAAGTTGTATGTGCTTTATTGGTATGTGGAATAATTGGACCGTATTTATTTAAAAACGAAGCTGGCCAAAACGTTGCAGTCAATGGTAACCGCTATAGAGCCATGATTACTGACTTTTTCGTTCATCAATTGAACAACCATGATGTGCAGGAGCTGTGGTCTCAACATGACAGCGCAACATGTCACACAGCTCGTGCCACAATTGATTTATTGAAGGAAACGATTGGTAACCGCATAGTTTCACTTTACGGACCTGTGAATTGACCTCCAAGATCGTGCGATTTAACGCCGCTTGACTATTTTCTGTGGGGATATGTGAAGTCACTAGTCTACACCGATAAGCCCTAAACGATTGACCACTTGGAGGACGAAATTCGCCGCGTTATTGCCGATATACGATCACAAATGTTGGAAAAATTCATCGAAAATTGTACCTCCAGATTAGACCTCGTCTGAGCCAGTCGCTTCGTTCATATGCCAGAAATCGTATTTAAATTATAATGTCAGAAGATTATCTTTCGAATAAAGTAAATTTTATGTCTATTTAAAAAAAGTTATCTTTGTTTTATTCCATTTCAAACTTCTATACCTCTAAAAAACACCCTTTATAAGAAATGCATGTGGCCGCTGCTAGACGAAGATAGTTAAACGGGTGCTCAGACGTACCTATAAGCCTCTAGGGGTTTCATCTCTCTCTCCCTAGACATTTTTTTATTCTTGTTTGATATTGGAACCGTTCTTTACTCACGTGTGAAAGAGTAAGAAAAAGAAGAATTGAGTTCGAATCGATATTGGGAGATTGGGAGAAGTAAATTAAATTGTATAGACGACGATTTATTCTGAGATATTGCTCGTCCAATGTCCAATGAATGAAGTCGTATCTAATAATGTAAACACAAAACTCTCGAACAGACTGTATGATATGTAAGGCCGATACATGTGCATATGTCATCTCTTTCAAACATACCGGACAGACCTAGCAAGGGTGGTGTACAGAAATCGTAGGTAGGCCTAGTTGGGCGGCTGTGGCAGTTGGAAAAAAAAACCAGTAAAAATGAAGTAATATGTTGTTTAATCGATGATCTTTTTACATTTTTCTCAAGCAACCTTTTTTTGTTTATTCTTATTTAATTTAAATTCGTTTCACTTACATGCTAGACAAAAATGCTTACAACAAGCCTGACTATCTAACAAACGTTCCTACATCTAACTTAGTAACCCTATATGGGTACTGTAAGATATTCTAATATATACGCATTTCTTTGTGCCTTTCGGCTTCAATGTTTTTTGTTTATCCTATTCGACAATATAGTTTTTTAATTTCTAATCTGTGCCAAGAAAAATTATTTTTAAAAAAAATTTAGCTGTTCCTAGCTAGTTTTTTTTGTATGACCTACCTTAATCCAAATTAACCTAAAATAAAACCCACTGAACTATGTCCGTCACACTACAGACGCGCCGTGGTGCACCTTCTTTTTATGTGTGTATATACATACTTTATTTTATTTTTGTTTCTACTTCTTATTACTACCTTAAGTCTACGTAAGTTCGCCACCATGGTCAACTATCCGGTAATTTTGAAAAGCTAACGGCGGCAGGAACTGATTTTGGTGTAACCACCAGTAAAAATCTTTCGCAGACTCTTTCCTGTCTCGAGCAGAGATCGCTCTACTGAACCGGAGGAGATTCTAGTGACTGCGAGCGACTTCCCGTTCGTATTGGAGTCCGTTGTCCACTTCGGCGTACGACATGGAAGATGACAGGACATCATTGTGGATCCTGTATAAGGCCAATTGTATCGAGATAGAGGAACGCTTTAGGAGGAATAAAGCCGGTGAGGCGTACTCTCTCATGGTACATAACATTGGGTTAGTAAGCCCCAACAATCAGACTGTTGGAGGAAGTCATAGCTCTTGCAATATGCATTCCGGTCAGCTTAATAATAAAATTTTCTGTCCTGTTCAAGTTTGCCTTGTTATACAGGACCTCGTTGACAGGTGCGAAGACACTGTCTCTCGAACAGCCTCATCCTTTCCTTCTGGGAAGGACTCACATTGAACCACAGTGGACAACCGTAGGCCATAACTGGCCGGATGAGAGCCATGTAGCAGATTACCTTCACCCTGGTATTAATTTGGCTACTGTAAAACAAGCCCCTTGCCACAGCAAAGACATTTTTAGCTTTCGTCAGAGCAATATCTATATGTTTATCAAAATACAGATATTGATCCACCCACGGGCCAAGATTCGATGGTCGTATGCTTTCATGTAGTTTTATACTGCTGCACGCATGCGCATACACTACACACTTTATTGCATGCCTATTCTGCAACATCACATACTCCATAGAAAAATGTAGGGTTATAACATATGTGGCTGGTTAGAACAAATTGATTTTCTCTATCGTTCACTGTGTCTGACTCCTTTCTATATAACACACGCTTTCTTATACAACAAAATAACCCGCTTTCCTCGACTTATTTGTTGGTGAATTTTGTACGTACACATGTATCTACACATATCTCTTAGATTATTTCTGTTTGAAAACTTGAGTTATGAAGCAGATTGCCATGCGTAAAGTAATTTTGAGTGTAATTTTAGGTTAATTGTAAATTTTACCTGTAATGAATAGAAGTGTACAAAATTACCTTCAATTGCAGGTACATATTTCTTCCGACTTCATCATCATCATCTTCTCCTCCACTAGAGGCGTCGCGGGGGTAATGTACACATGAGAGATCACCAGGCAACTCGACTCTAACTCATCAGGAGTTATGCCCAAGCACAACTAAGCGAGTTTTTGGACTTGGTCCAACCACTTCGTCCTGGGTCTGCCAAGCGGTCACCTACCTAATGGTATAGCATTCAAGACACGCCTCGGAAGTCATGATGCTGAGGACATTCCTGCCACGTGACCAAACCACCGATGCATAGCATACTGCCGTGCTGTTCACCCTGTTTCCAAATTGAGCCAGCTTCGCCAATCCTACATGAAAGCCTCGGCTGCGCTGCAGCATCCAGTCCATATACATGTATAATTTTTCACGCCACGCCACTGGTGCTCAATTAAGTGTGTCCTTGTTGGTCTTCTCGGCATGGAGTGGTTATGGTGTGGCAGGCTCTTTAATCGCGATGTTGACTGCTATCACTGCTTTGGTAGAAGTGTTACTGTTCGTTGGTTGATGTTCTTGGGAATTTCTGCTCGTTTAGCAGATTCAACGCATTGAGGAATCGTTGTGCGGGAGTCGTGGTTCTCAAATCCCTGATAACCATGCTTGGATGGTTTCCGATGTCGAAACAGTGTCAGAGGGATGATGCGGGCTCTTTCATAAAGTGTCTGGTCTTGTAAATGCTATGCCATATAGAGAACCCATATCTACGATATAATTGGCCTATAGAGCGACTTCTAGCTAAATCCATTTTGTTTTCGCATGACGTTTTGAGAGTCAGTTTTAGTTTCTCGGTGATGTTGACGCGGAGACACATCACATTCCCTTATGTTTATATTTCCGCCATTTGAGAGCACTATCTTCGGCATGCGGCTGCTGATCTGCATCTACATCTGGGTGGTTTTCTGAAGCACACGAGTACCGATTTCTCCGGATACCCCATTTGGTGCAGTGATTGTACTTCTTTGCTGTCCTACTTCCAGAAAGAAGGCCACTATGACTTGGTGGTTGTGCAAGCCTACAACTTCGTGTTGAAACTTCATTAAGGGATGGAACGGCGAATAATTTTCCCCGGAATGCATACTGCCGGATATGCAGGTGATGTTCAGGTCGGTGTACCATTGCTTTAGCTTTAGCGCTTTCATCTACTCTGGGATGTCATTCACAAGGAATTATCTTTGTTCGTAGATAAACGGATGGATCGGACTCGCGAATTTTTAGTCGTGAATTTGTGGACTGCGATCGGCTCTTTGTGGATCACTTTTTTCAGTTGGATAAGTCGACAAGGAAATGTTTTTAAATCGCTGAATACAATGTTTAAACTAGACTTTGTGTAGATGTTAATCGATGCAAAAATTGGATATTTAGTTGAACTCTTGGGATATTAATAATTCAGTTTATTTTTTCCGAAAAATCGCTGTGGCTTCTCATGTGTAGAGGACTTAAAGGGCTCATTGAACTTCTGCTTACGTCATTACGCACAGATTGGTCGTGAAACGCTGATCCTCCGAAAGTTCAAAGGAGTGTATCATAAATTTACCTACATTACCAACAAACCTCTTTCGTTTACACTCAACGATTTGTCGATACAATTTGACAACCGTGCTTGTTGGGACAAATCCTCAATGAGAAAGCTCGTTTTGAGATTTGTGGTATGATAGGCAAAACATCTTGACTTGACTTTTCGATCCACGTGCTAGGTTTTGTTAGGTTTCAACACACATTTTAGTGAGTATACACCGACATCAAACAAGGGCTTTTTTAGAATTCTACAGACAATTTCCGAAAATATGGTGGAGTTTTAATCAAGTCCTCATCCAAACTCGTTTCTCCTTCCCTTTCTAGCTTTTTTCAGTTTTCTTCAGAAGTGTACATGCCGCCATTGATGTAACCACTTCGAATTTTCTCACAAAACTGAAGGCTGCCAAACATGTTAAGTATGTGAACGGTAAGCATCGATTTGTTGCTTAACAAATCGTATCGAAAAATCAGTGCCACACAGTTCTACAAATCCTACGACCACGTCGAACTACTTTGCTTGTTGGATCAAAATGTTCTAGGTATTACAATTTGAACGCTCTTACGACATGTCAGATGGTCGTATATTTTAGTAGTTCAACTTGTTCTCGCAGTCGGCTGACGTGTAGTTGTGTCTGAACACTTGTCAAGACACTTCACAGCATTTTTTTCACTTCTGTTTGTGATTTCGACGAGTGAACTTAAAAATTATGCAGAAAAGCTTAATGCTGCAGAAAACATTGACAAGGTCATATTGAATCTCTAAATTAAAAAAAATCTTCATTCGTTGATGAGTCCTTTTCAAATACAGTCATAACAGCTTTATAATTCAAAGAGGTTACTTGGCGTCACCTTCGTATATAAATACTGGTGTACCACAAGCGTGTGTTCTTGGCCCTCTGCTATACCTGCTGTATACTAGTAATTTACCACAAGAAGAAAACACCGTTCTAGGCACGATTGTTGACGACACCGCCATTTTGGTAACTGTCAGAACGGTCGAAGAGTCTACAGCAAAATTACAACGTGCACTAGATCATTTATACGAATGGACGAACTTTTGGCGAATTGTCTTTAATGAAGACCAATCAGTTAATATAAATTTTACTTACTGGCACGTTAATAGGTAGGTAGGTAGGTAGGGAGTGGCATTAATGCATTTAGGCCAGAGTAGGCCCATTGTACAGATAGGGAGAAGGAGATGAAGGGGGTTTATGACAGTCGTTTAGACTGTCGAAGAAGTAGGAGCCTATGGTGGCTTTCCTCATTGAGGCAAGAGCAGGACAATTGCAAAGGAGGTGTTGCGTGTTTTCCTCCTCTTCTTCTTCTAGGCAGCTTCTACAGAACTCGTTGGAAAATAGATCTAGTCGTTTTGCGTAAAATCCTAGGAGGCAGTGTTCGGTGATTATACCTACTGCAGTGCTTATTTAGGATCTCTTTAAGGAAATAAGATCACTTGATATTTTAGGACCAAGATTGGGCTAGATCTGCATTGAAATTCGACAGGTATTACCTGTCTGTTTCTTTTCATAGAGATTATTGAGCTTTAGCTTAAAAGTAGTAATAGGGGTACCTATGTTAGTAGAGATGCTATTAACTGGCAGTCTAGTGGCGCGTTTTGCGAGTTCATCAGCTTTGCAGTTTCCCGGTATGTCTCTATGGCCTGGCAGCTAGCACATGAGAATGTTGAACTGTTCGGCTATCTCGTTTAGAGACGCACGGCAGCCGATTACTAGTTTAGAGTTTATAGAGGACGATGCCAGGGATTTGATTGCTGCTTGGCTGTCTGTAAAAATGCAGATATGGCGGGCGGGCGGATATCACGTTCCATCTTACCCAGGACAGGGCTTCGCTAATCGCCATTACTTCCGTAATGCAGGGATTGGGTAGACGAACTGATTTGTTCAGGTGTAGACGCGCCGAGAAAACGCCGCTTCCTACTCCATCATCCGTTTTGGATCCATCTGTGTAAAAGTGAATGGTTTTACTAAAGGGAATAGTGCCGCCATACAACAGGTCTCTGTCAGGAATCAGGGTTTCGAAGTTGTTTTCTGGGAAGTGTCGTGGTGAGGTGTAGTCGAAGTAAATTGAAGTAAGGTTTTGTTCGTGTAGACTTTTGGTATGTCCAAAGGTGAGATTGTACCATTAAGAGCATGCCTTTAGACAAACTGCGCAGTTGGTAGCTGTTTGCTTACCAAAGATAACAAGTGGGGTAAGGTTCAGGAGAGTTTCCAGTGCATCGGTGGAAGTAGTTCTAAGTGTTCCACTGATGCATATGCATGCTTGTCTCTGTACCTTTCTTAGTTTGTTGAGGTGGATACCGACGTTGAGTATGGGCCACCACACTAATACGCCGTATAAGAGGATGGGTCGTATGACAGATGTGAGTAGCCAATGTGTCATATAAGGTTGGAGACCCCAGTTGTGACCAATGGCTTTCTCGCTCGTGTATTGAGCCGTGATAGCCTTCCTTGCTCTTTCTATTGTGTTGAGCTTCCAGTTTTTACTGTCTAGTATAAGGCCGAGGTATTTCCCCTCTTATATGAGAATGGTATACTAGTCCCATTTAAAATGAGGGGGTCGATAGTGGGAATCTCATATTTCCTAGTGAAAAGGACGATTTCCGTCCTTTGAGCGTTAACACCCAGACTATTTTGAGTCGCCCAATTTTCGAGTAGATTGAGACCGTGCTGCATTAGATCTCTCAAAGTAGTAGTAGTTTATTTACTGCCATATTCCAGAGAAGAGGGAGAGTACTCCTCCCTGGTTGAAATTTTTGCGGAGGCGTTTCCCAAAGTAACATTAATTCTCTACTTGTAAGTAGTTGGTCTATTATTGTTACCAGACCCGCTTCTACTCCTAGTTCTTCCAGTGCCTGCACAATTGTATGCGGAAAGATGTTGTTAAAAGTTCCTTCAATGTCCAGGAACGCAAACATAGTATTTTCTTTGAAGCTTAGTGATTTCTCAGTAGTGCCTACTAAGGAGTGGAGGACTGTTTCTACGGATCTGCCTTTATTGTATGCATGCTGAGATAGTGCGAGTTTAGTAGGATCTATAGTAGATCTTAAATTTACGTAAGTGAGTCCTTCTAGAGTTTTTAATAGACAGGGACGTTAATAACTTGCTAGTCTTGCTAAATCGTATCCAAATAGCTTTTGGTAATGAACAGCAATACCTCACGATGACTCTTGACGTAAAACTCAAATGAAAGGAGGACGTTGAACCATTTAAAAAAAAATAGAGGCAATGCAGTCGAATAAATGTGAGCCATTTTGGAATGGTTTAAATTAACAAAAAGGCAGAACTTACCTATATTCGGAGTGTTAATTAAAGAAAAAGCGTTAGATTTCAGTCAGAAACTGGATAACTTGAATTTGGAAATTGGACTGTAATTCCGGAAAAATTTTCTAGAGAATCTTCGTTTCCATTCATCGATTATCGACACTGCAAGAATAGCACGCTCGTGATTCGAAATTAGACAAATACGAATGAAATCTGTCAAGCATAGTTTGGTCGTTCGACTTGGTTGTACGATTTGTAGGGTATTCCACAAAGAGTTTGGCCCATTCCCAGAATCTTCACTCTATGTGCAGTTGACTGTTCAAATACTTAGTCAGAATAAATCAAATTTGAAGAAGATAGCTCGTGCACACTTGCCTTCAAACATTCAGACAGGTGCCGCAGCGCTACTCACTTCTTTTAATTTTGTTTGGCTCTTCTGGTTGAATGTACATACATATCCATGTATATTTATGATGCTCTCTTGTGTTTAGCGTATTCAAAATAAATATATATGTATGTGCACCTGCCTGAGTTGCAAAAATTGTAAAAATGAAAGTAAAATATTCAATCAAACAATTCAAAATCAGAGAACCTTCTTTTTAAGTGTAGTATTGCAAAGGTGTTGTGTTTGTTCGAGCACACTGTACAGATGCACCTACATGCGTACATCCGAAATTGCAACCGACCAAAGGTCACCTCAAAATGAAACTGTAATATGTCTGGTTTGCGTAACGACTAACTATACCCCCCAACTGGTTGCGATATACGATCAAATGCCCTCCCCTCAAACAGGTGCAAAACAATGACACCACGCGACACTAGCCAACTACCAACCGCTGAATACCAAAATCCACCTCAATCTCCACACCAAGCACTAACTCACGGCCAGTGCGCCGAATCCACCACTTCATTGCATCTGTGGCTCGCTCTCACCTTCAGTCGCAACAAAACAATTGACACCTGTCCAATTGAGTGCGGCTCTAAGCAGTTGCCAGCATTGGCCACCACTACCAACACCGGCGCTGAGTGAAATCAGCCGTCAAACAGAGAATTCCCACTCAAACACCTTTCCAATTGAGAGCGAATCAAGCACAAAAGGAACACCGCATCGCCATCGGAGAGAGAGCATGTGTCATCCACTAACACCATCGCAGCGCCATCGTCACCACAATCATCCTCGTCGTCGTCGCAGTGAATTTCGTTGACTTCGCGACAGGGTAACCACTAACATACCATACAGTAGGCAGCAAGATAAAAAGCAAAATGGTCGATGGCTGTACGTGATCGTCCGTGTTTTCCTCCTGCGTGTCAAAACTAAGTTTTCTTTTCCTCCAAAAAATAAAAGAAAATTCACACAAAAAAACAAGAAAAAAATTAACCAAAACAACAAATCGGTAAATAAAAATCAGAATCGGGGTTCAAAGCGAAAATCAATATTCGGTCAAAGTGTTTTAACACGTGAATGTGAAAATCAGTTTTGTGTTGCGAACGCGAACGCTCTGTGTTGTGTGTTGTACGCTTTGCACGCTCGTTTCCAATCGATTTATCGCAAAAAGAATGAAAAACCAAACGAATTCGAAAAGAACGTGATATTCTCCGTTGTTCGTTGCACTTATTTTGTTTGGTTTCCGCTGCATTCAGTTCGGATTGGCTCGGTGGTGGATTGTGTTTTGCATAACAAAACTAACCAATAGTACAGTGGATTGATTTGAAGGTTTGACGTGAAACGTCAACCAGTCAAATTGTGGTCGTCTCTCTCTCCCTCACACCCCTCCCCGCCGGCCACCACCCAACAGGAGCGGTGTCCTGCTAAAGTTCGTGTAAATTTTGACGTTTCCTTTGTGCAGCTCTCGGGTGAATCGAATTTTGAATTTGTCATGTCGTGAGATATTTTTAACAAAAAACGTTGTGTTTCGGCTTCATTTCGATTTGCAGTCTGTCCAGTGTCGGGGTTAATGTGTACGTCGCATGTTTCCTTCCCATCGCCGAGTGTTTGAAATGAGAATTCGCCTCGACGCATTGGAGCTGCCAATTTTTTTGAGGAAACAGTAGATAAATTATGTAGATTCTCAAAGTGATCAAAGATATTCCAGCACACTTGGTGGCGTTTCGTTTCGTTTTTTTTTTTTGTGTTGTGTTTTCCCGTGCGACTGGCCCCCTTCGGAAGTTCTCACAATCATTTCCACCATCACCACCATGAACCATCCTCCTCGGCCAACCGACCGTCCGTCACTTACCCTTTCCTGAGACGTTGGTTGGTGCAAAGTGTGTGCGTGTGTGTGTGTGCACCTTTACGAACCCCAGCGTACTTTCAAACTTTCCTCATTTTCCTCCCTTTGCTTGTATTTCTTATTTTCTTTATTTTTTTCCCTGATTCATTTTCCCTTTGTAATGTGCGTTTCTACGCTCTCATACTCTCTTTCTAATCCTGCCTGTCCGTCAGTCAGTGAAGCTCTGTACACCACCCTCTTTTAGTTTTCCCCGTGGCTCGTGTGTGGGAAATGGATGAAATGAGAGAACGGATGAAAATAGACGGGAAATCCCAGTGTGCTGCCCTTTGTGTTATCCTTCTTCATTCATAATAACAAAATTGTCTTGCTGTCGATTTGCAGACCTTTTTTTTTGCCTTGTTTTGGTGGGGCTACAACCTCTCTCCTTTCTCGTCGTAGTCGTCGCGTTTGGTGTCGTTGTCTCGTCGCACGTTTATTAATTTTCCATAATTTAAATTGTTTCAGTAAAAAAAAAATATCAAATTTAATTGAAATTTCATTCGTTTGTGTAGATAAATGCAATCCAACATGTTGTCTCATGTGTAAATAAAAATACAAAATTTGTATAGTTTTGTGTAAATAAAATTCCAACAAAAAAAAGAAAAAAAGCAAGCAAAGCAAAAAAAGTGCATTGCACTAAACACAATTTTGTGTTAGCTGGCAACCCCCATTGTTGTGTTACAAACAACGGTATATCGGAAGTCAGCTACTACAAAACCCCTCGTTTCATCGTCGTGTGTGTGCAAATTTGTGTCGTTTTGTTTTTTGTTTTTGTTCAAATTATAAATAATACATAACAACAAAGGCCGACGTAGAGTGGAGAAGTGAAGTGGGCAACTTCAGCAACAGCAACACCAACAACAACTTAACTGACAACATTCGCTCTCAGTCGCACTCACTCTCCACCCTCTCTGTGCAGGCAGTCTGTCTCTGTCGTGTCGTCTAAATTCTATACTTGTCATCATTACATAATAATTGTTAATCGAATCGAATATTACATATTTTGCGTGGTAAAGTGGAAAGTAAAGCTGTGGTAAAAATGGCGGACCTAACACGTCCGCCGTTTAGTGAGATTAAGCGGCCGGATGAGATTGTCAGGATGACAACGGCGGATAATCTGAAGTTTGCCGTCCTAATTGGATTGATTGAAGTCGGACAGGTGACCAATCGAGAAGTGGTCAACACCGTATTACATTTGGTAAGTGAACACATTTCATTTTCTTAACTTACATTTAACATTGACTGTCGTTGCTGTATCGCCTATGGGGTGGGGGAGGACAACTGTTTGTAATGAGCCTTTGATGTACTCGTCACAACCACCTACACCTGTGCTTTGTGGAAATGTCATCAAAGGAAACAAGATGTGGGTTATCCGTTTTTTGTTCGTGTGAGTGTGTGCTGTTTTTGGGGGAGGGACATTTCTCTTTGAGACCTTTGAATGTTCTGCTAGAATTCTCCATTCCGGATCTGTCATGGTTTCACTTGTGCGCGGGGAGGGCATGTGCTATGTGTGTCAAAAACATGTGAAGATACCTTTTTTTGGGGATGACGCAGCGTCATGAATGAACTTTGTCTTTTACAACGACAATGGTAATGGAGATGAATCCTTGATTTTTTTTTTTGGGGTATTTTTGAGAGAATTTAATTGAGGTTTGAAAATGTGCCTTATTCGTCATGGTTAACGCATTTGTTGTGATTTTTTTTCTCGGAAATGTTGGTGGTGGATGTAGGATTTGACTAATTGTGAAAACATAAATCAGGTGTGATAATGATTTCTACTGAAGTCCTGAAAACGAAAAGGATTGAAGTGGCAGTTAATGAAATGAACATTCGCAGTGTACAATTTTTGAGCAACAAAGAAGTGCTTACAGTTGGTGATGATTTAATGAGATTATTCAGTATTTAAATTTGACAAGAATGGAGACCAAAACAGGAGATACTTGGGTTAATTCCTGCGAAGATTTCTAGAAACACTTAAATCTCGTTCAGTCTCTGGGTTTTCTAGACATCTTTGGAAATTGTTTTTCTTATTAGCGAGTACTTTAAGCGAACGTATGCGTTATTGGCCTCCTCATAGACCCTTGAGGATGATGACGATTTGTTCGTTGACCATGACTGAATTTTAGCGTATGGCATTTTGTTGCTTGGCGTAATTTTACGGCGGCGCCGATGATGAGCTTGAAATTGTCCGACACAAAATTCCATCTCCTAATGTTTATTTCCAACGACGTTTAGTTCTGCTAAACATTGAGAGGAACATTTTTGATGCATATTTGTTGTTAAAAGGCAACACAGCACACCTGCCGCTCAACAACAGAAAAGATCTATGCATTGATTCATTTTCTTTCCTAAATTTTGTTACATCTGTCATTTGTTGACGTAACAGCGTATTTTTTTTCATTCCCTAGCTATCTAAGTTTGTTACGCGCAGCGTTTCTTTTTTGTTTAACATTTTATATTGAATTGATGTACATATTTTACTAGTTCGTAAATGAATGAATTTATCGAAATGTGTTGGTGATGTTTTATTGCTTTGCTGTGATTCGGAACGTTTCGTAACTCGCGCGACTAAAATTGAAAAACATTTGATTTCATTTTCATCTTTCATTTTTTTTCTCTTAAATGTATTTTTAAAAGGAGATACAAATCAGTTTTTAAGTAAATGATACCAAAATTTAGTTGTAAAAAACTACCGAAGCGGTTTTTTTTTGTTAGGTTTTATAAATCAATAATAAATAAATTAAACTATCAGATGGTCCTGAATTTAAAACGTCGAAGAGAATTTGTATTTAAGAATTAATTCCTTCGTGTAACCACTTTCCTGAAAAACTGCACGTCTTGCCAAATATGTTACTTACTTACTTATCAGGCCGGCGACCCATGGATGGTCCGAGCCTGAGCAGTAGCTGCCTTCCATCATTGACGGTCCTGGGCACGCTGCTTCCAGTCATCAAGACCAAGTTGCCTTGCATCCGCGATCAAGACCAAGTTGTCTTGCATCCGCGATTACTTGCCCTTTATACCAGAGATTCGGTCTTCCTCTCCTTCTCGAACCAGTAGGCTCGGATTCAAAGACCCTTTTTGCTGGAGCATTGTTGGTCATGCGCTCGATGTGGCCGAGCCAGTGCAGTCGACGGATTTTTGCCTTCCGGACTACATCCACATCCTGGTACAGCTTGTAGTGTTCGTGGTTATGTCTTCTCCTTCCTCGCAGACGGGACCATATATCCGACGTAGGACTCTTCTTTCGAAGGTACCAAGAATCAGCTCTGCAGTTTTTCTTAGCGTCCAGCTTTCGGCTCCATAGAGGAGGACTGGCAGAATAAGAGTTTTGTAGAGCATGATTTTGGTCCTTCGAGTCAGGAGTATTGAGTCCAGTTGTTTTGACAAACCGAAGTAGCACCGGTTGCCAAGGGCGATTCTACGACGGATCTCCACTGCGATGTCGTTTGTGGAGTTCACTTTTGCCCCGAGGTAGACGAACTCCTTTTCTATCTCGAAATTGTAGCTGTCGAACGTAAAATTTTGTCCAAGGTGGTGTGTAACGGAACGTTTTTTGGTCGACAGCATATATTTTATATTTATATATTTTGTTTTGCCCTGAGACCAGTTCGTTTCGCCTGTTCTTCAGTCGCCGTAAAAGCCTCCACTACGGCACGTTGAGAACGCGCTACGATATCGATGTCATCTGCGTACCCTAACAGTTGGACCGACTTGTAGAAGATAGTGGCTTCCGTGTTTACAGCTGTCCTCCGCACTATCTTCTCCAGCACCAAATTGAAGAAATCACACGACAGCGCATCTCCTTGCCGACATCCAGTACAAGTTTCAAACGGCTCAGAAATCCTTGAGCCGAACTGCCGAACGGTGCACCGCGTATGTGTTAGCGTGGTGCGACACAACCGGATCAGTTTTCCCGGGATCCCGAATTCGGCCATCGCATCGAATAACTCCTTGCGATGAATGCTGTCGTATGCGGCTTTGAAATCGATGAAAAGGTGGTGCGTATCGATTTGAAACTCACTGGTCTTCTCCAGGATTTGTCTTAGTGTGAAGATTTGGTCTATAGTCGATTTTCCAGGCCGGAAGCCGCACTGGTACGTGCCGATTAGTGCGGTGCAAAACGGCTTTAGACGTTCCCACAGTACGCTGGACAGGATCTTGTAGGCGACGTTGAGCAGGGATATACCTCTATAGTTGTTGCAAGAGGTAAGATCGCCTTTTTTGTGGCTTTTTGCCAAATATGTACTATACAATAATTGGAGCAAATAATGGCAGTCAGCTCTGACTTTCTCTCAAATTTATCATCCGCATTTGAACTCCAAATCTGGTACTAGTACATATTTGTTATACAATATTCAAAAAAACAAAAATGAAAACTAAAACTATGCAGTTTTAACAATTAAATCTTAACTGATGCCTGATGTGAACGATAAATATCTTTAATCTGCTCGCTAATAATCCCTGCAGCCATACGAGCGCTGTTCTATAAGTCAATGACTTTGAGACGCTCAGATTTTACAGGGATTTTTTCTGACATCTTTGTTTCTTTCTGTCTATAGACAAAAAAACCAATGCATGGAGGAAGGAATATAAGGTGTGCTAGACAGCTTGTCAAAACCGCCATCTTTTTGTTTTGTGATGTCACTCAGGTTCCGTTTTTGACATTGGACATTGGATACAATATAATTTCGTATTTTAAAAAAATTAAGAATGGAAAACAGGAATTATATCGAAATTGATGTGAGATGAAATGACTAAATTCATTTATAATTGGTATCATATAGGAAATGCAATAATGTGATTTAAAGGTTTGCAGAAACCACAATGAGTAGTCGAAATGTTGAAAAGCAATACGTTTTTGTTTTTTAGTGTGTGAAAAATGTTCGTTTGTTTCCGCCTTTAAGTTTCTGTTGACATACAAATTCCCCCGATGACGTCACGCAAGGTATCAATAGAACTGTCCAGCACACCTTATATTCGTTCCACCATGATTCCAATAGATCTGTCAAACTGTTATAGAGACTGGCTTGAGAAACAAATTCAATTCTCGATGTGTTGAAATGAGCAAAACAAAAATATAGACTTATAGAACAGTCCTCGTAGCATCAGCCATTTTAAAATTAAACGTCAATATAATTTCAGTGGTAAGTGTCATGACCCCATGCCTGCTACAAAGGGTTCAAGGAAATGAAAGGGTGGACATTCTTGCCAAGGAAAGAGAGTTTAAAGCATGAAAATAATGCTATAATTAACCCAAGCAAACACTGCCCAAAGTTTTCTCGGTAAACGCAGCCATTCTTGCCCTATCTAGACATTCTGTCATCAACGCGAGTCCTTCAGCCGGCTACAAATAAAACAAGATCGCTTTCTTTGATCGCGGTCTAAGTTGCAAAGATGTGCGCTCTACAGTGTGAGTCCTTAAAGCACTGTGCCAGGTGCATAGACATTCTGCACAGCAGTTACTGTTGAGAAGCAGATTGCAATTTCAGTGCTGGAACTTTTTTGATGGACTGCAATGTTTAAATGATATCAATAAAGGCTTCCTAAAAATCACAGAGCCGGGTTCTCAAATGAAGAAAGTAACTGATTAAGGGTGTGCTGATAGTTTTGGTTTTTTTTTTCAGGTCAGTTTGGTTCTTGGACGTATGAATTTATACACATGATATAATTGCTACTCTGTTAGGCTAATCATCTTAATAATTTTATCAAAAACACATAATCTCTGTTGTTTAACATAACCACTATCAGTTTGAGGCTTTTTCAATGAGGCCATAACATTACACTTTTCTACAAACCAATCGGAGTATGTGCACTTATAAAGGGTGATTTTTTAAAAGCTATATATTTATTTCAAAAAAAAAAACCATAAAATTCAGAAAAGTGCATGAAATCTTTATTTGAATCGATAGTACGGTCCATATAATTTAATGTTTGAAAATTATTTCATGCAAATGTTGACCTTGACTGCGCCTCAAATGGTCCGTCCGCTTAGTCCAATTTTGGCATACTCTTTCCAACATTTCGGCCGGTATCTCACGAATAAATGCTTCAATGTTGTCTTCCAATGCGTCAATTGAAGAGACATGAGCTTTAACATAGCCCCACAAAAAGTAGTCTAAAGGCGTTAAATCGCACGATCTAGGCGGCCAATTGACCGGACCCGAACGTGAAATAAAATGTTCACCGATCTCGCCCCTCAATAAGTCCATTGTTGCGCGTGCTGTGTGGCATGTGGCACCATCTTGTTGAAACCACATGTCATGCAAGTCAAGCTCTTGCATTTTGGGCAAAAAAAAGTTGGATATTATCTCACGGTAGCGCTCACCATTCACAGTTACGTTACGATTCGTATCATCTTTGAAAATCATCAATGATTCCACCAGCCCATAAACCCCACCAAACTGTGACTTTTTCTGGATGCATTGGTAGCTCTTGCAATGCTTCTGGCTGATACTCACTCCAAAATCGACAATTCTGCTTATTTACGTACCCATTGAGCCAAAAATGAGCTTCGTCATAAAATGGAAAAAGCGCGCGATGAACTTTCTTAACAGAGCACGCATTTTGATAATAAAATTCAATAATTTGAAAGCGTTGTTCGCTTGTAAGACGATTCATGTTTGAATTATAGACCGAACTGAAGATGTTTGACAGTGAAACAAAACACGAAACGTGCGTCAGCTGTTTAAACCAGTGTTGCCAAAAAGATAATAGCTAAATAGCATCAAGCAATAGCTTAAGCCCCGTGATTGGCCGATGATTCAAATGATTTTACTCATTTTGCTTCGGCCTATGTGTTGTCTTACTCCCAAAGAAATGTCTAATAATTCATGTATTTAAACCCACCGAAATTATTCGAATTTATCCAACAGCTAAGATGCTCTGAAGTGCTTCTCAAGTTACGAGCCATTAACATAGATTTTCATTTTTAATAATTTTCAAAATGTATCTATTTTTTTTCAGAAAAATTAATGCCGAATGATTTTCTACGCTGAAATATTTTAAACCACGTACCACAGCAGGAAAGCAATGCCATGCCCGGCAAGAGACTTTGGAAATATTTCTAAACATTTTGTTAATGAAGACAAGGGATCATCAGTATATTGCTGGAACCACAACTTTCAAAAATACATGTCAACACTTTGGGGAGAAAAATGATAATTAGTCATGCACTAAACATGTCCAACTAAACTAAGCACAAAATGCATAAACATGTTTCTCGTGTCTCGTGTCACTGAAAAAATCCCCTTGCGAATTCAAGAAAAAGTTACAGACTTCGAGAAAACACCCTATACTTCAGCTGTTAGCTTTGTAAGAGTCTTAACAGAATACATTCGTCGGATTTGATATCATTCTCGGGAATGGAAACAGTTGTCGTTGACTTACCACCACACAATAGTCCTTATTTATTTATGCACATGTGCTCAAGAAAAAGTCTTTTTTTCTGTTGCTTCTTATCTGAGTCAAGGCATCCGGAGTTTTCTGTAATTTCAAGTGTAAGTCTATCGATCGAGAGTATTCGTTTCATCATTTCAATGAGACTTGCGAGCGACAATGCGTCACTTAACAGAATTCTACGATTTTTTTTCCACATTCTATTGTGATAATGTCATGGTTAGGTAGGTAGGTACCCATGATTATTGTCTTCGTGTTTAGTTCATGTTAGTTCAGGATAGCCCTGTGCAAGCAGAAACTACAGGGATTAATTAATCTGTGGTTGTACCTGTGCTGAGTCAAGAATGAATTGATATCGACAAGGAATAACGTCATTCTCAAAGTTTTCTCAAAATTCCAACCTTGCTCTAGGTCTAGAGAAACCATCACTTTTTGATATCATAGTTGTAATTGGTTAAATAACTCTATCTTGTCGAATTTTGACAGGACAGTTTCCATCACATTCGTGACTAGATCTGCAAAAGCCCACATTTTGAGTCAAATAACCAGAAAAGTGTACACTTTTTGGGTACAATTTTGGACCAGTCTTTAGTGAAAGTGCGAAATTTTCTTTTTGAAGGTTTGTTCGATTTTTGAAAATTTTGAATTTTAAAAGCTTGTTCTTGGGTTTTGAACGCATCTCCTCCTTCTGATACTGATACTGATACCTTCGACCAAACACGAAGGAATACTTTTGCACTACAAGCTTGGATCTGAACGCGAAGCGATGGGTAAACGACTATATTGAGTTCTAGCTATATTTGCTTGCAACCGATAGACCAACGCAATGAATTGGGTTCAATCAGTATGTGGTGTTAATAGGCGAACGTTAATAGGCGTGATCATTGACCGAACGAGCAGGATAAATGGGCACTTTTAAAATTACATTAATGCCCACAGAGCTAGGTTCGACAGACAACAATCTTACATACCAACAATACCTGCGAACGACGAGATTGACCTTAAGTTTAACCTTGTAGAATTGCAACCTTTAATATTGTCCATGCCACAGTGCCTAAAAATTTCAAACAGCTCACATAATTAAAACTGAACGCACACTTGACAGCCGGTATCCAAACTGGAATGAGATCGTCACTTAGTCATTGATTCACAGCTTACGTAACACTCCCCTAAAAAAAGAGTGTGCTCACAAGCTCACTACCACTCTGCTGTCCCAGCTGACAGCTAGATTATCTGGAATATGCTCTCCAGCTAAGATAATCATGCAGTAACTTCTTCTTTTCATTCTGTCGCATGACAACAACGGATTGAAAAACAAAAACACATTCAACTGTACACATGCGCTGTCATACATGTACACAAACGTCATCGCGAACTGTCAATGTGCACCATTTATTCTTCATTTACCGGCCAAAATTAGAGTCAATCTTGCAATCAAATGTGAATTGCTCTTGTCAATGGTTTATTCCACTCGGAGATTGCATAAACGTACGTGTATGTATATCATGCGTCCATTACGCTATCACCTTATTTAATTGGTATCTTATCTTATCGACGCTCACTTCAATTGAGTTTTATCCATTTTCTCTGATGGATACAAGCACATTTCTTTTTTGTGTGAAAACTTTCAGCCATCACCCAGCCGTAAACGAATGCGCAACGATAAACGTCACTTGGCGAATTCAAACCTTCGCCAGGCAGCCAGGCAGCGAAACGAACCGGGGTTAGGATGGAACCTTAAAACTTCCAAACAGAAAGAACTTCCATCTATTACTCGGGCGCGTATGTGAATGTGTATCCCCAGACAGTCATTAAAATGCCATATAATTTCCGTTCAAGTTTTTACTTGTTTTTCATTCTGCCCGACCAGAGAGATCACTGACACAGTTCATGGTGTAGGTAGGCACGACGATTGCGAAACATGGATCTCTCAAAAATGAAAAAAAAAACCTAACGACGCGCCGCCGACGGTGAGAGAGGTGAAAAAAAACAACCTTAATCAGACGAAACACACGAACATCGCTCAGGTGCACACATAGCACACACCGGTCTCACGAGTGGATGTGGATGTGGAAAATAAATAATTGACTATATACTCGTACCGCGGACTTCTATTTAGGAGTTTTTATTCTGGCTCTGTTTATGGCATGACCGGCAAACCAACACAAGGGCAACTTCAACGTATTTAAGTGGATAGATAAGCGATAAATAAACAAGACAACAGGCCCGAGAGCGAGAGAGAGCCGTCCACTTTTAAGTCAGCAACCATTGGGTGGTGGTGGTGGAGCACGCTCTCTCCCCGCGAAGCTGGGTTTTCAGGTGACAGAAGAAGTAAAAAGAAAATCGAAAGGTTGACGAAACGTTTGCCGGCGTTTTTTTTTGCTTTTTTGTTTGTTCACATGTGCTGTCTCATATTTTTGTGTCGCTTGCAGGTATGTGACTCTGTGATTGATGCAACGTAGGCAGCGGTACGGCGTGAGGCGCACATCCACAAGTTTTACAGTTTTTATTAATTCGAACGAACGTTTCGTGACACGTGTTTTTATGAGGCACAACTTGGATGGGGCTTGGAGAGATGCGACAAATTGAAGCATTTGTTAGTTTTATCATCACGCGCAGGAGGGCTGGTTAATTTGTTTATGGACTCATGTCAACAAAGGTCTTCGAATGCAGGGTTGACTTGCTGGGGAAATGGTTCAGTTGGGGGTGTTATGAAATTTTGGTTATTAACACTTTTAGGGGTGATCATAAATCATACATCTGCATAAGCACGGTCTTGTTACGACATGCGAGTAGGTTGGTGGCTTAGTGTATGCACTTAGACCTGGATTAGTCCATTGTACTGTCACGCTGGATTAATCTAGACTTAATACAAGATTTCCTGGTGGGGAAACCATAGGGTTCTAGGAATGTATGGTTGCCCAAGAGGCCGGTACAAAGGGGCTATTTGTGTTTCCTAGAAGCAACGCACTCCACTTTTTGGAGACGATTCAATGATTTAATGCTTCAAGAAAGCCTAAGGAATAAGTTGTTTCTGATTCTAGGTGACACATTTAGTACTCTCTGCCTCCTCCCCGTCCATACAGCTTCTGCAAAAAGCTTTCGTAGAGACCCCAAATAATCCGTGCTGACATTTTAGGCCTCATCAGAATTGGAGAGATATTTCTATATCTCCAAAAGTAGGTCAAGTTAATGTTCACACTTCTCTCTTACTGACTACAAATGTTGTCTTGATCGACTTTCAGCCTCAGATAAGCCAGACTGACAAGTTGTGCAACATCAAGGAAGCTATGGCCTGAGGGCAATCAATCCACAACACGCGTTCTCCTTTGATAGAAGATCATGCTGCCAAACTAGTCACCAAACATTTTGTCACACAGCTGAGACGGAGACCTGGCACATTTCAGACAGACAGACAGCGAGCGCTTGGCACATCTTTTGTCAGACGAGATCTTTGTGAAGGTCTCGTGACACTAGAAATCGACTACAAAATCCATGGAATCATGGTGAACGATCGGAGAATTAAAGTGAATGAGGTAACATGAAAAAGTCCGCGCGATATGTGTCCCAATTGCTCAAACTCTACCATAAGCGCTAAGGAGCCTTTGGAGGTGTTCAGCAGCAGTCGGAACGCCATTTCGTTATGGTAAACGAAACATGGATCCATCATACCACCCCACATTTTGGCGAAGGCGAAGTCGAATGTCTCGCCTGAGAGACCCGACCAAGAAGCACTGGATAATAAATCTCGTTCACTGATTCCCTTAACATTCAAGCACGGATCATAAAACATCAGATTGTTCTCATCCAACGGGAAAAAAACCACAAAACACTTGTCACCCAGCTGCAAGCTATCTGAAATTTCATAAAAGCACAGCCCAGTCAAGGTATTGCAATTTCCCTTTCAATGAAAGCCCCCCACCCGATTTTATTGGAATAATTGGAAAAAAAACTGATCAAAACTTGACAAACCAGCTGCTTGATGCAACCCATAATCGTAAAGCCTATTCCATCTGTCAAATGACTTCCGCGCCATAAAATGGTCACATAAAAGAACCCTAAAACCTGCCGATACACCACGTGTTAGCGCCCACCCTTAGCCCACTCACACTCCGGCCCCCATCTGTCATTCCGACAGCCCCTGCCATCGACAGCCAACAGTAAAATGCGTACCGCTGCAAAAGTGTTTCTCCCCGTGACACGAGTATTATTTCCACTGATTTTATTTGTACGCTTTCATACTTCTGGTTCTTAATGTGCGCGTGCAAGGTGTACGTACGCCACCGACAATTGTCGCATTAATAGTACCCAACGATTTCATTTGAGCACAATAGAAATTATATACAACTGTCATTCGGTTTGTGGGAGGCGGGGATGAGTTAGATTTGAGCTCTTTTCGCTGGGATCAATGGCGCATTAGTCAATTTTATGAGTCTCTTTAATGCCCCTTGAGATGGTTTTTTGTTTTGCTGTGGCTTCCTCTCTGGTTGACAGCTATAGATTTCATTTATTGGCTGTCATTGCCTCCAGTAATGGATAAGCTTTCGGCAATGATGCTGATGAAGGAAGACAATTCGGGTTATGTTCGAAAGCATTTTTTTCTGGATTATCATAAAAAAAATGTTGGCTTTAATGGTGGTACAAACCGGTATGTAGATAAAGTTGAGGAAAGGTTTTTTTTAGTGCGAATGGGACTGGCACTAAGTTGTGGGGAGGTCTCTCGTCCCCCACATATATGAGGATGCAATCGGTGGCAATCATGTCAAGATCCCTTAATCGTTGGTTTCGTTGTTTTAGGTTAAGTTTATAAAGCTGTCATTTATGATCTGCCAATTCCTATCCGGCAGAAGTGGAATCTGGTCGTTAGTTTTTCTGGAGAAGCTAATATTACAACAACATGTTAAGATTATGAAATCGTCTGCTTATTGAAAGCACAGGGCGTTTTTCTTGTTCCGGGTAGATTTTTGTTGGGCGCCATTTCGCGACATTTGTCAAATTGGTGCTTGACAGTTGTGTGGAATGATCGGTAAGTGGTAGATTTTCGTTGGACGCCATTTCGCGACATCTGTCGCTTGACAGTCGTGTGGAGCGATCGGTAACAGCATTTTATGTGAAAAGTGGCGACGCGTTTAATTTATGAAAAAGTCTTACACCGTGTACATCATTTAAAGTATAATAATATAATATAATATTGGTGGCGCTACAGCCCGTAGAGGGCCAGAGCCTAGCTACTTAGCAACAACTCGTGTTGTGCGTGCGAGTGGAAGTGACCTACAGTTTTATGCCGACTCCGAACGGCCAATTTTGAGAAGCTTTTTCTAGACAGTTATACTTTTTGTGCATTGTCAGTGACTGGAAAGAGGTGGGGCCGTGAAAAGTATTCCTTGTCGTACCAGGAATCGAACCTAACCAGGTAGATCCAAGTGCGTAGGAGTCGACGCACATACCCACAACTCCACGGGCCACCGTAGGCTCATCCAATTCGTGGTACAGATTCAACATCCCTTAAACATTCCGAGACTTCATATGTTTAAATTACGGCCAATTGCAATTTTACAATATATATCGTTTAACAACCGCTGAACGTGCTAAAATTGTGAAAACCTGTAAATAGTGATTCTACACCCTTGTAAAGTTCAATTCACTCAAGAATTAGAACTAGCTTTCCACGAATGAGTGGGACGTATGCAGATTGAGTCGTTCAACATCAGAGTTTGGATGACCAATTTTCACACAACATTCTCGTCATCAATGAAGCTCATCATTTTCTAAGGGAGATGTACAATTTCATGTGAAATCATTGAAAAACCATTGGCTCTACAAAAAGTCACTGAACGGTATTAAATTTAATCTTGTGGTGCAATTGGTCCATACCTCTTCGCATAAGTACCATTTCTGTCAATTATCATCGCTATAGCCATATGGTGATCGAATATTATTAGCCTTACATACATACATCCAATATCTGAGTGTGTGGGACATGTGGTTTCGACAAGACGGTGCCACATCTCATAAAATGCAACTTGTTTTGGCTGCCCTTTGATCCCAGAGTAGAGATTCTCTCTAAGCCAGTTTTCTTTAGGAATCTGAGAATAAGAGCTGGTTCTAGTGACTTCAATTCTTCCTCTGATATTAGGTGTTTGCCCAGATATCTTTGCCTTTTGTGGGCTAGCGCCTCACAAAATCCCAGAATACGTTCTGGAATTTCATTAGATTCTCCGCAGAATCTGCAGAGACCTTGTTCTGATACTCCCAGTTGCCTTAGGTACTCCCTGAGTGTACAGTGCCCTGTTAGGATACGGAGGTTGCTTTTGCTCATTCTGATACATGCTTCAAACCTGTTTCGGTTATGTTGACCCAAGAGTTTCTTGGCCTGCTTCATACCATGAGCGTTGTTCCATGCATCTGCCCGGTTCCTTCTTTCTAGTTCCCTGAAGTCTTCCCTGAGAACGTGATCTCCTACAGCGCAGAATGGAATGGTTCGGGGCCTATAAAATATTTCGATGCTCCTTTTCTAGCCAGGAAGTCGGCCATTTCATTGCCTTCTATCCCTGTATTTCCTGGTATCCAACAGAGTCTTACTCTGTTACTCCTACTCAGCTTCTTAAGCTTCTGTAGACATTCCCAAACTAGCCTGGATTTGATGATGTAGGAGTCTAGTGCCAGGACATTATTTCTATGTCACAGTTGGTATAGTCCTTGTCAAGATTGATCTGAGCTCATCTGTCTATGGCATAGACTTCTGCTTGAAATATACTGGGGCATTTGCCCATGGGTTCGTTGTACTTTATCCAAAGTAACGCATAAGATAAATCTTCTTAATTCGGAAGAATTTGATTACACAAATTTTCTCTAATGCGAAGGGAGAATTACTTTCTCGTAAACTCATTAGAATACTTCTACGTTTTGCTAATCAACAAATGTGTTTGCTTCTTCTTGTGATGTGCTCAAAACGAACAACACAATTTAGACATTTACTGTGATGCTCACTAGGTGTAGGGTTTTGCTCAAAATATGAAATTCTCTCAATTTTTTACTCACCTTCTACTCACTTCATAGAGGTGTGCCAGAATAGGGTAAGTTTGCGTCAATTTTTTTGATTCAAGGAATGTGTTTTTAATAAAAATCGCATCGAAGTCCGACTCAACAATTTGATATACATAAATTTACTTTTGAAACCACAAAATGGATGACCCTGACAAGTTGCGCTTGATGTTCGAGTAAAATTTTCTTTGGTCACCACTTCGGTTTATGTGACATCTGTCAGTTCGCATCTGACAGTCGTAGAGAGTGGTGGATAACAATTTTTTCCAAAGTACAGTTAACTTTAGGAAAACGTTTCAAAATTATGAAAATGTCTTTCACAACGTGAAATATTGTAGTTCTACATCGTGTATATCAGACAAAGTATTAAAAATGATATAAGGAGTCTTTCATTAAGCGCTTCCTATCTTTAAATTTAAATAAGACAAAATATCATCGAAATTTCGATCATTTGAAAGTCGTTCAAATGACTGCTGCGGCTTCTCTGTGTGGCGCGCATCCGGAATGTCCAGTTTTCCATGACTCTGGCGCATAAATCAGGCTGAACGCAGCCAGCCCAATATCCACACCAAACTGTGACTTTTTCGGGATGCATTGGAACGCTGGTGGATCTAATGTGGATTGGTATCGTCCTAAATTCGACAATTTTGTTTTTGGGCGTACCCATGCATCCGTACAATTGGCGAAGCGCGCGGAACGAAGCCCGAACAGAACACCCATTTTGATAAAACAATTTTATCAATTGCACATGTTGTTCAACGCTATGTACGTCCATGGCGATTTGGAAAAACAGACTGAAAAAATGACAGCCAATTTGACAGATGTAGCTTCAACAATATGGCCGCTATAAACGTTCAAAGTTCAGAAGTCCCTTTTGGAAGACCCTTTAAATTTAGACATTACTCGAAATCGATAAATGAACAGAAGCCACTTACATTCCATCCACCTATATATGAATATCCAAAATCTATTGTTCCAAATTCGACAGTTAATTACGTTAAAAGCATCAGTTAAGTCGTCGTCAACACACACGTCAAAATGGCCTTTCATTCTCAAAAAAGACACACAACAATGTCACACCGCCATTATTTTCAATTTTCTCATGCAGTTGACACAGCTAATGGACTTAATGAAGCAATTTCGATAGAATACATTGGTCAGGCGGGGGGAAAGCAGTATGTAATAAAAATTCAATCTGAATTTCAGAAATTAATTAACGTATTTTGTAAGAGGTAATTATATTTTATTGACGTTAGATGTTAGATCTGGCTAACCACTTTTCAATCGATCGTTAATTGAATTTGCAGTAGTGTTAAACGTGTGTCAAACTAGTGTAAAGTGTTTTGTTTTTACATGTGAGCTTGCAACTGAGTAGATTGTTGAACATAGCCCGGTTTATGGTTGGCATGCCAACAAAATGCACTGACAATCGGTTGAAAATCGATAATTTGTCAGAAATTTCTTAAAAATGCTCTACTAATTATTTACTACAAATTCGAACATGAAAATTAAATCAGCTCAACGTGGGCTGTGTTCACAAATAAATGAGATGCTAAGTGAAATAACATGTGCTTTGCTGTTGCTTGTTTCTTTTGATCTTGTAATGAAACGAAAAATGTGAGCCAGTTATAAATATCTGTTGATTAGTTTTCTTTAGCCAAATACATACATTTTTGCATCACACTTTGTTTATGATATTCACACTTAAAATCCACCAGCGCACAGTGTGATGAATTAATAGAAAGTTGGGAAAAAATCAAAAAACTTCATGTTAGCAATTTTTGTTATATTTTATTAGTAAATCAATTTGGTTTTTGAAAATATAGTGTAAAAATTACACGGAGACAGGCTAATAACATAATGGTTATATGGAATATTCTTCACAATTCTCTGGGATGTGACGCACAAACGTTGGATGCTAAACTACTTGGCCTTCTCGTTTAGTGATAGGCGGCAAGTCTTTGAGTTAAAAGTGACTGCGCTCAGAGTTTTAATCACCATTGGCGGGAGATTAATAAGTATGTTCAGGGCCTCGTCGGAGGTTGTTCTTAGCGATCCGCTGACACGCTCCATTCGTGGCACCTTCTCGAGCGGTTTACAATTGATATTTCTTCCTCTAGCGCTGTCTGCCAAATGGAGTCACCATACAGTAATATGGGCATGACTACAGATAGCCAGTGGCCCACAGCGGTTGCAGTTGTAGTCCCCATTTGTTATAGCTTTTCTTTACAACAGTATAGAGTCGTGGAGAGCTTTCTGACGTGTTCCTGGATGTTGAGTTTCCAGCTTTATTTTGTGTAGAATTAGACCTAGGAATTTTGCACTTTTATTCAGTTTTAAAGGGATTCCACATATTGTGGGAGGATCAAAGACAGTGAGTTTGTATTTTCTTGCAAAGGGGACTAACTTTGTTTTGAGACGGATTGACGCCTAGGCCTCATTCTTTAGTTCGAAGAGGGCCGACTGCATAGTATCCGTGATAGTGGATATACACCAATATCCCGGTTTGCGTCGTTTCGATTTGCGTCGTGTTTCAAAAATGCTCTGTAACTTTAAAGTTTATGTTTCGGTTTGCGACGATGGCTTCGATAACAAGAAAATGTTTGTCCCATCGCGATTTTTTAACGTAAATATAACGCATAAGTGCGTGTCTTGCTGTAGGATTGCCAATTTCTGGGGAATTCCCTAAACTGCGGGAAACCTCAACTTGGTTGTGAAGGATGTCTGCTCCTCAGTTTCATTGATACGTTTGCTCAGATCAGGTTGCTAGTCAAGTCAAAAGAAAATATTTTTCAATAATGAGCCAGAAAAGAAACCAAATAAGTTTAGAACGAAAGTTGGAGATTTTGAAGCGGTGTAAATCGTGTGAAAAGGCTGTTGATAGTGGAAGATACCTTGGAATAGCCCCTTCTACAGTAAAATCTATTTGTTCCAGAGACGCTGATAATTCGTGTTTCGGTTTGCGTCGTTTCGATTTGCGTCGCAACTTTCCGGTCCCAATTATCGACGCAAACCGGGGTATTGGTGTATATTTCCCAGAGGCGACATCGTCAGCATAGGCACGTAGCACCCGGTCTTTTCTGGGATCTAATAGGAGCTCATTCACTGCTAGGTTCTATAGGAGAGGAGAGAGCACTCCACCCTGTTGTGTGCCTTTGTTAACCGCTCTGTAGATCTTGGCGTCACCAAGCTAGAAGCGCAATGCTGAACTTCCCACAGCTACACATCGCTATACGTGCTGAAGCTGCAAAACAAGCGTTAACTTTGCATAAAACCCAAAACTACAAAGAGGAAACCTTGTGGGACATATAGAAATTCTTAAAAGGGTAGACAACATCTGGGAGTTAACCCGAGTAAGTGACTTGATTATTTATACTTAAAAAAATACTCATATCAAGTAGAGAGGAATGGAACAACAACCCCACCCGGATGAAAGATGAAGCCCAAAAATGGTATACAGACTACAGATGAGTCGAAATCTTATAACAAAGTTGGGGATAGATTGATAGGACCCAGATGCAGTCTAGAGATTCCTCTCTGCAAGGAAATAACAATATTTCAAGGTGAATTGTTTGCAATTAACGGAGCTGTATATCGTATAAGTGACATAAAATCCACCACCTCAAAATATACATATACTCAGAAAGTCAAGCGGTTCTTAGAGGCTGTCTGGGATTGTCACAAAACACTATACATGCTGGCAGAAAATTACAAACTAAATCTAATTTGGGTGCTAGGAAAACCATGAAAGAAATGAAAAGGCTGATATACAAATCAAGACAGATGCTCAGACAACCTTCATTGGGCCCTCCACCCTTTATGGATTCGATAACACAGACACACAGCTTCATTTACACTAATCGATGTTTGAACAAAGGAACCAGGTGTGGAATAACCAGGAGGGTATTAAGCACTCAAATGTGTTGAACAAAATTACAATCCCGAACTAGCCAAAGAAGCTCTCTAACTTAAAAGGGTGTACCTAAGAATGCTATGTGGGCCATCCGTAACACAGAAAGACGTTCAAGAAATCCCATCTAGAAAAGTTGTACAATTTTTGAAGGCAGCACTTAATGCCTAGACCAAACGAATGGGATACAATAGATCTTTGTGGTCGCAGTACTGTGCCTTTTGTGACATATACCGATTTCTTCAATTTAAGTATTTGGTTTATAAAAGCCCTCGGACTCGGTCCCAGACCGGTTTAGTGCTGAGGTTATTGCTTGGGACTCGATGTTGTTTAACTACGGTCCTTGTAAACCTTTCGAATCGAAAGAGGCTTATTAGACATTTCATGAATATCCTTTAGTGTCACAATCTGGTGTAGTGACAAGGAGATTAACCACCCTACCACAGTCTCTAGGGGCTATACGATTGCAAGTGTTAAGAGATAACTGTGAAGATTTGTTTTGCAGCTTTAAAAGTTTAAACATTTCATTTTCTGTTGCTGTATGGCGTTCTGATTCCTGTTTAAAGTCGAAAATACCACCTTCAAATCAAATCGAAAAAAATAATAAGTGAGTTATTTATTATTTATTATTTAGCAAAATAAAAATTTTCTATAATTTTTATGACAGTTTCCTTTCTCCCGCCTAGAGGCGGGGTAAGGCAGTTAAGAATATTATTTTCCATGTACGAGGGGTGTTCAATATATTCTCGCTATCGATATGAAAGAAAATTCGAATTCAATTTAAATTGTTTTTATTATTCAATATAATCTCCCCTAACATCAATGCATTTGTTACATCTTGAGATAAGCTTTTTTAAACCCTCAAAAAAATAAATTTCCTCTTTCTCTGCAAAATACCCATTTATTGCCGACTTTAGTTCTTCATCATCCGAAAATCTTTTTCCATGAAGACATTTTTTCAAAACCGGAAACAGGAAATAATCACTAGGGGCAAGGTCTGGACTATACGGTTGGTTGTTGGATTTCTTCGAAACCACAATTTCTCGCAGCAGCCTTGGAAACTCGCGCCGTGTAAACAGGAGCGTTTTCATGAAGAAGCAACACACCCGCTGCGAGTTTACCCCGTCTTTTATTTTTAATTCCCTCCCACAAATAATGCAATGTGGAAGCGTAGGATGTGGCGTTGATGGTTTCACCTTTTTTTTGTACTCAATGAGCAAGATTCCCTTTGAGTCCCAAAAATCTGTGGCCATGAGCTTCCCGGTAGACGGAGTGACTTCGAACTTCTTCGGGGGGGTCTGTTCCTTTTTTATGCCACGGCATGGACTCTTGTTTGCTTTCAGGGTCATAGTGGTGGACCCATGTTTCGTCACCAGTAACAATTCGATCCATAACACCGTCCGCGTTCTCAATACACATCTCCAAAAGTTCTCTACAGCATGCGATTCTCACTTTTTTCTGAGGCGCTGTGAGCATTTGTGGCACCCACCTTGCACTGACCTTTGAAAGGTTAAGATGGTCATGAAGATTAGTGTGAATGGTACCAATTGAAAGCTTGGTGATCTCTGCCATCATTTTCACCTTTATTCGGGCATCCTCAAGAACAAGTTTTTCGACTTCTTTGATGCTTTCTTCCGTACAAGCAGTAGCCGGGGCGCCGGATCGGGTGTCGTCTTCAATGTTCTCTCTGCCTCTCTTGAACTCACTTGACCACTTTTGCATAGTTGATAATGAAAGTGCGGCACCCTGGTAAACAGCCACCATATCTTCATGAATAGTTTTTTTTTTCATCGTCTCAGTTGCCATTATGATTCTGTTTAACTAGAGATAAAACGCGAAATAATAATCACATTTATATGAAATTTTACATGAATGCACTAAAATAATAGTATTACTTGATAAATAAGTCAATTTATATATACAACCACAGCTTCACCCCGATACCGAGAATATATTGAACGCTCCTCGTAAGTTGTTCATTGCTGATTCAATCTTTGTCAGAGGATGACTGACGCTGAAATAGCTGAATTTAAGGAAGCTATTTCGAGTTACTGGTGGTGAAGATTTTGATGTTGACGATCCAGACTTCATTTGATCGTAGGATGAATTGGCGATTGACCATTGGCTGATGAATACAACGGCAGTCATAATTGATGCAGCAAGTGCCAGCGCAAACATCAGCGATGTAAGCCATCAAGAGCCAGGTATAGATGTAGCATCATTGCCCTCAACGTCAGATGCTTCTATTGCTGCCAATACGGCCAAAAAGAACTGAGTTCAATGATGTCGTCCAACATCGTCTGCAACCCTATCAGCCTCCAAGCCACAGAAGACTTGTTTTCCGACTCCAGATGTTCCATACGACGATGTGTAAGTTTCTGGACCGCAATGGTAAAAAAAAACACGCAAGTATCCGGAATGCAAGTCAGAAACGCAGGGTTATTGTACAAAATTTAAGCTGAACCTGTGCAATTCGACCGCTAAGTCTTGTTTCTTTGCCTTCTATCAACGCTAGTGTGTTAAAACACACTTATTCACACTTAATATATTTTCTCGTAAGGACCTAGCCCCGCTTCAAGGCAGTCTAGTCATTCTTACATGCAAAAGGTGAGAAATTTAGTACATAGTGCATATTATCTTATAAAAAAATATGGAATCAAATCAAAAACTAAAGCATTAGAGCTTCCTTGATTGATTTGTAAGAAACCGGTCAGTAACGTCTACCAAGTAATTGATTCTCTACAGCTCAAGAGCGAAATTAAAGCATAAGAACTTCGCTTTCGATGGATTTTTTTTTCGTTACAGTTTCTCGCACACTCCTTAAGTAATTAGCAACGCGCCTGCCCCTTCAACTTTGGCCTTTTTCCATTTCATTTCCATTCCCAGTTAGCTATAAATTTTCTTCCCAAAGATAACGCAATGCATTCCACCAATCCCAAGCCAACCAGAAAACGCCATGTGCGTACGCATTCAAAGTCAATGGCATAAATGTTTATCGATAAGTTGTCGATTCGACAAAATAATAAAAATACATTACCCGTCCACTGGCACACAATGCATGGCTATGATTACACAAAAGTCACACACAGGGTGCACATGAGTCAGCTGTGTATTTATTTATTTTTATTGCCAACCGCATGCGGAGCGACATAGGCTGCCCGCACCAGGCGGACTCACCCACCCGCAACCGGCAGAATGGGGGTGTTAAATGGCCAGCGCCACATTCACTCCTATCGCCCCCCCCCCCTCTCCCGAAATGGGAATAATTTTATCTATGATATTTATTTTTATTACTTTTGATAAGTGTGTACCGTATCTCAAGGATGCCTTTTTGGTTTCGACTTCTGTGAGAGAATTGCCAGTCATGACGTGTAGAAAAACCTTGTCACAGCACAACTCTCGAGGGTTGGTTATTTATAGATGTACTCGAGTACGAATTTGTACTTATCTTCACAATTCTTGCAAAAAAAAATGCACTGTCAGCGCGTTTTCTTTTCCGATTTGTTTTTCCTCGTCGGTTTTTTTTCCTTTTTTTTTTTCTTGACAACAAAATTGCAGTGAAAGCGTGCGGAGATCTGAATAAGAATCTCTCGCTGTGTGTGTTTGCCTCTCTCCCTTCATTGTATTCGAAAAGAGAAATTGCAGAAATTATACGAGAATGCGGTGGAAGTGTATTTTGAAGGAAGATCCTTTGATTTATCGCAGGCCAAGCGAAGCAATTGTCGAGTGAAAGCGAAGCTAATATCGATTTTTCATCCCATCCCTTGGTAGGGTGACTCGACTTTTATATTTTCCCTGGGGGGAGTGGATTACGTCAGTGTGAATTCAAAATGATTTCCATACAACTTGTGAATGTCCAGATGAGAAACATTTCGAATCGAGTCGTTAAAATTAATTAAGCGCTGGGAAATTAACGGAAGTATAGAGTTATGCAGGAACTGTTGTGGAGGATCCAACTTCGATTGATTCTCATTTTTACGAGAGCATCGGCAAAAGAACGTGCTTGGATTCGTAAATGTCTTTCGAGTATGTCTTTGAAACTAAACTGAGTTTGTTGGTATGTTTCAACTGCATTATTGAAGCAACGTAAAACAATCTCATTCCTAAAGGGACACTCAGTTATTCTTGGTCAAATGATGTCGGTATCTATGTACCTAAACGTAGAACTGGTGAGTTATGCGAAGCCATTAGTCTTTGGGCACTCAGTTTATTCGTTACAGTCGCCATCGTACACGAGTTTAGCAGAAATGTCAAAACTAGACACGACGTTGGTCGTCTCTATGCAACCCCTATCATCGGTGTGAGGAAATCGAACAATGACATGAAATCGACAATTTGGTGCGGCATAGTGGGTATTGATCTGCACTTGCTGGGTCTTATCCAGGATCTGCCATCTGACATGCTTTCTTTCGGCCTTATCTTACTGATGAGGTGGAAGATCCGGCTGTTATCTTACTTATATGTATTAAGAGCAGGAGCTCTATCTTCTAAACATTCCCTGGATCCCTCTCTTAATGCTATTCCCTGTCACCGTACGCATCAATCAGTAAGAACGAGCTTGGCAATGCTTCCATTCTGAATCTTGTTTGTAGCAACCCACTCATGGACTACGATGAAAAGACGTTGAAGTCATAACAAAGAAGTTAAAACCCTATCATGTAAAGAAAGTCCGTATTTTAGAAGGTGATTTCGTTTTGGAGGGAACGTCAGTACGCGATTTCTTTAGCTACCGTACTCACTTACCCACAAGAGGTGGGAGTAGGCTTCTTGGGCGACATTCCACATTCAACTGCGATTGGTAAACCGGATCTTAACGTGATATTGAGCTTTTTAACCCGATTAAGCCTCCGCTGGGGTAACCACGTGAAGGTACAATCGATCTCATCGCTGTAGTTACTTCGAGTTATCGACCCAGGCCCGGGACCCAGACAAATCTTTATCGAATTTAGATTGTCGATCAAATGTAGAGAAGACTTGCATTCCTGAACTATCCTGGATAGCTTCTCCCCATACTTCGCCCCTTCCACCTGTTCTCCACAAGTGGATATCATAGTCAGAGGTCGTTAGAGGGCATATCCTCGAGACTAGGGTTAAAGGCAATCTGGTGCGCAAGGTAATCGAAGCTCCAGCACGAGCACCAAAGACCACTTCCTTTTAAGCGGCAAATGGCCTTGTGAATTGGGGCGAGAACGCCTTTTAGCACATATCAGCTAGACACGATCCGACAGACAGTACACCTACATCATCCTCCTAGGCCTGGGCGTAGATGCTACAGAGATGAAGCTGTCTAATGATGTTCCAAACTCCATTCAGTTGCATGCTTAATTATGCCGGAGGATTATGACTGTGTTCCTTTGTTTAAATGCGACTGATGAAGAATGTATCTCAAACTCACGTTCTTCTTGAGCGAGGGGCATTCAAAATAGATACGCTCAAAGACACCGGACAGGTATCGCCAAACGCCATCATCGCCATCATCTCCATCATCGCCACCATTAACTGCAAGCATTGCCTCACGCCAAGCCGGAGGGATGAAACACAGCAATTTACTGCTCGATTTACATTCAAATGTGCTGCCGTTTCAATCCCCTTATCTGTCATTAACTCGATTGCATACTGCACGAACACTCTCCGGAAATTGTTCACTTAACCGGGATTCAAAGCGGCTGCAAATAGAATCACGTCTGTTTATTGGTATTCATCCCAGTTGATCCTCCTCTACTTTCTCCAAATCTATCTGATTGTTCTCTGGAAAGGAGAGCACGCCACATCGCCCAGACAACCTTATAACCTCAATTAAAAAAAAAATAAAAAAAACTCAACCCTCGTCCGTTGGTGCTGCATGCTTTCGCAGGTAACTGAGCATTCCCTATCATTTCTGACTGCGCCGCGGTCGAACAATGGGAACCAGTTTTGCTCTTACCTTGTTTATCCTATTGTTTCCAACAAGGACCACCACCACACTTAACCCCCCCTCTAGTCAGTAGAGGAGTCTGTAGAACAACAACAACAAAAAGCAATACAATCAAGTGGAAAAAAAGATTCACTTTCAACGGCGGTATGTGAGCCAGAAATAAAAGTTGTTGTGCCGCACACAAAACCACTGGGTCTGACCAGAAAGGGGGCGCCGGAAAACGAAAACAGCAGAAAAAGTGAAAACCGAAACGGATTCCGCGTAACGCGTCTAAAACCGGAATGTGTTTTTTTTTGTCAGGACTCGGACCGGCAAGATGGAGCCCTTAGGAATTTGCTTTTTTTTTTTTTTTGGTTTTTTTGGTACAGACTTCCTCCTTTGCTGCAGCTTGCAGTTGCGCCTCATGCTGGTGTTGTGTTTTATGTTCTTTTTTACGAATTTCTGTTGGCAATGACACTATTTGCGTGGTGGTTTGTTTTTATTTCTCCTTCGCCCGTGGAGACTCAAAGTGCGTAACCGGTTCAAGGTAACATCGCCTGCCAACCGGAATGGCGGGCCCTTCTTCCCTCCTCCTTTTATTTACCTTCACAGCACACGGGCATACATTTACAGAACATCAGTTGCCATCAGTTGCCATCAGTCAAGGGGAAGGAAGCATGTCTGTTCCCCCATCAGACAGGTAGGGGGTCGCGGAGGCGATGCGCTTCGCTTGCAATGCCAAGGGGATGAAGTTGTGATTCCGGAATTGCATTTCACAAGCACCAGTGCCTATGCGCCGCCACTGTTGCGGGCAATGATGCCGCTCATTTTTTGTATTATCCTTCATCACCGTCGAGAGAGTACCCACGAGATTAAACAGAGGGGAAAATTCACTCGAGCATGCCAGGCCAAGAAGAAACGCACATTCCTTTGTATGGCTTTCGATTTGCTCGGCTACCGGCTTGTCTGGGCTTTTGTGCGCCGCGGCGTGGTTGCTTCGTGGCTGACAAGTGGCTTAGGTTTGCGCTTCTTCACAAGAATTTTTACTGCTTGCGGTTTTATTTTTCCTTTTTGCAATTTTCCTTTGTATCTAATTGTTACGCCACCACCGCCGCCGAGGAGCAGCAACCCTCGACGGAGAGCAAGTTTCGCACGTAAGGGAGCACTGAAGTGCTTGCATGCCTCCCGTGCATGTCGTGTCTCCAAATAACACAACTAACTACCGTCTTCAGCTGTCAATGAATGGAAATGCCACCGTGTGCCTTAGGTTAAGGTCAAGTGCCAGGTGAGTGGCGGATGAGGAGTAGGTGGCAGCAGTAAAGTTACATGCATCCCGGGTGATTGTCGAACTGCCGAGATAGTGGCGTGCACTTCGTTCAATGTCATCTTGATGTTTTCGCTCTGAAAATTCATCAAGCTTTGGAATCGTTTGCGTTGACTGAGGCTGGTGTTGGCATCTACTCGTATTTCACTTTTTACAGTGCACCCCACCGAGTGGCAAGTCAAGGAGATGCACTTGCATTAATTCGCATTTTGACGGCAGGCAGATAAATGTGTTCCCGGCCAAAATCGAGTATGTTTACATGCTCAATGTGGTTTGGATGCGACACATAATTAGAGCAAGTAATTGCAGTTAATTTGATTAGTAATGCTTTTGGGCGAACGAGTGCATCTTGTGGCGTGACAAATTTGTGAGGGTAGGGGATAAGCTTCAGTATTCAAGGTTTTCGAGGGTTAACACGACACATTTGCAGGTGCTGATGGTACTCCCTTTCGGAAATGTGTCAAGTTGGTTTATCTTCTTAAAAGTGCTACTAGCCTTGTGTTGACTGCAGTCACGGCTTAGAAAAAAAATAAAGGAAAGTTACAAGAGTGAATACAATTTTTATTTGAGTTGATAAGTCAATGTTTGGCATTTAATTTGTGAAGATCATCTCATGTAAATGTTGATCACGACCTTGTTTTGAGTGATGGACAGGGAGGATATGATATGTCAATATGTACTATGTTTAATGGAAAATCCGCAACTACAATTGGCACTGGTCTGAATTGACGTATCCCAACAAAAAGCAGTTTCAGTCAGAAATTAGCATAGCTGAAGACTAATTAATTTGATTGAATTTCTATCCCGTCGTAAACCAGAATATCTTTCCTTTAGCATTTAAATACCAGAGGGATAGAATGGACAACTCATTGTCGTCGAAGCTGGTTAGGTTGTACAGATAGAGCGTCAGTGAGACATTCTTGCTGAACTCGGTGACTCTCTGATGGATCTGAGCTGGAAGAATCTATGTTAGTCCGCCGCTTAGTTCCATAAGGGAATAAACTAGACGACGAAGCCCTGGACAGAGCTGGACAAAGTCGGTAGAATGTACCCATGCCAATAGTAGTCCATACCGTGCTCTGTGTCATAGGTCCGCACGCAATGCGTCTGATCATACCGCACAATGACTTTTGCAGAAGCTGCAGAGATGAGGAAGACATAGAATCTATACAACGTCTGGTCTACTATTGCCTAGCCTTAGCAAACAAACGGATGTAGTTCCGAGAACGCACTTCTTCGTAGAGCTGGAAGACTTAAGCGCTGTTGAGCTGAAAAAACCTCCAAAGATTCATATGTGGCACTGGTTGCATTTAGGTAGGACTCAGTAGGTGTCGAACTGTATTTAATCATCCTTCGGCACATGGATTAGAATGTTTTTGTTTGATGTTCCTCCACACTCTATGAAGTGAACAGAGGTAGATATGAAGACAGGGTGGGGGTGGCATGAATAGGGCGTGACTAGTATCGCGGCTATGATCTTCAGCGGAACACCTAATTATCATCTTGATTGCTCGAAATATCCTGAAGAACTTTTTGGGAAACAAACGGATGAGCAACCCGGTAGAGCTTGGAGTGAGGGAAATATTGAGGCACTCTTCAAGCAATAACAGTCATATCGTGCCTCATTAGCAAGTTAATGCCGTGAACACCACGAGGTCTGAACGACGCGTTACCAAATGCAAACCATACAGACCAAGAAACAAGTCAGTTGCTGAATGGCTTCTCTCCTGGTTGAGGGCGAAATCTCTATCGTGATCCAAGCAAACCAATTCAAGCCGACTCACGTGCTCACGTTGCCTCAAGTGAGTCGAAACATTTTTGTATGATCAATTGTGTAACAAGGCTCTTACTGAACACTCTTCTCCTTCTTCTTCATGTGGCGCTACAGTCCGAGGTGGACTTGTCAACATGTCCATCCAGCCGTCTCGATCTCTGGGTAGCCGCCTCCAGTTCCGCACGCCCAGTTGGATAACGTCCTTCTGCGCTATCTGAGAAACGGAAGTCATTTGTTGCGTTGTCCCACAGGTTCGGAGTCTAAGACTCTTTGGTACGGAGCTGAGATTTCCATGTGCTCTACCTGGCCCAGCCACCTCAGGCGATGGATCCGTCGTAGATTCCTGACTTTGTGCATGTCGTTCGTGGTAGAATCATCTCCTCCAGACCGCATCGACGCAAACAGGACCAAAGGTTGCACGCAGAACATTCTCTTGAAGAGACCAAGGACTTCCTCATTCGCTTTTGATATTGTCCATGCCATACAGCCGGACTGGGATTATCAATGATCCGCCGAGAGGCAGCTCTATTCAAATGTCTCCCAAACAAAAACAAAAAAACCTCGGGGGAAAGAGTTTCTGCGCTTGGTACGTATTGAACTCGCACTGGAGCCGAGGTAGACGAAGTCCTCAACCACCTCGAAGATATAGCTGCCCATCGTGACACTCTGTCCAGGCGATCGAACTTGTGCCTCCTTTCTTGTGAACGGCATGTATTTCGTTCAGCCCTTATTCACCGTCAGACTCATTTTAGCCGCTTTCACCTCATGGTCTGGCAATAACGTCAATGACAGCGGTATGGTATGGTAACAGTTGAACGGACTTCTGGAATTATTGTCTTCCGCTCCTCATTTGATAATTTTTAGAAAATTTAAAGATATATTCAGACTTTGTCAAATCGTTGACACAATCCAATTGGTCATAGAACTCAGTCGACATCAAACAAAATCCCAGTCTACCTAACGACGACCGAAGAATTGCCTTCCCCTCCACCGTTGAACCGCTGGGCTCTAGTCTATCTTAACAAAAACTTCGATCAGATGCAATCACGATTGAAAGCTATCAACATCAGCCTACTGTAGGCGGGTAATAAATACCCGAAACCACAAAAACCTCCTAATCACAGAAAGTATTTGCCCCACATACACCACCCCTTCACTCGCCGCCACCACGTGCAGTCTACAAACAAAAAAGAAAAAGAAAAAAGATACATAACCCTTTAATCTGAGTAAACATCTCAATTACCAGCTCCACCACCACCACCACTACCATTGCCAGCGCCAGGTCGCCCTCTCTTCGAGCGAGTGTGTGAGCCTGTGTTGGAGCTACATCCACCACCTGTGAAAATAAATGAAAATTATAAATCAACACCGACGAAAAAAAAATCGATACAATATCAGGGGAGAAGACAGATCCCAAGGGGATTTGTGAACTTAAAGTCGGCGCGGCGCGGCGTGCTGGTGTGGGGAATGGTTTTTATCTCTAGACTCACCCCCACACACACACACACACTCGACACTCACGCCGCGCAAAGTGAAGCATTGTACTTCTACTCACCTCTCGACTTTGCAGCCCAGCCGAGCCGGGCGTCGTCGATGTGTGTACCCGTGTACAACAATAATCGCACTCTGGTGTACGTGTAAGACGCTTATTTGTTTAAGCCCACGTTCGGTATCTTTTTCTCGAGAGTGAGCGATATACGCGTACGCGTACACACACGGGCTCGGATACCTGGATGAGTGGAGTGACTGTGTATGTGGGCCGTCAGAGTTGGCTGATATGATTTTGCTTTTGGTAACACTTATCTGTTAGAGTTCACACATGATTCGAAGTGGAATGGAATGTGGTAATGACGGCAGGAGGGAGGAATGGAAGGCGGTTGGAAGTGAATTTCTTTGTAGCTTCAGCCGCAGGGTGACACCAAATTAACAGAAGTCAGCTACGAAGTGCAGTCTGACCTACAAAAAGAGAGCAGAGGAAAGTGCCATCGACTGCTATCGAGCTATCGATTATTTTCATTTTCCCGTTTTCCCCATGATTCATCAAGCATTTGTGGGGCTTCTGTTACTTCTGTTGCTTCTGACAGCTCGTCACTTCTCGTGAGCGAATGTGTCCACTTAGGTGTACCGAAAATAATTCCAAGCAATCCCATCGAGTGAACCGCGTGGTGTGAGGATGGCGCGGCGCCTGGCGACAGAATACCACTAAAAGCTGTCAATATGTGCGTACGCACAAGTGTGCTGTGCTAACTTTTCCTTTTTTTTTTATTGGATTTCATTTTTAATGTGATTAGATCCTAATGATGGGCACAAGTGGCGTGTCATCAATGTGCGTTCATTACGGGGGAGTATTTTGTAAATTTGTCAATTTTTGGGCAAAAGTTTTCGAGTGCGTGCTGAAAGTTGCGAGAGATAAAGTTTCTGTCGAGGATTTCTCGGAATCGGGCAATCGGCTTTGATTGCCATTTTGCCGGGAAATGAGTGAACGGTTCGAAGGAAATCAATTCAGTTCAACGCAGTTCGGAGACTGACTTTGTTAGAGTTTTCAAAATGAAAGTTAATAGGAGACTTTGTTGTGAAACTTCACAAAATTGAAGCAAGAAGTAGGTTTGGTTAGAGTGGCGAACTGCTGATTGGTAGAAGTCGCAATTAGGTCGGAGTGGGACCGTCTGATCGCTCATATTCTGCAAATTAGTTAGCACTTTTGATAAAGCAAAGGAGATGACTGATACTAGTGCTACTTAGTTCCGTCGGGTTGTTGAAATAGTAGGCGTCTAGGTGACGTCTTCAACGGGATGAGAGAGGACTCTAATTGCACAGAAGATGTGCAATAGTTTCTCCGTCCACTTTGTCTTCTGCAGAAGAGAGGTAATCTGGAGTCATGTGTTCCAATGGCACAATGGCCAGGCTCATAATGGTTCTAAGGTTCTGTATACTCATTCTGATCAGGCTATGTGAGCGTTTTGGATCGATAGTAGGTCATAGTTTTTTGTAATGAGGCACACAAAAATCACAAAAATCATAGATGGTCAACCACCCCGTGCCGGTTGACCATCTATGATTTTTGTGAGTAAGTGCTTCAAGCTTCAGTAGATGTTTTGCTGTAGCTATGCGCATGGATGGTAGGTCTCCATCGGGAGAGAGTTCGTCCGCTTCACAATTATCTGGAATATCACAGTCTTCCGGCACCGAAACAAGTTGGATGCTTAAATACTTGGTCAACTCGGTGGGAGAATTTAGGGAAGTCTTTGAGAAGCGCTCAGATATTCGATCGCTGCCTGGTTGTCAGAACAGATGCCGATATATTTACGGTCGCAATCACTAAAGTCTGTTTTACTCATTTTTCAGGAAATGAGTTTGAAGTTTTCGACAAAGGCGTAAATGTACGTAAAAGTTACATAAGCTGTTATGTTCTTTTGGCAACATGTTTAAAGATAGAAAGCTGAACAAAATTTACGAAATAGATTTGAGTACGCTGACATCAAAATGGTATCAAAATCTTAATTTCGTTTAAAGTCGACCTTAGCGGTTATGGCTTGTGGCCACAGATCTGTGCTTGATATTAAATTGTTTTTTTTACCCAAGACAGAGCTCCAGGTTTCTAACTGAAAGACTCTACAACGATTTGGTAGCCGGAATGACAGTTGAATGTTTAGATCCTTAGAGTAGACACCCGGGCACATGTCTTCGCCCATCCGTCCAGCGTCTGGTGTTCAGATTTCCAGTATGATCCAGGTGGTATGCTGGTTGAGAAATTCTTCTCAACGGGCAGCTTAAGTTAATGATCTATACTTGCCAAGAACGCAATAAGGAATTTTTATGGAATATTCGAACTTAGTGGCTTCATCATAAGCGGTTCCCCGCCAAACCACCACAGAGGCTGGGTCGTGTTTACGTTGAACTCTCGTAATGTCTTCAGATGCATGTCGTGCTGACTGAGCATAAATTCTATCATTTTGTTTGTTAAATGATCTTCCAATGGTGAATATTTGCTCATCAGTGAAGTCGAAGCTTACTCCTTTCCATGATTTCGCGAACGAAGCTAGCCACATTGCATTAGATCACTTGTCAGGTAGCAGTCCAATTCGATTAAGTGCTAGCACTGCTTTTTGAGAATCAATGCGTTCATTTCGTGCACATTTGCTACAAGGTTGAGTTGTAAAGCACTTGTTTCACTTTAAATAAAACTCGCGTAAAATTGCGTTCAAGCTACTGGAAATGGATCTCGAACTTAGTATCGCCTGATGTTTAGAAGAAATAGGAGCCATTTGTTGAAGTGTTACTCTGTGGTTCCTTAGATAATTTACGGTTGATTCAAAGAAAGCTCCAGTTGGAATAACTATCTGCGATGGAGCGATTCCCGATTCGTTGACGACTGCACGGGGTCTTAGTGCAATGACTCATAGCTTTGAATGTGTCAGTTCAGCTGGAAACAAGCGATGAACGCAAGACGGCAGGTGACCTAGCAAAGCAAAATTCTCCCCAGAACAGTGGAGAATGTGAAATGCGTCAATTGTGCAAAAATTGGAAAGAACTGAATCACATTTGGTAACTAAACACCATGGCACGTAAGCCCAATAGAGGTCATAAGCCCCACAAGGGAGACAGAGCGCAGATAAAGAACAAAGTCTTATGAGACAATTTGGTTAATCCACTTATCCGACAGAAATGAACCATTCGGAGACCTCAATAGAACGCAGTCGGCTATCGGTGGATGCAGCGCTTATGTCGCACTGATATCAGAAATTAAATATTGAAAAGATATCCGATTTCACAGCCGATGGTCCCCTTGTTCAACGACGATGGATTTGAGGGGCTTTTTGACAGTTAATCACGAAATCATGTTTGATGGGCAATACAGATACAACTCGTCTATCTCCATAACACTAGATTTCTGTTCATTACTCTTAGCTGGTAAATGCACTCCCCGCCTTTGCTGGCGCTGTAACATATTGAACTCTTTATCCTCGCCATTGACTGGAGTGCCATGTGGAGAAAGATCTAAATCAAATCGACTTGAAAACTGTGGATATTGTTTGTTAACTGATGCCATTGTTAATCTCACTTTGTTGTAATCCTTATGACATAAATTAGGTAAGCATATGGATGCCCTGACGACGTTAAGGCCGTGGCTCACTTAGTCCAACGTGTTATTTTTGTACATTATTCCCTTACTATGGCATGTTTTGGACATTCTGCCCCACTGTGCGGCGCATCGTTCTGTGGTCTGAAAGGAAAAAAGGTCCTTGGAGGAAGTCATATGTAGCCTGTTGAGTTTATGTATGATAACCCGGGCTTATGATTTCGAATTATTTTTTAATATATATATGCTATGCACTTATTTACAAGTCATCAAAGTTAACAAAATATTTAGTTAAGTTGCGAACCATAGTTTCAACAAAAGTTTACATGGCTTTTTTCCCAAGCTTCTTAAAATAAATTCTATATCTTTGTATATCATTTTATTGGTCTATTCTCGACTATCTAAATATTTCAAATGCAAAAAAAATAAATTTTAGTCTATTCTTGACTATCTAAAATGCTATTGTATAAAAATACATAAAAAATGTTCAAAGAAGACTTAAATAAGTAGCCTCAAACATGGGTACTAAAAAAATGAACACTTTTTGAGTTTTAAAATAAATATACGCCAAGCTACGCGTAGAGACATGCATCAATGTGTGGTTTATACTTTCAAGTTTCAGCATCTGAGTTTTTCGGAGTTATGTTCAAATTTGTTTCGTTATATCAGGTTTAAAGCCACTGTTTTCACTTTGGTCATGTTACAAAAGTTACAATTTCTTAGCTAATAATGCTTGGAAAGGATGAAACTAGGATTTTATTTTTAGAAGAAATATAAATCTTTGTTTTAGTATAAAAATCAAATGAATCCATTGACGGAGCTCTGAGAGTTTCAGGCTAGGATATTAATTACGCCCAATTTTGCAGGGGTGCGTTTTAATGTTTTTGGTCTGTAGAAAAAAATGTTCAAGATGCTTTAACGGGAAGCACAGTTTATCTGAAACCTGAAATCGTGTTCTACTCATGGAGTAAAAATCATATCCATCTAAAGACAACTTTGGCCGCAAGAGCCTTTTAAGTGTGGCAATATATTGACCTAAGCTGCAAACTACATATTGTGCAAATTTTGTATTAGAGCTCCTGAGGGTTGTATTGATGCAAAATGGAATGGAATCAGTTTTTTAATATTAATGATTATAAATGGGGATGTTTTTATCTGTTGTTAATTGTGGTGTTAAAAATGTTATGTCCGGTCCGAATGTGGCAATGGACATGAAAATGGCTAATTGGACTGTAATTACTAACTTACTGGATTTATGACTTCCGGGATCGGATGTTAGTTTCTAATTACGAAGATATTAGGGCTCTGAATACATTGAAAAGATGTTCGTTGAAAAATTGTCGAAGCCGAATTGCCTTAATTTTTTAGCTACCTCCATAATTTCTCGACCCTAAGACAAACTTGTCCCATTTGCAATATATTCCGAATTTCATTGAGATCGGTACACTGGTCTCGATTTAACAGACTTTTTTCCGCTCTTCCATACAAACCACCGCACTGTGTGGCGGTCTGCTATAGATTTTTCCAGCTCAGATCCGAGCCTGACCGCTCCGTTGTTTCCTTGGATGCCAGTATACCCTGGTACCCAGCATAGGGTCACTGTGTATTCCAAGGATGCTTCATCTTCAGTGACCCGCATGTTCCACCAAAGGGAGTCGCGGGGGCAAAACACGCACGCAGGCCACTCGATCCTCCGTTATCGACACTAATTCATCACGAATTACGCTTAAGCTTACTTTTAGCTTGGTTCAACTACTTCTTCCTGGGTCTCCCAAGCGGTCGCTTACTTGATGGAGTTGCATTCAAGGTAGACCTCGGAAGTCGTGATGATGGAGATTCGTGCCATGTGACCAAACCAACGAAGCAGCCCTTTGCGTTCGAAGAAGCAGCTGCTCAACATTGAGTTTCTCGCGTAATGCCATGTTTCTCACCCTTTCCCGGCGAGTAATTCCCAGAAATCTCACCTCGGCAGCTTGTATTCGCGATCATATTCTTTTGGTCATTACCCAAATTCCATGGGCATAGGTGAGAGTTCGAATAAAAAATAAGTTGAAAAACGGTATCTTGGCTTTGAGACCAAGCTCAATATTACTCCTCACATCACTCGTGAAAAACCCCCCCAAATACTTACTTAAACTTCTCGATCTGCTTCAAGGGGGGACTCCACTAACATGCAGAGTACATTGAATAGGTGCTCTAGAAATTACCATAACCTCTGATGTGCCCACGTTAACCTTCATCCTACCATCAGCACATACGGCGACAGACTTAACGAGCGCGCCTTGGTGTTCCGTCTGGGATGGAAAAATAGCTAAGTTTTCCTATACGACATTGAATTGCGATGTAAGCTTAATTTTGTCTAGTTTGCTTAGTCTTTGCTGGAACTATAGTCAATGTCCACCTCTACGCAAATTATTCTTGTGTCGGTTTGAACATGATGAAAGTGAAGCTTCGTTTTATTCCCCACACAATTGATAGAAATTATTGTACTATCCGTAATTTGGGAATTTGGAAGATATTTGCAATTTTATCGCAATTTACGCGAGAATGACAGAATGACTTGAAAACCTCCATTTCATTAACAAGCGGGCCGCTCATAGACAGGACATAATTATATATCCCACCGCATCCAGCAGCTGCATTCCATGGGAACATGTGTCCCATGTGAACCGCCATTTGGTAGAAATAATTGTAAATTTCAATAGTCGCCCTCAAACTTGGCGTGTGACCCAAACTAGATTCGATAGATTGTCGGTACACCCCTGTGGTCAGGCTCATGTGCTTTCGATTATTGTTATTGCTCGCAAACCCTCCCGAATCTCATTACCAAGTGAGAACGCTGCGGCGAACTTTAAGGACACAACCACACCCTCCAGCACTCGGTGTCCCATTCAATGAGATCCAGACGAAACTGGGAGAGATTCAAATAATGCCCCACAACCGCAAGGAGACTTAATTCATTTTTCTATTCTCACCCCCCGTCTGCTTCCCCCTTTCTGAGAAGTGTTCTTTCACAAATTTCAATTAATAACTGACTTCCCTTTGTGACGTTGTCACCAGGATCCTTCCGCCCTCCCGCCCCCGCCACCAAGCTAGACCGGATCGAGGTTATGTTTTCCAATTTAAGTTGTTACTAAACAAAATTTTCCCCATTTTCAATTATCTCTTATTCATTTACCCAATTAATTAAAATCCCACCAGAAATCCACGCCCACCACAGCGTGTCTACGTTCATGGCATTTCGTTGAGTTCGTGCGTCCTTCCAGGCTTGAGACTGGCAGAAACAAAAATCATCAATTGCAACAAAGCAACAAAGAAAAAGACGCAATTAAGGAATTCCGAAAAGTTGCCCCTTAAGCTGACGTAGCTTCGCTCCCACCTTTCGGAACAGTTATTCGAAATAAACTCCACAAGGGGCGGTTGGTTAGGTTCATTTGCACATTTGCAAGAGGGTGGATCGGTGACCGGTTAAGCCACCCTCAATGAAGGGACTAATCCCAGCTTATGACACCTCTCACATTCGACACGTACAACTGCGATATAAATTCTGGATAAGTCATATTTTTTCCCATCGTCAGGTGGGAGTTGCCGATGGGTGGCCATTGAAATTTTCGATTTTTCCCTCTTCGATTCCGCAACGTCTTTGGCATTACTGATGAGCGCTGTGCACCCTCTCCATCCGCCCGCCCGTGTTCATTCTGGATATGGTGGAATTTCGTTTAAATTATCAAACATTTCCTCTTTGGTACGCGTCCCGAATACGGGGGGGGCGGTACGTGAATTAGATTTGAAAAATGCTCTTACTTTCGACGTCAGTCTCTCTCGGTTGTTGGGGGTTCCAAAATAACGTTATAATCCATCCCTCATCACCGTCAACATCATAGTTCGTCAAAATATGCAAATTCCTCCTCTGCGCGCGTGTGTGTGTGTGTGAGCACATCATGGCACGCATTTTGCATATCACTAGGGTATCCTTGGTAAATTTTCGAAAATTCATTCCCCTTTGTTGCCGCCAGTGAGTGAGGTTGGGGCTTGTGTCTGTTGACAGAGGGTTGGTGGGCTGTGGCATGCGGTCCGGGGTATCCCTTTGATGCGGTTTTCCTCGCTCCGAAGTAAATTTGAAAATAGTTTTGATGTGTTGGGCGGGGGTTTCTCTCTCCGTGTGTGCGTGGGAGGGGTTTGTGTGCATATGGGTGACAAGGCATTTTCGAAGTTTCGAATTAAAAAAAAAAGCGAGCAAGGGGAGAAAGGTTTTTTGTAGTCTGGTCGGGAAGCGATGAGTTTTTCGAGCGAGTTTATCACGGATACGTGATTACAGCGCTCCGTAGGTGGAAAATTGAGTCAGATTGCCACGGGGTGTTGTTAAGTGTTGAAATTTGCTTTTTTGGGGGGGGGAGATTGGACATAGTGACCCAAAAAATTACTTTGGTATGCATTAACTGTAGACCACATAATTTGGATATGTAAATAATTTTTGATGAATAGTGTTCGGTTTTGTATAGAGTCTGGTTGTGTGGATCGCAGATTAACGTGGTTGAATGCCGTGTCAATTGACTCTCTATAGGTGGTCAGTTGTTTTGTCAGATGCGTCTCATTTCCTTTGTGGTTCATATAGGGAAATGGAAGGCGTTTGATGAGTGAGGTGAAAGAGTAAGGTGGGTCGTAGTTGGCATTTCTATTCAGTGAAGGATTTGACTTTCATAACCTGGAAGCTCTTTGTGTAGGTGTTGTGGTTGTGGTGGTTGCCCACATGCTGTCGTTGCTGGGGCATTAGTCAGTACATTGGACAAGTCGACTAAGCACAGAGATCAAAGTCAAAATCATTGAGTTTCACTTCATGGGTCATTCCATTTTAGTCTAAGGTCTCAAAGGAAACTGGAAAGATTTGGTGTTTGAGATTTAATGGCTTTTTTGTTGCTGAATTAATGCAAATATGTCCACAAGAGGCCATAAGCTCCACGAGCAACAATGGGCCTTTCCCATTTCCAATGTCTAGCAGCTGCTTCGAAAACACATTTGAACTTTGATCTTGCTGCAAAAGCTCTCGCATGTTAGTCGCCAATTGCATACTCTTCACATGCCATCACAAATTTGATGCCGATCAGCCTTATTTTTTGCCATGTTGCAAACTGGTTTCTTCTCTGATTTGCATGTTCATTGGCAATTTTAGGGCAGACTGTGCAATTCGTCTGTCGTCTAACAAAGTCACAGCTTCTCCAGACTAGGGAAACTTCATTTTGCGATCGGACTCTTGCAATGAAATTAAGAACGCTTTTTTTCAGTCCCTCCGGGAGTAAAATTTACGAACTCCTTCAGCTAATGCTTCGGTGACGTATTGTTGTTCACTTTGGAAGTCGTGGTTAAATATATTGGATAATTGGCTGATGAATAAACGCATGGCCCTTTATCATGATCAATATCTGCAGCTGTCCCTGCCGAAGTACATTATAAATGGACATACTACATCGACGTCTTGGGCAGAGCGTCACAATGGGCAGCTATATCTTCGATGTGGTTAAGAAATTCGTCCACCTCGACTCCGCAGTAAACAGTACAAACAAACGAAGGACCAAGATGGCCACTTATCATCTCATCTCAAAAGAGGCTGAAAAAGTTTTGTCTTTGAGAGAAAAATGAAAAATCTGCGTGTGATTTTTGATCCTCTTTGCGTTGCTGGTATTTGGAGAAGAAGATTCAATCACGAACTGTATGCGCTGTACAGCGACTTGATCCTAGTCAGGGATCTACGGATTCAACGCAAAAGGTGCCTAAGGCAGGTAGAGCGCATGGGCAACATTTCTAAACCACCCCTGTATTACAACAAATAAAACAAAGAAAGAATGATTCTAATCGGTCAAGCCGTTCTTGAGTCTTAGCGAGACTAACGAACAGCAATTGCCCTGTGTGCATTCCTCGATATCGAAGGGACTTTCGGCAACACCGGCTATGATTCGATCGCAAGGGCGACCAGCAGTCGGGATATAGAAGAATCGACCAACCGATGGATTAGAGCTATGTTGGTAAGTCGTTCAATCACCCCCTCTTCTGGAGGAGTGTCGATTTCTGTAACTGCGGCAAAAGGATGTCCCCAGGGAGGAGTCTTATCACCCCTTCTATGGTCTTTAGTTATCGACAAATTATTAGGAGATCTTCATAGATCTGGTTACACCACTACAGGTTATGGATTGAACGAAACGACAGTATCAGGAGTTATGCAAAGTGCACTAATACAAGTCGTGGAATGGTGTAACACAGAAGGATTGACTATCAATCCCTCTAAGACCGTTCTAGTGCCCTTCTCAAGGAGGACACGAGTCAACCTTCGACACATAGTAATCAGTCTTTGGACCCAATACAAGGATTTCCGTACCACTGGGGTCGTATCCTACAGTGTTTCAAGCGGAAATCCACGCCATCGAGATCTGCGCCAGACAAAACCTCCACAAAGGCATTAAGGGCGCTAATATACTGATATTCTCAGACAGTCAAGCAAAAATTCCAAAATTCCAAAACAGTCAAATATTGCTATGACGCTCAACAATCCCATGCCAGGCACAACAAAGAGAAGCTTGGCTGGGTCCCTGGACACATGGATCACACTCATCCGCTCGCGAAGGCTGGCCCGGAATCTGTATTTATCGGTCCTGAACCGTACTGTAATGTCAATGGGACAGCCGTCACAACTCTGATTAACGATTGGGAAAACAAACTTCGCCAAACCAGTGGACACATGGTCATGGTTTTAGGCAATCCAAACGTTTAATCAGGCCTTATTCATATAAGGAAATACTCAAACTGAACAAAGAAAACTTAAGACAGCTAACAAGCTTTTTTACGGGCCATGCCCGTACTACCACCTTAACAATTTAAACCTGTGTCAAGACAAGGTCTGTCGGCTATGCCTCGAAGAGAATGAAACTTCTGAGTACATTTTGTGCGAATGTCCGGCACTAACTTGGTTAAAGAAACGTATCTTCCATAAGGAGATACTCACTTCAGTGGGTTTAAAAAACTGCACTACTAAAAACCTACTAGCTTTCATGAGGAAAGTAGTAGGTCTTTTGGGATAAGTCCAAACCTCCGATACAATAGATCTATCCTGGTCGGGGTGTCGTTGCCTTCACGGCATGGGTTGTACACGAGGAAAAAAACGATCGAATTGCAATCGAATTGTATACAGGGGGTCTTCCAATAGGGACTTCCGAACTTTGACAGTTGATAGCGGAAAGCGTTTAGCAGTACATTCACACAATGATAAAACTGTTTTATCACAATGGACATTCGGTTCGGGCGTGCTTCGCCCTCAATTTGAATGGGTACGCCCACAAACAAAATTGTCGAATTTGGGAAGTAACCAATTCACGTGAAGACCAAGAGCTTTCAATGCAACCCGACAAAAGTCACTGTTTTAGGTGGATTTCGGTCCAAATATCTTCGAGAACGGCGTTAGCCAGGCCATCACCGTCAACGGCGAGCGCTATAGGTCGATGATATGAATATCAACGACATATGGTTTCAACAAGTCGGGGCTTCAGCTGACGCCACATTGGAATTTCTACAAGATCGATTCGGGGGCATGGTCATCTCACGCGGAGGTGCAGTGAAGTGATCATTGAGATGGTGCGACTTGACCCCGTAAGACATTTTCTTGACATTTTTTCTTAAGTCGCGGGTATATGCGAATGAGCCACAAATCGCAGAAACATAACCCATGTCATCGGTCAAATTCAGCCTGATTTATGCGGCGAATCATGGCAAATTGGACATGTCTGATGTGTGCTGCCCAGAGAAGCCGCGGCGGTCAATTGAAGGATGTCATATTCCATATATACTGGCATCGACAGAACTTTTAAACGAATAAAAAATGTCCATGATATCTCAAACACCCTTTGTTTTAATTTAAATTTAAAGATAGGAAGCGCATAATGAAGAGCACTTTAGAAACATCTATTTGTTTAACACTTTATACATGTCTTACATTTTTTATATCTCAATCTAATCCGTTTCTTCTTTTACTTTCATTACAGGTAAGTCACATCATATCGAAACTTGCTGCAATCAAGGTATTTTAAAAAACTAGCCACACAGTGAAATATTTCACTCAACTACAGTAGACTCTCACCCTAAGTCGAATTCTCACGGGATATCAAAATTAGAGAGAATTTGACTTAGAGGATGGATTTTGCATGGAAAATTGAGAGAAATGCCAAAATATAGCGAACAACAAATTCGACTTAAGTAGAGTCCACTGCATGTATGTTACGTGTTGTTCTGTGTGATCTTCAAAAGATGAAACAAAATGTCTGTAAAAAAATCTCAAAAACTGTGAAATTACCAAAGAATGTGGAATGGAGCCAACTTAACTTAAAACCTAGCCCTCCATCACTATAAAATATCCAGTAAGCAATATAATTGATTTCAAAAAAAGACACGGTTACATTCATGTCTACAGAAGCTTAAGGTAACAGAGTAAGACTCTGTTGGATACCTGGCCATAGAGGGATAGAAGGCAAACTTTTTGTCGCACTGAAGGAGCTTATCGGCTTTTGCACTGTTTACCTTGGGAAGAAGTGCCACCTTTTATTTGCTGGCTCTATGATCGACGACACGACTTTTTCTTGATATCCTCAAGAGGTGGATTGATACATAGGATTCGATGGAATGGGTCGGTTTCGGCCCCTTTCCTGGCGGCCAAGGACTCATGTGAATGCTGCACACTGAGAACTTTGAGCTTTTCTGCTTTCCGATTGACTTTAGATTGGTAGCATCAGCCGGTGGTATTTCCAACATTGGCCACTTCCTTGACTGCCAGGCTCTCCGCTGGAAAGACACTGTCATAGTCAGGGATTCTGATAGAGCTGTGCATGTTTAACAATTTGGAGCGAATGCCCGCACTTGCGCCTTTTAGTATCCTAGAATCATCTGTGTAAAAGTGATTGCTGGAATTGTTGATGGGCTCATTTGTAGTCTATTCCTTCCTTGTTGGGAAATAGCATCCGAAGTATAGTCGCTATCCAGTCGCTATCCAGTCGCTATTCAGTCTACTTGCATGATCAGTGGAGCTTGGCAGCCAGCCACTTAATTGGCTCATCTCAGCAGTCGTCTGCACGTAGAGGTCCAGTGGTAATAAGTCTAATATTACCTCCAATCCCGCTATTGGAGTAGTGTTTGTTGCTACTGTGACACCCAGCCATGCAATTCTCTGGATTCTAGTAAGTGCCTTCCGCTTGTTGGATTTCAGGGGGGCCCGCTGACCTGACTAAGCTGCGTCTTGGAGTGGTCCCCATTTTTTACCGAAGTTTGTGGTACTTAGGTACAAATGTGTAATTGATTAACTTGATCACCTACCACGAGTTCTTTTACTCCTATTACCATTTTTCGCCTGCATTAGGAATCTCAAGTACAAAGTTTTGAAATAAGCTTATTGACTTATTTCTCCACCTTAGTGAAGTGATGAGGCCGATCTAAAACCTCTGCTACTCTTTGGGTCGTAGCAACCGGTTGTGGTTTGCAACTCCGCACAGATTTGGATCATATTCCTTTCACGTCTCGGAGTCACCTCCATTACCCAGGTTAACTCTCAGGCATGCAGCTATAATCTCCACATCTCCCTTTGCGTTTTAAACCACAGCTACTGCGATACTTCCACCTGAGGGCCAACCTCAAGCGATCAGGCTTAAACCTATGCCGGTCTCAGGGACTTTACCGATCTCCCGTGGCACTAGACTATTGCCTCAGGTCAAGCTACCAGTAGGATGCCATAACATCACAGGACTGGTCGCCAATGTTCAAAAAGCCGTATTCTGTTTGTACCAACCTATGATTCAGAAATGGCATTGACCATCTTTTCCGAGTTTGTAACCATCATATTCAATGAGAACTGTAGCAGGAGCGTTTCCTAAAACCAGTCGCTTTCAGCTCAGGGATTTTAGTTGCGTCCTACGACAGGCATGCCTTACCTCGGGTAAATTCTAACCCCTACATGAAGGGGGTACTTAAGTAGAGTGTACAGAACTGGAAAAGATAGCTGTATACCATTAGAATACACTTGCAAAGCGCAGTTTTGTTTTGTTTGGTTTCTATGAAAGGGCCTTGAAAAATGCCTTTTGGTTCACTTTATCAATTTACGGGCCAAGCACCTGTTTTGTTGCGTACGCAGACAACTTAATGCTGGTTACTTGCTTCTGTGACTGACTGTACGTCGCGGGGTATACAGCTGCCCAATGCCTGGAATAGCTACGTTGAGTAGAGCCAATGAGTACCATGGTGCCACTGTTAAGACATCACGGCAGAGAACGCCCACAAAATGCAGTTTACACCTAATATCATCCTTTCTTTCTTGATGTCCACTTTATGCCAATCATCAACAATTTTGACGAGCTTTTGAATCACAAAAGTCAATTAAAATGTCTCAGTTATGACTTCGCATTCATTTCTAACATTTCAATTAATTCCACAAGATCAAACAACCACCAACTGCTGAGACTTCTAGACTGAATGTGAAACAATTGAAAGTCAGAGCCCGAGTCGTAATATTTCCCCAACGCCTTTGGCGTCTTTTTTCCCTCAAAAAGGGTGTGCAAACAAACTGAATCCTTGCGCATTGAGTGCTAATAATCCACAAGAGAATCATAAAATCCCATCATACCCCAAACTTGATTCAATCTTAAGTGAGTTTGATGAGCGTTTGTGTTTTTGTTTTCTCCTCCTACTCCACCTCCCGCATCGTGTTGGGGCTGGAAGCACGCTGTGTGGCAAAACAAAACAGCATCTCCAATCAAATCTCATCATCGCTTCCAATTCACCTTCTTTTTGTTTTTATATTAAATGTGAACAAAACTTCTCTGCCCTCGTCTCGAACTTTGTTTGTGTTTTTCTGTCAAAAGTTTCCTCGTGTTTCTGTTTTCTTTCGAAATTAATTGAACTCACCACGTCGACTTACTACACCACGGTGCGGCGGCGTTCTTTGAAACTCATAAAATCACATAAAGTTAATAAAGAATCATCAACAAGCAAACCTAAGCCTTCAAAGTGAACGTAGTACAGGGAGATGAGGGGTGGAGGGGATGAAAAAAGGTTTTGACCAAATATTTGCTTCTCCAAACAAAAGCAACGAAAAGGATGGCAAACAATGTGGAATAAAAATTCATTTTTATGCCCATGAGCGGATGTGCTTTTATTTTATGTGATTTCATAAAAAAACAAAGCACTGCAAAGCTGAGGCCTTGAGTGTCCGCATATCCTGTCGGATCCAATGCGAAGTGGAACAACTTCAAACTCAGACATAACCTCGGACGAATATTAAACGTAAACAAGATGTTTTTACTTCGTTTTTATGCAATATCCTTTCTGTCCCGTTGTTGTAACTCTGTATGCCATTCTGCGAGCATCAACGTCACATGTGGCAGAAAAATGGGTGCTCAACTTGAAGCAGACGCCGGGGGGGAAAGGTTCTTAATTTCCGTTGGAAATGTTAGTTTCGTTTTGGCCCAGCAGACATCCTGGATTCATCCGCATTGATAATGCATATGGAAATTAAGATACACTCACCCGTCGTGTTCTGTGACAGCTCGACAGGCGGCCGCCCGCTTTTCGGCGTGGTCTCATCGACGAATGGGACGCGTGTGTGTCAACGAGTGGAATGCAGAAATCATTATTCATGGCAAATGAGATTTCTTTTTTTCCAGCTCATTCTGGTGTCGTGGTCGCATTTTAAACGCGACGTTCGTCCTTCTTTGTGTCACGAGGAGTGATTTTGAATGTGCCTGTCATGGATTGGGCGGTGGGCGGGGGAGGCATGAGCTAAGTGCTCTTTCGAAGGCACACGTACATATCTTGCAAATCATAAGTAACGAGTGGGCGAGGAACATGATATCCTGGTGATGTCGTTTTTCTTTTCCTACGTGTCCTTTGTGGGTAATGTCTCTCGTACAGACGCCTCTCAGGTGCACATTGAATGCGTGCTGGTGTGCTGGTGTCGGGATGAGCTACTTCTTAAAGGTCGACGGCAGGCGGGCTGGTATACGATGTGGATTACAAGAAATCTCCCATTTAATCCCAGTTATTGATGAAAAACGTCTCGTCGTGCGTATATATTACGTACATCTCAATGCTACGCCTTATCCCAGAAAGTGCCCAGAGCATATCGTAGAAATGATTGCTTCCTTGCCGAACACACTGTTGCCCGCAAATCGAATATCCACTTACAATAATGCCCCGAGGAGTGTGGAAAACAGAGAAACAAGAAAATCATTACTTAGGGAAAAGCGGGCGAAAAAAAAGAAGAAAAAAAACAACATCACATTGAGCATGTCCCTATCATCATGAGACCTAATGCCTCTGAATGCACATTTACAACAGCTGAATGGATGAGAAAGACGACTTCTTTTGTGTGCACTCGTGTGTGTGTGTGTGTGTGCAGACAGAGTGGCAGTTCTTCAGAGTTTTGCCGAGCCTCTGGGATCTGCCAAGGAGTCGACGTCGACTCAGGCGAAGTAATAGGGTTATAGAAATACTTTGTATAAGTTTTCAGCTGAATGATGCCATTCGGGTGCAGATGCAGGCAATGAACGGAATCAATGAGTTAATTTGATGCGGTGGCAATTTTGCCAAATTAAAGTTCAGCTCGTTCATCTTCCTCTTTGGCTTCTTCTGTTTCTTTGACTTTCCTTCCTTGGGGATTGGCTTGATGAAGCAGCAGTAATCGTTATGATAATGCACATCCCGCCAAATTGAATGGCAGAGTGACAGGAATGCGAAAGTTTATGGGGATTGATTGAATTCATTTGAATGCCATTAGAATTAGTGCGTCCGTAAGGAAGTAAAAGCGAACTTTCGACCAACTATTGACTGCGAATTGATATGTAAATTTTACAGAGCGCTAAAGTAAACCTCTTGTGATGTATTTTTCTTCAACTTTTTAGCTTGAATTCAAATTTGGATCGGCAGGTTTGATCAAACTGTGGCAAGGAGGAAATATATGTTTTTTTGCACTTTTCCTAAGTTTTGCTTAAGAAGCGTATAAGACTTCGTAGAGGAATGGAAGTTAGTTTTTTTTAAATCTTCAACTATCGGCGGCTTAGAATTCAGACGATTTCAATTCGCAGTTTCTGGCTGTGGCGTCTAGTAGATGCCGAGCGCTGCAGTCTGAGTTGAGCCTGGGCATCTACTTGTGCAAGCTTTTATCTTCTGACGTTTGGAGGCGACATACTGCCTACTGGATGACAAACAGCGGTGTTTGGAGGTGGCTGCGAATGAGGTGGTCAAAGCAAGAAGAATGTTCATTTCCTATGAGCGTCGACCCTCAGATAACTTAGTATCCTAGTTGTGTGACATACAATAAATTAAAACGTGGCTGTGCTTATAGGTAAATGCGTCGAACTTAGTTTCTTGTGCGGCTAGTTTATAACAAAACAACAGAAGTCTTCTAAAGAGATTCCATTCAGACATCTCAAAGAAAACAGGGCTCAGTGTGAAGTACTTGCCGATAGTGAACCAGTCAGTTTGACTGAGTATCTCCATAAAAAAAAAATCCCAATGAAATGCAGATCAATATCCGCCATCTATTCGTGAGCTTTGATGTCAAGTTTTTACATTCCTGTCAAACTCAACTGTTTGTGCAGGATCACAGTGAAGAAGAACTGTCGCTGCTTCATCATGGTCGGTAAAGAATACAACGAGGCAGTGATAGGCAAGGCGACGGTCTGTCATGTGACTTCTTCAACGCCATTTTTGAGCAAGTCACGCAAAACTATGTGTGGTCACATTTAACCCGAAACCTCTCCCTGAATTGCCTCCAATTTCGAGTTGGCTACTGTCACAGGATGTCTCATCGAGAAACGATTATGGCCTACTCTTGATTCTAAACGCTCACTCTGCCTGATCATAATGATTAGGCCGAACTTCAGAACGATTAAGGAAGGGTCTCCTCAGGTTCAGTACAGCGGTATCGAGTCGGGATGTGGGGGATATTGCTATACTGCTGAACTTCGGTATACACTCTTTCTAAGAGGATTATCGCGCGGATAGCTCTTTCATGTCCAAATTTTCATCATGTGATGATGGGGACATTCGTGCAACGTGACCAAACCATCGAAGCATTGTCCTTTCCTTTCGATGAGCTGCAGCTGCTTTCTTTATTATTTATATTATTATTATTCGGCTCGGTTTTTTTAAATGCGGTTTATTGCGTTAGATTCGGCACACGAAGACGCTTCTTTTGTGCCACCAACCATGCCGCTATGGCCAGTAGAAAGTAAGGACAAATGTTGGAGAATGTGACCTGAAATGCTGAATTTTACCATGGATCTCGAAAACCATGCGTTTTTCGGCGATTTTCGCCGGATGAAAAGACGCTTCTTTAGGGCTATCAACCATGCCGTACGACCAATAGATCAGAAGTTAGTAGAAATTAAGCTCGACAAAAGCTTCGGAAAAGGTGACCTGAAGTAGATTATTTTGGTAAATCGGGCATATCTCGGAGACGACTCGGTTGTTTTAGAAGCCGTTTTTTTGCTTTAGATTCGGCACACAAACAGGCGTATTTTAATCTTATTCCCTCGGTCATTCCAAAAAGCCACTGCATGACCATAGGTGAGAGTTGGAATAAATACCGAGTTGAAAGCCACTGACTTAGCTGTATCCTCAGTATAGATCTTTCAAGCTGTATTAACGTTGACGTAGCTTGCACAATCATACAGGGAATAATTACAGCATCGCTGCTCCAAGATCCCGAGATGTAGGTTGTACCTTACTGCCAGTATGATCATGTGGGCAACCTTAAAATCAACTTCTGGGTAGTTCTGCAGGTGCCCTCGCCCCACACAGCCGCGAGCACATAAATCAACGAGTTGGGTCCGTGTTGCCCGACTCAATAATTGGTCTTTTGCTTGAATCCCCATTCACATGAAGGATCGCCTCAGATTGACAATTAACACACACAATCTGTCAACGTACCTGTCATCAGAGTGAAACTGTTCCCTTAGCTTGTCAAAAGCGCAGTCATAAGGACGTTTACACAATGCCTTCGATTTTTGTATCAATTCTTTTGGCAACCAAGCCACAGAGTCTACTTGAAGTGGCTTCAGTCTGCAATCATCCTCATTCTGAGCAACAATCGAAAATCCACATCAGATCCAAGACCAATCATTCCACGTCGAGAATGTGTCATCTACACCCTTAGCTAATGAGGCTCTGATTGGTGTTACATCACGTGAGAGCCTGCAATCCCCACAGACTAATTTTTTCCGCCCGCCACACAGGAGGATTAGAAGAACTCCACATCCTGCCATGGGGGCAATCGACGCTAATCCATCTGTACATGCATAAATAAGTGAGACTAACTACATCGAGTCCTCGTCGACCGCACTCAGACAGGATGCACGTTGTCTCCACGTTTCACGGTATCGTCCCAGGCAGCTGCAGCAGTGCGCATCTCAATACACAAAGCGACATAATTCAGACATTGATTGATATCCTCCCATGCAGACCATCCCCAGCCATATCCCGAAATTAAAAATGAAAATTGCTTGCATCGCTTAAGCGCAAAGCGGAACGCATGCATGCAAATACGCTTGCCGGTGCAGTCACGGAATCCGTCCTGTTTGCACCGAATTCGTCGTATTTTTTCGCCACACTTATCCAGCAGAGTGCCCACCCGGGTGGATGCTAAAGAACGCCTGAAATTGTTTGCACACCCCGACGATGGCGGTTGCGATGGAGCACCTAGCCATGTGTGCGGCCGCAACTGGGAACGTGAACGCGCCAGGGAAACTATTTCGGAGTTCGCCCGGAATCGACGCGACGGTTGTGTTATTATTGCCCGTCTCTGGATGCTGGATGTTGGCACTGCTGCTGACGATGATGATGATGACGATGATGTGCACTTGTGAGCAAACCACTTAGGAGATTGCGTTCAAAAATTATGCTTTCATTCCGCAGTAAAACAATAATATACATATTCCCAGAGACGAGTGCAACTGCAATTGCGAGCATTCTCTCCGCGGCTCGGTGGACTTTTACTTTGCACTTGTACGGCAATCAACAAAACAAAAAAAGGAGTTTTTAATAAAATTTAATGTATTTTTTGTTTCGTGTGTAATGTAGCTGGAGAGATAAACGAGGGAACTCTCTGCATAAATCAACTTCATGACTTCGCAATGAGATGGAGACGTCTGTTTCGGGAACGGGGGTAGGGCAGGAACATCGGGAATTATTAATTGGGAGTGGCGGATGATTTATGCTTCCAAAGCGCCTGATAAATCGGTTTTTAAACTGAAATCAAGTCAGTGGCAGTGCCTGTGATTGCATTCTGACATCCGTGATTGGAGAATTTGCATAATTAAGAGCAGAAGTCCTCTCTGTCTTGGTCTTAGTCGATCCTAAAAAACACGAGTGCCATGGGGAGGAGAGAATTTTTAAACGAGGCTGCATGGGAAATCCGATGGGGTCACATTGGTTGAGGAAGGGAAATTAAAAATTCAAGAACTTCTAGTCTTCTGTGGGAAATTGAAGGAAGGTCTGCAAGAAACGACTCATGAAAGTAACTTTTTTGTGGGGCGAAAAAGAAGGCAATCGGGAGATCAAGGTTTGTCAAAAAATCTGTCATTGTCGTGCTTTCAATTAGGGCCATGTATGGTTGCCTTGGCGTAGTAGGTGGGTGCGTCGACTCCTACGCCAAGGGGTGTCAGGTTCAATCCCGAATTTACCAACTTTTAGAATTCATGGCTACACCTCTACGAGTCACTGACAATGCCCAAGGAGTAGTCCTGTCTAGACAAGTGATCCTCAAACTTCGTCGTTCGGAGTCGGCATAAAAGTATAGGTCAATTCCATTCGTGAGTTAATGCTGTAGAAGCTAGGCCCATGTCCACCTCGGACTTTCGCGGCGCCCATCCATCCGTGCATCAATCATTCTAACAGTGCATGCATGGCAACTGACCCAAATGTTCATGCTGATGGACAAAAAAAGGAATAAACAGATGAATCTACAGCCAAAAACACGCATCAGCCAGTAATGTCATTCCTTCTTCTTCAGAGTTCGACGAAGTTTTTGTTTTGTTTGCAGCACCGAAAATCAGACAGCGTGGCTGTAAATGAACTTAGCTGAGGTACCACAGGAAAGGGCATTTGGTCCACTTTGTGTGTACATTACATACGTTTCGTTCCGATTTCCGTCTAGGCTCTGTCAAAATAGTGTTGTGCTGTGCGATTCTGAGTGAACAATGGCGAAAAGTGGGCCATTTTACGTCGCCAAAGCGCGGGATTGACCGCCCTTACTACTAAATCTTGAAACCGGCTCCATAACTCATGTGTCCAGTATAAAATTTCTTCGATGAGAACATTTGGGTCGGGAAATGTCTAGTCTGACCATTAAGCATATTCTTGCTGTCAAATTTTTGACATTACGCAACGTACGCAACGGATTCTATGTGTTTCGCCCTTCGGACATTGAACTGCGGCCCCCTCGAGCATATTCTCCAGATTTAGCACTCTGCGACTATTTCCTGTTTTTAAACATTCAACATGATGCATGAACATGACTCATGGGCTGTGGGCCAACATAAGAAAAGTAGTCGGTGGTTAAGGTGGCGAATAAATGTGAACAAGCCTCCCTCGCTAAAGAATCCACACAGCAACCTGGCGATCCTCGGATGATCGAACTGCCATCCAAATCGAACATGTGCTCATTGTTGCAAGGCATGCGTCAAATATCCTGGATATGCGAGCATTGAGGGGATCAATCATCAGCTCTGATCAATTCCTCTTAGCTGCACGATTCAGAGCTCGACTGTCCAATATTAGAAAGCTGCTCCAGACAACGATGAAGAGTGTTGACATTTGACGCCTAAGCACACTCTGTGAAGAGCAACAAACCGAGACGTGGTTGAATTACCGCTCAGCAGTCAAAAAATGAAGCTGAGACCATTTAAGTCGTTAAGTAAGAAGACCAAGTGGGACCAAGGGGCTAAGATCACGAATACAAGCTTCCGAGATGGCATCTCTTCGTGCTACTGTGTGATTTACTCGCCGTAATATGATGAGAAACGCGGCAGAACTCAACGCTAAGCTGCTGCTTCTTCGGGCGAAAAGAGGCTATGCTTCGATGGTCTGTCCACATAGCACGAATGTTTCCATCATTCCGAGACGTGTCTTGAATGCGAATCAATCGGGTAAGCGACTGCTTGGCAGACCCAGTACTAGGTGGTACGACGGCGCTCATATCCTTAACCCAAAATATTGTTGTTTTTTACCTACCTTCGTGCAGTGCCTCAGACTGAGCTTAAGCCAAACTTCCAAGCCTAGATCATAGTCCAGAAGATAAGCAAATTAACTATCCCCCAATTCGAACAGCAGCTAAGGAGCCTGAACATCCAATCATCAAAACCTATGTAGTCTCAGTGGACATTGAAAAATGTGTGCAACGAGAAGAGAATTTATATTCGGAAATGGATACCTCGCTCTGTTCGTCAAAACGAGCCGTATGCCATGTTCCCTCGGAGCAGACATCGAGCAGGTCTTACATCTGTTCACAAAATCAACTCACAACCTCAATAAGGCATTAAATGCAAATTCCGTTGTAGACTTCGCAACAATAACTGTTCAACATCAATCGCCTGTAACCCGACACCAGGGCATCTACTGACAATCACGGTGGGGGCGTCGCCTTATCGCTGCCCATCATAATTTAAATGTTGCCAAACTCTGCGCAACGCCCAACACGGACGCGAAATAAAACCCCATTTAACTAATTGGTTTTCCATTATACTTTTCAGAAAATATGCAAATTCCCCCACAGAACGTTCGCGTCATAGTCCTTCAAAGACTCCCCCTTCCACCCCGCTCCCAATTACCTAGCTCGCAGGCAATTAGCAACTCAAATACGATTCAACCCTTTCGCCCCATTATCCCCGTCGCCCTTTGGCCCGTCGCGGTTGTCGGTGATTTCATGTTTTCAGTTTCTTTTCGCTCGTTTCTGTCTGTTTCCTGTATCTCGGGTATCCTCTTCACTTCATTGCAACATTAGGTTGCGATTTGCATAAATTAATTAAGCGTATAACATAGAGGGGGCGAGAGACGGAGAGCGGAAGACATCCACCACCCACCGCCCACCGCCCACCGCCCACCGCCAACGTCTCGGCACATACACAAATCAAGCCGTTTGTGTATTCATACAGAATTGATTTTTTTGCCAGAGAAAAATAAGAATGTAACGAAAACCGGGAAAAAAAAACGGAATTCATTATCCGCTCTCTTCATTTAAAAAAACTTCAATATTATTCCAATTTTTTATTCATTAACAGGCGGAAGGAGCCGCTTCAGCGTCGTGCAAGGACAATCGCAGTATCTATGTAACGGCGCCCACGCAGCCGCAGGATTTCCTCTCTGACTGTGCCCGGGGAGACCGCTGGACTGCTGCCGGACTACTCGTCTGCTGGTGGTGGCAATGATTTCAAATGCACGACTGGGCCCGCTCAAACGGAATTGCATATAATTTCACACACCAAGGGGTTTCATAGCCAATACCATGGCCACCGCTCACGATCCCGCGCCCCAATTCGTTCGTTTCGCATAAATTCCCAGTGCTGCTATGCCAATTTTGAAAGGATACCATTTACGACTCTCGCTGGTGGTTATCATTTGAATAAAACGCCGAACGGGCCGTTGGAGAGGGAGACGATGGGGATGGGAAAAAAATCTCAGTTTTACAGCTAATGATTGTTTGCCGAGGAGGAATAGAAGAAGGCGACGCCAATTTGCCAGAAGGAAAATGTATCCTCTTCTCTCGTGCATGCAGAAGATGTTAGCAGTAGCTGCAATTTGAGTCCTAGATTGCATGTGCTAGACAGTTAGTTGTTACTTAAGAGGGCTATTTGGTGTGGGAGATTGCTGTTGGATGGATTCACTTTTCCTGTGGACTGTTGGCATTCCCCAACCGCTTATCCTTCGTTCGTAGCACATTAGATCGCTTCATGCTTAAAAGCTTAAGGCACTGGAGTGCATATGGAGTGAGTAGGGAAATATGCCCAAGACACCCTTTTCCTTTCACATTTAAAATCCAACTTCCATCACCACATTTTTGAATTTATTCTCTCTGACAATGCTGAGAGAGTGTAATCTGCGCTGTCGTAAATGTAATCTGCTCAACTTTGTGAAATATGACATCACTTAAGCTACAGTCGCAGCTTTGCTGGTTGGCGTCTATTCTTCCATCAGCTGACACGTATTGCCGTCCTGTTTGAACCAAAATGTGTCGCTGTCCTTTCTATTCTTTCTTCTTTATTTGTGGCTACAGTCGGCATGAATCAGGGCTTCAACCAATAAGCCTCTCCAACTAGCACGATCTATGGCCAGCCTCGTCTAGTTTCACACACCAAGTTGGTTAAGGTTCTTCTCGCCACCTCAGCCGTGGATATCTTATGTTGCGTTGTCCTACAGGCGTGGAGTCGAAGACTCTCCGCTGTATAACCCGTCATGGTTGCATCTTCTTCTCCATATCCCATCAAAGCAATGAGCATCAAAGATCATACGCAGAACTTTTCTCTCGAGTACGACTTCTTCATCAGCTTTTAACATTGTCCATGTCAATGAGCCGTACAACAACTGGACTGGGATGATCAGTGTACTTCGAGAAACGCCTCTATTACTCAAACGTCTCTTGAGCTCAAAGAAACAGCGATTGGCCAGAGTTACTCTGCATTTGATCGGTACTGATGTTGTTTGTACTGTCTACTACGAAGCCGACGTAAACGACGTCCTCCTATCGCCATAATCCAAATTCGATGCACAAAAATTGGTTAATTTTAAACCTTTGTTTAAGGCGACGGCGATGCCATCATAGTTTATGAAGAAATCCAAACCGATGATGCCGCCAGCTACAATTCATACCAACCAGTGTCTTTCAACAAATGCAGTGCAACTCCGTTGGTTTCGTTTGACAATTTTGTTTATTGGCGTACATCTAAAGAAGGGTCTCCTCTCTGAATAAAATGTACTATTCTATTTCTGTGCTCTTTCGCCTCTCACTCCGTCAAGCTATGTTCCCCACATCATGGAAAAATACCTTCAGACACTCAACATCCGTCCCCATTGTGTCTTCTTCGGGTGTTCCGCAAGGCAGTCACCTGGGTCCTCTAATCTTTGTCTTAAGCTTGTCTATAAAAGATTCCACTTAATTTGTCTAAGCAGATGATATGAAAATAATCAGGACAGTATCTAACCCTAACTAACTCGCATGCACTCCAAAAATACCTTGATGTCTTCGGCAATTAGTGCGGTAACAAATTGCTTGAACTAAACGTTGATAAATACCAGTCCATTATTTACGCGGTTTACCATGGTCTGACAGCCTTGCTTTACCACTGTATGAAGGCCGACTACAGTTGATCGGCTTGCAAACCCTTAAAAAATGCCGTGACGTAACAGGCATCCTCTTCGTTTACCAACTCTTAACTGGAACAATCGATTCGCCTGCCCTTCTGGAGATTATACCACATAACTTCAGTCCCTATCGCTCGGATTCGAACAACCTTTTATCTGGGCCGTTGGTGTCCAAGCGCTCGATGCGACCGACATATTGTTGTTGAGGGAGTTTTGCCTTCCAGATCATCCAGTCGTGTCCTACGGTCCTACTGCAATGAGACATGAAGGGCTATCGCAAACGGGAGCAAACGCTTGAAATTTTCGAAAGAAAAGTTCTGAGTACTTTCTTTAATTTTGCTTGTGTTGATGGCGATTGAAGGAGAAGTTATGTAGAACAAATTGACAACGTGGCTTCGGTCGATTAAGTCAGTCTTCGATTCGGAACGTCGGTGGGAGGAGGCAACAGAGGGCAGTTGGGCTTAAGGTGGCGCACGCGTGTAGTGATGGACCTCAATCTTTGAGGCGCAATGCACCAGTGCTTGAGCAGATGAGACATAAATCCCTAATGACAACGAAGAACTCTCTATGAGGAAATATTTGGTGGAATAATTGGTCCGCACTTCTTTAAAAACGATGCTGGCCAGAACCGCAATCAATGGTAACCGCTATAGAACCATGATTACTGACTTTTTCGTTCATCAATTGAACAACCATGATGTACAGTAGCTGTGGTTTCAACAAGACAGCACAACATGTCACACAGCTCGTGCCACAATTGATTTATTGAATGAAACGTTTGGTAAACGCATAGCTTCACGTTACGGACCCGTGAATTTGCCGCCAAGATCGTGCGACTTACCGCCGTTTGACTATTTTCTCTGGGAATATGTGCAGTCGCTAGTCTACGCCGATAAGCCCGAAACGATAGACCACTAGGAGGACAACATTTGCCGCGTTATTGCCGATATACGACCAAAAATGTTGGAAAAAGTCAACGAAAATTGAACCTCCAGATTAGACTCAGTCCGAGTCAGCCGTGGCGGTCGTATGCCGGAAATCATATATAATTTATAATAAGTAAAATGAAGTTTAAAAAAATCGTCTTTCAAAGTTCTATACCTTTAAAAAAAAATACCCTTTATATGACGTTTTTGAACAAATGTCGCTATAGACAGCAATAACTTCGAAGTAGTGAACGACTTTGTCTACGAGGCTCCGAAGTTAACGCAAGCAATGACACCATCGCGGAAATAAAACGAAGGATCATCCTCGCCAATCGCTGTGTATTTGGGCTTGGAAGGCAATTGAACAAAAAGCCTTCTCTAGAAGAACCAAGGGTATACCTATTTAAGATCTTGATAGTCCAAGTTCTGCTGTATGGCATGGTAACTAATCAAAGCGGGCGAGGAGATTGTTGGTCGCTTCGAAGGGAAAGTCCTTCGTATTATCTTTGGTCCTGTATGTATGTAGTGAATGTAGTGTACAGTGACGTCGATCTGGTGAAACGAGTTCGAGTCTCTCGTCTCAGATGGCCAGGTCATATAGAGCGAATGGACACCAATGCTCCCGCCCCGAAAGTCTTCGACGCCAAACCCGAGGGACAACACAGCAAAGGAAAAACACGCCTGCGGTGGCGTACGCAGCTGGAAAGGAGCCTCAATCACTTAAACTCGCTGAAGTTCCCAGTTCCACCCCAAACCGTGGTGTCAGCTATAATAAGAAGACAGGAGGAAGCAAACACGATGCGCTGATGCGAACATTAGAAAGACGCTTCTACTGACTAGACTGACTAGACTTCTATCGAAAACCAATGCAGCCTGTCACAAAAAAAACGACTATACTATATAGGCATTCATGGACCTGGTTCAGGATTCCGTGAAGGATCACTCTTTGTGAGTGCTACGAGGCGGGTTTGATCTTTCTAAGCGCAGGCACTTCATGGGTTGCAAGACGGGCTTCCAGCCGATGAGAGAGTGCCGATCTTGTTTTTTTTTTTATGAAGGTTCTTCTTTGGTCCACGAATAGACCGAGAAAAGAAAGCAGTACACAGCTAAGACTACAGAAGAGGTTAACCGAGTATTCCGGTACTCCGATCGTTTCCACGGAGTCCCAGCAAAGTTGCTCCTTCACACGGGTCGTATTACACCATAATCCACCCCATCGAAGAGGACTGAGAATGGCTACAACTTAGCTTAAAGTCTTCATGAGTTCACTCAGCCTTCGCGCCGCATCAGGATGTGGAACCGCGCGAATGTTGATGGCGATCGTCCAGCGTGAGCTGTACCATGTCTTGCCATGCGGCTATCCTCCAACGTCTAAGGAGGCTAGCCATCTTAAGAGCCCATCTTGGCACCGGTCGGCACAGTTTTTGATTCCCAGCTGGTGAGACAACGTCGAGGACAGTGTTTCCCACAAGAGGAAAAAAAACTCCAAACCACTTAGTATGTGCAATTCGAAGCAACGGGGGAGGATCCACCTGGAACGTGGCGGCATTTAGAGAAGGCGAGGAACCCAGTTTCAACAGTTGGTTACCTGAAATACGTATTTCATTTTGAAAACTGACCATATCTCTAAAATGGTACGTTTTTCGGCGATCTAACTTCTTCCGAGTATTTTGTTTTAAACTGAATGCAATGACGCTTCTTTACACTCCAGAATCATGCCACTAGGAGGCCAATAGAAGGTAGGAAAAAGTGTCGGAGAAGGTGACCTGAAATATTTCATTTTGAAAATGAAATATGCACAAACAACAAACTCCGTTGGAAACCCATGGCACACCTTGGGACCATTCAAGACACCGCCGCAAGCCCTGAACCGAACACAAAAGCGCACTCTTTCTCAAACCAGCCGCAAGCCAAGTTCACGAATTCAAATTCAAAAAAAAATATTTGTTCATTACGCATGTACAAGTCCTGAAGCGGTCTTATTAGAATTTAACATCTGCCTCACAGTCGCCCCTTTACCTGTGCCATCGCCGCGTTCTCATCCTTCTGCCATCCATTTAATTAATAAACGCTCCTTGCCGCTCATGAGAGGGCCGCAGTCTTGTAAGAATATAATTTCGTTTAATTATTCGGTGAGCAAACAGTCGTACCCTGCGGATGGATAACGAACAAAGTGAAGGGAGAACAAAATAGCCAAGCTCCTCCTTAACGCTAACCATCTACACATCCTCAACAAGTTCCAACATCCTGTGTACAAGCTCCGGGTACCCCCGCTCGACTGTATGACTTCCAGACACAGCGGCGGCCAAAGAACTACAACTCTGGTTGTAGTTGCCGTTGCCGTTGCCGTTGCCGTTGCCTAGGGTTAATGCAAAATACTCCTAATCCCTGCTGCTCTAGCTTGCGACAGACGAGAGAATAAACGAAGAAAAATCCCAGAACAAACACCGTCTCCCTTGTTACGCTGCCACCTTGGAACGTCATTTGGCGTGCGCACATATTTACTTGGTCTGTCCTCCCATTCGATCCATCTCCACTGTCATCCGGTTCAGTTCAAAATTATGAAAATTAAAATTTATAGAGAAAATCTGTAAAAGTCTCCGTTTGGCGAAACATTGTACCCAGTGACGGCAACACAGGGCCGGCACCCCGACTCCAGCTCCTCAGCAGGAAAACACAATTTGTTGGCGCTGCCACCGCTCACTGGCGGTGCTGTAGACACGACCAAGGAGATTCATATCGCGTAGCGTGCAGTATTCTGTGCAGAAAGGATGATATCCTATCGAGTCGGTGGTAGTGCAGTGGGAAACTAATTGCATGGAGATGGCAAAAGATGCTATCCTTGAACGGGGTGTGTACATGCGATAGCTGAAGTCTGGTTCGCACTCCCCGTGCATACTTTAAGGATGTTCATCTATTATGGCTGAGGTGTTGCAGCGAACATGATTGGGCATAAATTCTGTAAATATTGCACGTGGTTATGTTGTAGTTCTGTTGGCAGCGATGGCTGTGTGCGGCATCGCGGTTGTTTCCTCGTCTAATCTTCGGTTACGGGGATGTATGGCGTCGAAGGGAAAAGTTCCGCACTTACCGAATGATGTGATGATTTCTCTAGCTGCTCATAGCACTTAGCACTTTGATCTTATTTACGAGAACGTTGTAGCGATTGTGAGTGAAATAATGTAGATTTTGTTGGTCATGCAATTATGTGCGATAATGTGGCGATGGTCGGGGGTAGCGTTTCCTTCATGTTCCCTCGCTTGGTCAACAGACGTAAGGGTGGTGGTTTTTTTTTTTAAACTTTTTTGTTGGAAATTGCTCGATTAACTCACTCACGGGTTAAGCAAAGCAAGGATAGGGAAATACAAGTGCATTACACATTACATCGAGTCAATTCGATGCACTACTCAAAAAGCTACCAGTCTTGGCTATTCCGCAGGATGACGTCCTCAGGAAATTCAATTTCCAAAAGTTTACCAATAAGCTTCGCATCAAAATGGACTGGAGCCATGAAACCACAGTCAACAGACTAAACAGGTGTACAGACGGAGCGAAAACCGATTAGGGAACTGGAGCAGGGGTATTTGTACTCCGGACTGCGAAACCATGCGCAGACGCACCAGCATCGTTTATGCTGAAATCTGTACTATAGACAGATGCTTTCAAGTCAATCTTGATAAGAACTATACCAATTGTGACATAGCAATAATGTCGGACAGTCGAGGTGCTTATGGCACTATACTGCTGCATCATAAAATCCAAGCTCGTGTGTAAATGCCTACAGAAGCTTAAAGGGCTGAGTAGGAGGAACACAGTCAAACTCTGCTGGATAGCTGGCCATACTGGTAGAAGGCAACGAAATGCCTACTGACTCCCAAGAAGCAGGCCAAGAAACAATCGAAAGAGTTTTAAGGCATGTATCAAAATGAGCAAGAACAACCTCCGTACCCCACAGACAGAATAAGGCACTGCAGACTAATTACTTAAGAAAACACTAAAGGGCTAGCAGAAAAAGGGATCTGAAGATTCTGTGGAGAATCCAATGAATTCAGGAGTATGCACTGGGATTCTGTGTGGGACTAGTTCACAAAAGGCAAATATATCTCTGCAAGCACCTACTATCAGAGGAAATGAAGCCACTAGAACCATCTCTCACTCTTAGGCAACTGGATTAGAGAGAATACTCTAGAATAGATTTCACCCATCTATGTATACGCAACTGGAGTCCAGAACCAACAATACAACTCTGATAAGAACTGTATGTGATGGGAACTCGTAAGAGAGCAAAGGTATAATATAGTGAGGGATCACATAGTGATGTGTTAACTCGAATTTATAAATCGGGTCAAACCGGTTAAATTTATGACAAATCGAGTTGCCGAAACTAAGGCGAATTGAATGTCGAAAAGTCGAACTCGCCAACCGTCTACCAGAAGTACTTTTCCGTTTTGACAAGGCGGGCCTACGACTCTGAAGAGATAAATGCTGTTTCGAGATGAAGGCCATAGAACTGGACTCGCTGGCCATAGAACTGGACTCGCTTAGGACATCAGCAGCGAGGGTAGAAGTAGTAAAGAGTTTTCCGATAAGCACTTGACAACTTATTTTTTTTAAATAATACGCAAACCATTTGAGATATTTCAAAAACTTTATTATCAGCTTGATGTACATTCAAAACATTTATGAATGGAACTCGACTTGGTTCATATGGCCGCCGCGGGCACGTTTGCAGCGGTCTATTCGTTGGACCCAATTTTCAACGACTCTACAGCGTTCAATGTTGGCTCTGAGCTCTTCCAACGTCGTCGGCTTGTTGGCATAAACCACAGAAAATAGTGAAGCGGCGTAAAATCGCACGAACGAGGCGGCCAATCGACTGGCCCATTCCTTGAGATAACACGCTCACCGTACTTACTCTTCAATAAATCGATTGTAAAGTGTGCTGTGTGGCTTGAAACCGCATGTCGTCCAAGTCCATATCTTCGAATTCGGGCCAAAAATAATCGACCATTCACAGTCACGTGACGATCGTTATCGTCGACGAACAAAAATATGGCCCAATAACGCCGCCGGCATGGAAACCTCACCAAACAGTTATTTTTTGTGGATGAGGTGTTGAATCATGTGGATTAAGTCATAACGCACATTTTGCTTATTGACGAACCCATTGAGCCAATAATGAGTAAAAGTTGACAATTGGAGTTAACGCTCTTAAAGTTGCGATCAGCAACTCCGAGTTTCGGTAGAAAATGTTTATAAGTTGTAGACGTTGCTCGTTCGAGTACTTTACCATGATGAAAATGTTGAGTTTACTGAATAAATTGACAGCGACAGTTTGACGATTAGTGAAAGAGTGCGTTTACAAAGTAAATTCAAAGTTGTCACGTCCCTATTGGAAAACCCTTTACATACCGCATCAGCGCCAACCGACTTTTCAATGAGATCCATATTGGTGATGACTCCCTTTTCAGACTCTACTCCGACCATTGGAAAGTTCTTCAGCAGTTCACAACCGTTCGTTTGGATTTGTTTGGAACCCCTGTCCGAATATAACATGATCCGTGCATCGTAACGTGATCGAATTGGATAGCTATCTTCTTCGAAGACATTCTCCTCCGGTAAGCACTGGATAGTGTAGTAGTACAAGAACAGGTTGCCGCTGCACGCCTTGAGGACCTCTTGACAGCAGCGCATGCTTTTGAGAAAGTAAGAGTGAGAGTAGACGTTCATTCATTCATTGTCGAACGGCGCCATGTAATTGCTAGATAACGAATTGATGATATTTGTTCACAATTCGGCTTGTCAGTGTCTACCAACAGTTTACCTAGGTTAGATAAAGTTGGTGACCATTCTTGGTCCATAGTTATACCACAAAACACAAGTGAGTAATTGATGGGCTTATATCACGAGTTCTTGTATTTCTAGGACTAGTTAACTACTCTCGACCAGATGCTTGAAGTAGGAATCTCAAGTGCCAATTTTGAGACTTATTTCTTCACATTGGTAAAGTGTGAGGTCTAGAACCTCTGCTGCTCTTTGGGTCGCAGCACCCGGCTGTTATTTGCAACTCCACAACGATTGGAATCAGATATCATTTACGTCTTAGAGCCGCACATGCTACCCCTCAATAGTCGTGATTCCGATTCTCAGACATGCTGGTATAATCTCCACCTCTCACCGCGACTTCGGGTATTAAACCACAGCCAGCACGACGATCCCCCTTGGGGGCAACCTCAACCGATCAGGCTGAAACCTATGCAGGTCTCAGGGGGCTTTCCTGATCACCCGTGCCTCCAGACCTCTGGTCAAGCTTTCCCAACCGAATATTTACTACTGGTAGGATGCTATAATATCCAGGACTAGCCGCCTATTGTGTTGTAAGTGTAATTCTATGTACCTCAATCTTCACATAATCCTTTATTTGTGAACTTGTAACCATCATTTTAACGAACACTGGAGTAGGGATGTGTCCTAAACCTGTAGCTCTTAGCTCAGGATTTTAGTCGCCTCTTACGACAGGCATGCCTTACCTCGGGTATATTCTAACCTCTACCCGAAGGGGCAGAAACAAAACTCAGAGTAAACTTTAGTTAGCGCCCCGATTAAGGTACAATCGTGGAGAGGCAACATTTTATGAGGAGATGTGATCTTACTGCAGCCACATGAAAAACAGGTGCACTTCAAAAAGTTATACCTAGTTCCTGCAAAGGTTGGATAAAAGGAAGTCTAGGAACTCCTCCAAGGATTCGCTCAATCACTGACGCGGTGCAATATCTGCACATATTAATGGACACTTGGCGAAGCTTACGATGGTCACCGTGACAATGACTGTGACGATACTGACTGCATTACCATCTGGGTGGATTAGAGATAATGTCATGTCAGCGTTTTAATGCTCAACCGATGCACCGTTCAGCTCGACAGATTCAGTACAGCGTTTTTCAGTTTTTATATTCTTCCCAAAGATATGAGATTTTCTGTATGCACTCAAAAATAGTGTAATTGATGGATTCTGGAACATCGTTCGTTTCTGCTTCAAATCAATATCAAATCTGTCCAAAAAGCTCTGAATAATATGCGCCGGTGAACGTTTTACAGTTTCCAAGGTAATCGATGTGTGATGTGGCACCGCGTACATTCGAGAAAAGAACCTATGCAATTGGCCGGCAAAACCATCTCCTTGGCTGTCTTTGGGGCACGTTCACCCGCAAAAATCCACTGTTTTGATGGTCCTTAGTCCCTGATGTATTGTAATGATCCATGTTTCATTCACGGCGCAAAAACTCGTTCGGATTGTGACTGAACACCGTCGTCTCATCTAAAGACTCTACAACAATTTTCTTAATTCTGCCTGTTCGAGCACCGCCAACGGTCGTTCCTTCGTCATCATCATCACCTTTACCGACAATCCTAATAATAATTTAGTCCCTTTAATGGTGTTACTGCGCAAAAAGTGGGCCATTATTAAAACCTGAAATCGATTTCAGATGATGTGATTAGTCCGTCCATTAGTGTGCATTCTGGTCTGGAGAAGTCCACAATCGACCATCTTTTGATGCTTCTGGCTGGGCCCTTCTTTTGCACCTTTTCTCATTCAACGAAAAATAGATGCTGTGGCAGGTCGTTTGGCTTCAGTTTTTTTACGGTCTTCATTAACACTGACGGATACAGCAGCAATATTTTACTCTGTTTTATGATCCGAATCAGTCTCGGCAAGAAATTGTTCTCTCTTATCAGGTTAGCCCTCATTGGAGTCAAATTTTGCGCATCCTTGTGTTCCGTCTAGGCTGTATACAACTGCCTTCTGAACAGAACGCGTCCCGTCCTCTGGTAGTTGACATTCAATTATCGGCGTCACAGTATCGCCACAGTACGTCCACATCCACATCGTACTCGTGTTGTCAGAAGTGAAACATTTCTGGTCAACTCACCGAATCGTCCTCGCGATCAGAAAGAGAAGCTTTCGTTTCCGACGATAGAAACAATTTCTGTGCATAACGAATACAGAGCTTGGCGAAACCACGATACCTCGCTAATACGGTCGACTATGGGTAATTATTATAAGGAAAAGTTGTTCTCTATTCTCCATCCCATTTTTCAATAAATTCCATAAAACATCTTTAAACCACTTCAAATTCACCCCCGCATGTCATTCTGGTAACACTCCAAACGAATCTCTATACAAATTCAATTGCCCTTAGTAATAGAAAATCATAAAGTCGAATTTCAAGAGGTTATTGCCAGACGTGCGCAATTAATTGCTGAAAAACATTATTCTCGTGACGTCAGAAAAATCGAAAAGTCCACTTTTCTCGTAAATTACATAAATTTAAGACGAAATTCCAATTGATTTGGCTTTAGTTGACTCATTTCCACTCAGACTAGGCGAAGGCACGCAATTAAGTGTAGGAATCTCAAGAAAAATCGGTTTGAATGTTTTGCCATATTTTACGCGAAAAAATGCAGTAAAATGTGAAATGAACTAGGTCGACTTTTCTGGCTGCAGAGGAACCGATTTCGATTTTTTGATTTCAAGGACTTCTGAAAGAACTCTAGGGATTGTAATGGTTGGGAAATGTGTGAATAGAATTAGAAATGATATGACATTGATTCCTGGTGTGTGGTACGATTGAAAATTGTATGAAAACGCGTTTTGTTTGGGTGAACAGTCACGAAATGGGAACTTTTGCGGTATAGTGATTTGAAAGTAGCTTTTAATGGATTTATCATTCGATATTTAATTGGAAATGGATTTGTTGGGATGAGTTAGACATCTGTTTAGAGGAATGGAATTATTTGCCAACTCTGTTGCATCTGTGTCTAAGGACATTTTTTGAAAAATGTGTACGACCCACACTGTCTAGGAACCGACCGTAAGGTGATTCCTTAGGCTCCGACAAGACAAAAGTTGTATGGCAGGGTGGATCGGCAGTGCCTCCTTTCCCCGATATAGTCAGTTGAAAGTCAAAAATTAAAAAATTTGGTCAGTTTTTGAACGCTACACTGGAGCACTCAGACTCGAAAACTGGTCCATTGTACTACCAGGTATCAAGCTACATTTAATGGCATTTCATGGTAATCCGGAGGAATACCACCAGGCGCTTTTGTGAAATATAACTGCAACCTGATCGGAGCAAAAGGCGGGCCAGTTGCAGAGGATGTGCTCTGTGTGACTTCTCCACAGGTGTCGCAGAGGGTTTCATAGCTTAGGACCACCACATTTAGGTGTTTGACGAAGGTGTAGTGGCCCGTTAGTTCCGTCTGCAGTCTTTCCTGTTAAGAGATAACAAGACTGCGGATTTCTTAAAGACATTAGGGAGCATGCGTTTGTTTTGTTACATCGTGGAGGGTCATGCCACCTCTGGTTGTGCTCTCGTGAAGCCCAGCCATTGATGGAAGCCCTAATCGACGGTTAGCCCCATCGCAGGTTCGGGTCCCCTGATTCTTGTGTAGCAAGCTCATCGGCGATCTCATTTCCCGTGATCCCGTGGTGGTCCGGGACCCATACAAGTCTTAGTGAATTGAACCTGCCGATCCAATTTAGAAAGACTTGCATTCTTGGACTATCCTGGAAGTGGTTAAAGGGTTCACCTTCATTGGCCATCCGTGAAGATTCGACTACATTCTTTTCCTGGCTCATACTCTGGAGAGCCAGTCCTGAGTGCAGGGAAAATCGACTTTGTATGTGCGTCGCAGCTGGATCGCTGGTGTCCTTGCGTCAGAAGGCATATCCATGAGTCTGTGGTCAAAAGAGATATGGTGCGCAAAGTCATCGAATTTCCAGAGCGAGTTGTACCAAAGACCACTTCTTTTTAAACGGAAGATGTCCTTGAGAGTGCACCCCATGATGTGAATATCAAAGGGGGGGGATTCAGAAGTGAATCAAGAGCAGAGCCAGGCGTGCTAGGGAGGCCACAATGCAGTCGAGACAAGCCGTTTTTTGAAGTTTAGTGAACGCAGCAGTTACGTATTCAGGCGAAAGCTTATTCCACCAAACGACTGATGCATATGATAGGCCTTATCATAGCCGTGTAGATCCAAAGGGATCTTTTAGGTGATAGACGAAAATTCCCTTACACTGCCAGAAAAACGACATCGCCCTGGTATTTTTTTATACAAGCACCTATATATTTAGCTTCCTCGGCAAAGTGACACCTTTTAGTACTAGTTGAGTCAGACCAGTCAACTTTCTCCTCCTCGTGAAGAGAACAACCTCTGTGTTAAGATGGTTAACTGAAAGCCTATTTCTAGTACACCAGTTGTCGATCACGTCTAGAGCCGCCTGCCCTTTTAAAAAAACAGCCGCCGACAGACAGCTACATCATCCACATAGGCCTGGGCGTAGACATTAGAGCTGTTTAGTGTTCCAAGCAGAGAGTCAACCAGCATGCACCATAGCAGAGGAAATAGGACGCCACCCTGAGGGCAACCTCTATTTACCCCCGAGACTGGCCACAGTCCCCATCCGCAATTATAGTTCTATTCATTAGCATTACATCATCACACCACTCACATGTCTTACTGTAACTTCTGACAGACTAGATGAAGAGAGCTTTTGTATATCATTTTGGAAAGATAATTTCAGTTAATAACTGATGAAGACCCCGCTTGAATTCATGGGACCTAAAAAAAAGAAACAAATTTTGAAAGTCAAAAAATATGGAAGTGCGTATCTAATTTTCATCTTTGACCGGTAATATCTCGAAATTCTCCCAAAAAAGTATGTTTCTTATTGTGCACCTTCTATCCTCTGCAAAATTCTCTAAAAACCGTACGTACAAGGTTTTTGTCGGCAGTAAACCATTTGTCCACATAAAACCACTTTATCGTGGAAGGTCTTCGGAAGAATACCTGGATGTAGTTCCACTGCACTACACAAAAAGGAGTTTCAGTAATAAACAACGATAGGCAGACAATTAGATGTTAATACTCTTTCAAATTCACTTGAATTTTTTTTCCCCTCCGTAATGAGTGAGAGTCACCAGCAGTAAGAGCAAGTCCTCTTTAGACAGCTGCCATCAGTTAGCTGCACACGCTTGTAGCACTCACTTGTTGTTCGTCTCGCCCAATTTTTTATTTTTAATGAATTTATTAATACTGTTGTCAGATACGAGGAACGCTCCCTCCTCAATGCCGTCTAACGAATCCTGAAATGGAAGGTATCGACAAGTGTTTGCTTAATTAATTGCCAGATAGACAGAAGAATATAGACACATTTTCTCCATGAAGCAATATTCTCCATTCAGACAAAGTCTGTTGGACTGGATAATATTCAGCACCAACTTTATAAAAGTGTTGGTTTCAATTACATATCACCTGCATACCTCATTACCATAATCGAAACTTCGATATAGGTATCCTGAACTTTGGAAAAAAAACCTTTAAGATTATCTCCCGATTTCTAAGAAAAGAAACCCTCCTGAATATCGGCAAATTGCTATTCTTACGTTTATGTCTAAATTATTCAAATCTATCGTCAGTCGATCACATTGAGGGATACTTACTCTTAAGTCCTATGCCAGGGCCTTGCTTCTCAGCAACCACTCGTGTTGTGCGTGCTATTGTTCTATCACGAGTGGAAGGGACCTACAGTTTTATGCCGACTCCGAATGGCCAAGTTTGAGAAGCTTTATCCAAGCAGTTATACTCTCTGAGCATTGTCAGTGACTCGAAAAATTATTTTTGGTAGTATTGTGAATCGAGCCCAGACACTGAGGTTCAATTGCGTGGGAGTCGACGCACTGACACACAACGCCACGACCGCCACATAATAACTGACATATGAAAAGCTATTGACGAATATAAAACAACCTTACCAGCTTCATTTGACTTTTCGAAAGCATTCGACAGTGTTAACCCGTCAATAGTTTATCACAAACTTGTTCACAATGAACTGCCGCAAGGTTATATTCTCTGTCCGTTATTATACTCAGTGTTCATTAATGATCTGCCTAAAGTTTTGTTTTATTGCTAAATGTAAGCTAAAAAAGTATGTTTGTCACTTTATTTATCCACTTTGATCAGGTTATCAGTGATCAGAATCAGTAAATTAATAGATTTCTCTTGGGGACGACCACTTCTCCCGATGACCTTTTACCCATAGAAATCGAATATGCGCAGCAGAATAACGAATTAGATCTGAAACCACCCGCTGTGGAAACAAGGATCATGCTTTTCGCTCATCTTGGACCTGAGGTCTGGAAACTGAAAGCTAGACATTACGTATCAGAGCCCAGATGCTTGCCTTAAACACCCAGATGCTGCCTAGGTTTGGTTGGGATAGTGGGTAGCCATTGGCTGATTGGCTGTGATGCCCATTGGGGGAAAGATGTCCTCTTAGTATTCTACTCCATTATTCAATTAGAGATGTTAACGATTTCCTGAAAGTCATGCACGACATGATCTCGCAGGCTTCAATGACTGAAGTGGCAGACTCTGGTTGTATTCGTCATCACATCATATCATATACATACATAGGTAATCGTTGGTAAGTCCCATTTTTGTTTCATAATACAATGATTTTGGCCAGTAAGGACTTCAACTACCATCGCATTGAGGGAGTCTGCTGGGCACATGGAGCATAACCCTCCGCTTCATCATTTTTCTTGACATCAGCTGGTGGGGGTTATTAGCCTGGGATGGACCAATATCGGTCCCCTTCCTGGCAATATGTATGCGACCCGGTACCCAGCTTGAGTTCGTCGCGGCAGCCGAGATTGTCCTTATGGTCTTTTACCGCTTGACAATCGTATTGGTCTGTATTTTGGCCGCTTTTTTGACTGCCTCAACCTTGCCTTGAGTCAGTCAGCTTGAATGAGCAGATGGAAAATCTACGATTACAACGATCGACTGGTGAGTGATGATGCAGTTTCTGCTACGAAAAGATGTGCCATCCGTTTGCAATCCGTTTTCATATACAACCAATACAAATTCAGATGTTCTCTGCCGTTTTGAGTGAAACCTGAAATCGATTACAAATTACCTGACTACTCCACCAGTTTGTTCAGAAAAAGTCCCCAATCGACGGTATCTTAATACCGCGGTAAATCTTCGAAAGGACACCACACCCCCACCCAACACTTTGTCACTTTTGCCATTCTGCTTGAAATGGTTTCCCCGACTTTCTTATCATTTGGACTGTCTTATCGAATTCGCAATGACGTTCACAGCACCCGAACCCACTGAAGTTCTCACTTAAAATCTATCGCCGCCTTCGCATTATTATCGCTAAGGGCTCTCCGTTTGCTTACTTCTCATCCAACTCCCGGATGAGTTACTTCTCCGGCCTGTCCTCAGTCAAATGTCGAGATCCTCATGCCGAAACCTCAGCACTTGACGATGCTCTCGAAGATGCAAATATCAGACAAAAGTCCTTTGATGCTGTAGCATTCCTCATTTTATTTCTTCATAAAACTGGAAAACAATATTGCAACGATTTGCGTTCCAGGCCGTATTTCACAAAAATTCCTTTCGATGTGTGTGTGGGTGGGTGGATGTTCCCTTTGCACAATAAAAGAGGCAGCAAGTGGAACGATACGAAAAATCACAGTTGTCGTTGACGACAACCATTTTGAGTACGAACGACGACGACGACGACGACGACAACATCGACATCGACTACGATGACGACGACGACGACGACGACGACGACGACTTGAAAGGAATTTTTTGAATAATTTGTCACAGCAAGGAGAACAACCGAAGAAAAGTCGACGACGTGAATACAGACCAACGCAACGGTAGTGGCGGGAGGTTTTCCCCAATAACCAACCAACCCCGCAGCACCGCGCCCCGCGCCCCGCCCGTGTGAACAAAGGACGACTACAGTCGTGGAAACGAGACGAGACGAGAAAAGTGAAAATAAAGATTTATATTCAAATGTCGTTTCATCTCCGGGATTTGATTTCGTTTTCTTGTCGCCATTCCTTAGGCATGCATATATTTTTTGTGTGCCTAGCCGACAGAGGTACTCTTCCTTGTGTGTGCGGCAGTTACTAGTCCAGATTGGGCAGTGATGAATGATGACAGATCGAAGGTCTTGAGTGAAATGTGAACACGTTGGACCGAGGGCCGGGCGGGGAGTAATCGATTCGTTTTTCCATCACAATCCCTCCCGCCGCCAACTGGGTGTATTCCTTTGCGAAAGTGCAGACCGTAAAGTGAAATAAGATTGTAGTTATAAACAGGATAAAGGATTGGCTTTGACTGCCACCGGAAGGACTCCGGAGTCTTCCCGATTCCCCCGTCTCATGTTCTGTGTATATATATTTAATTTTGTAGACTTTTATTGAAAGAAATTTCATTAAGGAAGTTTCCTTCGATCGTTCCGTCGTGGCATCCTCCCTCGTCCGCATGCTGTTGTCCTCAGTGATTTTGGGCACCAACATTTTTGTACAGTCTCCCCGGCTTGGGCTGATGTGCACTGCGGCAGCACATTGCACACGGATGGTGCAGAGACATGGCAATTATTTTTCAATTGATTTGGGATTTCTTTGGCTTTTCCCTTTTGGCAAACGGAGGCAGTCCCATCTCAGAAATATTTGTGCCAAAAAAACAGTTCTTGTCTGGTCGGTGGGGGGGAGGGGATCTCCTCATTGATGACTTTTTAATTTTGTGTACACTGGAAGCGGGGTGGCAGAGCGGAGGATAAGAGAGTCTGGCAAAGTTTTCAACTAAGGCAGATGAGAGTTTGATGCAATGCACAATCTGGAGCATCAAGTTTTTGTGCGGGCTGCTGATGGGACTGGATCTGAGGGGGTTGGGTACATATTCAAAAGAAACTGATATCCCTGAGAAGTTGCCAAGGACTGATAATCGTCTTTCAATATGTTCGTGGGAGCATACAGTCATTTGAAACATTTTTTGAGAATATTGAAATGTGATATTATTGGTAACATCGTTGTTATGGAGAGGTAACAACACGGCCTCACAGGGTGATACATTTTGTGGTTTCGAAGGAAAGTTTTTATAAAACATCACATTTAACGATTTCGAATGACATTACTCACTTGTGCGGTAGCCATGAAGAAGGCACGACTTCAGGAGAATATTCCGAAATGGATGATGTATGGCTAAGTGCACCCCACAGCCTACTACGCGTTGCGATGGTGTGGAATCTACAAACAACTGACGCTGTGAAGGATATTTGGGTGATGTTACATTCCTTTGTAACATGAAGACTGAGGACTGATGATTGATGATTGCTGACTGATGACTGAAGACTGAAGACTGAAGACTGAAGACTGAAGACTGAAGACTGAAGACTGAAGACTGAAGACTGAAGACTGAAGACTGAAGACTGAAGACTGAAGACTGAAGACTGAAGACTGAAGACTGAAGACTGAAGACTGAAGACTGAAGACTGAAGACTGAAGACTGAAGACTGAAGACTGAAGACTGAAGACTGAAGACTAAAGACTGAAGACTGAAGACTGAAGACTGAAGACTGAAGACTGAAGACTAAAGACTAAAGACTAAAGACTGAAGACTGAAGACTGAAGACTGAAGACTGAAGACTGAAGACCGAAGACTGAAGACTGAAGACTGATGACTTAAGACTGGTAAGACTGAAGACTGAAGACTGAAGACTGAAGACTGAAGACTGAAGACTGAAGACTGAAGACTGAAGACTGAAGACTGAAGACTGAAGACTGAAGACTGAAGACTGAAGACTGATGACTGAAGACTGAAGACTGAAGACTGAAGACTGATGACTGAAGACTGAAGACTGAAGAGTGAAGACTGAAGACTGAAGACTGAAGACTGAAGACTGAAGACTGAAGACTGAAGACTAAAGACTGAAGACTGAAGACTGATGGCTGAAGACTGAAGACTGAAGACTGAAGAACTGAAAGACTGAAGACTGAAGACTGAAGACTAAAGACTGAAGACTGAAGACTGAAGACTAAAGACTGAAGACTGAAGACTGAAGACTGAAGAACTAAAAGACTGAAGACTGATGACTGAAGACTGAAGACTGAAGACTGAAGACTGAAGACTGAAGACTGAAGACTGAAGACTGAAGACTGAAGGACTGAAGGATTGATGGACTGAAGGACTGAAGGATTGATGGACTGAAGGACTGAGGGACTGAAGGACTGAAGGACTGAAGACGGAAGGCTGAAAACATTAAGACGGCATCCAGATCTCAGGCTAATTCTTCACCGCTCGGACAACTTCTACTCGTCTCAAATGGATTCACTTTTTGCGGGTGTGTTCTTCACAACGGAAATATGGTCTAATGGGACGGCGTTCCTTCGGACACTGGGCTGTAATATGTATGTCCGTAGTTGATGAAGCATCTGATTCGGTCCGTTAGTGTGGATCAGGGAAATAACTTTACGGAATGTTCAGCAGTCTTGAACTATTATACGGCAGTTTTTCTCTCTCTGTCTGACTCTTGGACTGAGCTCCTGGTACAACTCGTGTCGGAATACGCAGCTGACAAATTCCGCCAGGAGGACATCTCAAAGCGTTGACCAACTATCGACACATAATGTGTCTAAAAGAACCTTAGCCGTTTCCCGAGGCAATCTACGTGCAAACAAGTACTGCTTTGTCCCGTCGCAGTTGAGGAACTGGACTACATCAGCGAAGTCGCTAATCCATTTCCTTACCCTATAAGTATTGTCACCACTGAATGCATAGACAGCTTTTCCGACGTCAGAGAATTCTAGTTCCGTCCTAGTCGGTCATCACCTGTTTCCTCTTGAGATCCGCGATGTGTTTGCGCGGCTGTAATCTCTGAAGCTCCAGTTCTTCTCCGGCAGTCCTTTCTGGGTGGAGCTGATGCGTAGCGGTTGCACAATTGACGGAAGTGTGCGCGGAAAGTCCTTGAAGAACATCTCTTATTACAGGCTACGAATCTGCATGATTGGCATCGTTGGTGCTGCGAGCTCCGATGCTTGCTTAAGTGCGTTTAGCATGTGTTTTGTTTAGCTATAGCTCTGCTAGTAGCAAGTGAAAAATGACTGTGGTCATACGATATTGCGTTTCTGTAAACCATGTAGTTTCGCAGTGAGCCACTTCTGCCAAACTCTCGAAATGCGATTGCGACTCAAACTTGACCAGCAGACAACTCTCTTGCTTTAACTCTTTTGAGCACAAACATACACATACCATGTTCAATATTCTCCATGCATTTCAAAGGACCAGCTCCAATCCAATCCCCTGGCAAAAATCAAATTAAAAGATACGCTCCTGAAAAGAAGGAACAGTCTCAGAAGAAATGCAACCCTTTTCAGACGTACACCCATCAGCAGTTTATCTCAATCTCTTTATTCACATCTAAGTCGTTGATGGTGAGGCAAGAGAAAAAAAAGGGAAAAAAGGCTGCAGCAGACATACAAATTACCTCTTCCACCGACATACCGGTGGAGTCCTTCCTCCTCGAAGTGGGACCTGCCCCATCACGGGGAGTGAAAGAAAAGTCGAAAGAAAAACAACATCCTGCAAAGAGAAAGTGGCTTATCGCACCTGAGGTGATTGAGTCTTATCTTCCGGCCGGGGGAAGAGAAAGATTCATACGAGCACATCCATTACTGGCGGTAGGCGTAGGAACCTCTGCCACCAGGGAATGACGTTATTTTTTTTCAGATCTTGGAAAATCAGTTTTCCTTATTGAACCATCGGATAGACGGCGTCGTAAGGAAAGCGGCTTGCTCTTTTGAATAAAGGTATAAAGGAAAGTTAAATGAAATGTAAGCTCTTGCTTTACTTTGCGCAGATTTGTCTTGCGGAGTGAGCGGAATAAAATCAATAGTTCAGCAATTTTTCCAATATGTACAGTGAAATAGTGGACACCCACTTGACCATCATGGTTGTCCGTTCTAAGGGGCTAATGGACTGCCACAGAATGCACCGAAACTGGCTGAGAGCTTTGGGAATGGACACTTCCAGAAATGATCTGCAAGTTCAACGTCAACTGCACGTGAACATGATTGTGTACGTTGTCAAAAAGGCCATCAAAGAGGCCGGCAAGCCTCTGGGTTTTGAATCGTCATCCCCTGGCTCACCGACGACTGTTGCCAAGATTTTGAAGCTAAACTAGAATCGCACAATGTGACGCTGCATCTAGGTGCCAGTTCATGAGAAAGAATCCGCTTCTCGACAGAAAAACGAATCACCCGCGATTGATGAAGAGACGGAGAGGTGTCGTAGCAAGAAAAATATCCAAAAGTTTGATTTGAACAACTCTCAAATGGATGCAAGGTTCGGACATCAGCCTTCTCCAACTTCTTTGTGTGGCACCACAGTCCGAGCTGGACCTGAAGCACATCCAACAAGCCTTTTCAACTAGTACTATCGTTAGCCAGCTGTTTCCAGTTGCACCAAACCGAGCTTGTTGAAGACCATCTACACTTTTGAGCGTCAACATTGACTAGGACATCCTGTGCTGCAGTGTCCCTCAGGCTCTTCTGGCCGGACCGAAGTTATTCATTCGCTCTTTCTGGCTCAGTGATTTTGGTTGTTGGATATCTAGACGCTTTTTCCTTCACTTAATCGCAATATCGCACGGATGACTTTTCCCACGAAGAGACTTCTACACACTTCTAAGAATTTGAAATCATTGAGACGGGGTTTCATGCAGGTTCGGGTCTCTAAACTTAGGTCTTGCTAACGAAGTCCTTTCCCCAACACTGCGTTTTAAAATCTGCCTTCGAGTGGTTATGGGGGCAAATGAAAGAACGGTGAGAGTGAGACTATACCACCACTCATCTCGGAACAACTGATTGGCAAACGGCAGCGTCCAGAACACGAGTTAGCTGTAGCTTCCTGGTGGACATTCCTTTCAGATCTACTCCGACGCAAACTGGAATTGACGCCTAAAAGGATTCTTGCGAGATTAAGTCCGAAACTTGTAGGGAATCGATAGCGAATGAGCCGTATTCTCTTATCAATCGGGGCAGTGCTCACAGCCTCAGTGAGTCTACGAACACCGGATGCACCCGTACCATCGCCCGAAAGTTTGTAGTTGGGTGATTGGAAATTGCGCGTGAGGTTTTCGGACACAACTAGTAGCCCAGCCTCGGAAACTGCATGAAGTCCTATTGACGACCCCAGTAAATAATATAAGAACGGTTCTGTTCGTGGAATGTGAGGCCAATTAGCATACCACGTGCAGCCGAAGATCTTGCCGAGGGTGGACTGAAGACTGAAGTAGACATCACCGCAATACAGGGCGACATATGTAAAATGTGAGCGACTGTCATGAAAATCTGCGTCTAGGCTAAATCCCCCAACATCAGTCTGACTCGCGCCCACGCCTCTACAGAGGACAACAATGTTAACAGCAAGATAGATTTTTGTGACCTCCTAGAAGGGACATTTGATCAATGCCCCAGATTCGACAGCAAGATTGTTCTAGTAGATTTTAACGGCGATCTGGACATTTCTGGAGTGTTCATCGGGAAACACATCCTGCACAAGACTACATGGGATAAAGGACTCAGGCTGCTGCATTTGTCTCGGGCCGGAGGATCTCTGTAGCTTGCCAGGGACCTGCCGGACTTCTGACTGACCACGTCTCGGTCGACGTCGGATCACTCACATGAACATCCGTGGAGCCAACATCGACTCTGGTAATTTCCTTCTTGTAGTTGAGGTAAGAACTCGGATATCGAGAGAACAATGCAGTCAGATTCATCAGTTCGACTTCCCAACAGAATCCTTTTTAAATCGAGTCTCCCAGAAACTCACTGTAAGTTCTATGCCGCCTGCAAAAGAAACAAGTTAAGAGGCTTTTGATTTTTCGCCAGTACAAGGAAAAACCTCTGATTTGACAATGACAACGATGCTGTTTGTGCAGACGTTGTTGTCAACTGGAAGCTTTAAAGCAGTTGGAGATGATCTTGTTGAGCTCAGGTATCAGCTCAAGCGTACGGAGAGATGCGGATCCGGTTCGATCCACAAAAAATGGAGCCTCTTCTGACTACGCCGACAATTGGAGGAACCGTCTCTTCAGTATCACATTCAACGACTTCTCTGTCAGCTGAAACTTGAAAGGGTGTAACCATTTGTTAACAAACTTAGGCGTCAAGCCTCCAAGAATTCGACAAACAACCATTGTGCTTTGTCAGGGATCTTGGACGATACCCTGGAACCTGAGAGCATGGAGTGTGGTTAAGCCTTCTCTTGAACTCATCATTCTACTATTATGAGGCTTCCTTACTCGAGAGTCCGTCCGTCTCGCTTTGGAGAAATGCTTCGCCAATCTGAATTCTTTGTATGCATGTCGATGGATGATAACGTTGTAAAGTTGATCGAAATCTCGAAATCAGTGCAGATAATTCGTCGCACCGTGGAAAAGTTTGAGCGTGAGTACACTGGCCAGTATCGAAGAAATTGATTGCATTGAGCAGACCTCTTGCCGGATTGCCAAAAATTCCGAGGTGGCCGTTTGAATGAAATGCTATTTCGCACATAATAACATGAATGTAGCTCCGAAATATAGCCAGAATCAATTCGACATCTCACCGCGTTGTTGTTTTATTCAGATTTCTTTTCCTATCGTTCTTATCTGGTCACACTGTGTGAACATTACACTGCCATTTGGATAGCTTTCGATGAAAGGCCTCCCCAATGGTGCATCATAGAATAGGAGGCAGGTTCTACCCCTCATTCACTGCATCATTGTCAGCCCCGCTGCATCAACTCAAGTTTCGTGTGTATTTGCACAAAGGTTCAATCCCCATAATCACACATCGATGACGACACCCTTGGTCTCTGTCGCATGTCTATTGTCTGCACCCAAGGCAATCCCATTGCTGAGTACACTTCGAGCGGCACTTCTTTTTTGAACACCAGTCATTCATCCATCCGCCGATGGCCATGTGCTTCCTTTGAGTGTTTGTCATTTTTTTCTCAAATTTATTCTCGCATTGTTCTCACTCGATTTCTGGATTTTTCATTTAATTCCCGTCTCCTTTCCCAACGCCGACGATGTCGTCTGTCAGCGGCAATGCCGTGTCATGGTGTATTGGCACTTCGTATGACGTCTGTCTGACAAACCAATTTTCTTATCCTCCCCGTGGTGTGTGCAGTGTGGGCGTGTGTGCGATGACTTCGACGACAAGACGTGTGCTTTTGCATACGTAAGTGACAACGCTGGTGTGTGCTAGACGCAAATGCGGATGACTGTGGTGGAAGAAAGTCCAATTTCCGATTGCCGCAAAATGCGGGCGTACGTTTGTGACAGATCGAAAAGTTGACTGACTTTAGACCTCGATTGGAAAAAGATGTATACGCTCCTCGTAGGCTGCACGGATGTCTAGTTAATGTTGAAGTCAATTAAAAGCAGGGAATATGCAATGGCCTCCCATTGTTAACAGGCAATCAACGAGTGAGATTAAGAAGAAGCGCTTCGAACTTGGAAAACTGGTATGAGTGGTGTATTGTGCAGTGCATAGTCAAAGCCTTGTCATTTTTTGATGATGCCGAATAAGTTTTCGCAGCTTATTGATAGTGAATCCAGAGGTTTGTGAATCGAATTTTCGGTCTGGCGACGTCGCAATAAGGCCGAAGTTGTTCGCAGGGGTTGCCGTGACGGTCTCTTTCCTTATTGATGATGAACGTAAATCAATGCGGCTTTAAGCTGTGTTACAAACAAATCCTGCTGCTATAACCTAAGTTTGATCAATGCTAAGGGTTTCAAGCCCTTCGGAAGGACAAGTAAGTCGCCTCCTGATCTGGGTCGGCATTATACCTTGACTTGTCCTGCAGCCTGCAGAACGAAAGAACACGGCGGTAGGATGAACTTTGAGATTAAATGCAATTCTTTGGGGTCATGCGAAGGGTTGAAGCAAGCGTCGAACGCTTAAAGAAGTGTTTGGCTGACTACAGGACTGGACAGCAGTCACACTTAGGCCCGCGTACGCCCGTTGTGTTGCCATGCGGATTTCAGCCTCTTCTGCAAACTAGTTGGTGCTTTTGATTAAGCGTTGGAGAGAACTGACATAAATGCTGCTTAGTTCCGTCAGGTCAGGTCATCGGGAGAAAAGAGCGCTGCACTCATTCTGAACAGGCTGAGTGAGCATTTTGGATCGAGAGTGGGTCATATTTACTTCGTGATAAGGCTTCCTGTACTATTGGCTCTCTCTTTAAGAGGTGGGCGGCAATTTAGGGAAGGCTTTGCGTTGAATGTGACTGCATCTATAGATTCGATCGCTTCCTGGCTATCAGGACGGACGACGCTATCTGTCACATTGATTTTTTTTTTTGCCAAGACAGAGCTTTCTTGTCGCAAAGTTTCTGCCTGAAATAGTGATTTAATAATCGGAATGACAATTTAATAGACACCCACGCTGACGTCTTCATCTTCGCTCCATCTGTGAAGATTCGCGGAGGACCATACAGCGCCTGGTGTTCAGATGCCCAGTATGATCTGGGGGGGATTCTGGTTCAGAAATACTTCTCGAAGTGGAGCCTAGGTTTCATGATTTCGGTGCGGCCTATGTCTGCCTAGGAGTAGTCTCCAGAACGAAGTTCTTAAGTCTATCGGCGGAAGGTCAAGGAGTATGTTCCGCTGCACACTATCAATCGCTCTGATTTTCTAATCGATCACCGTCCACGGTTACATACTCCATACAGCAGCAGGTTACATACTCAGTGCACCATGCGAGGCAGTGGTCCCCATGTGCACGCTTTTTAAAAGCAATATAATGGGTATCCGTGGTGGCCTTTTTGACACGTTCATGGACGTGCCGTGATTCATATCGTGGCGCCCTCTATGTTAAGTGCATTACATAACCGCGGCGAGAAATTGAAAAGCTAAGACGAAATTCAAAATCAAATAGTCGAATCGAAAGATGGTGTATTGCTTTATAGGAAAGTGCGCTGCACTCATTCTGAACAGGCTGAGTGAGCATTTTGGATCGAAGTGAGTCATATTTGCTTCGTGATAAGGCATCCTGTACTAGTGGCCCTCTCTTTAAGAGGTGGGCGGCAATTTAGGGAAGGCTTTGCGTTGAATGTGACTGCATCCATAGATTCGATCTCCTACTGGCTGTCTGCCTACTGGCAATGAGCTGGACATTTGCGCGGATGGAGCGAGCACATTTCAGAGCTGCTTAATCCCGGATAGGGCGCTGAGGATGGCAGTGAAATAGTCTTGAGTGGGCGGAGAATGGTCCAACGGTCATTATAGCGATTGAATCTCTATCTAAAGTCTACGCCCATGTGTTGCAGGCGCGTTCTAGAACTCCAGGATGCGGCTTTCGTCCCGGCGGAAATACAACGGACCAGGTTTTCAATCTATGATAAGTGCTCGAGAATGCTTGGGAGTATGCCAATCCGATTTACAGCTGGTTTGCGAATTTGGAACCGAGTGCCTCGATGTAAATTCTGGAATTGTTCTGCAGGAAATGGTCCTCTTTTGAGGGCCATTCTGTCTCTTTACACACACTGTAGCAGCTTTGTGCGGGTCTTTGTCTTGTCAACTCTCCTTTTCATTTTATATATGGACTGGATGTGGAAGCGTAGCCGAGGCGAGGAATGTTTCACTTCGGGAATGTTGAGGGTGGGCCATTTTCTTTTGCAGATGACTTATTTATCCACCGATCCTCCCAGACGGAACTCAGGCGCGCGCTCGATATGTTTGTGGCGGTATGTGCTGATGCACTGAGTGAAGGTTAACGTCGGCACATCAGTGATCAGGGAAGCAGGTGAGGAGGTTTATGTATCCCTGGATTGGGGAGGAGCAAGGCTGTAAAGCTTTCCTGTAGGATTTGTCAAGCTGGGTCAATTTTGAAACAGCTTGAAGGATCTGTAATGAGGATGGTGGTGTCAAAGCTGTGATTGGAGTTACTCGCTGTGATAGGGTGAGAAACACAGTAGTACGCGAGGAATTCAGTGTTGAGAAGCCGTGATCACTTTAAAGAGAGAGATAGAGAGAGATAGAGAGAGAGAGAGACAGAGAAAGAGAGAGAGACAGAGAAAGAGAGAGAGACAGAGAAAGAGAGAGAGAGACTTCTCCTTAACAACTTGCAATTTAAGTCGGCGATATCTAGAAATATTTTAGCAGTATTATCGACTCCCACTTTTTGGTGGGCTGAGGAGAAGCGACGCAACCACTCATCGACCAGCCTTAAAGAGTTCCAGACGGTTGAAGGAAACTTCTGTCGAGCAGGATACAGGCGTAATCAGGCAATAAAACTTGAAAAATGTCCGACACTTCGCAGATTTGGTCCTAGCACTACAGTCCGAGGTACTTCTACTGTAAATTAACATAAATATGCCACTACTTATGATAAAAATGCTGCCACTTTCAAATGGCACCTCTCGTTGGAAGACCCTTCCTTAAATGACAATCACTCGAGATAGTGTTCTCCTTGACCCCACAGCACCGTCACATAATTCTTTTTAATATCGCACGCCTAGTCACTCATGCGCGAAGCAAAACATAGAATGTCCCAATAAACTTTTGAAGTCCTCCTCCCACCGCTCTCTCACAGAAAATAACCACATTTACGAATACAAAATTCGGAGTTTTTTTTTTATCTCCTCTTAACTTAATTTTCCCTCTCTTTTCTCTTTTCAGGTAAGTTCCCAAGTTCTGGCACTCAATTTATTTCCCTCGTCAGCGGGAGTTGGGGGGAGGAACAGAGAAACCCGCAAAAAAAAAAACTATGTAAGTTAGGTAATAAAAATGTAAATTTTAGTAACCGACCATACCCCGACTATCTATCATTCCAAGGGTAAATTACCACGCAAAATCACCACACACAGGTGATAGACTACCCCTCACGACGGAACTATTCCCGACTTCAGCTGTCACATGGTACGCCATTTCCAAAACCAAAGGTCATTCAATTAATAAGGGCTTCGTGATGGAATCTCTTCTCTGAAAAAGGAAACGAAAAAAGAAAAAGAATACCGAAGACGAACCGGAAACTCTTTGCATAATGAATTCCGAACACACCCTCAGCGGCGATGTGTACATTTTCATTCCCCCCGCCGCGTCGCCGTCGCTGCTCTCTGACGCGGTGCTGCTCTCTACATTTTTATTTTACTTTTATTTGGTAATTACATGGCCGGTGAATGCATAAGGTAAATCTTAGAATTAACGGTATGCTCATAAATATTCCAATGAATGAAGTCACTGCATTCGTTGGCGTGGTGTGAATTTAAGGACCAGGTAATATTTTTCTTTTGTGTTCGCCTTTAGTGCTTAATGTTTAAGGTTTTTGTGAGAGGGGAGGGCGGTAGGAGGGAGCACACACACACGGATCAACATCCAGGACGAATGGTCCCCATGATCCAGTTTCGGTGATTGATGACATTCGGCTGCTTTGACGTCGGAAAGTATGACAAGTGAAAGTGAGACGGCGAAATGATTACTTTTGTGAAAATTAGTTATTTTTCTAGCGAATGCTTTACGCCTGATGGTTTAAACACTCAGGTGGGACGTAGGTACATATCTCAGAAGTGACAGTTTGAGCGCATGGATTGTCCAGGCCACATCCGATAAGGGACAAATTGATGTCGGGGCAATTTGCTGCGTTGTGCTGAACGAAAATGATTTATCAAGCTATACAATTATTTACAGGTATGCTCGTCCACTGGATGTGTATACAGAATGTTTGACTGATCCATTTGTAAGCTGGTTTTGTGCAGTAATTGGTTTATCTTTAAACCAGTGAGAGACTAGAATCCGGTGTGTTCTCGGCTTTCAACCAACATGTTTCTCCATTTAGACTTGTTATTCAGCAGCTACTCAGGGTCGTCACGATAAAACCCCCCTTTTGTCTTCTTTTCCCGAAAGACTTTTCTGACTGTATTGTTTGCGTTCTTTCATTCCAATTGCAGTAGATCTGGCATGGTTTCTTTCTGAGTATGAAGCAAATAAAGCCACGCAAAGAAGCGTAAAGAACCAACATGAATACGTAGGAAGTCGTATGGCTACGTTGAGCATTGAGCGACAAGCGATGGTGAGCAACGGAACGACGTCATTTCTTTCAATCGGTCGTTGCTCAATCGCTTGTTACTCCCTGCTCAACCTAAGGCCTCAACCTAAGTCCCCAACCGCAATGGACGCATTTTAAACCAGAAGTATCGTCAACTTTCAAAGTGCTCCCACTTAAGTAAGCAAAATTGACTGAACAAGGGGAGCGAAGCTGCCATTATGGGCACAGTTTGGTAGGTCGGTAGTTAGTTGTGTGCGCTGACGACTTTATGGGCCTGGCTCCCTTAGACCAACACAGTGTAGCACTTCTGTGTACAGGCTACGTACGTGCATTGGTAGCTCACCCTGGTTCTAGGTGATGCTACAAAGCTGCAGGCAAAATTTACAATTAAATGGCAACATTTCGTGTTAGCTCTTGTGCTTTTTGTTTGTCTGGCGCGACAGTCCGGAGTGTATCTGATCTCCGACCAACAAGATTGGTTCTTGAGTTTGGTGATTGGCTCGGAGTCAAAGATTTTTCGGGTCGGGTCTAGTCTCTGTATTCGCCTTAGACTCACGTGGCTTCATAGTTCGAGCTTGAATCTTCTTCTCTAGATCCTGTCTTTGCGGTGATGTACAACGACCATGAATCCTACGGAGACCGAGACTGAGAGCTTCCTTTTCCCCTTTTTCTTTTGTAAGTGCCTCTACTTTATACAGATGATCACGGTCTTGTTAGCTTGATCTCTCAAAAGGCGGATCTATTACTCAACTGAATGGTTGACAAGAGTTGTTGTGAAAAAGAAGTCACATCAAATGGCGTTGCATTGCCTGTAGTGTCTTGAGACAAACAAGATCTGGCTGAGGTTATTCCGGACCTTGATGAATCGTCATCCTGCTCAATTTGACGGGCTTGGCTGAAAGTGTATTATACATTTCCGCCTTGAAATCGGCGAATAGATGTTGGCTCACATTCCACATGCCAGAGTTATTGCCTGTTGTGTTCTACTTGCATGCGAGATCTTAGACAAGGGGTTTCTGTAGCTTCAGTGCATTGGGCTAAGCCGTCGTTTACTCGTTCTCCATGCATTTGGTTAGCACAGATTAAGCGTGCAACAGACTAATCTGGCCAAGTGTCACTATGGTATCTACCGACCCCAAGTGTTGCATTTCGTCAAAGCGTAACAGCATGACTGAGTGTTCATCAGTTACTGTGTTGTTTTTAACAAACCCGCAAACATACGAGGCAAACACGGGGATGGAATAAATCCTACGCTTGAAGGCATTTTGCGCTAAAACGATTCCGTGGGATTTCAGACATCATCGGAAACGTAAACTCTTGTGGGCAAAGAATAGTAAGCTTTCAAAAGTCTTCGATGAGTCAGAAGTGACAGAATATCTTGAAGGAGTCTTCCACATGGTCCATCCGGTCAGTTGGATCTTCTATGTAACGACATATGTACTTATGTTCAAGACAAGGAGAACATGAATAAACGATGATGAGCAATACATAGGTTTGAAGGGTTCTAACTGATCTTCAGGATTACTGCAGCCTGTATACTTCCATTCATTCAGAATCGTGTCCTTCTTCACACTGCAGGCATCTGACTTTGATGTACCCTTCCAGTCACATTGTACTGCAATCGATACTGACCAGCAAACTATAACACCGTCTGCTCACTATCGAGTTAATGATTGCATCGTCTTTTTGCCACCTTCTCGGGTGACATTGATGCATTGCAACATCCTGTAGTCCTGCTGACTACACACCTTTTTTGCCCGAATTCCATTGAGACCTCGTGAATAGATCAACTTCTGAAGGGAGAGAAGTCCGTCCCCCTGTCTGCACGTTCATAGTAAACTGCATCCAGCCTTGCCGAGGTTGCTCTCACAAAAGTGCTCTGCTCTGTGATTCTTTAGAAACTCTCATTTTTGTGTCTCCCCTTCATTCCACATCTCTCGCCCCTTTCACACCATAGCCAAAAATAAAAGAAAAGCAAACAAAAAAGAGGAAAAAAAAAACAGCAGCAAGCAGCAAACACATTTTTTTTAAGCGAAAAAGTTTCACTCGCTCCGTCTCTCGGTCTCTCTTCGAAGGAGATAAACTTTTATTTGTTCCTGTTTTGCCGACGATGACGACGATGATGTCGAATGATTCGCTTAAGGCCACAACAGGCCCCATCGTCCTCAGCCAAGCAACCGAAGAATGAAAGAAAAAGAATTATCTTTCATTTATCTTCCCGTTCCTGCGTTGTCAGGCCATGATGTGGCGTGCGTTGTGTGTGCCATATCCATCAGAAAGATTGAAAGGAACGCCCGCGAATGATGACGACGCCATAAGTTCGTCCCAGCACACAAACCCACATCCACACAACGAGCTATATTTACACACGAAAGCATAACAACACAGGCACACACATTCATGAGATACATTTTTGGGAAGCCATCACGCCCATCCGAAAAGTTTACTTCTCCCACTGCCGCAAACAACGCGCCGCTCGCCCTCCCGCATGCAATCAATAGGCATTTCCGGCATAGGCGCCATTGCCGGTGTGTACATTTGGGGGATGCCTCTGGCCAGGCTCATCGGAAGAACATCAACATATTGTGCAAACTCTCAAGAGGTCCTCAAAAGCGAAAAAAAAGTCCTCGTCTATAACCCACAAAGGCTGGCAGACAATTTTCCACTTTTCCCTCTCATCGATTGATATTGGAAAAAAAAAAAGAAGAAAATATTGCATCCACCAGAGGGGCGGGTGTGTTTGTTTGTATTGGACAGGTGGGTGGCGGCCGCCGCGGCTGTATTTATTCGAAAACAAAGATTAACGCCACGAGGAGTGCTTTCGGGCACCATGGCAATTTGCCTGGCTTTCAGAGAGAGAGGGAGAGAGCGCGCCCTTTTGAGATCGATGCTTAAATTTTAATTGCGCATTAAAAGCACTTTGACGGGTTTGATTCTGGTTTTATCGGTGAACTGTGGCGGGCAATCGATGCGGATAGGTGCATCACTGTAGCTTTTGAAAGTGATACGAAAATGGTTGAAAAAGAGGTGCCATTTGAAGCAGATTAACTGAGATTTTAAATAAAAAATGCAACAAATTCTTTTGCTGTGGCTATTGGCATTACCTGTTGATGAGTGTTGAACCTACCGAAACAGGAGGTCAACTGGCTGCGGAGTGTGCTTCCTCTGCTGTAAGGTCTCTAGGTTGAAACTACTGTTGAGCTCTAAAAACAGATTAAACAAGGATATCCACTAGAAGTTCCTGTGTCAACAAACTGCTGTTGGTTTTTCTGAAGATAAAGAGATCTTGTGACTTTCCCAACATCTTTCTTGAGAAGATTGTGGAGAATTCACGCCAACACAAGTGACCATTGAATTGGAGGCCGCGTTGTAGCGCTACAGGCTCTAATCAGGTAGAACAGCTTGCTTCACATCTTACTGCCCTGTACTGCGTCCTTACGTCTGCCACGCTGACCTTTCCGTCCTCCTCTTCGACGACTGTCACAAATCGTCCTATTGTCCACTGCTGTGGTTGACTGTTGCTTTCGTAAACGACGACGAGGTTGGGCCGTTCTTGTACCCAGTTGGTGCGAACTTGAAGGCTAAGCAGGTAGTCCTTTGACCACCTCTGTTGCTTGAGATAGCTTTGTGTGCTGGCATCTTCTTAAGCAGCTCATTGGTCTTGGCACTTGTTCTGGTGGTAAAGTAATTGGAGTGGGTCTCCTATTAGGAGGTGCGCGGGTGTAAGTGCTTCGCTATTGGCCTTGAATTGAGGTCCGCTTCTACGTTCTAGGAACGCAGTTAGCAACTCTTCCTACGTCAGCAGGGTGTTTCCTACTGCCCCTTGCTAAAGTCCTTTCGCGGACTCACACAAATGCTAACCGCAGACCGTCGAAATAAGGAGCTCTAGGCGAAGCTGAGCTGACTTTCTTTGCTGCGCATTGGCGAACTGATTCCTTCCCTATTCAGAGTTTCCTCTGAGCTCATACAAAGTTCGTCCCGTTGTCCCTGTGAACTGTCCTTTGAATTATTCGGCGAATGATGGCCTTTTTTTGGCACTCACGAATGACAAAGCTGACTACTTCATGCCCATGGTGCTAAATCGATCGTGCCAGTTGGAGAGGCTTGTTCTTTGAGGCCCTGTTCCATCAAGAAGAAGAAAATGAAGTCTGTCGAGTCCGAAGCCGGGCGACCCTCCTGAAGACTGTTTGTCTAACGATTCTATCCAAAGAGAGCCGCTCAAGTGAGGGACTGGGTAGAAGCGACAACATGGTTTGTGCGAGCAAACTTCAACCAAAGTTCAATGCTTTAAAAAGTATGTACAATGATGTTGCGCTTATTATCCGACATAAAAATCATTATCAGTGCATACAACTCAAGTCGTTTGCAAAATATAGTGACAATGCAGATTGCTTCAATTGTGTGTCTTCTTCTCTCAATCTTCTGCACACTTGAGCTGTCTCAAAGTCTACCCTGAGACGGTTTGACACGTGGTTTCGGCGAGGGACATGCTACACAGCACGCATATCGATGGACCCATTGCATGATGAATTTATCTCTCCTTGGCGCTTATGTGGAGTAACATTAAATCACTTCTCAACGAAGGATCCGTTGCAGCCTTGAAAGACAATATTAAACTTGTAAGCATCGACCAATATCCAGCCAATATGGTCGATTAAGTGACTCAAAATTGGACCACCCCTTATAGACAACTTAAATCGTAGTCGTGGACAATTTTTACTGGAAAGAAACTTTAGAAGTAAATGGCAACCATTGATTGATCAGGTCCAATAAAAATTCTACTCAATTTTGCAATTTTTCTGAGTCCTTTTTTGACAATCAAAAACCAAGCAGTTAAAAAATCACCATTTGAACTATCATCATCATATTCGCGACATTGCCTCTCAGGCTTTTATATGCGAAAACTCTCCAAACCAGATTTCTGATGAAAGTGCAGAATAAAGTTAGTTCAAGTTTATAATCCATAGAGACCTCCAACCCGCTACGGCTCGTGTCAAGAACGAAAACGATACCAGAGAGTTCATCTCATGCTTCATTGCTTCAGGGCCATATAGAGCAACCGGGATATTCAGTGTCTTATATACAGCCACACCTGTGAACATGTCAAAATGCTACACGAACAAAATCTTACTTCAATTCTTAGATTACACCTAACCACGACACTTCCCAGAAAACACCTTCGAAACCCTAATTCCGGACAGAGACCTGTTGTATGGCGGCACTATTCCCTTTAGTAAAGCCATTCGCTTTTACACAGTTGGATACAAGAAGGATGTTGAAGTAGGAAGCTGGGGTTTTTCTCGGAGGGAATCAATCTAATCAATCACTGCAGCGTCTTCCATGCGGAAGTAATGGCGATTAGCGAAGCCCTGTCCTGGCTAAGATGGAAATCCGCCCGCTGTATCTGCATTTTCACTGATAGCCTAGCAGCAATTAAATCCCTGGCATCGCTCTCTCATCATCATCATCATCATCTTCTGACCCGCATGATCCACTAAAGGGGTCGCGGGGGTAAACCACGCACGAGAGATCTCCAGGCAATTCGATCCTAACTCGACTCTAACTCATCAGGAGCTATGCCGAAGCGTAACTCGGCGAGTTTTTGGACTTGGTCCAACCACCTCGTCCTGGGTCTGCCAAGCGGTCGCCTACCTGATGGAATCGCATTCAACGCCCGCCTCGGAAGTCGTGATGATGGGGACATTCGTGCCACATGACCAAACCTCGCGCACTGCCGTGTTTCTCACCATATCCCGGCGAGTAATTCCCACAACAGCACGAAGAAATCTCATCTCAGCAGCTTGCACTCGCGATCTTATTCTTTCGGTCATTACACAAATTTCATGACCATAAATGAGAGTTGGAACAAATACTCAGTTGAAAACCGCTAACTTGGCTTTGATATCAAGCTCGGCCTTTCTGATTACAGAACTACCAAGCTGTGTCAAAACTGACTCAGCTTGATCAATCCTACAGGAAAGCTCAGCATTACTCCTTCCGTCACTCGTGAAAAAGGGACCGAGATAATTAAACTTCTCCACCTGCTTCAATGAGACTCCACTAACATGCAGAGTGCATTGAACAGGCGTTCTGGAAATGACCATAACCTCCGATTTGTCCACGATAACCCTCATTCCAGCATCAGCACATACGTGCGTTGGAGTTCCGTCTGGGAGGATGTGAGTATAACCAAGTCATCTGCAAAAAGAAGATGACTTACCCTCAACTCTCCCAATGTGAAACATTCCTCACCTCGGCTGCGCTGCAACATCCAGTCCATATATACAATGAAAAGGAGAGGTGACAAGACACACCCCTGGTGAAGTCCAACGCCTACGGTGAAAGGTGTTGATTTAGCACCGTTTACCCGAACACAGCTGCTACAGTTTGTATATAGAGACTGAATGGCCCTCAGTAGATAACCATCAATCCTATACTCCTGCAGGACACTCCAGAGGGACTCGGTCATATGCCTTTTCCAAATCTACAAAACAACTGTAGATGGGTTTGGCATACTCCCAAGCCTTCTCAAGTACCATTCTTAGAGTGAAAAGCTGGTCGGTTGTACTTCCGCCGGGACAAAAGCCGCACTGTTCATCCCCCATCCTGGGTTCGACCACAGCTCTAGAACGCGCTTCCAACCCCTTAGCATAGACTTTCCCCTTCTTGAAAAGTGGGACAATCACCCCAGTTTGCCAATCGCCAGGTGTCTCACCGCGTTCCCAGGCAACTTTAATGACACGAGAGAGCCATAAAACTCCCTCTTTACCCATTGCCTTAAGAATTTCTGGCCGGATTTCATCCACACCAGCGGATTTGCCAATTTTTAGCGATTCAATCGGCAAAATGACTTCCTCCACCGTTGGACTATTCTCCGCCCCACTCAAGACTACGGGTCTGTCATCCTCAGTGCCCTGTTCGGGATTGAGTAGCTCCGAAAAGTGCTCGCTCCATCTGCCCAAGATGTCAGTCTCATTGGAAAGCAAACACCCCATCTTTGTATTTGACTCCTTCGATGATGTTGAATTTCCTTCCTCTGAGTCGGCGAATGGTTTACATCGCTCTCTATGAACTCTAAATTAGTAATCGCCTGCCGCGCATCTCTTAACGAGTTATCCGAACAGTTCAACATTCGCCTGTACTGGGTGCAAGGCCATAGAGACATGCCAGTTGATAGTTTCTCTTCTAACATAAGAACCCCTATTACTACCTCCAAGTTACACCTCAATAATCGCTATGCAAAAATCAACACCAGATGGTCGACAGGTAAAAAAGATCAAGCCATCTTATCTCCCTTAAGAGATCCAAAATTACCACTGCAGTGGTTATATTAACCAGGCACTGCCTACTAGGCCTTCGCGCATAAAGTCTAGGTCTATTTTCCGACGACTTTTGCAGAAGTTGCCTAGACGACGAAGAGGAGGAAAACACCCAACACCTCATTTGCAACTGTCCTGCTCTTGCCTCAATGATGAAAGCCACCATATTAATCTCCGGTTGTTCCTCGTCCCCGTCTTTAATTGATTCCGCCTCGAGCCCATCGAGCCCACCGGATCCATCAAACATCTCGGAGACAATAGAATGAGACGTTAACAAACGACGGAGATAGGTCTGTTCTGTCTGTTCTTGGCTGGCATTCAGTGAACAAAAGCCGGTGTTCAAGAAGCCGGCATTCCACTGAAAGTGCATGGCCTTGACCATTTCGGGTACGGTTGGATTTCGACATTTCGCACCTGGCCTGTGGTGGGGACTCGTGTTCGTGGCAATCTTCGACAGTCTAAAGGACCTCAGCAAAATATCAGTCAAAGCGCTAGTCACATTTGCTGAGAAAACCAACTGGCTGTCATAAACCCTCTTTATCTTAATTTTGTTTGAACACCCACGTCGCGGTGCAATGGGCCTACTTTGGCCTAAGTGCCACCTACCTATGTATATACAGCTAGCTGGGGTCTGCAAGGGATGGAATGTCTCATTCACACTAGGAGTCCAAAGTGACTACCATTAAAGCAAGGACAGTTCCTTGCAGACTGGATCTGCTGACGTTAGTTAGTCCGAGTAGTGGTGAACGATGTCCATGACGTATTTGTCGAGTCAACAATGCTGCACCTGCATCTTTTGTGCACCTTTTGTTTCTGCTGCATTCATCTAATAGTTCGGCGGAAGGGTGGCTCAGAAATTGTCATGAGCATCTCAGATCGTGAAGACGTCCAGTGTCCTTAATGTTCTTCACAGTTCACAGCTCACAGTTTTATTGTGTGGGAATTGAACGCCAAGTCTGTCATGTTGTCTTTCACTTCTCCATCTCATTTCAAATGTCTCTGCAAGAAGTTAGAAAACAACTCAAGAAACGATGTACTTTTAATTAAAGTTGTATCATAAAATATTCACACTCGAAGCCCTTAAGATCCATCACGAGTGATCGCGTGTTGGCTCAATTTTATTACGCCACCCTCTAATCGAAACAGGACAGTCGTTCTTTGTCCTTTCATCTGCCTTCCTCCTCCCCCCCACTCAGAGGTAGTATATATTTTGGAGGAAGGAATACCATCGCATCCCACGCCACGTCCGTAACTCAATTAAACTCGTAACTTTTGTGAATTCCATCGATTCCGACCGCCATTACCCTCTTCTTATCCGGTGGCACCTATAAAAACCGAAAACAACAACATCATGGTCGTAAAGTTTTATCCACTTTTCCTTCCTGTCCACCACCACCTCCATCGTGACTCTCTCACGTTGCCGTGTGCATGGTTTTCAGCGACCTGGAAACCATCAAAACCCCATCCGACTACGTTCACAACAACACAAATGTAAGCCTACACAAATAATCTTTCTTCTGCCTTCTATATAACTTTTATGGACGACCACTTCAAAAACCAACCCTGTCATCCGCAAATTCAACCACAAGGGCCCCACCACCCTCCCGCCACGCGCAACATCCACCACATCCCGACTCGACTCACGGGCCGGTCTACCTCTGCTCCATCAGCGAATAATTTAAGAAGACCATTAGACGGTGAGAGGGCTTGGTCTGCTATAGAGGTGGTGGTGGGGTAGGGGGTAGAGGATGCGGCAATCTGAGAAAAGTGAAGCTTCATTTCAGGATAATTGTTTTTGAACGCACGTTGGTCGTAGTCCGTAGTCCGTCCACATGGTCGGAGCTGTCGAGGACAAAACGAGCTGTGCCCCGTGCGGGGAAGGCTGAGGCGAAAAGAAAGCATTATCTCCAGGCTTCGTACAACAAACAATAAAAAAGGAAGAGGGTGAAAAAAAGAAAGAAGAAGAAAGGAACTCCATTGGTGCTACGTTTACTTACCTGCTTCATTATATACAAGGAAGTGCCACAGTTGCTCACCCAGCAACCACCCACTCGGTTCCACGTCCATCCCGTCACGGCTTATGCCTCAAATTCAATTGAGAAACGGCAGTGAGGCAGCAGCGGAGTGGTGCAGAGAAAAGGAAACGCTCCAAACAGATGTCCTTATAAATAATTTAAGGACTGAATAGCTTTAAGCTGTGATGCTTGTGTCTACTCTCGTGGTGGATTGATGCGATCCTCCTCGCTCTCTCATGGCTCATATCCTGTCGTGAAAATCAAAAGTCAAAGGCACACAACAACAAGAAAGGGCCTTTGTCCTGGGCTTCCTTCTCCGTTAACGTCTTCTTCTGCTGCTGCTCCTGCTGTTGCAAGCTTTTCAGCGTTTGCTCGTGTTACTCATTCAGTCGACGATGGCATTTCTTCCTTCCTCAGCATGGGCTGCTACTGCAGCGCTACCGCTGCGCTTATACAAGAGATATTCCGTTTCTTTCTTTTGGTTGTTGTTGCTGCTGTTGTTTGTATTTACTTCTCATTCAGTGCAGAATGATGGTGGAAGGGGAACGGTGTGTATTTAGACAGTTGCAGGATAGGCGCGTCCTAGTTTGTATTCCGCATTCCTACTTGATCTAGGATACGCGCCCCATAGTTGTCGTCGTTCGTCCTTCTTCTCCTTCATTTCCTCCTGCACCTTACCCCTCGTCCACCTCCTCCGCCCCCTCGCCACTTGCATCGTCGTGAATTGCGTTTTAAATATTTCATGGGAAGTTCTTTTATTTTCTATTTTTTGTTTAGCGTTTGCTTTTTTTTTTTTCTCCTTGCAGCCAGCTTTCTCTGCCGCAAGTTGTGTGTGTTTGTTTTGCATTGCATCCTCCGCCGCCCATTCAGCTCCTCTCTGATTACCCGTACGTCAATGCAGATCCTTGCATCTTTCAGCCGATGGGGCTGGTGGCTTCCAATGGATGTTTTGGATGGTGTCCTTCTTCTTTTTCTTTTTTTTTTCTTTTTTTTTTCCTCCGTTTCTATAGCGCACAACTGTTTGCTGTTATTGCTTCTGCCGAGTGTCCCTGTTGTGAAAGCCACTGTGACTCCATCTGAGAATGGGCGGAATATATTCGGTGGATCCCATACGAATGATGAGCAAATAACTCAAGCAATTGGCTGGGAACTCATTGCAAACTTTTGCAATAAACCATTAAGGGTGTGTGTGCGAAAATTCAATTTACCGGCAAATGTGTTCCCGAGACAATTTCTCAGTTTTCACAGTTTTCACAGTTTTGTAGTTTTAGCCGTTTAATGGATGGGATTGACAGGGTGTGCGGCGGCTGGCTCACGTAACTTTTCAGCGGATGCAATTGGAAGTGCACTTAAATGGGAAAGTTTAACTTGAGCGATTGCATCCCCGGGGGTTATAGTCGCATGATTAATTTAGGTTTCAGGACAAGCGCCAGCAACTCTTGAGGAGAGTACCACACAAGTGCTTAAGGAAATTACGAACTGACGTCGTTTATCTGATGGAATTCATGTGATGGCGAGGGTTCTCATTATTGCCACTTGCAGCGTGAACTCGAACATTGTATTGATGACCTGAGTTGTTCTCATGTGTTGTGAATGCATGGAGTTTGGGGCGAAGTGACAGAAGTCTGGGGCGAGGCAATGGGCGGCTCTAGGTGCCCAATTCAACTCTGTCGTTGATCAGTGTCATGTTCGATCTTCATTTCAACGCGTTTCACAGTTGATCGAGCCTACGAGTTAGTTTACCAGAGATACAATTTTTAGAGAAGGTGACTCTAACGAAGGATTTATCGCGTTTTGGAGTGCTTCACCGTGGGGTAGGGGCCAACGTCAAGGGCTCTGGTCCTGATACGATTTATTTAATTCGCGGCTCCACCCCTTTCAGTCACAGACAATACTCAAGGAGCATAGAAAAAGCTTCTCAAACATCATCGTTCGGAGTCAGGCTACAGTTTTAGGTCCCATCCACTCGTGATAGATCAATAGCACGCGCAGCTCAAGTGCTAGTTCCGGCCTTATTGTGCCAACCATATTAATATTATTAGAGTGTGTCAATGAGTGCTCTTCGGATTAAAGATGCGGGTCCAGCTGGTCCAAGTTCTAAGTGCATAGCAGCTGAAGACTTTTGTCATTCGGATTGAGTTGCAGAGAGGATGCATGGCAGAGTCCGTCCTTGTGCGCATAAGTCTCTGTCCAAGAACAGCCCTAAGGGTGAGCTGATGAGCATTTTTGGTGTGAGGACAATTTGGGGCAATGCAATTGGCCAACAACCTTAAGCAGTGTTTGTTGAAACAGCAATAAGGTGGTGAACAGCAATAAGGTGGGGAACAGCAATATGTTGGTCACTCTTCGATACTATATACAACGTGCAAACAGATCTTCGCGGCAGCCCTCCAAATATGGACGTTACACTCAAACTTGAGGCGTATAATTTACGTCGATGCACCAATCGACAACGCCAATGCAACTGCTACTATGGGCCGTATATCTTCCTCTTCTAGTTGTACTGCAATCCGGGGTGGACCTGGGCTTCTGTTAACAAGCTGGCACGATCTTTAGCCAGCTGCCTCTAATTTCGCGAGCCAAGTTGGTTTAGGTCCTTCTCCACTTGTGTGCTCCATCGGTTCCGTGGGCGTCCTCTACGGCGTTGTCTTACTGGTTCGGAGTCGAAGACACTTCGGGCTGGAGCAGTGTTGTCTATGCGCTCTACATGACCTAGCCATCTTGGGCGTTGAATCCGTTGACGCCTGACAAGGCTCATGTCGCTGTATAATTCATGGTTGAATGGTCTTGTTCAAAAACCATCAATGCAAACAGGACCAAAGATGGAGAGCAGAACTTTTCTCTGGAAAAGACCAAGGATTCCTCATCTGCTCTGGAGGTTGTCAAGGCTTCTGCGCAATAGAGCTGGACAGGGATGATCAGGGTCTTATATAGAGTTAGCTTGATCCTTCGAGAGAGGCTCTGCTACTAAATTGTTTCTTGAGCCCAAAGAAACAGCGATTGGCAAGAGTTATTCTGCGTTTAGTTTTGGAACTGATGCTATTCGTACTGTTTACTTGGGGGCCGAGGTAGACGAAGTCCTTAACAACCTCGAAGTTAAAGCTGCATACGGTGACGTTCTGGCCGAGTCGTCGATGTTGTGCGTCCTTTCTCGATGACAGCATGTACTTCGTTTTGTCCTCGTTCACTGCTAAACCCATTTTCGCCGCCTCCGTTGCAATACCAGCAAACGCTTCATTACCGGCTCGCTGTGTTCGACCAATCGCGTCAATGTCGTCCGCGTATGCTAGCAATGGTACGGACTTTTGGAAGATCGTGGCTCTTTGTGACGAGTGAGTTTTGCACTACCTTTTCAAGTATGATGTTAAAATAATCACATGACGGCGCTTCGCCTTGCCTGAAACCTTTTTTGACACTGAAGATCTCAGTGAGTTCAGTTCCGACCTTGATGGAGCGGCAGGAGTTCTCCATCGTCATGCTGCACTAGTTTGGTAGGAATGTCAAAACTAGACATGGCACTGTATAGTTCGCCTCTATGCACGCTGCCATGTGCGGCCTTGAAATCGACGAATAGGTGGTGGGTGGGTGTCGATCTGCATCTCTTAAGTCATTTAGAGGACCTGCCGTAGTGTGGTCGATGGTGGACTTCCCCGGCCTGTAACCGCGCTGATAAGGACCTATCAGGTTATTCACGAATGTTTTAAAGCACTCACACACAACGGCCGAGAAGATCTTGTAAGCGATGTTTAGGAGACTTATCCATCGGTAGTTGGCGCAGTTGAAGGGGGTCTCCTTTTTTGTGGATTGGGCAGATGATACTGAGGTTTCACTCATCGGAAGATGTGTTGGTGCATGTACCCTACCATCTCATCTCCAGCTGCTTTAAAAAGCAGCTTTGTTCGACTTTAGTCGCGATATCGCTATCTTGACTTCGTCTAGGGCGGGGGGACGGAATTCTCTTATATCATAGTCCATCGTGTGGAGTGGAACATTCTGCCTGACAGCGGTATTGGTGTCTTCCTCGCCGTTTAACAGTCTACAGAAGTGATCTTTCCAGATTCGTAGTATCGACTGCGGCTCTATTACTAATTGCCCCTCTTCGCCCCCACAGGAGATGCAAATTGCAGAAGGAAGAACATAATATTTCTGCACCATATGAGAAAACCTTAACATTACGCACCGTTTTTGACGATCTCAAATGTGGTCATTCTAAGTGTTGTTCTGATTCACTTACCAACCACGAGTCACCATTCCTGGATAATGACTGTTTAGAAGGTTCGCCTAGATAGCAGTAGACTGCGTAAGATTTAGAAGCATTCAGTTGCCTACTGTAGCTTAGATCTTGTGCCTTCCATCGGTGACGGTCCTGGGCAAGCTGTCATCAAGACCAAGTTGTCTTACGTCCGCAATTAATTGGTCTTTATATCGAAGGATCGGTCTCCCACTCCTCGAGCCAGGAAACAGGGATTCGAAGATCCTCTTAGTTGGAGCATTGGTGTCCATGGGCTCGATGTGGCCAAATTATTGTAGTACATCCAATTACAGCTCGTAGAGGTCGCGATTAGGTCTTCTCCTCCATTCACCTTTTGTTGCCAATCGGCAGCTGTGCGTGTGCGTACCTAGCTTCCTGCGTCCCTTTCGAATGTTGACTAAATCCGGTCGCCACCATGGAGGTTCTGGTTTCCCCCATGCTTTGCTGATGGGACAGGAGTTGACTCAGGATATCAGTGAGTTTCTCTCATTCCCATGCGAAAAGGAATACCAATTGGGACAAATATAGAGAGACTGTCAGCAATCGTAAGTGCTTCCACTTCTTCCAACAGCCACATCTAATGCCGACGACTCTGATCGTGAGGTATTGGTATTTCAGTGCGATGAACTCCCGGCAGTTTGATGTCAGGTGTCAGAGGAGTGGGGCTGATGTCGTTAAAAGCCACCAAGATGTCAATGAAGGCTTCGATTGTATTTGTCCTAAAATGTGTTCATTTATCGATGCAGTATGTGTCGATTTCTCTTAGAATCGAGTGTGTTGGGAGCATGATTTTTTTGGATAGATCACTGCATGCTGCAAGCGATGATGCATGTTAATAAGTCTTTTCAACGTTGTCAGGAGAAAGGATGAAAGCTAATAGACCTCAAGTCCTTAGCGTACTAGGAGAGGAATACTACTTTGACTTGCCTTCAGTTTTGATGTACATACATGTGTACGAGTTCCATAGCAGTGCCGTCGGTATAAACCCGTTCAGGGCAGAGGAACGCTTGGAGCTTAGACTTCTTCAATTCATGAATAATTTCAATAAAATATCCATCCTCATTCATCTGATCAACACTTATTCCTAAAACCAGAAAGATCCAAACCTAACCAAACAGTCAACGCATCAACTATAGAGCGGACTCCTTGAAGTGGAACACTTACCGAAAATGATGTCATGCTGAAGAACGTCACAAAAATACATACATCACCCGGCCAGTAACCAGAGTTAATATCCTCGACAAAATCCTTAACAACTCTCTTCAGCAAAACTAAATTGCTTGTAGCCCAGATGAAATTGCTCATTTCAGTGACTGACCTAAATAAACAATTACACAAGTATCATTCCGGGAGAAGGTAACATTTTATCGACAAACATGACATGCACCGACGAAGGATGGAGGCGAGCAGGCGAGCAGGAAGCGACGGGCCAGGCAAACGTCCTCAGGCTGAAGCAATTTCTCAAGAACTCAAGAGTTCAACAGCTCGACACACACTCTCCTCCACTCCCTCGCACACAAAGGCATGGTGCGCATTCACGGAATTATGGATCCTTTCGATTGACCTTAAGATGGAAATAGATTCAATCAATTACATGCGTCACAGTGCTGTCACAACCTGGAGCTGTCTAGACGAATCCTCTAGACACAATTTTGGTTGTCATCTGATTTTTTGGATGATGTGGTGGTGGTTCTGTGCACGCAACCATCATTGAACACACAATAGCCCACAGCCGACAAGGACGGGGTAGAGTACCCGTACTCCTCCTCTCACATGGCGGGCGCAACTCATGCGGCGGTGCACACAAATCCATTCCATCCATTCCATGCTCGTCATGGCAAATACGATGATGAATCGTCGTTTCCCCAAAGGACATGCAATGGAAACAGTTTTTCCGCTGTTTTAAGCCCTTAATACGAGATGTGCACACACATACACTAATCCTTGTCGTATTATTCTAAACGGATGGGAAATAATGTTTTTAGTAGTTTGTCGGTGGGGCTGACGGATTAAAATTATGCACGCTCTGTGGGATGACTATGACACTGGGGAGTGGGACTCATGTTGACACAGAGTCATTTTGAATTCGTTTCAATCACCTGTCGCTGGGGACGTACAGGCGGCACACAGCCAACCATAGCTGTGCATATGCATTAGCTCATGTGCAAGGACACATACAACAAAACTTAATTATGTTGAGATTTCAATTTTCCATTCGTTGAGCACAAAGGATGCGACAGCTAGTTGGGAAGGTCTAGCAGTGCCACTGCTACGGTTGCGCGAGGGCTTTCGCATGGGAAGGAGTGCAATTTGGTAAATTGTCAATTGTTTGGACGTGAGTGAGTGCTGAAGGATGTCCTTTGAAAGGAGGTGATGACATTTTTCGGTGTCTCTCAGCGACTTGAAGCGACTAGGATGTGTTTAGTGCAACTTGTTTCCACTGTACAATATTAAATGGAGCTGATCTAATGAATACGGGCTCAGTTGGGAGATTGTTGTAGTTGAGAGCTGTGCAGTCGCAGATACCACCAGATATTCGGCAGTTTAGCTTGAAACGGATACATGAACCAACGGTCGGTAAAAAGTTCGTAGAGAAAAAATGACGTCTGCAGGAACACATGGCCTACTAGATCTGGATACGTTGCATGGTCTTCTGGTGATCCATATGTAAAGTATAATATCTTAAGGAATTTTGAACGGCGGAACTAAAGCCAGGCTGCCATCAAGTCTCTGGACTTTGGATTAAAGACATTATAACCTCCAAATTGTGGAGTGGTGGCCCGTGGCGTTGTGGGTATGTGCGTCGACTCCTACGCACTTGGACCTACCTGTCTAGGTTGGATTCCTGGTACGACAAGAAATACTTTTCACGGCCCCACCTCTTTCGAGTCACTGACAATGCTCAAAGAGTATAACTGTCTAGAAAAAGCTCTTCAAACTTGACCGTTCGGAGTAGCCATAAAATTGTAGGTCCCTTCCACTCGTGGTAGAACAATAGCACGCACAACACGAGTGGTTGCTGAGAAGCTAGCCCCTGGCATTCTACGGGCTGTAGCGCCACCCATATTAATATTTTTCTCCAAAATGGTAATAAGCTTTTGTTCAAATCTAGACGAGGTGGTTGTATGGATTGCGTAGGCACACTACTACTCTCCCCTTCACTACTGAAGAAGAATTCTAGAGGTTCGGCTCATCCCTCCCTTAATGATTGTGACTACAATATATCACACAAGCTCCAAATCCCTAAACAGACCTAATATTCATAATACTGCGTGTGGTAGGCGTCATTACAACACACTCTTTGCTGGGAGAGCATGCTACAATGCTAGAAAGCCCACTCGATTGACTTGTGAAGTTCCATGTATGAGGAGGAAGTTGAGAGGATTTCTCGCATTCTGTCTCCCGAGTTTCGGAATCCTAGAAGTCCCCTTAATTAACGATCTTCATCACTTCGTTGTAAATACGAGCCAGTTTCTTATCGGAATTTGTTAGATTTGGCCTCAAATGGCAGCTAGGCCTACCTATGCTTTCTGTACATCTGCGGTTCTGAACTCCTACGTGCATGCAGTGCATCTGACGACATCTAAATTTCCATTTTTTTAAAGCTTTTTTCTGTTTCATCGTTCAACTCGCACAGCGGCTTAACTAGGCCTACCTACGACTTCTGTACACCTGTGGCTATGTGTTCCGACGTCCTGGTTCATCTTCCAATTGAGATTCAGAATTTGTTGGACTTGCCCTCAAACGGCAACTAGAACTATAGTACTTCTTGTCCTCTACTCTCAGGGAGTCATACCACGGACAGATCTTATCAAAATTAGACTTCTAATTTATCACGCGGAGGCTTCAACATGCGCTAAATTCGTCGCTAGATTTTGTAGTGTGTAGGCAAGGGAGGTGCTGGCTTTTTGAATTCGGCTTGAATTTGACTGCAAAACATGGCATCAACTCAATTTTTTTTTACCGCTCAAGAAATAAAAAATCTACAGTCTTCAAATAAAATATTGCAGCTATTAAAAAAAAAACACAAAAACATGCACAACAAATCTGTCAAACCAATTGCCAACAGAGACATTGCAAAATGTTTCTAGTAGTTCATGTGTGCTGTTTTAAACGTTTGAAAATTAACATACAAAATTTTTGTTCATTTAATAAAGTTAATTGGACAAATTTTTGAAATGGTAAGTTGAACAAATAAAAATACACTAAAGACTCGAGAAAGTTAAGTATACGGAAAAGTTAAGTAGGTTTCAGTCTCCGTTGGTTTCTCTAAAAAGTAAAGTTTTGTCTTGACTTTTCCAAGCCATTTATGTTTGTAGCTTATATTTTATATACACATACATACATATGCGCCGGAGCGGGGATCGTCTTCAATGCTCTCTCTGCGTCTCCTGAACTCACTTGATCACTTTTGCACAGTTGATAATCAAGGTACGGGACCCTGGTAAACAGCCACCATCTCTTCATGAATAGTTTTTTGACTTTTTCCTTGCTTAGTGAGAAATTTAATTACAGCGCGATGCTCAATTTTCATCATCATCGTCTCAGTTGCCATTATGATTATGTTTAACTAGAGATAAAACGCGAATTAATAATCACATTTATATGAAATTTTACATGAATGCACTAATATAATAGTATTACTTGATAAATAAGTCAATTTATATATACAACCACAGCTTCACCCTGATACCGAGAATATATTGAACGCCCCTCATATCTGTTCACTGTTCTTAGAATCCGACAACAGTCTTCAGTGCGTGATTGGATGTGAATTCAACAATGTCAGCAGGAAGGACATAAATAAAAAAGGTTATCAATAGCCAAAAAATGCAGCTTTTTAAAGAAAATAGAAAAATGCTTGGCTAATCGATTGGTCATGGATTTTCATGCTTCTGGAGCTATCTCAAAATTCAATTTCAAAAATTGAAAAAAAAAAACAAACATTTATGCTGCTGGGTGGAAGAAATGAAGAAGACAACCTTACATAAGCCAGAAAACGTGGGTATGAAGAAGCAAATGTACAAATGGTTCTCAGACGAAAGAAACTATCCAATAAGTGGTTTTATTTTGAAAGCTAAGGCGAAGGACATTTTTGTTCAAATCTAGTCAAGGCTGGTTTGTCAATTTCAAGCGCCGGTGAGGAATACGCTATCTTAAGGTGTGCGGTGAAATTTTATCTAGCATCACATCAACAGTCACCCAATTTTTTCATGCTTTGCCGCTAAATGCATGAAATGGTAATTACAAAGGAACAACTGTACAACGCTGATGAATACAGCCTTTTTTCCGATGGCTTCCTGATAAAACCTACGTTGCTTCTTACATTCACATGTCTTGGAAAAGTTAAGAATTCGCAATAGTTAAACAGCCCAAAAACAAAATGCTGAACTTTTTCGAGTCTCTACTGTAATACAATTTTGTACGATGCGTTTTATTATGTGTTTGAATGACAAATGTCATGAAAACTCTCCAGTAGTGGAATTGTTTACGTTCCCAATACATTTTTTTTTTTTAAATATGCACTTTTTCTTATGCTTCGCGGACAGAAAATTAGCTGTACCCTTTTTGCTCATTTCGGAGTTATTCGGAATTGTGATTTCAGCCTTTGGTATTACATGTCCCCTTCAGTTCATAAAGTGTACTGTAGTAAAACATGCTACTGAAATACTGGGTGCTGCATTACTTCCAATGGGACAGACAACTCACAGAAGAGGTGGAACGTTTTGCGCTCCAAAAGTATGGAGGATACATTACTTTCTGTTTCAAGTGATTGCCGATTGTGGATGATTCTGTATTATTTGAATTAATTTAATCTGAATTTATTACCCCCACTAACGCCAGCACCCAACACACCCACAAGTTGCAGAAAAAAAACATTTTAGAAATCTTAAGAAGCTGCCTTGCTCAAAATGAGCCTAGTTATGCTGAAGCGGTTTGAAGATTATCTAAATGATAGAAAGTACAGAGTTAAAATCATGGGTGAATACAGCAAAAAATAGTATGTTAGTATGCGGTTCCACAAGGATCTACATTAGGACTCCTACTATTTATTATACCATTGAGTGATCTCTTTGAAGTCTTTAAACATAGCAAAGCCTATGGATATGCAGACAACATAGCACTCATAGTCTGTCATGGATATGTGGCGGTAGAAGAAATTGTTATGCAACAGGAATTAAACGCTGTTACATCATGGTGTCATGATCATGGATTGATTATGAGTGCTAAAAAGACGGCTGTCTAAAGTTTATCGATAACGTATCGACTTACAAGTATCTTGGCGTGTCAATTTTAAATGGAATTCTCACATAAACGCGCTTACAATAAAATTACGATGTAGTCCATATGCGCTATTTCAGCTATGTCATCATTGTCCACCAGAGATCTTTCACGCGCTTCTTGGATACTTTTCGCAGACGATCCGTGTGTCATCTTCAAAAAAAAAAGGCTCACGTCTTGCTGTATCATTTCACAGCACAGCCATGGTCTGGATATGTGGATTTGAACGCAGAGAATGGATATTTGCATTGTTCGGATCGTCGAAGGTGCCGAAGTGTATCGTCTCCCATTTCGGAACAGGCCGTATACTTCTCTAAACGGATTATGTTGTCGCCGCACCGTGGTGTAGTGGCTAAGTGCGAGGACTTCAATGTTGATGTTTTTGTTTCTCTGCCGGAGACAACAACTTCGTATTTCAGGGCACTACATTCTCTGAAATACTGACAGTGTATGATTTTCATCTGTACCACGTTTTCTTGCTCAGGAGAAGAAGAAGATACACCAAATACGGGAGCCTTGATCATAAAATTCCTTTAAGCGTATTCAGAAATTGTCAAGAAACGTATACTCAACAGAGTATAGTATCATTGCGCAACGCATTCACATCTGCAAACGACCATTGTCCAATTCTGCATTAGACAACTGGTTAAAGATTGCTGGTGCGGCTCAACCACCCTCATTCAGTTTCCCGTCAAATGAACATACCAACAACGCATGGATAACAGACTGCTATCAAATCAACGCCTCGCTGCACGCACGTCGTCGGAAAACTATTAAAAACGAAGCCGCACACACTGCAAAATGCGCACAAACAATGGACACCATGTGCTCGGCAAAAAAATAGAAAAAAAGAAATAAAAACAAAAAAAGGACATCAACTGAATAAAAGAATAATAAGAGGGTGCCAGTTTAGAAGCGAGCAAGCGTTTTCTCAGCTCTATCGACACAAAAGAACTGAACTTTTATTCTACGACGAGATATAACGAATTCCATACACACACGCTCTGCATAGTGACACTCCCATTTGCGAACGACTGCGGTGAGCGTGAAAGCAGGGGAAAAAAAGGACACCCAACGACGACAGCCGGCGATTTCTGTTTTCCTCAGCGTTCTGTGACAAACAAGATAGCGTCCTTGGCAAATACATATGTTGCTGCAGGAATGGAGTCGGTGCTGATTTTGGAGTGTTAATTGTTGTGGGACTTTATTTTTTCCTGCTCGGAGGGAAGCAGATAACAGCTTTAATGTAATCGGCTTTTGTCCAAATTGCGACTGGTGTTGCCTATTCAAGCTAACATTTTTTGAAAGCTGGAATTTGGACATGGAATTGGAAATAATAACGAATAAAAGCAGATTGGTGGCCCGTGGCGTTGTGGGTATGTGCGTCGACTCCTACGCACTTGGACCTACCTGTCTGGGTTCGATTCCTGGTACGACAAGAAATACTTTTCACGACCCCACCTCTTTCGAGTCATTGACAATGCTCAAGGAGTATAACTGTCTAGATAAAAGCTTCTCAAACATGGCCGTTCGGAGTCGGCGTAAAATTGTAGGTCCCTTCCACTCGTGATAGAACAATAGCACGCACAACACGAGTGGTTGCTAAGAAGCTAGGCCCTGGCCCTCTACGGGCTGTAGCGCCACCCATATTATTATATTATTATTATTAAAAGCAGGTTTCATTTTACAATTAGTAAAATATCAGCGTCTGCAGGTGGGAAAGCTCAAGTCCACAGTGGACAAGCTTCCAGTTCACTAAATAAATGATGGTTTTCACCAAGGCTCCATGTTTTGTTCCACACTTTTTCTCATATACTCTACTTCTATAACCGCTTCCTTAGTGATGAATGATTATAGAGCGCTCTCAGCTGTGCATGACTCAAGATCTTGACCTTCGGCTGCATTTTTTATGCGGCACCATAAACAACTGTATACGTCGTATGGTTGATGTTATTTAAGGAAACTGCTTCTTTTCAGGCAACGCCAGATAATACGTGATCGTGAATGATGGATGAAGAGGACATGGAAAGTTCGCTCTGATGTCTCGCACATACAAATTCCTAGGTGATTTAAGCGCAACTCATACCACTTCATCGGCAGCTCCGAATGGTTCCCCACCAATGTGTAATATATCGCATTGGCCATACTATGCACCAGTTGGGACTAAGTACAACTTAACAGCCACAGCTACCTAACCAAACGTATACATTGAATTCCATGGTAAAAGATTCAGTGTCACAGAAAGTGCGGTCCTACGTCTTGCAACAACTATAGAGGGTAATGTCGCCTCTAAGCATCGTGCCCAGCGTACTGTGTGAACGTGTAAAGCCAGTTTTGCACCCACTAATCGGTAGATCGACTATAGACCAAATTTTCACACTAAGGCAAATTTTGAAGAGCACTAGTGAGTTTCAAATACGGATCACATTTTTTGTCGATTTTAAAGCCGCATACGACACCATTGACCGCAAGGAGCTCTTCGATGAAATGGCCGAATTTGGGATCCCGGGAAAATTGGTCCGGTTGTGTCGGACCATACTAACACAGGCGCGATCCACCGTGCAGTTCGGTTGAATAATCTCTCAGCCATTCGAAATCTGCACCGGATTTCGAAAAGAACATGCACTGTTGTGGGAAATCCTCAAACTGGCACCGGAGAAGATACGTGGGGCTGTATATACGGAAGGCACTATCTTCTACAGGTCAGTCCAACATTTGGGTTACGCAGATGACACGGACATCGTGGCGCGTTACCAACGTGCTGCAGTCGAGGTTTGCAGAACAGGCAAAACGAGCTGGTCTTAAGGTCACTGAGAATAAGACAAAACATAATGGTTCCGCTTCACACCCCCTGGGGCAAAACACCACGATCGACAGATTCAGTTTTGAGGTAGTGAGGGAGTCTGAACGTGAACTCCACAAACGACATCCTAGTATAGATTCGACGTAGAATCGTCCACGGCAACCAGTTGCACATCGGATTTTCCAACCAATTTGAATCTAAACATGCACTACAAAACCCTTAATATGTCAGTCTGTCTGTCAGCTGGACGATAAGCCGATGGGTAGAGTCGATTCTTGATGCCTTTGGGATCAAAAATGTCTGCGTTGGCTGGGTGAGCAAAATTATTGAAGGAGAAAACAGTACATCGAGCGTATAGATCTCATAAATAGAATGCATATTGCAGCAACAGAAGTGGAATACCGGATGATGTTGCGTGAACTGTATGAGGGGTACAATCATGCTCTACCATCATGTGGGAAAAATCCGTAGTTTGCACTGGCTTGAGCGCATCGAGCACACGGACAGCAATGTTCCATCAAAGTATGTCTTCGAAACCGAGCCTCTTTGAGAAGGAGAGGAACACTGAACTTCCGGTGTAAAGACGAAGTCATCGCAAGACAGCTTGGCCTTGATGACTGGAAACAGAGTGCCCGTCGCCGATATAAGGCAGCTATATGCTCCTGCAGAGCAGTCTGTCTCATTAAAGGGCACTGCCCTTTGGGAGGATATGCAAGGTGACGTAATGCCCTCACGACAGAAGCTGTATGGATATAGAGACCATGCCAGGTCTTCTATGTACCTGCCCGCCTTCTAGAAGGCAACTTCTCCAACATTCTCACGAACACAACCGATCTCTATCGATAATCAGCATGACTACGTGGTAATCTTCATGGTTCCCCACGGGTGGATTGTGGGACAATTCTACTTCAATCCAGTATGACAAGGCATTGGACCATATCTTCTTTATCCTCCAAAGCCACCATAGTCTACCCATCTTCTGGAGCCTAGCCGTAGGCATTTAACGAGTTCTCCAACGTGCTCGAGTGCTGCTACGAAGACCAACAAGTTGAGTCAATTGAACTTTACATTTCTGAAAGATATATACTGCGAGTGTATGTTCATTATGTTCAGTGACCGCCATGTTCCACTAAAGGGGTCGCTGGGACAAGGCATCTGTCTGCTATTCATCAGGAGTTATACCCAAGCTTTTTCTACTTGTTCCAGCACCTCGTCCTGGGTCTGCCAAGCGGTCGCGTACCTGGTCCACCGCGTGTCTTTCTTTTTCTAAGAACGATTTTAAACATGAGGCATTCAGCTCGATCTCGTCCCAATAATGCATCTCTTGAAAGAAGTGTTTGCCCCTGAAACTGCACCCTTTTCTGTTCTAGGAGTGGACACTTGCAGAGCAGATGACGAGGAGATTCTTCTTCTGCCAAGACGTTATCCATGTGTGTCTATATCACAGAGCCCACTAGTCACGCCAACTATCATGCCACTCGATCCGACCTACAACACCTGCTTGCAGCGAATTCAAGTCCCCACCCACTCAACCCAACGAAATGCCAACAACATCCCTCTAGACAAAACATTCACACCAAGCCACGCCGTAATATTTGAATAAAAGTGTTAACCCAACAAGCTGTCCCCCACAGCCAGTGATAATGAATTTTGATGTCAAATTCGCCATTCGTCTCCTGTCACCCATGACATCTGCCACATGCTCCCAGGAGCACCCGGATCCCATCATCCATTCACGTCAGTTTTTCCTCAAAAAAAAAAAAAACCCAACAAAAGCGATTTCAAATAAAAAAAAAAAACTAGTCAAGTCGTCTTTTGCTCCACACACTCCCCCGTCGATTTAATTGATGGCGAATTCTTTAGTTCCTCTGCCCCAGTGAGCCGAGATTCATGTCGATGTGGCACTGTGCTCAGCACACACAATTGTGAGTGCACCCGAGCGCATATGCCATTCCATTAGTATGCCCCAGAAAATTTAATTAAAATCGATTACAAGCCAACAAAACTTTCGTTGTATTTCCCGAGGCAACCGACATGCCAAGGGAACACCCTGCCGAGGGTTTTGAGGCCATCCCAGCACAACCGCTCATTCAAAACCGACATGATGTTCGATGCCATGTGGTTATTGTATGCGCTGCATACTCTCCCGCTCACACAGGGCGGCACACCCACTTCTGGCACTTGCCACAGCAAAGTTTATTGAAAAAAATCCTTTGCAAAGGTGCGCACAGCACAATTCATTCGATTTTGTAACCAAAAATAGTTTTTAAAAAAAAAAAAAAAACACTCATGTGCCGGGAAGGAAAGGACGTTCATAAGAACAGCGACAAAAACAATGCCAGCAGTAATTGGTTGGAGATTGAGTGTCCTACATTGGTCTCATAATTACACAGCCGGCACTCGGCAACGTCCTCTCGCCATTTGCTTGCGACCGGATGCTCAGTTTTCAATTGAAAATGCTGGCAGCTCTGTTTTCTTTTGGTTGTGAATTGTGATTCCAGTAATCATCGATATGGAAGGGTAGTTCATAACCACTATCCTCGGGGGACTGAGAAAATTGTTCGAAAGAGCACTCCGCACTGAGGCCCAAACACTGCACAGGTGACATGGGGGGACTTCTGTGGGGTCTCGTGAATGGAGTGTAATGGATCCATTTCGAATTTCATAAAAGGGATTAAGGGATTTTTTTTCCTCGAAAATCTCTGCTGAATGCTCGGCTTAGGTTTTTTTTTTGGTAATACGCTGTTCGAGTGTTATGCATTTTATCTCATGGGCTGTCGCTGTGAAGTCACTTGATTCTGGGACTGAGGGGGTGGGATTCTGAAAGAAGGCCCTGGGCTCACATGATCATTTGAGGTGTCCACTGTTTGTGCTCTCATGTCGCATGTATCTCTGCGATGAAGTCACACTTCTGGTTGAATGGAAAAGTACGCTTATGGGACTACGTCTACTTAGTCGCTGCCAAAAAATTCCCAGAACATTGCAGCGTCTTGCAGACCACTCTTGTGACTCAAATGGAATATACTGTCCACCAGCGTTTACAGACAGTCAGGCAGTCATTAAGAGGCATCTTATCGACATAATCGACCACCTTGTTCGCTCTTCGCCTTACTGTTGATCGTTGCAAGATGCAGTGGCACCGAGACGCGTCGTAATGTAGATAAATATCCACTACAACGCAGAAATCAAAATATAGAAAAAATTTAGCGATAAATCGGGTACAAGCTGCTGAATGAGATTTCTCCGTGCTGTTGTGGGAATTACTCGCCGGGATAGGGTGAGAAACACGGCAGTGCGCTAGGAACTCAACATTGAGCAGTTGCTTCTTCGAACGGAATGGACTATGCTTCGGTGGTTTGGTCACGTGGCACGAATGTCCCCATCAGCACGACTTCCGAGGCGGGCGTTGAATGCGATTCCATCAGGTAGGCGACCGCTTGGCAGACCCAGGACGAGGTGGTTGGACCAAGTCCAAAACTCGCCGGGTTACGCTTGCACATAGCTCCTGTTGAGTTAGAGCCGATGGCGGAGGATCGAGTTGCCTGGAGATCTCTCGTGCGTGGTTTACCCCCGCGACCCCTTTAGTGGATCATGCGGGTCAGAAGATGATGATGATCGGGTACAATTTTTCCACAGGCATCGTTGAAACAGGAAGGTTTCCAGCAGTCGCTACTAAAGTGACGATAGAGGCGGACAGTAGCATGGAAGCTCTGCGAAGAAGTGTTTTCTTAGGAACTGCTTTCTTTACTTTGCTAGGGCTTGGTACTCGCAGAGTAGATGATAAATCGACCATGTTTCTTTCTGATCTCTGCAGCTTCTGCAAAAGTCGTCTCATTGCATGGGTACCCATGTCACAGTGCCCCGTAAGGACTCCTATTAGCACGCGCACATGTTGATCTTGTTTAGCTCAATGCCGGCCATTTAGCCCTTGCTGTTGCTGCTATAATCCTAAATCCCTGCCATCGAGTTCTGGGTCTGTCCAGGGCGTTGTCTTCCAGTTTTTTCCTTATGGAGCTGAGCGGCGTATACGCGTTCGGTTTTGTAAGAGAATCACCCAGTTTCAATCCCTTTTCGCGAGGCTGTCGGAATTTTCGTTCTAATGGATTCCAGGTCGCTCCGGTAAACAGCAGTTGGTCACCGAGTTCACCAAGGATAGCTCACTGATGCCCTGTCTGCACAACCTAGAACCTAACCAGCTTCGATGTCAGAATGTTTGATCATATAGCCTTTATTCAGAAAATAATGTTGATTGTGGTCTCTCAACGCGAATGTCGCTAATTTTCTCGTTTATCGCGGCTACTTTGGGTTGAAAGACGCTGCAGTCGTCCCTTAGTTTCATTGATTTTTCGAAGAGGTCACAGAAGACTGTCAGTGTACCGAGCGATCTCCCTCTGTGATACTGCATTTTTTGCTGCCATTTGCCTCCTGTCCGAAATGCGTTGATCGAAGCTCTTATCTTAGGCTGGGGTTGGCGGACTATCGGTAGAAGCCTGTTACGGAATTGATGCTGCCTGAAAAGATCAACTGCGGTCAAACAACGTTTAATGCATACGATGAGAGAGCTAGTGAAGCAGATGCAAATGGATCAACAGATCACCAAGTACCCAGTGGCTCAATTGTGGTTGAATACCACTTGTTTTTGTTTCCATGTCCATATAGTGACTTTATTAGCCCGTTTCCAGCGTAGTTTCCTATCCAACAACATCTCTAATATTTCGGAGGAGGTATTTTTATTTAATTTGGCCATCTACGAGTTATTTTGAATAGTTTTTGATTGCAACACCAATGAAGTAGCCGCCTCTACTGAAGAAAGTCGACACCAATTATCTCGGCACGAATGTTTGCCTTGAGATCGTTAATGGTCTAAGGCTTGCTAACGCTCACTTTGCTTTTCAAATAGTTCCACAAAAAGACAAGTGGCCCGTCAATGTCATTATTTCTTGACAGCACATGTCCACTGAATTTTCGTTGCAGAAACTGCAACTGTTTGCACGTTGCAATGTTGCACGGCGCATCGTCTTGTTGCATCCAGTAACCGACCAGATCTTTTACAACATCCACCAATATCTTATTTCTTTAGTTCCTGTATTCCGTCAAATACGCCTACACGCCATCGCGTTCTATTTCTGGCAATGTGCCTCGACTACCCCAACTGCCGTGCTTCACTGTCTTTTCTCCGTTCTGCGCTAATATTTCTTCGGACCGCCAGGTCTTCTGCATGTTAAGGGGTTCCATTGCATAGCTTGGTCAGCTATACTGCTGTCACCCTTTGATGATTAGTTAGCTGCCACTTCCGCCGTTGGTTCCTGACCCGTTCACTCAACAAGGTGTTTATTAGAGATACCGTCGAGCCAGAAAATTCGCAATCTGTTACGTAGGCATCTATTGACGAATGGTCGTGATAGTGGTGGTCACTCTCCACACAGACACAGTTCTTTCGAGGTATTGGAATTCATCTAGTGTTTATCCGGGCAATCGGATGCACATTTTGGCTGATAAGTTCGATGCAAGGCTGATCATTTTTGTTTCCTGTGCCCGATGTGTGCCTCCCACTTCATCCTTGATGCCATTTCGTGGAGGTTCATTATCTTATGTGAAAGTAAGCATACATCGTAATGTACTGGACGCCGTCGTTGGTTGAGTGCCTGTTCCTGGTTAGAGGGGTCCCGATTCGAATCCCAGTGAAAGCAAAGTTAATCCGATTTATTCGGGTTTCAAATCTGCTCCAATCACCATTTGCCGTTGGGATCAAATTAACGGCACTATCACTGGAGTTGTCGATCAATGGTAGTAGTCCGACTATAGGTATCGCTAGTGTGCTGGCGATTTCGCTGACAGCCCACTTACTTACCTATCGAGGTTGCTACTGGTAGTACAATGGACCAGTTTTAAATCTGAGTGCTCCAGTTTAGCATCAAAAACACCTCCAAAAAAAAAAGAAAGCATACATCGGCCACGTAGGCCAGATGTTGTTAGAGTTCATCGGATCCCTCCGTTTCCAGTCGACTGCTAGAAGAACAGGTGAAGCGCATATCTATATTCAACACCTTGTTCAATGATAATTCGCATCGACTGTGTCTTCGAGTTGTTGTTTAATTTTTGTTTGTGTTAAGTATGCAAGCGATGTCGACCCCATCGGCTATTTCGCCCTCTCTGAAGGAAAGTGAGGGACGTTTTGGTGAGGACGTTGTGAATGAGATTCCTCAGGAAGGTGTTACCTAGGGACTTCAGATACCAGCTGTCCGCGTAGGCAATCACACTGCATCCCTGCTTTTTCTAGTGACCAATCGATTCCAACCGCCGGGTAGTAGATTCCCAAGAAGAGGGGATATGAAACCGTCTTGTGGGGATTTCCTGTTCACGCACCTTGCGGTATTGGTAGGTTCCATTTGTGTAGTGACTCTGCCTGTCCAATTCCGAGTGCGCGTTGGTTCGTTCACGTTCGGTAGACATTTTTAAAGGCACCCTCGATATCTCAAGAAGCTGCGATTACCGCAGTCGTGCTGAGAAGCTGCTAGGATGAATGTCAATCAGTCTTTTGAGTGTTTTTTTTTTTTGGCAGAAATGATCTAAAATGGCTGAATTCATGTAGTCAAGCCTAGCCTAACGACATCCATGATTCGGTTGCCTGGTAATTAGGTGAAATAAGTGCATAACTAGAAACAAGAGTGTCCCACCAGCAGCGTCGGAGCTAGTAGTTCAAGTTTAATTTTCCACCCGCCATCCCCATATCCCTCGAACAGCAAAACTCGGCCAAATGTCACCTCTCAGCGGGGTTTGGGTCACTGGCCCACATGTGAACGAACACAAGAAAGACAACACAAAAAGTCTCATTTCAGAGTTAATCTTCAGCGCATATATGGAACGACTAGTGTCCTCCATTCTTCAAAAATGAATATTTGCCCCAATTAGACTTGAATTCGGTCATGATGGCACACAGTAGTACACCAAGTGCTCCACCATTTTGCTCGGATGAAAGCGAAAAGAAAACTCACCAGAGGAAAGTATCTCACAGCGTCCTTTCAAGCAGAAGTGTAAACACAACCCCCCTCCTGCGCCTCTGCTGCTTTGACAGAGACACAGTGCTTTGTTGTGCTGCACTAGCAAAGCGAAGTTCAGAGATTCAGAGATCCCAAATATGAACCATAAATGTAAACAAAACCCCCAAGCACAATGGGGTGGCACATGGAACGAGAAACGAAAGCTCCCAGGGCGCGAAGAAGTGTATGACTGGCGCCCTTGGCCTTTGTATTCGAGGAACGCCTTTGATTTGATTGCAGTCTCCGAGCTTGGTATTGTCTCTACCCATCGGCAGGAGCGCAGATATCCCCCCCCCCCCTGTCTGTTCATAAATTTGTGTAACAATCACCGAACCAGAGTCGAGGACGGTGGCGTGCCAGCGCGGAAGATTCATTGACTATTTGTGTCATACATAAATCAAATTGTGCACTGAGCTGAAAGGACATTTTTTTTTTCGCTGTGTTGCTCTCCTTTTGTCTCGAACAAATTGTATTGTGCATTCGATATGATTGAGTAGTGACGGAGGATATTATTTCACATCGCTTGATCGGGGAAAGACAAAAAAGGGAGCAAACATTAAGCAGAGGGAGATAACGAGCGATGCAAATAGGCAACAGATTTGAGTTGAGTTGCCGATGACAAATCATCCAGAATCGGTTGACTTTTGTTTGCGCTGCCAGTTGTCACATCTCACGCTCGCAATCGAAGATGCCTAATGTGATGTGAATATTTTGAAGCAAAATGGCTTCGTTTCGAAGTCAATTGACAAATGTAATGAAATTCGTGATTCAATCAGGAAATGCGCACAGACATTTGACGTCGGCGAACTGTGCATTATGTTCCATTCCCCCCCCCCCCCCCCCACAGAAAGAGTAAGTAAGTGTATCGATCGGTGTAACATCCAATCAAACTTTCAAACTTCATTGAAGTGGCTGCTTTTTTTTAACTGAAGATGGGGGCAACTGCCGGAACTTCAACTTTTAAGCTGACAATTGAATTGACAAGCAATTTATTTAGGAAAGTTTTCCTTTTGCGAAGATGAGGGTTTTTTGTATTGGTTTTCCCGTGATCCACAAAAAGGAGATCCCTTGACTGCCCCAAGTAGCAAGGGATAAGTCTTGTAAAGAAATTGTCTCCGCCATTTTGTGTGGTCGCCTGTTTATGAAAAAAATAATTAATTGCACGCCGCCAGATCCTAGAAAAGGTCTAAGAGTTCTTTGGCATACGTCCAGAGGGCAGAGGCGTTTCAGTACTGAGTTTTACCTCGAGTCTTACTTTGATATTTCATTTTTGACTCTTCCGCCGTTTTCAGTTGACTATCAACCAGTCAATAAAATTGATATGACCACCACAAGGAAATATTTGGTGGACAAGATTCCAGAGTCGACAAAGGAAAACACTGACCTGGATACGATAGTCCGGCAAATATCAAACTCTTAGTTAGTTACTAGGAATGACAGTTGGAAGACTCACAGGCCACAATGAATAACCATTTGTGTGTGAGGTGGTGGTTCTTTAAGAACCCAATTAGCACTGAGTGTCGTTCCGAAACCACAGATCTGGAAGTTGAATGTTTACGTGCATTTGGAACCATCGTTCGGCGTTCATCGTTTTTTGATGTTCATTCTGGATATCTCGCCGAGAGATTCAAGGAAGGATTTACCTAGAGTCCGTTGCATTGCTCTGGCAAGCTCTGGAAAAGGGCACAGGAAGTAAGTTCTGTCGTGTTATTACAGCTACGGAGTGTTATGACTTTATGAGGAATTTCTAGTCTAACTGCATGCAAGGGCACAGGAAGTAAGTTTTGTCGTGTTATTACAGCTACGGCAGTGTTATGACTTAAGGAGGAATTTCTAGTCTAACTGCATGATCCCCTATCGGCCAGTGCCTTCTACTTATCGCAGTAATTTTAGGAATATCGGTGCGAGTTCTCTTAGTTCGTGATATGTTGTAGTCTGACTATGTCTTCCTAGATATTGCACAGTTAGTTAAACGAGATTATCTAGGGTGTGCCACCTTCAAGAAATGTGATGTTATTCGTGCCTTTGCAAGCCCAAGTGGAATTTGCATTGTGTACTTGCATAGCAGACAAGCTATGGAGGGCAGCTCCTTGTTTGGCTAGTTCGTCGGCTTTTCGTTACAAAAACGTCTTTTTGCCCTAGAACCCATATATTATGGTTTATCTGAACGTTTCCGCGACTGCAGCAAGCTCATTGCGGCATTCCTGAACTTATTTTGAGGTTATGAAGGTCGATGGAACTGCCTTGTTGGCAGATTGATTGTCAACGAAGATAGTTATTCTTTGTATTGGGGTTGTGTTCGGAAGAAATTTAAGTTGACGACACACCTCACTGATGGCCAGAATTCCGCTTGGAAAATCCTGGCGTATTTTGGAAGTCTGCAGGCTGCAGGCATGCTCAGAGTATCTAACTTTTATTTTAGAGATTTACAATCGCGTACAGTTGAGGTGCTGTGGAAACGTTGTGGAACAAGAAGAAAGGTTTCACTGTCATTGCCTTAGCATGTCTCTGGCTAAGCATATGTCATTACATTTAGAAGTAATTTATTTCGTGAAATGGGGACATCACAGCGATTATAGAGCAAACATAAATTCGGAAATACGTTTCGGTCTTATACTGAGGAGTAATTTTGCTTCATCAACTGGCTACACTAATTTGCTATGCACTGTACAGCAAAACTCACTACTCACTCAGTAGCATCCACCCATCTACTCGTAGCTTGCCTACATACTTACCCAAGTGGCTGCGGCTTATCTGGACACTCAACTATGTAATGACTGATCTAGTCACTGAGGTGGCGATGAAAATCTCAGAGTTAAGCTCTGCGTAGGCGACTAAGGGAAAAAAACTAGGGTATTGAGCAACTAACTTTAGCTGTATGTTAAGGACTGTATTTAACACATGAGCCGCGACGTACGATTGCGAGTTGTAAAATATAATCATCTTACAGCAAATAAAGGGTGATTTTTTAAAAGCTATAGGAAAGTTTTTCAATAAAAAAAACATATAAAATTCAGAAAAATGCATGAAATATTTATTTGAATCCATATAATTTAATGTTTGAAGATTATTTCATGCAAATGTTGACCTTGACTGCGCCTCAAATGGTCCATCCGCTTAGTCCAATTTTGGCAAACTCTATCCAACATTTCGGCCGTTATCTCACGAATAAATGCTTCAATGTTGTCTTCCAATGCGTCAATTGAAGCGGGCTTGTCTGTATACACATGAGCTTTAACATAGCCCCACAAAAAATAGTCTAAAGGTGTTAAATTGCACGATCTAGGCGGCCAATTGACCGGTCCCGAACGTGAAATAAAATGTTCACCGAACTCGCCCCTCAATAAGTCCCTTGTTGTGCGTGCTGTGTGGCATGTGGCACCGTCTTGTTGAAACCACATGTCGTGCAAGTCAAGCTCTTCCATTTTGGGCAAAAAAAAGTTGGATATCGTCTCACGGTAGCGCTCACCATTCACAGTTACGTTACGATTCGGATCATCTTTGAAGAAGTACGGTCCAATGATTCCACCAGCCCATAAACCGCACCAAACTTTGACTTTTTCTGGATGCATTGGTAGCTCTTGCAATGCTCCTGGCTGATATTCACTCCAAAATCGAAAATTCTGCTTATTTACGTACCCATTGAGCCAAAAATAGGGTCGATTAAACTGACCATAAAATGGAAGAAGCCCGCGATGACCTTTCTTAACAGAGCACGCATTTTGATAATAAAATTCAATAATTTGCAAGCGTTGTTCGTTTGTAAGACGATTCATGGTTAAATTATAGACCAAACTGAAGATGTTTGACAGTGAAACAAAACACGAAACGTGCGTCAGCTGTTTAAACCAGTGTTGTCAAAAAGATAATAGCTAAAAAATCACCCTTTATAAATAAAAATGTATTCTTCTTAACTATGCTGAAACAACACCTTTCACCCTGGACGTTGGACTTCGCCAAGGATGAATCTTGTCAGCTCTCCTTTTCATTATATACATATATGGAGTGAATTTTGCATTAAAGCCGATGAGGGGAATGTTTCACATTAGGAGAGTTGACGGTAAGCCAACTTCTTTTTGCAGATGACATATTTATCCTCACATCCTTTTTTTTTCTCCGCGAATTCATTCACTTTCTTGGTAAGCTGCCAAGAACGCGACCCACAAAGTTGCAAAGGCAGTTCAAAATTCACGATTAATAAATTCGCGATGTCTTTCCGTATTCCATGTGTATGGAATGTAAGAGTTTGAGAAGTTCGCAGTTCGCAAGTCGGGGCGTGTGTTTGCATCTCTTAAGAAACTGAAAATCGTTTGAAAGCGCTCAAGAACTAAGGTGCCAAGATCGTGTGATTTCATACTTTTTTTTAAAAAATGTCTTGCGTCGCTTCGTAGAATATGCTTGAATTGCCGCCATTTTTATTGCAAATGTAAAACAGGATAGGTCCAGTGTCCAGAAATGGGTTGGCGGCAGCTCTCAGCACTCTCGTACGCCTCCTATTGCATATAAATACTGACAGTGCATTTAGCTAGTTAATAGAGATAAAAATGTGAACAAATTGGAAAAGATGAAGCCCTGGTACCCTATCTGCCTTCGGACGGACTATTAAAGTGGTATGATAAAGCAGAGAAACGAAACGAAGCGGAAAGATGTTCAAGCCCAAATCAACAAAAAAAATCGTGGGGCTAACATTCTTACTTACTTACTTAGCAGGCCTACTACCCATGGAGGGTCCGAGCCTGAGATACCGCTGCCTTCCGTCGTTGACGGTCCTGGGCACGTTGCTTCCAGTCATCAGAACCAAGCTGTCTTGCGCCCCCGATGACTCAACCATAACCATCCTATACTAAGCCTAAGCCAGCGTAGCAACCTTCCAACTACCCTATGTCGAAACAATGTCCTTCCAAAGCCGCTCGGCGATCAAGGTTCGGTACTAGTCGCTTACTGTTCAGACTTAGCCTAAAGTTTAAACAAATACCCTCGCGACTTAGCCTGATTCGCTCAGCACCTCCTTTGATCCGAAGGACTTGAGCTTACTCATGTGAACGCTTGAGGGGACTCTCGGACGGTAGCCCCAGATCAACCTCGATTTGTATCCAAAATAATGACCCTACATCCAAGCTGAGTAAAGGACAGCAGCAGCACCATCAACTATCGTTTCCGACGAAGGCTCCCGCCCGCCATCACCTCGAAACAGTAACAGCTTCTGGATGGCTTTGTTTTCTATAATCAAAATGAAACAATTTTGACGGTTGACAAAGCCATCCGGCCACATCGATCCCTTCATCATTTTTTTCCTTTCTCAACCAATTTATAAGGGATACGTATGTAAGTTCGCCCCGCAAGCCGATTACGAACTAGGACACAACGCAAGTCCATTCTTCGAAATATATTCACCCCAGCAGCACAAGGTCGTCCGCTGGCATGACAATGCAACCCCAAAGCAGCAAAATTCAACAGAATTGCATCGATTTTCAGACGGTTTCCTGCCAGCATACATTTGCTGCAATATACACACGCCGCTTGGTTATTTGATTAGTGCATAGCTGCACGGCTGCAACGGCAAACACCCCTTGAGTCGCGCAAAGCCCCGTCGCTTGCGAGCGACTCAATAACGATTAGTGAGTGTGGAGCTGGTTCGAACCAATTTTCGGGGACCACCAGCCAGACCGAGAATATACTATCCACTTTGAACAGGACGCAGCAGCGAGCCGTGTGCACCCAGCCGACTGGAGCCTGTAATTCAATTGAGGCAATTATTTGACGCTTTTAGGTTTCACCCAGCCCACAACACAAGCACGGACAACTGCCGTGCGAAGCCGCTCCACCGGGCACATGTCCTTGGGCTTTGGTGAAATATTTTCCACGGCTTCGAAGCAAGGCGCGCGTTTCCCGCGGTTTTGGAGGTATAAACAAGGTCACAAGCTAATTCACTTCGGTGAAAGCTGCTGCATCGAGTGGTGGTCTGTTTCCTTACATTCAATCGGGATCGCTCATTAAGACCACTCGACGGAGTGCTTGAAGTTCTTTAAAGCCTGTGTCTGAATAAAAGGACGGAGGTACGTTTGTTTGTGGCGCATCCCGATGATGATGGATCGCTTGGCCACACGATGACGTCCGCGTTAATGAAGGACGGAAGGGTTTACATTAAAAAAAAAACCCCGCTTTACTGCCGGTTTCATTTTGCGGTGTTGATGGTTGAATCCCGGTCTTAATTTTCTGCCATTAATCAAAAGTATCTGTGGGTCAGCTCCTTTTTTTTTTTTTGCAATTTCCGAATCCGTATCGATGCCGCTTGCCGCGTGTACGTATGCACTGCGGAGGTGGTGGAAATGTGAATAAGATAACAGAGGTCGGTTGCGGTCTGCCGGTCCGACGGTCAGGGATATTGATTAAAGCAATTTATACGTATTACAGAGGTTTTGAACCGCAGGCCTCGGGGAGAGCGAAATAAATCAGAATTTTCATTTCAAAATGTGAAAGAGATGGACGGGTTGTGAGTAATGATTGAACACATAAAATGCGCCATGGTTTTGCGTCGCTGATGCTGTCATTGTCACGACGTTGTTGGTTTTTTTTTTTTTGTCTGCTGGAGTGAGAGCTTATGTAGTATTCTTTCCAGAGGTACACCCAGGCTGCCCACCGCTTTAATTGAGATAACAACGAGCAACAATTTGCTTTTTTCACTCAAGACCAATGAAAGCTGAAAACTGAGAGCCTTTAATTGTTTCAGTTCGGTTTGGCGGAGATATCCACTCACGGGGGGGCACTGAGTGAAATTAGAATCGAATTGCATTTGGAATGTGGAAGACATGCGCTGGCAAACTCCAGTGAACACGACTCATATTCCTCATCCATTTTTTGATGTGGATACCACTGGTTTGTTGCAAAAAAGTGTGCGACTCTAAAATGAATTAATACACAATTAATGGCTGAACGACGTCGCTTCCCAGGGACTGATTTCTTTGCTGTTTGGTTTTTCACGCTACAACAACATAATTTTGTTTGCTTAATTTTTGACATCTTATGTGATCTTCATGTTGTGCAAAAGGGGTTGCGGGGACGAAGCACGCAATATATAATGAAAAGGAGAGGTGATAAGGCACACCATGGCGAAGTACACTTTGTGTATAGAGATTGAATGGCCCTCAAAAGAAGACCACCAATCTCATACTGCCGCAGAACACTCCAGAGCTTACCATGAGGAACTCGGTCGTAAGCCTTTTCCAATTCTACAAAACAGCTGTAGACCGGCTTGGCATACTCCTAAGCCCTGAAGAGCTGGTCGGTTGTACTCTCTCGGACATCGAGAGTACAATGCAGTCAAAGAAGAACACTACAGAGACTGCGCTATACCAACTGACAGAAACTATCGAAAGCGCCCTCAAAGCGGAAGAAATAGTTATATGTGTTTTTTTGGATACTGAAAGAGCATTTGACAATACATCGCACGATGTGATTATTAAGGCTCTGGACAAGACGAAAGAAAACCGAACAGTATCGAAATGGATTTATGAACTTCTGAGCACGCATACATCAGAAGGTATAATAAAAGTCAACACAACAAAAGGATGTCCTCAAGGAGGAGATTTATCTCCCCTAATGTGGAGTCTAGTTGTTGGAGATTCTAACACATCACGGCATCAAATATGCTAGTAATCATAGCCAGATTCAGGATGGAGGAGACCCTGTGTCATATTATCGAATGGGGACTAAAAATTACCGAAGAGTGGTGCCTGTCAGCTGGGCTAAATCTAAACCACCATAGTACCTTTCCCAAGAAAACACAAACTGGAACGACTAACACAAATTAGCCTGTCAGGCACAATACTGGCTAAAATAAGTATCTAGGAGTTATCGTAAACAGCAAACTCATCTGGAAAAGACACACAGAAGAGATCACCAGGAAGGCGACGCGTGCTTTAATAATTTGTAGAAGCTTAGCGGGCAAATCCTGGCGCTGCCGTCCACCTATCCTAACATGGATGTACATAACTATTGTTAGACCAACCTATGTTTGGACCAAAAGAACCAACATGATCAGCGCAAGGGAGACATTCAACAAAGTTCAAAAGATGGCATGGCTCTGTATTTATACTTAAAGCATTGGCGAGACTGGTGGACCTGCATATAAGAGAGAACACTCTATTTAATCAATTATCTCCGAACCAGCATGCGTATCGCAAAGGTTATTCAACGGAAACAGCACTCCATTCCCTGGTCGGTACTACCGAAAAGTCTCGAACAAAGAATACACGATGTTAGCCTTCCTAGATATAGAAGGAGCATTCAAGAATATAAGATTCGACTCAATAGACGCCATAAATAAACTCGACTTTGAAATCTGCAATCAGATATTGGATAAACAACGTCCTGAACTACAGAAACATTGAATCCCAATTAGGAAACTACTGTGCGGAAAGAAGAGTCTTTAGAGGCACACCACAAGGGTGTGTCCTATCTCCGCTTCTCTGGATCATGGTAGTTGATGGTCTACTTAAAAGACTTAGTCCGATCGGGTGTAAGCCCATTGCGTATGCTGATGATATCGCAATAGCCGTCACAGGAAAATTCCCCAACACTATCAGGGACGTGATGGAGGCATCCCTCAAAGATATGACGAAATGGACAGACGAAGTCGGACTGGATGTGAACCTATCAAAGACGGAATTTGTGCTGTTCACGAGAAGATATAAAATCTCTAGCGTAACTCCACAGAAGCTAAAAGGGATAGAACTGACTATCGCTGACTCATCGATTGCACTCTACACATGCAAAAAAAATCATCGGCCCCAAATGGGGGGTTAAGCCAAAGTTTACACACTGGCTATACTCTGCAATAGAAAGTCAGGCGGCCATAAAAGCTCTGGACACACCATCAATGAACTCCAAAATGGTAATACTCTGCCGTCATCTGCCTCTCATGTCTAAGGGAGATATCGGCCAGATGCAGTCTTACCCTATGCTGGGTCCCGAGGCATAAGGGTATTCTGGGCAGTGAAAGAGCTGATGAACTAGCAAGAAAGGGGGCGGGTATGCCAATGGCAGCATATCAGGAGACACCCACTCTCCACTGAAAACAATAAAATCGCGATTGATGACGATTGCGAAAAACTATAAAAACCGCAAATGGTCTGAAATGCACACTTGCAGGATATCGAAAGCGATCTGGCCTATGCTAGATCAAGGATGGACTGATTACCTCCTAAAGCTAGACAGGAAGGTTATTAGTAAAGAGATAGAGGTGCTAACTGGCCACTGCCTTATGGGCAGCCATGCCAGAAGATTTGGGGCACCTTTTAACGACTTCTGCAGAAGCTGCATGGCTGAAGAAGAAGAGGACAGAATACTACACTGCCTCGAAACATGTCCTGCACATGCGGAAACAAGAAGAAAACTACTAGGCGAGTACTACCTCGACAACCTTGAGGATGTGAGTAACATTGATCCAAAGGACTTACTACAATTTCTTAAAGCCTCTAAATGGCTATAAAAGTGGGCAGACGAAATCACACATGACCAACAAATACCAAGAGGAATACAAAAATCCCAAGATTGAAGAACTACAAGGTCAAAGAGTAAATGGGTTTTGTACACAAAGCCGAACGTGACAGCACAATGGACCGGTTGCTCTAAGTGAGCATGACTTCCATATCATCCTCTGTATTACAGGAGCCATGATAACTTGCCCAACTGCCGCCATGGAGGTGCTATTGGAGCTGACTCCATTCCATCTGGTGGTCACAGAATGTGCAAATGCAAAAACAGGGATAGGAAAAGACAGGTGCATTACATCGAGACAATTCGATGCACTAGTCAAAAAGCTACCACTACTGGCCATTCCAAAGGATGACGCGATTAGGAAATTCAATTTCCAAAAGGAGTTTGCCCTTAAACTCAGCACCACAAAAGACTGGAGCAATGAATCCATAGTCCACAGATTGAGCAGCAATACGGTAAAATGATATACGGCTGGATCAAGAAGTGATGAAGGAACAGGGGGAGGAGTATTAGGACCCTGGACCAAGTACTACGCACCCATGGGCAAATGCACCAGTGTCTTTTAAGCAGAAGTCTATGCCATAGACAGATGCGCTCAGATCAGTCTTGACAGGAACTATGCCAACTGTGACATAGCAATAATGTCGGACATCAAATCCAGGCTCGTCTGGGAATGTCTACAGAAGCTTAAGATGCTGAGTAGGAATAGCAGAGTGAAACTCTGTTGCATACCTGGCCATACAGAGATAGAAGGCAATGAAATGGCCGACTCGCTGGCTACGAAAGGAGCATCGGAACATTTTATAGGATCCGAACCATACTCCTCAGGAAAGAGTTCAGGTAACTAGAAAGAAGGAATAGGGCAGATACATGGAACAACGTATGAAGCAGGCCAAGAAACTCTTGGGTCAACATAACCGCAAGAGGTTTGAAGCATGTATCAGAATGAGCAAAAGCAACCTCTGTATCCTAACAGGCTTCCCAACAGGGCACTGTAAACTCAGGGAGCACAGGAAACTAGGAGTATCAGGAGAAGGCCTCCGCATATTCTGCGGAGAATCTAATGACATTCCAGAAAATATACTGGGATTTTGTGCGCCGCTAGCCCACAAAAGACAAGTATATCTGGGCAAACTCCTAATATCAGAGGAAGAATTGAAGTCACTAGAACTCGGCTCTCATTCGCAGATTCCTAAAGGAAACTGGCTTTAGCTCTAGGATAAATCTCTCCCACCTTCACGCAATAGAATCAAATTTCCTTCAATACAACTCTGAAAAGAGCTGCATGGGAGGGGAGCTCTTAAGAAAATGAAAGTATGAAAAGGGGGCACAATAGATCTAAAGGTCGCGGTGCAATTTACCCTCAACAATAATAATAATGCATCTCCATCCGCACAGAGCAGTACTGAGATCGCTTCTTTGCGCTTCCTTACAGATGAGCTGGTGCATGCGCCCTAGCAGATCATCTCCAGCTGCCACCAAAAAAGTCACATTAATTCTGTGAAATTAATTTCACAGAATCGTAAAAGCCCATTTACTACTCCTTACTTCATTACCGGAACAAATTGCTTTCACATACGAATCAACTGACACAATTAAAGGGCAGCACAATGTGGCTCTGCAACTGGGTGTGGCTGAACACTTCAAGGGCTGACCCTTCAGATTTGTTCCCGACAGTTGACCAACATCGCATGCCTTTCCACGCAACAGCATACCTGGAACCTATGGATTCCCCTTGTCTTTATCTAAACCATTAGACACAAAAAATCCCTATTTTTCTTCATTCGAATTTCGATGACAACTGCATGCAACCACCGGAGATATACGAGCGTATGCTCTCGATTAATGCCGTAAATTATCGCACAGAAACCATTACCGCGTGTTATTTCCGGTGCTTGCTACTGAGCACTATATGTACAGCATCCCTTGTGCGGCAAATGATTTGTCACAAATTATACCCGATTTATGGTGTATTACCTTGCGCCCATTAATGCTGTCAAAGGCATTTCACTCTCCTCCGCAGGATGGCGTCATTAACGGAACTGGTGCTGTTGTTGCTTCAGCACATCCGCACATCCGCACATCTGAACATCCGCACATTTGCACATTCGCACAGTGTAATTAAGTGGGGTACCTAAATAACGCATTAATTTATTGAGAAATTAATTAATTATTTGGCCTTGCACGAATGTGCGGCAAGGGCGATTCCAATGAAAGTGAAGGAGCATCCTGCACGCACACGTAATCTGCACGCTAACGCTTTGAAACGAAAACAAAGCTACATGCCGACATGTTAAGCACTTGTTTATGGGACACGGCGCTGCTGATGGGGTGGCGTTGTCGGCCGCCGCCCACATTAAACACGCACAAATAGTTTACGAAAATGACATTTCATTCAAAGGAGAAATACAAGCACGAACTTTCCAAAAAGCCAAACACATGTCGACCTGGAGTCCGAGACCGAGACCGAGATGTGCCCGAGTGGCCGAGTAAGCGGATCGGCTATTCTCGTGTCCTTTGCGAATTCGTTTTTCTGTGTTTTGCCTCAACTGATTAATTCTCATTGTTCAGGAGACACGCACCCGCCCCCTGACCGCCCTTCGTCATAGCTTATGGATTGGCTTTAAGTCGGTGTTTTGTTGTGGGAGTTGCGAAACGTGTGCCGCATATGGTTCCACTCTCACCACGCGCTAAAATTGCGGCCGATTAGTCAGGCAAAGCTCTTTGGGTGGCTGAGTTAACACCAGATGACGGCTGGGAACACTGAGAGCGTGTGGAGGATATCATAAACTCGCCATTTGGATTACACAATGTAGTCATTTTTTGTGTGGGTCCCTTCGTAGTCGAATGTATTGTCTAAGATTTATTTGTCCATGCATGTGTCCTTTCGGGGAACGACAGTTGCAAATCTTCTCCAGAGAGTGCCATAGATTAGCAAACTGACTAAATGAAATTCAATATCTCAGCGGTGAGTGATGCGACAAGGGCGTTCCAAATGTCAAACGTCCTCTGGCATTGACAGTCAACAACAAACCAACGTCTGTATTTGACTGGCTTTGATATCTCTCGTTGGCAACCCACCATCGGGTGTGTGGAGTGAGTAATGTTCCAACGGCCAATTTGATAGTGAATGTATTTCGTCCTTTAGCAAGGCCCCCGGATTTTATTATCTCAATTTGGTGGCATTTTTGTATATCTCTCGGCGCTTACTTACGCCTCAGAGGGTATGCCTTGTGATTTGTGTAAACTTCCGTTGATTTAATGACTGTGAAGTCCAGCATGGCAATACCGTGTCCTTGGAGTGAATTTGAGTCCACTTTAAAGTCCCTCTATCTGTAAAACGTTAAAAGAAACTCGATCATAAAATGGGATGATTTGATACAAAAAAACATCGCCTTTTACTCTAAGAATGGTACTCGAGAGGGGATGGGAGGATGTGAGTATGCCAAAACGATCTACAGCTGTTTTGTAGATTTCGAAAAGGCATACGACCGAGTTTCTCCAGGAAGGCTCTGGAGTGTTCTGCGGCAGTATGGGATTGGTGGTCCTCTTTTGAGGGCCATTCAGTCTCTATACACAAACTGTGGCAGCTAGATCGTTTGTATCTCATTGTATACATGGACCGGGTGCTGCAGCTCAGCCGAGGCGGGGAATTTGGGATAGTTGTGTAAGTCATCTTCTTTTTGCAGATGACTTATTTGTCCTCACTGGCGCTCGATAGGTATGTGGCCGTATGTTCAGATCCTGGGATGAAGGTTAACGTCGGCATGTCCAAGGTTATAGTTTTTTCCAGAACGCCTATTCAATGCACTCTACATGATAGTGGAGTCCTCCTGAAGCAGGTGTAGACGTTTAATTATCTCTGGGTCTTTTTCACGAGTAATGGGGCCAGTATTGCTAAGCTTTCCTGTGGGATTGGCCTAGCTGCGTCAATTTTAAAAGATAATGGACGATCTGTAATCATGATGGCCGAGGGAAACACAGCAGTGCGCGGGGTACTCAATGTTGTGCAGCGCCTACTTCGGTCACGTCCCTATTATCACGACTTCCGAGGCGGATCTTGAACGTGATTCCACCAAGTAGCTTGGCAGACACAGGCTTTGGGGGTTGAACCACAACTTTCTTGGCATCGGTTGAGCATTGCTCCTGATAGCGGAGGATCGGGTAGCCTGGGGCTCTCACGTGCGTTCTTTATCCCCGCGACCCTTTTGGTAGATCATGCGAGTCACTGAAGATGAGATGAGAAAGAGGTAGAGTTTGAAAAGATCTGAACAATTTGACAGCCATTCGAAGAGCTTTAAAATGTTGCCTGGACTAGGACACTTCCAAGTTCTGGTGTTGACCACAGAAAATTTCCTCTCAATGACATATTCCACAAGCTTTAGGCCATGCGTATGTGTTCTCCTGCAAGCACTGCTGACCAGCTACCCTAGCAATGATTTCCTCCAGCTCAGTGTGGAGAGGAATGTCCTTTCTAGGATATCATATATGTCGTCTTATCCATGCATTGAGTTAAAGACTGATGTTGGCGGGTAGAAGCTATAGGAAAGTTTTTCAAAAAAAAAAACACATAAAATTCAGAAAAATGCATGAAATCTTTATTTGAATCGATAGTACGGTCCATATAATTTAATGTTTGAAGGTTATTTCATGCAAATGTGCCTCAAATGGTCCATCCGCTTAGTCTAATTTTGGAATACTCTTTCCAACATTTCGGCCGGTATCTCACGAATAAATGCTTCAATGTTGTCTTCCAATGCGTCAATTGAAGCGGGCTTGTCTGTATAGACATGGGCTTTAACAGTGCCCCACAAAAAATAGTCTAAAGGCGTTAAATCGCACGATCTAGGCGGCCAATTGACCGATCCCGAACGTGTTCACCGAACTCGCCCCTCAATAAGTCCATTGTGTGCGCGTGCTGTGTGGCACGTGGCACCGTCTTGTTGAAACCACATGTCATGCAAGTCAAGCTCTTGCATTTTGGGCAAAAAAAAGTTGGATATCATCTCACGGTAGCGCTCACCATTCACAGTTACGTTACGATTCGCATCATCTTTGAAGAAGTACGGTCCAATGATGCCACCAGCCCATAAACCGCACCAAACTGTGACTTTTCTGGATCCATTGGTAGCTCTTGCAATGCTTCTGGCTGATATTCGCTCTTCGTCATAAAATGGAAGAAGCGCGCGATGAACTTTCTTAACAGAGCACGCATTTTGATAATAAAATTCAATAATTTGCAAGCGTTGTTCGTTTGTAAGACGATTCATGGTTAAATTATACACCAAACTGAAGATGTTTGACAGTGAAACGAAACACGAAACGTGCGTCAGCTGTTTAAGCCAGTGTTGCCAAAAAGATAATAGCTAAAAAATCACCCTTTATAAATGTACACAAAGCTTGTGCATACGTCTGCAAATATCGCAGTTTTCTTATTTATTCCCCGAACCGAAACTCTTCCACGATTTCGAGGTAAAGCTTACCTCACACCCAAACCAGCAATGTCTTATCCTTCACCGTCTATATTACAAGCACCCGACCTAAGTAGCCTTGACAAACTCTCACAAAGAGTAGCTAGTTTAGAGACGCTCTAGAAGTATCGTGCTCATCAGGAAACTCATTCTGACTGAAGTACCAGGCGTTGCACGGCAGTGATGAACTTCACTTAATTGATGATCTAATCATGAGCAAAAGATCTGCATTTCATCTTCATTCGAATGCCTCCAGTTTCATTCAAGCGGTCATAAATTCCCAAATGGGAGCTGGGGAGCTTCTGATTAATAGATCGATCACGCTTTCGATGTGCTAACCACCAATAAAACTATAAATCGAGCATTTTGTTGACCATAAATTCCTCGCAAAACACGTCTTAAAACCGTCATAAACCAACTCGTTCACACGTCCGACGCGAGCGAGCGTGGATTTGTATGATTTATTTGAGACATTAACACGTGTTATTGAATTGAGACACATACTGACCACAGAGTCTTCACTTGTTGATCAATAAATTGCAAGTTTTGTGGCTGTTCATTTAGAAACTCTTTTGCGTGGACACTTTGCGAATCATGAAGCAGGAGCAAATTAGTGCGTTCGTTAGTCACTGTGGCTCGAATTGCTTGCTTAGTAGGTCAACTATGTGTTATATGCAACCACGCGAGGCGTATGGGAACCACGTACAATGACCTCTGCTGAAACTGTAGGGATGATGAGGAGGAAGAACCGGTTGCCCGCTACATCGGGACTAGGAAATGCTACTCGCCCAGTCCAATTCGACAGTCTGGCTAGAGCAGCTCTGACACAAAGAGGCACCTCAAGGTCCATGTGGCCGCAGTACTGTCACTGTGGGTGTTTAATGGGGTGCCCTACGGGCATTAAGGCTGTGGCTCACTTAGACCAACGTGTTGGATCCATTGTACCCTTGCTAGAGAGTGGTTTACTACCGTGATATGAATCTTCGGAGCTTTTTAAGTCCAACACCGCTTAAGTCCTCCAGCCATGCGAAGAAGTGCTTTCCTAAGCATTGACTCCTTTTCTTTGCTAGGGCTGGTCATTCGTACAATCTCTGCTCGACTCTGCAGCTTCAGCAAGAGTCGGTGTACAGTAAACTCAGACGCATAGCGTGTGTGAATATGGCACATTGCCCTGTAAGGACTCCTATACATTCATGTGATTAAGACCGCTCAGTGACGTTTATCTCTTTTTGCTCAGCGTCGGCCGTATAGCCACCGTTGTTGCTCAGACCAAGCCATCTAGATCTGGCTCCGTTCAGTGCTTCTTCTTCTAGCTTTTTCCTTAGCTGCTGAGCTGAGCGGCGTATGCGTGGGATTGCTAGAGATTCTCTCAGCTCCGATCCCTATTCCGCTAGGCTGTCGTCCTTTTCGTTTCCTTGGATTCCAGATTGGCCCGTTGCCTAGCAGAAGGTCACCGAGTTCCCCAAGGATATCTCTCTGATTCTCTGTCTACACAGCCTAACCACCTTGCAAGTCAGTGATGCTGTGGCCTTTATTGCCGGTTACGTTGTGGTCACCTCGTGTATCGCAACCACTTCGGCGTTGCTGTTGTCGCTTAGTCCCAGGGATTCTTCGAAGAAGTCGCAGAAGGCATCCGCACCTGTACCCTTGTCTGTCTCTTTTTCCTGCCATTGCTTCCGTTTCGGAAAGCTCTGATTGAAGCTCTTCTCCTGTACTGGGCTTGGTGGTAGGTAGTCTGTTTGTCTGTTGGGCTGTGCTAGTGTCCAACGTTTCCCATCCAAAAACCCGCTTTTCTGTGCCACAGGGCCGATTTGGCTGCACTGTTGCTGCAGAATAGGTCGGGAGGAGGGAGCAATATGATAGCCTCGAGTGCTGTCGTCGGTGTTGTTCTGAGTTATTCCTACGTATGCCGATCTGAAAATATACTATTTGCTTACTAAAGAGCCGTAAGTCAAGATGGGTCTTATCTATCATGGTGTATAGTCAGTATTCCGACCCGTGGTTTGAGACCCCACGTTTTGCCGAAGTCACGTTTGAGAGTATAGAACCCCACATACGCCTTCTTTAGACGATCCTCCGTGTTGTCCTTCCACTTGAGTTTAGAATTAACAGTCAAGTCATACTGTGGCATTACACCGACAAACCTTAGGTCAATTATGACGAGTGCAGTATGGTCGAAGTCTTCTTTGATGACTTCTTGATAACGCATTTAATCTTCTTCGAACGCTTAATTCTTCTTCTTGTGCAGGCGGCGACGAACTTACAGAGAGTTTCTGGGAGACTCGATTGGCAAAGATCCTCCGTTCCGATTACAGCTTTTCGACGTTAAACCTTGGTATTCTTTCTCGACTCCGTTGTTCTCTGGATATCCGGGTTCTTACATTGGCTACGTGAAGGAAATGGTCCCAGTTGACTGGAGGAGTACATGACGTCCATTGCAACGGGATCCATATGGTTGATGATCGTTTGGTCAGTAGACCGCCAGGTGCCTTGATGTTGATATGTGGGCACAACGTGCTAGCTACAGTCTGAGTCCGTTATTGGATGTGATGTCGTGCAAGTTGGAGTTCCCGATGACTTTAGCAAGGATGTCCTCCTTACCCAGCCTCGCGTTCAAATCTCCACGAAAGAAATTGGTGTCGAAGCTGGGACATTTATCGTATGTCTTTTCTAGAAGATTATAGACGCCATCTACGCCTCTGTCGCTGCTTGGACGCAAATCAAATTTGCGAAGTTAGCCTTGATGCGAATTGCTATGAGGCGTTCGCTTTTACAAGCAAAGCTTGCGACTTTTGCCTAAGACTGCCTGGAACAACGAAACCATCGATAAAAGGGCTGGATCTCTGTTACAATCATTGCCCAGCCCATTCCACCGCATTTCCTGGATCGCGGCGATGTCTGCTTCAGTGCAGTCCAGGGCCTTTGCTTGTTCTTCAGCTGCACGAGGGTTGGACCTCACAGAACCTAAAATCGTTGTCCTTGTTTCGGTCGCTGCGTGTGGCGTGTGGTCGTCTCTGAACTAAACATTCTATACGTGGTGAGGGAGTTAGCGTTTAGCAGAAGTACCCTCTGGTAAGCCCAAATGGGAAGAGGCCAGTGCCCTTCCTTTAGCACTCAGGCGGAGGGTATGGATGCAGCCAGTGTCGGTATCCTCGCTGAGGCTGTGAGAGCCATCGTTGACCCTAAGACTAGAGTTCGTCCGTCGCCAACTCCATTCCATGGCCCCGACATGGTCTTAGAAAAACCTTTCACATCTGAGCTTCGAATGTGTCGGAGTAACTCAGAGCGCATCAGGTAGCTCCTTCTGACTGCAATTGTGGATGACGCCGTTGTCAAAACTGTTCTCCAGATCGTCCGCCGTCATCCATAATGGGAGATGAGGCTTGGAACAAACTTGCTCTTCCCCCTCTCTGACGTCCCAGGGGGGCTGAGTACCTCATCTTTGATCGAAGGTGTTCGGCTTCCAGATTCCATCACGTGAAGGGCAGAGTAAGAGTTCGTAGACACCCGTGCCTGCCTGAGACGCCATATCAGCGCTTGGAAATTCTTTGAAACGAACAAATTTCTCCCTACATGTTCAACAAACAGCTGGCCATTCCTTAAACATGTTACCTGCTGCTGGGCGATTACCATGTTGCCATCAAGGGCATAAGGACCGCTGCCCTTTTGAATATGTATGAGTTCCAATGACGCAGCCTATGCCCTTGTACATCAAACGCTTGTTCAGCCATTAATGGTGAATTTTCGATGAGGTCTCATATTTGTCAGTCCGTCAACGCGCTACAGTAAGTGGCAGTAAACCCCCAACAAAATCACCCCTTCTGGTGGGATATTCACATAATCCACGGTGGTTGAAAGTTTACTGCTTCACGAAAATTCATAGTTAATTGGCCGACTCGAACCCAAAGAAAAATTAATAACCACTTGGCACATTCACTTTGCGGCAAGTTTTCCCAATAAACCCGATCTCCCGATGACCCTTAACTTTCAATGAACACATGGCAAGGCAGCACACACACACACACACCCCTGCCATGTGAATGATTGATGATGTCGCATACTTCAGCCATACAGTGGTGGAGACCGCAAGTTAAGTGGTTAATACGTAATGTGACATTTCGTGACAATCAACAGTCTTTCACGTCACGTTAAATGTCAAAACTAATAAGCCCGAGGTCGCGGCAAATAGCCATCGTTGTTTAATAAACTCATCCATTAGTCCCCAAGGATCCGGCACGGGGTGGGGGAAATTCCAACGAAACGATCAGTCGTCCACACTCCACAAGGGATGGCATGGATACGTCTGCGAACAGATACGACCCCGCCAAGAGGAGCAATCGAAGAAGTTTGTTTTTATATCGGAAATAAATAGATGAATTGTTTACATTCCCCCCCGCCCCACCCTCCAGCTGGGGAATAATCGAAAAACATTTGAGAAAACAAAAACAGAGAACGACGCGACGGAGAGAAACCCAAGACGGAGGCGGACGCTGTCGTTCCCGTGCCAGCCATTCCCAAGGAGACCCGGGACTAATGAGGATAATTACGGGAATATTGACTCAAATTCCGTTTGTTTGCGCATTCGTCTTCGTCCCGGGCTCGCGTCGGGCGCATGGGGGCTCGAGCGATTTTTCTAAATTAATCGAAGCCAATTAAAGCGATGGAATTTCGAAAATGAAAATGAAAATGAAAACATATTAATTAAGGTCTTAATCATCGGCTGTAGCGTGCCAGACGGAAGGCAAATGCATCTGTTATCCTCCGGCACTCGCAGAGATACACATTTGTTCGCCGTTCACGGGGGATGGCGGCGAATGCAAAGAGGAACGATTTTAATTGCAAAAGCTCGGATCGTGGGTGTCGTTGCCTGTTGGCGAAGGACCGTAGACTCGGTAGGCGACGCTACGTCTGAGCAGGGGATGGTATCAATTACACATTTCGTAGTCATTTGCGTCAAATATAATTTCGGGACTGTGATGTGAAAAGTTTTGGCTGACAACGCCGCGTGTGCGAGGGTTGTTAAGATTCACCCCAGACACGGAGATGACGCTGAGATATGAATCTTCTGGAAATTGAGTCATTGACTCTCTCATTGACGGGCTTGCTTTGATGGATGTGATTGTTCCTTCTTGTTCCATTCAAGGCGGCATGAAGTACTGTGCTGATGTAATGCCATGTGATTACACGACGAGATTAGAGACCCGAGATGTTTCGCTGCCGGAAGTCGAGTGCGAGTTGGGCTTCCACAATATGTCAATATGCTTTGCATTCTATTTTTAAAGACCGCGTTGTCATGGCAGTTGAAGTCGGTTGCGTGGAGACGTAAGTTCATTTTGAGATCATTACTGAAGCCACACGATGCCACGAGGTCTTTGGTGACGTCGAGAGAAGGGGGGAGGGGGTCTTATTTGTTTGTCAAGATTAATGCATGGGAGGAGGGGAGAACATATTGACACAGCTCGCGACTTGTGGGCGTTGGCCCACTTTCTGATTCATCGGAGCGCTCTTTTTCGATTTGGTCACTTCGATACTTTGAAGATGAACGGCTGGCACGTTCGGACTTCAGTTTTGTTGAGTTTCCTCGATACAGCGCGCTTCAAGGCGTTTGTAGTCAGAGGCTTGTTCGTCAACAATTTCAGTGCTCGAAGAGGAACTCACGAGAAATATACACTGTGACGTGACATGTGAATGACACAACTGGCAGACAACTGATTTTGAAGACACTACTAGAAGTTTGACGTATTTTAATGGTTTGTGGCCAAAACTGCCCCGTCGAATATTTAAACGGAACGTCAAACATGAGTGTTCTTTCAGCTTACTTCGAATGGTATCCGAAGACGCGATTCCATGCCAAAGAACAGGTGACGAGTGTTTGACAGCCGTACACTGAGCAGCTCACAGTTTTAAGGAAACGACCTCAAAAGAGTGTACGGACGAATAAATGTTGGCAACAACAATGGAATGAGTCTCAAAAAGGGGGATGTACCGATGACACGGTGAAGTGAACTCCTATCTCAGCGAATTTCGAACCACATATTGCCGTCTTTGGCTTCCTCAGGTATCCTCCTCAGCAAGGACCAGATTTGGTTGGTCATGAAGCAAATGATGCCTTCAGCAAAGTTTTGTAGCATAGATCTCTGTTTGATTATGGCGAGAAGCAATTGGCAATAGGCAAAACTTTCCCACATAGGAATGCAAGTCTTACCATGCTCGGAGTTGCATGGGATGTCAATAGGACTTCAAATGAGGGAAAGTACTGATGATATTTTAGAACAGCATTTTTCTAGATAAAAACATATCAACAAAGCATTACAGCCTATCGCAACAAATGAAGTCAGGTGTACTAACTTTGCTGATATCCGGATATCGGCTAAAGTATTTTCCTGCTATAATCGACGGAAATGTGTGATGCCAGAGTGGAACAATACTGCGGCCACTTAGACTTTGGTAGGTCCTAAGTCTCGTGGTAGTCGGCAACCATTTCGTCCTCCTCGTAGGTACAGCTTCTGCAAAATTCATTGCAGGGGGACACCTCGTGGTTGCCTTTTCGATAGTATCCAGAAATAACTCCCACAACTCTGTCCATGTCTCTCCTCTTTATTGAGAGGATGGTTATGGACCTTTTTCAGCTGAGCGAAGGCTGCCTTGCGTGTGTCCTTTTTCAGGTTTGTGATGACATCTACTGGTAGTAATCTGTTGACTGTCTTAAGAGATGGTGTCGTTTTTTTTTATTGGCTGCCACTGGAAGGTAGGCCCCTTTTCTGACTAGTTCATCGGGTATGCCCAAGACCCAGCATAACACTTACGAGTAGAATTTCCTTATCCCTAATGGCTTACGTGGCTCATAATGCGAACTAGATTATAGGCCTTCTTTAACCCTTAAATGCCCACTGGTCCATTTTGAACACGCACTCTTTGAACAAAAAGGTTGTCCAACAAAAATATGTCAAACTTCGTGCGAACAGTTGTATTACGTTCTGCTAGTGGTGGCCCGTGGCGTTGTGGGTATGTGCGTCGACTCCTACGAATCTGGACCCACCTGTCTGGGTTCGATTCCTGGTACGACAAGGAATACTTTTCACGGCCTCACCTCTTTCGAGTCACTGACAATGCTCAAAGAGTATAACTGTCTAGAAAAAGCTTCTCAAATTGGCCGTTCGGAGTCGGCATAAAACTGTAGGTCCCTTCCACTCGTGATAGAACAATAGCACGCACAACACGAGTGGTTGCTGAGAAGCTAGGCCCTGGCCCTCTACGGGCTGTAGCGCCACCCATATTATTATTATTACAAGCTAAACAGTATGCAACGGTTGCCGCTTACATCCGACTGCATTTGAAAGCTTGTCCGTCTGCGCCGGACGACGATACGCATTTTTCCAGAAATGCAAGTGTCAGACCATCAATAACCAATAAAACGTCGACGCTAGGATTCGGAACCGGAAGCATTGTACAATAAACACCGTTGTTATTTGCAACGCCAAGACTTAGCGTATGTTATCTGCAAGCTAGGAATAACCTCAAATTTCACCATGCCTTCAAATGCACTCCAGTGTGTGAGGAAACATAACCAGAGGTGTACAGAAGTCGTAGGTAGGTCATATTGGGCCACTATGGCAGTTGGAAGATGAACGAGGACAAACTCAAATTTGACCATGCCGGCTATTCAATTTTTAGTCAGCACTCTAGTGTGTCTGATTCGTAGGTAAGAATCCGTCGCCGATGATAAATCGCATTCCAAAGTGCAAACTTCCTCAAAGGTTCAACAATCGTGGTGACAGCATTGAATATGTGGCTTCTTACTACGGCATCGGTGTTTGCACAGTCGCATGGAGCGACTAGTTGGCTTCCACGATGGCTGGAATGAAACCATATTTATCGTCCGATGAAACGGCAGCGTCAACAGCTGCAGCTGTTCAGCGTTTCAACAAAAAGTCAAAATCGGTGGAATCAGTTGTCAACGTCAAACACTAATACAACAAATACATGGACGGTATCGATCTAATGGACACGTGCTTGGGTCGATTTCGCATCCACATCAAATCACGAAAATGGACACATCGCCGTTTCGAGCACATGTGCGATTTGGCCATCATCAACGCGCCACTTCGATTGTACAGTACAAACTATGAAACCACTAAAATTGTACGAATTTGTCATGGAAGTGGCCACTTGTCATACTGTTGGCACGAACATCTGGTCGCCCATCGAATTTGCAATCGGAGATAGCAGCCAAGCGGGGTCGAACGAATGTTGCCATTTGTCACAAAAGGCTAGACACAGTCGGCCACTTGCCGGAGCACGATTCAACTCGACATCGATGCAAGAAACCTGGATGCGACTCACGAACTCGTTTTCTTTGCCGGAAATGTCAAGTTCACCTGTGCCTCCCCAGTGAAAGGAAAAAATCTGTTGTCTCAAATCCAGATCTTCAGAAAACGCGCTCTCCACAACGACTCGGAAGAAAGCAAATATCTGAAGCGCTACGCTTTTCGCCGACTTATGATGGACAGAAATAAGCCTGCTCACGATTTTCAGAAAACAAATGTCTCAGAATCCGCCTTCATATTTAAGCCTCTTAACTTCGATCTGCATGCATTCATCTTAGACTTAATTAAAGCAAATTGGCCTTCCCAGCACACAACCCTGCCAATCGGATTATTCGACATCCGCAGCAGATGACTGCTGCGCAAGCCATCCCCACACAGATCCCACACAAATAGGACGCTGTCATTGGGAAATTATAATTCTTCCCGTGACATCTGACTTTCACCTTGCTAAGCGCCCTAAATCACCTTAAGCCATGTCCAGAGTTAAGCTTCTTAATTCAAACAATAAAATAAATATTAACCCCCGTCAGCTTAATCCTTTTCCAATTATTTTGCCGGCTCATCGGCTGACGTTCACGATATTTTAATCCATCGAAATTCATTTTTGCACCCTTTCTTGCCACATCATCGACCGTCAAATGCGGCACCTCACCCACCCTCGAATCCCGAAACAATGAAGAGAAGCGAATTCAATTTCGGCCGTTCATTTATTTACTTTCCATTCGACATGAGGTGAGTGTGTGTCCTTTACTCAAGGATAAAGCGCTAAGTAAACACTTAGCAGAAGATAATTACTCCGACGGACGTTACCAAATGGACGGACGTTACTTTTATTGACGTCGTGTTTGAGGGCACGCCACCGGTGCCAACCCTTAACTCGGACACAGTTCTTCCTTGGGCTGTCTGACTTTTATATCCTTCGCAAACTTTAATGAGATCGTTTAAGTTCAACAGCATCAATGTCCGGACGGCCGATTGAGATGGGGGCGGCCGCGCGTCGTTGCCTCAGTGGCAGAGTGGCCTCATTGCCCCACTGGCCCAGATGTTATCCTGGTCAATTCAATACACAAACGCGCTTTCCCTTTAATTGATGAAAATCAATTTGGATTTTTATTTTACCGCCTCTACACACAGTGCGGCGCGGCGCTTTGTTGGCTCGAGGGGCGCCGTACTTTGTTGGCAATGTAGTCCATACGTGCGGGTGTGCATACGTGGCCGGGTCGGAGTACTTCTGGCCAAGTGAGCACGGCCAGCAGTAGTTGAGTGTTTGGTTTGCTAATAAATATCCTGCTGCCTCGCTGTGTTACTGCCAATATCGTTGTTTCCTACAACCGCTGCTGTATCTGGGTGTGTGTAACGAATGATTGATTGATGGCTGTGAGGCGGATGAATAGATGGACTACGTGATATGGGTGTGTGTGTGTGTGTGGCAGGCACGGTCGGATGAGTTTTATTGGTTTGATTGACATTAAGGGGGCGAGAATCAACATCCAAGTATCAGTGGCAAATTGATTCTCGTCTTAGGGAAAATTAAATTAAAGTCTTTGCGGTGAAACGACCGGGCTTTGGGTCAATTCACCGTCCCGTTGCGAAGGGATAACGAAAGTGGGAGGGATTTATAACTTGGGTCGTGTACATGTTTCACATGAATTCTCCAATATTTTCCTGGAATTTCATGGTATTTCGACTCGAGGGTCTATTTGGCTGTGAACGATGAGTACATCACTGAATTCCCGGCAAATTTTCCATTCTCCTCCGAGGCACTAGAAATTAGACCATTTTAAGTTGTGGGCGAGCAATGATGGAAATTGTGATTCGCTTGATCAGATTGAAGTGTAAGCTGCATGCAGCAAGTAGATTGTAATTTCTAACCTTCTCATATGAAGGTTCTTTTGAGCAAAAACCATAGCAGTACGACCAATAGAAGGTTGGAAAAGGAGTCGGAGAAGGTGACCGTCCATATATCGGCGCGTTTTTCGACTAATTAGCTTCGTCTGGGAATTTTGCTTTTTTGCAAAAAACTGAGCAAATTCTGGTCGTTCACCATGGGCAGGAACAGGTCTTAGTTCCAGACTATAATTTGGTTGCATAAGGACCTCCAAACACAGCTCTCGGCAGTTCGAGCGCGTCGCTATCACTGTGTGTGGCCCAGCGTTTTCCTGATGGAACACAATTCCTTTCCTACGGACCCTAGCTGGCTGCTTCTCAGCGGTTGCTTCCTTCAGACGGTCCAACTCTTGACAATACAGCTCCGTATTAAGAATTTTGCCGTAGATGAGCTCATAGTAGATGAGCACACAGCAAGGTCTTCCTGGCCGTCAATGTTGCCTTTGCCCCAACTCACGGCGATTCGAACACGACCGTTTTCGCTTGACGATGTCGTAAGTGATTCATTTTTCTTCGCCAGTTACCAAAGCAGTGGGTGCTTTGGCGTTAACTCGTGTGGCGCCCATCCATCCAGCCTCCTTAAGTATCCAGCTTTGTTCAAATGGTTTCAGATGGTTTTTTGTGCAATGCTTAACTCCTGGACAATCGAAACAGTGCTTACACGATGTTCAGATTCGACGATTTCCATGATTTTATCACCATTTTTCACAATTGGCTTCTCAGAGCGTGGTGGGTCTTTGAAATCGAAATTACCGGAACAGACTCGACGAAACCAAAACTGCCCATGATTTATTGTTACAGCATCATGACCATAATTTTCATTCAAATTTTCAACCACCTGGCTTCCGTCTCTCGTTTCGCCTTTATCGAAGAAAAACTGTAAAATATGGCGTATGTTCTCTTTGCTAATGTCAATCTTTGATGCTCTCTCTTATAGTTTTTTTCTGCATTTTATTTGACATTTCTCAATTTCAGACTAACTCAATTTGAACCATGGAAAGATACATAATCGAGCAACGCGTTAAAGTTATTCAGGCTTATTATGAAAATGGGCGTTCAAATTAAAATGCATATCGTGCACTTCGTGATTTTTTCGGTCAATTTAATCGTCCAAATGTGCGTACAATCGGAAAAAATCGTGCAAAAATTTGAGCAAACCGGGTCTGTAGGAGATGTGAAAACACCAGTGCATGCTCGTACAGCTCGTACTGCAGAAAATATTGCTGCTGTTCGCGATAGTCTGGCTGAAGAGCCGTCCACCTCAACTCGTCGTCGTGCCCAACAATTGCACCTCTCACGCTCGTCGTTGATGATCATTATGCATAAAGACTTGCATTTACACGCTTACAAGGTGCAATTGACTCAAGAACTAAAGCCTCTTGACCATTTCAAGCGTCGTCAATGGTCAGAATGGTGGCAAGAAATGGCAACAGTGGATGATCAATTTTCGAAGAAAATCATCTTCAGTGATGAGGCACATTTTCACCTCAGTGGATTCGTCAATAAGCATAATTGCCGCATTTAGGCGAATGATAATCCAAGAGTGATTGTCGGAAAACCAATGCACCCACAAAGAGTGAGTTTTTGGTGCGGTTTATTGGCTGGCGGCATCATCGGGCCGTATTTTTTCCAAAATGAGGCCGGTCAGGCAGTTACTGTGAATAGTGTTCGCTATCGTGAAATGATAACGAACTTTTTATGGCCCGAATTGGAAGATATGAATGTGGACGATATGTGGTTTCAACAGGACGGTGCCACTTGCCACACAGCTAACGAAACAATGGCTCTTTTGCGCTACAAATTCAATGACCGTGTTATCTCACGTGGTGGCGATGTCAATTGGCCGCCAAGATCATGTGATTTGACACCGTTGGGTTTTTTTCTTTGGGGTTATTTGAAAGAAAAGGTGAACGTCGATAAGCCAGCAACAATTCAAGAGCTAAAGGATGAGATAATTCGGCACAATCACCGCATAGAACCTCAATTATGCTTCAGCGCCATCGAAAGTTTGGACCGGATGGACGTGTGCCGCCGAGGTGGCGGCGGCCATTTGGCCGATATTTTGTTCCATACATAATAGAACCATACCAGTATTATCATAATAAAAATAAATGACGATAATTTCCTAAATAATTTGTGTTTTATTCAAAATCAACATCGGCCCTTAAAATTTAACCACCCTTTATAACTGGGTCAATCGATCACAAAACTGTCCATTAAGTTTGCTTAGTACGAAATCCCATCTTTCTAACTGCATTTAGATCGGTCCGATGGGACCTATACAACGCGAGATATAGATTACTAAAGTGATCTGTTGGGAAAGTAATGAATTTCTGCAGTTTGGAAGACAAACCCTTAAAAATACAGAATGGTAGTAAAAACAACAATTTTTGGTCGGATCTTGAATTTTTGAAAACATGTTATAAACCAACTTTATGTTAATTTATTTACCGGTTTCCCATGTTAACCAAAACTCTGTGTATATGCTTATAGTCCTAGACGCATTGTCTCCCCAAAATTCCCCAAACTAGTTGCATCATGACCCCTGATGTGTGTCAGTTCAATCTGCAGTGTAGTCTGTGCTTAGAACCCCTTCGGTATACACATCGTAATCATTTCGCAATCCAATTTCGACTCCCACACGTCAGGAATACCCAAAGCGAGGCGAATAGAAATGTTGATCCCTCCCGCTCCGATTGCATTATTTATTTAAAATTTAATCAAAACTAGTACACTGCATGCGCACACACATACTTCGTTACTCCACTGCTCATTTGCTAATAAAATGCTCTCTTTTCTCTTTTCCAGGTAAGTCACTGTCATGGAGCCATCAGAGGCGCACAGCGTCGCCAGATCATGAGCATTCAATCGAGGTTAAAAGAACGAGAACGAGAAACAAGAACAAGGGCAAAAGGGTTGCCCAAATAATTGCACTCTTGGTATTTATGACGTTTATCAATATTTATGTTTAATCAAGTCGATGACTTTAATCAACATCACAATCATATCTGCACGAGCCGTCACCATGATTGTCGCCACTTGTCTTCGGCAGCCACTAGCAGTGTGAGGAGCGCACATGTGGACGACATGCGACCGGGGACTTGGGGGCTGTCAAATCACCGGCTCTGGATCGGCTGTGTGTACTCTCGGATATTCTCTCTGAGGGCTCATCAAATATTTACCTCAAACTCGAACAAATCAACAAACAGTTGCATTAGCATTGCAGACGCTGTTCCTCCCCGTCTGTGTGCTGCTGTGTTTTAGGCCATGCCCCGCATGTTGCCGCCCCGTAGAATCATATGAATTAATTATGAAACAGAACAGCCATCCAATTTATGCAGAATGACAAACAATCCGTTGATACCTCGGGCGTGTGCACTTGTGTGTGCCGCTCACTTAATTTAACAATTTCGCCCGATCGGAATGTATTTGGGGACACTGCCGGCGCTGCTGGGGTTAAATGGGTTAAAGCCATTCGGCAGGGTAATGCTCGGTAATGACTGTACAAATAAACATTACCTCGGTTGGAGTGGCGGGCGGTGGCCAGTTGGTCAGTGAGGGGTTGCCCTTGGCACGGGCCCGGCCAGTACGGACGGCGGACGCTCTGCCACGAATACATAACTCGGATAGGAGACAAGGACACGTGTTATGTGTGTGTTATGAGTTATCACATAATCTGAACAGGTTTCTTGGGCGTGCTGATTAAATGGCGTTGCCTCGCAGGACTAGGACGTGCAGCTCGGCATGGGCTTCCTTCGGCGGGCTGTGTACTCGTATGCTGGTACTTTGGGTTGATGGCGTTTGCAGTAAAGCGTAATAGGTCGAACAACTCTTTTGGGTTGGAATCAGTTTCAAAGTACTTTCGTTTTATGGCGGGGACTTCAGGCTCCATTTAGATTGGGATAGCTTGACGATGAAATAGACTGGAGGACTGAATATTCATTCAACGCAGCGTGCTTTTTATGGTACAGGTCGATGTTCTTTTTTTTTATAGCTTTTTACTGGAACACAACTTTGTCTATTGTGCTCTCCTGATCGAAAGTGTACGTTGCTTAACGTTATTTTCCGAAACTAATATGAGTGACGTGATGACAAGGCTGATGGTAACATGAGCGATTTAGGATTGTCGATTTAAAAAAAAAAAAACATAAAAGAACTAACGTCTCCATGGCCGAAGCTGAGCAATTAGAGATCGGTTTTAGTCGCAAGGATATACGCATGTAAACCGGTCATATCCAATGCGTCCGAACACACGGCCTAATGACTTTTGCAGAAGCTCCAGAGACGAGGAAGTGACATAATCTATCCAACGCCTGCTCTGCTATTGCTCAGCCCTAGCAGAGATAAGGAGGCTGTTCCTAGGAAAGTACTTTTCGCCGAGCTGGATGACTTAAGCGGTGTTGAACTGTGAAACCTCTGAAAATTCATATGGTTGGTTTTAGGACGGTAGTAACCCACTCCCTAGCAAGGCACAATGGACTCAACACATTTGTCTATGTGAGCCACAGCCATAAAGCCGGCAGTTAGTGAAACCCGCACCTCCTATGTTATTGCCGGCTCATAGCAGTGTAGGTAGTTAGGCGTGACTATCATGTCTTCTTTTAGTTTTTCCAAGGTCTATGCAAGTACCGAGGCTAGTACTACCGGTTGCTACTTTTTCTCATCCCTGTAGCTTCTGCAGGAGTCATTGTGCGGCGCCCCAAGTCTTTTGGTTAGATTGCCTACGAGACAGTGTCCAGTTGTTACCCCATTTTACCAACCTGTTGTTTGTCTAGCTCTAGGAGAGGTTTAGTTTTCTTTAAATTCAATGCAGGCCACATTGTTTTCGTTAACCTAGTATGAACCTACCTCCGTTTAAGGCGTTGTAATAAGCAATGATTTTGATGGCTCCTGATTCTGTTCCAGCGGCAGACTCACTCCTCTTCCTTCATAAATCATCGGCCCTTTCGTTGCCCGACATACACTTGTGCCCAGTGATCCAGCATAGGGTAAGGTTGCATCTGTTCGCGACAAAGTCTTACCATCTTGGAGCTGATTAATCGTGCTTTCAGAGCCTTGGTGACTGTCTGGCTGTCTGTGACAATCTATGGGACTCATTGTAGTAGGAAGGCTGTCGATTGAACAGCTTGAACAACTTCTACCTGGAATGTAGTGCAGTGATTCAGTAGACGTAGGACCATAAAAATATCTACCGACCTGGGGTACACGCCGGTCCCTCTGCCTTCATCCGATTTGGATCTGTCCGTGGGGATTATTGTTTGGAGAGACCATAACCAGAACCAGGGAAAAAACGCTTGGAAAACCAAATGATGCGTCTTTTCATCGAATTTTGAAATGCCTCTGCAACTGTTCCTCCTCAATCGGGAGATCTCTATTCACCATGATTGATCTATGTGAACCTCAGCCAGCACACTCCAACCTAATCCAGGCTAACATAACTTCTTACTTACTTGTTGATCAGGCCGGCGATCTATGGAGGGACCGAACCTGAGGAATACCTCCCTTCCATCGTTGACGGTCCTGGGCACGCTGCTTCCAGTCATCAAGACCAAGCTGTCTTGCATCCGCGATTACTTCGTCTTTATACCGACGATTTGGCCTTCCTCTCCGTCTCGAGCCAGGAGGTTCGGATTCGAAGACTCTCTTTGCTGGAGCATTGTTGTCCATGCGCTCGATGTGGCCGAGCCAGTGTAGTCGATGAATTTTTGCCTTCCGGACTACAACCACATCCTGGTACACCTAGTAGAGTTTGTGTCACGTTCCTCGCAGATGGGATATAGATTTTTTTCTTTCGAATGTACCAAGAATCAGCTCCCTTCAGTTTTGCTTAGCGTCCAGTTTTCGGCTCCATAGAGCAGGACTGGCAAAATAATGCTTAGTAGAGCATAATTTTGATCCTTCGACCCGATGTAGCAACCGAAGTAGCACCGGTTGCCAAGGGCGATTCTACGACGGATTTCCACTGTGATGTCGTTTGTGGAGTTCACAGACCTAAGGTAGACAGACTCATTTACTACCTCGAAATTGTAGCTGTCGGTAGTGAAGTTTTGTTCATATCACACGACAGCGCATCTCCTTGCCGAAATCCAGTGCAAGTTTCAAACTGCTCGGAAGTCCTTGAACCGAACTGCAGCGTGCATCGCGTGCGTGTTAGTGTGGTGCGGCACAACCGATTCAGTTTTCTCCGGATCCCGAATTCGGCCCTCGCATCGAATAGCTCCTCGCGATGAGTGCTGTCGTATGCGGCTTTAAAATCGATGAAAAGGTAGTGCGTATCGATGAAACTTGCTGGTCTTCTCCACGATTTGCCTTAGTGTGAAGATTTGGTCTATAGTCGATTTGCCCGGCCGGTGAAGAACGGCTTGGCGACGTTGACCAGGGACATACCTCTATAGTTGTTGCAAGAGGTAAGATCGCCTTTTTGTGGATGGGGCATATGGAGCTGATATTCCAGGCGTCGGACATGCTTTCGTCTTCCCAAATTCTACAGATGATCTGGTGCATGGTCCCAGAATATCGCCACCGGCCTTGAAGAGCGCTGATGGTAGGCCATTTGAGGCTGCGGCTTTGTTCTTCTTCAGCCTTTTAATGGTTGGGCCGACATTTCAAAGCTAGGTGGGAGGACTACTTCATCGACCCTATCACTCTCTTCTAGTCAGGCCCATTAAGCAGTTGTTGGAAGTGCTACTTAAACACATCCAGTATTCCTTGCGGGTCAGTTTCAGGGCTACCCTCACTATTTCGAAGAGCCTTTTGGCTTTTTTTTTTTTATAAAAGTTCCGTATTTTATGTCTGTGCCTAGACTCTTCGATATTCTCGAATTGGGAGGTTCCGTCTTCCAGCTCGGTACTCATCCAGCGCTGCTCTTGTTTTCCGTGGCAGCGCTTTTTGGTATGCCTCTTCGGCTGTACGTTTCTTCTGCTCACACTCGCCATCATACCACGGGTTTCTTGTCGAAGATGGTAGGTAGCCTTAGGTGGCTTCCGAAACCTCTTTGATGGCCGAGCGGCAATGCAACCGCATCTCGTTGGGGTTGGTGTTCGACGTAGGCATACCGGAGAGTTTCTCGCTTAATTGCTCTTCGTAGGCTCTGGCAGTCTCCGTTGAGCTCAGGCGTCCAATTGTGCAGCTTTCTGACATTGGACAGTCGAGCTCTGAATCGTTCTGCTACGAGGAAATGGGCAGAGCCGACGTTTGTTCTTCTGAACGTCCACGCATGTCTAGCGTCAATGAGCACATAGTAGATTTGGTTGGCGGCTCGACCGTCCGGAGATCGCCAGGTTGCTCTGTGGATTCTTTTGCGAGCGATGCTACTTATGACCATATTACGTCCAGTCGCAAAATCAGTGATTCGGAAGCCGTCGTGTTGTGGATGCCGTGATTCCCGATCACTCCACCAAAGATGTTTTCCTGACCGATTTAGGCATTGAAGTCTCTAAGCATGATTTCTCCGGACAGGCTCCTAACCAAACTTCACCTCTCGGTACAAACTACAAACCTTCTTCGGAAAAAAAAACTGGAAATTCTTGTCGTTACCAAGCATTCACCCTCATCGGACCAATGTTTGACTATCTAACCAGAAATATTCTCTCCCAAAAGTCTAAGTCCCTAATGACATCCGCTACGCTAAAAATATCTCAATCCGGTACCCTTTTGCATGGAATTCAAGTTATTGACTGTCGTCGACGTTTGACCTTTCATCCCTTCGAGCAATTAATTCTAAATTTATGCTAAATGCCGGCTTCCTCTTCCCAAGATGAATCCACTTTGAAACACTCCTCCTCTTCAAGTGACTAGATAAGAAATCGCATTCAGAAAAATCCGATCCTTGTACAATCATTATCGAGTTTCGAATCTCTGTCCAGATAGGGATAAAAAAAAAAAAAATAAAGTGAAACTACTCGAAAACCATTATTCCGACAATTGACTTCTGCTCGCCAGGAAACAATGAAGACACTCGCGTAGCCTTGACACAAACGGTCCTTCAACGGTTTCATGCATTTTAACGACAAATTAGTTTTCAGTCTCGCTTTAACTCTCCACCAACGCGGTTGCCGTCGCATTGACAGGGATCCGTCGTTGGTCGTCGCTTTGCCTTTCACTTCCACTTTGTCGTCGTCGTCGTCATCATCGTTGGCGTCTTTGGCTTCTTTGGCATCTCGTTGACGATTTTAATCGTCGCTTTGCACATAATATCCGTAACGGCCAATAAATTCGCAATTCAATTTCATTTTTATCACCAATTCAATTCTCGGGCGCACAACGAGTGGGGGGGAGAAGTGAAAGGGAAACACCATCCACAGGTAAGAGTGATTTTCCACCTTCTAAGCGCTGTCGAGATGTGCGACGGGGATAAGCGCGATGTGCGTTTGATGATCCTGTCCTGATTTAGGGTGTCTGTCTGTCGCCGTCAAGGGGAAGTCCTTTGCATCTTTGAGAATCTATAAAATTCCGAGGGAGCTGACTCCACGCGATTGTGATCGGGTGGTAGGGCTGACATGGCACACAAGGAAACGGCGCTAAATGCCATTATTTAAATCCAACTTTATTTCATCGCCATTAAATCCTTTTACTAAGTCTAACGGATGGCAATCGATTTATCTCCGGAACAACAACAACAACGCCAACAGCATCATCAAGAGTGTCACTCTGCGCCAAAAATATCCTCTTCGTCGTCTCCCTACGCCATCTCCGCCGACGCGGAGGGGTTATTGATGCGACAAGATGCTATCGAACGTTTGTTCTTGTTCAATCCTTACATGACACCGAGCTCGTGATCAGTGTGGGAGGGGGAGAGGTGGACGGGGTGACAGACAAAATGATGGCTCACGATTGAGGGGAGAATTTGAAGAATTGCAGGATTTTCAAGGACACAAAGAGTATTGATTTTTAATTAAGTCGAAGAAACTGCTTCGTCGAATGGAAAATTGAGAGATTTCTCCAGAGGGTGGCGTCGTCATAATAACAGCGCGCGCCCCCTGCGCACGGCTGTGTGCTTGCGGTGGTGTGAGGCCACTGAAGCTGTTGTTATCCTGGTACTTTGTTGTTTCAGAAGAAATTAGGTTTGTTTAGCTTTCGGAGTAAATTTAATAACTTTCTTGTGCAACACCGAGTGGCGGCCAAGCGGATATTGAAATCCGTGAGCGAGTGGGTGTGTGTGTGTGTTGACTTTGCCATAAAGGTCGTTCTATGGCGACTGGAATGTTGCAAGAATCACTGTTCAATCACCCAAATTCGATTCATTTATTAGAAGAATTAGCGATTAAAAATTAAAGTAACTCCGGCGAAGGGATCTGAAAGCGTAGAAACAGGTGAAGTGGAATATTCTTGGGTGATAGAAACCCACCAGTAGGTGTGACACCTTCATGGTTATAGCTGCCTTTCAAGGCGGACATGTTCGTCTTCAACAAACAATACGTGAGCACTTTTTCTGTATTTATTCTGTGTTCGAACTTAACTCAAGTGGCGATCCACTAAAAAAAAGATCAGCTTTGACCCTTTGAGGTGGCGGGTTCAGTTTCTTCAGATTTTCAACCTAATCCCCGGAAAGACGTCCCACCTATCGGTTTATTTCAAGGCCGCGTGCGTAAAGACGAGCTGCGTACCAGACCACCATGCAAAGTTTTGACTTCCCGAACAAACTCACGTCAGGGTGACGATGGAACATTCTCGTTGGTCCGTCAAGGTCAGAAACGAACACAGAGAACGAACTTCAAAGTCAAGAAAGGTCTTAGACAAGGCGACGCGCCATCTTCAACATCTTTCTGGAGAAGAAAGTGCAAGACTCACACGTCAACACTGGAGCGTCGATATTCGAGAAGTCCATTGAGCACACGCTGATGACATTGACGTGATTCGCAGAAGGCAGCGAGCCGTCAATGAAGCATTTGCTAGTATTGAGAAGGATGCGGATAAAATGGGCCTGGCCAAAACGAAGTACGTGCTGTCCTCAAGAAAGGACATGCAACATCGACGTCTTGGACAGAACGTCACAATAGGTAGCTTCGAGGTAGTTAAGGACTTCGTCTACCTCGGCGCCGCATTAAACGATACAAACAACTTTAGTACCGAGACTAAACGCCGGATAACTCGTGCCAACCGCTGTTTCTTCGGGCTCAAGGCGACTGAGTAATAGAGCCGTCTCTCGATGAACCAAGCTGACTTTATATAAGCCACTGATCATCACAGTTCTGCTGTACGGCGCAGAGGTGTATACAGTCTCAAAAGCGGATAAAGAAGTCCTTGGTTCTGCGTTCTGTGTGCGTTCTTTGATCCTGTTTGTGTTGACGCCATTTGGAGAATAATATTCAACCACCACCTGTGTGGGCTGTATTATTTTTTTTAATCCAACACAATGGATTCAAACAGGATCTAAGTGGGTCACTATTGGTTCAGCTGTGACAATCACTCTTATCTAATTCAACGCTTGAGTTGGCTGGGTTGTGTAGAGCGCTGGTTCAGTCCGAAGAATTTCCAAATCTGAGCCAGTGGGAACACAACACGACAGGAGAGTGAAGACCTCCATGTCAGTCACTGGTGCTGATTCTAGTAGATTGGCGTGATCAATGGTTTTATGGTGATAAAGGTAACCACCAGAGACAGAGAATTAGTCCGACTGAACACATTGTTCCAACAAGAACAAACACAGCTCGACACACATTTTTGGGAACATTCTTTGACAGTCGAGTAAAGTCAAGAAGTATTGACTTCCATTGATTCTAGATTTTACTCTTCTCGGCGTCTTCCTCTTGATGGGTGATTGAAGAAAATGGTGTACACCAACAAACCAAATATCGTCTTTACACAGAAGGACACCATTCGAACGGAAAATCCAAGAGAAACACCAAAATGGCCAAACAGCACATCTAGCCTTTTTATTCTGTTTGATTTGTGGGTTTCATGACCAGGTTAGGTTAGATGCGTAAGCCGATTCTCACTTTATGAGAATTCCTCCTCTTAAATCCTTCCTCATATCTGTTATGTCAGTGTGTTGACCAACACTCCTGAAATTCTAATAAACCTGAAAATAGAGGGTAGAGTCATTTTTGTTAGATTCTGGAGGTCCTGGAAGAAGGACAACGACTGGGCAGTGGCAAAAGTAGTGAGAAGTGTCCTCTCTTTCCTCTTCATCATCACAGGTTTTGCATAAGACATGGGTGGTGGCCCGTGGCGTTGTGGGTATGTGCTTCGACTCCTACGCATTTGGACCTACCTGGTTCGATTCCTGATACAAGACAAGAAATACTTTACACGGCCCCACCTCTTTCGAGTCACTGACAATGCTCAAAGAGTATAACTGTCTAGAAAAACTTTTGAGGTTCGGAGTCGGCATAAAACTTTAGCTCCCTTCCCCTCGAGATAGAACAATTGCACGCACCACACGAGTGGTTGCTGAGAAGCTAGGCCCTGACACTCTACGGACTGTAGCACCACCCATATTGTTAATCCCATTTTCATTTCATGGTACTTCAGATGATTATGGCCAGTTAGTGATCCAATTACCAATCCAAAGCAACTCTTTGTCGCACTAAAGGAGTCTATCAGTTTTTTCACTGCTAAACTTGGGCCAAAGCCAGTGGCGAGTGGCCTTGTGCCGTCCAATTGCTTGCTTAACATCCGCCGGAAGTGGTTTGATACATAGGGATTGGTCGACTTCGGCTCCTTTCGTGGAAAAGTTCATCCGCTGCTTAGTTGCCGGCTAAGTTTCTATGACCCTGGATCCAGTGAAGAGTAATCGAGTGTTGCGTGCTAAGAACCTCAAGCCCTTTGCGACAGCCTGCGACTCCGAAATTGCTTGAATGACTGACTGACTGTCAATCAGGATGAAATTAACTGCCGGTGGTGTTCCCAGCATTGATATCATTATAAACGTGTAAAGTTATGGAATAAACTTAGGTTCAACCATTTCATTACATGCAATTAGCGAGTTGTGATATATGCTCGAGGTGTTCAAAGCTCTTGGCTATATTTTACACACATTCATTCATTCATTCATTTGTTTATTTATGTAGCAAGACAAATAATGTTTACATTTGTAAATATATTTATAATTAGAGGTTTAGCACAACTGTCCTTTACAACTATGATTTAATAAAGAGTGGAGTGAGCGAGATACAACAAAAATATTTAGATATTAATTCAAGGGAAAGCTACAAGAAAAAACCCTTATTCAACTCTTAAAATCTAATATTGCAATGTCCCATAGTCAAATATTTTGTGACAGAAATGTGTTTCTGAAAAGTTAGTTTCTTATCAATCATAATTCCGAGATATCTGCAGTGCTCAGACCAGTCAATATCGATAGAACCCATTGTTGGAATAAAGCATTGTTTTCGTCTACGTGTAACCAAACTGCTTTCGTTTTCGAAGCATTTACTTTAATTTTCCATTTGTAAAGGAATTTTTCTAATTTGGAAAGTGCCGTTTTCAGCACATTGTAGACGTCCGTATAGTATGTACCAGACGCAAATATTGCTGTATCATCAGCAAATATTTTACACACTGTTTGTCTTGTTTGCATTTCAATTCAATTGTCAGCCAGCATTACGATCGACTGACGAGTAGAAGTCTATAAGGAAATCCTCAATCACTTGGGTGACCCACAGGGTAGTAATATTAGACCATTACTTTTTAATTGGGCAATCTATACTAACATGTCAAAGATGGGCGGTGCAGTCGATCCGGATGCGTTTTAGGAATTTATGAACATTTCCATTGTGCTCCAGGTGGAACTATATCCCATTTGGAAACTCTAGTCATAGTACACCCAAATGTCTTGCCAAGACAGAAGGTTGTCACATGCGTCGATGGACATGAAGACATCAAAGCTATTGCCCCATGCTGCTTCATATTCAAAACTACTGCATGAATGCCGGGCGAGCTATCGTCCTTCTATGGCCAGCTCAAAACGTCCATTCTCTGCGTTCCAGGTCGCAGTGATAGCCCACGAAATGGCACCCATCTGCAGAGGAGGTGCAAGTCCCTCAAACCTCAGATGGAGCAGCCTGACAAGCTGTGCAACATCTGGGAAAATATGGCCTGAGTACATTTGAAATCAAGCGATCTCCTTTATCGAACTCGTCATGAAATCGCTAGATTGGTGGCGGTCTGTACGGGAAATTGGCCGATAGGAAATCATGCCGTCAAGCTACATAAGTGTCCCACACAACACCCATCCATTGTACAAGTTGTTGCAACACTGCTGAGAGGCAGACCTTAACACATTTCATTTGTGCCTGCCCGACACTTGCTAGCGCCAGACATCGAGCGCCTGGTAGACCTTTCTTCAATTCACTGGATGAGATTTCTGATATGGAACTAATGTCTTTCTTAAATGCCACAGGCTGGACTAAGAGATATTTAAAAAAAATCTACACAGCTATCAGAGCTGTGGCATTAAAACGGCACATAGTGCTAATTAGGTTCTCGTGGATCACTCCTAACTACCTCCTCGTAGGAAGGAGTGGTCCACGAGACATATCGACGACCACGAGATATATCGACAACAAGGCAACATTTTTAGCTTTCGAATAAGCGAGGGTATGTTGGTTCCTTCGGCATATCAACCACATCACTCGTAAGGTACGGTCTTGAACCGACCAATTACAAAGGAGTACAAGGATACGACGACAGTTGTTGCCATGAGATGGCTTCTTGCTCTGAATGGGATAATATTCCCGTCGTTTGTCTAAAGCTAGGCGACCTGACACCAAACGATAATCTGGAGTAAGTCCCCTAAGAGGTGAAACGACTCAGGAGAGGTTTATTTGCGAACAGCGAACAGAATTCAAAGAAATTCTCAAAAAGCCGAAAAAATAATTCAGTGATAATATATGACGATCATCCCGAGAGGCAATAAGTTCATAAACAATTCCTCCCCCATCCTCGTCAGCAACCCCCGAGAAACTAACTCCCTCCGTTCATGTGTGTACAAGTAAAATATCTCATTCGCAAGGCTAAGCCGCTTAAATCACTCACAACACCTGCTGTTCCCATCATAAACTTTCGTCAAGGGTTCGACTTAGTGAAACCAGTTCCTCTCGCTTCTGTGACTGATTGTCCCGTCCCTCCTTCGAGATCATATGAAGGTTGCTGGGCTACCCGTGATGCCGGTGCTGCTCGTAAGCAGTACGTTAACTCCAAAAATAAATGAGACACATTTATTCTGGATGCGCACACATTTATCCTTCACATGCCACCCCACTGTGATGAATCGAGTCACACAAACGAAAAAAAAAGAAAACAAAGCACATCTATTCTTGACTTATCCTCCCCGCTGCGGTTTGCGCTATTTTCTGCAAAACAAAACTACACTCGACACGAGGAGGGGCAGACAGAGAGCAGAGAGAGAGAGGAATAATGCTTGACATTGACGTGGAACTTCAGTTGCACACTTATCTGGCATGTAAAACCATAAAACCATAAACAGGAAACCCAAACTAACATCTAGGCTCCTCCGCCTGCCTCCACTCCATGGTCTACACGGTCTACCGCAAGCCGGACCGCATCCCTTCCATCATCAGTCAGAGTTAGCAGAAATGAAAAAAAGCACACAAAACTCAAAACAAGTAACCGGAAAAGTCGACCACAGAGCAAGTGATTAGGGCTGAAGATCCCGCTGACATTAGTCGAAACAACAACGACCGGAACATGGGGTAGCCGCTTGTGTGTTAACTCCAGATGATCCCCACTCCCCTCCCGTACAAAGGGGTTACAAGGAATACAATACAAAGTGGCCTCATGATTGCATTGGACATCAGCGTGTCGTTGTCCTTCCTCGCCGTGGTACGCGGAATAGTTGGCAACAATGATGAAAATTGAAATCCTCAAGTGATGTCAAGGCGACTCAGAGGAAAACGAGAAAAGAAAAAAAGAAACACCAGAAGGGTCTCTTCTCGCCCGCCCACTTTGGATGGTTTATGTCATGCTCAGCTGGATGTCGAGTGCTGTTGTTCCGTTTTATTTATTCCGTTTCTGTTCACTTTTTTTTTTGTCACTCCCAGAAGAATCCTTGAAGTGAAATCGAGAGAAAGATTTCTTTTTCGCTGCGCACAGTTTCGTTTGTTGCTAAAATCAGAATTGCCAACGCTACGCCGCGCCGCAGGTTTGATGGCGGTGGTGGCTGCCATCAGCTATCATCCCTTCATCATCCACACAGATACACGTTCAAACTTATTTTTTCATTATTCCACACGAATGATAATAATAAAATGGAAATAAAAACGAGAGAAACCAAGGAAACGGGGAGAAATCCTTTGTTAATGGTGTATCCAGAGTATCCAGTGAATCCAGTGTATCCAGTATACAAGGACTAACTATCGAGCATGGGTAAACCCACAAGGATCCAGGCTATACACTGAGTGAGCGCGAGCAAGACGGAGGCGAACAGAGGGATGACAGCAGAGCATGACCAAAAAAGTGGATAATAATGTGAAGCTCATAAAATTTCATTGCATTGATTACCCAAAAGGATACACTGAATGGTGGATTTCATACTGCTTACGTCACTTTTTTTTTCCGCTGTCTGGCAATTGGGTGTGGGTGTTTGTATTTCATACGCCAACAAGGACGACGAGGGCAAGCAGCCCAGTGGGGCGCAAGCATAGACTGAAGTGAGATAGAAAAAAAAAATAGGATTTAAAGTTCGAAATTGAAGGGAAATCTTCAATGTCAACGACATCTATGGATGCGCCAGCACCGACCTTAAACTAACCGTGAACAGAGAGGCACGTTCAAAATTGCCGTGTGGGCGGGTGTGTTGATTCCGTGCGAGAGTTGCACACACGTCTAGACGGTTTCGAGGTTGACTTTAAACAAAGTTGAACGGATGTCTGCTGCGAGACAGGTGAGAGATGACGGCGAATGTTGGCTGATGGGAAGTTGAGAGCTTTCGACATGTAAGCAATTTACTGGCGTACATGTCTTCGGAGAGGGGCGCCGAAGCACAGGGGACAGATAGGAGTCACCACCCCCGATGCTTATATGGAAATTCTTCGAATGAACTCCAGGCCTGACGGGGAACAGACGAGGTGGCATCTTCGAGAGTGACTGACGTTTTTCAACTGCTTATTATCTTCCCTCAAATTTCAGACAGAGTTGTCTAGGAGACCAATTACAGCTGAGTGGGCATGCTATCCGATGTCGGTGCTGTTTCTTGACTCTTGTCAGTGCTTTTCCTATCGTGATGGCATACGCTTGTCAAGGAATGTAAAAGACTGCTGGAACGTTACCAAATCTTAGATATTTTGTTCCAAAATCTTGCATCGCAATCTTGTGCAGCACTTGAACCGTCGTTGTTTCTGTGTATTTGCAAGATCCAGTGGCGGGATCCCGGGACGCGAAAGAAGAGATCGACCTTCAGGAGAGTAACAAATCCGAATCTCCGGTGTGACGCAAGACAACTTCGTCTTACTGACCGGAAGCAGTGTTGCCATAATGGAATGCCATCTTCCTTTTCGAGATTTCGCTCGTCGTGCGTGGCTCTGACGACATCTTAGAGGTGAGCGGCTGCATGTCGCATGCTGCTCCTAAGAAGAAGGGTCTTTCGTCTGTTCTGTTTACAAACAGCTCTCGTAGTTTGATGCAGCAGAGTCTCTCTCTCTTCCAATTATCCAAAGGAACATAATTCGCTCATTCAACGAAGTCTGTTAATTGAATGGCATTGTTTATATTTGACCCACAAACCGATACCATAATTGATTTTGAAGATGAGGCGAAAACCTGCTTCCAAATTGAACTTCACATCAGAAAACACATCAAAACATTCACACTCGTGACTTTGTTTACTGATGAATCGATTTGCTTCACAAATTGTTTTCCATTTTGGCTCACAAACAAATCAATTCAGTTTAATTAAATATTTTTTCACAAGCAGCAGCTATCACTTCTGTCACACTTTCAGAAATGAATTGGAAAACAGAAACATCAGCAACTGCGCGCACACACACACGAACACTGTTTGTTGTTCCATTGTGCACCCGAAAGAGTCTTGGCCCCAATAAACTTCAATGGGCACCAATAAGGTTCAATAACTTGTCAAACACGGTGATGCATGGCCTCCAGTTGGTCATTATTTTATTTTTCACCCCAAAAGAAAAAATGAAACAAAATCAAAATTCATTCTTCTGCCACAGCCCACACCCCGGCACTCACTTCGGGATGCTCCCCTTCGTCCACATCCCGCACCGGCACTCACCTCGACGTGGCTCTCGCCCTACGCGCTCAACTGTGGCACTGACATAGACCGGCGCGGCGTAACTTTTTCCATACCACCCCCCGCTTGCTTAAATCAATAAAACGTAAAATTTTACCGATATTTTATTGTCAGGAATTTATGTGAAAAACAATATTCCCCAGCAGTAATCTAAAGGAACGCAAAACAAAATAAACTTTTAACCGCCCCTACCTCCAACAAAAGCAAACTGGGTGGCCGCACAGAAGTCTCCCCGGACGGGCATAAATCCGCAGTAATTTATTGACATAGATACATTGTCCTCGGAATTCCGTATTCGTTGCATCTGGTGTCGCAGGGGGATTTTTAGCCAAAAGTACCTCCGCCCACTGTGGATGCTGCTCAACGGCGATGTCGTACAAATGGGTTATATCCGTCAGAAGGGGGGAGGGGTGAACGGTTGTGTTCATCAGTTCCGCAGGCCATTGTGTTACAGTCGACGCTTGGACCATCACGAAGTACAAGCAGATACTACGTTCGCTAAACAATATCCCTTTGTTTTGCTTCGGGTCGGAGCGCACGGAGTAAGTGTGGCAGGTTTGAGTGGAAAAATGTCTTATCGGATATCGTCAAATAAATGTTATGTCATCCTCTTTTGTGAGGTGAGCTCACAAAGCTGCGGAGCCGATTTTAATGGAAATTGCTAGGCGAGGCATTGAGAGAGGTTGCAAGGTTGGCAACAAGGATATTCTTGCAGTTTTCCGTAGATGTGACGGCAGGGCTTTGGTGCTTTAAAACCTCAGTAATCGTGGCAGTTACTTTCTGTATTGTGCAATGGAGATCACATTTCTGAGCTGCCAATTCAACTTCAGCAATATCACTGTCCTATTCGCCTTCGATGATTTTGTACAAGGCGCTTTTTTTATTTCAGGTGGATCCCCGTTGGGCGCCATTTCGATTTGAATGACAGTTATCAGCTGGCATGACTAGCCACAATGACGTGATGAAATTACTGAGGTTTCGTCTTTTTTCCAATGTCCAGTCGCAGCAGTGGGAGTACTAAACGAGATGAGCAACGTAACATGACACTCCCAAAACAAACACCTCCGAACTGGTGACATCACCATCGTCATTTTCTCGAGAAAGCTAGAAGTTCTGTAAACATTTGGAAGACTTAGATCTACAAAACCTTTTATTTATTTTCTTTAATAAACAGCCTTTAACAGCCTTTTTGGCAACACTGGTTTAAACAGCTGACGCACGTTTCGTGTTTTGTTTCACTGTCAAACATCTTCAGTTTGGTCGATAATTTAACCATGAATCGTCTTACAAACGAACAACGCTTGCAAATTATTGAATTTTATTATCAAAATGCGTGCTCAGTTAAGGAAGTTCATCGCGCGCTTTGTGTTCAAAATTGTGTATATATATATATCAATGTATATATATATATCCACTTTTATTGTATCGACAAAATGTCTTCAACGACGTAGCACCGTGCGAACAACGCGATTTCGAACTTCATCGATTTGTCTGCCCAAAATGCAGGAGCCTCACCAGATCGACGTGTCGTTCCAGAGAGGGAGCTCATCCCGCACTATTTCAATGACGATACGTCAAATCACTAGTAAATGCCGTAAAGCCGGCCTAAATTTTAGTATTGGAAGACAAGATTACACGTATTTTTAGCAAGACACCAGCCAATGTCTTCGAAAAAGTGATGATACGGTCAGGTTGATGTTTCTTGAGCTTCGTGCAAGATAGCTTATCCTATACCCCCTTTTGTATTCATTTATAGATCACCTTCAAAGAACAAGAATCCTATACAAATTCATACAATGTGATACAATGTATAACAAAGTCGTTGTTCTTATATACCAAGTGCAGTCCGAAGAATTATTCCTTTGCCGAATTCCGCACTGATACAAGTTCTGTGCCCCATACAACAGCATTGTCTTAATATGTCATCTGTGGAACTTGTGGCTCTGTTCCTACTCTGCTTGGTGTCCTTCCTGGAGATGAAACTCCATGAAGTTGGCATTTGCATTATTGTTTGGTTGGGTTGATGACTCAAGCAGTTGTTAGTGAGTGGTCACGTCTCTGTTTGGTGACCTTAAAGGCTGTTCAATGAGTCAGCAGCTAGACCAATTTTTTTTTTTTTTTTCAATTTCAATTTATTTTTTATTTACCGTTTCCTTTGTTAACATAGTTTTGTTATCTGCTAAGCCGGAAGGGCTTGTCTGCAGAAGACTGGTTGCAATTATAGACATTGTGTTAAGTTAAGTTTCGGTCATACATGTTACAATTATACAATTATACAATAAAAAAGAGAAAAGAAAAAATAAAAATTTACGTTACAAAAAAAAACATGTAGGTTAGATTATGGGAACAAGATAGCTTTCTTTAACTTTTTTTAAAATTTCAGTTTTTGATTGGTAGCGAAATTCTCTGGGAAGTTCGTTAAGTGCTGATGGAACTGCAACATTAGGCGTCCTTCTTCGGTACTCGTTCCAAAACATTGGGACTTCGTAGACCTGCTGTTGTCTTCTTCTTGTATTTACTGTCTGTTGCGTCAGCGTTGTATATGTATCGTCGTTGTAGAAGTTCGCAAGAATTTCTAAATTGTATATCTGTTCGATATTCAAAATATTATTGAGGTTTTGAACTCCAGGGTTGATTCTTAATTAAGTTTTATAATAATTATTAATATTTAAATGAAATTGCATTAAGTCAAAAGGACATGGCTTTAGAATCTCCTCTCTTTTATTTATCATGAACTGTATCGCAAACAGAACATGTTCAAGTTCTGTCGAATGGGATCAAATAGGCCTGACTTATGTGTGCTCCATTCGGGAGCGCATCAGGAAAGCCTCGATTGCACACCTGCAGAAAAATAGTCGGATCAAAATGGAGAATCAGACCGAGAATAACTCACTGGCTCTATACGACGATAGTAAGACCAGTACTGACTTACGACGTAAAAGCAAAATCTTATCAGAATAAGCAGAATACGAAGATCGGCTTGCATCTGCATCACAGGTGCACTCAGATCAACACCCACGGCGGTCCTCGAAATCTTACTCAATTTCCTCCCCAAAGACATTTACGGGAAGCTTATTGCCACGCATGCTGCATTAAGACTGAGGGGGAGTAAGCATTGGGGAAAAGCCCACATCGGGGCATATGGAGCTACTTCGTAATTCGAAGATTCCTACACAATCTGATTACATAACACCCTTTGAGGACTTCGAAATTAAGCACAAATCAGTAAATCCCCTCGAGAATAGAATTTTTTTTTTTGGCGTGGGTAGGTGGAAGCCTTTTATAGGCACCAGTGGTCCGACGTCCATTGGTAGTGTCATATTCCTACTGACTAAAACCACCTACCGAAACTTTCCGAGCTTTTTGCTTCGTCACGGAGTGTTTGGCGAATGCGCGTTCCGCTGCCGTTCTAAATTTGTTAGATCGCACATTATTCGTACTGCTGCACCGTTCACAACAGCCCAAAGTTCTTCGGATTTTAACATATATTTAACTATGTTTTCTGGTGTTGGCCGTTCACCAAATTCTTCGTTTGCATACCGAGTGCATTCGAAGAAACGTGCTGCACGTTCTCGACAGGGCCTAGGCAGCGAGGACATGATGGACTCAAATCACGGTTTCGCTTGTAAAGATATTCCTGGAAACAAACGTGACCAGTCAAGAACTGTGTAAGATAGTAATTTAGTTTGCTGTGTTTTCGATTTACCCAATATTCAATCCTCGAGAACAGGGTGGGATGGAAGAAAGGTGTGCAGCTCCACTGTCACGGAAATCTACACTGACGACTCGGAGGAAGGCACAGGCTCTGGTGCCAGTAGCCATACGACTCCCGAATCACTGCAGTGTTTTCTTGGCAGAAGTAGCAGCTATCAATGACCCCGATAGACGGAAGATCTATTGTTATTTACATAGATAGTCAGGCGTTCATAAAGGCTCTGGAAACACCATCGATTAACTCTAAGGTGGTAAAACTCTGCCGCCTATCTCTAAAGGAGCGAGCGGACAGATGCAACTTTACTTTGTGCTGGGTCCCTGGACACATGGGTATTCGGGCAACGAAAGAGCCGACGAATTAATGGGGAAGGAAGCGGGGGAGTTTACCACTGGCATGAAATCAGGATGAAGTGTACCCCCTATGAAAGCGTTCAAATCAATGCTACTGACAGCGCCAAAATCAAAACCACGTACGGAATTGGACACCTGTAGTCCATCCAAAATTGTGTGGCCTACACTAGATCCATCAAGAACTAAAACTCTCCTAGAAATGGGCAAGAGGAACATTAGTAAAGTAGTAGGCGTAATCACTGGCCATCGCCTAATTGGATATCAAACCAGAATGCCTACACCCTACAATGACTTCTGCAGCAGATGCGTGGATGAGGAGGAACAGGAAACTGTTCGGCATTATCTCGGAACCTGTCCGTCCCTTGCAGAGACAAGGATGAAACTTATGGGCAGCTTGATAGTCTTAAAGATCTAGCTAATATCAACATAAAGGACATCCTCAAGTTCACAAAAACCACCAACTGGTTATAAGTATCAATACACACATCAACAGAGGGAAAGTACGAACGAGTCTAGTAGGTCAACGAAGTGACGGGAAAAGGCGAATAGTGACAGCACAGCGGACCTTAAAGGTCTAAGTGAGGCAAATCCTGGAGGCATTTTTGCCAGTCACGTCTATCTACCTAACAAGTGTGGTTTCAGCAAGACGCTGCAGTGCCAGATAAAGCACAAAATTTCAAGCATTCTTCTCTCGACGGAATATTGTCAAAAAGTGGTGGTATCAGCTGGCCTCCACGATTCCCTGTTTTAAGTCTTCTCGATTTCATTCTTGACCGAAATGTTGTATACCATCAAGAGACCACCAATCTTGATGCTTAAACACACCATTCGAAGCGAGACCTCTGATAAAACACCAGAAGTCTGCAAATTGTCACAAAAAGTCCATACACAATGGAAACTGCCACATATTCGATCAGTAAAGTTTAAAATATAAAATTTTGTTTCACTTAGAAGTTATTAAAATGACACATCGACCTCCCTGAAACATAAATCAGCACTCTACGTTTGTGAGGATTCCATAGGCCTTGGATTATCCCCGCTGCCAATTGTACAGTTTCACTGACCCATTCGGACACCGTATTTTTACAGCTCAATTCATTTATTTGTGGCAGTTGGTCACAGTCACTGTCACACACTTTCATCAATAACCCACCATCACCGACCGTAGTGCCAGTGACTTTGAGAAGACGAAATGGCGGAACTGTTTCCCGCAGAGAAAGTCAAAGCAATTTGACAGTATTTCATTGTGCATCAGCCTCAAATAGACCTCTTTTTGGGCGACTCTTTTTGCTCACGACAACCTGTCCGCATTGTCACACAAATTGGCCGTAATTTCCCTCACCACCGCCACTCTGCTTCCGGATGCAAATTGAATGTGAGTGCCCTCATCCGACGGTTATTTAAACATTTACTACTTCCAGTGTTTTCTCAAAGTCAAATGAAACTTATTTCAAACTTGTGTGCACGAGGAAAAAGAAATCGTTTTTTTCCACTCGAAGCGCGACACCAAAGGACCGTCGTCACTACATCGGCGCTGCTCCCCATCCATCATCAACACCATCCTTTCATCCTTTCCCGGTGACTTCCCGGCACAAGTCGGGTGTAAAATATGAAAATGTCAAGACATGGAATGCAATGAAGTACGTGGGGTTGAAAGACTCCACGGAGCGAAGCACAGGAAAGGAAAAAAACAAAACAACAACTGACATTGGCAGCAATGACATGAAATTGAACTACTAAAACAGGTAAACAGACTTGGAGAGTTTGCAATGCGCCTGGTTACGGGTGCTCTGCGTGGGGAGTTGCTTCATTGTAACCGTCTCCCTGCAGCGAGCAATTCTAAGTGAAAAGTTTCCGCGCGTCGTACAATCGTCAGGTGAGTGAAAGAAATTGCGATATTCTGAAGAAATTGCAGAGACGTTATAGGAATAGGAAAAGTTCCTGGGTGGCATTTTTCTCGTGGTGTGGCTATAAGAGAAGAAGAGACTTTTCGATAAAGACATCATCTTTTGAGGGGGAAGACGAAGACGAAGAGAATGGAATTGGTGATCAATACAGACACGACATATCTTCTCGACTGTCTTCAGTTCCGCACATAAAGTTGGTTGAGGTTCTTCTTTACTTTCGGGCATCGAGGTGAACATGGGTACTTTTTGTTGATTTGCTGGACAAGTGGTGAGTCGAAGACGCTTCGAATCGGAGTCAGGCTAGTCTGGCGAACACACCATCGACTTGGTTAGACTCTGTGGTTGGATCTTCTCCTACCGAGCCAACAACACGGAAATGACCGAAGACGCCTCGCCATCCAACAAGCTCTTGTACCTCCAGTTACGCAGGTTCAGCTGATTGGGGTCCCTTTCCATCGGAAAAATTCCGGAGATCGCACGCAGATTCCTTCTCTCGAAAGGATCAAGAGCTTATTTCTTTCATATTGTCCAAATCTCTGCTAGATAGAATAGGAATGGGATGAGCTATGTTTTCTGAGACAAGCGTCTTAAGGCCGCAAGTTCATGATGGCCTCCAAGTGGGAATAGGTAACAGTTTTTTAATTAAAACGTAATCCACTTGATGTGTTCCGGCAATTGCAACATCCAGCAACAAGCCATTTAGGCTCAAATTGGTTCACTTTGAATTGCTTGTCTAGACTGAGACTAGAATTACAACCAAAAATTGACGCTCTTAAAGTTACCGCCGCCATCGAGTCGGAATTTTGGTAATAAATGTGAACTATTCGCTAACGTTCTTAGACAGAATGAACATGTTGATTTTTACTGACTATTTTGACTTTTACGTTTATTCGTCGGTTTAAGGGTGCGTTCACAGTGAATGTTCAAAGCTGTCAACTGAGGCCACCTTTGAATTTATAACTCATCCTAGCGAGCGCTGATCGTATTTCGATCCGAAACATCCTTGAAGAGATCCCTTATTAATCCAAAAGCACTGCCGAGGCCTGTAAGGCAGGAGGCTTCTGAAGATGTCAGCACTTTATTGGAACGTTGCAGGCAATTAGTAGGTAATGAGTGATTTTATTGGCGTTTGGTTCTTAATTAGACAAAAACACAGGGAAATATACAAAAGTGGACCAAGGGTAAAGGGTGATTTTTTAAAAGCTATAGCACAGTTTTTCAAAAAAAAAAAAAACACATACAATTCAGAAAAACGCATGAAATCTTTATTTGAATCGATAGTGCGGTCCATATAATTTAATGTTTGAAGATTATTTCATGCAAATGTTGACCTTGACTGCGCTTCAAATGGTCCATCCGCTTAGTCCAATTTTGGCATACTCTTTCCAACATTTCGGCCGGTATCTCAAGAATAAATGCTTCAATATTGTCTTCCAATGCGTCAATTGAAGCGGGCTTGTCTGTATAGCCATGGGCTTTAACATAGCCCCACAAAAAATATTCTAAAGGCGTTAAATCGCACAATCTAGGCGGCCAATTGACCGGTCCCGAACGTGAAATAAAATGTTCACCGAACTCGCACCTCAATAAGTCCATTATTGCGCGTGCTGTGTGGCATGTGGCTCCGTCTTGTTGAAACCACATGTCATGCAAGTCAAGCACTTGCATTTTGGGCAAAAAAAAGTTGGATATCATCTCACGGTAGCGCTCACCATTCACAGTTACGTTACGATTCGGATCATCTTTGAAGAAGTACAGTCCAATGATGCCACCAGCCCATAAACCGCACCCAACTGTGACTTTTTCTGGATGCATTGGTAGCTCTTGCAATGCTCCTGGCTGATATTCACCCCAAAATCGACAATTCTGCTTATTTACGTACCCATTGAGCCAAAAATAGGGTCGATTAAACTGACCATAAAATGGAAGAAGCGCGCGATGAACTTTCTTAACAGAGCACGCATTTTGATAGTAAAATTCAATAATTTGCAAGCGTTGTTCGTTTGTAAGACGATTCATGGTTAAATTATAGACCAAACTGAAGATGTTTGACAGTGAAACAAAACACGAAACGTGCGTCAGCTGTTTAAACCAGTGTTGCCAAAAAGATAATAGCTAAAAACTCACCCTTTATTTAACCTGATAAAGCAATGCCTGTCATTTACTTTTCAAAGACTATTTTATGTACATGTTGATTATGACTCTGTTTCAAGTGCTCCTTACGGAGAGTCCAATGTTTTGAGCAAATTCGCTGGTACCTCGCTAAAAACACGTGTAATGTTGGCTTCTATACTAAGACTGCAAATATCTTGTGGCCAAGGGGAAGACGAGTGATTTGACGTACATATCTCAATAAAATCAACGCAAATGCGTCAATCGCGCGGTCTAGGCGACCAACGCAGCGGACGAGACATAAAAGCCCTCCGAACTCATTTCTCAATTGGTCCTTCGATCCGTGTGCCTGTAACGCAGGCTTGCCGGAACCACAATTGCGAGAGCGAAACGGTGACGTTGTTCTCACGATCAACTTTGAAGAAATACGACTCAATGATTCCGTCGGATGATAAACCTCACCAAAAGCCAGTTTCCGGGTCCATTGGCACCTCTTGCCTGCGGTTGCTCAGCAAACCGATTTCAACCAGAAACCAGCCTAGTCGCTGAAATTTTCTTTTCCCGTAGCACGAATTTTGATATGTGGACGAGCTTAATACTTTCCGAGTGTTGTCCTAGTGCTATGTTCGAAATGGCACTTCTAACTGAGTGCGAACCACGCGTGACCTGTCAAAGATGTAACTCTGAAAATAGAAAACAGACGCCCATTAGAAATAAGCAGGATTAATGACTTTCCCCCCGGCTGAGATTCCAAAAATGCAATATTCTTCAAGAGAATGTACTTATTTCAATCCTCACATTCATCAAATGACAACATTGGTCGACAACACACACGCTGACTTGATTGAACGAAAATATCCTTCCCCGTGCGGCTGCTTGAATGTTAACGTCAGTGTGTCTCCGTTGGAACCATGGAAATTGCAAATGGTTATCGCACAAGGACAATTAGTGGAACACACTTTGTTTGTGGGCGATCGCAAAATAAAATTATAAAGTAGACGTTGTGTGAGCTAAGACATCGGAAATGCTAGGAGACGCTAATCATTGACGTAAATCAAATGAATTCAAATTATTTGCGAACTTATGAAGTCAGTTTGTACAAAGTTCTAATAGGAATGCATCAGATTGGCATTCGAAGTAGCAACAGAAAAAAAAAAAACAAAGTAGGTACTTGACCCAGATTCATCCCAATTCGATGACGGGTACATAATCATCAATGAACGGGCATTCAATCATTGAAACTCCGAGACCTTTTCATCAATTGGATGATCTGCTGTACTGTGGACTCCGCGTGAGTAGGGAGATAACGGAGAGCTGGACGGGTGAGAGTCACTTCAGGCACTTGTCACATTGAACCAGCGCTGCTTCCGGTCATTGAGATCAAGCTCTCTAGGATCCACTCTATGTAGGTAGGTAATAGGGTGCCCTCAGCCCTGTCGGCCCTTAAGGTCGTGGCTCATTTAGACCAATTTCTTGGGTCAATTGTGATCTTGTTTTGGGGTTCTGAAACAGCCCGGATTCGCAAATGAATCTTAGGAGATTTTCCAGTTCAACACCGCTTACGTCCTCCAGCTTTGCGAAGAAGTGTTTACCCAGGAATTGCCTCCTTTTCTTTGCTAGGGCTGAACACTCGCAGAGCAGATGCTGGATAGATTATATTTCTTCTTCATCTCGGCGGCTTCTAGAAAAGTCATTGCGCGGTAGGTTCAGATGCATATTATGTGCGCCTATGGCACAGTGCCTGGTAAGGACTCCTATTAACATGCGTACATCCTTGCGATTAAGACCGATCAATAGTGTTCATCTCTTTTTGCTCATCGTCTGCGGTAGAGCCCTAGCTGTTGCTTCCTTATTTAGGCTTCGACCATCGAGCTCTGGTTTTATCTAAGGCTTCATCCTGCGGTTTCTTTCTTATGGAGCTTAGTGACGTATGAGCGTACGAGATGGCTAGAGATTCTTCCGAACCTTTTTTTTTTTTTGCAAAACTATCTGCCCTTTTGGTTTCTTTGGACCCCAGCATGTCCCGGTACCAGTCAAAGGGTCACCGAGTCTGCACAGTCTAACCAGCTTTGGCTTCAGGATGTCTGATGGCTTTAATTGTCGCCATTGCAGTGTCCACTCTAAGTTGGTCTTTATTCCGGAGGTTCGAAGGATAACTCTTACTGCTGTTCATTCGCTCGATGTGGCTGAGTCAGTACAATCGAAGAAGATGTGCTGAACAATCCAGAGCCTATCCGGTCACACAAGAGTCAAGCTAGTCATGAAATAGGGGCCGGTACGTCTCCTGCCAAGTCAGTCGAAGCAGTTGACTATTACAGGAAGTAATAAGGGAAGGCCTACGCTTTTCAATAAATGATAAAAAGGGCAACACAGCAGTGTTGAGCAGCTGTTTCTCGTTGTCTATTGGAGCTTAGTGACGTCTGAGCTGGTCACGTGGCTCGAATGGCTTTTGAGGCGGGCCTTGAATGCGATTCGTCGAGTAGGTGACGACAGTGTGAGGTGGTTGGACCAAGTCCTACAATTCTCTTGGTATAGCTGGAGCACTGGGCGTGATCGGGTGGCCTGAGGATCTCTCGTACGTCCCAACCGACCCCTTTAGTGAACCATGCGGGACACTGAAGTGGTTGATGATGATGATGAATGAACAGTTGGCCCATTCTGTAGATAAAGTCACGAAGCGCTTGAATGTGTCTCGAATTTTTCCTTTAAATTAAAAACGTTAAAGGCCAGATTTTAACCAAGAGCTCCACAGACTGCAGGATGACATGAGTCTAGACAGGCGTCTACGGATTCAGCGCCTAAGATGGCTAGGTCATGGATAACACAAGGAGCCTTCTTCTAAGCTTACACGAATTACGAAGACGCCAGCCACAACAGTGCCCGTAAAAGTGACTCAAAATTGGCCCCTTCATGGTCAGGAACTGCATGGATCCATCTTTAAAAGATAAACGCCGAGTACTGAATTATCAGCACAAAAATTGTTTGACAAATAAACCAAGCGTCTAAAAAAAGCATACATTTTTGTCTGCCCTTCGCTCGTCAGGCCATGCAGACCAGAAGCGTTGTGAGGTGAGTCTGGTCTGATGGCGACAGACGGTGAAACACAACACATCCTGCAGACCAGAGAATGCATGTCACCATCGCTTCGTAGGTGAATGCATTTTTTGCTGGTTCAACAAAAGGAAATGCCCTTAATCCTGCCAGGACCAGGGCCCTAATCCGCTCAGTCTGCTCCGACTGTCGGCAAAAATCCGTATAACGAGACTGATTTCAGTTCTGCGCAAATAATTACTCATCGCCGTGTATTCGGTCCTGTCCGCAGACGCGCACTCCACCGGCTATACATCTAATCCTGGAGACAAATACTCCGTAAATGACCGCACATGACCCCTGCATTAGACTCTGGAAGCAGTAGAGAATCCTATACGTCTTCTTCCGGTGCTAAAGAGTGCCATTTCTTTTTCACTCGAGCATCAATTCATTTTCATGAAACTACTCCACCCTTCGAATGTCAATGTCCTTACTCCCTCAACTGCCGTGGCACCATCTCCGCTGGATTTCATTTGATTTATGACTAAAGCGAACGAACGACACAGACCGCCACTCCCCCTGCTGCTTGCTGCCCAACACACATTTTTCCCATTGACAGGTGCATCTACGGAAACTTTTGTTCGAATTCATTCTCTCTCCCTCTCGCTGGTACTTCACTTCAGCTCACTCCACTGGCGTTCGCCCATCCACCATCCACGATAAGTTTTCATTCTTTTTGGCACTCTGTGTGAGAATCAAGTCTTGTACTCTCAACCATTTTGCATACTTGAAAGGTCCTTCATAAGGACACGTATTCAAAATTACAAGAATAATAGCATTAAAGCCTGGTAACATCACCTCCTCTCCTCACCCAACTACCACAGCCAAACTCGCTCGCCTCCACTGTCTTTGTCATGAACTTGTTTTGTGTTTATGTACAACATCAACATGCCCCGTGAAGTGTTTGCCCTGGGAATGAAGAAATACACTTTCTAAAGTGCCCTTAACCGAGTTTTGAAAAATTTATTTTTCAAGTCTGCCTTACACACACAAACACACACACACACCGCATACCGCCTCACACTTCAGGACTCCGGTGCAGAAATTTTGTATTTCACTCTTCCATTAAGGGACATTTCGTGATGTTTTCTTGTTATGCGGAGAAATTTTCCCATATTTTGCGGAAGTGAAGGTACGTAGGTGGGTTGGATAAGTCCCCCTTTCCCCGGCAAGGGCCACGCAAACGCGCACCCTCAACCGTGGCCGCCTCTCTGGTGAATCATGAATCATGCATCCTTGCGTGGAAGAAGGGGGAGGAGGAGGGAGAAATAAATTTCATTTTCTGAAGATATCTTCAAGTGATCCTTGATGTAACGCTCTTTTTGGCGCCTGGATGTTATTTTTCGTCTCTTAACGAATTAGGAGACATTTCCTGAATGAAATTGAAATGAATTCGAACTGACAAGTGAGCAGTGCGGAAGTGCTGCCGGTGCCGGGAGTGGTTCTCGTCCAAAAGGATTTCGTAATTTGATGAATGCACAAGGGTTACGTTACGGTTTGGGGGGCCGGCAAGGGTGGGGAGGTCCAGAGAAACCGAAGGTATATCATGCCAAGGTGCACATTGTGTCCTTGAACACGAATACAATTTAAAGTCAATTCAACGGCCATGCCGAGAAATACTGAAGTGCATGCACTTGCAGTTGCCGCTGCTGTGTGTAGTTTTAATTATGAGAGCACAGCATCACAGACGAGATCCGGCCCGTTTGAGTGCACATCGGTTGTTCTCCTCGAGGTGGCGCGGGGCGGCGTACAGCTCAGTCGGGACGAATCGGTTGCATGCCCATGCATTCATTGCAGTTTCCTGCCGTTCGTTTCGTCTGCTCTACGTGCTTCGTCTGTGTCCGGGTGACCATTGCGTTGGATGTTTATTGCGCAACGAAATTGAATCAAAGCCACATAATGGGAAATGGTCCGATTTCATGGAGAGCCTGGTGCACATTCTGTCGGGTGTTTTCCTTTTCGTTTTATTTTCCTTCGTTTTTTCGGTTCTCTGTGCGAGCAGTCAGTGCTTGGGGAAATTAGGTGTATGACTGTTGTAAATTTCCCTCTCTCTCTCTCTCGGTCTGTGGAACGTTTTTATTTATAAATCTACGTTTTTTTTTAGAGAACGAGGGAGGAATGGCCGCTGCGCTTGTCTGTGTCAGCTCAACCGGTTGCAATTTAATTACATACATCACATGGTTCCGTGTGGAAAATGTTGCTTTCGAAATGGTCAAACGATGGTTGCTTTGTGTTGGACGAGTTTGATTTCGAGTCACCGGTACATGCCGGGCATTTTGTGGAAGTCTTGCAAAGACGTATTCAGTTGACAGTAGATGTCAGTCTGTGTTTTCTTTGAAGCTTGAAGCTTGTTTAGATCTCGTTGAACATCTTCAGAAACGTCTCACACGACATGGGCAACTGTGGGAGGTGTTCTTTTTGGCCTTTTCTGCCATGTAGAGGGGTCTTGTTTTGCACCACAGTAATCGGAAACGGGGGTCGCAAAAATATTTCCTGAAAAAGACTAAAAAGTATCAAATCGAAGTGCACCATCTTATAATCGATTTTGAAGTCGCATACGCAAGCATTCATCTCAGGGAACTATTCGGTGTGCAGGCCGAATTCGAAATCCCGGTTAAACTGATCCGGTTGGGTGCCCCACGGTAACATACACGCGATGCACGGTGCAGTTCGGGGCAAGGACGGGATTTTTCATAAGGAAAGGTGCTGGCATATGTGTTCTTCAATCTGGAACAGGAGAACATAGAGCGACGGGCAGCTGTAAACACGGAGATCAGTACAAGTGTTGGGCTACGCAGATGACATCACCACCGTCGCGCCTTTCTAAGCAAGCTTCGTCTTATTGAAACGCTGAATTCAAGAAAGAATCGTCAAAACCAGTTAAAAATGGGTGGTCGAAGCTTTAGGTTTGCCAAGGCTATAGGGTTTGATCAAGTCCGAAGTAATAATCAATGCCGTAGTCAGACTTAAAATTACAGAAAGTATTCGAGAATTGAGTAGGAATGTCTCATCCTGTAGATAAATATCCATTCCGAACTAGGATACCACAGTTTTATCAGGAGAGTTTTCAGAGGCACCCCGCAAGAAGGTGTACTCTTCTCACTTCTCTGGATACTGGTAGTGGACGAACTCCTTATGGAACTCGGTAATGTCGGCTACAAGCCAATAGCCTACGCAGACGACATAGTCCTAATCGTAAAAGTCAAATTTCTGCACACCATTAAAAACTTCTCTAAATAAGTTAGTAAAGTGGACAAAAAAGGCAGGTAAAGGTAAACCCGTCCAAAACTGAGCTCGTACTGTTCACGAGAAGACACAAAATACCTCAAATAAGTCCACCATAGCTGAAGAATAAGGAACTAAGTGTCACTAGTCAAGCCAAATACTTAGGCGTAATAATAGACAGCGAACTATGGAAACTAAACATTCAAGACCGTATTAAGAAGGCGACGGTAGCTATTTATACATGCAAGAGGGTCCTCGGCCCCAAATGGGGACCGAAACTGAGAATGACACCCTGGATGAACACAGCAGTTGTCAGACCAGTCCTAACATTCGGCATCGTCGTATGGTACATAGAACTGAGAAAGATCTGCATCACGGAAGCACTTCGTTCCACACCTTTAGCCGCCATGGATGTTATGTGCAATGCTACAGCTGCTTGCCATGGACATATGCGGGAATCTGACAGGTACCACGGCAGCGATTGTGTTGAGAGAGTGTAACTGATGGAAGAACGCATAGTCCTGGTCACATGGAAATAATCAAGAATGCGAACATTCCAAGGCATACAGACTACATTGCACCCTTTTTAGACTTCGTGGACTTAGTGAAAATGGCTCATGATCCCCGTCGTCGTACAGACGAGAATGTGGAATGCTGTGGCCATCCTCGAAAATGAGGCGCTTCGGTCAACGTTGAATATTAACCGACATTTTGTTTTAAAAGAAATGTATGACATGGATTTGGACGACCTTTGGTTTGTGTAGGATGGAGCGCCGTGCCACATAGCCCGTGCAACAATCGATCTTTTGTGCAACAAATTCCCAAGTTTTTCAAAATGTTTTTAGCCGTCTCGGTGATGTCAATTGGTCGCATCAGGGCTGTGACTAGACTCCCTTCAACTTTGTTTTTGTGAGAAACCGTGCAGGACCGATTTTATGCCAACAATCCGAAAACGATTCAAGCACTTAAGACCAATATCATTCAAGGGCTACAGCAACTGTGCAGCCACCCGACTACTTGAACGACGTTGTATTTCATAATTAATGGGAATGTTTGTTCATTTCATTGCAGCCTGTGCATATATCAACCTCGTCATGGAGTCTTCGTAGACGCAGTCATATGCGAACGTTCGACACGCAGGCTTGCTTTCTGTCTGAAAATCGAACACACATTTTTTTTTGCACGCAGTCAAGTTCGTTATTTTGAGAAAAAAACATAGCGTTGTATAAGTTAACACGCTCTCAATGTTCCAAAGTGTCCGAACAGCCAGGCGCTAGCTCAGCGTTTTAAGCCGAGTATGCCAGTCACAGCGACTAAATCCGACACCACTGTGGGAGCGGCCATCGCTCAACGACTTCCAGCGATTAGAATAAGTAGAGTAGTTTAGTTTAAAGGTAACTGCGGGCTGAGTAACTTCAGCATTTCAATTTAAATAAATAAAATCTCTCATAGAAGGAAAATAAAAAGAATAAGTCCTTAATTTAGACAATGCTGCGAAGTTGTTTTCAAGATCACCACCACTTTACTCATATATCCCTTAAACTTAGATGCCCCTGCTTTTCGGCGTCTGTTAGCTGACGCCGACCCGTTTATGTTTGCAGAGACTTTGTGGTGACAATATGGATCCGCTGGTCTCTGTCTGGGCGTATGGGCGCCACTCTAACCTGAACTCATTTTGGACTGAGGTGTACCCCTGCCTAGGAATCCATTTACTGACTTATTTCCGCTTACGTGAGTGGTAAACCAATTCAAATCCTGACCGAATGCCAGTTGAACATGATACGTCGTGATGTAACATCAAACCTTTAAGTCGGAAATTCTCTGTCGATGTCATCATTCAATGGCAACATTCAATTTTCGATGAGATATCCTTGAAATCCGTCTCCAAGCCCTTCACAACTGTCCCTGCCCACTAAGTTGTAAGCGATCCGTCTCCGTGAAATCCATCAGAGATGTGCAACTGGAATTAAAGCCAAGCATCTTCGTCGTCATAAACCCACCTCCATGCACTGCTCGTCCATTCAGCCATCGCCATCATCATTTCTTCGTGCACATCTCCTCCTCCAGCAGCAGACGCCGCCAAGTTTGTGCACACTTTGTTGTTGAAATTCTACTTGCGCATAGTGCATGTGCGGGTGGAATTCGAATCTGATGTTGTACGTTGGCTTTCGCACGATGTTCTCAAGAAACATCTCCCCGCTGTCCACCAACTGCTGGGAGACGATGTGGAGCTGAAAAGATGAAAGGATCGTAAAGGTGTGTAGGACAAGTAAATCAGATTCAGAATTCGAATCATTCAACAGCCAGCAGCTGAAGGAATCCTGCAGCAATTTCCTCACCGAGTTAGCCAAGTGGAAATTTAATGGAATTTTTTCATTTGTAATTTTTCCTCTTTTTGTTAAAATTATATTTCATCCCCGTGCTGCCACCCTCCCTGACTGCTTCCGTCCGTAGCACGCTCCTCATTTTTCGGTTGGTTCCGCAACCCAAATGAAACGGTAGCCGGGGAGATACAAGACTTGGGTTTCATTTGTTGTTCAGGATTTATTATTTCTTTTACACGTTTCCGCATTTTTTTTTGTTAGTGCTGTTGGCCTCATTCGATTAATTTTACCTTTTTTCTCTCGCTCTGGCGGGCGCCAGGGCGGTGGGTCTACTATATATTAGCTGTGTTTCGGAAAGTTTTCGATCGCAATCTCATATTCACGGCACACTAGAGTATTTCGTATTTCGAAGCACTCCTATCGCACCCCCGTCCATCGGTTGGCACGCCCAGTTTCAGTTCTTTTTCCCGGAATTTCCATCGACGACGTGGTCGGAGTAAGCCTTTTCCCCGTTTTGTGCCGCGTGTGGGTGGGTGCGGCGCTGGCGGGTTGTTTGTTGTGTGTTTTTTTTCTTCCCTTTTTCCCGCTTTCATCACTTAATCGCCTCAAAAGGGCTTGCTTCAAGTGAAAATTAAAATTTTCATTTATAATGAACTCTGTTTGGCCACTTTGATAAAGCAGTTCAAAGCTTCGTCGATGAAAGGATGGAAAGGCTTTTGCTGAAAACGGCACGGCGCGGTCGCTTCGTAATGAATTTGATATCGATTTATGAACGCAATGGCCGCTTTGAAAGTGCTTCCGCAATTTAGTGAGTATCTTAAGCAAAACATTTTGATGGATTCGCGGCGATTGAGAGTGGTACAACTTGCATTTCTAACGAGTTGGAGAGCTCTTAGAGTTGAGCGGTGGGAATTGAATTAAAGTTTATGTGGCTGAAGATATGTACAGCTGAGGGTTCCGTCATTCACTTGCTGAATTAACAGAGAGTTCGAAGTCGTAACGTGGTCGGAAGACAGGGACAATTATGTGGCATGCTTGGCCCAAGGCCATCCGAATCGCAGTTACGTGGAATGCATCCGTATTCCAAGCGTATTTGAAACTTTTCAGTCTTTTTATCCAGAGACATCAGTTCCAGTGCCCTAATGGACGCAGGATACCTTAGTCATGCCTGTACTTCGCGAAAAGCCTCTCAGCCCGAAACACACTGGCAATGGTCGATCAATATTTTGAAGGACGTGCATACGTTGAGACCTTAAGAGAGAACTGGTTTTTTTTCTGTTGTGCTGCCATTCGTGAAGACTTGTAGAGAGTTCCTGATGGAGGGGGTAGACACTCTCGGCCTAAACTCCTTGTCCGGCATCAGGGTTTTAAAGTTCTTGACTAGAAACTAAAAAGTACCTCGGGGCGAATTCAACATTTAGCAAGATTGCAGAGAGCTCAAAGGCTGTGGACCGCCATCTGCAGGACAACAAAACACTTAGTTGCGACTGAAGGTAAGTTCACATTCATTCGAAGTTGCTTTTAGCGAGCCGTTTATACAGACGCAGGTCGGTCCTTGAACTGAACTTATAAGGCGAACGTCTTTTTCTAGCACAGACCAACATACAGCCGTGCCATATAACCTGAGGAGCGAGCAACTCCAACGTTTATGCAGTCGGAGACCCTACTAAAGGGGCTTTCATCAAGCGCTTCTTATCTTTAATTTTAAATAAAACAAAGCGTGTGCGAGATATCGTCGACATTTTTTAATTCAGTTGAAAGGACTATCGATGCCATTATGTATGGATTATAGCGTCGTTCAAATGACCACAGCGGCTTCTCAGCGTGGCGCGCATCGGAAATGTCCAATTTTGGTGCATAAATCAGACTGAATTTGACCGATGGCATGGATTATGTTGGCTTTGAGGGCCGCTGTGGCTTAATTAACCTGCGACTTCAGAAAACCCGACAAAAGTCTAAGCAGGTCACTATTTCGGTGGCCAGTTCGCATCACACGTGAGGTGACCATGCCCTCGAATCTCTCGTTAAGAATTTTCAATGTGGCGTGAGCTGTTTGGCACGCAGCGCAGTCTTGTTAAAACCACATGTTGTTTGTATCCATAGCCTCCAATTCAGGCCAAAAGAAGTTGGTAATAATCGACATATAGCGCTCGCCGTTGGCGGTGATGGCCTGGTCAACGTCGTTCTCAAATAAATTTGGACCAATGACATCGCCAGCCCAAAATCCTTTTTCTGGATGCATTGGACGCTCTTGGATCTGATATCGATTGGTATTGTCCCAAATTTGACAATTATGTTAGTTGACATAGCAATTCATCCAGAAATGGGCCTCATCTTACGGCGACAGTAAAATGGGCGACACGTTACCCGAACTGGACACCCATTTTCATAGAACAATTTAATCATTTGTACGTGTTGTTAAACGCTGTTTCCGTCCGTGGAGATTTAGCAAAACAGACTGGATAATTGACAGCCAAATTGACAGATGTAGCTTCAACAATATGGCCGCTATAAGCTGTCAATGTTCGGTAGTCCCTATTGCATGACCCTTGATTTCGTTTTGTCCTCATTGACATTAACAGTCTTCAATTGCCGTGACATTTCCCCACTGCACATTGTGAACGAGCGACGATATCGATGCTATCTGCGTAACCCAACAGTTGGACTGACTTGTAGAAGGTTTGACCTTTCGTGTTTTTAGCAGCCTGCCGTACTATCTTATCCAGTACCAGATTGAAGCCTAACTGCGCAGTGGATTACGTGTGTGTGGCGTGGTGCAACAAAAACCAGCTAGCTTCGAATAGTTGCTTGCGATGCTTCGAATAGACTGCCAGTGACTCTCAATCGTTATTGAGGGTATTTCAAGTGAATTTGGAAGAGTATTAATATCTGATTGACTGTCCATCATTGTCTATTACTGAAACTGCCATTCTTTCGAAGACCTTCCACGATAAAGTTGTTTTTTTGTGGAAAAATGGCTTACTGCCGACAAAAACCTTGTACGCACAGTTTTTGGAGAATTTCTCAGAGAGTAAAAGATGCACCATAAAACACATACTTCTTCGAGGGAATTTCGAGATATTACCAGTCAAAGATCAAAATTTGACATATTTTTTGACTTTAAAAATTTGTATCCTTTTTAGGTCCCATGAATTCAAACGGTTTTTTTTCAGTAGTTTATTTATGAAATTGTATTTCCAAAGTGATATAGAAAATCTCTCTACATCAAGCCTAACAGAAGCTACAGTAAGAATTATGACACCACCTCTCGTCCTGAATTTTTGACTTTCAACCGATTGTACCGCAGAAAGGAGGCACTTCCGAACCACTCTCCCATACAACTTTTGTCTTTTCTGAGCCCAAGAACCCTGTCGGTTCTTAGAAAGCGTGAGTCATCCACTTTTTTTAAAAAATTTGCTAGACACAAATGCCACAGAGTTGGCAATTCATTCCATTCCTCTTAACAGATGTTTAACACATCACAACAAATCCATTTCCAATTAAATATCGAACCATAAATCTATCTAAACCTGCTTTGAAATTACAACACCGCAAAAGTTCCCAATTTCTGACTCTTCACCCAAACAAAACGCGTTTTCATACAACCTTCGCTCGTACCACACACCAGGAATCAATTTCATATCATTTCTAACTCTGTTCACACATTCCCCAATCATTACAATCCCTAGAATCCTTTCAGAAGTCCTTGAAATCAAAAAATCGAAATCGGTTCTTCTTCAGCTAGAAAAGTCGACTCAGTTCATTTCGCATTTTACTGCATTTTTTCGCGCAAAATATGCCAAAACATTCAAATTGATTTTTCTTGATATTCCTGAACTTAAGTGTGTCCTTTCGCCTAGTGTGAGTAGTAATGAGTCAACTAAAGCCAATTCAGTTGGAATTTTGTCTTAAATTTGTGTAATTTACGAGAAAAGTGAACTTTTCCATTTTGCTGATGTCACGAGAATTGTGTTTTTCAGCAATTAATTGCGCACGTCTGGCAACAACCTCTTGAAATGTCATTGAATTTGTATGGAGATTTGTATGGAGTGTTACCAGATTGACATGCGGGGATGGAATTTATTGAAAAATGGGATGGAGTTAAATAGAGAACAATCTTTCCTTATAATAATTACTAATAGTGAAATAGCGGCAATCGCTTTCTCCAAACTCTGTATTCGTTATGCACAGCAATCGTTTCTATCGTCGGAAACGAAAGCTTCTCTTTCTGATCGCGAGGACGATTCGGTGAGTTGACCAGAAATGTTTCACTTCTGACAACACGAGTCCGATGTGGATGTGGATGTACTGTGGAGATACCGTGACGCCGATAATTGAATATCAACTACCAGAAACCGGCAATCGTTCTGTTCAGAAGGCAGTTGTATACAGTGTCGACCGGTTTCGTCTTAGGTCCAGTCTTCGAATATACGAAACACAAGGATGCCAAAATACAAGAAGGCAAATACAAGAAGGCTAACCTGAGAAGAGAGAACAATTTCCTACCGAGACTGATTCGAACCATAAAACATATTGTTGTTGTATCCGTCAGTGTTAATGAAGACCGTGAAAAAACAGAAGCCAAACGATCTACCACAGCATCTAATTTTCGGTGAGTGATAAAAGGCGCAGAAGAAGGGCCCAGCCAGAAGCATCAAAAGACGGTCGATTGTGGACGTCTCCAGACCAAAATGCACACTAATGGACGAACTAATCACATCATCTGAAATCGATTTCAGGTTTTAATAATGCCCCACTTTTTGCGCGGTAACATCATTAAAAAAACTAAATTATTATTAGGATTGTCGGTAAAGGTGATGATGATGATGACGGAACGAAGGTTAGCGATGCTCGAACAGGCTGAATTAAGAAAATTGTTGTAGAGTCTTTAGAGGAGACGACGGTGTTCAGTCACAATCCGAACGAATTTTTGCACCGTGAACAAATCATGAGTTCATTATAATACACCAAGGACTAAGGACCATCAAAACAGTGGATTTTTGCGGGTGAACGTGCCCCAAAGACAGCCAAGGAGATGGTTTTGTCGGCCAATTGCATAGGTTCTTTTCTCGAATGCACGCGGTGTCATACACATCGATTACCTTGGAAATTGTAAAACGTTCACCGGCGCATATTATTCAGAGCTTTTTGGACAGATTTGATATTGATTTGAAGCAGAAGCGAATGATGTTCCAGAATCCATCAAACACACTTTTCTGTCTAGCTGAACGGTGCATCGGTTGAGAGTGGTTGAGAGGTTGAGTAAAACGCTGACATGTAAGCAACTAGTCAAATAATCTCTAATCCACCCAGAGGGCAATGCAGTCAGTATCGTCACATTCACATCATATTGAACATCGTAAGCTTCGCCACGTGTCCATTGTGCAGAAGTTACACTGCGTCAGTGACTGAGTGGATTTGAAGGAGATCCTAGACTTCCTTCTATCCAACATTTGCAGGAACTAGGCATAACGTGCTTGAACAGCAGTCTTCATGTGGCTGTAGTAAAATCACATGTCCTCATCAAAGCAGCAGTTGCCTCTGCAAGATTTTAACTTAATCGGGGCACTAACTAAGGTTTACTCTGTAGAGGTTGTCCCTTCGTGTGGGGGTTCGAATATATCAGAGGTAAAACACACGCGATAAAAGGCGACTAACATCCTGAGCTAAGAGCTAGGATACGTCCCTAATCCAGTGCTCGTTAATATAACGGTTACAAGCTCGCAAATAAAGGATTATGTGGGTAGTGCCCTATCTGAATCACAGGCACTTACAACACAATAGGCGCCTGTCCTGGATGTTATAGCATCCTACCGATAGTAGCCAATCGGTTGCAAAAGCTGGACCAGAGGCTAGTCTGTTGCCACGGGTGATCAGGAAAGCCCCCTGAGACCCGCATAGGTTTCAGCCTGATCGGATGAGGTTGGCCCCCAAGTGCGAACGTCGTAGTGGTTGTGGTTTAATACCCAACGTCGCGGTGAGAGGTGGAGATTGTACCAGCATGTAAGAGAGGTAATCACGACTATTGATGGTGAATGAAATATGATTCGCTTCGAATAGTTGCTTGCGATTAATATGGCTTTAAAATCGTCTTAATATTAGTCGATGCTTCATATCGTCGTTGGAGTTCCGTCTGTTCATCCAAGGCGGTTATATTTTTCATAAAAAATTGTTTTTTTATTGAGCAGTGCGACGGTGCAGACGGTTAGCACCCTCCAGACTCAGGATACAGTAGACGAAGCCCTTTCCTCTTGACCGATTTTTAATGGTTGGTTTAAATGCCTATCCGATTTGTCTCAAATCGGGTACAAGTAGCGCAGTTGCGTGCCGATTTGATACCACACCTCGTAGACCGTGGTTGTTTGGGTTAGCCAAAGGCAGCCTGTGGAGTTTAGGAATTTGATTATGTTAGATATGTTTTGGTCAGTGATCTCGGAGAGATCTCTATGGAAGGGTTTGCCGAACGCGATATTTCGTTGCTTGGCTAGTGCCGGACAGTCACAGAGTAAGTGAGGCAGACTTTCCTCTGAGTGGGTGTCGAGGCAACAGTGTGGGTTGAACGGTTTCCGAGTCTAGCAGCGTGGATGCCTTTAGGCCAGTGTTTCGTGCTTACAGCCACGACTCTCGATTTCGGAGTGGTTTCTATTGAGGAGGTCATCATCATCAGTCATCCGTCATCAGTACTTTGTACTGGGAAGACCTAGTCCTAGTAGAAGGTGCTAAGGACAGGAAGTGTTGATAGATGGGGAATTTAAGGTGGTTTATTGGGGGCCTACCAACGCAGTGGGTGCATTGCCGAATGTTCCTTGCTTGGCCATTTCGTCGGCAGTCTCATTTCCCTCTATGTTGCTGTGGCCTGGAACCCAGATGAGAGTAACCTGCTACTGGTGAGGTTCCTCCTTACACTGTTGCACCAATCTAGAGGAAGTGTATACTGAGGCCCTTATGTCTGCTTGGCTGTCGATGCAGATCACTGCAACTCTACCACAAGGGCAGGTACTACTGAGAAGTTTACATGCTTCTCTGATCGCTAGTACTTCAGTCTGAAAGATACTCGAGTGCTCTGGGAGGCGGTAAGTGTTCGAGATATTGAAGTCCGCCGAGTGATTTTTATTGGTTTTTCTGAAATATTTGCAGCTCTGTTTCAATTCAAAACACCTCAATTGTTGTCCTCAGTGCCCAACAAGTTTGTATGGCATTTCGAGATGAACATGGATGCAGCTTCTAAAACGAGTCTTGCTTGTGCACACTAAAGGCTTCACAAGACCTCATCCTTCACGCTGAATCTATGCCTAACTCGCGAAATATGGAGACGTGAATGGAATCCAAACCAAATCTGTGAACTTTCCTCTTAAAATTTTTATTTACATTTTTTTCAACTCCACGGTCCCTAAACTTTGAGTTCACTGAGAAGTTCTTGCTGTCGCCGTACTAGCATTTCCTCTGAAATGTTTCCTGTTGGAAGGAAGCCAGTGAACAACTTGAAGAATATAATTGCATAAACTACTTCCTCTCCTACTTCGACCATTTCTAAGAAACTGAGCGACAACTCCTGTGGCTAAGCATGTGACATTAAATCCACCATTGCTCGTTAGCACGGCCAGCGTTAAAGTTCCCCTTGGTGGACAAGCAATCAAAAAATCTTAAAACTTCCCTCACAAATTTGCACAGCTCCGACATTTTATTCCTTGTTAAACACGGCTTGCGGTTCAACAAAGTCAAACAAATACATCCCTTCATCTGTGCTGGCGCGCGAACTAAAACTTCACCTTTTGATGGGTCACCTCTGAAGACAAAAGAAGAAGAAGAAGAAGAAATAAACTGGGATAAGAAAAACTCAAACTGGTAATCGCTTCACACCACAGAGCACTTTACTTTAACCAGGAAAGTCACTGTTGTAATTCTTCAGCCAAACAAAGCCCAAACGAGTTCCGCAGAGAATGGGCCAGCACTCGCTTGCACTTTCTGCACATTTCTGCAGCGCTGCTACTGTGCCCTGTCCTCCCCGTCCATTGTCGTGCTAGCATAAAAATCTAGGTGACTAGGAAGTGAGTCAAAAGATTTCCTCGGAGAGGAATTAAGGATACTGCAAGGTGGTGTGTGCGTGTGTTTGGTCTCTGAGTTGAATGTTTTATTCTCTCGTTTTTCCTGCTTAACTTTTCCTCTTTCCCGCTTTATTTCTGTTTCAAAGTTGTGTGCATTGTTTTTCCTTTTCTTGTTTTTTCCTCTTTCCGCTGTGACATAACCAGCCATAAAAGAAATGTTCTGCTAGGAGAGTGCATGTTATGGTAGCTTGCATTATTAAGTCTTGTAAATGTTAACAACGACTGCAAGGACAATGACGTTACTTGTGTTGGGTTATCTCTGGATGGGGGCAGAGGGGGAAGGAGAATGCAGTTGGAAAGTGTCATGGCATGGCAATGGAAGTCACCGAGGGATACTGGGTTGTGTAACGTGATTTTCGGCTGGGGTTCGTTGGGCGAGTGCTGAATAGACGGCAGTCATGTATCGCATGGTGATTGGGGACAGGAAAGTAATCAGCCAACACGTTATGTTATCAAATCAGTTGAAAGGCGATTAGTCCTCAATCTGGAATGACAGAGTGATTATTTGACTTTATTTAGAAGTAATTCTGTGTTGACAACGATGGCGGAAGGATGAGACGCTGAGTTTGTCTGTGACAACCTCTGATAACACTCCGAGTACACGTTCACTAACTGCTCGTGGACGAACGTCATTGCGGAAGCCTTCGGTAGCAACAGAGCATCGTGTCAGTCGTTTATTATATACTTTGACCGAGTTGAAGAAGAACTATGTTCATAAATAGTAGGTACCTCATTACAAGTGAAGTGTCCAAGATTTCGTATGTAACCTCCGATTGAATCACATTTTGTATACACTTTATTGATTTTTTTTCCATCATCTAGAAGATTATTAATGCATTTTTTTTTCTTTTTGCAGGTAAGTTCAACAACCAGAGATACTTGGTTCATCCAGTGGTGGTGACCTGTTGCTGGGCCTGTCACTGAGTAAGATGTAGGCATCTCTATAAGCAATCCGAAAGTCAATACTCGTTTTCCATTTAGTTAAAATGTAAAAAGAGACAACCAAGAACTAACCCCATTCAAATATTGCAAGCCTCCAACGAACAGCATATGCGTTATTGGTTAGTAATAATCACCAAGAAGCACGACTTCATCCACCAAAAATAACTGCGGTGCGTGGTGTTCATGTCGGTGGAGTTATTGGGCCGTTTTTTTTTTTTCGTTCATGAAAATAACCGTTACATTACAGTCGCAGATAGATGAAGGCGTGGACGCGGGTGTCTACTTTAAGGACCTAAATATCCAATTATCATATCGTTTACCGAATCACTGGAGCGTCTTTTGAGCAGAAATTATTGCGAATAAGGAAGCTCTGTCCTGATATCGCCCGGCTATCGTCATCTGTTCTGACAGCAAATCACTGGCTGCAGCCACATTTAACTCAAATACTTGCCTGAATTACAGCTAGGCTCTGAACAAGGTGGCCAGGTATTTTCTCATCACCTGGGTGCCGGGACACTGTGACATTGCAGAGAATTGTGAAGTGGACGAACTCGCCAGAACTGACACAGTCTTTCTGTACTCCTTCGGGATGGAGATCTGCCATCCATGCCAATAGGCACTGCAAAACATTTACTGAAGATTGAAAAGCTTGCAAATGCAAATCGTAGATGGTCTACTGGCACATGATGCCTCATCTCGATCCAAAAATGTACACACAGCCTGAACGAACTTTAGAACTCTTATCGGCGTTATAACCGGACACTGTGCCCTTGAAATGCACGCCTCTAGATTAGGTCTTGCATACAATGACTTTTGCAGAAGCTTCAGAGATGAAGAGGAGGAACAAACTATTGTGTAACTTCTAAGTGCAACGCTCTCTCCTCCCAAAGAAGAAGTCAACTTTTTTTTTAAATAAAACGCAAGCCATTTGAGATATTTCAAAAACTTTATTATCGGCTTGAAGCGTATCAAAACATCTATGAATGGAGCTCGACTTCGTTCATATGGCCACAACGGGCAACTTTGCAGCGGTCCATTCGTTGGACCCAATTTTCAACGACTCGGCCACACATTTCGGCCTAAACGGCCGCTTTTTCGTGTTCAATGTTGGCTCTGAGCTCTTCCAACGTCGTCGGCTTGTTGGCATAAATCAATGACTTAACGTAGCCCCACAGAAAATAGTCAAGCGGCGTTAAATCGCACGAACGAGGCGGCCAATCGACTGGCCCCTTTCTTGAGATAATACGCTCACCATACTTACTCTTCAATTGTAACGTGTGCTGTGTGGCTTGTGGCACCATCCTGTTGGAACCACATGCCGTCCAAGTCCATATCTTCCAATTCGGGCCAAAAATAATCGATAATTCACAGTAACGTGACGATCGTTATCGTCGAGGACATGCAAACCGCACCCAACAGTTATATTTTGTGGATAAAGTGGTGATTCATAAAGCACATATTTTGCTTATTGACGAATTCATTGAGCCAAAAATGACCTTCGTCACTGAATATGTTTGTGCTAAAGAAACGCTCTTAAAGTTGCGATCATCAACTCCGAATTTCGGTAGAAAATTTGCATAATTTGTAGACGTTGCTCGTTCGTGTACTTTACCATGATGAAAATGTTGCGTTAACTGAATAAAATGACATTGACAGTTTGATGATTAGTGAAAGATTGCGTTCTCAAATTAAATTCAAAGCTGTCAAGTCCCTATTGGAAAACCCTTTAGAACCGAACTTCTTCAACAACTTGTCTGAATTAAGTAGGATCAGTGCCAGTCATCTCTAACGCTTTGGAAAAAAGCACTCGGTGGCTTGCGGAATAGGTTCAAATGGGCCCGCGTGGCAACACAACGGGCCTATTCTGACCTAAGTGCGACTGCTGACTACCAACAGTCAGCCACTTCTATCTAGCCTAAGCCTAACCTACACTCAATGGAGATCGCAACAGGGACACCTTGGAACGTTATTTATTTGTTCAATTTCATGGACTGGACAGTAATGATATGTGGTTTTAACAAAATGGTGCCACAAGCCCCAAAACTTCGTCGATGAACGTGTAATATCTGTCGATTAGCCGTCTAGATCATGTAATTTAAGAACTTTTACGGGGCTACGTTAAATCATTGGTCTGTGCCGCCTTCGTTTGAGGAGCTCAGGGCCTATATTGCATTGAGAGGTACCGGCCCGTCGAAATGTTTGACGGACTCATCGAAAACTGATTAAACAAATTTAAACTGGGCCCTATAGATTCACGGGCATACTTGATCACAATCTGCCAGCAGCGCCATCTTTTTTCGAAAAGAAGTACTTCTTGATTTGTTGAGTTTCTTAATTGATTTAAATGTTATGCGAGAAACACATTAGAGCGTTGTTGCTACAGTTTTCACGTTACGAGCGTAGAGCTTCGGATATGTTTCGGAAAATTTTGCTGCTGATCTGTTTAAAGATTTCAAATGACTTTTGTCGTTAAATTAATTTTTTAGTCACCATTTGTCAAATGTCGTTTGACACAGAAAACGCTCAATTTGAAAGAAAATCTTTCAATTTGTTAGGAGATTGAAGTGTCAGCTGGAAGTCGCTCTGAAAAGAAGCATTATTTTGTGAATAGCATATGAATTGCTTGTGTTGACAGACGACGCTAGAAGTAACGCATCATTGTTGAAATCAAGCATACAATCTTTTAAAGTCTATATCGCAACGTCGCGTTAGTGCTTTGTCAAGCATTAGTTTGGTACGCGTTTTATCGAGTTTACGAGAGTTTTGCGTCACAACACGACATCCTCAGTGTTCCATGTTGAAATAGAACGCGTGCGTTTGACAAGTCAAATGGTCTGAAATACAATTTCCAAGAAAATTCCGTATCTGAAATGAATTACTTGCGCAAATAGTCGCCTTAGCTTGTCAAAATTTCAAACTGAGAAATAAATTTAAAAAAGTGAGTAGAGAGTAGCTCCCCCTCTTACGATATTACTGTCTGTGAAATCTCAACACGGGACAGCCCCGTTCCGACTTAACAAATGACTTTACATGCATCCTGTAAAATGCAACGCTCGAACGCGCTGTTGCGATATGGCCTTAAGTTTCCAGCACTAGCTAAGCTAAGGTAACCGCAAATTCCCCAACTTCAATTACATTTGGAACTTCTGTCTGCTGCCCATTCAATTCAGGAGCTTAAGTAAAGCGCGTCGCCCTTATTATCAGTCTGGAGCTTCTGGAGAGATCACTACTAAAGCTAACCATTGTAGCGTACCACTGCAACCATGATTCCATTCTTCCCAGCTTTCCCGCGGTTTTGTCCCACATTAAATTTCGACAGGCCTTCCCTTTTACGACTTAAGTTCTGCGTATTCCACGTTTGATTATAAAGTTCAAAATCAAATCAGAAATCCAATTAAATTTTTACAACTTTTTGTTCCACTCAAACACTGAGGAGTTTGTTCCAATTTGTGGCCTCCTGGAGGCACTCTCCTCCGTCTTAGAACATTTTTGAATTTTCCATTCTGTGGGCAATAAAATGCACACACAAAGTAAACTTGATTCAAAAAGTCGGCGCATAAACTTTTCACTCCCATCCAGTCCACCAGCCAGCAAAGTCGAATGTCAAAGCGTGACAACGGCCCGCAATTGCGGACCGAAATGACCTTCATCCCAATTATTTTGTTGTCCTCTCAATCGCCAATTCAGTTCAGTTCAAGGCGAAATCCCTGAACTCCCACACTCGCCGAGGAACAGTCTTCGTCACTGCTGTTGACTAATTTGGCTCAAATCAAATGCGTAGAGGGTCTTGACATGATTTCAGCTCAAAATGTATTTTCAGCCAACGAATGCCACTTTACGAAGACCATTCCTCAGGATTGTCTGTCTAGGGGCTCCCCGCTTGACCTCCTACGATCAGCAGTACACAGAAAATCCATAAAACTATCAACGCCAAAAGTGAAGCGTACGGCCGTGACGAAGGTACGTCATCCCCAATTCAATTTGCAGATACTTGCGTCACTGCGACGCGACGCTTGGTTTGAGTGCATCTTCCCTCTGGCTTAGTGAACCGGAAAATAAGGGCAGCGCTGGTTTGGTTTCTTTTATTTTTTGTGTCACTTCTGAAATTGGTGGAAGTTTTGTTTCCAGTGTTTTGGTTTTATTACCGTCAGAGAATTCCCTTGTCACTTTTTGACACTTTTTCCGGTCGTTACTATTGGATTACTGTGCTCTGCGCTCGACCATTGATTGTTTTCCGTTCACCTCTGTGAGCTGTGCCGTGTACTCTTGATTTCGTTTCGCTTTCGTTTCGCTTCAGTTTTCGAATATCGATTTCAGGCGTACTACTACGGAACGCAGAATGACCGGCTGTGATGGCGGGGGGGTGAGTGAAGAAAGGTTCAATTGCCTCTCTTTGTCGCCAGTCTGCATAACATCTGGATCTGGGCGCAGGCCTCAATGGGGGTGGCCTTTGAAAGGTTTCTTGCCCTCAATTGTGTATGTGTCGTCCTTATTGACGTTCAACACAAAGGGGGATAACGACAAGACAAAAAAAAAAAAAAAAAATCCACCCCCGAACCCAGCAAAAAGAAAACAGCCGAAGAATCTACAACTGGCCTAGTTCCATTGGGACATTCTGCAGATATTCGGGCCGACGACGGCTGGGGCAGTGCGGAGCTGACATGGGCTTGAGACAACTACGGCTGGGTGTGTATTTATGTTTATTACGGTCAAGTAGGGATTATCGAATTAGGTTTGTACACGCACCACTCTCCTATAAGGGCACCAGCTGGGCACATTGTTCGGCGGGTTGCGGGTGGCGACAGTCGCCCGTACAGAGAATGTCAGGTGAAATTTTTGGGACCATATGTTCGGCATTGTGCCGGAATGGTGGAATGTCATGTCTTCGGCCGTGGGAGTTAATCCTTAAATCACTTGGCTGCAGGATTTGTACGGCCGTTTATTGTATTGGAAGTTAATTTTTATGTGTGCCTGTCGGGGGAATGGATAATTGAGACTGTTCCTTCGGTGAGGGCGGCAGTCGGGGGTCGGGTGTCAGATGTTGTCTTGAGAGAGCGATTTTGAAGATCATTCCGGACCTGGTAGACCTGGTATTGTGTTTAAGGCGACCGATTGCTTTTTCCGATAAGTGATTGTTGTACAAATGTACATGTTTGTCACTTATGGCGATCGATCAGAAACGCTATGTGGAGAGGGGCTGCAGGAAGGTGTGTACGCTAAGCATCAATTACCAAGAGTTACTTGGTCATTTTGTCGGACTTAAACTCGAATACTGCCTAATGGATTCATGATATTATGTTTCCGACGAATTGATTGATGCCTTTCGTTGGAATTTGCAATTGGTCGTCATTGGCTTCATTTATCGTCGCCTGTTTCTGCGAAAGAATCATACACTTGTATGAACATTTTCAAACATTTCAAAATTCTGAGATTCTTGTAGGTTGTAGAGAACCGTCCAAGACTAGATTGTAATGAAGGCGTAGTGTTAAAGTGTGTCATTGAAGTCGAGTATGTAGTATCTACACGTACGAAGAGTATTTCGACATCTACTTTTGCGATCCTTCTGTCCCTTTAAAAATCGCTGTTTCTACGGCACCACGAAGCTGTATCCTCTGTCATATTGACAGACCACTATTTCTAACTAAAAGGGACTGATATGGTTTTCAAAAGAGATCACTTCAGTGTACACAGCAGTAGTGCGACTTCTTTTTACAAATGGATAATTAGTCTGCTGGGCGGCGGTTCTTAAACAGTTCCATTATATTGAAACAAGAGCTTTAAAGTCGACTCTCTCAGAGGTTTTGAACGTCATTGCATGTTCTACAGACTGTACAACAGCGACGAAGAACCTCAACCCGCTGTAAAGCCGAACGACCCATTCAACTCGAACGAAAGGAGCAATGTAGATCAACAATTCTGTCCACCCGAACCGGGTAAAGTGAAGAGAGGCATATCTTAAATGAAATCCAAGAAAACTGCTGGAGCCGTTTTCCTGACGCCAGGCGATGACTTGGTAAGGAATGTAGAAGATCAATCTCATCTCTAAAATATGGGCGAAAGAAAGCATATCCTCAGCATGGCTTGTCCGATCCACAAAACGGAGACCATCTGACTTGCGCCAACTGCAGAGCCATCAGTTATTTGAACATCGCATATAGGATTTTATTGGTCGTGTTGTGTGAACGCCTAAAGCCGGGTCGGTCCATACAAGTGTGACCTTAGATCAGATGACCAAATGTTCACACTACTATTTTGAAAATTTTGCATCACCTCTTCATCGAACTTAAGGCCGCGTATGACAGCATCTATAGACACGATCTATACATAGCAATGACTAGCACATCTCTAGTAAACTCGTTCGATCGTGTAGGAAGACGATAGAGATTGCACGCTGCTTTGATGTGAGAAGTGGATTCAGACAAGACGACGCGCTGTCATGCGACTTCTTCAACATCATTCTTGAAAGAATTGTTCAAATCTTGCACACCAAAACCAGAAGCACAATCATTCAGAAGTCCGTCCAAAATCTCGCGTAGTTATGCCGACGATATTGACATAATCGGCAGTGATGCCAACACTTTTGTGAGTATTGCGATAGAGGCCGCGAAGATGGGTTGAACGGTCAGTAAGAGCAAGGTCAAATGTATGCTGTCGACGAGAAAAGTTACACAGCAGCGACGTCTCGGACAGAACCCCACTAGCTTTGAGTTAGTCAAAGACTTTGTCTACCTAGGAACCGCTTTCAATTCAGACAACGAAACCAGCGCTGAAATCAAACGAAGAATACCTCTTGCCAATCGCTGCTTCTTTGGGCTAAGAAAGCAATCGGTTAACAAAGCCCTCACTCGAACAACCAATGAGACCTTCTATAAGACCTTAATCGTCCCAGTCCTGCTATATGGCGCAGAGGCATGGACTTTGTCAAAAGGTTGTCATGAGGTTGCTCTTGGCTGGTTTGATGAGAACATTGTACGGTCCTGTCTGCATAAATGGTAAGTGGAGGAGAAGATATAACAACGAACGGTACGAGCTGTTCGGTGACATCCACTTCGAGGTGACTGGAGACGCTTGTTGATTGAGGCTCAGGCCCACACCGGACTGAAGCGCCATCTTAAGTAAGAAAGTAATGAATGTCGCAACTAGCTTGTCTCATTATCAGATCGAGTTCCAGGATAATGGGACAGCCTGAGAGATCTAGGCAGGAATGGAGCCGCCTTTCACCATTCGATTAAGAATGGGTTAGTCTACCTCAGAATCACATAACACTCCTTAAGTTCAACCCCCTCAGATGTGGCAGGATGTAGGAAGATTTGGCAAACCTGCAAGTAGAAAGAATGAATGAACTTCTAATGGCAGCATCCGTAGATGTTGCAGGAACAACATCGATTGTTACGACGCACATACCATAAGTGTCTGACAACGCAGTCGTACTGGCCTTTGCTGAAGTGATTGCCCTTCTTGATTTGCTTGCTTCCAAAAATAAATCATCAAGAAACTTCCCAGCTTCTGAAATACACGCGAAGCCGTGTGTAGTCATCTGGTTTCTGATGTCATTTGGCCAGCTCATCGTTCTCACTTCAAAAACTCTATTTGCTTTGACATCCCTTCAACCTTCCTTCTGAGTCAAAAAAATAACGTCCAATCTCCACACGCACTGATTGCGAAACCTCAAACTAACCCTTCATAGGGAATGCAAAACACATCTGAAAAACCATCAGGTCACGTAAGGAATCAATCGCCCATGCTCTATCGAACGACCATCTGCGTGGGACACATCACCAGCTGATGATGGGACATTATTCAGTTTCCGAAGCCACAAGCAACCGCAGCAGCGACACAGATTGAGCAAAATTATTTCCACTACACAACATCCTCGTTAAATGCGGATGTGGCAGCAGGGGCCGGCCACTCATAAGGTTATCGTTCCCATTAGAATAAACACCCTCTTAAGGATCGGAATGTAAATCAAAAGAATGGGGGATATCCATCTGTTTCACATCGACGGGAAAAAAAAGTGTGTTTCCATCAAATTATCCCCCTCCTCCACCGGCGACGGCGGCGGCGGCGGCGACGGCGAACCCATTTCAAATTGAATGTGGAAGCCTTCAGGGTTCCACTGACCGATTGGCCAGCAACCCCAAAACCACACTGACAGTCCCACTGTCCTCAGTGGGCCTTGAATGATTCATTCAAAAGTCAATCGTTGTCACTGTTTCCGCTTCCCATGGCGGCGCCCACAAAGAATTCCAACCCACTACCTACACAAACCCAAATCAAATTCATCCCTTTGAGTCCAGAAAGGGGCCGCATCACCCGCAGGGCAGGAAAAAGAGAAAAAAAAGACAACAGCTGAAGCATAGTTCCGCAAGGGGAAATGTATCGTCGATTCGTCATTAAAATCCCTCAGTTCAGCATCCATTCGATGTTTGATTTTGAATTATAAAGGTGGGTGGTTGGGCGTCGACCAGCAACGGAAGTCATTTCGTCTCGAACTTCCGGCGGCAACCCACTGACATATTTTTTCCTCTCTCCCCATCAGCGCTGAATCCTTTAAGGTCCTCGATAATTGATGAGAATGTTCCACGCCACCAGAAGGAGGACGCCACCCATCATCACCCACTCGAGATGTGCTATCAATGTCAGGTCTTGAGTTAGGGGTTACATGTAGTGAAAAACTAACACGAACTGTGGTGGGCGTCGCTGGTGTAACGGAGCATGGTGGATGCTGTAAATGTGTCAAAGTGAGTGGCGTACTCAACAACTGAAGTGGCTTCTCGCAAAAAAGAATCAATACATAAAGGACTGCGTCAAGCAATGACATTCTCTGGCCTAGAATTCCAACTCTTTTCAGCTTACCGCTGATGTGGGGATGCGACGGTGGGAATGAACTGAAGACACAGATGTGCAACGATGCTTGTGCACATCTCTGGCGGTGGGGCGGAGCACAACCCTAGCAAATACGCTTCAAATGCGATGAGATGAGAAGAGAAGAAGATGCATTCGATTCGGCGGGAGGGCGTGGGGCGTGAGGCCTTCGAGCATGAATTGGAAAACTCATTTTGTTGCGTCACGTATTCCTTGCCGTACTTTGCTTCAGCTGCTGTTGTTCCGTTCTGTTCGGTTTTTGTGTTTTATTTCGGCGACATTTGTCTCTGAGATATGAGACAAAAAAGATGAAAAAAAAAAAAAAAAAAACCGTAACAAATCGTAGTGAACACAGATACACGCGGTGACCGGATATTTTTGACAATTTCCGAAATGAGTTTTCGATTTTGCTGACGATAGTGACGGAACGTGCTCCGCTAGTCGATCGACTGAGGGCTGAGGTGGGTGCACCTCGGGATGCCAGAGATTCATTTTCCAATGAAGATAATTACTTTTTTTTTTTTTGATATTTGCATTATTAATTATTTTTTGACAGTGACAGGTAGCAGATGTCAGTGCAGTCATGTGACTGTTCGACATGTGACAGGAATGTTTGAGCACTGGTCAGTGCTGTAGTTTTTGCGATTTTGATGGGTTTCAATGAGTCTTTTGTGAAGTATTTTCTACCTTGATGCATACGTTCCGCTGCCATAATTATATTTTTTTTTAAATATTTGACAGCCGGCGAAGTGGGTCATAGTGACGGCAATGTGTCCCAAGTGGTCATAATTAATGAACATGTTCAACGATGCGTTACATGACTGCTGTTGTGGATGTGGATGGATTGCAGTTAACTGCAAAAGAAAATCCCATTCTAGCATGTTTAAAATCAAATTTGGATGTGTTTCCAATCGACGTCAGGGCGCATCAGGTGCAATTTTCTGACAATCGAAGCTATTTAGAGTACAACGGATCCAGCAGTGGAACTTCCACTCCGAACGCAACGCAACGGAGGGGCATTCTTCTGTTGTGGACATTCTTAATTCATACACGATCAATGTTACTGAGCTTCTTCAGAGCCCTAATGCGCTGCGGCCAATAGAAGGTTCGAAAAAGTGTCGAAGCAAGTGACCTGAAATATTCTATTTTGAAAATAAGCTCATATCTTGAAAACGAAAACAGCACGCCTCCAAGGACGTCAGGACGCATCTGGTGGGAGTTACAAAATTCCGGCCAGATTGTTGCGAAAGCGTGGCCCTATAATGCAATATTTCCAATTTTCTGGCAATGTAAGCTATTTAGAGCACAACGGATCCAGCAGTGGAACTTCCACTCCGAACGAGTGCCGCAACGCAACGAAGGGCATTTTCGTGTTGTGGAGATTATACATTCATAAACTGCACACGATCAATGTTACTGAGCTTCTTCCGAGCCCTATAACATTGCGCTGCGACCAATAGAAGGATCGAAAAACGCGTCGAAGAAGGTGACCTGAATTATTCCAATTTGAAAAATTAATGACGGTGGTTGTCTTCTAATTTTCGCAACCATTTGGCAGCACGAATTTCACGTTGGAATTGTATAGCATGAGTGAGGTGGAGAGCTAGTTCGACTTGCAGACATTTGTCAAGCGAGTAATGAGAGTGGCGTCTTTGCACAGCGCATCTTGATCCGATTCTCATCAACTTTGTCTTGGCGACGTTGATTTTCAGTGTAGCTGTTCTGGCGTTGAGGTCCGTGGCGTGATTCCTTTGCAAGCGGCGTTGTTGGTGCAGTCTAGAAAAAGGTCATCTGAAGAGCAGAGGGTATAATATACCCCATTGCGTTACTCCTCTGGTATTGATTAAAGATGTCTTTGCCTTTGCAGCGCAACTCTTAAGGCGCCTCCCGGTATAGCTCGATGATGGATGGCGGCATTCCAGTGTTCTCCAGGACGTCCAGATAGCTTCCTATCGGATGTCGAAGACTCGAAAGATTGAGAAGTTCCATTCAACCGACCATCTGAATCGTTTTGATGTGATCAATACATGAGAGGATGGGTCGAAAACTGGCTTTCTCACGGCTGTTCCTCGGCTGTTGAAGAAATACCCTATTTAGGATCATTTGAGGCGAGTAGCTTCTGAATAGCATTTACTCGCTCACCTTTCCTTTGTTGGATATGGTGGCAATGACACCTTCTTTCCAGCTGTCGCAGTTTCGGCGTCCAGTCCAGGCTGCGCAGATGATCGGCGCCATGGCTGTTGTTGTCACCTTGAACGGTTCCACGGGCAGGTTGTTCGGGCCAGGAGTTTTTTCGGCTCTTGGGCTTGCGAATTGTAAGCTCAATCTAGGGGACTGTTGAAGGAGGGTTGGAATCTGAATTCCACAGATTACGTGTTATTATAGCTCCGACGTAGGATCTTACTTCCATCGGTCAGTAGTTCGTATGCCACTTCTCATTTCCTGCTGCCATCAGTTTGCACTTGCTTAAGTGCCACAACCTGCAGTACACATCAAGCCCGTTGATCATGTGTGGCAGTGTCTCAGGCGAATACACGAAAATAACAACGTCGCCAACGAACAACAGGGGTTTGATCAATATTTCTGCAAGTTGCACTCCCCCTGGCAAGTAATCAATTAGATTATTGTCTTTGAAAAGTGCAAAAAGATATGGGCTCTGGGGACATCGCTGTTTCACTCCCATTGTTCCCACGCAAATAGACATGTCGTCCCAATTCCAAATCTCGGCCTGGTTTCTCTCACACAGACTTTTTAAGACCCTTTCGAACTTAGAGGTCACTCCAGCCTTGTATAGCTTGTAGCTCTTCCACAGTGTCAAATTGAGTTCTGAGCTCTGAGTTCTATGAAAAATATATACAGGGAGACTGGACTTGAGGTTGCGCTCTGGACGGCATTCATTCCTTAACAACCACGCCCGCGACTGGTGGCGACAAGTTCGGGTAGTCTTCGTCCCTAAGGTGGGTAGACGTGTGCATGAAAGCGCAAAAGACTTTAGGCCAATTAGTCTAAACCCTTCATCTTGAAAGTTCTCGAACGAATCCTGGACAACATACGAGATAGTCTATAGTAGAGTCATCTCCATTCAAATTGCAACACGCATACCTCAAAAGATGATCCACAGAAACGGCTCTCCGTGTGGAAGCAAACATTTTTTTTAAATAGTACACATTATTTGCCTTTTTAGATATAGAAGGATCTCGTCCACACAGAAGTAATTCTTGTACCCGTAACCGAACTAGGTATAGAGAACTTTCTATGCCAATGGATTCTTGCCATGCTTATTACTCGGTTTCAGCAACACTAGGAAATAGTCATAGAATCAAATTGGCCATTAGAGGTACATCGCAGGGAGGTGTCATCTCTCCTCTTGTCTGGGTTATTGTCATGAAGAACATACTATTAAGACTAGATAGAGAAGGGATCAAAGTAGTTATGACAATTATTTTTCATTAAAATGCCATAAGTACTAGTTTCCTTTAATGATAAGATTGTGTGCTGCATCTTTTATTTCACTAACTATAATTGGAAACAACATTATTTAAATAATAATATGGGTATACAGTATACAACATACATACATACATTTACAACTTAACAGTTATGGATCATAACCCATTCACGTCTCGGTGTCGCAAACACTATTCCTCTTTAGTCGTAATAAACTCTCAGACGTGCTCGTATAATCTTCTCACTTCTCCCCGTGACTTTGAGTTTTAAAGCACAGCCTTCAAGACGCTCCCACTAGAGGGCCAAAATCAACCGAACAGGCTGAAACCAATGCAGGTCGCAGGGGCTTACCTTATCGCCGGTGGTACCACATTTTAGCCTCTGGTCAAGCTTTCGCAACCGAATGGTTACTACCAGTAGGAAGCCTGATCAGGAGCATGGGAGCTCTCTGGCCTAAATGGCAGGGATTTAATTCCGAGCCTGTTAAAATGACAGAGTTCGGTTGTATAGCTGGAAAGTAAGTAGCGACAGATAAACTGAAAAGCGGTGCAATCCTTCCTGAATAACCAGTAATGACTCAAAAAGAGAAGCAGTTTGGACCAAATTTGTATTGAATTGGGAATAGCCCTGTTTGAAGGACGCGGCGGCAGGTAGCAGCATCAAGTTTCCAGCGGTGCAAGTCTCAACTCTTTTTAAGGCTTGTACTTCAAAGGGTTTCGGCAGCAGCTGCCTATTCTCGCTGAATTCGGTAGACAATGCCTGTAAGAAATTTGTATGGTTAATTTATTATGGCAGACGAAGCTCGTAGATCCGCCCAAATTATACGTAAATAATAAATCTGAACGTGTTACATTCTGCGCCATCTGATTTATGGCCCTGATCCGTTCATGCGGATGATATGACGATCTTGATATCAGGAAAATTTTCGGCTGTGATCAGTGAGATCATGGAAGGCTTTGAGTCGAGTTATTGCCTGGGCCAAAAAATGCGGTGGATTTTAGTATTTAGCTCTTCATCACTAAAGCCAAAATTCTTCTAGCTACCCCGTCTGAACGATCAACCGTTTTCTCTCCATCTACCGGCGCTACATACCTAGGCGTTGTCTTAGATCCCAAACTCAGCTGAAGCTAAACGTAGACCGAGTTAAGAAAGTTTGCATAGCTTGTTACGCCTGCAGTAGAACGTTCGTTAAAATGTGGGGTCTCCAACCAAAGCTGATCCTATGGATGTGCACGGCGGTAATTCTCTCACTAGTATGGTGGTGGGTCCTTAGAAAAAATGCCACAAAACTCAACAAGGTACAAAGAACAACATTCATTGACACCACAGGCGACGGTCGACACCATCAAACGCTCTGATGGTAATGCTACATCGTCTACCTTTGAACTCAACTCATCAGGCTCAGAGGGTCTGGGTGCTGGCACCATCCTAGACCTTCTACCGAGAGATCTCGTTACATCCTCAACAGACTATACCCGACCAAGGCTCCAATCTCCGGCTTCGATACTCTAATCCCCGAAAGAATAGAAAGGCTTAGCGGGCAGGGATTTTAACTGGGAAACCCACAATGACGGCTTTAAGATGGACAAACTCAGAATTCCATTCCAACATTTCTAAAGCTTATAGACTGCCATTACAATTCCAGTGTGTTCGGAGTTGTGACAGCGGAACTATTTGTAATCCGGGCAGCATGTAGTCAAGTCAAAAAACACCCGAATATCCTGCCATTGAAGAAGTTTTTGGTTTTTTTTATAGCCAAGCAGCCATCAAAGCTATTGCCTCCTTTACTAAATACTATAAACTAGTATAGGAATGCCTGCTCAGCTCATGTTAGAGTAAGACAGCAAGTGCTTGGTAAAACCTTCTTCAAGTTGTACCACGGGGTCGAAGACTTTTTGGGACGGAGCTAAGTTGGAGTCGTAGACGTTAAGCTCATGCGCTAGGACAGCCCGAAAAGTTTGTGTTTAAGTCTCCTCCTTCAGATGTCATCAACGCAAACACGACCACAAATCCGAAGCCATCAAGGACTTCTTCATCCGCCTTTGAGATTGTCCATGCCTCAGGGCCTGAAAGTAGAATTATTTTATCATCATCATATTGATCCAGGGTTTGCGGGAGTAATGCACTCACGAGAGATCTCCAGGCCACTCGATCCTCCGCCATCAACTCTAACTCATCGGGAGTTCTGCCCAAGCGCAACCAGGCGATATCTTGGACTTGGTCCAATCACCTCGTCCTGAGTCTACCCAGAGGTAGCTTACTTCTTGGAATCGGTTTTTTTTTTTAAATTTGCGCGTGCTGAAGGTATGTAAATTATGAAGCCACCTTGATCCTTGACGAGATGGAGATGAGTACTTGGACTCAATTGCCTCTTGAGTACAAACCAAGTCCGTCACTACCTCGATGTTACGGCTGCTCTTTGTCCAAGTCGTCTATGTTGTTCGTATGTCCTTTCTTGAGGACACGCAATCCGTGTGGAATGCTCTCTTGTACTAGATTCCGACGCAATGCCACTGAAATAAATTTACATCATCTAGAGACGCACACAAACAGCCTTGACTCCAAGAACTAGTCAACTGCTACCTTCAGCATTTAAAGCAGCACTTGAACAACAATTGAATGCAGATGCTCCGACCGGCCGGAGATATCCCCAACATGGTCTCCACTTAAAGCACAAATAACTGCCAGAGTTTAACATCAACATTTCGTCAAAACCCCAACGGCATGTTAGACTTAAAATTAAATGAACAGCTGCAAATGGTTTAAACTCACTCTCACAGCCCAGTTGACTGGAAAATCAAATGCAAGCCTTTGCATCGTTTACTCGACAAAGATGCCGTTCAAATATGAGTATAATCCTCTTTTCCCGTTAAACCACTGCAAAAGCATATTCGGCCACACCCACACATCGTCTGGCACACTCACATCATTTGGCCGCAATCAACGCCCACATACAAGCCAGAAATGACCGAAACGCGAGCAAGCAACAATCCAAACACCTACGACACACTCCACGTTCAAAACGCCTGAATTATTCATAACTGTTTATCAGTGAGAGATCCGAATAGATGCCTCCATCTGAAATTTGTGCAAATATTTGCAAATGCAAATCCAACATTCAGCCTATACTGGGTCTGGCCTGAAAGCAAAAAAAAAAATACAGAAACCAGGAAAAAGGATATGTGACAAGTAAAACAATTTCCAGAGTCTCTATCAGATGTGGAACATCCTCAAACTCGCCCTTAAATCTCAGCCTATGTCTCTGGCGCATAACATAATCTATCATCCAGTGCGGTGGAACAACGATACACAGTGCTTGACACACGTGTTCGGCCTCCTCCATCTCCTGCTGCGCCACAGTCGACAGCCGAGGACGACGACGAAAATTCCCTCAATCCGGTCTGTTAAAGTTGTGGAATTCATGGAACTTATGCAATTTTGAAGTCTCAGCCAAGTGCCATGGCTTGTGTCATGCATGGCCTTTGAGATTGCTGCGTGCGTTGTCGTTTGCCTCCAACGCAGACAGGGCACGGAACAAAATGGCAATCTCTCCTAAATTGCTTGGCGGTGGAAACTTCATTAGGTGTCTGGAATCGAATATTTCATGTGGGCGGTTGTGGGCGGGTGACAGGGCTGATGATTGTGCAGAGTGGGGCCAACAAGTCGGCGTATTCTCTGTGGGCTGGTGGCAAGATTTAAGAAAAGATTCACATTCATTCGTAGGTCCACATGCGACATTTGGAGAATTTTCAAATACACTCCCCTACTGGGTGGCAGGAGCGGAAGTGGTGCGACTTGAAATTCAATAGTGATCTGCCAAAGGATGTCTGGGATTTCATAAGTTCTGTTTTACGGTATTTTGCCGACTTGTTCTTGCACCAAAGATTGGGGCCTCTCAAGTCATCTCTATAGGCTGACATTGGATTGACTTTCGGAATTCAAAAATTGTGGTACGAGTGAGTGTACGCATAGCAAGGCGTGTCAATTTCAGTCAGCACAAAAGCAAAACATACATAGCTATTTATGAAGGGTGGTGCACCCTGAACTTTGAAGTTCCTAGTGGAACGCAATACCTCCCAAATGTCCGACTCGGTTCTGCATACAAATACTCACATTTTCATCGAATTTTTCTTTCAACAAATACTTCTAAATCAATCTGCACCAATCTGGATGATTGGAGAGCTGTGTCTCATAGCACGAATCTGAATGCATCTTCATAAACGGATTGCTGATGTGTGGGGGATCAGGCTGTAGGCCACTTTTTTGGTCGAATATGATGAGTCTTGTAGAAGCAGACAAAGGCTGGAAACAATTTAGACGTTCCGGATGCTCTTTTCTTTTTAATCAATGCCAATTTTGTATTTATATTTTGGGTTTTTTTTGGGTTAAGATGAAATTGAAGACTTCTGGTGAACACTGTGGAAAAATTATAAGTAAAGGGTGGTTCAATTTAAAGGGCCGATGTTGATTTTGAATAAAATACAAATTATTTAGGAAATTACTGTCATTTCTTTTTATTATGATAATATTGGTATGGTATGGAACAAAATACCGGCCAAATGGCTGCCGCGACCTCGGCGGCACACCTCCATCCGATGGTCCAAATATTCGATGACGCTGAATCATAATTGAGGTTCAATGCCGTTAATGTGCCGAATTATCTCATCCTTTAGCTCTTGAATTGCTGCTGGCTTATCGACGTACACCTTTTCTTTCAAATAACTCCAAAGAAAAAAATCCAACGGTGTCAAATCACATGATCTCTCGTCACCACGTGAGATAACACGGCCACTGAATTTGTCGCGCAAAAGAGCCATTGTTTCGTTAGCTGTGTGGCAAGTGGCACCGTCCTGTTGAAACCACATATCGTCCACATTCATATCTTCCAATTCGGGCCATAAAAAGTTCGTTATCATTTCACGATAGCGAACACCATTCACAGTAACTGCCTGACCGGCCTCATTTTGGAAAAAATACGGCCCGATGATGCCGCCAGCCAATAAACCGCACCAAAAACTCACTCTTTGTGGGTGCATTGGTTTTCCGACAATCACTCTTAGATTATCATTCGCCCAAATGCGGCAATTCAGCTTATTGACGAATCCACTGAGGTGAAAATGTGCCTCATCACTGAAGATGATTTTCTTCGAAAATTGATCATCCACTGTTGCCATTTCTTGCCACCATTCTGACCATTGACGACGCTTGAAATGGTCAAGAGGCTTTAGTTCTTGAGTCAATTGCACCTTGTCAGCGTGTAAAGGCAAGTCTTTATGCGTAATGTTCATCAACGACGACCGTGAGAGGTGCAATTGTTGGGCACGACGACGAGTTGAGGTGGACGGCTCTTCAGCCACACTATCGCGAACAGCAGCAATATTTTCTGCAGTACGAGCTGTACGAGCATGCACTGGTGTTTTCAGACCTCCTACAGATTCGGTTTGCTCAAATTTTTGCACAATTTTTTCCGATTGTACGCACATTTGGACGATTAAATTGATCGAAAAAATCACGAAGTGCACGATATGAATTTTGATTTGAACGCCCATTTTCATAATAAGCCTGAAAAACTTTAACGCGTTGCTCGATTGTGTATCTTTCCATGGTTCAAATTGAGTTAGTCTGAAATTGAGAAATGTCAAATGAAATGCAGAAAAAGCTTGACGTTTAGGTGTGGTTCACATTCAACATCGGCCCTTAAAATGTAACCACCCTTCACAAGCGTTTTGATGCCTGCGTCGACTACTTTTATGAGCATGTTCCAGACATGCTCGAATAGTTCGTGACATTGATGCATAATGGCGCTCGGATTGAATTAGATAGATTAGATTTGTCAAACAGTGATCAAAGGGACGTTGTTTTGTGAGATTCGGTCGAAATGGAAAAAAGTTAATGGACCCTCTTCCGCAAAAATGCGCCGCAAGGTGGTTCCATTGACGCCAAAATGCTGAACGCTGTGATGAAACGACACATATGGGTCCTCGGCAACACTCTGTCGTACCGGTTTAACCAGTTTATTGGAACGCTGTGTTTCAGTGTGAAGTGGTGCATGGCCAAAATTATACTGGATTCACGTGTCAAACAATTGAGCGTTGTCTATTGCTGTCCACAAAATGTTCATCTCTTGAGGCGAGGCCCACTGTGACTCTCCAAACGACTAAACTGCTTAGTAGTCATGACACTGCGTTGTCTCTATCAGCGGAATAGTCCAGGTGTAAATCTCTAATGCACCACAGATTCAGATCGATTGTACCAGATCAAAAGTTGTCACTTTTTGTGGCACAGTTTTAAGTTTCAATTCAAGAACACTCCCTCATGTGTACACAGCCCGGAAGTTTCGGATTCTTCTCAAATGTGAGTATTTGAGAAATGAGTATGGTTTGGACACATTGTCCCTCAGGCGCTTGCTGTCAAGTGGAACGAAGTTCTAATTGCTTCACTGAAAACTCTAAATGGTTTCTTAGACACATACTGATAGTCCTGGATTAATCACAGTCCTATGTGTGTCCTCTCTATTCCCTAAATGAGTACTTGTCAACAATTGACCACAATCGGAACGATTTATGGGAGATTGGCTTCGTAGTTCCCATCATTCGTGTGAGCTAATGAGTGACGTTTTATTTGACATCATGATGCTTGTTGCAGGCAGCCACAGATTGCTGGTGGGTCGGAATTTGACTGTCCAAGCCTTGCCACTTTCAGTCATGAAAACTAAGGTGTCTTGCGTTCGCAATCACTTAGTCTTTATACCAGAGGTTCGGTCTTCCTCTCCTTCTGGAACCAGGGAGGCTGCAAGCCCACTACCATACAGCGACTTCAAAATGTCCTTCAGTTGCTTCTCTATCACATGAGCTGAGTAGATAGCAAAAGAGACTGACATCAATGCGCTCGTTAAGACATGAATTTGTGGGTGGGTCATGGGTGATGATAGGCACAAGTGAGCACTTATTTTTGTAGACCTTGAACCTGTAACATCCAGTGTTGCCATTCACAGTGACCGTATGGCTGCTAGTGAGAAGCAGATTGCGATATTTGCGAATTAAATGAAATCCAGGACAGTCACAAGCTGTCGCGAAGAAGTCAACGCTCTCAGGACTTGATTAATCAATACCAGACCACCAGGCACAGCAGTAGCTGATGAACTCTTCACAGCATGATTCGAAACATACACGTCTTAAGCATCCCAAGAGGTCAAACCACTCAATACAAACTGTCCGAAGTGAGGAATTGGTCCAGCTGTATGTCTCCACGAAGGACCCTAGTCCTCTCCTGGAGAGACTAGACACTAGAAATGACAGGGTGCAAGCTCATTGCCTACGCAGACGATGTTGTCCATTCATATTCAGAGGCATTAAGGCGTCGGCCAACTTAAAACTAGAAAAATGGACTACAGAATGCCACCTAGAAGTCAATCCACAGAAAACAGATCCAGACCTCTGACGCTGACAATCCCTGAATGTGTGGGACTCCTCTAAAGCTGAACAAAATTTCTAGAAGCGCAGTTGCGTGTGTCACAAACGCCTCCACGGCTCTACACTGTTGTAAAAAGGCAATTGAAGCGTATATCTCTTCACATAGTCCACTGTAATCAAGCCCATTCTGCTGCATGGAGTCGTGATTTGGTAGACTACGTATGTTTCATATCTATGCGGTAGAGAGACAGCGGCCAGCACGGAAATCACTGAACTTCTATCCTTCTCAACAAGCAGTCTGAACACCAGGCGCTGGACGGTCCTCTGCGAATCTTCACAGATGGATGAAGGCATGTCTCGTCATCATCATCTTCTGACTCGCATGTTCCAATAAAAGGATTACGGGAGTAAAACACCAATGACAGATCTCCGCCATCGACTCTAACTCATCATGAGCTATGCAAAGGTGATATGTCCCTGAAGCATCTTTCAGGCAGGCGATTAAAAAAGCTCTGCTCTGGTTAAAGAAAAAAACAGTCTGACAGCTATCGTCGTCTGTTCTGACAGCTAGGCGGCTTTAACAAAATCACTAATTGGTTTGCGGAACAGGTTCAAATGGATCTGCGTGGTAACAGAACGAGTGTGACCCTGCTGTCAAACAACAGTCAGCCACTTCAATTTAAACCCAAACCTATGGAATCGGGTGGTTTAAAAGGGTGCTGCCTACGCACAGGCAAATTTCAACTGACTCCTATAAAGCGACGAGACCCTGTTAAAAATGATAATTAGAGCACTTGTCATAGAAAGAGGACACCCCAGTTCAAGCCTGTGGCAGAGCAAGGCAGGGTCACGTCTTCCATGAGCTTCAGGAAATAACGAATAGCTGCAGGTTCATACGACCAACCGTAAATCTGTCTTCAACATCCGCCACACCTAGAAAATCCCATTCAAAGATCCCTTCAGATCCACTTTGACGACAGATTGCAGGATTAGGTCGATAATTAAGTGCCCGCATTTGAGCATGCTTCTATTGTCGTGTTCCCAAGCAAATATTTATTGAGCATGCTTCTATTGTCGTGTTCCCAAGCAAATAGTGCGGCTTTTTCTTTCCCCACACACTGTCGACCATGGAGGCCATTAATGAAAGCCATTAGTTTTGAGTTTCGGGGTAGAGCGGCGACGCATTATCATACGTTGCCGCTGCCACCAGAGAACGTTATTACACATGGATATATCCCATTTCATCTTTGGGGCCGACAACGCCCACAGCTCTGTGGTGAAACTCAGTATCAGCTGGTCAAATCCACATCCTTCACTATGTCACTCATTAATAGTCGATTAATTGCGAGTCTCCAGCTTTTCGGGGAACGTGTCGTTCTCCTCTGCAGTCTGCACTCGTTCGTTCTGAGTGTCCGCTCGCTCGGTACATGCTCATATAATCAATTCGAATCCACTCGACTCTGCATGTACACACACGAGTAGTTCACCGCCCACCACCTCCAGTTTTGTGTTTGATATTCTGTGGTCAAGGCAGTGTGCAAGGACAGCAACGGCGGTGACGACGACTACGACGACGATAACTACTCAAAGCATGGGGTTGAGATGATGGTGAAATAATGATGACTACGAATATCCGGGGTGTCTCCTGTGAGGATAATTGCTTTGGTGTCATGTGTGCGATATAATTGTGATTTAATATTCATAAAGGAATACTCCTCTACAAGAGGTAGGGGCAGGATGAGGAGGAGATGCTCCTGGAATGCTCTAAAGCTTGCAACGGAACGCAAATTGCAAAAACTTTAAGCAATCAATCAGAGGAATTGTTAATGGAATGCCAGCGACCAGCGACCAGCGACCTGCCGTGCTATCGAGATTATATTGCCGCTCACGAGTGCGGTTACCTTGAGGATTAGACCGTGTGACATCCTGGACGTGGGGAATGCGGCGACTATTATGCAACCGAAGCGATGAATCTGCGGGAATTTGCCGGTTGTCAGCGTGAGGGCGGTGAGGATGTGATGATGACGTTCAAGATTATTGAAATTATTCATGGGGGAATGAGTGCATAGATCCATGTCTGAAGGGAACATCCGGTTATGAGTTAATCATTCACATGCACTGGGCAGGGGCAGTGGCGGTCGATTGATTGTGTTCGCATTGTCTTGAGGCCAGTGCGGGTGACAGATTGATTTTCGTGTGCAAATACAAGCCAATCTTATGGCATTTGAGGGGATTTTACAGAGCTCAAGTAGTCCCTATGTGGTTTTGACAGGCATTCCAGAGGGTTTTAGGGCGTTCACTGGGTGTGTGGATTGAGTTCTTAGAGTGCGTAGTTTGGACTAAGTGATTCTGTTGAGTCTGCACAAGGTTTGGTCAAGGTATTTTTCTTTTTCAGTAATCAACGACCAATTCAATGTGAATTGGAGGTTGAAGTAATTCTCTGCCAGAACTCGAGGAGCTTGTCTACTTTACTCTTCAAAGTTTCAAACACAACACTCGCATCCCAGAAGAGATGATGTTGATGTGAAAATACTCATGTCTTAAGGCTGCTTTCAAGCACTGATATCTTCATCTATTCTGACAGCCAGGTAGCGATCAAATCTCTGGACGCAGTCGCTGTTAACTCAAAGGTTTCCCTGAATTGCCACCTATCTCCCAACGAGATGGCCAAGTATTTTAATATCCAACTTATGTGGGTGCCGAAACACTGTGACATCCCAGAGAATTGTGAAGCGGAGAAACTCGCTAGAAGGGGTACCAAGGTGGTACGCCTTCCGGATGGTGATATGCCATCCATACACTAAAGCCATCCTCACTGCAAAAGTGCTATGGCCCACCATAGATACAATACGCTCACGTAACTGTTCAGGTTGAGTAGACCCAACCTCAGAACCATTATCGGCGTACTTACCGGGCATTGTGCCATTGGCAGGCACGCCCCCATACTAGGCCTTCCCTTTAATGACTTCTGTAGATGCTGCAGGGATGAAGAAGAGGTAGAAACCATTGCACATGTAATTGTTATGCTCTCTCCACACGTAGAAAGCGTCATTTGGACGCCTACTACTTCAACAACTTGACAGAACTAAATAACATCACTCCTCTGCCTTATCAAAAGCGCTAGCTGATTTGCGGAATAGGGTTTTAGATCCGCGTGGTATCTTAACGGACCTACTCTGGCCTAAGTATGACTGCTGCTCCAGCAGTCAGCCATTCCAACCTAACCTAACCTAACCTAAGGCTGGTTTATTACAATTCACTTCCTTCAAAGCTTATCTTGAACACATACATAATTATTATGGGTCGGTTACATCAGCGTGTTCTATTAGCTAAAGCCTCAGAGCTAGTTCGCCGAACATTGCCCTTGCGAGGTGTCTACGAATCATGTTATATGTGTAGGACCTCATTACGATAGAAATTGTTGTACTGGGACTCTGGTGTTCTGTAATGTCGAATGCATGCCCCAAGACAACCGATCGAAGCTTTTCCATCAAACTTGCTCTCAAGTTGAAACGCACGGGACTGCCATAGATAAGCATCGGCCGAATAAGGGCCATGTAGCAGATTACCATCACTCTCGCATCAAGTTGGCTGCACCTCGGTCCCTGCCCAGAGCAGTATCTACTGATCTATCCAGATCCCAGGTACCTGAATACAGCCATTTGCGCCATTGATTGTCCTTTTTGTCTAATTTTCCATGACTCTGGAGCATAAATTAGGCTGATTATTTGAACGATGGCAAGGGTTATGTTGGCTTTGAAGGCGCTCTGGTTTGTGGCTTATTCACATAAACCAGCGACTTCAGAAAACCCCACAAGAAAAAATTTAATGGGGTCAAATAACAAGATTCAGTTCACATCACCTTTACATGAGATGACCATGCTCTCCAAGCGCTAGTGCAGAATTTCTAATGTGGCATGAGCTGTATGGTACGTAGCGCCGTTCTGTTGAAACTACATGCTATTGATGCCCATCTTATTCAGTTCAGGCCAAAAGAAGTTGGTAATCATCGACCTATGGCCCGAGGCGTTTTGAGTATATGCGTCCACTCCTACGCACTTCAAGGTTCGATTCCTGGTATGACAAGAAATATTTGTCACGGCCCCACCTCTTTCGAGTCAGTGACAATGCTCAAAGAGTATTAATGTCTAGAAAAAGCTTCTTAAACTTACGGTAATGGCCTGGCCAACGTCGTTCTCAAAGAAATATGGACCGAAGAGACCGCCAGCCGAAAATCAACACCAAACAGCGACTTTCTCGGGATGCATTTGCCGCTCTTGGATCTCATGTGGACAGGCATCGTCCCAAATTCGACAATTTTGTGTGTTGACGTACCACTTTCATTCAAAAATGATGGAAATTATATTCGCTTTCCAACTGCTTCGGAGCCCATTCCGCGAACACACTTCGTTGTCTATGGTCGTTTACCTTCAGCGCTTGGGTCAGTGGAATATTGTACGGGTGCGGGCCCAAATTATGACGCAAAATTCGCCATGTTCTGGTTTCAAAGACCGTGTTCTTGTGAGCGACGCGAAATCGCGTGTCTCGGTTTCTCCTGGACACTCTCACGGACAGCGATGATCTTCCATTTCGTCAACGGACAGGTGGTGGTGTATCGTTTATTGAACCAGTGGACTAAAATTAATCCACCACACTGCGAGTAGTGCTGTCGGTAGGACGATTATGGCGACCGTAAAATGGGTGTAGCGCGATTTACGTAGGAAAACAAGTACTCTGTATTCGAAGAAAGAGCTTAGTGCGTCTTTATTGTGTCACTTCCAAATTACTACAACTTGTTGCAATTAAAACTCCTTACGCTCATCGAAACGACCGCCGTACATCAATTCTGCAAACAAAGCGTGCATCTCCTCTCTGAATGATAACACGATCAGCAGATAACGTTGGTGACACTGCTCTCAAGTCTAAATGTTGGTGACGCTGCTATTCAGTCGAAATGTTGGTGGCTCTGCCAAATGATGCTATATTGACACGTGACGACTGCGTGGGTGCTCAGCGTACTGTTGCTTTACTGCTGTTGCACTCGCGTGATCATTGACGTGGTGGGTCATGTATATCGCGCGGAACGCTGCACGTTTTGTTGAACGTCCGTGGTGATTTAGCAAAACAGACTGAATAAATTACAGCCAATTTGACAGCCCCAAAGCAAACAGTCAAGCGGCGTTAAATCGCACGAACGAGGCTGCCAATCGACTGGCCCATTTCTTGAAATAACACGCTCACTAACTTACTCTTCAATAAATCGATTTTAACGTGTGCTGTGGTCCTGATCCTGGATCCTGTTAAAACCACATGTCGTCTAAGTCCATATCTTCCAATTCTGGCGAAAAATATTCGACCATTCACAGTAACGTGACGATTGTTATCGTCGTCGGCCCAATAACGCCGCCGGCATGCAAACCGCACCAAACAGTTATTTTTTGTGGATGAAGTGGTGATTCATGAAGCACATGTGGATTTTCGACGAATAACGCATATTTGCTTATTGACGAAACCATTGAGCCAAAAATGAGCTTCGTCACAGAAGATGTTTGTGCTAAAGAAACGCTATTAAAGTTGCGATCACCGACTCCGAATTTCGGTAGAAAATTTGCATAATTTGTAGACGTTGCTCGTTCGTGTAATTTACCATGATGAAAATGTTGAGTGTATTGAATAAATTCACAACAGTTTCATGTTTAGTGAAAGAGTGCGTTCACAAATTAAATTAAAAGTTGTGAAGTCCATATTGGAAGAACCTTATTAATATCATGTCCCGCCTTGCAACTGAACGGGGTATCCCATCTTGTTGTCCTCTGCTCATTTCATCAGTGCTCTAAATATTGATAGCTTTTTCGAATACCTTGCTGATATGAGGCAGGAAACTTATCGACCTAGGATTCATCGGTTTGATGCTTCAAATCCGGCCACAATTCATTTTTTAGTCGATTTTTTTTTAAGAAGAAGTTTTGAATACATTCCCTGTAAATAAAGCAAAATCCAGCAGCCTCTCAGCTTTAATTTTATGTTTCTTTCTTTAAATTCGTCAACTAATTATTTTCCTTCTCTCTTTTCAGGTAAGTTCGACGGCGATAACTTGAGATCACGGCGAGATTAAGGGCTTAAGTCTTTAACAGGAAGTCTGCCTAAGACGCGATAACGTCACCGTTCACAACTCAGGCGGTGCAAGTCGTTCGCATCGCACCCATTCTCGGGTCGTTCATGGCTTTTCAATGGAAACCCTTCGCATGTTACGACGTTCACCCTCTACTTTAGTACCCTTCTACTTAATTTGCTTAATTCCATTTAAAACGTAAATCGTATCTGTTTGCCGGCGAATTAAGATGTATCCAGAGCACACACAGTACAACCGCCGCACCGTATTTATCTTCTCGTTTCGCCTTGCTATTCGCTTTTTCAAATGAAGCCATTTCTAGGGGTTGCACCCTGTTCGGATAGAAAAACGAAACCTCCAAGTGAGAAAAGCACTCCTGTATCTAAATAAATAAGGGGTCGCCATTAAAGAGCGACACAAGCGCACAGCCATGCCGAGCGCCCACTACAGGCCCAGACAAAAGACCCTAGAAGACACACACAAAGTGAACAAACACAGCTCCCTATTAATAGGGGTGAATGGGAAGCTGAAAGAATGAAACTGCCAACTTATTGTGTCAATTGTGTGCTGTTCGTTGGTTTTGTGCCCGCGCTATGCAATGCGATTCACCCACCTGAGTTGGTGCTGTCTCGGGGAATAATTATTGCAGTCCTTAATTGCTGCGACTATAAATCGACCACAACGAGCACTGGGGGTGGGTGAATAAAAGAACACCAAAAGGGGGTGTGTAGTGGAAGCGATTTAGGCGACAAGCGCCCGTATGCTGGCACCGTCTTCGACTCATGAATTCGCAGAGCTTAGATGCGAGCGTGTATCTGTAATTATATGTGAGTGCACCGAAGCCAATTGACACGTCGAGAGGTGCTGCTGACAAATCCATCTGCGTGCCTCTGTGCTCGCCCGTGCTGATGATTTATGCATCCCTTAGATGGGCGCTTGCGGAAGGGGGAGAAGCATGAATGTAAATGGGATTATTTATTTTAATTAGTGCTCACTTGGGGCTGCGATGCGTGGCGCTGCCTTAATTTGGTGTGACGCGGCTAATGGAAATTAAGGACTCAATTTGGGAGCATTTCACTACCAGTGGGTGGCGTTGATTTAGTCTTGCCGCAGCCGTACGTCACTTGGCGTGGTCCTCCGGAGGTTGACACATGGAAAAGTTTGTGCTTTGGTTAGTCGGCATTTTTTCCAACAAACTTTTACCGCCATTTCGCAATGAAATGACCGACCCAATCGGTTTCGACCAGAAAGTGAATTACCATTCATGACGATTGTAAGAGAAGCATTCTACAACTGCAATCAAAGACAGCTCTTAATGTTCTGTATCAGAGATAATGCCGGGAAGTGTTGTTTTATGAGTCGTTTCTAAGTTTATGACAAGCACTTAGGAGATATTACAGCCGTCTGCAATAAAAACCACTAACTTAATAAACTTGAATCAAATGGACGTAATTATATCCGTCGCTTGGTGTTGACGTATGTACTGCGTCATTCGTTGTGGCCGTCAGTTGGTTGGATGGACGGATGTGGGCGATTTAAATGAAAGACTTTCTGGGACGGAGGTTCCACTTTTCCAATCAAACATAATTCTAATTACAAAATACGATGCGATGGGAAAGAGTGTGGGAAGTGGAAGATATTTGAAACGCTCTGCGATGTCCAAGTGATGGCCAAGGCTCTACCCTTGTTCGGGTGGAGGAGCAGATGTCGCAGTGCGCAAGCTTGGAAACAGGTCAGTAAAATCTCGCACATAACGCCCGATGTTTATTGAGGAATTGCATATTGGATAGATCGTTAGATATGTGACCTGTTCAGAGTATGAATTGTGTTTCTTTAGCAATTCAATAGTTTCAGGGTTGTGTCAATAAAACTGCACGCTGATTTTCAAAATATAATAAATAGTTAGAAGAACAGGTCGGCCAAATTCTGGGGATCCTGCAGAACCCAACACGCTGCTGATGGCCATGCTGACGTGCGATGCACCACTAAACCGTTAACAATTAATTTGATGAACGCCACTTTCGCAAAGCGGCTTCTAGCTAAACAAGCGAATCGCGTGTGTCCCTATTGAAAGTATCATTACCCTTACATGATACTCATTTATCTTTAATACACTTAATTATCGATTCAAGCTTAAACCTTGAAGCTGAGCTGATGCTGCTGGGGAGGCAGTCATTACTCATGTCATTGATTGGTAATAACTGAAGCCCACGATTTAACATGCGTGCGTAAAGTGATCATGTCCGTGAAATAGTACGAGATTAATTACACGAAATTTTAAGATTTAAACATTTTTTTTAAAGAATTTTTATATGTTCATAATATCCATTTGCCATCTATGAACCGTATTCTACATTTGTAGCAACCAATTTCATTGCAATCAAACGCGCTCATTTCCAATATAATGTATAGGAACTTACGTGATCACGTACATTCCCAGTTGTATTAAAGATGTTTATGTAATCACGCGCATTAATTCCCAGTGTATAGAAAGCGCAGTCATGAGCACGTGGTGTCGAGCGCGTTCTCCAGCGATTGCCGCTACTTCACTTTTAAATATGGCCTCCGTTCACGCCGCCAACAAGCCTACGTGCCATGTGATCGTATACGTACGATCTGCGCTTAAAATCTGATGATTCTCTGGTAATTACGCTGTAACCCATGCGAACAACCAATGGATCAGGGACATGCTGTTCTGGAGCACTGTCGGTTTCTGTAAACGCGGTGAAGGAGGGATTCTTTTCCCCTTGTCTCTAGTTATCTAGACCTGGCAACAAGGATATTATTTGTGCACTACAAAGGTTCGTGGAATGGTTTAACACAGAAGGATTACCGTTCAATCCCTGTTAGATCGTACCTAGTACAATTTTCAAGGTGGACACGAGGCAACCTTGAACCGATAATAACCACTTATCAACAGGAGGACACTAGTCTATTCCAGTAAGTATCTTGGAGTTATCCTGGACAAACCAATTAACTCAAATACACATATGTATCAAGTCCGTCATAGAGCGCGTTACTAGAGTACTGTAGGCCAATAGTCGTCTATATGCTGGCGAAAGCCCATAATCATAAATGCGGCCATCGTCTGGTGACCAAAAATCCTCCAACAGACGAAAGAGAATTGGACCAATGGTGTTTCAACACTAGACCTCAGTAGTCTGGAATGGTTCACAGATGGATAGAAAATGGATTCTGGAGTTGGAGCTGGAGTTACACAAGGATTTCCATACCTATGGGATCGAGTCCTATCGTGTTTCAAAATCTACGCCAGACACAGTCTCCTCAAAGGTATCAAGAGAGCCAGAATTCAAATATTTTCAGACAGTCAGGCAGCACTTAAGTCCAACCTAATGGGCTCCAAAATGATAAAATGCTGCTGCGACTGTAATCTCTTGTCAGACACACCAAAGTAAAGCTCGACTGTCCAGGGATCCGGACACACGGGATTACAGAAAACGAATCCGCAGATGAGCTAGCTATGGGCTGGCTCAGAAACTGCGTTTATAGATCCTAAACCGTGTTCTGCCAATTAGACAGCAGCTACAAAGCTTCGCCTAGACCACTGGATCAATGGGGATGGTCTTAGGCAATCCAAGTGATTAATCAAGCTGGCATCATTGACAAGGAAAAGAGAATGAAGCTAACGAGCTGTCGCGCAAAAAATGCATCCGTGCCATGACAGGAAATGTCGTCTATGCCTAGAAGTGGATGACACATCCAAACATATTTTATTTCAATGTCCGGCACTGGTCTGGTTAATGAAACGTATTTTCTATAGGGAAATACGCACTTCAGTGGAACTAAAGAAATGCACTACAAAAAACATAAGTGAAGTAGTACATCTTCATAATTAACTCCAACCCTTCGATACAATAGACGTCTTTAGGTCGCGGTATCGTTTGTCATGACGGCATGGGTTACATGTACTAACCGCCTTCAATTAAGCAAACAAAGTTATTCCTCTCCACTTGCGTGCGCCACCTTAGATGGAATCGAAGACTCATCGAACCGGAGCTGAGTTGCATCCATAGACGCTGTGCAGTCTCGATAGTTCGTGGCATCAGCTTTTCAGATTGTCTTCTGTGCCGTACAGCAGGACCGGTGGCCGTATTCATCGACAGTTCCTACGTACATAACTCTCAGCTGGTCTCGTTCGTAGCGTAACGACGAGCTGCTGCTTGCTTTGGTGTGCATGTCGTTGCTTACACTGTACTCGTGTGGCTCAACATTAAACATTATTCGATTCAGGCTCAGACGCAGTGCTTACACCATGCAAGCGTTAGCGATTGCAATGACTGACTGTATCCGTCTCAAATATCATGGTCGATTAAAAGCATGTACGGTCTAATAAGCCAGGCTTTACTGCTCTTGGTGACCGTGCAGTGTTCCAGAGTTCAAGCAAATGCCCTGAAGTTTAATTAAACGTCAGAATTTTCGACACATTCATCGTTTAATTGGAAATAAAGTCCCCTCACGATTGGTTACCCATCCAGGATTATCTTCATCACCAGCATTCATGAATATCGCAAATATTGCTAGTCAAACCTAATCATTTCCTGCACTGCATGATGTACTATAGGTGCACCTTTCGATTCATCATTGACCAATTCAAGCGAAATCCTCTTATAGCTGTATCCCTTCGCAGTGCACACATCCTGACGATAGCATTTACGTCGCAATAGAACCACGTCAACCATTACGCCCACCCGGCCAGCTCACACTCGCTCAGAAAGAAAATAGTTATTTATTCAATCACACTTGCTAAGGATGAAGCCCGACACAAGCCCCCCGGCACATCTCCTCTCACATCGACGTTGTAAACGTATTTTTGTACTTAATAAGCTCCATTCACCGGATGCAATTCATTCCCAGAATCACCATCAAAGCCTTCATTCCGTCCCATCCCCCACAGACAGTCCACCTGACAAGAGAGCAGCTCCACCAGCAGCCAGCCATCCAGCCATCAGTAGCAGCAAGGATTTATTTTTAAATAAATTCCAAAGGACAACACCCATACATCGCACAGCGCCGTGCAGTAATTCAACTTTTCTACGATGGGGGAATAAAATTAAAATAATAAAAAGTGCAACGCCATCCGGGCAGCATCCACAACACATGTAGCGGCATTTTCAGTTGAATGCGCCCTTTCACGAGAGTTTGTTTATTTAAGGACGTCCTCCTCGGCGCACACACTCGCATCCAGCCAATCTAATACGTATGGTGTACATAAGCGGTCAAAGGCAAGAACAAAAAATCGATACAGACACCCCATTCCACCCCACCCCACCCCACCCTACAACAGTCACCCGCCCTTTCTCAGTTCGTCGTAATATCGATACAAATCGAGTTCTTATCCCTCGCACACTTTTGTTTGTCCTCCTTTGAGGCAAAAAAAGAACACGAAGCACGAAGGCCTTCGTACAATAATAATAAAGTCCAGGCCATTTGTGTTCATATTTCAATATTCTCTGCAGGGACGCGAGGGAACCGTTGTCGCCGCCACCCCACAGAAAGACCGGAACTGTTCGGATTCCATGGCATCCACTCTCAAGGACTACGGTTCATGTTACGCGATGATAGCCAGACTTTATGTCTCCCATGATGCCACCTTGTACGTTGTTCAACTTTTATGATTGTGCAAACAGAACGAGCATCTCTCGGTTGGCATGGGTTACTCTGCGACTTGAGAGCACACTGAGCACTGTCGATGTGCTTGTCCGTGGCAATTTTGGTGAATAGGTATAGAATTTCTGAGCCTGGTGCTAGCGAACAAAAACGACAAAGTTAAAGAAGCCTGATTGCATTTTCTGGAAGGGAGAACACTACCATCGCCACCGCCAGACGACTGGGACTTTAAAGGATTTTCCATGAAAGTTTCGTAATGCTCTCCTCGAATTAATTTCATTAAATATTTAAACAGGAAATGGAAACAAAGCAACGGAGTGTACGCTCATGCAACAATCAGGAGCCTAGCATGGCCTTGCACTACGCCTGTTTGGGTGGGCTTGACTTTGGGTGCACGTCGGTAAACTGTAAGGGCGAAGCGATGCAGTCATCAACTGTGCAAACAGAGTTAAAGTACAAAGGATCGTCGAAGGATGGGGAATCTCTTCAATTAATCATAGCAAATACATGCATGTTCGAGACTGAAATGAAAATGATTTTCCAAGCAAATGATCTTTGAAGGGGGGCAAGGTGATGGTGGTGGTGGAGCTTAGGGTCTTTATCAGGTCAAATCAATAGGATGTCGGTTGCTGCTGGGAGTCGGTCTTTAAATAAGGCTTCGGAGGAGATGTTCATTCATTACCATTCCCAACTTGCGCGTCTGTGAACGATCTTAAGCTTGAGACCCCAGAGAAAAGTCGTGTGCTTAAAAAGACTAGGTGACTCCTCGCTTCTTCTTACAAATCATTTGGGAAGTTCGTTGGTAAGGTTAGGGAGAGGCGGCTGAGCCCATTGCCCCACCAATCACAAAGCAAACATTGTTTTAGTCTAGAATTAATAGAAGTACAGTCCGAGGTGGATCTGGGCCTACCACTAGATCTACTTATATAAGTTGCCCATATCGGGGATTGAATCCAGAACCCTCAGCTTTGGTCGTCGCTGTGCGATCGCTAAATATCTGCGGAACAACATTGCTCTGGTTTTTGGGTGGCAACAATCGACTGCACTCAGGAAGTGAAGTGTGTGTTGGCAGATTACATGGAATAAAGTATAACTCAGTTTCGTTTCTCCAGCACCACTCACATCCTGACATCAACAAAGTCCCTGTTTACTTCTTCCGAAAAAAGACATTAGCCCAAATCATCATGTATTGATGCGAATGCAAAGAAAACATGGCCAATTGTAGTTAAAAAAAGAACACATTTCCTGGACTGAATTAAAATTACACAATATTCCTATGAGCCTCGAGGTGATTGCAAGGGGAGCACATTGAAATGAAATTCTCGGACAATTAATTAAGTTCTACCAGCAAAATGAAATTCATTTCGTTCATAAATTTGCCTCTGCACACAGTGAACTTGGAACGTACTCCGGGTTCTGGTGATGTGAATGCACCTCGGGGCCTTGGATTTCAAAGAATTTTGCATTATATCAGGAAGTCATTTTTATTGCAAGATGTCTGGGGATGGCGAGGACGTTAGGAAGAAACTTGGCATTGTTGGACATTGGATGATGAATTCTCTTGGAAATGTGATTTTGCTTGTGATTTCGAAATGCCTCTGGATGGTGACAACGATGGTTTGTGGTATTTATCTAAATTGAATGGTTGCTGATGCATTGATTGAGGGTGGGTCTATAGACTTCACTTCTTCAAGGCATATGGTCACATTTTAAGATGACGTGAACGAAGTTCTAGATGATGGGAGATTAGGAGGACGAGCATTGTAAGGAAACGAAAGCGATGATTCTTCTTCAATTAGATTAGATGGGGAAGAATGTACAAGGATTTCGAAGGTGAGCACCACATTATGCCGATTGAATGATTGGACCCATAAATTTGTATAAAGGGTGGTGGCCTTAGTTTGTATGACACGTTCAACAAGTGCACTCAAAGTAATGAACAATTATCCACCGGGCCAGAGGGCTGATTTAACAACATTCTCAGAGCCTTTAGCTCAGTTGTGGAAGACCAGCACCATTTGTTGTAATTGAATGTCAACATCACTTGGACTGTACGACGCTACACGATGAACGATGAACACACAAAAAATTCCCGATTCGTGTGAATAGTTGAAAGAGGAATTGATTTCAGGCATTTGGTACTGTGATCGGTGTTTCGTTTCACTGCCAGTGGAACAATCATTCACTGCATATGATCGCCAGCATAAAGACGAGCTGTACACCACCAAAGTTCATTCCTGCCAAAAACGGTAAAAAACGGTTTTAGACAAAGCGACAGTCGTTTATGTGACGTCTTCAAAATCGTGCTGGAGAAGGCCGTGCAAGACTCACAAGTCCGTCCAGCTGTTAGTATATGCCGATGATATTGACGAGATTGTCAGAACACAGCGAGACGTCGATGAGGCTTATTGAGATCGAGACGGCGACAATCGGTCTGGCAGTGAATGAAGGCAAAACGAAGTGTAGACATCGACGTCTTTGACAGAGTGCCACAATCTTCGAGGTGGCTAAAGACATCGTCTACCTTGGCTTCGCAGTAAGCAGTAAAAACAACATCAGTTTCGAGATCAAACGCAGAGTAACCCTTGTCAACCTCTGTTTCTGAGGAGGCTCGCTGGCTCAAGAGGCAATTGAGCAATAGAGCCGTCTCTCGAAGGACCAAGCTGTCTTTATTTAAGACACTAATCATCCCAGTGTTGCTTCACGGCGCGGTGGCATGGACAATCCTTGAAAACTGATTAAGAAGGTGTCTTCGACAGAAATGATGTGATGCAACCGTTTGTGCTGTTTTCATTGATGGCAATCAGGTGAGAATAAGATTCAACCACTAACTGTAAGGGCTGTACAGCGACATGAGGTTAGCAAGGCGTCAACGCCTAAGATGGCTAACCTAAGTACAGTGTATGGAGTCTTCGACTCCGAACCTGTGTGATAACACAACAGAGGAAGCCAAGTGGCGTTCACAAGTGGAGAAGGTCTTCAACCAACTTGGTTTGCGTAAGTAGAGGCAGCAAGCCAGATATCACGAGTCTTCTAGTCTCCTGTGTGATAACACAACAGATTAAGCCAAGTGGCGTTCACAAGTGGAGAAGGTCTTCAACCAACTTGGTTTGCGTAAGTAGAGGCAGCAAGCCAGATATCACGAGTCTTCTAGGTTAAGGCCAGACTGTTGCGCCACACAAAGAAGAAGAAGAAGAACCACGCATGTACAGTCTGTCTGATGGAACGACGATAACAAGCAAAAATAGGAGTGAGCTGCCTTGATGGTACAGCTCATAATTTCGGGAACTATAATAATTTCCAATCCTTTAACTCACTTTGAATAACTCGGACTTACGTTAAACGTTTCTTCGGGTTGAGGAGCATAAGTAATAGGACAACCTGCTTTTACTCAAGACGCTGATTATGACAGTCAGGCTTTACGTGACACAGGGATATGTAATACCGAAAGCGGATGAAAAAGTCGGCCGACTTTTCGGAAGAGATCTGAATGTTCTATGCGATCTCTACTTCTCTCTACTTTATAGCGACATGAATCTAGTCAGGAGTCTGTGGATCCAACGCCTATGGTGGCCAAGCATGTGAAGTGTATGAACAGCATGGCTCCGGGTCGGAGCTGACATGTGAGACAACATGACAGAAGACGTCTACGGTTGCACAGACGTGGAAAATAACAATCAATTTTGTATGGATAACTTGGGTAGGTTAAGTTAGGTTGGAGTGGTTGACTGCTGGAGCAGCAGTCACACTTAGGCCAGAGTAGGCCCCACGCGGATCTAAAACCCTATTCTGCAAACCAGCTAGCGCTTTTGATAAAGCAGAGGAGTTGACTGATAGTGATGTTGTTTAGTTCTGTCAAGTTGTTGAAGTAGTAAGCGTCCAAATAACACTTTCTACGTGTGGAGAGAGCATTACAATTACATAGGAGATGTGTAATGGTTTCTTCATCCCTGCAGCTTCTACAGAAGCCATTAAAGGGAAGACCTAGTCTGGAGGCGTGCGTGCCAATGGCATAATGCCCGATAAGTACGCCGATAATGGTTCTGATGTTGGGTCTAATCAACCTGATCAGGCTACGTGGGCGTATTGTATCAATGGTGTGCCATAGCAGTTTTGCAGTGAGGCATTTAGTGGCGGTAGACCATCTACTATTTGTGTTTCACACTTTAGTAGATGTTTAGCAGTAGCGATAGGCATGGATGGCATATCACCATCCGGAAGGCGTACCACCTTGGTACCCCTTCTAGCGAGTTTCTCCGCTTCACAATTCTCTGGGATGTCACAGTGTCCCGGCACCCACATAAGTTGGATATTAAAATACTTGGCCATCTAGTTGAGAGATACGCGGCAATTCAGGGAAGTCTTTGAGCTAAAAGCGACTACGTCCAGTGATTTGATCGCTGCCGGGCTGTCAGAACAGATGACGATATCTGTGCTTGATATTACATTTTTTTTTTTTTTTAGCCAGGAAAGCGCTTCTTTAATCGCTATAGCTTCTGCCTGAAAAACGCTACAGTGGTTTGATAGTCGAAATGACTTTTGGATGTTTAAATCCTTAGAATACACACCTGCGCCCACACCATCGCCCATCTTAGATCCATCTGTGAAGATTCGCAGAGGACCATCCAGCGTCTGATATCAGACTCCTAATAAGATCTTGGGGGAATGCTGATATAGAAGTTTTTCTCGAAGAGTAGCCTGGGTGTTAGGAGGTCGGTATCTTCAGGTAATGACCTAAAACAATTTAGAATGGTGGAGTGTCCGAATCGGAGTTCCTTCCACATGTTTAGCGATTTCAGCCTTGTCGCCGAGCAAGCAGCAGATTGTTTACTGAATAATTCGATCGGCGGAATGTTAAGGAGTATGTTCAGGGCTTCGGAAGGGGTTGTCCTTAAGGCTTCACTGATGCATACACACACCATTCGTTGCAGTCTTCCGAGCGGTTTGAAATTGATGTTTATCTTAAGAGCGGTCCACCAGGTCGCTACGCCATATAGTAGTATAGGCTTAACAATAGAGATGAATATCCTGTGGACTATGCAGGGTTGTAGTCCCCAGTGAGATCTTATAGCTTTTTTGCAGCAGTATAAAGCCGTATATGCCTTCGTGACGCGTTCTTGGATTTTAAGTTTGCAGTTTAGTTTCGTATCTAGAATGAGGCCTACGAATTTTGCTCTGTTATTCAGTTGTAGAGGGATTTCACATATAGTAGGAGGATCAAAGATAGGAAAATTCAGTCTTTACTAGGGTAAGTGGAGTACTTTGGTGGCATGTGGGTTGAAGCCAAGTCCCATCAACAACCACGTACAGGGTAATCAATATAAGGCTAATTTTCACTTGTTTTGTCATAGGTACTAGGACCTCCGACAAGACAAAACAAAGAGTGTGACAAACCTAAAATCCACAACGAGTGACAGCCTTCTGATGATTTCAAACATCAGGTGGTGCGTCTGTTGTCTCAGTGAATGAATTGCGTTTCCAAAATATGGCGATTGACTCTTGCAAAATATTCATTCCAAGTGGAGGCCAGGCCTTGCGCCTTGCTTGCTTAGGCTCAGAGCTCCGTTGGTCGCAGGCAGCTGGACTGCACCGCCTATTAGACAACAGGAGACAAAATGGCCTGCATTTCTGGATGAGCTCCTTTGTGTCGAAATGAAGGCTTTATGAAATCACTGAGCTCGTGCCATTTATTCTTATGAGACCTTCCAGGAAATCAGGTGTTGATGAAGTTCCTGGTTCATCGTCCAACTGTTGCCGCGGCCCTATTAGACCTACCTACGACTTCTGTACACCTGCGGCTAGGTGCTCCTACGTGTATTAATCGAATCTGATACACTGGAGTGCATTCCGATGATATCGAAGGATTTTTGTTGGCTTTTTCCTAGTCCATCTTCCAACTGTCTGTATTACCACCTCTGTACACATTATTTTTGTGTTTTGGGCTCTTGAACATAATTTTTCTAAAATTGCATTTAATTCCTTTTCAGCTTGTCCAGCTCATAAGCTAATATTCGTCGTATTCATTGAACCATACGTCTTGGTCAACCGTATATGGCATTAGCTTGTCCCCTTGTCCTTGTCCCACACTCTCCTCTTCATTCTTCCATAACCGAGAACTTGTATCAATAACAGCCTAATTAAGGACGAATGTTCCTCGACGAGACGCCTGCTTCAACTGGCAGAACTCTCAATTAAACGAACATGGGAATCTATAGCAATATTCCCACTCGCTCCTCCCCCTTGGCATGTATTTAGTATTCAACCCTTGCTTCGTTTCCCATTTATCCCGTTCACTCATCCTTGCGCAAAGCAGATTAGATTACATAAGAATCAAATGCATTTGAAATGAATCCTGCGCGGATCGAGATCGAGATCCCGTTACTTAAGTAAGGTATTTGCTCTTAATTAATGTCAGCCCCAGGCAAACAGCCCAGCCAGCGCCGCTTCGAAGACCCAACACGGAGGCAGGACACTCGAAAGCCGTGGCGATTTATTTGTGTAATTAATTCGAGACCATCCGCACATTCATTCCGGAAATACGTCCATCTGTACGGTAATCTGTCGTCTATTTAAAAATGTATTTACTTGTCTAGACGTTCAATTTCCATCCCATATGCCCGACTTAATTTGAAACCCTGGTAACTCATTCAGCTCACGTGGCCCGTGGATTTGTGCCTGTGCGACAATCATTTGTTTCGATCCTTGCATGCACGGTCGTCATTGGTAAATATAATTTGAAGAGAAGCAGAAAAGAAAAAAAATAAATAAGAGAAAATGATATGAGAAAATAAAAAAAAAAACGTGGAATTCATTTTTAACGATGATCACGAGTGCGGTGTGCGGATGGGAGACTGATGGGGTTCGCCCTCGAATGGTCAAGCACGGGATGCCGGTTGAATGATTTCACAAAGAGGGAAATAATTGTCTTTTTGTGCGTTCGTCTGATGTTTGTTTGCGGTCAGTCTGGGAGCCGTGAGATACCCGGGCTAGCGAGGGAGAGTGGAGTGGCCGCTAGGTGAATCGTGTTTGTGCTGCATGAAGTGCTCTCCTCTCCTTTTTGCGGTTAATTCAGTTTACGCTGTGTGAGAGATTGAGTGAGGCTGCAATGCGTGGAGGGGTTGAAGGAGTTCATCATTTTTTAAATGTTTACCTTTTCCATGATCATTTGGCTGTTACGTACTTCATGTGGTTGGAAGACGAAGGCCACTGGGCACTGACGCGTAATTCGTATGGCCGACTAAAATGAATAAGGTCAACACCAATGCTCAGGTGATATATACCGATCAAGCCATCTACATCGGGCTTCATCCAGAGCTTCGTCCTTATGCAGCTAGTCGGGGTACTGCCAGAGATTCACCCCCGATAATTTTTTGCGAGACTGTCTGCCATTTAATGTCCATGGTTTCAAGTATGCCCCGGTACTCAGCAGAGTGTGACCGAGTTCAGCCAGGATATCTCACTGATGCTCTGTCTGCACAACCTCACCAGCTGCGATGTCAGAATTTCTCATGCTATGGCCTCCACTGCGGCTTGGCTATCAGAAACAACGGCCATCGATTTGTCGGCTACGTTCTAGTCTCCGAGTGCTGTTCATGTATCGCAGCCACTTCGGCTTGGAAAACGCTGCAGTCGTTCCTTAGTACCAAGGATCGATTCGGTTTCCGGTTTCCGGTTCGGAAAGTCCTTATTGAATCGTCTTGTCTATGGCGTGCGCCCCTATGGTTCTTTCCTCCAAAAGTCTCTCTGAGCCTCAGGACCTATAAGGCTGTACTGTTGTTGTCGAATACGTCTAAAGGAGGGAGCAAGAGAATGGCCTCGAGTTCTGCCTTCAGTGTTGTTCTGAGACAACCTGACATTCCTAGGCACGCCGATCTTTGGATTCTGGTTAGCTGTGAGTGAATTTTTTTTCTCCAATGCTTGCCACCATACCTGAGAACCGTAAGTCTAGTGGGGTCTTACTATCATGGTGTACAGCCAGTATACCACATTGTTTGAGATCCCATTTTATCCCGGGCCCGTTTGCGCATGTAGAACGCCATATATGCCTTCTTTAGACGGTCTTTCGCGTTGCTTTCAAATGAGTTTGGAATCAAGTATGACGCCGTTTATATATACATTCTCATACATTCCTCATCCTGAGTTCAGGTGTTAGGTCTTCGAATCTGTGCCACCTGATTCCAGAAACTCAGAAAGACTGAATATTCAGCTTCCAGGCAACTAAGTCGTGATGGCCATCATCTGCCACAAGCTCCGGAATGTATCACAAAATAATGAAGAAGAAGAACTCCCTCCATTTGTTAGCATTGAACATTGACGTGATTTTTGGGTACCTGTGAAACGTAAAGAAGAGGAGGGAGATTTGCTGTCTGAACAGATCTGGACGACCATTTTAGTTCAGAGAGGTCCAGCCTTAGGGTCCTTCAAGACGAGGAGACAATGTGTAAAGAGATCGGCTTGCCGTAAAATAATGTGTCCTGAGAACCAGTGCTGTAAGTGTGTCGGTTTTCAGACCGGGTCAGTAGAACTAGAGATGGCACACAGCGCCATCAGGCTCAAAGAGTCTGGGTGCTGGGCAGCGGTCCCTAGACATAATCTATCTATATCGCTTTGACGCTCTAATCCCCGAACAAACTGAGTGGCATAGAGCGCGGATGTGCATGGATAGCCGGCGGATTCGCTGTGGGTCTGTTCTCGGAATTCCTGAACATTTTCAAAGCCTACTGACTGTCGGACAATTTCATTGTATTCCAGGCGAAACTGTTTGCAAATGGGGAAACATGTCGTCAAGTCAAAATACACCCAAATAACCCAGCCAAGCGGCCATCAAAGCTTTTGCCTCTGATACTTCATACTCAAAACTAGTACAGGAATGCCGGGCTGAGCTAGGCTGGGCAGGTCCGTCCCGAACCAAATGTTCGCTTGTGCAAGCCCTACGTTTAGTGCTCCATTCTTCAGATTCGGTAGTTCAATTTAGGAAACTCACTAGTTTGGCCCAAGTTTTAGCACATTCTTTATATACTTTAATAAACTCCCTTTCTATAGGTTTTTTATACAAGACTACTAATATTTCTTGAGTCATGTTTGTCTCTCTCTTTTTTAAGGTAATTTTTTACTATCTTGAGTTTAGAAAAAAACTACGTTCTCCTCCTGTGATACAAGTGTACCCTGTGCATATTTTTTTTTTATAATTTGCGCGCGCTCAATGGATTGCTAATACCCTTAAGTGTCCGTGGTCAAGACACAGCACGGGCCGAAGGTATAGAGGGAGAAAGGGAGAGGGGGTACCTGTGCACATGGGTCTTAAATATCTGCGGGTTGTAGTCTGTGGGAAATATAGGGCTGGGAAGAGCATTCCAAATTCGCGAAGTACGGCTGAAGAACGAGTCTCTAAATTTAACTGAGCGTCCGAAAGTAGGCTTAAGGGTAAACTGATGAGCATTCCTGGCGAGACGAGTATTGCGGGAGACTTCATGGAGAGGAGGAATGCAGTTGGCTAGCTCACTTGAGCATCGTTTGTTGAAATAGCGATAAAATACAGAAGAAGAAGAAACAGTAGGTCGATGTTCGAGCGAGTCTAATGACTTTGCGACATTGTTGTCTCCTATAAGTTTTATCGCTCGCTTTTGGGTTCTATCTAGTAGGTGCAGGGTGGTCTTTGGGGCACCAGACCAGATATGAGCGTTGTACTCAAGCTTGGGGCGGATATACGCCTTATAAATGAAAGCCAAATCAGAGGGGATGAAATATTGCATCGATTAAGGAAACCTAAACATTTCGCAGCATTTTTGGCGACCTCAAATTTGTGATCGTTCCAACTAAGTGTTGTGTTGTACCAAGGATGGAAAGCTCTCCGGTTTCATCGACACAAGCGCCATGGATAATGGCTGATTAACAAAGGTTCGCTTGAGTGACAGCAGACAGCATTGAGTTTTTGAAGCATTGAATTCCACTCTGTTGTTGTTTCCCCAGTTAATTATGCTGTCAAGATCGGAATTGAATGTGCTTGACATACGCTGCCGTTCCAATTCTATGGCCGAAGGGCAGGGTCGTGAGTCTCGGAACGAATATGAAAAGCTGAGGGTGCTGTCATCAGCGAAGGAATTGATTGGATTAGAGGTAGCAGACAAGAGATCATTAATAAAAATGAGAAAGAGTGTCGGAGACAGAACAGAGCTTTGGGGTATAGGAGCATTTATTTGGTGGACATCAGACTTGAATCCATCCGAAACAACTTGAATTGAACGGTTCGAAATGTAATTTCAAATCCATTGAAGAAGAGATTCATCGATACCATATGCACACATTTTCGACAAAAGAGCCTGATGCCAAACTCTGTCAAATGCCTTAGAAATATCAAGTGCAACGATCTTGTTTTCGCCTGCATTACGCAAAGATTTGTTCCACTTTTCGGTGAGATAATATGGTAGGTCCGGCCCTACATCTCAAGAAATGGGAAGGCCTGAACTAGCAGAGCTCGCTTTCAGATGAGGTGCACATCCCACTAGAAGCAGTCCAAGCTATAACCTCTATGCGCTACAGATTGACAAGACTGACACATTGTGCAACATTATGAAAAATATGATCCGGTTGTACGGAAACACAAAACAAAAAAGCGGTCTAATTCGTCGTGATATCGCCAGATTGGTGGCGGTCTGTACGGGACACTGACCGATAAGAGATCATGCCGTCGAACGAGGTACCCCCCACAATCCACGTTGTCGGACATTTCATTTGTGCCTACTGCCTGTCCGGCACTTGCTAGAACCAGACAGCGAACGTTTGGCAAACCCATCTTCAACTCACTTGACGAGATTTCTGCGAAGACTTACTGATGCCAGACCTGGGTAATGTCCACCTGTTCTTCTTCTTCATCCAAGACACTTCTCCAGTGTCATTGAAAAGGATCATCTCACAACATCTCTCATGTTTGCCGACAAGGAGGCACCACAGAAAAGCTGAGCCCTGGCACGTTTCACATTTTAATTCCATATTTTTTAAATTCTGGAATTAAATTTGAAAAGAACAAACATAGCAACCACCGTCAACGCTTTCATGTGCCCATGTAGTGACCTCTTAATTGCTGCACAATAAAGCACACCGCCACCTTTCTCGGTTTCCCGTCATGTCCCATTGCATACTAGCACCTCTTTGCTAACCACACGCAGCATAAATCAGATTATGTCAGCTAAACCAAAACTATCCTCTGGAGCATGGGCTTACAGAAGTTAACCCTGAAAATGCAGCACTAACCGGCTTCCGTGATCGCTCGACAATTCAAATGGCATGCAGTCTCACCATCCAAGCGCTATTCACTTCTCCATCTAACCAAACGCAATCACACCAGTTTGCAAGAAACCACAAAAATCACACCAAAACGCTCCCAGTTGCGTTTCAATTACTTTTATACCCACACGCTATGCTCACCCATGACTGAATACAATTCAACGCCCAGTTAAACGCAAACAATATCCGGTACACCCCGCAACAGCGCTAACCATGGACCAGGATTAGCCTGTTGTTTTGCTGGGATGCCTGATTTGTTGAAATTAAATTCGGATGCCGGAGTTTCACATCACACGCGTTGCGGCGGCGGCGCGATGCGGATTACCATGTTGAATTCGGCATTCTTTTGCTATCCGCCATCGCACCACCGCACACCCTGCAGTTCGCCGCTTCTCGTGCGGTGCTTTGTTTTCCACGAAAAATTAATGAGCACTGCCCGAATGGGTTGACCATTCCGCTCAGCGGACAGAATTTGTTTAATGCATCATCCACGGGTGGGGCGAGGTGGGAATTATAATAATGGGAGATAATGTGGAAAGTGCTCTCTCTCTCTCTCTCTCTCTCTCAGTCTGGTTAGATAAATTATTCGTTCCGATTTAATTGCAAATGGGGTGGCGCGCGCGGGCCGTGGTCTACGCTGAAATGTTGTGCGTTAATTATGTGAGTGCACCATTTACGAGAAAAACAATTCACGATGCTCGCGGATAATCAGATGATTATGAAAATGTTGCTCTAATGTGCTGCCATTCGATTCGATTTCGGCGATTATGAGAAGTCGCAATTAGAGTGGGTGGAGGCGAGGAACATGCGTGGACTGGATTCAATTGCGTGGAAGATTATAATTAACATTTTATGGACCGTATTTTGCGGTGCAGAAGGTCATTACTCTGAATGGAGAGTGTTTGGTTAACCTGGAAATCGATTGACTCAACGGAACTGTGAATCATCGGCGATTAGTCTTGGCCATTGCTGCGTGAGGTGAGACGGCTCCATAGCCAATCATTCCGGTTCTTGACATAGGATTCGTGTGTTTAACATTCAAGATGCCTGTAGACAGTTTTGATGGTTTCATGAGAAGTCAGAGAGAAAAGTTAAGTTTTTAAATATTTTTTGTCTTTCATGGCTTCTGATTGAAACTCAATAACTCAGTTTATAAACTCTTCCTGTGGGCCTACAGAGTGGGTATGGTCGGCAAAAGACCCAGTCCTTCTACGTCGGAAGTGGATAAGGACGTGGATGGCGATTCGATGGAAAAATTCACTGTGGAACTTTAGGAGTTGTCAAATGGCATGAGTGTAGCGCGACTTCCGGTGGCAAAGACTAGGCAGTGGTCAGATGAATTTCCGACTCCAAACCAGTGGGATAACGCAACAGAAAACTGCCACGTTTAAGATGACACATGCAAGCAGATAGTGCCCTCAACCAACTTGCAGTGCGGGGTGTCTCTAATTACTCAAACCAGCAAACAGATGGTGCAGTGGAGACGTATCAGCTGAAGCTCTTAACTCTTGATCACACATTTTCCGTTCTCGTCATTCTATGCTAATCTACGGGTCGTTGGAAATATGCAGAACCGTCATATCAGCTGTTTCCATTGATGATCGCAATCGAAGGTGTTGAACCAGGAGCGTTGAACTCAGTGCGGTGAACTAACCCCCCACCATTTACTACGAAATGTAAGCACAGCATTTCCGATCGCTCGTTATGTTAACTTATATTCAAACATTTGAATGATTACTTCAATGAAACTCTGACCGCCGTACTGGGTAAATTTGCTGTCTCCTCCGCCAGCGGTCTGTGGTCAAATTCCGACACAAGCAACATTAATATCTCATGGCATCACCTCTCCCGATTCACTGACAATGTTCACAGAGTGAGTCAGAGTGCTGCTGATTATTCAGGTAGCCTTCAAGAATTTTGAATATCTTCACCATGTGTGCTGGAAGTGTTTGGTTCAACCGCAAAAAAACACTGATTGCTAAAACAACTGCTGACAGAGCAGTAACCTTGGAACATTAGAGACCTACAGTCAGTATATATGACCAGAATTTATTGGCAAAAATTATTCTAAACCACGAATTCCACGTTTTATCTCAATCAGGCTGGAATAGTCGGTATTAGGGCACCCAAAACCCTTAATTAATTCACCAATCGTTCGTAAATTAATGGCATCTTGCATCATGAGGGCGATAGTGGATGTTGTACCAATTACTGGCGACCACTATTGTGTCATGTTGGAAACATCCTTGTACCTTCTTCTTCTTCTAGCGGCGGTAGAGTAAGGGGTGGCCCTGGGCTTCAGTCAACAAGCTTCTCCAGCTGGCACGATCTTTAGTCAGCTGCCTCCAATTTCGCGCGTCAAGTTGGTTGAGGTCCTCCTCCACCTGTGTGCGCCATCGTTTCCGTGGGCGTCCTCCATTGCGTTGATCCCTCTGGTTCGGAGTCGAAGACTCTTTGGGCTGCAGCAGTGTTCTCTGCATGACCGCTCTACATGACATAGCCATCTTAGGCGTTGAATCCGTAGACGCCCGACAAGGCTCATGTCGCTGTACAGCCCGTATAGTTCATGGTTGAATCTTCTTCTCCAAAAACCATCACCGCAAACAGGACCAAAGATGGAGCGCAGAGCTTTTCTCTCGGAAAGACCAAGGACTTCTTCATCTGTTCTTGAGATTGTTCAGGCTTCTGCGCCATAAAGCAGGACGGGGATGATTAGGGTCTTATAAAATGTTAGCTTGACCCTTCCAGAGAGGGCTCTGCTACTCAATAGCCTCTTGAGCCCAAAGAAACAGCGATTGGCAAGAGTTATTCTGCGTTTAATCTCGGTACTGATGTTGTTCGTACTGTTTGCTTGGGAGCCGATGTAGACGAACTCCTTATCTACCTCGAAGTTAAAGCTGCCTACGGAGACGTTCTGGCCTAGTCGTCGATGTTATGCGTCCTTTCTCGATGACAGCATGTGCATTTTCGCCACCACCGTTTAAATACCAGCAAACGCTTCATTGGTGTTTAGGAGACTTATCCCGTGGTAGTTGGCGGAGTTGAAGGGGTCTCATTTTTTGTGGATCGGACATACGATACTGAGGTTCCACTCATCGGAAGATGGGTTGGTGCATGTAACCTACCATCTCATCTCCAGCTGCTTTAAAAAGCAGCTTTGTTCGACTTTAGTCTCGATATGGCTATCTTGACTTCGTCTACATCGGGGGAGACGGAATTCTCTTCTATCATCGTCCATGGTGTGGAGTAGAACATTCTGCCTGACAGCGGTATTGGTGTCTTCCTCGCCGTTTAACAGTCTACAGAAGTGATCTTTCCAGATTCTCAGTATCGACTGCGACTCTATTACTAGTTGCCCCTCTTCGTCCCGACAGGAGATACAAATTGCAGAAGGGAGGACATCACATGACAGCGCGTCGACATCCTTGTACCTGAATTACTTCAAATACGTTAAGACTGTTCTTAATCGTTCATGGGCCTGTGCACCCAGGGCAAGGTTTTTGATCGCTCTCAACTTGGCGAGATGCCAGCAACGATCCCTGTAATTGCACGGTTCATGTTGTCATGAAGCCTCCTCGATATGTAGCCCTCTGTCCAGCGGTTTAAATGAGGACCCGGTCCTTCACGTTCAGTGATTCCGAGCTGGTTTAACTTCCCGGCCGTGTAAAGACAACCGCATGCCATGGACAACGCAATAAGGACAACGATTTTCGATGGTCCTTTAACAGACTACGTGCAGCCGATGATCTTGCGGATGCCCTACATGGGTAGACATCACCGCCATACAGGAGGTGTGATAGGATGGGCTGGGCAAAAAGAGTATGAAAAACTGGGACATTTACTACGGCGAATGCTGCAGAGAGCGAAGGCAGCACTTGTTCGGCTGTGGGTTTGTTGTTCGAGACAGAGCGCCTTATAAAAAATCCGCATCAAGTCTAATCTGCTCCCACGCCTGAACTTCCCCGTCCTTCTGTACGGCGCAAACACATGGACAATCTCAAAAGTGAATGAAGAAGCAAATCTAGGATGAAGCTCCTTTTTGCTATCAATTATGGATGTGCGACTCTGGGAATCAAGCGAGTCGATTGACCTCGGGATATTTCAGTGTCCTGTGTGTTTAATCGCCAGTTTTGAATACCATTGCAATGCAGACAGATCTTCATCGTTTTTGGAGACTTCAAGTATGTGAATATTACAACTTAAGGGTGCGTGAATACAAGTGGAGAATGACCTTAACCAACTTAGTGTCCGCAATTGGAGGCAGCTGGCGAAAGATCGTGCTGACTGGAGAGGCTTGTTGGTTGAGGCCCAGGTCCACCCCGGATAGAAGAAGAAGAAGACACATTCATTGACACAATCGTCATTGATTATTAAGTTTCCATTTAAGTGACAGTGGGCAGGATTAAGTTTTAGAGGCATTCATTTACCTTCATGGTTCTTAGTCCAATTGATTACGCTGTTACGGTCGGAATTCTATGATCTTAACGTATGGTGCCGTTCCAGTTCGATGTATGTCTAAGGGCAGGGTCGTACGTCTTGGAATGATTATCAATAAGTCGATAGGAGATAATTTACAAAAATGAGAAAGAGTGTAGGATTCAAAACGGAACCCTGTGGAACACCAGTGTTTTTAAGGTGGACATCCTACTTGAATCTATCCAAAACAATTAGATAAAGTTGAACGGGGTTTATCGATACAACAGGCGCCCTTTGTCACGATCAAGGGCCGCAATCCTGTTTTCGACTACAAAGACTGGTCCCTCCGTTTTGCTCTGAGATAGATACGCCATCAAACAAAAGTAGAACTGACGGCGAAATTCAAGGCATTTTTTCTGAGATTCTGATGTCTGACGTCTTTTCACCGATTCTATAGTAATGTTAAAGACTCAACTTACTTTAGCTAAGTAATCTTTAAAATAACCACGTTTGTTACTGGAAAAATACACAACTGCCATAAAAGTCGTGTCTTCCTCGACTCCTGCATAAAAAGTGATAAAATGCGACCGTGTACAACAAGAAATCACTGTTGAGTCGGTGTATGCAAATTCCAGACCCAATAGACCAAACTCTGAACGATTTCCCATAAAGAGCAGGACGATAAACAATTACAAATAAAATAATAATTACCGGCAATGTTTGGTTCTGTATAACAAGACTCTATGAGTCGAATCGGGATGTGATTTGGATCTACATATTGTACAACTCGGACAGTCAAAGTTGATCGATCGTATCCAGAGAAGCGAGAGAGGAGAGAACCCTTCTTAGGTTGCTTCGAACCCTCACACTGAATGGTGCACTCTAGGTTGCAAGTATAGTCAACATTCATCTTCTTTATGTGACGCTGCAATCCGGGCAGACTTGTGTAGCTCAGTCAAGCAGTCGCTCTATCTGCTCAGATGTCTCCAGTTAGGTCCAAGTTGGTTGAAGTTCCACTTTTCTGGCTCATCCCGATTCCTGGGCTTTCGTAGACGCGTTTACCACAGGCTGGGTGTGGACAGGGTGTGGAGGACCACACCCAAGAATATCATGCGCTTTACTTTACGATCTGTAGAATCCCCAACTCTACTGGTGAACAGGGTAGCCTGTTGAATCTTCTCCTAAAATCGCCATCAATGCAAGCACCGAGCAAAGATCGCCCTCAAAGCCCCGATTATTATCTTAGCTGCATAATTCTCCAGCTGCACTGCCAATGTACCCCTAGATTGCAGCCCCGCGGCGTCCTCTAAATTTAAATCTATTTTTCCTAACCTCAAAGACCATTTCCATTTAAATTCCAATCCTCAAACGATATCTATCAAAGCCGGATGACAGAGAACGTCGCCACCATCACCATTCCCCCTCGCACCTCCTTGTCGAATGCAAAATTGGTGGAAAACGATTTTCCAAGCGATTTATGCATAAATCTACTCACTCGACTCGTAATCTCGCTCCCTCAGCGGGGAATACTTATCCGCTCGAATCTCCCCGCCACCCAGTTCGGGCTCGATGCAAATCTGTCCTGATACTTTGCCAACAATCATTGCTCTTCATTTAAGCGGAAGGAAACACACCAAAATCTGGCTATGAGTCTGCACCTATATGACGCATTCCTTTGAAGGGAACCCCAGGCACGTTAGTGTGCGGCCCAGAACATCATGTATTCCCTGACCACATTCGGTTCTCGGCAATATTTTCCGCAGCTGCTTGAGATTCCATGTTTACCCAATCCCCAGGCCCAGGCACAAGGACGAATCGCCTACCTGTCCGTAGATACCCGTAGGATTACAACCCGTCACGGGTTAAAGGCTTGTGTTTTTTTTTTCTCTGCCTTATCCTCCACGTCACATCTCTCCCACGCTCCCCGGTTATCGGTCGTCGTTGTTGTCGCTGCCGCCCCTCGAGACCGAACCGCACGGTGGCGCCGGGAAAATCTGACAGCAGAAGTGTGTGTACTTCATTTGGCTGTCACGGAAAGGGTTCACTGACAAACACAACTCAAGTGATTGCAGACTTTTCAGCCGTGATGGTACAGGCTCCGCCAGCGCACAGACGCGCCCTGGGCCCGGCATGACGATTATGCATAGAAGCGTGCGCTGGCACATCCCCCCACGGCAGTAATGCTCAGCGGCGCATAATTTCGCATTTTCATAATTCGACGACGACGGCGGCGGCATTAACCGCGCACGGGAGTAAATAATTTCTGTAATTACTTATACACCTGGCGGCATCTGGTGGTGCACACGTACAAGCGACTCCGCCACCCGGGGACGTTCGTTGATGATTATGTGCCATTGTGGGTGTTTTTTTTCTATTTTCTTCTACAACTGCACGAGCAGTGGAGGACGAGGCCCCGCTCCGAAGGCATATTTTAATCTGATTACAAGTCGCTCGGTGCAGTGACAGGGCTCTTAGCCAAATGAGATTCGTGAACATACCGCGATAATGATGGAGACGTTGAAATAAAACGGATTGCTGTTGACTTCAACTCCAAGGCATAACCCATTAGCAGAAGCAGTACGCTCGTATCACGTTCGCAAATGCGCCACGGGTCGGAGTTGGTGAAATGAGGCATTTGTAACTGTCAGCCGAAATGAATTACACCGCGAACATGCCGACTGTCTGACACGGGCTTAGCTGGGCTCAGCATTTTTTTTTTCTTTCTCCAAGCACATGTCTGTGCCAACAGGGTGGAACTGATCCAGATCAAGATGGCTTTAAAATGTAATTTTAAATAATTTGCTTAGAGGAAGTCACACACACTCACCTCTCACTCTGAATATCTAGCAGATCCCGTCGTCTTCAAGATCCCTCTTCTTGGTTTCATCCTGCGGAATTTCGTTCCAAGTGACGAGAGAAGATTCGAGAATACTATTCGTTCATGTTGACCCTGCGCCCTATTTGGCAATAATCTTCAGGGAGCCGCCTCGAATGGTAACCAGTTTTGATATTCATACCCAAAGCAGCTTCTCGAGAAAACCATTGAAAAACTGCGCTTCTATCAGTTTCTGTACGGCTGGCGTCTTCAAAAGGAAGGCACGCCGCTTACCTCGAGCATCGAGCTAGTATGTCTTTGGCCACGGCAGTTTCCTTGGCTTGGAGACTGAGATTGTCCTTCTGACGAAGAACAGAATCCCCACGCTAATCGACTTCCAAATTTTGCTTTGAAGTCATAAAGAGCAAAGATGCGGTGATTTATTTGCGATTGAGGCTCGACTCGAAGCGAACTTTCTGGCACCAGATAAAGTTCCCAGCCTCTAGAGTTACAACATCACAGGAGAACATAGGTCGTCCAACGCCAAGCAAGGGCAGGTTATTAATGTCGACAATGCGTGCCATTCTCCTATATGGAAGCGAGATTTGGGCAGACGCGCATCGACATGAAAAGTACCGGAAGCTGATGGCTGCAGTGCAAAGACGTGGAGCTCTACGCATGGCTAGCTGTTACCAAACGGTGTCCGAACCAGTCGTCCTTGTAGTTGCAGGAGTGACTTTCATAGATTCAAGGTGCACGGCAACAAGGTGCAAATTGGACTGGAAGCGGCAATCGACCAAGCAGAGCAGCAAACGATACAGAAGTGGCAAGATCACTGGAGCTCGGATATCAGAGGAAGGTGGACAGCGGCGCTTATAAGAAAAGTGGCTGAGTGGAACGACACGGTGAGGTCGACTACTTCGTCACCCAGTTCTTCACCGAACACGAAAATTTCAACGCCTTTCTTCATAAAGTTGGTAAAACGGATAGCCTAGCCTGCCAGTATGGCGACTCCCCAACAGACGACGGACATCACAAGTTGTATTGCCTGCAGAGGATGGAAAGCAGCATTGGTGCCTTCAACCCAGAAAACATTGTTCACAAGCGACTTAAATTGTGGAAGAATCTGCCAGCTTGTGGAGGATATTCTCAGAAGAAAGATAAGAGAAGAAGGACAATACCCCGAAAGCACGTGATCCCGAGTCCCGAGAGAAGTAATGAAAAGAGTAGTCCCAGGGGGGTGTGTCAGCAACCTCAGGGTTTGGAGGAGTTTTAGTCCGTATGCCCGGAAAGCACGCCGAGTGAGTCGGACACAGGGAGATGATCCATGCCAACAGACCTCATTATGGTGCGTAAGGCATTTCACCTCCCGCAAAGGAAAAAAAACCGCTTTCCTTCTGAGAATGAGACATAGTTCTGGTGACTTCATTTCTTGCTCTGATCGTAGGTGCTTGTCCAGATATCTTTGTCTTTTGTAGTCAAGTGCCTCACAAATTGTCAGTACGTGTTCTGGAATTTTGCTCCCTGAGTCTGCAGTGCCCTGCTAGGATACGGAGGTTGTTTGTGCTCATTTTCATTCATGTCTCAAACCTCTTTCGGTTATATTGGCCCAAGAGTTTCTTCGACCGCTTCATGCCGTGAGCGTTGATCCACCTTTCTAATCGCTTCCTTCTTTCGAGATCACTGAGTTCGTCTCTGAGAACACGATCTCCTACAGTGCAGACTGGTTTGGCGCCTGTGAAAAGTTCCGATGCTCCTCTCCTAGCTAGGGACTCGGCCATTTCATTGTCTTATGTCCCCGTGTGACCAGGTATCCAGCAGAGTCTTGCTTTGTTTCTCATAATCAATTCTTTGAGCTTTTGTAAGCATTTCCGCACACGCTTGGATTTGATGATGTAGGAGTATAGTGCCAGGATAGCAGCTCGACTGTCCGACAATATTGCTACATCACAATTGACATAGTTTCTGCCAAGACTGATTTGAACGCATCTGTCTATGGTATGGATTTCTGCTTTTGTCATTTGGTGCGTTTGCCAATGGATTCGTAGCATTTTGTCTTGGTTCCGAATATCCCTGCTCCGGTTCCTTCATCGGTTCTTGATCCGTCTGTATACCATTTTACCGTATTGCTGCTCTGTCTGAGGACAATCGATTCAGGCCTTTTTGGTGCTGTGCTGAACGGTGAACTTCTTCAGAAAATTGAATTTCCTAATCACACCGTCCTCTGGAATGCCCAGGAGTGGTATTTTTTTTTGTACTAATGCATCGAACTATCTCGATGTAATGCACCTGTTTTTTTCCCATCCCTTCTTTCGCTATTCTTTTGCCACTCTTTTGACATTCTTACGTCATTGTTTTCTTAGCACACTCTGCAATCACCAGATGAAAAGTAGTCAGCTCCCATAGCACCTCCATCTCTGACCACTTGCCTAGACTGCATTTCTTTTGTGTGGAACCTTTTGATTGATTGGTTAATTGGCCACGAACCGAGACATGCCATCGATGCTTTAGGCGCTCTGAATCTAGGCCTTTGTGTTCACAATCAACGACGGATTAGCCATGCAATGCGAAATCTGCCCAATTGAGTTCTGATTCCTCATTGTTGCCCAATCGATAAGGACCTTGGATCCAAGACAGGGAATTGATGTTGGTCTCCATTCAGAGTCCTGATTTACCTGGTTTCATACATGGTAGATGTCAAAAGCATCGCATGAAAAGAACAAAGAAGGCTTTCCTGTACACCCCTATGGAACTCTAGTATATTTAGAAGTGGTTGTCTGCAAATTGCCGGTCTATACGGATGACAATGCAGATGAATGGCCACTTCAAACACCTCAAGCCTCATGCAGACTGTCCTTCTTAAACTCAATGTCGGAACTAGGGATTATAGATCTGAAGTCTATCCACAGAATACTCAGTTCTCTTTGCAGCTAAATCCCCGCGTTGAAGTACATATAAGTTCAGTTGAGTTAAATTTATCAGATTCAGATGGTTTCACTGATTGACTATCAAGCAGACATAGGACGAAGTTATTCCCTCTTAGAAAAGCACCTAAGTATGCATGCTTATCGGATGAAGATAGGAAACCTCGGTGACAAGGAAGCCAAATGCTGCAAATGAGGATTACAAGGCGTCTAAATAGACTGTACGGTGGTAACCTTACCAAAGCTTCCTCATCACAATATTCTTGGTAGACTAACAAGAGAAAAATTGAGACTTAGTCAAACCGCTGGCTATTCTTCCACAAATGATGGCTTCTGCGGCAAGTTAGAGATCAGTGAGCCAACCTGCAGGAGCTCTTGATGTCTAGTGTGTGGCAGGATATGCAATGCTCATCGATGCATAATTTCAGATTCACTGAGGTTATTGAAATAGTGCGCCCCTAGATGTGAGTACCTACGACTAGCCAGAGTGCTACATGAGCAGAGGAGGTGATTTGTGGTTTCTGCGTGTGAGACACCCATCCTGCGGGCGTGTATGCCAATTGCGCAGTGTCTGGTTATGACGCCGATGAACGTCCTGGATGAAGGTCTGCTTAGTCTGAGTGATCAATTTAGAAGAAATGTTCTACTCGAAGATGGCTTGGGGTAGTAGACGATCGGTGTCGTTTAGAAGCGATAATTGAGATTGAGGAGGTTGGCGTATCACTCAGGTATCAGTCAGGCTGCAATTAAAATCAGCCCGTCTAACGAGATGGCAAAATAATGCAAACATTCACCGCATTTGGGAGCCATGGCATTGTAAGCAGGCCGTCAGCTCAGGAAGGTGAACAGAGCTATGCCACAGGGTAGAGTTTTCTCACCACTCCTTTGGATCCTAGTGGTTGACGTGATCACCGTAATAAAGACTGGAATGGCATGCCCACAGATAACGCCATTGACAGTCCTTTGGATTGTAACATTCAACATTGCCCTGTGTCCATTGGAAACCTGTTTTGTTTAGCACATCACACATAAAATTTATCTGATCCGAAAAAAGTTCTCACTCTCAATCTGTACTTCCATCCCCTGTGAGCTAATTGATTAACATACAAAACAGATGTAACGTCTGATGAAGGGGCCTTATGAAACCCTCCTAATCCCCGCTCCTAGACTGAATGAGGAGCTCCTAACCGAAGCAAGTTCGGTCCTTCTTCTCATGAAAGGAGATAATCACGACCGACTGCCTTGTTACAGGACCATTCATAGAGAATAGTTAAGCAACTTAATTACAGTGAACTACACCTTGCTCCTTGCTCTGGGTCCTTGCCGCTCCCACCGTTTCGGTTCGACAGAGTTCAGCAACTTCCCGGACACTCTCGAGTGAGGTAATCAACGTAATCCTTTTAAGGAACCCCATAATCGTTCGTCCCCTTCCATCTCTGATCTGCATCCATTTGAGCACCTTAATAGACCGCTCCAAATCCAACTGCAGTCTCTCACAGAGTGGCGTCGAATTATGACTGTGCCCCACGGCATCGGCGTGGCGTGTTTTCGTTTTTCAATAAACGTCCGGCCGTCCCTTCGCTCACTGTTGGAATAATAATTGCGAAAGTCGATCCACCTTCCACTATTTGGCCGAAGGCTGGCACGGGGCGCAGCACTCCCGCCCCACCAACCGCGTGTCGCAGGCATTGCATCGATTTTAGGTAAACAGGGATTGGCTCATCGGGGAGTCACGCCTGAAATGGGCGAATGCAGACAAATTGAGGTGGTAACCAGATTAGCGAAACAGTCTCTCATTCGGTGTCTGGCCTGGCTGAATCGACGACAGCAGGTGTGCGGAAGAGGCAGCCGCTCCATCCGGTTGCCAAGGAATACAAATTGAATTCGGCCCCCGGAGGCGACAAGTTGCTTCTAATTAATTTAGTATCTCGTTCTTCGGTTTCTTCTGGCGTCTCGTGTTTTTTTTTTTTTCCTCTTGCGGTTTGAAATGTTAATTAGCCTGTCTGTGTAGTCTCGGGGTGATAGTTCGCGTGCTCTACCGGCTGTCGATTGAGTGGTGACGGCGAATGGAGAGCAGAGGGTATTAGGGTGATTAATTCACTAATCAAGTTAGAGAGTGTTGATGTGGGTCAAAATGATTAGAGGAAGGGGAACGGGGCACCAACCACTTAGCGATAAGTCAAACGATACAAAAGGGATGAAATTCAATTGATTTCAAGTGAAAGTGGGGTGCCACTTTGTATTCCGTGACGATCTGAGGGGATGGGGCCGTCGGCAGTGGCACTGGCGAGACGTGCTAAATGACTTCGATGAGGACCTATGGTGTGATGTAACGGGGTGTTCATTTGGTTTCCTAATGATCTGCGGGCACTCAGTCTATTGCAAATGATTTAAAGAGGTAGACAGGAGTGGAATTTAAAGGAGTTTCAACTTTCACTAGAGTTTTCCGACTGAAATGCCAGTGAAATGGGAACTGTGTCAAATGAAGATCGTACATACATTTTCACGTTGTACTGAAGCGCGATGTGGACATGTGTCCACAAATTAGCTCGATGCCGTGCTCGCACACGAAGTTGGATTAGATCTCTCTCACCCTGTGTGTTCCACCTTTATGCTGACGCACTTTGTCGCTTTGTTTCACTGCCTCGGTGTTGAAAGCACTTTAGGTCGGAGCTAGGCTGTGTGTTAATAACCATATGATGCAAATGAAGATTACTTCTTCTTTAGCGGGGACTCTACAGTCCGGGATGGACCTGGGCTTCACTCAGCATATATCTCGAGCTAGCACAGTCTTGGGCTAGGCGCCTTTAGTTTCGTACACCCAGCTGATTGAGGTCCCTTTCCAGATGTATACGCCGCGCCGTCGGAGACGAGATGTTCCTCTACCACATTGTCCTTCGGGGTTGGACTCAAAGATTTTCCCAGCCAGAGCGTTGGTGTCCATTCGCTCGACTCTGGTCGAGGCATTCGTTTTGACATTTGACAAGGTCGATGTACAGCTTGTGGAGTTCATCGTTAAATCTTCTCCTCCAAACTCCTATTGCGCAAACGGGCTGGAATATAATTCGAAGGATTTTCCTCCGCATTGATACCATGCCCATGGTTCTGCGCTTTACAACAGGACTGCTCTGAAATCGATGTCATGTATTTATTCTAGTAGATCAAGAACATGTTTATTTGAATATATGTCCAATGTGGGACGAGGAGTTACTCATGATCTTCTCATTCTTATGAGTCCGTCGGTTTTGATGGAGCAGCTTGAAGAGTTGCCTATCATTCTCCATCCACACAAAGGAGCCTGATCACTGAGATCAATTTTGTGTAAAAAGTCACGCCCTTTTTTATTCATCCTCGGCAACCCACCATCTAAAGTTCCGCGGTGTTGTGAGTGGTCTGTTACTTTAAATTTGTGTGACAACTGGATCCCATAAGCACCTAAGTTAAATGCTATAACATATGGTTGCGATCGTGCAATTTTGACACGCTTCGTTTTCCAGCTTACAATTAGCTATGAGAGCGATATTTTAGCTGGGCCTTGATGGCTTCAAAAGAAAAATATACCAGAATATATGGGCGATGGGAGAGACGTCAGAACCGCCAGTCTGTACCAAGTTATGGATGTAGTCCGATTTCAATGATCTGTCCACCATGAATCAGCCGTAGCAAGCGTTAAAACCCGCTTAAAGGGTCTTCGAATCCGAGCCTTCTGGCTCGAGACCAAGAGTAGGACTGATTATTCGGGACAATGCACACATGATCGTGGACGCAAATAAAATTGTACATGATTACTGCAAGCTGCGTGCCCAGGACCGTCAAGGATGGAAGGCATGGGTCCTTGACACGAGATGTAAGTAGACTATGCGAGACTATCGAATTTGTCGATTTGCGAGAAGATGTTTGATGGTGATCTAAAGTACTGATGATTTACACCATTTGAAGTAAATTTGCACGTTTTACGATTTTTCAACGACGAAGATTTCATAACTTCCCGTTTTTCATTGTTCAAACCTCATCGAAATGGTGGTTGCCTGTCAAAAGTTCAGCAATGGCGCAAATCTAAAAATGACACCTCTTGCTGAACGACCATCTATGTATGCACGCTGGAGATATTATTACAACCCCTGATACGGATGCAGCCTAGAATGGTGACATCTGCGCACCAAAGGCCAAAAACACGAAATCCATGAAAATATAAATATTAAAAATAAGGGCCTCTGTACACAACCCTGCTGTCCTCCATCTGTGATCAACATGCATTTTCCTATCATTTTTTTTTTGTAGTCTCCCCCGGTTAACATTTCCATTATCACGATCCCTATCGTGTTCAATTATCGTCACGTCGCGTCGCACAGATGCTCATAGCCTGGGCACTCTCCCCCAGCCGAAATGTCACTCTCCGCGGAGTCGTAAAGCACATATCACAAAATCATGCCACCACGCATTAATTATTCCCAAAATTCAAACCGAAGCGGGATGCCCTGTTCATAAAAAAACAAGAAAAGACAAAAAACCAAATGTCCCCGGTGTCATAAAAATCTATCTCTCAAAAATCTTCGCCCATAAAACCAGCAGGACACTGCTGCCCACTTTTTGACATGAACTTTATTTATGATTCCACAAATGCGTGACCCCTTTAATGGGCATGGGGAGTTGGGGGTTGTGTGCGGGCCCTCGTCTTTAGTCTTGACGCCACATTTTATTGTTATCCTTGTTTACGTAAGAGCGCGCAAAACACACGCGATGATTCATGTTGCTTTTATGTGCTGTTGCCACAGTTCACAGACGGCGTTGCGAATACTGAAAAAGGATATATCTAACGGATTTATCGTTTACTTATATTTTCTTTTTGGTTTATTTTGCTTCTTCTTTTTTTTTGTATTCATTTCTGTGAGCCTAATCGAAAAATGGATGCTGAAAGGGAATAAATCTTACTCTTGGTGGATAACAAAACACATTTCGCCCCTGCCCATCCCCCATCCATCCATCCACCCCCCATCCACGCGACCATTCACGTCCCGACCGACTCGTTTGATGAATGAAAACGCGTATAGTATGCTATTGGCGTCGCGTAGAGAAAGGATCACGCATTTGAGTCCCGCCTTTGTGCTGCGCTGTCCTACTGAAAATTTGCATTATCTTTATTAACATTTTTTTGTTATCCTTTGTGAAAGAAGACTTTTTCTTTTCCTTTTCATACGAGTTGGACTGGGAGGGGTGGGTGTGTGGTGGGACACACACAAACTTTCACTTTCTTTTGTACTGAGGCACACGTTGGATGTGAGTTGGTTTTGTGGAGATTCCTTAGCGGTTGCTTATGCGCTGGTGGGGTGGCTTCGGTTGGGTGGTGTATTGCAATAATTTTTTATGTCCCATCCCCATCTGCGCATCGAATTCACTACCGCCCACACAGAGTCATAGTGTGTAAATGATTTTTTAATGGTCGCGCGGTGAGCCCGAGGACGTGGTGTGTCGGAAAACGGGTGCCGAGTGGGGTACGGAAGATGAGAATGGGAATTCACAGAAAGGACATAAAATGCGGAGAAACACGGAATAGGAATGATTTCGTGAATTACTGTACTGTGCGCATCGCTGACGGTGGATTGTAATGTAATGCGAGCATAAGCGATAAGTGAAGGAGGCAAACCACTGCGGCGGCGGTGTGTCAATGTGAATTGTGCGGCGCGGCATGGGGAATTGATGTGCTATCCTGACGGAAGAGATTAGCACTGCTAATAGTTGTTTCGTGATTTCTCGGTAAAAGGAAGTGTGTTGTTTTAATTTCCACAGGATTGGGTTTTATTTGCGCGGGCGGGCGTGAATGTTTTTCTGCGATAGAAGCTTGCATGCGAGCAGAGTGAGACACTTATGTGGGGGTTAGTGGCTCCCGGGAGAAAAGGATTACTATACGTATTACAAGGGAAGTGCAAAGGAATTAATGAATCATTTAAGCTGCTTAAATCGTTCTAGTTCAGGGCCACAAGATCGTGATTGCACGCACACTTCTGTGTCCTCTGGTTACTCAAGAGCATCCCGTAAGGACTTCCAAAAGGCGGCTTCAATATGGAAGAGGAGAATATAATTGAGACGAAGATTGATGTGTTGCGCAGAAATCTACCATCTGATGTGTAACCACAGACATTTGTTCGTCTTCCATTTTAGCTGTGCAATCCGACAGAATGGATAGAATTTCATCAGAAATCGTTAGATAACATTCCTTTCGTGAGAATGAGATATATTTAATGAACCCGGCACATTCTCTGATTGGTCCGTTTGGTCGGAAAATCGTTATAAAAACGCAATGCGATGCGAATACACGTGCTATTGTCATCAATCATATAGCAATAGGTGCCATCAAACAGCATATGCGGTCTTAAAGTAACTTAAGCATAAGGCGGAATCCAGAGAAAAAATAAACTACGACCAAGTAAACTATTTGCTTAGTTTCGTTAAGTTTCGTTGAGTTTCGTTAAGTTTCGTTAAATTCTCCCTACTTTAGTTAGAGGACAACAAATCACCCACTGAGTAAGTAAACAGGCCTGGAGACCTCTTGTGCGTGGCAAAACACCTCGCGACTCTTTTAGTGGATCATGCGGGTCAGTAGATGATGATGATTTAGCTTAAGTTCACAGAAGCAATTGGATGCACTTTTCGTTCGGCTTCGACATAAGCTTAATGCTACGTGCGTCCATTATTTATATCCTTTAGTGCGACGTGGTTGTCGACATGGATATGTATCCATGTCAAGTTATCCTAAGGGCAACGAGGGAAAATGATGTTCACATTTAGATCTCCATCGTCTTCTGAAGATTTGCAAAAAATTGCATTCCTTGTATTCCTTGTAACTCCTCCTTATTTGGTCTCTGTAGAGCTTCTCTTCTTCGTTTTAGAGCACTTTGGCCACCATTTTTTGTTCCCCAAATTCTGTCATCCTTTACAACCCAGATTTTCGCATTCTTTCTGTAAACTTCTAAGAAGTCAATTTGCACTACGTTCCCTTGGGGATTTTCGAGATTAGCGCAGCGAAATCCACTCCCCTTGCCATTCAGATATCTGCACACCCACCCTGCATCCAACACGTTTGACTCTAGTCAACTAGCACACGCACCCGCAGCTACCCCACGTCACGCTGCCTATCTTCACGCCTGGACAGCGGCTGAATGTAAACCCAAATGACATCCCGACGAGTGGGTAGATACCCTGTGTGAATTTAGAACTCGAGGGCAGCAGCGTAATTAACCAACTCCAGCGGTTGCCGCAATTACTTTATCTGCGAGTCGTGGGAATTATTAAAACAGTTCCGCATCATTTCCTGTGTGCCACGTCGCCACCATTGGGCTAATTTGGTCATCATCTGATGCCGCCACCAGCGTTGCTGTTGTCGTTGTTGTTGCTGTAGTTGGTGTGGCATCCTAATTGGATTTACGGATTACTTAACCCCACCATTGCGGTCGGATGTGGCCTGAGAAGGAAAGGAGTGAATAAATAGGCCGGCCTTTGACCGCGTTGCGGTACACAAAGCCACGCTGCAATATGACGCCCAAAAACCAACAAAAAAAAAGCACTTTTCACAGTTGGTACATATTTATCCTCATTTAAGCAAAAGGGATGGGTTAGTATTTTGTTTGCAACTGTCGCAGATCTAATCAAAGGAGTTGGGCATTTTTTTGTCGGCGCTCTTGTGCTCTTCCGCGTGACCTTAATATCCTTACGGGCAATCTGTAAATTTACAACCGTGTGGCAGGGTCCCGCTCTTTTGGGGGCCTTAAGCCTTTTTTTTCGGTCTTCCGTGCCCCGTATCACAGGCTGCTTCTCACTCATTTTGTATTTTGCGTCTGACAGGTCATAAATGCCATCCAAAGCTGGATGGGATCCAAAAATGGGGGGAAAACTGTGAAAAAGCGAACAGCCACAGTGGCGTTTCCTTAGTGCAACATCCGCGGTGGATGGGCAGGGCAGTGGGTCGGAAGGTAAGCCCTTGGCATGGCCACATTGAGAGAATGGCTGTTGCTTTTTTTCCCCCCATTTTTTCTCTTCTGAGTAATCCGCTTAAAATAAAACCTCCAGCACAAGTTGAGTGTATTTGCTGGAGCTTGGTGAGTGCCTCGTACTTTTTTTTTGCTGCTGTCATCCCTCTGGAGCTAGATCGTGTGCATGGCGGTTGAATTGGGTTGAATTTGCTGTAATTTCACAGCAATGCGGTCCGCCGTAAATTGCATTTATTGTCGTTGAGATGTAGTCGGGTCGGAAGATGCAATCGTTTTATTGCACAGCAATGGAGCCAAGCATATGAGTCTTGTGGGTCGCCAGCAAGTGCAGTTCATATGGTGGTGGTAACTGTGAACCTTGGCAACAGCGCCAGTGTTTTGCGGATAAGATCTAGCTTAACGTTGGTCTCTGAACAGAGCGATGGTGTTTAGTTTTATTTGCTGATCGAATCCTTGTGTGAGATGTGTGCTCAATTTGCATGAAATTTGCTCATGGGTACTTAGTCAGGATTTTCCTAATGGTCATGGAACTGCACAATCGATGTCGTTGTTGGGTCGTGGTTGCAGCTTTAGATGCCGTCGTTGCATGCAAACCGCTTTGGAGGACAGGCCCAGCCAACAAGGTGGGTGGAAATTCACATTTGAGATACAAGTGTTCGGGAGCTGTGAACTCAGGGTGCGTTTTGTGTTCCCGGTTGATTTTGGTCGGGCGCCATTTTCGCTTGGATAGCATATGGATGTGGGATTTGCGAAATATACTCGTCATCCGTCAAGAGATATCATTCTCCTATTCTTGTGGACCTTGCTCGAGGTTAAGCTTTTGGTTTATGATGCTTGCCTACTCCAGTCCTCACTGAACGAAACAAAGCTCGTAGCCACAAAAAAAAGCCAAATATTCCCCTAGATTGGGATTGATTGAACAGTTTCATTCTAAGAAAGGTGTTGTGGCACTCAACTGGGAGGAACCATTCGACCATTCGTCGCGATGCTGCGACGGATGCATGTGCAAGCCTCTGATTTTGTCAACTTGTGAGTCGTGGCGGCTGTGGTTCCAGCCCAAATGAAATGGGAAAATTTGGAGATTGATTCCAGGGCGTCATGGAGTATTCGTGATCATATGCGACTCTGAGATGTGAATGGTATTCAGACCAAGCTCAGTGTGGACTTTCGCAGCTGGATGGAGTGACCCAAGGAGCAGTGGCTTCGCACTTTACCACTCATTGTTCCATGAACTCAAGTAAAACTAAGGAACTGGTTCGGGGTCTCATTGGTGAATGAGCGTCTTGGTATACTTAAGTCCCAACTCTCACTTGTTCATTGCGCCTAAACTATTCTTTGACACCCTTCGACCATACGCCTCGTGGAACTGCCTTCAATCGAATTACTTCCTTGGGTTGGTTAGCAATTATGCTCTGGCCACCGAGGCTGTCTCTTGAACCTTTCTCTGTGGTTCTGCTCTTCGTAGCTTTGCTTATGCTGCACGGACATACGAGGAGATCTCACTTAATTTCCTTTCCCTGCTTGTCATGTAGTAAATCTCAACTTGGCAAAATTAACGTCTAACTTCGTCCCTTCTGCAAATCGACTACAGTGATTGGTTGCATGCTCTGCCCGTTCTTGAACATTTGGACAGAAGGTGAACCATCACGTCCACATTTTAAGATTTCACAATATTTTCTTGGTTGGTCTGCTATCGTAAGTGCTCCGACCCAAATCGTGGCAGTGTGCAGACGACCGAGCCAATGTTTGAGAGCATTCGAGCACTCCTTGCAGCTTGCATATACGTTTATACCGATTATTTCGAAGGCCTCAGGAGGTTTCATGGACAACCTCAACATCATTCGCGAATATGTCGAATGAAGGCGGGGGGTAAAGATTTTGTGACTGTTTATGAGGCAGCTTCAGATCAGTTAGTCCTGGGGCGACAGTCTCTAGACAATTTTCTTCCAATTTCTAGCAGAGTCCACTTCTAGAATGTGCTTGGCTATAGTGCCAACAATGATGTCGCCAGCAAAGCCAATGCTTCGCAGTCATTAGAGAAACCCAATCACCTGAACATAGGATGTAGCTTTGATGACCTTGCGCACCGTATTGCCTTTGAATCATGTATACTCCAGCAGCGACGTACATACAAAGTCGACTTTCCCTACATTCACGGCTGGCTCTGGCCAGAATCTGAGGTAGGAAATAAATGTAGTAGGCGCTGGTGCCTTAATGGAGAGCGACAACTTGGACTGAACACCTCGTTAGGTAAATTTGCTTCGGTTTTAGGATACCTATGCGATCCTAATGGCCACGAACCACATATATTGTACGGAACAGGTGGAAAAGGCGGTGTATGTATGTAGCGAAAGGTGAGCTGTGCTTAATGCCATGCTCAACCCTTTAACCATTTCCAGAATAGACGAGGTATCTAAGTCTTCTCTGAATTTTATCAGCAGCTTAAATTCGCTAAGACTTGTCTGGGTCCCGGGCCACCACGGGATTACGATCAACTTGGTAGACAAGGATCAGAGGAGGTACTCTTAGGATTCGAACCTGCGTTGGGACCCGATTCCTTGTTTATGGCTTCCATCGATGGTTGGGCTTCTCGAGAGCACATGACTCTCCAGGAACAGACCAAGCGCATGCTTCCTAACGTATCTGAGAAAATCCGCGGCATTCTTGTTATCTCTTGACAGAAAAGACTGCAGACGACTTACCGGCGTACTAACGTGCCACTACACCTTCGCCAAACACCTAAATGTGCTTGGCCTAAGCGAAGAAACCCTCTGCAACGCCCGTGGACGACACTGCAGAACACTTCCTGCCTTTGCTCGGATCGGGTGCCAGTAATTTGGTGATGAGGTAAGAGCTGATGATGTATTCTCCCCATCACAGACGCGCCTGCTGGTATTCCTCCGGAAGGCCATGCATCCCTTAGAAGTTATCGGATAACTACATCGACCTGGAACATAAAAGGCACTACATCATCGTTCACAAGCTTCCCCGCAAAGCGAGAAATCTTCCATCCACAGCCACAATTCCATTTATTCTCACTTTCAATCTGACAAGCAGAAATGCAGCATCAACGCACAGAATTGAAACGATTTTGATCTCGTCTCGTGTGAAAAATTCCATCCGCTGCGCCAATCACGTCTGCAGCACACCTTCTATTACACGCAACGCCTGGGGCATGCCCGTGATGTTTCAATTTTGAGCTGTCAGTGACCAAATGGAAGCGGCAGGCGCCATGCATGTATCCACATCGTGGAATCCATCCGTTCGGGCTGCACTCGCTCGGCACACAGTCTGGTGGAACTCGTCTAATTAGACATAATTGGCTTCCATTTACAGGGAACGAGCATCATTTGAATGATTTACAGTTTGCTGTCGGTGTTCGGTCAGTAGAAATGCAATGCGTTCGCTCTGCCAAACGATGCCTGGTGTGTCCTCCCGTCGACGGCATACACGGCCGATCCCCCGTATACGAGGGAGGATGAATATGTGGCATGGGACGCTGGCCACCCTCAGCAGACAGACACTACGAGTGGACTCGTGCATCCATGGCTTGGAATAAAGTTTCCGATTCGCAACGGCTGCGGCACGAACTGAAACGGACAAGTACTTTTTTGTCCCACGAGAGGACCTTCAAAGGATTTCAATAAATCATCGTTCGTCCCGATGCTCTACCACTGTCCGGATAATAAGAGGTTAGTTTTTGTGGCTCGTTATGTGGCAAATTGTGGGCGGCCGATGCTCGGCGCTGTCACAATGTGTGCATGGGGTGAAGTGCCGGGCTAGCGAGTGAGTACCTTCATTCCGATTGAGCCAACAATTGGCTTTGGTTATGTGCAATCGTTGATTGGATGGTGAGATTAGCTTGTCGAAAGCATCACCAAAGGAGCACTAGATTGCTGTGGCAATTGGCTGGAAATTTCATGTGAAATGAAACGTTTCTCTGGTGACTGCTTTATTGTGGGGTCAATGAACGAAAGTTTTGTACATGCGGTGGGCTAGACTCAAAGAAGAGGATGTAGGCTTGGAAACGTGTGGGCGCGTTTGTGAGTGATTGGGCGGGTGGTTAGTTTGATTCTTTTGGAATTTTGAATAGCCGTTGGCTTAAGACGTCTTGTGACATGTTAAAGAACGCTCCTTTCAATTGGACTTGACAGCTTTGAATTTTCCCTGTGAACGGACCCCTATACTAGTGGCCAGGCTGTCTATGTCAATTCAGTAGAAACAGCTTTCTAGTTAGTCGATGCTGGATGTTCACGTGCCAGTGAGTCAACGGGACGAAGTGCTGAAAATACTGCTGCCGCTCGACAGTCGATTCCATGGTGTTCGCAAGAATTAGGCATCACACGGACCACAATGTGACGAATTTTACGAAAGGATATTGGCCTGCACAACTTAAGTTAGGTTTTTTTTATTCGTGCTGGACCAGTTGTGATGACCATTGGGGGAGAGTGCTATTTCGTGCTATTCAGCCATCCTGTTGCCTTAATAAACCTGTAAAGAGATGTTAGCGAAATTTTACTGATATCCTATAGGTCTTGGAAGAAGCATTCTCCCAGTCTTCTGTGTCTCAACTGCCAAGGACTGGGTCACACATTTCCCATAATCCGACCAGTTATTGAATGTGTTTGCGAAAGTTTCATTAAATAGAATCATTGTAAAATGACTGCCATCCACGGGCAATATTAAACATTGCTAATGCGCAAAACACGATTCAAAATGATACACATTTTGACATTAAGTGGTCATAGCTTTTGCGAAACTTAAAACCAGTTAAACATGGCATCCTTACACTTTGTCCCATCAAATGAATGTCAATTGTCTCATTAAAGTGCTGCAGTTGGCATTTTCCTTTTCAGTGAACAATCGATTTGAATTCCCTTCAGTCGGACAGAGCAGTTGGTACTTAATGAATGCTGGCCTTATGACCTGATATAATTCGACGGTAATAAAGCCTCCATTGCATTGTAAACTATTCGAAAGTCATTTATGTTTGGGGATTGATGGCCGCTTAAACTGACTCGTGTTCACAATTTCGGTTTTAAGAATACCATTTGAAAAGTATCAGAAAGTTATTTAAATTGAAATCATAAAATGCTATTTAATGATGGAGGGTGTCATAGCAAAGGAGGAATGAATCTCGCATCTCGAGGGTCCCGTACCATTTTTCGAAAGGAACATTTTTTGTGTAAAAATGAAGCCGGTTGCTATAAGCTTACGATTGGACATTAAATACAACTCAAAGGTAACATTGAATAAGTACGTTGCACACAAGTGAATACGCTTGAGTACGGGAACCATGCAATTTTAGCTCCGGAAACTATGTGGGGCAGAATGCTTACAGCTATTTTGGGACAAGATTGCATCAAGGCCTTACTTACATACTTACTTTTCAGTCCGGCAACCCATGGAGGGTCCGAGCCTAAACAATTGCTGCCTTCCATCTTTGACGGTCCTGGGCACGCTGCTTCCAGTCATCAAGACCAAGCTATCTTGCATTCGCGATTACTTGGTCTTCATACCGGAAATTCGGTCTACCTCTCCTTCTCGCACCAGTAGGTTCGGATTCAAAGACCCTCTTTCCTGGAGCATTGTTGTCCATGCGCTCGATGTGGCCGAGCCAGTGCAGTCGACGGATTTTTGCCTTCAAGACTACATCCACATCCTGGTGCAGCTTATAGAATTCGCGGTTATGTCTTCTCCTCCATTCGCCTTCCTCTCAGACGGGACCATATATCCGACGTAGAATTATTCTTTCGAAGGTACCAAGAATCAGCCCAGTTCAGTTTTCGGCTCCATATAGCAGGACTGACAAAATAAGGCTTAGTAGAGCATAATTTTGGTCCTTCGAGCAGATGTCCTGAACCCAGCTGTATCGACCAACCGAAGTAGCACCCATTGCCAAGGGCGATTCTACGACGGATCTCCACAGTGATGTCGTTGTGGAGTTCACGTTTGCCCCGAGGTAGACAAACTCCTTTACTACCTCGAAATTGTGGCTGTCGATAGTGAAATTTTGTCCAAGGTGGTGGGTGACGGAACGTTTTTTGGTCGACAGCACATATTTCGTTTGTCCTCATTGACCTTGAGACCAGTTCGTTTCGCCTGTTCTTCAATCGCCGTAAAGCCTCCACTACGGCACGTTGAGAATGCGCGACGTTGTCGATGTCATCTGCGTACCCCAACAGTTGGACCGACTTGTAGAAGATAGTGTCTTCCGTGTTTGCAGCTACCCTCCGCACTATCTTCTCCAGTACCAGATTGAAGAAATCACACGACAGCGCATCTCCTTATCAAAATCCATTGCAGGTCTCAAACTGCTCGGAAGTCCTTGAGCCTGAACTGCACGGCGCATCGCGGATGTGTTATCGTGGTGCGACACAACCGGATCAGTTTTCCCGGCATCCAGAATTCGGCCATCGCATCGAATAGCTCCTTGCGATGAATGCTGTCGTATGCGGCTTTGAAATCGATGAAAAGGATTTGAAACTCACTGGTCTTCTCCAGGATTTGTCTGTGTGAAGATTCGATCTATAGTCGATTTGCGAACCGGAAGCCGCACTTGTACGTGCCGACTAGTACGGTGAAAAACGGTTTTAGACGTTCACACAGTACACTGGACAGGATCTTGTAGGCGACGTTGAGCAGGGATATACCTCTATAGTTGTTGCAAGAGGTAAGATCGCCTTTTTTGTGGATGGGGCATACATACATACAAGACCTACAATCCTATTATTTTTAAGCTTATAGCAGCTTCGGTGTGGAGTCTAGTGAGGGTGGGATATCTTTTTAGTTAATTTTATTCCCTCCAAATAATAGGTTTTCACCTTCGTTTCTTCGTCCTGTGAGTGCAATCAAGTGCAATCGCCACCAATCTCCCAATCAGCCATACGTTCTTCCATTGTGGATAAAAATATGCTCATTATCTGCGGAAACAAAATGTTCCGCCATTTCTTTCATGATTTTACAAATAAGCCACCACTCCAGTCGACCTCGATTGCAAGGGGTTATGTTCACACTGAATGCGCCGATCGTTTCCGGCTTATTGCCATGAACCTGAGAACTGTAGGGTCATATCGCACGATTTCAGTGATCATGTCGGAATACCGCGGCGCGGGATGTCCTTGCGGGATGTTACTCGAGCAGGCTGTCTTGCATTAGCTGTGTGTGACATGATGTGCTGTTGAAACCACATGCCACATTGAGCAGTTTCCAGATTGTTGGCATAACAATGGTACTTCACTGTTCCCCACAAAAAAAAAACCAAAGGTGGCCAAATCGCAGCTCCGAGGCGGCCATCCATGATGTCAATCACCAAGACGGCTGATAACACGATTTGGGCATTTGGTGCGCAAAAGATCGCTGGCATTGGCTGCGTGATGGCCACATCCTGCATGAACCAGAGGCCGTTCAAATCCGTGTCTTCAGTTTCAGGCTAACATGGGCCGGTAACGTTGACTGAAAAGTTGTTCCCAGGCTCATTTCCGAAGAAGGCCACAGCAGCCACATTCTCATTTCTACGACGCACCGTACGACGGCGGGGAGTGTTGTCCATTAGCATACCAGTCTCACGAACACAAAGTTGCGTACAGCAGTCGCGGTGGGTGCTTAACATGCCCTTCCCACTTGGAAACGTCGGCTATTGTCCTGTATTTTAATTGCAGCGCCTTTGGTACGTGCGCGTTTCGTGGGCCTCCTCTATTGCGTTGTTCTACTGCTTCGGGGTCTAAGACTGTCAGAGTCAGAGCGTTAGTGTCTATGTGCTCTAGGTAGTCTCATGGCTAGAGTCATATCGCTGTACAAGTTCCCGGTTAAATCTTCCGTCGCAAATACCATCAACGCGCAGAGCTTTTCTCTCCAAGGGCTTCTTTATCTGTTCTTGAGATTGTCCATGCTTCCGCGCCATAGAGCAGTGCAGGTATGATCAGGGCGTAATACAATGTTAGCTTGATCCTCCGAGAGAGGGCTCTACTACTCAATTGCCTCTTGAGCCCAAAGAAACAGCGCTTGGCAAGAAATATAAATGACGTTCGTACTGTACTACCACAAACGTATAACTGCTTATGGTCACGTTGTGCCCAAGTCGTCGATGGTGTGCGTCCTTCATTAAAACCCATTTTCGTCTCCTCCGATTCAATGTCAGCAAGCGCTTCATTGACGGTTCGCTGTGTTCGACCAATCCCGTAAATGTCGTCACCGTTTACTAGCAATTGTACGAACTTTTGGAAGATCGTGCCTCTTGTGTTCGCGAGTGAGTTCTTTACGACCTTCTCAAGAATTATGTTGAAGCAGTCACATCCTTTCGAAATTGAGTTCCTTACCGACCGTGATTGAGTATCTAAAATTCTCCATCGTCATCCTGCACAACCTGACGATTTTAGCAGTAGAAATGCGCTGTATTGCATTTCTGTAGTGTGTATATTTGATCGATATTGGACTTCTTCGGCGATGATTAGGGGATATAAACTTCTTTAGTTGTCACATTTAAGAGGTTATCCTTTCTTTATGATCAGACAAACGATGCTGAGATTCCATCCGTCGAGCATATTCGCGAATGAATCGCAGTAGGCTTCTGAAATTGATCTTGTGTCTACTAAAAGACTCGGCTCTCGCAGAGCAGGTGCCGAACAGATTCATTTTCATCCGCTTTTTGCTTAAGCACTGTACCCGGTAATAACTTAGTCACAGTGGGCCTACATAATTGCGACTGAAGCTGATAATTGTTACCTCTGTTTAATTTTAACGACGCCACACTGGAACCCTTCAAAACGAGGCTCTTCTGAACGGGGTGTGCTTATTGCCACAGTTGTCAGGACAAATCGCCTACAATCGCACCTCGAGCCAACCACCAGTACCAAATGTACCAATCTTCTGTCAAACACCTCGTCTCTAATTATCGTTGCATGCCAGAACTAGACGATTGTTCCTTTCTGACACTCTTAACCTGTCCCAGAACATCCCCTAAAACCATCTGCAAGTTCATTGTACTCCCGAATGACCATCACATCAAGATTATTACTTTCATTACATCGAACACATGCACCCTCACAAGATTCTGGATTCCTTTGTGCCACCTCTTCCTCTAAAAGAAAGAATGAGGACTTTCAAAAGGAACTCCGAACACAGCATTTTAAACAAAAGCGAATAGAATCCGAACTCGATTCGATGTGTTTTTTTCCCCTTTTGCTTCTCCCTTTTCCAGCACCCGACTGTATTGCATTGCAGATGAACCCTTACGTTATGAAAGCATTCTGCCTCTCTGACCGGTGGTTGCGATGGAAAGTTGAGGTTTTGTGAATATCGTCTGAGCTGGGAGTTGCTCCAAGCGAAAAGGAAATGAAATGCAAGCAGCGGCTGGGGTGGAAGGGGTGGTGGACAAAGGCAGAACTTCATCAATAGCATGGCATAGAGTTGCACAGACCAAGTTAAATTGGCATGAGTAACATCGTTGAAGAAATCAGTGTACTGACCAAGGGCGGCTGCCCGTTGCTTGGTGTAAAACTAAATGTGTTCTCCTATTGTGAAGGGGATCTATGAATGCCAGATCATCAGCTGGTGATCGGAAACTAGAAATTACGGTATCAATGGTCAGTGAGCGACTGAGATCCACGCACAAAGCTTGGTACTTTTTCTGCTGCACTGGGTGGAAAATCAAAGCAAAAATGCATCATCGGAGTTAAACTAAACTAAAGCACATCACATCAAATCCCGAATGTGCATCACGTCTCATGCCATGTCCGTCGACTTGAGTTACGATAAAATCAAATAGAATTCCGCTTCAGTGCAGACGAAACGTTCACTTAACGAATCACTTTATCCGCTTCAATATACGCAATCAGTGCAGCCCCTTGCCGAACGGCAGTCGGTTTTAGTTCCCATCAAATGATTCCATTTCACCCGACAACCACGACCGAATCCATCCATCCACCCATCTGCCACCCACCTCCTACCATCCAGACCAAAGTTCTCTCATACAACTGGTTGAACGTATTAAAATTCCGATATACGATATGCGGTAGCATAGCAAATACGGCGAAGGGATACTTTTAAAAAAAAAAAACATATTTTTTTCCATTACAAGCCGCCCCCCTCACACCACCCACTCACTTGATTACATTAATTATTTACAAATCCACGAACCGACGACGGAGCGGTGGTGTGCAAAATGTCTGGCGAACAGACTGAATGCCAGAGACGAATGTTGTGCGCGGAGGCGGTAGTTCCCTCTCGCCGAACCGGATGCTGCACATTAACCGGCATATCCTTGGCGTTGGTGGTCCTTGTACACGCTGTGGATGTGTATTCAGCTTAGCAAATGAGATTCGCTATGAAGAGGCTGAAGCGCAAAACAGAAAAAAAAAATCATTTTTCATCCAGAACACCGGGATATAAGGACACAACCGCTCACAACGGCGCACACAGCTGAGGAGATTATACAAAAGCCCGTAACTCGAATTAATGAATTATTCATTTGTTTTAGTTAAGCTGCAGAGCTTTGGCGGATAGAGTGCTCCTTACCAATGGCCGAATGCAATTGTCATAATTTCGAAGAAGCACACAGACACAGTCTGTCCGGCAAGTGAGCGATAGCTTGATTTAGGGAATGTGTGAAGCGCGGTCAGTGAACTTTTGGATCTTTGGTGACGAGGAATAATCACTGAATCGATTTTGTGATGTTACTTTAACCAAAATTGATTGGTCAACACATTTCAGACAGGCTTATGCTCATATGCAGAAAAACTTAATAACGTCACCTTCCTCTCGAGTCACTCGCAATGCTCAATAAGTTGGCTGCCAAGAGTTCCGAGAACAATGTCACATCAGCACAAGTGGAAAAGCCGGGCTCGAGTCCAAGTAGCGCTGAGGCACTTAATAGTGCCCCAAAGTAGTAAGGGTGACCAGATAACAGCGATTTTCCAATTGTTTTTTTTTTTCGAAGGCTGTCAAGGTTAGCAACGATATCCAGCTGTCAGAATATTTAGTAAGGTTCCATTTCGTGGTGTATCGTTCCACACTTGCCAATTATGAAAATCTCGGCCCAGTTGAAAATACGTGAGGAACGTGAATTTCGTCGTGTCATCGATCGTCATTTTGGATTTAGTCTGCAGACAATTCGTTTCATCGACCGTAAGCCACCAACCAGGGAGAGATTGCTGCAAAACGAATAAATCATAGCGGCTGTAGCCGCCGGTATCTACTCGCCGCAGACTGGGTATCGTCAGAGAGTCATCGCCAGGCTAAATCCGTATCAGATTGCGCCGATGCAATAATTGGACCCCCACGACCATAGAAAACGTGTGCAGTTCGCTGGAAATGCCGGCGATCTGAAGTCTGGCCAGAAAATCATCTTCTAGTACGAGTCCATTTTTGGCTCAGCGGCTGTGTCAACAATTAAGTGTGCGATGAAGCAGCAATGCACCACCACCGCAATGAAAGACTGTTTGGTGCGGCTTTTGGCAAGGCGGCATCATCGGGCCTTATTTTATTTCCTATATGCCGTCAGTGATAACGTTGTAAACCGACTTTATACGGCCTGAGATTGACAAGATCGATATATCCGAGATGTGGTTCCACCAAGACGGCGTTAGAAGGCTAATTGGCGAATTGGTCATCTCAGGGCGTGCCTTCATCAGTTGGTCGCCGAGCAACAACCTCGAAAATCAACATTCGAGGTGTGCGAAGCCTGCGAGGCCGTACTGACGCCGCACATAATGGACCTTCGCATGAAGCACTACCAGCGAAGTCGAGGCGGCCATTTGAATGATGCCCTATTTCATACAAAAAGCCGTTAATGTAGCTTCAATCTCATTGACGGAAAGGCGGTATTGTGGTGGATCTGATGTTGGTTGCCTCACTGCGATTGTGCGTGCTACCATTGGCCCCTAAGAGATAACCGTGGCCGACTCAATTCCAAGTTCCGAATCCTGTTGGACCTGAACTGGTAGTATGTCTAAGATGAGGCTTCTGCTGACTGGAGCTCTGGCCAATCAGTTGATCAACTCCTCTGTCGTCATCACCACAGGCCACAAACCGTTGTGCCTTGAATAGAAATTCCATTGGCACAGAATGTGAGCTCGACTAAATGATATTTCGCTATTCGATGAAAAAAGGGGACATTTACTCCAAAATCTAGGAGTACTGGCGATGAGAAACTAAATTCGGAAAAAAAATGGGTTCCAATATAGAACCTTGTGGTACTCCATGTTTCTCTTTCAACGGGTGAACAGCCTGTGTCCTTTTTTCATGTTGTTGACTACTGCAGCCAGTGAACAGATACATCTATCCATCATTCCACTTGAAGTAGCAACAGCAAGAGTATCCAATCCTGCACGCCGTACAGTAGTTCTCGCTAATTTTCAACTTCACACTTCGTTTGGCAACCGCCTCGGCCGGACTTCCCAACAAACTTGTGCAAGCTGACAAGTTTTTACGTTTCATATCCCAACCGCTTGTGCGGGGACCCGTGGCAACAAGGGTTCTGCAAATTTGTCATCAGACAGTGTCCTGTGAAGAGCTCCATGGACAAAATATCAAACCAATAGCAATCGCACCGCAGTAAACATCGCTCATGGACATCCCCCCCTCCCTCTGGCATAAATCAAACCGCAGTGTCCTTTCCGTTGTGCTGTATTGTAACTGTGCGACAAAGGATGGTCCCCTGACAAACAAAGCCAGAGGCACATAAATCACGAGACGAACTCCTTGCATAATTTCCTCTGCATACCGCGCATTCCGAGACTCCCGAGACCCCCTAGACCCGGTGAGGGATGGCCCCGCAAAATGTGACTCCTATAGATGGGCACATAAAAATCACTGAGCAAATCAAAGGAGCCGAGAAGAAGGGAGTTCACCCGGCAGTCCTAGGACTCCCAGCCCAAGTTGGCGATGAAGTTTGCAAATTCCCCAAAAAATGTCCCCTTTTCTTCGGGTTCATACCAGTTGTTGCCTTGCATTGCTCCACTTTGCATGTGGCCTTGAATGATGGAGTGCGCGCAGCCACACACACACACACACCAACCGATGCCGGTGAAGGATATTCTCGCACAGCATATCAAATACGCGGCGCGGGGCATTTCATTCATTATTAATATTTATGAATTCGGGGACGTGTTGAAACTATGGCAATAAATATACGAAGAAAAATGCATAAAATATGAGACAGACCGGCCGAGCGAGGACCAACTGGAAAACGAAACGGGAAATGAAATTCCACAGTGAGTGGAATAAATAATCGCGAGATTTAGTTTAATTGAAAGGCATACAGACATGTGCACGCGGCTCGGTCTGCACGCGAGAGGTTGTGTAATAAAAATTAAAGTGGCCAACAAATCATGGATGAAATCCTTTTCAATTCGTACTCTTTGCGCATTGGGCGCGTGTGTGGCGGTGTCGGGTTGTGGGTTGACTCTCGGCAGTGGGACAGCGTAGGGTTCACGTTTGCGGGATGATTTCATTTTTGGCTGTGCATTGAATTGGCTTACGGAGGTGGTTATCTAATATTTATTTGAATAAATATTCCACTGTTGCGTTTTGTTTGATGACACAATTTGCAAAAGTTAATCCAATGAATTTGTTTGCAAAGAACAGGTGAATGGATGGGACAGTGGGGAAATGGAATTGATTTAATTGAGCATTCATGAGGCCACCGTATGTGGGTCTTTGAATGGGGAAATGATTGAAATAATTGAATGTTGTGGTGCTTCGGCTCACATTCATTTTATGACTGATCGATGGGAGTCGTGTCGTTTACCACCGAGAGGACTCTTCTCGAATTTTCAACTACGCCACCAGCTTAGGATGTCTTAAAAGTCTTCCCTAGCATCTTCTGCTTCATTGCGACGTGCAATAGTCCGGGGTGGACCTCCGCTGTAACAAATAAGCCTTTGCAGCTATTGCGATCTCTGAAAAGGTGTCATCGGTGTCCCTTATTGAGCCGATGAATTAGCAAGACTACAGACTTGTAGAGAATGCCAACAACAATCAATCAGGAGCCGCTTCAGCTCCCGATTCAAACGATCAATCGCTATAGTCAAACGAATGCCAACGAATCGGACATAGAAATTAATGGAATGTTGTGAGACAGCAAAACTTCTTTGGTCCTCGTTCAACTCAGAAAGAACCAAAACTCAGAGTGGCACATCAGAATGACTGTTTCATGGACGCTCAAGTAAGAAGAATGGAAGCTTCCTTCAACGAAGCTGCAGAGACGATGAAGAAGAAGAGACTGTGTTGACCACTTTCTCGCACTAGGAAAAAAACCAAAAGAATCGTCTGAAATCAAGACAAAGATCCTTTCCGAAATTTCTGAAGGAAACAAGGTCTTTTCAAATAACCACCATTTGGTCGTGGAGAGTGTGATCAATGGAATCTACGAAAAAAGGGTTAAACTGGGGAGTCGCCATTTCGGGCACAGCACAATGCTCGTCTATGTGGGTCCATTACAATATCCATGGCAGCCAGTGTTACCTAACTTCCTTCGTATGTATGCACTCCATCTTAAATGTGTGCATCTTCAGATGGGTAGGGTAATTAGATTCCCGGACGGCCTTGTGGCCGTGGCGCACTTAAACCACCTTGTTTTGTCCATTTAGCCCTTGTTTTGGGACTGGTTTACGACCTACTTTTGTCCTAAAACTAACCCTTTTCAGTGGTTTTCAACACCGCTTAAGTCCCCCGCTTTACGACGAAGTGTCTTTCTAGGAACTGCTTCTTTCCCAGAGCCTGGGCATTCGTAGAGTCTCTGCTCGTCTCTGCAACTTTGCAGAAGTCGCCAGAGTGCTGTATGTTCAGACGCTTAGGCATGTGTACCTAAGGCACAGTGCCCGGAAAGAATTCCATACTTCCTTGCGACTAAAACCGATCAATGAATGATCACCTCTTTTCGCTCAGCTTTGGCCATAAATTCCCTACTGTTTCTCTAATATTCAAACCAATCCTTCTCGTTCTGGCTCTACCCAGAGCTTCGTCCTCCAGTTTTTTTTTCCTCATGGAGCTAAGTGGCCCGAAATCATATGCGATTGCCCAAGTCTCTCTCAATTGAGATGTCCATTTCGCGAGACTGTCAGCTTCCTTGTGTGCTAGTGTTCTCTAGTACTCGATATAGGTAGGTAGGGACGACTGCATGATTGCAAGGAAATCATGCTCCACTTAGTCACTTTGGGCTCGCTGACCCAGTTACTCCTTTGACCTGGTTGTGTTCCTGCTTGAGATTGATTGGCAATACGCGAATTAGGGTCACCGTGTTCATCAAGAATATTTCACTGACGCTTTGTCGATATAACCTGACTGACTTCGGTAAGTGAATATCCGCTGCTATGACCTGTATTGCCGCTTGTGGTCTCTCTACGCCTGTATTTACGTTTTTGAACCATCATGGCAACAAATGTTTTTTTGGATGACAAAGATGACAAAAGTGCAAGCATGTTCATTGATAAACCATGTTTCGTTCCAATTCTGCCTTTTTTTTTGTGGTCCGTCCGTTAAGCCGAATTGGGTCAAAAGCCGCCCAAATTCCGCCTGCAGAGCCACCCATTAGATCCACCTTCTTCCCGCGTTTCGTCGTCCACCCTGCTGTGTCGCTCGCTCGCACACGTTTCCCTCATTTTCGTTACACAAAGTACTTCCGTTCGGTGGCTACAAACGACCGTCTGTTTGTGTGTCACTTTCATCTCGTCTCATTCTCAGCCCATTCACCGCAGCCTATAAATTCTCGCCCATATCGCACGCAAAGAGATCTCAAAAAAAAAAATCGACGCCGCCGCTGGGCAGGGATGTGGGACCGCGCTGAAATGGGGACACTATTCTATAGTCCGCAGTTGCCTTAGGTCTCAACAAACAAGCCTTTTCTGGCTGCCTCCAGTTATGCGCACCTAGTTGGTTGAGGTCCTTCTCTGATTGTGTGCGCCATCTTAGATGCGGGTGTCCTCTGATTTGTTGGCCCACAGGTTCGGAGACGAAGAGACTAAGTTTAGTTGTTCATGTGCACTACATGGTCAAGTCACCTCCTTAGTTCAATCGACGTCAATTATGTCGTCGCATTCGATTCCTTAGGCGGTTGCTAAATGATGCAACAACGTAGCTGCGACAATGGAAATGTATACCCAAAGGAGGTGAGACGCCTAAGCAAACCTAGCTCGTGTAGAGACGGCCTTAGTTTTCGCAAAATCGAATCCAGTTCGACTGTCATATGAGGCTGATTCTAAAGTAGAAACGAGTGACCAGAGTACGGGTATTTTGGTCCTTGTCATTCGTTGCAAGACAGAAGCCGTTGTTGTCTACATGTAACTACATCTGTACGTACTTTTTGGCGACTGAATGGTCTCGACTCAGTTGAGCTACGAATGGTCAGCTTTTAACTAGAAAGAGAGCTATCAGCGCCTAGTCTTAAAAGGAGAAGGAGACCAAATATTCATCAGGCGCCAAACAACCTTGTTTTGATGGCTGCAACCCGAGACATTCAAGTTCAGACTGCAGAATAGGGTCCTTGGGCGGATAAGGCTCAGGGTTTCGATGGGTCCCTGGGCGGAGAAGTAAGAAAGATTCCATACTTACTTTTATGGATGTTAAGGCGTCTCCATAAAGGATTGCTGATGTTCTTGAATACATACCGAAGTTAATTTAAGCTGACATTCAATCAAAAACGAACGTCGTCGCTCAGCAAGATTTCGTTGCAAAGTTTCACAAACGTTTGCTGTGTGGATCTATTCATGTGACAAATCGGCTGTCATTTCCTGATCGACTGAATACATTACGCAGTCTCCTGACATTACAGTCCGTGGTGGACACGAAACTCAACTAACAAGCGCTGGCACGAACTCTCTAGCCAACTGTCTCCAGAGTTGCGTCCCATTTTGGTTGAGGTCCTTCTCCAATTACGTGCTTCAGCATATCAATGCGGTCGTCCATCGTTGCGTCTCAAGGACTACCATAAATTCTCGCTTTGGTCGTGTGCCACTAAGAGCAGCGCATCGGAAGCGACAAGGGTTGGAACCATCAAAATCGCCTGGATTGCTGAATGCCCTTGAACACATTACGAATTAAATTGATTTGTATTCTGACGAAAAAAATAAACTTCAAACATTTAACAAAATTGAACAGAATAAAGATCCTTGTGTGCCTTGCAACAACAACACGTGATTGTATTCAAAGATCATTCGTGCGGACACAAGTTCTCGTAGGAAACCGGTGAATGATGAGTATTCAAAGAAGGAAAAAACTGCCTCCCTTGCAATTTTGCTTATCAGATTATTTTGGGCGGCTTTCCAAAAATCCTGTTTGAAGTGGTTCGCTTCATTGCCGATTATCGATGAAATCTGAATTAGACTTCAGTTGATTGCCTTCGTCTAACAAACCTTCGTTTTCGAGTACAATGGAACGTCTTTGAAGTAAAGCGTGTCGTTATTGGATTTTGTTGTAAGTGCGATAGCAGTGGCTTTGAGGTAAATTAGTCTTAATTTGTGTGTAAGGATGTAAGGGGTTTAATTGGATTTTCTATAAGGACAAGATAAGCGATGTCTAATTGAATGTGGAGCTATTCGCCGCATTACTGCGGCAGGCAGCATTTTTAGTTGTTCGATAACTGCCCCGGATTTCGGCAAGGAGATGTGCTCTCGTGTGATTTCTTCAATCTGGTCCTGGACAAGATATGCGGGCTCTAACTTATACAAGTCAGTCCAGCTGTTGGGGTACGCAGACGACATTGGCATCGTCACATATTCCCAAAGTGTCGTGGTGGCAACTTTTACGGCGATTGAAGAACAGGCGAAACGAGCTGGAAGGCACATTCTACGAGCTGTACCAAGATATGGATGCAGTCCGGAAGGCAAAAATCCGTCGGATCAGCCAGATCGAGCGCATGGACAACAACACTCCAGCAAAGAGGGTCTTCGAGTCCGAGCCTAATGGTCCGAGGAAGGAGAGGAAGACCGAACCTCCGGTTCAAAGACCAAGTCATCGTGGACGCAAGACAGACAGCAGACTTGATGACGGAAAGCATCGCGCCCAGGATAGTTGTCGATGGAGCCAGCTATTGGTCCGGCTCAGACCCTCCATGGGTAGCCGGGCTGAGAAGTAAGTAGTATTATCTACTACATGTGAGGTTATAAGAAAAAACGCGCCCTAAACAACGCCATGTTCTGGATATCATGGAAAAAATGAACACCATACAGTGGGTGTCCCTTGATGTCGATGAGATCTGCGTTCTTCTTGACGCAGCCAATTGGAAATTTGATAAGGCACTCTTCTCGCTTTCCCTCTACGAAGCATATTGGCGTGGAATAACAATCGTTTCACTTTTGAAGTGAATTCGTTCACACGACGCACACCCATTCCATCTACGCACTCCGCATCCAAACGGACTGCGACTAGTCCATTCCCCTTCCAGTCCGTAGGAATGTCTGTCTGTGCCTCAGATCAAGCCGCAAGCCATAGAAATGCCGACATCATATGGAATTTCATTTCACGGCACAAACACTGTAGCAAACTGTGGTTTTCACATTCGAGTCGATGAACTTTGAGGGCGACTGTGTTGCCCTGTCTGGTCGGCAACAGATCATAACCCATTCCAATTGGACGGGTATCTCTCGTTGTCGTGTATCCAACGTCGGATTAGGGTGCATCCTGTGGGATCAAATCAACTCAACCTTGAAGCGACTCCCCGGTAAATTACACTCATTAAGTGCTATTAAAACAAATTAATTCCATCTTCAGAGCGGTGCTTATCTCGCGTTGATAGATAGCTGAAATGCAAATTCGAGGGCGCTCTCGCATAGCCCTTTGTGCTCACGTGTCCTCATTTGCATACCATTGTTATCTTATCCGATTCGTAGGCTCGAAGATGGAAGGGCAAAGTTATTAATTTTGAAAAGGGTTTCGCTCTGCCAATGCTGAGGGAGTAGTATTGATTTATGATGAAGTTCACGGGTGGTACGGGGGGTACTGCCACTACAGAGCGGTGATGATTAATTGGTCCTTCAAAGGCGTTCAATTATTTTGGCAGGATTTCGAGTTGGAAAATCGAAAGCGAGCAGGCAAGAGTGATGTCATCAAGATGGGATGAGGTCTAATCAAAGGTGTGCTGTACTACGCGATGGCAGCGCAGGGATCAAGCGCGTAATTACTCCTGTCAATCGACGCGCCTTTGGGATTAAAAGGCAGTCGTGAGGAAAGATCAACGGCTCTGCTGGGACGAGCTGGGCTTATTGAAGACCCTAATTATTTCGGTTCTGTTGTAAGCATGGACGTTGTCTACAGGCAATGAGGAAGTCTGTTAGTCAGTTCGAGAGGAATATACTGGCTGCTCTTGCGCCGATAGCGAATATAAAAGGAAGAACGTGACGGATTGTGAGTCATCGTGAGTCATCGACTTTCATCCAACGCCAACACGAGCTACGACATGTCGATGGAAACCATAACATAGACGGGATCTGAAAAGTCTTCTCTACTTCACTCGGATGGCCAACTTGAACCGCGGCGCAGGAGACATCGGGGGTAGCCTCAGCCATCCTCACATAGTACAATCGAAACGCCTTGAAATTGCGCAGATAACTGAAATAATTTATCTGAAGATCGAGCTATAATCCTCGGAGCCGTCTTGTGCGCAACACAGTTAGCATGCCAATCATAAGACCACTCACTGGCTCATTGCACGTGTAATTGATTGTGCAAATGTTTGTTGGAAGCTAATAGATGAACACTCCAATTTCTTTCGAACGGGAGGGCAGTTGAAGCCTCTTGATGAAAGGTTAGGGGGATTGACTTAAGTTTCTATTAGATGCGGCGTTCTATGCCCGTTGTCATAGCATGTCATGGAGTCATGCGGGCTTAAAGTAGATGCGAACATCTGGCATTTCGATTTGCTGCCGTGGCGCTTCCTCGTATGAATACAAATGGAAACCCATGGCAGCTCGGAACTTGATCTCTCATTTATTTGTTAACTTTGCCGACTTCTTTAATGCTGTGTGAGACCTTCTTGGTCGGCTGGAATTTGGATTTCTTCGAACCTATGACTCTCTTCTGGTCGTACGTGATAAACAGTCGCTTTAAGACGAGTATGGCTGCTTGTCGTTGCCACTTTTCCTGTTTCTCATGAGAACGCTAGTGCGATCATAACAACTGTGAACACCTACTGATCTGATTGTTGGAATTACTATCGCCTGTTTTTACACCATCTAATCAAAGAGAAGGAGTAGACGCTTTTTATGTTCCACACTGATTTTGATTGGCTGCCATTGTGGCTCATATGACAGTTGGCTTTTATCAATCGTAAAGAGGAACCGATAAATATTTCTTATGGAGTGACAGTACTGCGGTCACTTAGACCTTTGGTAGGTCAATAGTGATACAATTTCAACGAGGTGTTAAAACCTAATTCCTCATTGGCTTAGTTAGGTAGTTGGGCTGCCAGCGAAATCGCCAGCACACTTAGACCATGTTGGTCCATTGTGAGACCCATAGTCCGACTACTACCACTGATCGACAACTCCAGTGATAGTGCTGTTAATTTGATTGTGACTGGAGCAGATTTGAAACCCGAATAAATCTTATTAAACTTGCTTTCACTGGGATTCGAATCGGGGACTCCTCTAACCAGGGGCAGGCACTCAACCAACGGCGCCAACCAACTGTCCAGCTCGTTGGCTTACAGACAACCCATTTCATTTAGGAATCTGTTTAGCTGCGGCGGCCAAAGTAGCTCTGTAATCTGTATTTGCCGAGCAGCTTTTTTCCTAGTTCTGGATCGAACTGGGCGAGTGGCGAGATAGTGAGCGGTCGTTGCTCCTTGCTCCTCGTCCCTACAGCTCCAACAGAAGTCATTGTAGAAGGTGCTCATATCACAGTCTCCGTGATTGTACTTATACAAACAAGCTACACATTTTAGGCTACAGCCTTTTCAAAATCTACAAAAGAGCTGCAGATCACTTTGGCATACTGCCAGGCCTTCTCGTTCTTTTTACCCCCCTTCCCCCATCCTAGACTCGAAGCTCTAGCGTAGACTTTACAGAGGAGACTGCTTTTTAGCGATTCAGTCGCCAAAATGGCTCCCTCTACCATTGGATTATTCTCCGCCCCATCTGCCATGCTCAGTGCCATGTTCGCGATTGAGCAGCTCCGAAAAGTGTCAGCTTCATCTGCACAAAATGTCATTGGCAAGCAACACATCATCTTTGGATTTTTCTCATCCAACGATGTTGAATTTCCTTCTTCTGAGTCGGCGAATGGCTGCCAGAATACATTTTTCGCAGGCGAACTCCTTCCAGGACTGTTTTTTAGCTGCTCGCACAGCCCATATGCAAATTCTTCGCTCCACTCACGAGAAGCAGAGTCAAGTCTCTGTAGGGGGTTCGTCTTCTCTCTGATGGCTTCTTGAACTCCGGGTGTTTTAAACCACGTCTCACCACCAAGCTGCTACTCCATGCCACTTCTCTCCACAAACATTGGAAAACAGTCGCCATTCTTCCTGTACATGCGGTGGAACAGTTAGAATTCGCTCAAATCTCTCAGATACGTACCGCAACTCACTGTTCTGTAGTTTATCCCACCGTATGCGTGTACAGAAGAGATGCTTCATCAGTGGGGTGCAGCGTACACACCACCAGGTGATGATTAGTTCAGCCACTCTCATTTCACGAACGTCACAAACCATGCATCGGTTTCACACACGACTGCACTTCAAAGAGACCCATCAACGATTTCTGTTGAAGACTCTGACGGTACCAAGTGTGTTTATGGATCACTTTTGTGTGGAATGAAGGTGTTCATTATGGACATGCCAAGTCCAACAACCTCTCTCCGTTCGCGTCTTGCTGAGGATCACCGTTCCTCCCAACCACACTCCCCCATGTCGTTAAATCCACCACACCCACGTGAGCATTGAAGTCATCCATCTGGGCATAGGAATCAAGCTCAGCTACTCTATCAAAGGCAGCATCAACTTCTACCAGGAAAGCCGCGTACCCTGACTTCAGATACATCTGTACCATGATCAGTAAAAAAACAACGAACTTCTGGTTTCTTAGTCCGGGACAGAATCCGGAACCCTGTGCTTGTTTCGATGGTTCCCTGAAGCCTATTGTTTTTTTTCCAGAGATTCTGAATTTGACCGTCTGTCCATGAAGCTAATGAACGTGGACCTATGAGCCTCGGCAATAGACAGAGAGTTGATGTAAGTTGGCCTGGACGATGGAGGTGTTTAACGGAAAGTGAAAAGAGCTCCAATTCCGGATTCCACGTCAGCTGCACATCCAGCGAAGGAACACAGTCAAATCGCCGCAAAAATAATTCCCTCATTTTTCTTTTGCCGCGCCTTAATGATGACTGAATACAATTTGGGAACTGGAGAGGCTTTCGCAGTTGAACATAAACAACCTTCCGTGGAATAGGCGAGTGATTTATATTCTAGATCACCTTTCCCTCACAAGTCCGGTTCAACAAGCAAACACATGAGCCCATGTGCGCCGTGAACTGCTCCATTTTATTGCGCTGTCACGAGTGAACTTTCCAATTTTTATAGTAGCCCCAGACAAGCGCGTCCCCTCTTTCACTTTCCACCAAATTTTCCAAGGATAAATGATTTCCTTTTTAAAGCGTATGCCGTTGACAATATTAATTGTGGCCCGTGCTTTTATGTGTATTCAGGATTTTAAGTACGGTCACATTCGTTAAGCAAGAACATGTGTTTACTTCGCTCGCATCTGTGCACGGCTGGAAGGTGGATGGTGGTTTATGTTAAGCATGGAAATAAAATCACAAGTACTCACCGGGCCGTAGCCGGATTTCGCAAGTACTTGATCTTCTGGCATTTAATTTAAGAACCCCGGACCAACCAGCGCGGGATAAAGAGAGATTGTACACTTGTCATCATTTTCCACGGTCTCATCTGGATCTTTACTAATCAACATCGCCCAAATCTCTGTCACGCCATGATCCAAATAAAATTCATTCATCTTGGGCCCTTTTCCCGTGTTGACCCTAAATCGGTTAATCCCAAATCACAGACTCTGCCTCATTTGAGTCGATGAAGAAGTCTAAGGACTCCTTCTTCGTTTCCTGTGGCCATTAAAAAATCGCTGATTATACACGACTCATTACCCTGTTTGTCTGGGCCAAAGTCGCAAGCCAATGAATCATTATAAGTCACCGCGTGGATGACACAGGACTCCTCCTGTGCATCGATTTCACATGTAGTCTGTCGTTGAAAATAATTACATTTTATTGCTCTGCCATGGGTGAACGCGGCACATCCTCTAAGTGTTTCACACAGCGGGTGAGTCCTTTGTGCTTGTTCAGAGCTGAGTGAACGATGAACCTTATCTAAGACCACTGTGCTCCATTTTCGTTCCCCAGTTTTTTTTCCTCATTCGGGGTCATTTGACGGATAATTTATTATCCTCCATCCTTGGCGTGCGCTTATGTGTATGTAAATCCTTCTTCGGGCTGGTTCACTGTTGAATAAATCTCCCCCGTGATGACCTTGTTCGTGGCAACGATGTGTGTGGGGGGTTTTTTGTTCGTCGTTTTTCTTTTCGTCTTGCCTTTCAATCCTTTTTCTTCCATTATCCTTAACAATTTTCTTTGCTCTTTCTGCAATCAGTAATCATTCTTCTCTTTCTTTCTTCTAGGTAAGTGATGCATGTTCCGCAGAAACACCCATTCAATGCCGTGTCGCTATGACGGAAGCAGGAAAGACGCAGAGCGCAGATTGATTTCCATTGAAAAGGTCAGGTGACCAGGTACTGTATTGTATTCGTGTCAACACTTCTGTCAGCGCTTGTTCTTAGCCACTCACGGGACACACCCTTCGGTGAACACACACTTCGCGCGGTTAGTGCCATAGCCCAGACCACAGCCATCGTCGCACACAATGCGTGACTAAGCGACGTGAAATACCGCAAATAACTGCAATAATTGATCCGAAGATGAAGCCATAATCCTCAAGAGCCGTCTTGCGTGCATTAGCGGCAGCACACAGCGAAGGTCACACAGCCGGTCACAAGACCACACACAGGCTCATTACACGGCTTTGGTATGACGTTCGGGTCGGTTCAATGGAACGTGTGGAAGCCAAATGTCTGTAAATGAGTCGGGTCGAGTGTGGGCGGTTATGTGACTACCGAAAGACAATAAACGGATCAAGTGCTTAAGCTTATTTCTGAAGAGAGCAACAAAGGAAAAAAAAATGAAAGGGATTATTAGGGGCCAGACATACACATATTACTTTCCACTTAAGGCGGTCTGCTCACCCTCGAGGAGCGCATCCCAGCACATTGTCGGACATGTACTCGGGGAAGTGATCAATAAGGTGTCCAGGAATGTGCTTACTTAATGTGTGTGGCTTAATCGGTTTGATTCGGGGTGAGGGGAGGTTCCTTTTGATTGTTGCACGTAATGGATTTGCGGTGCGTTCAAGTGTGTAATTTGGTTCTCTAACGGTCAATGAATGACGACGACGATGATGTTGAATTGAAGCTGTGGCGTGAAGTGGGATGCATTGAATTGAACTTTGCTTTAAGTTCTAGAGTTCGGCTCTTACTTCATTCCTTCTGATGCAGCTGTCGTGGAAATATTCGAAGTCATTGAAGGTCCTTGCCTCGGCACTGGTGGCATCATATAGGTTTGGATGTGGTGTTTTCAAGGTCTGTGACGGGGCATCGATCGAGATTGGTTTCGTGGAGTTCAGCCACCAGCTCCTTAAACAAGCCTAAACGTAAGTGTGGCGTGGTGGGTTGATGCAGCGATTTCCACGATGAGGGTACTGGGTTCAATTGCAAGTGTTTATGGGTCTAATTGCCTGCTGTTCCGCAGAGACAGCTCTGCCGTCGTCTACGCAATCGCTAGCTGGGCGCATATGGAGCTGATATTTTAGTAGTCGTCCTCCCAAAGTCTGCAGACGATCTGGTGCATGCTGCTCCCGACCAGAACATCGCCACCTCCTGCCTGACAGGCTCTTCCTAAACCCCGCATGAAATTAAACCGACCGAGGAACCTAAACAAGTACGTTTTCTCGCGGAGCAGTTGTCGGTTAGCCTGACTCTCGTCAAAACAATTGTCTTCAGCAACGAAACACCTTCTTGGATGACTAGATGTGTCACCAGGCAGACCTGGACGATACCAATTCACTCGAGATGGTCTGACAAGTCAGTCTTTGGTGAGGTTTAAAAAGCAATACGACAAAAAGAAGCAATTCCTGGCAACATGATGAGATTTTGTGATACTCAAACAGCGGTACTGACAATCAAGACGATAGGTTAGGTTAGGTATGTACGTAGACGGAGGCAAGCCACGTCTCACTTTGGTCCGGTTAGACGCATTGTGATGACCAAAGGGCGAAAGTAAGCTCTTTGCTCCTACTTCGTCATGTTCGTTCTGATGTGTTGCTCAGGCATCTTGTTATCCCATATCCTGGAGAAATATTCCACCAGTGTTCCATGTCTGAACTGGCAAAGACTGGGGCAGTGACAGAGATAGTGAGGAGCGTCCTCTTTTTCCTTCACGTCGTCGCATATCATAGCTGTTGGTAGTTTCAAATGATATATGGTCAGTTAGTGCTCCAACTGCCATCGTTAGCAACTTTTAGTTGCGCTGAAGGAGTTTGTCGGTTTTTGCATTCTTCGACTTGGGCTAGTGCATATTCCACCTTTTGTTAGCTTCGTCTATGATCGTGTCATCCACCTTCTTCTTGACATCCACATGAAGTGGTTTGATACACAGAATTGCCTGGGATGGGTCGGTTTCCGCCCCTTCCTCGCCAAGTTCATTTGTTGCCTCGTTGACGGCTCTTTCCCCTGATCTTGGACCCAGCATAAAGTAAGCGAGGGCTGCGCGTTTAGAACATTGAGCTCTTCGCGGCAGCACGTGAGCAGTTTGGCCTTGATTTATATCGCCGAAATTGCTTGTACGGTCGCTTGACTGCCAATCAACATTGATATCATTCTTAGCGCTTCGTTGACTGCCAGGACCTCCGCTTTGAAAATATCGCTATAGTCAGGGATTCAGATATACAGTGCATGTTTAGCAATTTGGAAAAAAATGCCCACGCCTGTGCCTTTTAGCATCTTCAATCCATCTGTATAAACATGGGTGGGAAAATTGTTGAAGGTATTCCACTACTCTCTTGTTGGGGAAACAGCACCAGAAGGGTATTTCGAAATCAAGGAACAGAGGAATATAGTCGCTTTTGACTTGTATCTTTATTTAGTGTACTTGCACGTCCAGTGAAATGTGGGAGGCCGACCCAATAGATTGGCTGATCCGTATGGCGGTCTTTTCAGCAGTCACCTGCATATAGAGGCACTAGGTAGGTTTTAGGTATTTAGTTAATATTGCTTGAAAATGGTTTTCTAGAAAATGGCGCTTTCAGAGCTGAAGATTGGAATGGATCCTAAGTAATTATGGCAAGTTTATCAGGATCACGGAATTGCGGAATAACATGTAAAACTTTGTGAGCGTCGCAAAAGGAAAGCAATAATGTACTCCGTTGGGCATCTCAACGGGTGTGGAATCAAGTCGACATCACTGAGTTCAAACATTTGAAACATCTGAAATATCTTCGTCAGTTTTTAATTTTATTGAAACGAAGTCCATTAAGTATTAACGTACAGGGACTCTTCCTTAGTCGAACTCTCCCTAATTCGAATTTCTCTCTAATTCGAATTTTTTGTTCGCCATTTTTTGACATTTCTTGCTTTTTTTTTTATTTATATATTTATTTATTTCATCAATGGATTTACAATCGGCTGATTACAGAAATATTCATAAAGACCAAAAACTAAAATATCAGTATAAATTGTAAAAGTTTATAAGGAGTTAAATAGATTTGTAATATTTTTTTTAAAAACGTCTCTACTTATTGCTAGGTCGACTTGATTGCTCACGGAGTTGTAAAGTAATATGGAACGAGTTATTGGCTCATTTTGGCCATAGTTTGTTAGGTGATGGGGAACATAAAATATATCATCTCTGCTTCTTAAGTTACGTTCAGGGACATAAAAAGTAACCAACTCAAGTAGTTCTGATGATTTAATAGTTCCATTTAAAATATCTTTAATGAAAATAGCGCTCTGAGCTTGCCTGCGACTTTCTAAAGTTTTTAAATCGATTAGAATAATTTCGCATGCCTTCTGACCATCTAAACGATCGCAAAGCGTAGCGAGTAAATCTTTTTTGAATTCTTTCTATTCTCATAATAGCATTATCATAAGAAGGAAACCATATTATACAACAGTATTCTAAGAGAGGTAATACTAAAGACATATAAATTGTTTTTAGGGTATAAGCATCCTTAAAGACTGCTGAAGTTCTTTTAAGAAAACCTAACATGCTACTAGCTTTAGATACAACTAGATCAATATGAGCAGAAAAAGTTAGCTTAGAATCAAATATGACCCCTAAATCTTTTATCTCACTAACTATTGAAATAGACTTGTTTTCGATTTTGTAATTAAAGGTCACAGGCTCTAATACACGGCAAACACGAAATATCTTACACTTTAAAAAATTTAGGTCTAGATGATTATATTTACACCAGACAACAAATGAATTGATATCCTTTTGAAACTCTATGCAGTCATGTGTAGAAGTTATTGCCCTAAATAACTTCACGTCGTCTGCAAACATTAGACATTCCGAAATCTTCAGAGTATCTGGTATATCGTTTACAAACAAGTTGAATAACATTGGTCCCAAATGACTACCTTGCGGAAGTCCAGATTGCACGTCAATCGGTCTGGAGTGAAAGCCATCAATGTGGACGAATTGCTTCCTCTTTGATAGGTAGGACTTCAACCAAATAAGAAAGTCAGACTTGAATCCAAGCATCTTTAGTTTCTGTAACAGTAAATCATGGTGAACTCTGTCGAATGCTTTGACAAAATCTGTGTACAAAACATTAACCTGTCTTCGGTTTTCCAAAGTATTTAGACAAAAACGAGAAAAAATACACAAATTTGTTGCAGTTGATCGACCGCTCACAAATCCATGCTGTTTTTGTGTTATTTGTTCTTTGATCGAAAAATATAGTCTCTGAGAAATTTCGCGAATATTTCTATAATTGTTGACATGTTGTTTTGGGTCCACTTTTATAGATTGGATTGACATATGATATTTTCCATTCATCTAGGAAGTTTCCAACAGAAAGCGACTTATTAAAAATTGATTTTAATGCGCTACAGAGTGAATGGGCACATTTCAATAGTAGAACTGGAGGAATGGAGTCAACTCCAGCTTTTTTGTTTGAATCAAGATTAATTAACCCGTCAAAAACATCTTGATCAGAAAAATAACCTAAATTGAAATCAAATTTCGGGCTTAGATGTAAGTGAAGTTCATTTATATTGTTAATTTCATCAGAATTATAATTTTTTTGAAAAAAAGGTAGCGAAGAGGTTGCAAGTCGATTGAAAGTCTGTCGATTTAATACCCTCAAGCTCCAATGAACTTGGAAGAAATGAGACATGACATTTCCCTTAATTTTCCATACAAAAAACTATCCCTAAAGTCGTAGTCCCTCTAACTCGAACTTATGGAGGTTCGACTGTATTTGTATGGATTTATGTTCCATGTTTAGTAGCTTTCTCTGGTCAGCGACCAATAGAGAGCACGCCGGCCATATAGACCCTTGGCATCGAGTAAGGAACCAGTTTTGAACCAAGTTGCGTCGACAAACAGAACTAGTAGTGGGTCTCGAGCTCTAGCATCTCGTTTGATCCACGGTATGCAAACTCCTTAGCAACTGCAAAGAACGCTGGTGCATATGTCTTTGAAATCGAGATTTGACAAGTGTCTTGAGGCAATGACCTCAAGCTCATTGTGGGCTTAACCTTTCGAAGCTAGTCAGGTTGCTGTGCTTTTTATGACCATATTTCGCCCTGAAGCAAAGTTCGTTGCCTGTTGTCACGTCGTGGTGGTCGCCAAATCTTCTCCTTCTTGGACATACTTTGATTGGGTCTTCAGACTCGTCGGTAAGAAAAAAATAACAAGTCCAATAAACCCAAGTTCCCCCACGCACCACAGCACAAATCCATTCACGGTCCTTCTGATTTTTCTAGATTTCCTTAAATACTCGTAATTCACCGGGTCCAGTGGTTCCCTTCCACAAGACCGTCATTCATTCACCGTCACAGTTAGCCTCCATTTACAACGTCGCCTTCACCTCCTGCCGTACCGAATGGCCGATAATATATCTCAGACGTCACTTGACTTTCTGCAGACCGATTTCTGTAAAGGATTTCGCATTAATTAAACGAGTCAAGCACCCTAATTAAGTATCAATTACCCTATCCATTACCACAACCAGTTTCGGATTCAGCATTCCCGAGTGCATTCAACTCTTCAAAAGTCACTTGAAAACTTGCAAACCATCACCGGCTTCACCCCCTCCCCCCTCAAGCTGCCGAAGAAACACAAAACGAACGAAAAAAAACCCGACCCCCGGCATCGCGAAAAAAGTTAAGATATAAAATGAAGGCTGTCTCTGCTGATGCCCCATCCACGATCACGCAAAAATTCGTTAGAAAACCACAAAAAAAGAAACCGAAGCAGAGAAAGGGGGGACGAAACTTTAGCGAAGGAATTTTTAATTAAATACCAAACCACTTCCTAAACGTAATTCTTTTACAGTTTTATTCTTCAGCCACCCCCACCCGGCCAACCCCTCGAAGGGATGTCGAACCGAGTGAGACAAAGGACGAAAAGTAAAAATAAAATTCCTAACCTTCCGACCGCATAATAACGCAAGAGAGAGCTCAAACGAAGTGCTCCTTAAAATGTTCTCTCGTCTATTCATTTACGTTCGCAAGAAAGTGCCTAACCGATGGGCGAGGGGGCATGCTTGAGTTGAGATCACACACCTCGAACTCAGCAGTGTCTGGTGTTGTTCCTAAATCAAAACAGAACCCTTGCCCGAGACTCGACGGTTCCCTGAATGGTAATTGCTTTGGCTTAATGCAGGAAACACCTGGCTGCCGAAAGTCCAATTCTCGCCGTCTTGGCCAAATTACACTCTCCAACTGAAAGCGAAAAGTAAATTGCTGCACTTTCTTCGAGTCGCCTGCGTGGATGTGCATTTTTTTTGTTAGGAATTTCAGAGAAACAAAGGAACAACAGTGAAACAAGGAAAAAATGCACTTAATTTCCTTGCGGGCTGTGCAAGTGGCGAGGGTGGCTGTGGGCGCCACTGCAAGATTCTGACAAAATGAAGCAATTAGTATTACACAATGCAGCAACGAAGTTACTGCCTTTTCAGTTGCTTCAAAGGAAGGGGAGTGACCCGAAGTCGGAATGGAGAGGTGCACTCCGGTGCTGTGGAGGGGTTTAATTGATAGTCAACGCACATAGTCCGGTTCCCTGGTGCGCAGCACCTGCTCTGGGTTTGAAAATTCCCTTTACTTTTTTTTTGCATCTTTTTGAATGTAGCTTCGTGGACATTAAAGTCTAGCACTTTTAGACTGGCATTTGCGACGAGAAATTCGCATAAAATGTCCCCTATTATGTGTCCAAATTCATTCATCTAGCTCTAGAACATTCATGTCAAGCTCGCGGCCCTATACATGATAATTTGTGGCCCGCAACACTTTTCCACAACTATACTATTTTCATTATAAAATTCTAAAAAAATTCAAAAATAAATTATTTAACAGAAAAATATCAAAGTAAAATTGTAATTTTTATTAAAAAATAGTAGAAATAATAGTGCCCGAATGGACCACAATTTTCGAAGAATTTGGCCTGCACTGAACCCTGAAATGAATTTGGCATTCCTGCTCTAGAAGCTTAAAAGCCGTCCCCAATGGCTAGTCACTGCAGTCATCCCTTTAAGGCAGCCTCAACTCCACCACCGATTGTAACAAATCAAACCTGAATCAATCTCGGATTCGTGCATTCAATGATGTGTTTACAGAACTGACAATTACCGCATTTATCCTCCACCCGCTTCCAACTAATCGGTCCGCACGCCCCTACTCGTTAATAGACTTACGGCGCACGGTGCCTGACAGTCGTCCCCAGAAACGATGTTGAGACAGATCAGTCGTAGTTGAGGCGCCCATCTATGCGACTGACTTGTCTCCAAGATCCATTTTTCTTATAAGTCCCGTACCAAACCGGTACGGCAGATGCGGGCTATACAACAACACGATTCTAGCGAGGCATATGCACATCTAATGACCGGGCTATGTAGAGCGCATGGACATATCAGCTCGAGTTTCTGTGCGACAAAGCCGCTTTTACGCACGGACTACCGGCTTAGTGCAATTACTTACGTTGTGACCCACTTGCAGCAAGAATGAAAGCCGAACGATCACCTATCTGCCTAACTCCTAGTTGAATGGGTGAACTCGAGAATGCGACTTGACGAATTTTGGCCACTCGTGTGTGCTACCTCAGAAGTAGGCATCTTTGCTACCTTGTTCCACTTGCGCGGAATTGAAGACTCTTTGAGCTGGAGTAGTGTTGACCATGAGCTCTAGATGGCCCATACACGTTAGGCGTTGGATCAGTTGACGCCTGGTTATGCTTACATCGCTGTGCACACCGCAGAGTTAGTGGTTGAATCTTCTGCTCCAGATGCCGTCAACGCAAACATGACCAAGGATCACACGCAGAACTTCTATCTCGAAGAGACCTTTCACTTTGGAAATTGTCCATTTCTCCACACCGTCGAGCAGGACTAGAATGATCAATGTCAGCCGGCTTCCACGAGAAAGGCCCCTATTACTTAATTGCCTCTTAAGCTCAAAGAAACAACGTGTGAGGTAGAAGTCCTTGACTACATTGCTTTGTCCACAAGGACGACAGCATATACTTCGTTTTACCCTCATATACCGACAGACCCATTCCATCAAGCACCTCGTTGCGCTCTGGCAATAACGTCAATGTCATCCGCGTATGCAACAGTTGGATGGACTTCTGGAAGATCGTGCATCTAGTGTTGGCGTGTGAGTCTTGCACGATATTCTCAAGTGCTGGTATGAAAATACGCAGCGTCTGAGGGTCAGACTTTCGTTCCAACCTGGATGGAATGCTGAGTGAAAAGTTCTTCTCGAAGAATGATGGAGGGTGTAGGACGTGGATTTCCGGAAGAAAAAATCTGAATTTTTAATGAATCGAGTGTCTTGTTTCGTCGGAATGCTGGTAGAACAGGTCACGGCCTGTACAGCGGTTAGACTTAAGGCTAGAGTCTCAGATTAACGTGAACATGTGCCACACTGTACCATTTGCACACGTACATGCATAGCCTCTAGTTGTAAGCCTAACCCATGTTTAGGCAACCACCTTTCCTCCGGGTATATCCAACTTAGGAAGACAAATAATGTGTGCTTCATCTCTTCACTAATGCAAACGGATTCATTGCTCCCGTTTAAGAGGGTTAGGTAAGTAGCTAAGAATATGACGCCCCTGATGGCCTTATGACCGTGGCTCACTTAGACCAACGTGTTGGATCCATTGTGCCCTTGATAGCAAGTGGTTCACTACCGTGAGACCTACTGTAGTCCAAAATCCAGCCAGATTCAAATATGAATCTTTGAAGGTTTTTTTGTTCAGCACCACTTAAATCCGCCATCGCTCTGCGAAGAAGTGCTTTCCTAGGAACTGCCTTGATAGGGCTGGGCATTCGCAGAGTGTCTGCCCGTCTCAGCAGGTTCTGCAAAAGTCGGTATGCGGTATGTTCAGACACATTGCATGCGTACGCAAGCCATAGTGACCGGTAAGGACTCCTAGTAGCATGCATACTTCTTTGCAACTAAAACCGAACGATCATGATGATCTCTTCTGGCTTAGCGTCGGCCATAGAGCCGCTGTTGTTGCTCTAATACCCAGACCAAGCCGTTTAGGACTGGCTCCATCCGGAACTTCGTCTTCCAGTTTTTTTCCGTGTTCAGCTAAGTGGTGTATGCTCATATGGAATTGCCGGAGTTTCTCCCAGCTCCGATCCCTTTTTTCACGAGACTGTCCGTTTTTTTTTTTTTTTCGTTTCCTTGGGTGACAGTGTGCCCTGGTACTGAGTTCACTCGAGGAAGTCTCACCGATGCTCTGTCTGCACAGCCTAACCAGCTTCGTTGTCAGAATGTCTGATCCTGCGGCCTTTATTGCCGCTTGACTATCAGAAAGTTGACGTTGTGGTCTCTCAACGCGATTGCTGCCTCATGCATCGCAGCTACTTCGTCTTGAAAGACGCTGTTAGTGTCTACAGTAGATCCGTGCTCTTATACCCGCACTAATTCTGCCTTCTTCTAAGAAGGTTACGGCGGCACTCCCAGCTTAGCTCACTGCAGATAATGACATCCAAACACTTTGCGCCGACACCCAGTGATATCAAGTAACTTTCCAATAAAATTACTCCCATCAACTTCTTTTCCTCGAGACAATGCCAAACTTCTAGCTTCCCCCACAACACTTTGTCCCACAAACCGTGACACAGCCCACATAAGTGGGTTACACGCAGAGACTGCAAAATCCGAATCCGAAAAGTTGCCAAAAAATTATTTATTGTAACTCGACTGCCTTCTCAGATCGATGGTCCAATGGCTCCGTCCGTCGCATTGCTAGTCAAATTTATGCAAGTTAGTCATGATTCGAAATCCGTTTACGTTTTCCCCCCACCCCACCGCATCGATTCTTCCTCATTTACAAGTTTTCTCAATAAAATCCCATATCATGTCGTTGGTTCTTTCCGTTCTCGGAACTTCTTCTTGAACTTCGTGTCTTCAAGTTTCTTCTTTAATCCGTTTCCAGACCCACTGCTTCGTAGTTTCGCGACTCGGTGTGCCTTGGACATGACAAAACTCCCTGAGCCCTTGACAAATTCATTCAAGCGTTAAAATCTTTCGCTTTTTTTCTTTGCCTTCCTCCTCGTCTTCGGGTAGTCGCTTATCTATTGCATTAGCTTCCATCCATAGTCATCGCCTTAAGCTCATCGTGTATGCAATTACACGTTCCAAGTGGAAACTTCTTCAATTACTAGGTTAGCCCCCGAAAAGTGGACGAGTGGGTGGGTCGGTGGATCATCTGCCTTTGGGAAAGTGGTTCACCCACCACCTCCCTCTATCGCTCGCTCTCTCTCTCTCTCTCTCGTAATCCTAGTCGTAAAGTTCTTAAAATAGCAGCAACGTCGGGTATGGAAGCATCATTCACGATGTGTCACCTTCCTGGAGCCTGGAGCCTGGACACACACACAACGCTTGTTCTGTGCGCTTCACTTTTGGCGTGTGTATCTTCATTAAAATTTACCTCGTTGCCCTCGGTTGTTGGGTATTTGTTTTACGAGTGCGGTCGTACGTGCATATTTACATCAGCCCCGTTCTCCTCCTCCTCCTCCAAACAATTATTCCAATTTAGTCTAGGGAAACTGAAGCAAACTCAAGCCACCGTAAAAAAGGACACAGATCCTTTCTTAAGGACACTGACTAAAGTAAACTAATTTACTGGCGCAAAAGAAAAGAAGGCCGGGCGTCTCCCAGAAACTCTTGAAACTAAATTATCCTTTCGGCTGGAATCAACCAATTTCCCGGGCGGCGGTGTGCCCACATGCCTACATGCATATGGTATGTGCCCATCCTGTGTTTATTGTTTCTAAAGTTTCGCCTCCCTCAGTGGGTGAGGTGGGTTTGGCGTACATTGATTTCCCGTCCCGGGATGGGGTGCCGCTCCTGTCCTGTACTCAAATTTTCCTCTTCCATTGTTCACGGCGCACACACACGGCCACCGTGCAGTTTCCTGCACAGCCCAAGTTGAAGGAGGACACAAAGAAGCTCCGCCTGAAGGTAGAATGAAGAATAAAAAGGCGAAAATAAAAGATACAGGGATAAGATCCAGCCTTATGTTATGCTAATCTATTTCTCGTTGGCAGGCAGACACTTCCCTCTACTTTTTGTGCCTCCGCCAGCCGCCTTTGTTTGCATCTTGTGCTGCTCTGAAGGACTCTAATATAATCTTCTTCGCAATCGGTTCGCTCCGAGACGAAGCCGAACGATGTACTTTTGACCGGAGACTCAGAGAGTTGGGGAGTCGAAGTCTGAGTTGGGTCCTTTTACCGAGAATTGTGTGCTTTTTTAAACTTTCTCTGCCGCTGGGCATTATGTGATGTGGGGATGGATGTGTTTCGATGCATTCGCCTGTGGCCCGGGTCACTCATGCCCGTGCATCGGGGGAGACGGACACGAATTTTTGGGGTCCGGCATTCATGTTCGAAAATGAGTGAAGTTTCGGTCCGGGAAAAGTTGTCCGTCCCTCTTTTTGCGGGCGGGTATCTCATTTTATTTTGTGTCTGAAGTTTCTGGGGTTTTGTTTTTTAATTCAGCTGAATACACATACACAGCACTGGAGGGTCGAGTGAGGGGAGAAAAGTTTCTCAGTTTGCGGTCGTTGTTGATGGGGGCAGGCAGTCTGTGTTTTGTTTTTAGCTCGTGCATGGAGGACCGTACCTCCTGTTTCGCAAACAAAAACGATGCAAAATGCATTCTTAAATCAATATCCTGCTTGGAGTGGACAATTGAAATCCAGCAAGGCACTGCTAGGTGGACAGGATGTGCTTACAAAACCATGGAATTAAATGAGCTTTGAATGGAGGATTACGTGTGGTCTTTTGGATGGCTAATGAGATTATTCGTACTGGTAGTGGCAGCTGGTCCCGATGTCAAAGAAAGGACGGGACACATGCGCATCGCCCTTGTTTGCGAAGCAAACAGAAGATAAGCTCAGGTTGTTGGTGCACTGTTTTTTGTGGGAAACGAGCTGGGTACTAAGACCGGTGTTATTTTTCGACTTATGTTTTCTTTGATTTGGATTAGGATTGGATTAGGATTCATCGTTTGCCTCAGCCGCAGCATATGTCAGACTGTACAATTGGGAACTTTTTACCTCACTTCGTCGAAAAAATCCATGAAGCCATATTGGACGATTGGAGAATTAAAGTGCGTGAAAGGGCTGAAGTTGCTGGTATCGCAACCAAGTGGTTACGTCGTTTACTTGCATAAAAGCGACCGTAAAGGCAACCACGTCATCACTTCAAATGAGTCCTTGGCGATGTTCAGATGAGTTTTTGGGCCATATCGTTACCTTTAACGAACCATGGAACCATCACAACATAGCAGAGACCAAGGCATAATCAATACTCTGGGTTTGTACGGGTGAGCGTACACCAAGAAAGGGCGAGGTGGATATGTCGGCCTACAAGGCCATGACCACAGTTTTTTTTTTTTTGGTATACACGCGATGTCATTCACGTCGATTACTTCGAAACGGGTAAAACGATCACCGGAGGATATTGTTCAAGTTTTGAATAGATTCGATATTGATTTGAAGTAGAAACCATGGTCACTATGGCTACGACAAAAATCCACTACTGCCCTACCATCCACATCCTCCAGATTGCGAATAGTTCCTGTTAACAAACTTGAATAAATGGTTTAGCGGTATGAGATATCGGAGGAAGGAAAAGGTCGTTGATGGAACAAGAACCTGTTTTGAGGGTCTTGGTTTTCCAAGCTATAAAAAAAAAAAAATTAGCGTGGTGTCCTGGTTAACGATGCTAAACCAATACCTTTCACCGTTTCCATCGAATATATGGACTGCATCTTGCAGCGCAGCCCCAGACGAGGAATGTTTCACATTAGAAGAGGTTACGATAAGTCATCTTCTTTTTCCAGATGACTTATTTATCCTCACTGGCGCTCGGTTTGTGATTTGTGGCCGTGTGGCCGTGTGGCCGGTATGCTGGTGTGCTAGGATGAAGATGAACGTGGACAAGTCCGAGATTATGGTTATTTCTAGAAACCCTCTTCAATGCACTCTGTCACGAATTTCGCTATCATCTAGGGTCCCGAGGCGGGCCTTGAATGCAATTCCATTAGGTAGGCGACCGCTTGGCAGACTCAAGGAGAAGTACTTGAACCAAGTTCAAAAACTCGCCTGGTACTCAGGCATAAATCCTGATGAGTCGATGGCGGTGGACCGAGTGGCCTAGAAATTCCTCTTGCGAGCTTTGCCTCCTCGACCCCTTAAGTAGCTTATGTGGATCAACGTTCAAAACGACTCTTGTCGGGCCATTTAGAGTATACTTTTGCCAACTGGTACTTAGGGTGAATTAAGCGGCAGTACACATGCCATTCTTGAGTAAATCGTATTTTGTCTTCATTGCTGGCTAAAATTTGGCGCTTTTTATGGAAGATACGAGTGGAATGTGGGAGCGTAATAGTAAGCGAACACGTTCACATTCTTTCCGGGTATGGTGGCCAAGCAGTTTAAAATATGTTTTGAATAATAATAATAATATGGGTGGCGCTACAGCCCGTAGAGGGCCAGGGCATAGCCTTCTCAGCAACCACTCGTGTTGTGCGTGCTATTGTTCTATCATGAGTGAAAGGGAGGAGTTTTATTCCGACTCCGAACGGCCAAGTTTGAGAAGCTTTTTCTAGAGAGTTATCCTCTTTGAGCATTGTCAATGACTCGAAAGAGGTGGGGCCGTGAAAAGTATTTCTTGTCGTACCAGGAATCGAACCTAGACAGATTGCTCCAAGAGCATAGGAATCTACGCACATACCCACAACGCCAAGGGCCACCACATGTTTTGAATATGCGTGTATACGTAATACAACGGGCCTAAGAGTAACTCCTGCACCTTAACCTTAACATGTGTGTGTGACCGGAACATTGGGACATCTCAGGCAATTGCCAATCGGACGAAATTTGCTACGCATGCTACAATTATTAGTTTGTGTCCTAAGTACAAATCTATAGAGATTCGCTTCTTATTCTTTATGCGGATTAACTCTGGCTTGGCGGCCGTGGACGAGTGGTTAGGTCCATTGACTACAAGGCTCAGTATCTAGATTCAATTCCCGACAATATCATCTTTCATAATTCACTGCTCAAGTAACTGAACAGAATTGAACGAGTCCGTCAGTATGCTTGGCAAGAAAAAGTCGACACAGGGTCGGTACATTTAACAATGACAGTCCAGCGCAGAGCAGGATCTCAATCAATAAGCCATTCCAGCTAGCATTCTGGCTAAGTTGGTTGAGGTCCTTCTCTTTTCTCTTCTCTCTCGCGCTGGGTTCCTCTTTTGCATTGTCCCACAAACTCGAATTCGTAGACGGTAGTCGAAACATCCACTCATGTCGCCTATTGAATCCTTTCTGCCAAATGCGCTTAAGGCTTTTTCACTCTGCACTTGTAATTTAACGCTACGCGAGGCAGTGCAGCAACCCGACAGCATAGCATGTCTAACGTCGGTACACATTGGATAGCTAACTTGTGCCAGTTAGGCGTACAAAATATGTCCTTTCCAACAGGACGATGTGACATCTCACACACTCGTGGCACGATGCAATTTTTGCGAGAAATCCTTATCCAATTGAATAATTTTTTAAAGTGGGGATAACACCGATTGGCATCTGAATCATTTGCCCTTTCCACTTGCCTTAAGCTTCTGTAGCTCGACCGGATGCAAGATATATTCTACTACCACAGGAGATTGGGTCCAATGAAAACTAGTTTAATGCTGACCTGGTAGCATCAAACCATAAACCCTGCTTCTGTAGCCACACTTGTTTTGAGTCACTAGTGTTCAGCACATCCCCGCTCTGACATAGAGTCCTTCCGGATCGTCTGGACCCCTGTCGATGCTTGAACTGAAAGTAAACGCCATTAAAACCAACCACAGCCTTGATGTTTAGAGATGCATCCGAACTAAAATTGCTCACATAACGCTGGAAGGTCATGAAATTGTTATGTAAATTATAGAACTCTCACAGAGATATGACTGCGAAGTCGTACTTCATACCAATTGTTAAAGGCCCTACAATCGACCAGTGAAATGTAAATTACAAATTTGTATTTATTTTAAATGTTATAATGATAAAACATCAACCCGGAACATAAAAAGCAGCTTGTAATTTTACAACTTCGAGAACGTAATAGAAGCAGTTTCGTATTCGGATTATGAATTGCGGCTAGGATTAAATCACACACTGTAGCACTCTGGCCAAGTTAAAACGACACAGTCTAAAAGATGAATCATTCCATTAACTGTCCAATGTGATGTCTACTCAGTCAGGCACTCACTTAGAATGCAGTCTTTCTAATGAGTATGAAATACCTCCCACAATGAAGAAGATCATTGCATGTCTGTGCCAACTAAACCACCACTTCATGTCCATAATGACCCACAAACTAGAGTCATCTGCACATCATTTTACTTCAATACGTACGTACTTGTCGTACAATGAATTACTTTCAAAACTAAAACTGACCCCGTGTTGGAGCGCAATTAAAAGTCCATCAAAACAACATCTCATTTGAAGCCCCTAAGCCCTGGCCGTTCAAACCCACCCTCGGCTCCGTCTTACCCGAACAACTTTCCTAATTCGATGTAATAAAGCGTACATCCGACCTAAAAACAGTCATTTAACCCGAAATTCCTCAGGAAGAAATGCCCGCAATAAAACGAAGTAAGCCCTCCGAATTGTATCTCATTTCCCAGAAAGGGACACATCCTTATAACACAATTAAATACCGATGGCAGAAGAAAAGGTTAACGCACATAAAAAAGAAGCCATCCAAAAGGTCGCATTAATTCGTCGCCAGCCGGCCAGTGTTGCTGCCGCTGCAAACCCCTCTCCCTTCACCCCCTTCACTGCAGCGCAATCGGAAATTTCGAATAACCCAAAACTATGGCTGCCTCCGAAAAAAGCTATTAACAAGCTCGGCCTTGTTGTCCACCCACGCAATAAAAAGGAATTAATTCCGTTCCGGCTGTCCTTGCCGCGGCACACCACCCCGTTACCGGTTTGAATTATCCCGGCTCTTCAGCTATTTGCATACGAAGGAAGGGGCTTGCTTCCTGATTTCTTCTCTTTCACCGGATGTGTACACACGAGCCCGCATACATTTCAAATGAGGCGCAATGCTCTGTGTGACGCCAAAGGGAAAGGGGAGAGTGAGCAGAGAGAAAGAAAGGATTCACCATCGGCCACTACCAGCAGCAGCAGTGTGTTAAGTCGCTCAAGCAAGCAGCCAGCCAAGCGGGGCAAGCGGTAGGAGCAGCAGTAGCAGCAGCAGCAACTACAGTCAGGCACAGTAAAGCAGCCACTTTTGTTTCAAGGATAACGAAATGTGACAATGAAGTTGAGTGGCAGGAAATTGGAGACCGAAAGGGTGTGCCCGTCGCGCGCGCCTTACTGCAGACTCTTCAAGAACTCCCTGAAGTGGAGCAGCTCAAGTATGACGCGTAAAGAGCCAATGTGATGAAGTGGATTGCCACTGCGAGCGATGGAGGGCTGCTGGGTTGCCCGCCTAGTCTAATGTTAAGAGGCAATTTTGTGTGTTCGTCTACACGTACAAACGTATCTGGTGGAGTAGACGGAGATCGGTTGTCATCCTAGAAGGATAATTATAATTTATATTTATCGCTCAATTCTGAGATGCTGGCAGCGGCTGGGCAGAGATGCGATAGGCCAGCTTCCCTTGATTCTGAGGGGATTGCCATGAAATCTAATATTAATTGTGAGATAAGAAGCAGACGGCGGAGCCGTGGAAGGAGACAAGGATAAGAGCGGGGCGCCATGTGAGGCGGATGCCCTTCGGGAGACATTTTAAAGCTCGTTGCCGGGAGGATGGCCTTAGAGTTAGTTTGAAGTCAATTTTGAAAATCAATTTTTAATAGAGATGGATGTCACCTTGGGGAACTGTCGCGACAGCACTGATGCTGTGGACAGGTTTTGGATTATTGAAGGTGAAGTGAAGGTGAATGTTGACACTACAGACCGGGTTGGAACTGGGCGTCAACCAACAGCCTCTGGCACGATATTTGGTCAGCCGCCTCCAATTCGTGGCTGAAGTCCTTCTCGACTTTAGTTGCTGTATCGCCCTCGTGGGTGTACTAAAAACTGCAGTACTTGTATGACTGTCAGGTGACAACTGTCTTCGATCATCCCAACTTAAATGGCGCCCAACGGAGTACATGAGAAACGCTTTGCATTACTCCACACTCATTTGTAAGAAACGTTGCTGAAACGTGTCCTTAGCGGATGCACTAGCATGTCTTATGTGGTCCGTTGCATGAACGTAGCGTGTTCCTAGGAAGTGGCCCGAAGCGGAATACAACGTAGCTAGATAGCAATGTTTGGATCCTCTTTAGCAAATATCCATCGACCACTCTCTACCACTGTCGAATGCCAACTGACAAACCTCTCCCAAGTCAAAATGGCGCCCAACCATTATCGGCCTGGAACATAAAATTCAGAGCTGTAGCTCCTAAATTTATCTTCCAGTTAGTCTACCCAGGAATCTCAATTTTAATCTCCCAACTATCAATGTCACATGTCACATGCCAAACCTCATGTCACACATCACGCTCCCACAAACGCGCCATCCATCAAAGGGAGTCTGCCCGACGCGCGCGCTGTAATCGAAGGTTCACCCACATTTCGTGCAGAACTCATTTAAAATTAATGAGTTCCTTACAAGCAATGCGTACAAGTCCCCCGCGCCCCTCCCCGATCAGAGAAAGCAGAGAAGATAAGAATTGCCATGGAAATGGCCTAGCATCCGCCATCTCATTCCATCCACCAGCAGCACAAACTAATGTCAAGTTGTGGTACTTTATCGATGATAGTCCAAGATTTCCAGACAATTTACAAAAATGAACGAGCCACCACCACCGTCCCTTGTCTCCAATGCGACAGACAGACTTCAAGGCAAGATTTTCGTTTTCGTTTCGAAAGCGAGAACGAGAGTGAAAAGTTGCTGGCGTTTGTGAGCTTTCTCTGAAATTCCCGACACGCACAATCCTTAAGGGGAACAACGACCTCAATTCACTCACGCACGCACGCACGCACGCATCGTTCCATTTATTACTATTACACCAACAAGAGCCACCATTACCGGCAATCCCTCCCACAGAAGCAGGCAATCCTTCGGGAATCCTTTAATGTCGCCTTAGTCCTCATTTCAGCGGTGTCATAGATTTTTCTTTGTTTTTTTTACTTCTTTCTTTTCTGTTTGTTCTTCTTTTTTGCTGTCTTGTCTGCCGCTGTCGCTGCTGATGCTGCTGCTGCTGCTCTCTTTTGTCTGCCTTTTGAGGTAGACAGCCACCCCCGGCACCTGCATGGCATAAGAATCTCTGTCAAATTCCAATGTCGCATCCTTGTCGTCGGTCTGCTGTTCTGAGAATCATTTTGCCGAGCATTCTCTGATGAGGGTCTTGTGTGTGTACGTCAGGGGAGATGTGGTACTTTGTATGGTTACCGGCAGGAATGCCAAAACTCCGTATCCCTGTGCGTGGGTCTGTGTCAGCAACAGAATGCCAAGTGGGCCGGGAGGAGCGGAGGCAGAGTGGAATTAAGGTGTATGGTTTTTTGTCTTGTGATTTGTTCTGGTTGCTCTTGTTTCGTCGGGCGGGCATTTGGGTCTTCGTCGTGGTTCGTCGGGGCGCTGTAAGCCCTCAAAATGGATGCTTTCAGAAATTAACTTTGAATTTTCTATGAAATTAATTGGAACGTATGCAACCTTTATTTTGTATGTCTTCCTCCCCCTCGGTCGCTTCAGAGAAAAGTAAATATTCAATCCTTGTCTATTCACAGACCCAACTAAGAAGGACTTAATTATGAACACACCGCCTGGCCAAACCGACTGGGCACACGCCCACGAGGACATTATCATCCACTCATTGAATGGAATCCCTCAGCAAATTGCCTTCATCATGGTTTGCCCGGTCCACCCGGCCCGCAGGTAGACCTTCATGCTTTCATATCTGATGGCACGTTATGATGAAGTGAAAGTTGCCGGGCGGCGTGCGGGCTGTAGCCCATCGTTGATTAGGTTACTTCTTGACGTAACTTTGATGAAAAGGAGTTGGCGCAGAGCATGGATGTCTGCTTGTCATGCAACATGCCGTTCCAATGACAATCGGAAATTCGGACGGATGACTTGTGTCCGTTCGTTATGAGCTGTGAAGGGGGACGGGGCGGACGGTATCAAGTGTCTGAGGAGAGATAATTTTGGTCCTTGACTTGAGTGCGGAGACATTCCATGTCTCAAGTGGCTGTGCGTATTTTCTTTCAATTAAATCACTTTGGCTGATGGATATCGTCTGAGTTTGAGTTAATCTGACGGCGGTTTCATCTTTGCAGAATAATGAGAATTCTCAGATCAAAGTAGGAATTAAGGAGCGTACGCCTTTGGAGCGGGCAACCCACAGTTGGAAGTTATTCCAAAGGGACGGTATCAAAGGCCAAAGCCTCGTCTATTGCTGGGTTAATTGGTTTTAGCCCACACTTGTCATACTCGTACCTGAGGTCGGAACTCAATCAAACTCTTCCTAGTAACGTACACGGTTGAATGTTGAAGTAGTGTGGCTTATCTCAGTCCTGTGCCAATTTCATTAACCAAACATCATCAGCTGTGAAAAGCAAAGATTCCGCTTCACTGGACCCACTTGTCCACCTTCATGCGATGAACTGGTAAATTGCCAAGATTATTAAAGGTCAAATCAGAACAGGGCGTTCGCACACCCATCTTGGATCCATCTGTGAAGATTCGCCGAGGACCGTCCAGCGATTGGTGCTCAGACACCCAGTATGGTCTGTGTGCTTAGGTGTCATGAGACAATATCTGCAAAGGTAGAGTGTCCAGAACGGAGTCCTTTCCCGCAGCGACTTTCATCTGATCGCCATGCTGGCCGCTGGAGGAGATTAGGTAGTACACGTTATCCTTAATGCTCTGCTGAAACATGATGACATACGTTGGACCCTATCAAGAGGTTTACAGTTGATGTCGTTATCGAACGCACAGCCGTATGGGTGTGACGACTGATATGAATAACCAGTGGACCATGCGAGGCTTTAGTCTTCTTTTTACAGTAGTATACAGCCGTTGAGGCCTGGGTGTTCCTGGTGGCAAACTAGATAGATTCAAACTGCTTGCGCGTATAACAACTGGTTTTGATTTGTGGGCACGTAATCTTAGATCCTTTTTAGCTGCTGGCGATCATAATTCATCATCATTTACTCGATTTAGAGGACCTCTCAAGTGGAGCTGCGTGTCGTCAGCTAACATATGAATTGAGCAATGCTTGATCACTCTAGGAGGTTCATTCACATATGTGGAGAAAAGTACTGGCCCAAGGATCGACTTCTGCGGGACTCCGCACTTTACAACTGCCTTTCTAGTGGGAACGTAGAAGCGGATACGGAAAAGTTGAAATGGTTTGAAAAGACGCATTTTCACATGATAATTCATCACTTTTTTAATGATTGACTTAGATGATGACAACCGAAGTTGTGAGAGAGTGGTGCACAACAGACGAGGACAATACTGAAGAAGTCCGTTCCACATTCGTGATGATCTGCTAATGAAGCAACTGCAACTGATATATCGGAAATCGAGCTTACGGGTGAAGGGTTGGGCATTCCTACTTAAGCGGATGCTCCAGTTTGATTATTTGCGAGGTGAAATGCTCCCTGGAACAGTCCTTGTAGATACAGCCATAAAACAATGAAAAATAGAAGACTCGTAGGCTTGTTCTTGGATCGCATTGTATAGACGAATGGTGGCCTTTGGGATAAGAGCTATACTCTACACGCTTTTTAAAAATCCTGAGCACGTCAAATAGGTGGTCAGACCGACCTCAGTTCCCATTCACACACCGACTCCTTCCTACCTTCCTAAGCTTTGAACTTGGAATGGAATGGTTGGCTGTCTTAATATTGTGTATCATCAAGAGCTTTTTTGATATCATCAACGACTAACAACAGTGCAGCTGCGTTTTGGCTCGAATCCAAATTGATTTTCATCCCTCAACTACTCAGAATTGTCTAACTTACCTAATTCATGGTAGAGCACAGAGTTGGAGTGTAGAAGTGAAGTAAGCATCGTTCTTTCCTTCCCTTTGGATGATACTCTGTAAAGTTTCTACTTACTTACTTACTTATCAGGCCGGCGACCCATGGAGGGTCCGAGCCTAAGCAATTGCTGCCTTCCATCTTTGACGGTCCTGGGCACGCTGCTTCCAGTCATCAAGACCAAGCTGTCTTGCATCCGCGATTACTTGGTCTTTATACCGGAGATTCAGTCTTCCTCTCCTTCTCGCACCAGTAGGCTCGGATTCAAAGACCCTCTTTGCTGGAGCATTGTTGTCCATGCACTCGATGTGGCCGAGCCAGTGCAGTCGACGGATTTTTGCCTTCCAGACTACATCTACATCCTGGTACATCTCTTAGAGTTCGTGGTTATGTCTTCTCCTCCATTGGCCTTCCTCTCAGACGGGACCATATATCCGACGTAGAATTTTTCTTTCGAAGGTACCAAGAATCAGTTTTCGGCTCCATATAGCAGGACTGACAAAATAAGGCTTAGTAGAGCATAATTTTGGTCCTTCGAGCAGATGTCTTGAACCCAGCTGTTTCGACCAACCGAAGTAGCACCCATTGCCAAGGGCGATTCTACGACGGATATCCACAGTGATGTCGTTTGTGGAGTTCACGTTTGCCCCGAGGTAGACAAACTCCTTTACTACCTCGAAATCGTGGCTGTCGATAGTGAAATTTTGTCCAAGGTGGTGGGTGACGGAACGTTTTTTGGTCGACAGCACATATTTCGTTTGTCCTCATTGACCTTGAGACCAGTTCGTTTCGCCTGTTCTTCAATCGCCGTAAAGCCTCCACTACGGCACCTTGAGAATGAGCGACGTTGTCGATGTCATCTGCGTACCCCAACAGTTGGACCGACTTGTAGAAGATAGTGTCTTCCGTGTTTACAGCTACCCTCCGCACTATCTTCTCCAGTACCAGATTGAAGAAGTCACACGACAGCGCATCTCCTTACCGAAATCCATTGCAGGTTTCAAACTGCTCGGAAGTCTTTGAGCCGAACTGCACAGCGCATCGCGGATGTGTTGCGGTGGTGCGACACAACCGGATCAGTTTACCCGTCATCCCGATTTCGGCGATCGCATCGAATAGCTCCTTGCGATGAATGCTGTCGTATGCGGCTTTGAAATCGATGAAAAGGTGGTCCGGGATTTGCCTTAGTGTGAAGATTCGGTCTATAGTCGATTTGCCGGGCCGGAAACCGCACTTGTACGTGCCGACTAGTACGGTGAAAAACGGTTTTAGACGTTCACACAGTACACTGGACAGGATCTTGTAGGCGACGTTGAGCAGGGATATACCTCTATAGTTGTTGCAAGAGGTAAGATCGCCTTTTGTGGATCGGGCATATATAGCTGATATTCCAGTCGTCAGGCATGCTTTCGTCTTCCCAAATTCTACAGATGATCTGGTGCATGCCCCCCACCGACCTTGAAGAGCTCTGATGGTAGGCTCGTCGCGCTCTCACTGCGACGTACGAACAAGGTCGACTTTCCCTGCACTCAGGACTGGCTCTGACCAGATTCCACAGCCAGGAAAGGACTGTAGTCGAAACTTATCGGACGGCTCCAAGAATGAAGGATCTGGCGCTGGCGCTTTCGTGGAGGGCGTCAGCATCAGACTGCAGCGGAAAGATACACGATCCGAAGGTGAGCAGTAATTGTGTCTCTAGCGATAGCCAAGGTGTGCTTAAAGCCTTACTCACGCCTTTAACCATTTCCAGGATGTTTCAGGAATGCGAGTCTGCTCTTCATTTTCGGGTACTTTTAGGACCCGAACCTGTGTGGGAACTACCTGCGTCCTTGGTTAGGGTCTAAATCGATGTTTGGGCTTCTCGAGAGCACGACTAGAATGTAGGTTGCTACCTGGTAGTACAATGGGTCCAGTGTAATGTTAAAAACCAAACAAAAATACAATGTGGACTCTCCCAAATTCAAGTTCTAACATTCTACGAAGAGAAAACCCCACTTTCCATTTCCTCGTTCAAACTAACTTAACGGGACTTAACGAGAAGTGAATTGTAGTGAGAGTGCCTCGCATTTAGTTGAGAATTCATTAAGTTCATGGTTTCTTAATTACGTCTGCCACCCGCTCTCACTCGGCCAAAGTGTAGTTTCGCCATTCAGTGATTAAGTGCGAAACGATGCCAAACGGTTTGTTGAATTTCACAGCGAAATTAATTTCCCACGCAGGCGATGGCCTGCTGGAAGCATCCACAAACGTTCAAAAAACGGCTCGTTTTCAAACATTTCACAATCATTATTAATTAATCCGAAATCATCAAAGATAATTCCACTCTCGTGCGGTACACGGTCTGCGTTTGCATGGCGCGCTCGTCAAGAATCACTTGACAGTGAGCGAGGGTGGAGGATGCGAATTAATTAGAGTGTGGGGCGGCACCGGAATGGCGGGGATGATTTTCTTAAATTCGTAAAAATGAGCTCCACTTAGCATGAGCTCTTGTGATTTGCGGGTCTAAGGTGCAAAGCGTGTACTACACACAAAACATTTTGCTTGCTTTTCGTTCTTCGCTTTGCTTCTCGGGACATTTGCCAAGTAATGGCGTTTGTTAAATGGCCTGAAGGCTGTTTGACGTTTGCCTAAGTTTCGTGAAGGCGGGGAGGAATTATCGAGATTAGAGGGTCTGCGGAACACGATTTATTCGTGCGAAGCGTGTTGAAATGCACTGCTTTTCAGGCAATCAGAGAAAGGGCGACCATATTTGGAAGTAATGGGATTGCGTTATTCGGTTTGAGGCTTTGATCTGATTTCATGTAATGACGGAGGGCTTTGAGGTCACCTGGAGGGGTCTTAAATTTGATGTGAACCCTGGGAGGTGACGTATATATGCACGATACCACTTAAGCATCTTTCCAAGTGCTCTCCAAACGTGCATCCCATCAAGACAAGCGCCTTTTGTGACTGTGATCAATACCAAAATTCGCAAAAAAAGCAAAAGCTGTCACTGTTGCATCCTGTCGATGACCGATTATCTCTCTCTCCATCTGCCTCTCTCTCGCTCTTTCGATTGTATCCACAAACAAGATAAATGTCCCAGTCAAACAAATCATTACCCAACTCCCTTCTGAGTTCACGTTATAATCTATTTTTGCTTGGCAATCACCGTCCTGTGATCTCTATGCAATGCTGCCAGCCACCAGGCACCATGTCAGCCCCTAGCCATCCACCCTGATCCATGGTGCTCAGCACAGATGTACACAAATACACACACACAAACACACACACACGGGCGTGCAAAACTGAAAGTAACTCAATCCCCTTTGCATCGCCTCCAGTCATGGTCCACCGTCCCCCTGGTGGGACAACACATCGTTAATTGCATCGAAAGCACCAAACCAAGTAAACTGAGATGTTTACGTCCACAGGAGGGCGGCGAGCTCTCGGTACCCGTGACTAAACAAACCGAGAGAACTTGAACCCGGATGATGAATGGATGGCTGGACCGTCGCAGCTCGTTCGCTTCAGTTGAATAATTAGATCGCACAGACTATCCATCGGTTTTCTGTTATTCATCTATTTAGACGTTTTTGTTTTTTTTTCCTCCTCGGCCCTTCGGCACGTCCTCTCGCCGGTTGAGCAGTTCACGTGACTGCTTGCGTCGCCGGAAAGTGGCAGCGCCATTATTTGCCCCACAATTGGCAACACCATTACCGGAGCTCCGCACCAGCAGAGGGCAACGAAATCATTGCCTTATCATAACAATCAGGACCCAAACGTCCGCCCGGGGGAGTGTTTATGTTCTTGTCAGTGCGGTCTCCAGTTCAGTCCGCGTCGTCCAGGGAATGAAAATCAATACCCCCGGGCGAGGGGACACGCCAAAAGAAAGACAGATTTCCTCTTGCGTCCGCATTGACATTAATTTGGCTTAAATCGGAAGGGAGTGCGGGGATGGGCACACACCATCCGCCTCGCCGCGCCGTGTGCCTTTCAAGGAGATTCTGTCCCGAAATCTAATTTCGTTAGTTCACATCTCTGAGGGTATTGATTAATTGTCTGTTTCTTTTCTGTGTACGTCTGCTGTTGTGTTTTCTTTTTCCATCCTATTTTCGGTTGCTTTGTTGTGTATTTGTGGTCGTGTGGCTGGGGGAGTCCACCCTCGCCGCTCCTAGACGAATGTCTGACTTAATAAAGTTTCCTTTGTGTACACCCTCAGGGGAGAGTTGAAGTAGTTCGCTTGGATAATGTACTTAAAAGTTCACAGCTACTTTCGGTGAGGATAATAAACCAAACCACCCATCCACGACGTTCATAGCAGGCGCGGTTGAACTCGCTTGTGAACAGGTCACACTCAGGGTGAAGAAGTTCCCCTCGGCGAAGTGGAGATTTCGAAAAGTGAAAAGCTTTCGAAGTGAAATATAGTCCACACAGTGTTCGCCTAGGGTTTGTGTACGAGGCAGAGAGGTGGACGTACGGTTCGTGTATCGGAAAAAATAGGAGTCTGCTTTTTGCTTCCTACTGTTTTGGGCGCCACGTGAGTAAAAATGGAACATTCGGAAGCTTTTGTGGTTTTGTTACGCGATAGGACCATGAATGCACTGTGGGTGCAATTCGTGGATAATGGGTGGCGATATTGGGCACAATCGCGGGAGTGAGTTGAATCCTTTGCTTAGGAAATTTATTTCATCCAAGGAGAGGGTAATGCAAGAGCAGAAATGGTCCACAATGGTTTCGTCCTCTTCCTTGGCTCTGCAACTTCTAAGGAAGCATTGTTCCAATGACGCAGTGGCCATTGGTAACGCTGATGTGAATCTTATGAACCGCACTGCTGTCTTATCATGCTACAGGACCATTTGGGGTTGACAGTAGGCCATACTTTACAGTGAAATGAATCGATTCACGCATCAGAGATGCTTTGCAGTAACGCGGGGTATGGATGGTGGTTCTCGACTAGCAAAGAGCTATAAAATTGCATTTTTTCGCTGCTCTTGGCAATGTCCCGACATCAGACGGATACTAAAATACTCGGTCATCTCGTTAAGAAATCGGCTGCAGTTAAGGGTTCATTCAGTTCAGTCGAATTAAAAGTGACTGGATCCTGAGACTTTTGAATTGAAGAGAATGGAGAGTGACTATAACAACCACATAGCACAGCGACTATGACAGATCTATCGTGTCCCATTTCTTGATCTGGAATGTGAATGGAATGTCCTGATGGTCTGTTCCTGTTAAAATGATTCTGTTCATTACTTTATATCAGCTTGATGTCAGATTTGGACACTGGACAATCAAATTTCCTTCACAAAATGAATTCATTTTCGTGGGCGGATACCGCATTCGTGTCACTCAGTAGGCCAATGAAGGAGGTATCCACTGGCCTCCCAAAATGTGTGCAATAATTGATTTAACGGGCATTCATTTGTGTAGTTTGATTATTAATTAAGACCATTCATATGTGAGCTAAGAAAACAGCTGAATGTGGAACGGAATTGAAATTCCTTATGGAAGGAGAAAATAAGCACGTCGATTGTTGATCAAAACAACAATGTTTGCTTTTTCAGATGCACTGGTATGATTATTTGCTGCAATTAATAGATTATCCACTAGAATGGAACAGCTATTCGTAGTAGATTCGAAGTTGCTGAAATCATTAAAGCATCTTAGTATGTACGTCTAGTTGATGCCAGGCTTTTGGTATTCATAGAATACCATGCGGCGCCATTGTCAAGTGTCCATCCTTTGCCGTGCAGTATTATATTCTGGCTACTTGGGGTTGATCACACTTAAAACGAAACTACTAAACTTCACAGAAAAGTTAAAATGTGCATAAATTATGACAAAAACAACAATAGTGTGACTTTGACACGTTTCATCGTTCAAGTTAAACGAAAAGATTACTTACAATCAACGAATGGAGCAACAATTACATTCCCACGTTGTTTTTCAGTCACACGTCGAAGCGAGTCGGCTACAAACACCATTAAGACATGTCTGAAATATGCTCGTTAGCTCATCGAATAAATTCATAGTGCCAGCTTTAGATGGGAACGAGATGCAAGAAAGCCCACAACGTCGAATTCAGACTTGACAGACTTGACAGACAAGTTGTAACATGTATCTTGACAATGATTGATTCACAGCGAAATGGATGGCGGCAAGCATCTAACAAGCAACTTTAGACCCGACATGCAGATGATCTGGACTCTGGAGCTCTTTCTTAAATTTGTTATATATTTAATTGAGCTGAAATGGATACCAAGATATCATTTCTTTGCGCATCAAAGACATCCTAAATCATCCTGGACATACTGCTGGAATTTGTTTTCTGTGATTGCAAGGTTAAGGTTGATAAGTAAGGTTATCATGAAATCATCATCGTTATAACTAATAATATTATTCGATATCTTATTACGATTTTGAGGCGAATTCCACTACTTAGACAGTCGTTTACGACAAGCCTCTCTAGGCAAATATCGTTTCTCACCAGTAAAATCGTTTCTGGACTATAAGGTGGATGCAAAAGAACCAAGCTTTCGGAACTTCTGCGTGCCACAATCGATGTGTGTCAATGTCCTCCTATATTCCCAAGCAGGACACTGCTGGCCTTTGGATGGTCCAATTGCTGACGCAATATGCCCGGGGTTAAGACTTTTGCCCTACGTGCCAGTCCCACCAAAACACACAACAAAACATTACTGCAAGTAAATTCTGTTTGCCACCGCTCATCCGCGATTCTAGCACGACTTGAATTAGTCGTAAGTGATCCACTTTTCATCACCAATCACCATCCGCTTCAGAAATGGGTAGATTTTGTTGCGATTCGTGTCCAATCTAAACAATGCTTACATGGCGGACAGACGATTTCCATGATTTTATCGAAATTTTCCATAAAGCTCTTCGTTTTACTACACCTGATATAATGCACCAAACACTAAAGGCAGAAGTTGTTGAGTTCTTCTTCTGCCGCTGTTCGGCCAGCCGTAGACGCCTGGCTGCACTCATGTCGCTAGTTCGTGGTTGAATCTTTTCCTCCAGATGCCGTCAACACAGGACCAAGGACCGCATCACGAACTTTTTTTGTTGGTCTTCGATTGTATGTGTTCTTTCTTGAAGACATCATACCCATACTCTGAATCTTGTTTTGACATTCAAGGTCTGTGGTCTGATTCCGTTACCAACCCGTTACCAACCATGATGGAGCGAGATTCTCGATCGTCAACCTGCACAACCTGACGAGTTTGGCAGGAGTATCAAAAGCAAACTTACTTACTGACTTAAGGTGGCGCTACAGTCCGAGGTGGACCTGGGCCTCAACCAACAAGCGTCTCCAGCCAGCTCGATCTTTAGCTAGCTGTCTCCAGTTTCGCACGCATAGTTGGTTGAGGTCCCTTTCCACTTGCGTGCGCCACCTGAGTCGCGCGTCTTCCTCTACTGCGCCATCCCTCGGGGGCGGATTCGAAGACTTTTCGGGCCGGAGCATTGGTTTCCATCCGCTCTACATGACCTAGCCATCTCAATCGTTGGATCTTCACTCTTCTGGCTAAGTCGATGTCGCTAAACAGCCCGTATAGTTCGTCATTATATTTCCTCCTCCACTCACCATCTATGCAGACGGGACCGAAAATCACACGAAGAATTTTCCTCTCGAAGCAACCAAGAGCAGCTTCATCCGCTTTTGACAAAGTCCATGCCTCCGCGCCATATAGCAGGACTAGGACGATTAAGGTAAGTGATGTGTTTTGAGTAAATGTCATGATGGCTGTAGTGATGAAGCGGATATTAGATTCCCTAAGACTTGTGACCGAGTTCTCAAGTCCCATCACGTCAATGTCTGCTGGACATTGTATGGCAACAGCTGGAAGGACTTCCAAAAGATCGTTGCACTTGTGTTGTCGTGTTAGTCTTGCACGATTATCTCAAGAACGATTTGAAGCCGCATGACAGCGCGTTGCCTTGTTTAAGACCTTCTTTGAAGGGCTCGGTAAGTTCGTTGACGACCTAGATGGAGCAGCGAGAATTCTCCATCGTCATCCTGGGGAATACCTGACGAGTTAGGCGGCAATGGCAACAAAATTGCATAGTGCACCTCTATGCATGCTGTCACATCGATGAATAGGTGATGACTGTCGGATTTCGTGGGTCTGTTCCAGGATCTGCAGTAGTGCGTAGTGCGAAGATCTGATATTTTGTGTATATCGCCGACATATGCTCCATTAAATCTTCAAACATGCGTCTGAATCTCAGTCATATGACTTCCAGTTGTGGTGCAAAGTTGACTACGTTTTAGAACAATTTCCACAACAATTCCGCAGCCTTCCGATGTTATGTCAGTCCTTAAGCATCACGGTGTTTATAGCTTTTGTTCAAGTATACCCAGAGGAAGCAAAGAAAAAAAAATATCAAATCGAGTGATCGTAAGGGAACAGATGGTTTTTTTATATTATTCTCACGAGCCCAGATGCTGTTTGTGATGTACCAGCTTGTTCTGTAGACCGACAGATCCAATCAGAACACAAGAAGGTCTTACAACATGTCTCAATAGCCTGCAATTCGAATCACCAATGATGTCCAGAGTCCTGAGTGTGTGGCAGCTAAATCAGTAATTTTTCCCGATGAGGCTTTCGAGCAACTATCATTATGGTACACATGCTCGGATGCCTTCCCCCAGATGCACCGAAACTCATTTTGTACCGAAATTACCGACTCCGTGGCTTGATAGCGACGCAGCCCACATACACGTCCGCAATTTAATCATAGTCACATCGAAGACAAATTCGTCAAAATATCTCTTGTGCTTAGAATTAAGAACGTGGAATTGTCCATTTCTTTAAAACCTAACTAGAACTCTCAAAATTAAAAAAAAATAGAATTGAGAACTTGCTCAACTGGCTTAGAAGCGCTATTTTTGTTCTTGAAATCCTAGTCCAGGAATCGCTGTTCGTTACACAAAGCAAAACCTACCTTATCACGTAGTCTTCTACATAATTGGAACACTTCACCTCCACAATTTATTGCTTTCGACTACTCTCCACGACTGTTAAATGCCAACTGAAAAATGCTGCCCAAAATCTAAATGGCGCCCAATCAAAATCGACTCGGAACATAAAGTCTGTTCCTCCAAATCGAGTGTGCCTACGCAACAATGCATAGAAAGCTTTCATTTAAGGGCGTGTACTTGCGGAACAACCTTGGATCAGGCGATCAATAGAAAAAAAAACACACGTCGCTACCTAACGTTTGACGGTCGTTGATGAACAGCGCAGATCCGTAATTTTTCAAGCCGCAATCTCTCCCATCCTGTTATAATTCGTTTAATTGCATCCGACAGACGAGGGGCACTTTGCTAAATGCGTCATAACCCCTCCCCGGCCCCCAAACTCAATTCGACGCGCTCGCAACACATCAAAGACCAAATCAAATAGACTGTAAAATTGGTTACTAAAACATGAATAAATACATTTACAAGACGAGTCCGCCCATCGCTTTGATTTCCACCTACCCACCCCCATTCCGCCCACACATACCCCACCGAAGACTGAAAACAAAAAGAAATGCCGTACGAAAAGGAGAAAACAGAAAGAAAAAAATGAGAATTTCTGGTTCAATTGCGAGTTCAAATCAAACACAACTCCATATCCCGCATCTCAATTACAGTGGATGTCAGTTTCTTAGCACAAATCCACACAGGCGTACATGTGTGTTTGCATACTCCTCCACCCCGCCCTTCCGCACTTCGATGGATCCTCACTCATGCCAGTCAGCGCCCGTCAAACATCGCCCGCCCCCCTTCTTTCCTTTCCGAAAATATTGACTTCCCGGGGTTGTGTAGTATCGCTTTAATGGTTCGCATGTTTTCATCTCGTTTCGCGCCATTGGGCAACATCATTTGATCCAATTCATTTAACGTTCGCTTCGCTCTCCCCGTGCACATGGCAGATCTCCTCGCATTCTTCTGCCGTTGCTTGCTCCTATTTTGCGCTGCTCTTCGTTTCATATCCTTCCATGGGTAGTGAGTGGTGGTGATGTGGAATTTTTTTTCCGACTTTTGAGGCCCTGAATCCCATTGACTTTGGTTGTTTGGGAGCGTTTTGGGGGAGGGGCTACCTGAGAAACGTTACTATTTGACTTTTAGCTTCAAAGGATGTGTTAACGGGATATTGAACGAGGAAGTGTTTCAATACTTTACCGCTTCAAGGGCACCGCTCCCTTCGACTCTCCGACCACCCGCAACAGTAATGGTCGTCGTCGGTCGCACTCAAAGGAGTCTCTGCCTCGTTCGTTTGGCCAGAATCGCTTGTATCCTTGGCAGCGCAAAAAAGAAAAAATAGGAAAAACAAGAAGAAAAGAGATGAGAAACTAACACGTTCGGGGAGAATCAATCACCGGAAAACTGAACTGAAGATGAGAGTTTCCCACGAAACCGTCCGGCCACAGGTATCCTGATGGACACTCCAGACTGGTTTGTGTTTTTCACTGAAATGCACACCGAACGGTGACACACGGAGAAAGACTAGATCCCCTGGGATATCCAATCTGATTGGTATTTGTTGTGCTAATAGGTAAGCTACCCTGGCCATAGCCTGAAACTCGATTACGAATTTTTTCGCCATCGCCATCGCAACCACCACCCCCGTCGGACGTCCTTTCGAGGTTCTTTCTAATTTCTTTTGCCTTTCGCCGCATACCCCCATTGTGTGTGTGTGTGTACGTGTGATGGGTGTGTGTGAAGCGAGGGATTCGAGATTCGATTTATCCTTTGTTACTGTGAAGTGAATGAAGGATGAATCGTTGCTGCGTACGGGCGTGTAGACAGGGGCTCCTTGGGAGCTTTGGAAGTGAAAATCGCATGTGTTTTGTGATTTGTTTGTGCGGTCGAACAGACGTCAGGGGAATTGATTTGTGTCCTTTTCATTTCGTTGTTGGTCCTCGGAGCTTATTTTGTTTCCTATTGTTGAAAAGGATTCGTGTTTTTTTTTCTCTCTGGGTTTTCTCCAGTGATTGTGCTCTTTTTTCCCTTTGCGTTGCTGTGGAGGGCGCAAAACCTGTTCATGATGCTTTAGTTTTGCCTTGGTGATTCCTTTTTCGTTTTTTTTTTTTTTTGTGAGTCAAATTCAATTATCGCAGATTATTCGAGGTGGCCATGGCAATGGGATGAAGGTCAACACGAGGCGCTTCAGTTGTTTTCTTAAGTTGTTAGGTCTCTTGTGCGGGTCTCTTGTTAGGTCTTTTGTTCGCCCGAGAGGTGCTGCGTAGAGTGCCGACCCAATCGTCAAATATTTATGAATTTGACATTATTGTGAGAAACGAAAAATAATTAAAAATACTTTTTTTGCAATGGCTTCTCTCGGGGAAGGTGATGTGACGAGGTGTTTATTTTGGGATGCCATTTCTGATTGACGCGCAATTCTTTTTCATCTCTGACTCGGGACTGTGCGAGTGCCTTGTTTGCAGTGCCGTCAAACAGGGCTCTCCAAACTTGGGTAATGACTGTCTTTAGTCTGAGCTATGTACATATCAAAATGTCGTACCACTGTATAAAATGAGGTGTTGTACAGTCAGTCCTTCCGTCCGTCTTCAATCGTTTAGCTTCTTTTGGCAGTTCAGTCATTCAATGTAATGTGCTTGCCATTAAGACGGGAATATTGAAACGCGGGCCGAATTGGCTGATCTTAAAGCATACCTACAACGTCAAGGTGACAGACTTGGCCCAGAGCACAGCCCCCAGTACAATTAAATTCAGGATGTGACCCATAAACAGTTTTTTTTTTTCAAGTGCATCCAGTCATATGTGCTTCAACCTTTTTTGTATGTCCCTAAGCTCGTAGAGAAATGGATTTTCACGATGCCCCATCTCATCATAGACGCTGAGCACAAATATATCAACATCATTTTAGTCGCAAGGTTGTACGCATGCTAAGAGGATTCTCTCCGGGTATTGTTTCATAGGTTATCGAAGAAACCTGGCCTAATGCTCATCATCATCATCGTCACCATCTTCTCGCCCGCATGATAAACTAAAGGGGTAAAGCCCGCACTTGAGATCTCTAGTCCACTCGACCCTCCGCCATCGACTTTAACTCATCAGGAGTTTCCAACTCTCACCTATGGTCATGAAATTTGGGTAATGACCGAAAGAATAAGATCGCGAGTGCAAGCTGCTGAGATGAGATTCCTTCGTGCTGTTGTGGGAATTACTCGCCGGGATAGGGTGAGAAACACGGCAGTGCGCGAGGAACTAAACATTGAGCAGCTGCTTCTTCGAACGGAAAGGGCTATGCTTCGGTGGTTTGGTCACGTGGCACGAATGTCCCCATCATCACGACTTCCGAGGCGGGCGTTGAATGCGATTCCATCAGGTAGGCGACCGCTTGGCAGACCCAGGACGAGGTGGTTGGACCAAGTCCAAAAACTCGCCGGGTTACGCTTGGGCACAGCTCCTGATGAGTTAGAGTCGATGTCGGAGGATCGAGTTGCCTGGAGATCTCTCGTGCGTGGTTTACCCCCGCGACCCCTTTAGTGGATCATGCTGGTCAGAAAATGATGATGATGATGATGAGGAGTTATGGCCAAGCGCAACCATGCGAGTTCTTGGACCTGGTTCACGTGTCCAAACTCTCAAAACATAGCTCTTTTCGTTTGGAGAAGTAGTTGATCAGCATTGAGCTCCTCGGCTGATCTTGCCCTATCACGGCAAGTATCTCCCACAACAGCACAAAGAGCTCAGCTTGTGTTCGCGATCTTATTCGTATTTCATAAGTGAGAATTGGAATAAATACTGAGTTGAACTTGGTTTTGATACCAAGCTCGGCCTTCCTGATTACTGATCCTCCAAGCTGTTTTAAAATGGATCCAGCTCGGCCAATCCTGCAGGCATTACTCCTCACTCGTGGAAAAGACCCAGAGATACTTAAATATCTGCACCTGCTTCAAGGGGACTCCACGAACATGTAGAGTGCATTGAACAAGTGTCCTAGAAATGAAATGACAAGTGTACATATGTCCATCAGTAGGTACAGTCCCAGGAAAGACGTAACCTGAAAACACACACCCTCTTTTCTGTCTAAACCTAAATAAGACCTCTAGCTGTCACAGCACCATCCAGACAGAAAAGTAGTCAGGTACATCACGAATGTGTGGACAACGACACTCGTGTGATCTGCCAGCATCTTTATGAGAATTTCACTGATTTGTGTGCATCATCAATGTCATTCATGGACATGCTTGAGAGATAGTTAACACCCGCCACAGATTCGGCGAAGTCTCCTAACTCGCAGCTACTAGATACATGTAAAAAAACGACTTTGAAGAAACCGCGCCATTTATTTCATACCCTCCAGCATTCGTCGTTATGCTTGCAATTAAGTGGCTTCGAAGAAATTACGAAAGGTTGTGAGATTTCTGGTGTTTTCGTCTTGGCTCCTCAATCGATCAATCGACATTTGAGCCCTTCACATCATCTCTTAATTACGACTTCCCATGCATCCATTCGAATATTACAATTTCCTGATGCTTTTGTTTAGAAAGGAAAGCGCATCATGATTTCACAGGCCAACGATTTCCACGAATCGTTACCTTTCATTTTTCATCATGAGTGGCATTCCAGATTAGACTGACCTCATTAGCTGACCAAGTAAGGAGTTGAAGTGAATGCCAAATCGTACCCACCATAGCAGCCTAGTTTCGCGACGAATGGTTTTTTTTTTTTCTTCAATTTAATGCGAATTTCATTTGCACCGTTCTATGTGCATACATATGCTTGTCCAGACTTTAGAAAGGTGGATGGTGCGTCTGTTGTAAAAGATGACGAGAATTATTTGGTGTCTTAGCGATCACTTCTTGTTTCACTAAATAAAACGCCGAGCTAGATTAGGTACAGGTGGCTCACTACCAACAGACACTGTATTGTGTTTGTTGGTATTAATTACTGTCTTAACACTGTCCAATTATTTGCCTCCCTCGGCGATATGGCAGTGGGGAAGGAGACCTTGGCTATAGGCGAGTTAAAGGAAGCTGTTCGGATTGCCAGCTCCATTCTGTTCCGCAAGACTTAGCTGGTCCCAAGTCATGGTCCAGAAACGTTACCAGCGTCGGGATTAAGGTTAAACAGCCATAGCATTGACATCATCACCCTTCGATGTCCTGTTTTGGCAGAGATGTGGAGTAGACCTGCTGATGGGTCTACTCCACATCTCTGCCGAACTTGTTCAGTCACAGGAGTTGACTTTGAGGAGCCAACTAATGGCTGTTCCGTACCGGCAGATGGATTGAAGTCGTCGTGAAGTCAGCAAGTGGCTGATCCATACCCTTAGATGCGTCCTCCGGAAAGCCAAGCCCTTTGAAACCTCCACTTTTCCTATTCCCTAAGTTCTGATTTTGCACTCAACCATTTCGTCTGTCTGCAGTTGTGGATCTTGCAGCGCAGGGAGGTGACACGCTGTACTGACTATTTGGAGCTGGCGTCCGAGCAGAAATTATCATCTACGATGATTAAGTCAGCTAGGCTTACATCCATTGCTCCGCTAACAGCTGCACCCGACTGGACTTCCCGACTGGAGATTGGAGAAAGATATTCAACTACTCCTCCTCCGTCAGAGTGGTTTATATTTCTGAGTCGGTTTTGTTGAGGTCACTGTATTTTTTTTGTTTTATTTTTAATGCATTTACTTACGTGCTAGACAAAAAATACTTAAAACTAGCTTAACTATCTTAACAACTGTTCTTACATCTAACATACTGACCCTATACGGGTACTCTAAGCCATTTTGATATACATTTAAGTTTGCCTTTCGGCTTAGTCTATGTTTTTTTTCAGTCTGTTTTTGTTTTTTGAGGTCACTGTTCACTGTTCACTGATGCCCGACTCAATTACATCACAATTCCTGGAAAAATGGTTTGCATTAGGTAGGTTAGGTAGAGTGGGCTATCAGCGAATTCGCCAGCACACTTAGACTATGTTAGTCCATTGTGATACCCATAGTCAGACTACTACCGCTGATCGACAGCTCCAGTGATAGTGTCGTTGATTTGATGGAAATAAATCTGTAACTTTTGAACCCGTTGACCGATCTTAATCAAATTTGGGGCATAGGCCACGAAATCTTACCGCGATGCAAAGTGATGGACGTAGCTATAGGATTGAAGAAGTGATCTGAAGTATAAAAAATGCATAACATATTTAATTTATTACTGTCAATGATTCAAAATTGGGGCTTACGACAAAGTTGTAATCAGTTCTTATATAAATACAATACGTTCAATTTTACAAGAATTCAAAAAAAACTAAGCAATAGCTAAGTGGCGAATCTTTTGTTTTCAATTTAGCCTTAAATACGCAATCCAGGAATCAGATGATACCTACATTTTAATAATAACATCTTAATTTGTTGACGAACGAGAAAATAATCTACTGTTATGAATTTTATAATACCGATAACCTTTATACCGAATTTCCTAAGCCTTGCCGTTGCTTAACATGCCACAAAAACCTTTTTCTCACTTCAAAAACTATTGGATTGATTTGGCACGTTTTGGCATGTTTCCGTGAAGTTTCCGTGACTCTCTAATAAAGTTGAAGTTGAAAATATATCCACCAAAAAAGTAATCACACAGGAATTTATATTCAAATATAATACTTGCCATCGCGAAAAACTTTAAATTTTCACAAAAAAGCTAAAATTCAACTTCAATATTTGAAGTACTTTCGTTATCTACTTAAACAAAATTTCATCTTCCCCGTTCACGTTTTAAAATGTTAGTAATTATAAACCCAAGTTCCAAGTCAGAGATAAATTGTATCGGCAATAACACCCGAATTTCCCATTTGTGTGGTCATTGCAACATGTGAACCGGACATGCAATTTGTGACCACGCAAAAAAAAACAGATAAACAATTTTATAACCTAAAGTATTCTAATTCACAATAACAAAACCTTTCTGGGCCTCTCTCATTGCATTTGTATAACACATGCATTGCAAGTTAAATCGTTTGAAAACGCAGAAAAATGCACGACATTGCTCCACTTAAACGCCTCGTTCTGGAGATTTGGGCTTGACCCGATTATAGTCCTTGCATCGTCGATAGAGGATACTGATGGCTTTCAGAAAAACATGCTCCCCCGTTGGAGCCTCGTGGTGCAGTTTAGTTACAGCCCATCAAACATTGAAATACCCCCTCCCCCCTTGCCTTAATTATAAGCCTGCTCTAGAAAATTGGGAAGCAAAGTGAACAATCTACAAAGGCAGTTTGAAGGCCAAATGTATGTCGTTTAAATCAAATATTACATTTGGTTCGAAAGTACCTAATTTTAAGAATTATATACCATCAAATTTGCTTAAAAAATACGTCAATTTTTGTAAAGTTCAAAGTCCCAACTTTGAGCCGTTAGTACAACCAAACGGTACCTGAAAAGTCAATCATATCTGTAGAATCGAAAAACTTAAACCATTTGGACGGACAAAAATATGACACTTTGTGTACATTTTTCCACTTCGGGACCACTGTGCGGCGCCACCCAGCCATCTTGACATACAAACTTACGCAATGCCATTCGTTCCGTGGCAGTGTCACATATAGCAGTCGTTGAGTATCAGTTCCTTGATCTACATCAAATCGCGCCATGACTAAATGAGCAAGTGCAACTCCAAAATAAAAGGTAGCCCGTGGCGTTGTGGGCATGTGCGTCGACTCCTACGCATTTGGACCTACCTGTCTAGGTTCGATTCATGGTACGACAAGAAATACTCTTAACGCCCCTGTTTTTCGAGTCACTGACAAGTCCCAAAGGATACAACTGTCTAAAAAAGCTTCTCAAACTTGGCGGTTCGGAGTTACCATAAAAATGTAGGTCCCTTCCACTCGTGATAGAACAATAGCACGCACAACAGGCGCGGTTGCTGAGAAGCTAGGCCCTGGCCCAGTGATCAACTAAATAGCAAGATGTAATTTGGTTCAACAATTCAGTGCAAAAATTTAAAATTGTACACTTTTATTGATCTATAAAGCACACAGTGTATATGATCATGCGTGGAATACCACATCGGGTGTATAGCCTCACGACTTATTTGACACATTTGCACTCTTTTGTCGAAATACATGACCGCGTGGTTGAAATTCATTGATTCCGTGCTCACTATGTACTCTCAAGGCAAGGATGAATTCGATAATGTAGTTGCCATAAATACTAAAAACAAAGAAAATGTCAAAGGCGCGTCGCGGCCGTCAGTAGCTTGGCACTCAAAGACTCATGCTGCAACTGATTGCCATATGAAACAATTTTGTAAAGGCACACAAGTCGTCCGCCGTCCATGTCTTGTTGTATTTTGTAATCTCACAAGTCACATTTTCTTCAGAAATTAATTGCCCGATGATGCCTTCAGCCCCAAACAGCAAGTGACACATTGTGGATGCATTTGTTTATTTGTTTCTCAATAACTACCGGTGGTCTTTCTACACATCAATCGCGACAATTTTGCCGTCAAAATAGTTGGCAATCATAAAATGACAGCAAACGAAGTTGGAGAAGCTGCCTTCGAGAAGGACGCACAATACTCTTGTCATCTAGAAGGATGCACGTCTTGAACAAGCCGCCACTATTGGCAGCTTCAAGACAGTGAAGGATTTCGTTGTCTCCTCGTTGTCTGAATAGAAACAGTACCGAGACCAATCGCAGTCCATGTTGCAAATTGTTCGTCCTTTGGACTTAAGACGAAATTGCGTAATAAAACCATCTTCAAAACATTTGACTTTACGTACGTTTTTCTCCGGAATTGAATTCTTCCTGAAAATATCAAAAGCTGATGCAGGCGTTCTTGGTATTATCATTGGCCATCAACGGCATCTGAAAGAGATTTCACCACGAACAGCGCCATGAGTCGAGCAAGGCGTCTCCGGATTGAGTGCTGAAGGTGGCTAGGTCATGTAGAACGCATGAACAACTTGACTCTGTCGTCAAGAACTTTCAACTTCGAGCCAGACGAACAAATCAGACCCCCACTCAAATGGAGAAAAGTCTCAACTGTGTAACTCGAGGCACGTGAAAAGAGATCGCTCCAGCTGGCGCTGCTGGACTACTCTGGAATGTAGCACCACACAAGACGAATAAACAAGAAGACCATCACGTTATTTGTTCCACTTGCCCAAAGCTGCTGCATGCTTAAAACGTAGAAGACCCGTTCAAAGTTCTTAGTTTGGTTCTTACATCAGCCACCGCTGCTTAATGGGTAAAATGCTGAAAATCGCACTTCAACTTTGACTTCCAGGATTTTTTTCACATGGCATTGCAATGATGGACTTTGTGAAGTTCCAAGGATTCCAAGACGCCTCCGCAACCCATTGTGCTCGAATTTAAAGGCAACATTGATTGAGAAAATACCTCTTATGAGGATTAAACGAATTAAATCTATTCTCTGAACGTAGTCCGTCCAAAAATCACGCGATCAACCAACCGAATCCATTAAGTGAAGCACACATTTCTCGTAACTCACGGTCATTCCGTGATAAATTTGCATAAATTGAATGCGCCATTAAATCGAATATTTGACGAATGGTAATTTGCTTCACACTCACATCGGATGTTGGACTGTGACGGTGATCTTTCACAGTTGTAACTTAGTCATTTAAAATGTTTGTGGCGTTTCCCCGTAAAACTTGCGTAAGATCTAATTTCGCTGTCAAACTTGATTTGGCTCCGGTGACTTGGTACACCTGTAAAGACAGTGTGTCTAGAGATGCCTAAGTCCGATCGAAAGATTGATGTTTGTTGCTCAACGCGGTAGAGTGTCGAATATTTCCCTTTTATGACGTTGCTGCTGTGCCTATAGTTCACAGCAAAGAGAGTTGATGCGACATTCGTCTAACTCCCCGATTTTCTTATCATTCCGAAGATGACATCAGTTAATCTTTTTCACGCCATAGTGCCTTAATTGGATGGAAATTTCTGGCACGTGAATCTGCAGTTTGGACGTGAACTTCCGCAGATGCCATGTGAATATGAAATTCGTTTTTTCCACAAATATTACCCTCTGTCCATCTTGATGACAAGCAGGCACATTTAAAGTCACACATGAGCGTGCTAATGTCATTTCCATCTATGCATTGTACGTACAGAGGAGGAGGGGTGGCAATCAGAGTGGCTTGCATCTTTGCCTCAGTTAGCGAGAGTTGCTTTGGTTTGACTTACACGAAGCACGGTCGGAGGTTCCCCTCTCTAGTCAACAGGTGCCAGCATGAGTCTGTTCAAATGTGATTTTTGTTAATTTTCTACTCACGTTGTAGTCAACAATAGCAAAACAATTTGTTTTAATTTGTTGTCTTGTTCTTTTTTTTCGAGAGTCGCTTAAGGTGGAAATGTATTGTCGTGATTTTTAAAACATTTTCGTTTGATTCTGTTGAACTTTTGTGCTTTAGATCAATCATACAGCTGATCGCCTTATGGGATCATGACCCCGAAGGACGGAAAGAAAACTTTACGATTCTGGAGATTGCGCATCGTATAGAGCCTCTGTAAGGCTTCTATAGCGTGTGGAGTTATTTCAATTATCGTGGATCTTAGGCAAGAGATTGGTTAGCAGTGGTACTATTGTTACGCCCTACGCACCCGAACCTACCATGGGTGTGTTCAACTCCCGGTAAGACAATGTTTTTCGGAGTCGAACTGTACGTCCCTGATTTGCCTGGCGTTACACGGCGCGCAACGTCTTGTCGCAACCCTTTTTTCCCACATATTTGGGCGACTGTTTCACCTTCGCTGAAGAAAACTGTCCCAGTGATGGTGTTTTGCGCAAACGGCGGTCTGAATAGTCACTTTTTGGTCATGCAATGGAGTTTCATGGATTCCGTGTGGATTATTCGTTCCGCGCGAAGTAGGCCTCGTCTGTAATCAAAATTTGCCTTCAAAGATCAGGTTCAGTGTCAACCATTCGAGTGACGTGGACGCTCTGGCGCGATACATCCTTCTGCTCCTGGCGCTACTGTCAGAGATAGAACAGGACCTCACCCAAAAAGCCTCCCCAGCTGGCCCCGATCTCTAGTCAGTTGCCTCATGCGTACGCCATGTTGGCTGAAGTCCTTCTCCAATTGTGTGCGCTATCGGTTTACTGGGCGTAATCTATTGCGTTGCCCACTGCTGCTAAATCGAAGATTCTTCAAGCTGGAGTAGTGTTTTCCAAGCATTCTACATGGTCTAGCCATCATAGACGTTGAATCCGTAGACTCATGTCGCTGTACAGCCCATCAAAACAAACAGGACCAAAGATTGAACACTTCTCTCGCGAGAATACCAAGGGCGTCTTCATCTGTTCTTCAGATTGTCCATGTTTCCGAGCTGGAGTGGGATGATCAGTGTCTTATATAAAGTCAACTTGATCCTTCGAGAGACGTGTACGTTGTGGCCAGTCGTTTTACCGCTAAACCCCCATTTTGGCCACCTACGGGAGCGCACGTTTTATTCACAGCTAGCTGTGATCGATAAATCACGTCCGTGAATGCTAGAAATTGTACGGACTTTTAGAAGATCGTGTCTCTTGTGTTGGCTACTGAGCCCAGTCTGAGTACAGTGTCCTCCATTTTCAGTTGGACTGCGAAGTAGAAATTCGGCGACCAATTAGTCTGTAAAATTGAAAACCTGTCCTTCACGTCGATCGTGTGTGAGTGGTGTCCGCAAGCTGATGTGCGTGACGGATACAAGATGAGTAATAAAGTAAAGTTCTTGTTTTAATTTGTATTTGATCGTATCCGTAATAAGATGGAAAATCCTGCTCCCAGTGGACAAGCTTAAGTTTCTACTGAATCCACATGAACGATTGTGAATTTCTGAATATTCACTCAACCCTCAAACAGATCATTCCTCAATTATTTTGTTTGCTCAACTCAACTGACACTATTAACGTACAAAACTGCATCGCTTGCAATGTTAAGCTCCTAGAAAAATGTTCACCGCATGCCATCAGTCAGAATGCCTGAACATCATCCTTACCTCTGAACTTATTCAAATCCTTGAAATGCCTTATTCTCCATGTGTGATGTCTGCATGCACATGCCCTAATGGATTTCCTGCTATCAAATCGAATGGCATATCCAGCATCACAGCTCAAAGTCAAATCGCATCACTCACCACTTAAGTGGATCCAGGCCCAGAGGACAAAAGCATCCCCAGTCAGCCCCCAAGTGTGTGTTACCGAATCCCGCTGTCAGGATCACACCGCACTCACCCACTCTTTCCTGTCATGAAATATAGTTTCTGTGTGTATGCATCTCGCACAGTATCCTTTTAACATTTCGACTGGCTTATTTGTGTTAAGTCTGTCCTTGGACACCAATAGTGTTTGTGCTCGAGTAACCCTCATATCTGCTCCAGATATGGAGTGTGTGCGTGGGGGTGTGTGTGGCTATGAAGTGTGCATCCATCACAAACAACAGCAACGGGTCAACCCCAGGAGCAAATCTTAACCATGTCACAGATTTCATTCTTCTCATGTTGACCTTTTATTTTGAGTTGTCATCTTCAGCGGGGGAGGGGGTTGGGGGCGCCTGCACTGGAGTGAGCTGCAAGGATATCCATAAGAAAGACAATGCTCGTCGGTCAACCCTTCCGAGATGCAACGCATACACAGAGAATCCTTTTTCTCCTGGCCAACGGGTGACTGTTTCTCATCTCGACTTAACTTCATTTTCATCCCAGCGCAGCGCAGCCCAGTAGCCCAGCAGCCCCCGGTAAATATCCTTCAATGATGTGGTTGACTCCTGGTCTCGCACTGCACCGAGCACTGCCCTGCAGCCGGGACTTGTTTATTAAGTCTCATTTCCGACAGAATTAATCGAAATTTATGTCATGTCAACAGGACTTGCAGTTTATCAAGCTTTGCCCGGGAGCGCCGCAACAGCAGCAGCAGCAGTTGTTTGCTTCCTGGTTTGGCATTGTGCACATGAGCGCTGTATTTCAACATTGTGGGATCATCCCCTGTTTCGCAATACTTTCCCATCCTGCGCGGGGTGGTGGCGGTGCGACGGTGGCGATATTTCTATTGAGCGCCCGTTTCTTCTTTATTGTGCAAAAAAAAAAAAAAAAAAGTCCGCAGAGTGGGAATTTATTTGCTTCGTATTTTACTGTCCTAAAGGATAACAGCAGAACCTGCTGACTATGTATTACTTTTTTATTTCAAGACATGTCGGTACACTTGGCGCGGCGTTGCTTTGGGATGTGATTGGAAAAATGTCAAGATCCCAGCGCTTTTTTTTTCCTCGCCGCCTCCCTCTCTCTCGCTCTCTCTCGTTCTCTGTCTGTGGCGCTCTAGATGAGCACGTATGCTTCGCAGGAATGACATTGTTAAATGTGCGAATGTGTCGAGGCTTTGAATTGTGTTGCTTCAGCGGTATCAGTCTGTGTCAGCTTTGTCGGTGGGGATTTGGAGAATGCGCGTGTGTGTGTGTGGAGGAGCGCAACACGGAAAAGTTTTTGGTTTATATGCACCGGCATCCTTGTTAAAATTAATTGAGGAACTTTCGCAACAAGATGTGTTTTTGGGCGATTCAGTGAATTTGAGTTGGTTGCAACGTCACTGTGATTTGTGCAGGATATCCTGCAGCAGGTGCATGAATGGATGCCACATCTGTTTCGGGGCTGGATTGCTGCTGCACGAGCGATGCTGGTGCAGAACTTTGCCCGACAGAGTGAATGTTTCATTTGATTGCAGTGGTTTTGTGTCTAATTTCGAGACTGGATTCGTTTGTCTTCCTGCGTGAGTGATGTGGTCAGGGGTTGGTTGGGCGCGTTCCTGATCGACGTGTGAGACAAAATGCGATTCAGGCGAATTTTGAGTATCGTTGGACAACTAGTCCCCAAGCTTGGCAATAAATTGTGAGAATTTCCGACCGGATTTGTGGGAAGCCTGAGTGATGGGGTGAAATGCATTTGGCGTCACATCAAGTTGCATATACTATTCAGTCTTGTTAGAATGCGATATTCTCTGTAACCGGATGTCGACTGGAAAACTTTGAAGGAAAAGGTAATGATAATCGATCGATTTTTTTCACGCAGGAGCTAGCGTTGCACCCCTATCCGACTTAGAATCCTTCTTTCGAAGGCTCTAACAATAAGCTCTGCCATTTTGCTTATCGTCAAACTTTCCGCCCCATAAGCAGGAGTGGCAAAGTAATAGTTTTGTACAGCATGATCTTGGTTCTTCTGACGTTTAGTCATATCTAAGTAGTGCAAGATATGACTTAGTGACACTATGCGAGGCTGACAAACTTTCCTGGTTAGCTTACCACCTCTTCTCCACGTCTCAGAGGAGCAGAGTCTTACATTCGTCACGTGCTATTTAACTCCATCAATGTAACACACTTTAGTTCATCAATTGTCGGTGTGGAGATAGCTGCACTCTATGTCTCGTCGCAAAAAGAAATGCTTGTTCTACTAAGCTACTTGTCCGATGTCCGATGCTCGGGATCTGCGGACTCGAGTGATTACCAATTTCTTCGCTTCAACAATCGATCTCCTTCAGATGACGACTGCTTGTAATCCATTCTAGTGATGTTCAACAGTGGTTAGGAACCTTAAAGAGTGTAACTTCGTAGTCAAGGCGAAAGATTAAAAATCCAATCGATTTGATTGTTCTCACAATTGTGTTGATTTTGTCTCTTAATCCGAAACCACATCATTTCTCCTTCTTGCGAATCAATTCCACAACAATGTAGAAAAAGCAGAAGACGACAATGTAAATAAAAGGCATAAACACAAAAATCTAGGCCTTGATTGTATACGATTTGCCATTCACTTCCATTCCAAATTTGGTCAGGGAATGAGGCTAATCTGGTCATAAGATGATTCGCTCGCTCGTCGGCGTTTCCAATAAATAACCGTGCGCCTGTCGCACGTCGAATGGCAATCCGATTGCCCAACGTCTGCAAGATTCACGAACGTGTACCCAATCTGCAATTACTCTCTGACCACCATTCACTATTCATGCGATGGAGTTGGAGCCAGAGGAGAGAACAACACACCGACCACTTCGTCCATCGAAATAACGACAATCTCATGAGATTCGAGTTTTTTTTTTTTTTTATAAAAAAATATTAAGTTTAATTTCTATTCAAAACGTTAACAATACATTTGCGTCGCGTCTCCCACTCGGCGCTTAGTTCCTTCCGATCTGATCGACTTGCGCTTGCAGGTTGTTAATGACCTCCGAGGGGACCTGATCGCCAAGGATCTCGAAGAGGTTGATCTTCTGGTTTCCGGGGATCTGCTCGTATGCGCCCAGTTCGATTCCCTCCTGCACCTGTTGGATCTGTGCGTCCTTTGGGATCAGATAGGTCTGCTGCGCCTGACGGATCGCCTCGTTTGTGTACGCCGCTCCTTCGCGTTGGGGATAGCACACGGCCACTGCGATAACGGCCAGGAAACAGATCACGGATTTCATCTTGGGCAAAAATTTAGCTTAACAACAACGGACTTTAGACACTACTTTGCACAGGCGCACGAACTTTTCACAGAGCGTTCACGTATCGATTTACCAGTTTGACTTGCGGTGCTCAACTGCTCACTTGCCGGTTGGGAATTAGCTTTTAACTGTCTCCCACTACAACTTTCGTGTAGAAAGTGTGCGATCATTTCCCCGATTCCGAGGCACAAACTCCGGCCCCTCTGGAGAAGGGGCAAACCGTCATAATTAATTGACTTTCTTCGGCGAACTGCGCCAGTACCCAGTGCTCTTCAGTCACTTGGCCGCTTTCCCCCTGGGGTTGGCATGTACGCTGTACATACGTATATTTGCAGCGCAAACGTCTTGAATTGCAAGCGAGCGAGTAGGGTTCTGGAGAGGGGGCTGCCACTGCTACCCATTGAGTATGTATGACATCAGTGTAGATTGGGTGAACTTTCAATTGTATCTGCAAGAAGATTTTCCTCTTCTTTTCGTGCTTCTTCTCTGCTTCTCCTCTCGACGGGTCGCGACTGTGCCGCTGGAGGGTAATAGCCCACCGCCGATATGTATGCACACGTACAGTCGCACGGTTATGCAATCCATATTCATGCGACGACGCGACGGTGGTCAAAAGATGGAATCTGTAGTGACGATGACTGACGACGACTGACGGTAGTTAAATGGGTAAGGCTGAAAATGGTGTTGCGCAAGCGCTGTAATTGCACCGTGAGGTAACTGTTAATGAAATGTTTTTTCAACGAAACCACTTCGGAAATATTATTTCGGGTGCTCTTGGTCTGGATGTTGACAATGGAAACGGCACGACGCAGTGTCGGCAATGTGTCGCAAAATGTGGGCTACGAAAAATGATCAACAAGTTGTTGTGGGATCGAAGAGCATTTTTGTTATGCAAAGGAGAACGCGCCACGGCCGATGATGCATTCGATGAAGTTATTGCCGTGAATTGAGCCTACGGCTGGATTCGATCAGGTTTGACTTGTCTCGGCTGTCGTGCTTCGCTGGCAGCGGATGGGACTTATGGTGGCTGTTCCTCAAACTGGGGTCGATTAACCGGGATTAGCTTCGGTTTTTGGTTTGGTTTTGCAATTGCAAGCCGCAATCTCATGAAAGTGATCTGTAAAAACAGAGGAGAGATTGAAGGTTGTGAGGTCGTTGAGCAGTGCTTTCTTGGGAAATTACGATCTCATTCGAATGCTTTGTGCGTTTCACATTTCAGCGAGATTGAATTACATCAGGAAACAATCATAACAACAGTGGGTTATGCGGGCTTTACTTTGTCTCGTCTTACTTCTGAAGCAGTAACACAGAAACGAAAGCTCGATACCCAGCTTGAACGGATCGGAAAGAGTTTTGCTTCTGGGCTAATCCTGCTGCCAAAAGGTAGTTTACGATATTTCATAAGATATCAATTTAATTTGTGGCAATTATTACGTACATTGAATTTGATAAGGAAAAATATGGTATCCCTTTGAATAGCTTTTCAAACTCCACATAATTTCTATCAATTTTTTTAAACATTATAATGGTTATAGAAGACTGTCCGTATAATACAGACATATGCGACATAGCTGACTGATTTGTAGAAGTCCTAATAAATCGGGTGGAATTCTATAATCGTCATCCTCATCATTTAGTGACCCGCATGATCAACTAAAGGATTCGCGGGGGCAAAGCACGCAGAGATCTACAAGCCACGCGACTCTCCACCGTCGGCTCTAACTCATCAGGAGTTATGTCTAAGCGGATCGTCTTGGGTCTGCCTGATGGAGTCGCATTCAAGGCAAATCTTGGAAGTCGTGATGAAGGGGAGATTCGAACCACGTGACCAAGCCATGGAAGCATAGCCCCTGGCGTTCGAGGAAGCAGCTACTCAACGTTGAGCTCCTCGGGCACTGCCGTGTTCCTCACCCTATCACGGCTTCGATTACTTTGTTATAAAGGGTTTTCCAATAGGGACTTGACAACGTACTCTTTCACTAATCAACTAATCATCAAACTGTCACTGTCAATTTATTCAGTAAACTCAACATTTGCATCATGGTAGAGTACACGAACGAGCAACGTCTACAAATTATATAAATTTTCTACCGAAATTCGAAGTCGGTGATCGCAACTTTAAGAGCGTTTCTTTAACACAAACATATTCAGTGACGAAGCTCATTTTTGGCTCAATGAGTTCGTCAATAAGCAAAATATGCGTTATTGGTCGGGTGAAAATCCACATGTGCTTCATGAATCACCACTTCATCCACAAAAAATAACTGTTTGGTGTGGTTTGCATGCCGGCGGCGTTATTGGGTCATATTTTTTGTCGACGATAACGATCGTCATGTTATTGTGAATGGTCAGTTATCGCGCCATGATTACCGATTATTTTTGGCCCGAATTGGAAGATATGGATTTGGACGACACGTGGTTTCAACAGGATGGTGCCACAAGGCATACAGCACACGTTAATATAACATATAATATGGGTGGCGCTACAGCCCGTAGAGGGCCAGGGCCTAGCTTTTCAGCAAACACTCGTGTTGTGCGTGCTATTGTTCTATCACGCGTGGAAGGGACCTACAGTTTTATGCCGACTCTGAACGACCAAGTTTGAGAAGCTTTTTCTAGACAGTTATACTCTTTAAGCATTGTCAGTGACTCGAAAGAGGTGGGGCCGTGAAAAGTATTTCTTGTCGTACCCGGAATCGAACCTAGACAGGTAGGTCCAAGTGCGTAGGAGTCGACGCACATACCCACTACGCCATGGGCCACCACCGTTACAATCGAATTATTCAAGAGTAAGTATGGTGAGCGTGTTATCTCAAGAAAGGGTCCGCTTGACTATTTTCTGTGGGGCTACGTTAAGTCATTGGTTTATGCCAAAAAGCCGACGACGTTGGAAGAGCTCAGAGCCAACATTGAACTGGCACTAGCGGCCGTTTCGGCCGAAATGTGTGGTCGAGTCTTTGAAAATTAGGTCCAACGATCGACCGCTGCAATATGAACGAAGACGAGTTCCATTCATAAATGTTTTGATTGTACTTCAAGCCAATAATAAAGTTTTAAAATGTTTGTTTTCCGTTTTTTTTTAAAAAAAGTTGTTCTTATTGGAAACCCTTTATTTCAATTGAATGAGGCCGCTTTTACGCGATCAGATTTCGTCACATCAAATATCATCAATTTTCGGAAGTAATGTCGATAGCAGACGATATTTTCTGCTTCTCTTTCCTTCCCACGCATACTTTGTTTGTTATTCACACATGCGTTGCATGAGTTTGGATACCTAACAGTGAAGTTGGTGCGAAAGTTCACTCGAAAGCTGCTACGATTTCTGCATCTTTGCGAAACGGGGGGTCTCACGCACTTTAAAAGAAAGCATTTTCGATAAAAGCTCTCAGTCTACTTGTTTTTTTTCCGACATCCTGAACAAATATCGTTATATTCCAACAAATTAAAATAAAACATCATTAAACCATACGTATGAAGTATGAACCTTTCTCTTTAATCACTCTATTTATTGATGAAAAACGCGTACATCCCTTTGTCTCGGATATTGTTTTATGATATGTAAAGAAGATTAGACAATCTACTTCTGATAGGTTCATCGTCTAGGGCTAGGTTAGGTTAGCTAGTTGGGCTGCCAGCGAAATCGCCAGCACACTTAGACCATGTTGGTCCATTGTGATACCCATAGTCAGGCTACTACCACCGATCGACAACTCCAGTGATAATGCCGTTAATTTGATCCCAACGGCAAATGATGACTGGACCAGATTTGAAAACCCGATAAAAGCGTTTTAACTTTGCTTTCACTGGGATTCGAACCGGGGACCCATTTTAACCAGAGGCAGGCACTCAACCAACGGCGCCATCCAGCTGTTTATCGTCTAGGGCTGACTATGTTTTAACTTTAGCAGCCGCTTCGTTTCAACTGGTAGTCAAGCGTTTTATGAGTACACAAGCGTCGACACTCTAGGCTCTGTCTACTAATTCCCACTCTCACCCCAAGCGGAGAATACCGGTTGCCTTGATTATGAGATAGGAGGATAAAAGGATAATCTTGGCGGCAGCCGACGAGTGAGGAAGAGGAGATGTGTGTCCACTAGGGCACGTCTCCTTTCGATATAGGCAGCAGCAGAAGAATTCCCCGGATGGAGTCAACGGTAGCGTTTACAATTCTAGTCAGGTCGAATTTAAACTTGTTGAACCCCCTTTTAGAGCTACTGACATATTCGGGGTACAGGTCTATACATATAGGTAATCCGACCAAGGGGATCAACAAAGAGCCTGGCACCTCAGGTTGGAGGTTGAGCGTCATAGTAATTGCCTGACCGCTTATTAAAACCACTAAGTTTCTGCCCAGCTCCCCAGAATCGTCGCCTAGCTTCACTGAACCAAAGATTCTTCACAGAGACTGCGGACTTAGCGAATGCAGACATATCGGATCTGTTAGGATTCGTAAAGAGGATGGGCTGAGTATAAGCTGAGTATAAGCCATCACGCCACAAGATAGAATGTGTACCCCACAAATGAAGGGATTCCCAATGGGCCCTAAGGCCTCCGAATGGAAGTGGTGTGCAACCATGAAACTCCCTTTTCTAAACCTAACCTAAACTACGGAGCAGCAACGAGACTGACTGAGGCCCAGTTAAACCCCAGACTATAGCAGACTAACAACCGCTTCGTTCAGTATCGAGTTTCAGTTGCTCTTCCGGCTCATTTTCTCGACAGCTGCCGCCATATTTTCATATTTTTCTTCTCTTTTGTCATTTTTCGTGTAAAAGTCATCATGCTCTCCACCGTCCACACCTCATCAATTTTCTACCGAAATCCGAATGAATTGCGAAGAATGAAAATGTTGAACATACGAAGTATATAAGAATGAAATGTTGTCCAATTTGACTAGACTGGACAGGAGTTAAAGCTCAGTGTGACATGTAAAACCTCTGAAAGTGATAGTCTTCCTCAACTCGTGCATCTGCCTTTCTGCGTTTCTATCATTTTTGAAACTGCCTCATTTTCCAAGCTGCAACATCTCTCCCTCTGCTCTCATCTCCGTCTCTTTGTCTCCACATCTATGTGTCTGCATGCCTTTCATTCTTCAGACATTAGCCGCATTGACTGAAAGATTTCGCTTAAGATTGCCTATCATTAATCCGAGACGAAAGGCATTCCGCACCGAAAGGATTTAAGCTCTAATTTCCATTTAGTAAATCAGTCACATACTCGCTTCACTCAGCCGAAGGAGGAAAGCCATTAAGTTGGGAATGTCTCCGAGCAGGATATGAGCTCCTTTAAATCCATTTATCGTCCTTGATCTCATTTCGTTGTCTGAATCGACATGGGACATTCTTTATGCATTTCTGCAACACCAACCTACGCTCCCCTAAGCCACACACACACCCACACACAAGTTTCCTGTGATTAACTTGAGCCCCAGGCGGCATTAAATGAAAACCGAAAACAAATGCAAATGCAAACAACTAGACAAATAACTAGATTTGAAATTACATAACTCTGCTTGGTCCCCCATGTGGCCCAGCTGAGCAGAAAACGAGCGGGAAATCCTTTTGTTTCTGTTTATCTATTGAAGGCGAGGACGACAACAACGACAACAACATAACTCAGCCTGACTTATGATGCACAACGTAGGCGACCGTCGTCATCGTCGTCGTTCCATAAACGTCGCAACCAACTATCTCCGCCAACAACCAAGTGGAGACGATGATACCGACCTGCAAAGGAAGTCAACCCAGAATTCGCAGCATTACCAAGAAGGACGAAGTAGAAGAAGGAGGGAAAAAAAAAGGCGAAGTCCCCATGATTATTTGCAAAAGAAAACGACTGACAATTCCAAGGGTTTACTCCGTGCATTTACGAGATCCTGGCACTCCTCCTTGTCGTCACACAGCGAACAACTGCGACAAAAGTGGACGAGACGAGACACAAGACTCCTGGATGAATTTGCCTGGCGAAATCCAACAGAGAATGAAAGTAGTGCTATCATGGTTCATGCTGGTTATTGTTATCCCGTACAGATGGAAACTAACAATTCGGATCGCTGCAGCAATTTTTATGGATACCCATTGTTGAGCACAACAGTCTCAGCTCAGCGGCCCCTTTCCTCCTCTGTGGGACTGTGTGTGTTTGTGTGTGGGATAAAGTCCTTTTTAGATCGTCGTCTCAGTGCTGGTGAAGTTCTGCGCCCAAAACGAATCATCGGAGAGTATCAGACTTTTATGAAAGCCAGAGAGCTGCGGCATCAACTGGGATTGCGAGGACAATTTATTGTGTATCTGTGCACTTTGGAGGGTGCTGCGCGCAGAAGGATGAAGGAAGGAAATATCTTTAAGGATAATTGCTCGGCAATTGTTTGCTGAGCAATTAGAGCGAGCGACTTGTACATAAGAAGAACAAATTAACGGTTTGGAAAGAAACGCGTTTGGCGTTTGCGTTCGGGTGTGTTGCGAGAAAATAATTATTTACCGATTGCATTGCATGGGGCTTGGAGCATTCGGGGTAATGGCAGTCATTAGGGGAATCCAGTTTGTCATTGGACCACATAAATTGTTGCCAATTTGAGACATCAAAAGTGGCTGTTTTGGTCGAGATTTACGATGGCTGATGGCGCTGGCGTTTGATAAGTGAAGATAAGGGAAAGGCTAAGGGATTTGTGAAAGCTAGTCTCTTTTGTCCGCCAGGAATGGTGGAGAAACTAGGGGGTGAATTGATGAAGAAGAGACGTACGTACATCACTTGAACTAGGTAGGAAGGGATATGGGTGCCCTTTCTGCCGTGTCTCACTTAGACCCACATGTTGGGTTGAAAGGTGATGTTATACTACCGTGAGACCTTCTTTTCCTCCTAAAACTATCCCGATTAATTTATATACCTTAGCAGGTTTTGCATTTCTACACCACTCTTTCTACTCCAGCTCTGCGAAGAAGTGTTTCCCAGGAACTGTCTTCTCATCTTTGCTAGGGTTGGTCAATCGCAGACCAGATGTGGGATAGATTATTTCTCCCTCATCTCTGCAGCTTCTGCAAAAGTCATTCAAACGTATTGCATGTGAACCTATGGCACAGTGCCGGTATGGTATGGTATTAGCATGTGTACATTCATCCTCAAAGCTGATCGGTAATGTTAATCTCTTTTTACTCAGCGTTGGCCACAGGGCCCTTGCTGTTGCTCCAATTTCCAGACATGTCCACCGAATTCTGACTTTGTTCAGGGCTTCGTCTTCCGGTTCTTTCTTTACGGCGTGAATGCATAATGCATTGCCCGAGATTCTCGCAGATCCATCCTTTGCGAGGCCTTTTCCGCCTTTTCGTTTCTTTGGATGGCAGTGTGACCTGGTACTCAGCATAGGGTCACCGTGTTCGCGAAGGATATCTGGCTGACACTCTGTCTGCATAACCTGGCCAGTTCCGATGTCAAAATATGATGCTATAGCCTGTATTGCCGGTTGGCTATCAGCAAAAAATGGTGATCGAAATTTTCCAGATATAGGGATGACCACATTGTCCGCATAATCGGCTATTGTGAGCCGTCGTTTTCCAATGCCTTTAAGATTTCATCATCCACTAGGGTCCATAGGAGATGCGTGAGGACTTTTGGGGTTTCCCTCTGTTCACATACCTGTCTCAGCATAGATCACCTAGGGATGACTTGATCAATCGTGATCACAACATCAGTCCGATCCATTTGCTGAGCTCTGTATCGACTGCTGCTTTTTGGAGGTTTGTCTATCATTTGTTACATTGTTGAACGGAGCGTTCCTATGGCCATATAACGAGGAACGCGCTGAGGATGTATTACTTCTGATGCAAGGATTTTTTCGACAGTGGACACTATTTGGTGCAGTGCGGTTTACGCCGATCTTATCTCTTCGAGGAAAAGCTACTTCCTAACTGATCCCTGACGTAGATGCATAGGCAATTGCTTGAAGGAACCAACGATGCGAGGGATAGATAGACATCGACCGAAGCTAGTCAGATTTTAGGTCGATTACGTTGTGTGAGTTTCTTCTACGGCACGCTGGAAACACGCAACGATGTCGATGCTATATACGTGGCATTTTTCGAATTTAAAGAAGATAGCAGTCAAATCATTGTCATTAGGTGCATCAACCGTCAATCGTAAGTACACAAGTTGTTGCCGTCTGCCATCAGACGTAGCCCAGTTGAGACCTTTCATCCATCGCCTGTTGAACTGTTGTCCGCATCCTACCGCAGACCGAAGTGCATCATTCACTGGGAGACCGAGATGTCGCTCGTTGACGACTATAACAATCACATAGCACAGCGACCACGACAGATCGCCTGCTTTTTCGATCTAGGACTTAAGAGCTATCTTGAGAAGTTTGATGAATATCCTGTTAAGGTGGTTCTGTTCGTTATTTTATATCAGCTTGATGTCAGATTTGGATACTCGACGAGTAGGTGTTCCATGGTTTCCTTTTGATTGTCGACATTATCTAAAGTTTTCTGAAGAGCTCTGGTTGCATGAGAAGTACGCCACAGTATCTTCAGGCTTGTTCAGATTTAGGGCCTGATCTGTTCTCCTGGGATCGACCGTCATGAATTTTTTGGCATGTGTAAGCCCCTCCTGAGTGTTGGATGCGGTAATTATTTGATCACTTGTTTAAGTGTTGCTTGTACATATGTCCAATCCATGAAGAGGGACATGCCCAATAAAAAGAGTTCTTGTCCTCTTGTTTTTGCTTGGACGTCTGCGCTTTTCATTGCGCTCGTGGTTCTCATGGCATCCATCTGAGTGTTAACCTGTTTTTCTATGGCAGCGTGTTGAGTGTTTACATCCGCAGACAGCCCTGGAGTTGAATGTGAAGCTGTTTAAGGTTTCACTACTGCATGGCTATCTGAGAATATGGATATTTTTGAATTGAGCAGCTTTCTATTGTTGATGCAATGTTCTGCGAAGAGTTCTGCTTGGAAGATTGTGGATACTCTGGGGAGGACCATGCGCAATCATCTGGGTCCCACAATGCCTGCTCCTGCTCCACTTTCTGACTTGGACCCGTCTGTTTACTGCCTTTGGGAGTGGTCATGCATCTAAGGAGGGCTGTTGAGCCCTTTCTTTTATCTGGGTCATGAGATCACTGTCCTGGGTTAGTTCACGAACGTGATATACCTTCCTTAAAGCTATAGGTTCCTTGTAGGGCTACAGCTTGTCTTGCAGCTTCAGCCTGGACAGCAATTTGTAGCTGAAGTAGGCTTAAAAGAATTTTCATTCCTGCCGTTGGAGTGGTTCTCACTGCTCCCGCACGCGCGTTCGCCCTTGTAGTTTATTTAATTTGTTGATGATCTGCCTTTGTTCGCATTTTCTCCACAAAACTGCAACACCAACAGCATATATTTTCTTTTGTGCTGATTTGCCTTGAGACTAACTCGGTTCGCCTGTTCTTCAGCCACCAGGGCACATGAGGATAGGAGACGATTTTGGTGTGATTTTGGTCACTTGTGTAAGCCAACAGACTCATTTCTATCACAGTTGCCCGCCACATTATCTTTTTCAGTACCAGTACCCGATGGAAGAAATCAAGGTGCAAGACAGCGCATCTCCTTTCCGAAATTGGGAACAGGTTTCCTTGAGCTGAACAGTACAATATGTTAACAGTTGACACGATCAATTATCCCTGGATCCTGAATTCGGCTATGCCTTTGAATAGTTCCTTGCTGTTATATTGTGCGAGTTTGAAATTAACAATGAGTTGGTGCAATTCGCTTTGAAACTTGATAACCTTTTCCAAAGGGTCACTTTTTGGGGGTATAGTTAGCTTGTCGGGCACGTACCGAACTGAATCCTACATGTGACATTAAGCAGGGATACGATTCTATAGGTTTACCAGAAGATACGATAGCCGTTTTTGTGGATGGGGAACATGGAGTTGATACGCTAGCCGTCCGGCATGTTTTCGCCTGCTTCTTCAAGGTCACTTACAGAACATCGCCCCAATCTTTGTAGAGCTTTGACGACTTCTTGTTTTTCAGCAGTTTGGCAGCTGTGCTTATTTCCGGGTTTCTATACGGGAGCACTAATTCATCGGCTGGAATTGGGATGACCTGATTATCCTCGCTGAGAATATAGTGTTTAAATATACATCCACTTATCCCGGCAGGTCGGTAACAAGACGAGCATGGTTCCTCTCCTAACGCCATGATGTCATGCCACATTGAGCTCCCATTTCTTTTTCAAAAGTCCACAGGCACCGCGTATTGGCGTGTCTGTTCATCTGGATAAATACTTGACTTGCTCGCCGACACTTCGAAAGCATTGATAAAGAATTTTTGGTCGGTCGTGGTTTGGCTTTGTTTGCACTTAATTCAAAGAAAGCATTCGACTGCTGCAACTGGCGCTTCAACGTGCCCCATCAACCGAACGCTGTAAAAATGTATCTTTCGCACTCAGTTTGCACACTCGCATCTCGACGAATTGCGGCCACTTCGGACAACCCCTTAACCGAGCTCTCATTTCGATTCTGCCATTTGAATCCTTTTCAATTTCCAAAAGTGGTTTTTCCGTTTCAACATTTCCAGCAGGGAGGCAAGAAAGAAAAAAGCAGCCACCAGTGAACTGAAACCATTGTGGCGTGTTTCCTTTCGAGAATTCCTTCAAGAATACAGCAAGTTTGCCATGTAATCAGGATAATTGCACTCGAATGTAAATATAAATTGCAAAGATACAACACCAACCTGCAGCCTGTGGGGGTAGGGGTGTGGGTGTGGGCACATTTATAAGTAAATGGAGCAGATGAGATGAGTGCGGGGCGGTATCCATTTCTTTTGGCTAATTACCCCAAGTTGCACCTCTCCGCTAGAGTGCACTGCTAAAGGATATCTTTAAGCACACCTTTCCCGTTGAAAAAGTGTCCCTGCAACGACAGCTCTTATCCGAGCGCGGCGAAACAATGGAATTTAAATACGAAACGAAGCCAGTGGAACGGGAAAGGAGTGTACAAAATAAGAAAGAAAACGATTTGAATAAAATAAACATTCAACTGCAATGTTGCGGAATTGAAATTCCCCAAAGGACACATAAGGACGTACGGCTGTACGCTTTCCGTCTATTGTGAGTATTTTTGCTTTTCCACCAAGTTTCCTCTCTGGACGTCTCATGGATGTGTGTCTGAGCTTAAATAGATTTAAAGGATGAATGAAAAAAAGAAAACCGAAATAAATACATGAAAGCGGGAACGGATGAAAGGAGCCCGAGTCCTTTGTCGCACAAATGACTTTTCGCACCATTTCTATTTCAATTCGACCTTTTTTTATGCCTTATTTAACAAAGGGTTGTTCCCAAAGCTATAGATGACTTGCTCTCTGTCGGGTGGCCGTGACGTGGATGGTGGAGGCAGCACCAGCGGGGGGGGAATGTGCTGGAATGAATTGAATAATCCTGCGTCGCGAAGTTGCGCGGGTCACGGTTGATAATTTGCGTACTTAACGGACGGATTGGATGGGTTCACTTGATTTTTCTTGTTTGTGTTCTATTGAATTGTTTTTTTTTTTGTTTTGTTTTTGCTTTTTTTTTAATCCTGTTTTAAGGACTCGTTTCATGTTTAATAACTTCATTTTCTTTTCTTGTTCTCTTTGTAGGTAAGTCGGAATTCTGAAGCATTGATGCGGAACGGAGTCGGGTACGGGTAAGGTTGTCTTGGCAGAATTTCAATTACGTACAGTGAGAGTTTATTTTGGTTTGACTTTACAAATTAGGTAGGAGGCAACAACCATCGGAGGGGAGTCTGCAACGATTTTTTTTTGTTTCAACTTAGACAATGTCATTAGTATGGTTTCTTTGTCAATGTCTGCCGAGTGGTCTTCGCAAAAATGGTGAATGTTGCAAAACCCTTAATAATTCTTGAAAGATGTTGACTTCGTTGCCTTAAAAAAATCATATTTTTGAAACAAAAGCTTAGGAATCGAACTGACGGCCCTCCGCCTATTCAATGGATCAACATGCAATAGGATGGGCGATGTGATTTTAAATTAGTAAATAATGTTGACCGTCATGACGTAATGGGTAGTTGCTCCGTAGAATCTCCGACATGACAAATTTCACAATTCATGGCTCCAACACTACGTGTCAGTGCAGTGCTCAAGGAGAACGTTTGTCTAAGATGTTTGCCGATGGTAGTTGGCATAAGGTTGAAGGGGACCCCCGAATTGCCGAATCATGAGGGAAGAATAGTATGCACAACATGATTGAACGCTGTAGCAGGCAGACCCTAGTCCACCTTAGACTCATACCTATTTTTTAATAAAGGCTGATTTCTTAAGCGTTTGGTTTTTCTATTCTAAAAACAAACACAGGCAAATTACGGAAGTATATGCAATTTGTAAATCATTATCATTTCACGATAGCGAACACCATTCACAGTAACTGCCTGACCGGCCTCATTTTGGAAAAAATACGGCCCGATGATGCCGCCAGCCCATAAACCTCACCAAGCAGTCACTCTTTGTGGGTGCATTGGTTTTTCGACAATCACTCTTGGATTATCATTCGCCCAAATTCGGCAATTCTGCTTATTGACGAATCCCCTGAGGTGAAAATGTGCCTCATCACTGAAGATGATTTTCTTCGAAAATTGATCATCCGCTGTTGCCATTTCTTGCCACCATTCTGACCATTGACGACGCTTGAAATGTGCAAGAGGCTTTAGCTCTTGAGTCAATTGCACCTTGTAAGCGTGTACATGCAAGTCTTTATGCATAATGTTCATCAACGACGAGCGTGAGAGGTGCAATTGTTGGGCACGACGACGAGTTGAGGTTGACGGCTCTTCAGCCACACTATCGCGAAACAGCAGCAATATTTTCTGCAGTAAGAGCTGTACGAGCATGCACTGGTGTTTTCACATCTCCTACAGACGCGGTTTGTTAAAATTTTTGCACGATTTTTCCGACTGTACGCACATTTGGACGATTAAATTGACCGAAAAAATCACGAAGTGCACGATATGCATTTTGATTTGAACGCCCATTTTCATAATAAGCCTGAATAACTTTAACGCGTTGCTCGAATGTGTATCTTTCCATGGTTCAAATTGAGTTAGTCTGAAATTGAGAAATGTCAAATGAAAAAAGTTGACGTTTGGGTGTGGTTCACATTCAACACCCTTAAAATCAAACCACCCTTTATTTGAGTTGATAAATCGATGCGTGCCATTTTGTTCTTAAGGATTCTTTCATGTTAAAGTTGACCATGATTGTGTGTTTAAGTTATGCCTACGGAGAGTCCCATTTTGTGCCACGTTTTCAAACTTATTGTGTAGTATCTCGCTAATAAGACTTGTAATGCTGTATTCCAAGGCTGCAATTGACGCTGTCTTATCGTGGTGATAAAATGATGTAAGTGATTTGACGTATTCTCCAGGAGTCAAACCAAACAGGCGGGCAAGTCACCGGTTCGAAACGCGAAATAAATTGCTTACAAAACTTAGTTCTCAATTCTATCCCTGGATTCGCGAGCTGTGGAATATGTAGTGGATGTTTAAACTGCTACGAATGGTGACGGATTCATGAAGCGGATGTAAATCATCGCATTGCAATGCTAAGTCACTTCAGCGTTTCCCGGTGGTCTTAAGACTGATCTTTATTAGCATTCATAAATCCTATTTCATCTCACTTACGTCACTTGTCAGCATTTGGAGTTCAATAGCCAATTATGAACGGTTGTTCACATTAATCTTCACTTCCATCAACAGTGTATAGTAAGAGATTTTATTGTATATTAAGGCCCAACTAGGCCTACCTACGACTTCTGTACACCTGTGGTTAGGTGCTCCTGTGTGTATCAACTGCCATTAGGTTGAGGCGCTACTAAAAATTCCCCTTCGCACATGTTTAAATCACGACGCTTAAATCAGATTTCACATAGTTCCACCAATCTCCGACTTAATATCCTCCCTCCCACCAGTAAACAAAAAAAAAAAAAAAAAACAGAAAATTCAAACCTCTCTCATCAACACAGCTAACAACCGGACCGAATATTAATTTCAAAAATTCAAGAGAGTTCCACGAACTAATTCTATATGCAAATGAATATGTCTGAGCTTGGGAAATCCATATGTTTTGAAACGAATTTCAAAATGAAATCCATCTCTCTGCTGTGTCACACGTAGAAGCCGCCCACTACACCTAGGAAGCCACCCTTTCCACTCCGCATCGTCAAGGATCATTGATAGATGATGTCAACCGAAGTTCGCATTTTAACCCGCCCCTCCCGCCACCCTTTATTTGTCATCAACCAATATCATTTATAATTTTTTTTTTCTTCATTTTTTGCATTATTGGATGTATTTCCGTTCGTTGCTCCCGTATATAAGAAAATTTGTTTTCCACCGATGTCCTTTTCAGGACGCGTACACACACACACATGTGCATGACTGTGTACACATTAATATGTGTCGACTCTTAGTGCTCCGTGCACATCCTTATTCAATGCATCCAGGACTCCTTGCTTTCCTTGGCAAAGACACTCACTTATTCACCTGCGTCAAGAGAACAGTCATCTCGAACTTCCTTAGTGTGCTGCTATCTTCTGCACGCCACACGAAGCGCAAGGATGTCAGAACATCCTGCAGAATCATATATGGCACATATATTTTTCTCTTCACCCTTAGAGGAGGTAGTGGGGGGATGGAAGCAGGAGAGCCGCCTGGAAACTGTCCCCGATTCTTGCACTGCAGCAAAAAAAAAAATGGAAAAAGAAAGCGAAGGAATCATTTAAATACCCCTTGGGGAATTATGCATATTTTGCAAATATACTTACTCATGGGAATCAATTTTCGTCTTCTCTTCCACTTCCACCCCCTCACACGTCAATTGAGCCAACGAGAGCGGCTGGTGGTGGATGGAGGGTGGTCGGAGTGACGGAGTAAGTGAATAAGAATTGCGCCCGACGAAAAGTGATAAGTCAAATAAAAATGAAAATTTATTATTTGCTTTCGATTAGGGCTTCGCACAGAAGACTCGCACGAGTGTGGAAGAACGGAAGGGTGATACAGAATCCACTTAAGGGCACAATCGACCCCGGGGGGGCGACTACATCGGATGTGAGCACAAGGTGAATGGACACATTGAGCCGGGCGAGATAGACACCTTCTTCTGTGGGCGAAATGTCGTCTTGTGTGGAAAATTGATTACGGATTATTTTTTGTGTGTCCTTACTGCGCCTTTTGTTGGTTCCCTGTTGGGGCATGGTGTCTCCGGTCTGCAGAGCGGACGAGACGATGATGGAACAAGAAACCTAATGGATGTCAAGTGTAAATAAATATAGTATATATAAATGCGGAAATTCAGTAAGAGGACATGTGGTGCACTTGACTAGGTCATGTTTTGCTTTAGACGAGGTCGGGTTAAGGGCCACTCCGCAGGAGCATTCCACGTGTGATAGGCTGTGTGCAAGCTAAATGAATGCTTCAGCATGAAGAGGCGGTTGATGTCTGCTTCGAATTACACATGCTTGTCTGAGGTCGAGTTGAACGAGTCAAATATTTGAGTGGCCTTTCAAATTTGAACTGATTTTTGAGAGGTGATCGGGTTTTTCGTACTTCGCTTTGATGGGAGTGAGTTGCGGTGGCATCGGGAAGTGGCTGCGGTTATCTGAAGGATGATGACTTTGCCCTCAATTTTGAGGGTATCCTTGCTAGCATCAGTTTATATTGAATGCACGATGTCAAGGTGGTTTGCGAATATCAGAACATCGACCTTTTGGAAGTGTGTCCTCAGAGGGGCTGACTTATTGTTCAACCATTGGTGATTAAGTGTGAATAGCAGACTCAGTGGGACACCTGCGATTTGTATCTAGGTTCAATCACTGACACGAACAACTTTCATAGCTCGTGGCTGCACCTCTCATCTGAAAGAGTACGCCGATCATGAAAAAATCTCCTCTATCTTCTCCATTCAGAGTCCGCACAAGACTGTAGGTTCCCTTTACCGATGGGGGAGTAATGACAAGCACAACACAAGTGATTGCTGAAAAAGCTAGCCCACGTCCACGGCGGAAAATCGTATTCCAGTGTACCCACACAACTCAACTTCACAACTAACCTTAAAGTGATCAACTCTCGTACTCATTGTGTCATCACTTTGGCTTGTGAAAGCTTAAATGACAGAACAAAGTGAAATCACACTCAGCTCGTTCGATGCATAAGGAAAACAAGCCGCCATCTTTTGGGGACGGTTTTTTCCCCACTAAACAGTTGTCTTTCTTAGGCTTGCATCACAAATCAATTTTGTATTTATAACAAGAGGAACATGAACAACACGAATTGAATTGAAAAGTAGATGAAATATGTTGCAATGTGCCGTGAAAATTAGAGACTTTTAAGTATTTTGTTCTTAAGTGTGTTAAAAATGTTCATTTGTTTCCACCTTTAAATGTATGTTGACATAAAAATTCTGCTTAATGGACCAGCATACCATGTTTGCATTATTCAATGTGAACAAATGGTTTAACACTATGATGCGTACTGCACGTAGCCACAAATTATTATAAAATGTTTAAAGCAGAGTACAAAGACAGGTTTTCATCTGCATGATTGGTGCATCTTATGTACTCGACATCCTTTTGGTAGCTACTAAAGCTTCTAGTGTCTCCTGTTGTCCTACAGAAACTGGAACTCCTACCAGGAGAACATTGGTTATACCACCTCACACTACAGTATGAAGATCTGGATGTAGTCTGTGTGTCTGAGTGCTCCAGATAAGACCGTCTTTCAATTCGAGTCTCCTGAGACTAAGTCATCGTGAGACTAAGTCATCGTGGGCGCTTGGAAAGCAGCGTACACGGCCGTCAACGGTGGAATACAAAGCAGAGGAGGTTTTTAAGTTAACTCTTGGAAAGAAGGCAATTTCTGACCCCAACTTACATCTGAAAATGATATCAAAATCATCATCGGTTAAAGTTGCTATCGAATTATTATCCAAGAAAAAGGCCATCCGACTCATTCCATTTGGCCATGCTCCAGCCAAAGCCGCCAATATTTCAATCAAACTAACCTCAAAGTCGTTAAAATTCCCGAGGTGTCGTAAGCACATGCTAGACCTAACCACCATTTTACCGAATATCCCTCACATTAAACATCAAAATGATTGCACTCACATCACATCAATGCAGCAGCTTAACGTCGACCCCGATCCCAACATCGCTGCGGTTCTACACACCTCACACTGGTCTCCGCAAATAATCTGCACGTAAGTTAACTTAACAAAACGATTGCAAACTGATATCCAGTTTACATCTCAGGAGGAGCGCCGGAAAAAGGGTTCACTTTCAAAAGGATAATACAGTTATGCGCCTTTCACCCCACTCACCACACACCCACCCACCCAGCCACCCACACATGAACCGAAATATTAAGTCATTCTTGCGGTTTACGATATTGGCTTATAGGAGCACTAACCCCTTCCTCGGGGGATAAAGCCATTCCTTCGGCTACCCAATCCTCAATCCGTATTTGATATTCCATTTTGGGCTCTCCCACCGGGGGACGTAACCGACCGACATCTCTGTGTGTGGGTGTTCGAATTTCGGCCACTGCCGATGGTCCCCCTCCACAGATGCACACCATGAATACCTGATGTTGCCAACGACCACCGACTCGGGTCTTCATATTTTGATCGTTACGAAGGGGCGAAGGTATTATTTGAAGAATGTAATTAACAATTAAGTTATTAATTATGAATGCGAAGTGGGGTGCCTTAATGAGGGATTTCGGCTCGGCCGGCTGAAGGGGGGGGGGGGGGGGGAATCGCTGGATTACACTAAAATGAGGTGAAGTAAATCCTTGTAAGTTATTAGAGACGTTAGACGTTATTGCGTTTATTTGATTGGCCTTAATTGGCCACAGGAGCTTGGTGAGCCAAATTAATGTTTGCTTGAGGAGGTGATAAGGAATGTGTCAATTGATTGATTAACCGACTTAAAGGGATTGGAATGCAATGCAATGCTTCGGGGCACCCTTAAAGGCATTGCCAACTTAACTCGCATAAAGGGGGAGGAAAATAGGATCCACAAGGCGAAGAACAAATGGGTTCACATTAACTTTCAGAGAAGGTAAATAATTGCCAAAGTCGTTAAAAGTTTATTTTCTGCAAATAACACCTTATGTCATGTTTACACGGGGAACAGTCGAAAGTTATGACTCTGCGCTCCGGAGTGTGTGCTTGTGTGTGTGTGTGTGTGTGCAGGGGGACAGTTAAATTTTATGAACAAATTTCATTCAGTCATTTAGGCACGAGGGATGTATGTTGAATTCCTGTTTATGGCCTTCGACATCGCTGCAGGAATCAAAATGCGACGTCATAAAAAAGTACACCTCGGCGTAATGCGTTGATAATTATGTATCAACAAACATACAATTTGTTTAAACAAATCCCCTAGGGGGAACGCAACAGGTATACTGCCAAGGAAGGCTTATAAGACATTTTTTATTCGATTTCAGGGGGTGTCACAGGATTTATGCGTTATTTAAACTGGCGCATTGACGTGATGACAGCGAACATTAAAGTTAGTTACGCAATGGGTGGCACTAGAATCCTGGGCCTAGCTTCTACAACAACTACTCGAGTTGGAAGTTATATTCTTCTCTCACGAGAAAAGGGGAACTGCAGTCTTTTGCTGACTTCTAGTGGCGTTTTCTGAGAATGTTTTTTTCTAAACATCAACTGCAGTGAATTATGAAAGTTTGTCGTGTCAGTGGTTTTACCCACGACGACACTGCGACTACTAAATAATTACTGTCTGTAAAAGTGGCCAACGACGAAGGGGTGTTGTTTCTTGCTAGTAGCACTCATTGAGTAACCTTGAGTCCTCACTTGTCATACTGTCACCTTAACTCACAAATTCCTGAAGGATCAGCCATCTGATGCAACAGACTACATTGGCACTAGACGCCTGAAATATTGTCTTTAACTGTGTGGACAGTTTTTTCGTCCTTACCATGATCCGTCTGAAGAATCGCCCTTGACTTTTTTCAAACAAATGCAGTCATAACTCTTGAATTGAATGACCAAATCCTTCGATATTTATCCGCCACACAGAGTCGGCAAATTGCTCTCTGAGTAAGAACTGGATTGATTTCTTCCGAAACTACGAATGTGTTTACTTTCGCCATTACAATTTAAAGGGTGGTCAGATTTTAAGGGCCGATGTTGATTTTGAATAAAATACAAATTATTTAGGAAATTACTGTCATTTCTTTTTATTATGACAATATTGGTATGGTTCAATTATGTATGGAACAAAATATCGGCCAGATGGCCGCCGCGATCTCGGCGGCGCACCTCCATCCGATGGTCCAAATTTTCGATGACGCAGAAGCATAATTGAGGCTCTTTGCCGTTAATGTGCCCAATTATCTCATCCTTTAGCTCTTGAATTGTTGCTGGCTTATCGACGTACACCTTTTCTTTCAAATTACCCCCCCCTCCAGGAAAAAAATCCAACGGTGTCAAATCACATGATCTTGGCGGCCAATAGACATCGCCACCACGTGAGATAACACGGCCATTGAATTTGTAGCGCAAAAGAGCCATTGTTTCGTTAGCTGTGTGGCAAGTGGCATCGTCCTGTTGAAACCACATATCGTCCACATTCATGTCTTCCAATTCGGGCCATAAAAAGTTCGTTATCATTTCAGGATAACGAACACCAGTCATAGTAACTGCCTGACCGGCCTCATTTTGGAAAAAATACGGCCCGTTGATGCCGCCAGCCCATAAACCGCACCAAACAGTCACTCTTTGTGGGTGCATTGGTTTTCCGAACAATCACTCTTGGATTATCATTCGCATAAATGCGGCAATTCAGCTTATTGACGAATCCTCTGAGGTGAAAATGTGCCTCATCACTGAAGATGATTTTTGACGATATGCATTTTAATTTGAACGCCCATTTTCATAATAAGCCTGAATAACTTTAACGCGTTGCTCGATTGTGTATCTTTCCATGGTTCAAATTGAGTTAGTCTGATGAAATGCAGAAAAAAGCTTGACGTTTAGGTGTGGTTCACATTCAACATCGTTCTTAAAGTTTAACCACCCTTTATAAAGCGCAAGTTCCTCTGCGGTCACAACTGCGCAATCATACATGGGCTACAAGCTGTGGCCTGGGTTTCAATCCTGACAAGACAGAATAACCCACTTTTAACCTCCCGCCACCTAAACGATTGACGACCATGCCTCTCCACTAATGCTAAGAACTTAGAAATCCACCTTGATCCTGAACTCAGCTGGAAAACCAACCTCTTTCAGTGGATAAGGAAGGCAAGTATAGCTGCCTATGCCTGCAACCAAACTTTCGGGATAAGGTGGGGTCTGCGACCAAACCTAACCAGATGGATGTATAAAGCCATCACCTATGGGTCAATAGTCTGGTAGCCAGCCCTTAACTAAAAACACAATCTCGCGAAACCAAACAAGGAACAAAGAGTACCATGCAAAGGCACCGCAGCCGCGATGAGAACAACGCCTGCAGATGCTCTAACGATCATGCTCCATCTTCTACCTATCGACGTCCATACAGCTGGGTACAGCTGGGTAGGGAGCTCAAGGCCGTATGGCCACAGTTGCATCCTAGACTCGGTGCCGCTGGAACTCATGCGGGCTTCAACAGACTATATTCCATTTTCTCCCTACAAGCTCAGACTGGGATAGCAAGCGCATCTGCTTTCCCTCTGGCGGGAGCACGTATGCACTGATGGTTCTAAGATGAATTGTGGAGTTCGTGCTGGACGTCGGTGCAGTCTTTAGACTCCCGAACGACGTCAATATCTTCCAATCGGTAATCCTTGCCATTGGACGGCACAATAAGATCCCACCTAAATATAACGACAATTCAAAAAATAGTCAATCTGGCATCAAAGCTACTGCATCGTCCGCCATAACCTCAAAATTGCTCCAGGAATGAGCTTGCTAAAGTGGTATCGGTTAACAAACTGTGCAATCTCTTGACTTACATCCTGTGCTCGTGTCCAGCGCTTGCTAAAGCAAGGCAACGGACTCTAGGCATAGCCCTAATTGCATACACTGGCAAGATTTCCGAAAAGTGCATCAAAGAATAACTAGCGTTCATGATCGTCGCATGATGGTTCTAAATTCACTGCTAAGGCCGCTTTTACACACGCAACTTTTTACTCACGATTTTCTGCAATTCCCTTTTATAATCGCAAGCCACTTTTACACGTAGAATTCAACTCAGTTGCAATTTCTGCTAAATTTGTCCTCTTCCTACCCTTTCACACAGAAGAGAAATAAAAGGGAATACGAAGGATTAATCGCAATTCTCGAGTACACGCAACTCGGGCTACCCCTTGCACATTTCACCCCCCTTGCCGACAAGATTGAAAAGTTGCAGACGAATTTAGCGTGTGTAAAAGCGCCCTAATTGGGTTCACTTGAAGCGCCACCAAGCACACATTCAACCCTTGAGCATTTTAATTTGACGTGAAGCAAGTTTAAAATCTGACGGGTTATCGAGAGTACGAGTAATGTAATGTCCCAGAGTTAGAACTAATACCAAAAGACAGAGGAATGCTTGGCAAACTGATCCGTCGCAGAACAAAGTTCTCCATCTTGATGTGATATTACAGCCCGGGTGTACCTGGACCACAACCAAGAAGCCTCTCCAAGAAGCGCGATCACTGTTTTTTCCGGGCCAGAACTAGTTATCCGTGTTTACATTGCACAGGCACCTTAGACTTATGTCGCTGTACAGTTCGTGGTTAAGTCTTCTCCTCCACATGCTACCAACGCGTTGCTCGGTTGACATTGCGACACAATGATTGCATGCAGAACGTGGCGCCACTGCGAATGATTTTTAAGTCAGAGACAGTGAACAAGGTAACAGAGAACGCTCACATTCAAGGTGGCACCGACAAGTTGGCAAAGAACAACCAACTTTGTGCGCGAATCTAGGGACTACTACGCGATTTCGAACTCCAGCCCCAGACGAACCACGGCCAGTAGTAGAAGTAGTAGAGGTAACAACTCCCCTTCGGTGAGCTGCTGAACTCAGCCAGCGGTGACAATAGTTTCTTTCGCATTTAACAATTGCTCCTGCTGTGTCTCCGTCACGCCATCACCGTTCGATAAATTGCATCACGACCTTTAGATCTATTGTGCCCCCTATTCACACCTTTGCTTTCTGTAGAGCTCCCCTCCCATGCAGCTCTTTTCGGAGTCGTATTTAGGGTTAAAGGTGGACGAGATTTGTCTACGAGTATTCTCTCTAAGCCAGTCTCCTTTAGCAGTCTGATAATGAGAGCTGGTTCTAGTGACTTCAATTCTTCCTCTGATATTAGGTGTTTGCCCAGACATCTTTGTCTTTTGTGGGTTAACGCCGCACAAAATCCCAGTATATGTTCTGGAAAACCTTCTTCTGATACTCCTAGTTTTCTTAGGTGATCCCTGAGTTTACAGTTGCCTGTTAGAAAGCCTGTTAGAATACGGAGGTTGTTCTTGCTCATTCTGATACATGCTTCAAACCTCTTGCGGTTATGTTGATCCAACAGTTCCTTGGCCTGATTCATACCATGAGCGTTGCTCCATGCATCTGCCCGGTTCCTTCTTTCTAGTTCCCTGAACTCTTTACTTAGGACGTGATCTCCTATAGCGCCGAATGGTCCGGGGCCTATAAAATGTTCCGATGCTCCTTTTCTATCCAGGTAATCGGCCATTTCATTGCCTTCTATCCCTGTATGGCCAGGTATCCAACAGAGTCTTACTCTGTTACTCATACTCAGTTTCTTAAGCTTCTGTAGACATATAGTCTAGTGCCAGGATAGCGGCACGAATGTCCGACATTATTATCTGTCTTTTCCTATCCCTTCTTTTGCACCCGAGATAGTGAATGTTATTCAGTCACAGATTTGCGCGCAAACTGCAGATACTCTGTTTATTTCCTCATAGTTTCCATGTCTGCTGAAGGAGACCATCTGAAAGACGGGTTCCGCATGGAGTCGTGGCTCGAAGTGAAATTCTGTCAAGGCGTATTGAAATCTTGTACAAAAAGCACCACACAATGAAAAGTTCACCAGTTTACGACTGAATACATTCCCCGTCCAATGTGTAACACAGACTTCAACCACACTGAGATCATACTTGACCGAAAGCTAATACCCAACCCAAAGTCTTATTGACTCAACGCATTACGAACCTCAAAGACGGAGACGAACCGAAGCTGTTGAAACCCTTAAATTGGCTTAACAACTTGTTCAATTTGCAGAAATAATTCCTTTCCGCAGGCGGCTCTCCCATCAATTCTGGGAAATAAAAAGAAAAGCGTATTAATGCGCATTTGATCCCCCCATCGCCATAACTAATTGAGAAAACTCATGGTGACGCGGAGATCCCATCGTCGTGCCGGGAATTTTTATTCAGGTCAATCAGTGAGTCAGTCACTTGATAGGGAAAATTTATGTTTTACAGATTTCCATACTCATTGAATATTCATTGAATTTTCCGCCCGAGATGAGTGACCCGAAAAATCATCATCGAATGAAATGAAAACAAGGATCAGGCTGCCGCCACCGCCGCCGCCGCCACACAACTACTTCGAGTGGGATTGGTGTGTAGGCTGGCATCGAAATCACCTCTAAGCGTCACCAATCCGATGAATCAAAGTCGCACAGCATGTCAGGATACGCAAAAAAAGGATTAAGGATACAAAAAAGTGGAACACTTAAAGTGCCATGGCATGATGTTGAGGAAATGGAACGTTTTGCAAAGCCTTCAACTACCCACTACGCCGGTTCGCGTATGATGGGTGGATGCATTGCAAATATGCCACTTACACCTTGTTTCGAACGAACAGATACCACATTTGTCCTTGAGTGAATTTGTGGGCTCGCTGGCAGCAGTGGATGCGTACATATGTGTTAACTGAAAACACCAACCGTAACCCACAAGCTCGGGCAATGATGTGCAGCATCAGAGTAAATGGGAACGCGGTTTGGCGCCACATTAATGACATGCGGCAAGTGTATTCTGTTCATGCATATCCTCATCTTGGTTTGGCTTCTGCCTATTTGATTTATCGGTAAGCAACAGCAGATTCCAAATTGGGTGGATTATAATTGCAAAAGTTTGGTCATATCGGTACCTGATACTAAACGCAATCGTGTGGTTTTGGCAGCCGGATATGTGTGCTGTGAGGTGGTGCCTGATGGAGCATCAGATTATGGGCTTGAAATGTTCCTTCCATCAATGAAATAGGCAAACTTGGAGAATGGCAACAAAAACTAGACGAAATCAATTCATTTTGACGAGTGTAAGGTGGAGACATAATATTCAGGACCGTATGAGGAAAGCTGCAGTTGCCTTAGACAGTTTCTTGGCAGACACGGCCATGTGTCCGACGAAGAATTTTTCTTTCGAATTCACCAAGAATCTCTGCTCAGCTGTTTAGCTTATTGTTCAGCTTGGTACATTGGCTGTAGACCGCGATTGTTTTATGTTGCCGATGCATTGTCCTGATCTCGTGGACAGCAAAGTGTCTCAGAGAGATAAGTAGAAACCAAGGTAGTGCGTGCACATGGGTTCACAGAGGGACTCAGACCCAAACCGACAGTGACTGAATTAACCTTGAAAGGTTGTGGAGCTAAGGTGTTGACTTAATTCTGGTACGTCTGATGATTACTTACTTACTCATCAGGCCTGCGAACCATGGACAATATGAGCCTCTCTTCCATCGATAGCGGTCCTGGGCACACTTCTTCCAGTCGTCCAATCGTCAAGGCCAAGGTGTATTGCTACGGCAATGACTTGACCATTAAACTAAAGCCCTGCTTTTACCGTGCAGCTCAACACTGCTATGTAAAGGAGCGTTTGTTGCTCTACAATATAGATTCTGTTTTGTCCCCGTTGAGTTTAAGATCCGTTCGTTTCGCCTGCTATTCAATCCCCGTGAAAACGTCCACGACGGCACGTTAGGAACGGGCGAAAATGTCGAATTCATCTGTCTAACCCCACAGTTGGACAAATTTGTAGAAGACAGTGCCTTCCGTGCGTAGAGCTGCACAACAACTTCTCGCCAGTACCAGATTGAAGTACTCACACGACAGCGCATTCCCTTGTCGAATTCCAGTGCAGGTTTCCAACAGCTCAGAGGTCCTTGCAGGGTGCATCGCGTAGTGCGGCACAACCGGATCAGTTTTTCCGGGATCCCGAATTCGGACATCACATCGAATAGCTCCTTGCGATGAACGTAATGTCGAATGCGGCTTTAAAATCGATGAAAAGTTATGTGTATTCGATTTTAAATTAGCTAGTCTTCTCCAGGACATCCCTTAGTGTGAATAATTGGCCTATAGTCGATTTGTCGGCCCGAAAGCCGTAGTGGTGTGTGTCGATTAGTGCGGTACAAAACAGCTTTACAAGTTCGCACAGTACGCTGGACAGGATTTGATGGGCGACGTTGAGAAGGGATATTCCTCCATAGTTCTTCCAAGACGTGGGATAGTCTTTTTTAAGAATGGGCCATATGGATTTGATATTTCACTCCTCGGGCATGCTTTCGTCTTCCCAACTTCTGCAGGACACTGTAACATCGCCGGTGGACTTTTTCAACACTGCGTGGGAGGACTACTCTTCAACACTTCTAGTCACTGGGGAAGAGACTCGCAAATGTCAAATTCAAGCATCTCCCTCAAAAAATTGCATGTACACACGTGCGGATATTTTTCGCCAGACTTTCTCAAGAACTCCTCGACATTCAATGACTCGATTATTGCGAATTATGTCCTCGGTACACGCGCATTTGTGCGAAAATCGCCGAAGTTGTCAATCATTCGCAAAAAAAAAAAATACGGATCCCACTTAATTCTGATCCTCTTCATATAATCATGCACTTGGCCATGTCTCCTGCCTCTTCTGCCTCTCTTGCCATCGATTCGAGTTAACTTCGATTAAGCAATCCATGTTGCCCTTCAGAAATCATTCGGGGGCACTTAAGTGCTCATCGTGGCGCATCAAATCTGTCATCACTTAGGTCAGAAAAGCGGCCTCTTCCAAATATTGTCGTAGGCTTTGTTAAGAAGAATTCATTGTCTGAGCCCTCTCCTCTCCCCCCCATTCTATTGACACTTAAAACGAGCATTACCCCATCAATTCTCATTTCAAATCGCTTTCTATCAGACCAATAATTGCGCTCCTGAGGACGCAGCGTCCCCCTGGGAATGGTTTACGACGTTAATTTGTAAGAGCAAGCCATTTAAACTAAATGTGGATATAAATTGCTATTCAATCTCATTCGTTCGTCGCTGATCAAATATCCCCCTCTTTTTAGTGCTCCAATGCAAGTGATGTCGTAAATTTTCGATGACACCACTATTTACGCCCATTCCAGAGACACACCCACAGGGGAAGCGTAGAGCTACTGCCCGATGTTCGTCTCATTGAAGTAGTTTTTTTTTGTTTTTTTTTTTTTTAATGAAATTTTATGTCAATGCTCCCATTCACTTTAATCTCGATTTAATTAGAGCTGTAAAGGACACAATGGCCAGGTAAAGGATGACAGTTTCCTTCCATCTTCCATCTCAATTCGTTACTTGAACAGCGCACCAGAGCACCGGAGCACCAGAGCACAGCGCCGACACCACCCTTACGCGCGCACTCATTGTCATTCTGTCTGCTGGTCTGCTCGCAAACACAAAATTCTATTCGCCCATTGCCTTTATAAATCACCCTCAATGTGGATGGGGATGTAGATGGGTGTGTGTGTGTGTTTGAGCGTGTCTATAATTTCTTATCTTTGCAGAGAGAACGAGGAGCAAGTCCTCTAATGGCTTTACAATTAAGGCAGCCCAAGGATGCACAATAAACTGTACGCTGGGCGATCTCTCTTTAAGCTCTTCCACTGCTTATCCTTGGTATGGATTGAGTTGTGCAGTGCATATCCTTTGGCTATTCGTACGGTCGAGATAAACGAGTGTATGGCCGATAGTTGAATGAATGTGCTCGAATCGTCCTCCTCCCCGGGGGTGGGAGGTTCACTGAGGCGGACCGAAGCTTTGGCTGGCTGGAGATCTGGAATGAATATAATCGGCGATTCAACTCTCTTCTCCCGGCAAGTTGTTTGTCAGTGCTGTTGTCAACTTTTTCCCTTCCTGAAGCAGACCTTCTTCGAATGCGGGGGTGTGGAAGACTCTCTGCTACCCATGGTGTGGGCGTGGAAAGGGGGGGGGGGGGTGCAGGATATTTCGGTTTATTGCCATTTTGCCTGTGATTAAAAATTGATTAAAAGTAATTTCTTCACTGTGTCGAAGTGGGATGTTGTTTATTCCTTCTTCGGCGGAACTCTTCTTCGGGCATTGGAATTAAGTTTTAAATGTCCTCGAGGATTACGAATTGGAAATTAAGTTGAGAGTTTCTTTTTCCTCGGTTTATTTGCGGTGTGTCAGCGGTCGGGGATGGGGAGGGAGGTAGAATGGTCCGTTCAATTGAATTGATGCAGGATAAAAGGATACATGGGAGGAGGACGGTGACGGTGATGCCGATAAGGAGGCTTGAATGTAACGAAATGATTAATTTGAAAGTTATTCAAAGTCGAATTGAATTCAACAAACTTTCCTGGGGACAGACGGAGGGAAAGATATTTGTTTGCAAACCGGAATCTTGGCGAATGGCTATATCGTTCATGTGCAAACGGCTGGGATATTTTCTAATTGGAAAACTTGTTGCAAGGTGGTAGTCGCATGGACTTTCTGATGCATTGAAAGAGTTTAGATATTGAACTTGCACTGGACTTAAGGGGACTTAATTAAATCCTTTCCACTTTGTTCTTGGATTACCTGAACTCAACTTGAACCAGAATCCATTTTGTCCATTCAGTGATCAAGAAACAGAACAATTGTCGGATCCATAGACGCCTGACTAGGCGCATGTTGCAGCCCGTATAGTTCGTTGTTGAATCTCCTTCACCTCGAGTTGTTGATTTGATGTCAGTTTACAACACAACTTAGCCATTTTAATGATTCTGCCCAGTTCGGTCAGTTGTCTTGTAGCTACTGGATATGTCCATGTCAGTGAGACAACTTTTTGATCGATGCGCCGGCAATATCGCTGCCGTTCAAGCGTATGTCGCAGAGGAACCAAAACAGTCGATCATACGCCATTTTCAAGAATTGGGCATCGCTAAGGCCGAACTATTTTTGGGAAAAATATTGACCTTCATTCTGCTTATTCTTATCCCGTGCCACCTAAGAACGTGTGCTGTTTAGCCATAATGTTGCTTTAATAAGTCTGTAAAAAGATGTTTTGCGAAATATCCCCCATATTCTGTGTCTCGACTGGCTAAGAATGGAGCAGTGGCAGTGGCAGGAGTAAGGACGTTGGTTGTTTCATCTTCATTTCGTGGTTCCTTTGCAGACCATCGTCGCCTTGGAGCTGCTCAACTTGGACTAAAGCACCCGAGTTTCTTGCAGATGGTTGCTATCTCCATGATGGCGTTGTCCTGGGGTTGGTTGGTCTCTCTTGCCTTTGCCTGGCAAGTTCCTGTTATCTTGTACCCAGCAGGGAATAATCGGGTGCTGCCCGCTGAGAACCTTAAGCTCTTCGCGGCAGACTGCGACCAGCTTTGCTGAAATTGCTTTAATGGCCGATTGACTGCCAATTAGAATGGTGATATCAGTACGGTGATATTTCAATTTGTAGTCTATCTAGTATACTTGCACGGCCAGTGGAACTTGGGAGCCAGTCGCTAGATTGGCTGATCCTTGTGGCGCTCTTTGCAGCGGCCATCTGTTTACCTTCAAGCGCGGAGTACTGCTTATTGCTGCTGCAACGCAAACAAGTCTCTGAATCCTGTTAATGCCTTTAAGTTGATCGACTTCATGGAAGCCTATGATAATTCCTAGCACGTTGTGTACACACATCGTTATTAGATGCAAAATGCTTTGCTGACCGGTATTTTTTAAATGTTCATAGTGACGTTCTTAGCTTTCACCGGTTTATGTTCTTTACATTTGAAACAAAAATTGGTGTTCGACGATTAATAAATACCGAATTAGTATCAGTTAATGTTACAACATCCACCAAGATGCAACACAACAGCTTCCAAGATTGAGGAAATTTTTCAACACTCATCTTCAATTAGCTGCCAAAGGAAACGTTTGAAAAGTCAGTCAAAAGTAAAAAATTGAATTGCCTAGATTGACCATTAATTCCAACCCTTTCACAAAACAATCCCCACTTACTCATCACCACCATAATTAACTCTAATATCTCTTCTTTCTTCTCTCTTTTCAGGTAAGTCCCCAGCCCAAAAGGCAGTTTTTGATTATCACCAGCTGACGGTAAGTATGAGGGGTTGTCCGTGACCATGTTGACCACAGAATCGACAAACATCACACCCCTTGCTGTTGACCCTCTTCTCAAAAAACAACGTTGAAAAAAAACCCTCCCTCCTGTACAGATGGCTCTCATCTCCTCCTCTGCCAACAATAAGGCACCGTTTCGGGCCGTTAATTTTCATTGTTTTAATGGGGTTAATTAAGGGCGACCTTGCCACTCGGGATAATTAACTGAACATATTAGCAGGTAAACGCCAAGGATGTCACAGGAGCATCATCATCAGAGGGTCGTCGTGATACTCCATTAACTTCACCCTTGACCGGAGGGAGACTCAGCGCGTTGCCACCTGACTTTTGCCAGTTTAACAGAATATTTTCACTAAATTGTGTCACATTATCAGCTTGGTGCCAGCAAACGCACGAGGGCCACACTCAAGTGACGCTGGATGGTGGTTTTTTGCGGAATGAACACGCCGCGAGATCAATGTCACTCAATTAGCATGCGATTGGTGTCGCTATCAGTGGCAGTGGCGACTGTATGGCGTGCCTCTTCGCAGCTGGCCAAAATGATGAATTAATTACGTTCAAGTTTTATTGGGAACCCGCGTGCAAACGAGGATATAATTTATTAACAAGCGACATAATCACGGCCGAGAGTATGGCATTAATGAGGCTTCGGGACAATTTTGTAAAATTTTGCACAAATGGGTTTGCCCAGCAACGGTGGACACAATGGCTTCATTTTGTGATGTCGTGGATAAGGCTTAATGGAATTTTCAGTTTTTTTTTCTTGTTTATTCATTTCGGGACAATGGAATGTCAAGTATGTTGTTCTTTTTGTTTAATCCTCTGAAAAATGTTGCGAAATAAATTAACTAGTAACCTCGTCAGGTTGGAAATTAATTGAGTGTATCCTAGCAGTGTTCGGGTATAATACTGTCAAATGTGAGCATCAGATGTCATTAACTACTTGTGGTTCCAGGGCGTTAATCTGTTACTCAGAAGTCCCGAAGAAGGAAGAAGAAATGGGTAAAAAGGCTTTGAAAAATTCAGCAATGTCGACAGATTCAAGTTTGTTTCAAAGCGAAGTACGTCCACTGACCAGTGAAAGCTTTAGACTCCACCCACAATCAATTCTGTCTGCAGTTGGCTGTGGAATCCGGACTAAAATCCAGACGATTGTCACTTGTAGGTAGGAAGGCAATTGGTAGGAAGGCAATTGGCTACAGTGAGAGTCCTCCAGATCTTCGAAGAAGTGTTTTCCGAGGAACTGTATAATTTTCTTTACTAGGTCTGGGCATTCCCAGAGTCCCTGCTCGTCTCAGCAGCTTCTGCAAAAGTCATTATGCCGTATGTTCAGACGCATTGCATGTGTACCTATAGCACAGTGCCCGGTAAGCACTCCTATTAGCAAGCATGCTTCCTTGCGACTAACACCGATCAATGATGTTCATCTGTTTTTGCACGACGTTGGTTACACGGCTGTAGCCCTAATACTCAGCCCAAACCATCGAATTCTGGCTCGAGTTTTTTCTTAGAGCTGAGCGGCGAATGCGCATAGTTCCGATTCATTTGCCGATTCCTCAGGGCTGCCTGCCTTGTCGTTTCCTTGGATTCAAGGATGCCCCGGTATCCATCGTCGGTTGTATAGCCCGTATTCCACCCGTGGTTTGAGGCCCCATTTTATACCGAAGCCACATTTGCTTTATACGGTCTTCCATGTTTTCCTTCCACATGAGCTTGGAATCAAGTAAATATATCAGTGTCAGCCACCGTCAACTCTTTGTTAACCAACTGCTAACTGGTTTTCGGAGTAAACGGAGTAACATACAAATAGCCTAAGACTCATTGCTGCATGTTTGTCAGTTATCATTGGCTTCTTTACCGATGTAATCGAATTTCATTTCGCTTAAGTTGTTCACTCTTTTATTCCCACCGCCTCAATTGCCATGGAAGTACGACTGTGATACCCTGGGTGGAAATGCCTGTGCCTCTAAACTGCGTACTTTACGGGAAGTAAGGGAATGCGGTCAGGGAAAAATTGAAATATGGCTGCCTCATAAGTAACCCCGTGGCCTAGCAACCAGTCACATTATATCCTACCACACAGCATAAAGAAGCTAACTGCTCCAATTTCAGATGCTGTTCACGATAAATTGTCTATTGACAAACATTCTATTGATTATATGGAAATCTCTTGTTTGACTTTAGGCACCCGCATGCTGTCACCTTGCTACGTTGCCCGGAAGATGTTCATTTGCCTGACCCAGGGACATTGGCGAAAAAATTGAAATCAATTGGATAATGTATTCACATCTCGTTGCAATCACTGCCATGGAATGATTCAGTTGATAATTGAATTATCGAACTTTACATATTTTGTACACGGACATCGAGCATGGCTGAGTGAAATGTTCTTAAATTCGATGAGTTTTTGAGTTTTTTGTTTCGAAAAAAATACGAGACAAATTGAACTTGCCTTTGTGGATCGTCATCACAGCATCAAGTGAGCGGACGTGCTACACAATATGGAAGAATACCGTCTCAAAATCTAACCAAACTGGAAGAAACGGTTTAGGACTAAACCCTCGTAAAAGTGAAGTAGTTCATTTCTCCTTGCTTCTTCCTTCGTTCTCTCAAACTACCAGCGCAATAATGTCGGGTCTCATTATGGATAGCAAGATAAACCGGGAACTTAACAACCATGAGCGTATCCACAAAGTCTCCACGGTCATTTGCTGAAAGATGGTCATTTGATGTGCTCGTAAATGAGAATTACAAAGCCTACACTGCAGCAGTAGAAATTAGGCCCAGGACCAGCTCGAACTGTTGCGCGATTCATCGTTGGAGTTCGGTTGACAGTGCTGGAAATCGGTTGAAAATCAGATTCCACTGCACTAAACACTTCCTTTTCTTCCGCCGATGGATACATTCGAAAGCCATCTGATGGCCAACTTCTTCGATTGCGAACCAGTGGGACACCGCAAGAGAAGGCGTCTAAGGTGGTGCACACAATTGGAGAAGAACTTCAACCAAATTACTTACACTCACTTTTGAGATACTCACTGAGCTCACTTAACAAGCTCTCTAGAAATTATAAGCGTTTTAATAGCACATTACATCATTGGCACACAAGCTTCAGTACAGGTCCTCCGTAGAAAGTAACAGAGATATGAGTAGGAGTGGAAAACCATTGCCATTAGATTCTCTGCCCTTGCGCCTTCTGCACTCGTAAACAAAGTTAGATGGGTGCTTTTTTTTCTACAAAAGAGATGAACTACCGTTTTCATAACCTTCTTTTCATACCCATTTCATAAACGCTTTATTAACGTTGTGAAACCTCCACAATGTCTGGTGGGGTGAGTGTTACACCTAAACCGTCTCCAAGACTGTAAGGTAGTTAGACGAACGAACACTTTCATGGAAGACTAACCAGCCCCTGTGCTACCTGGCTTACTCGTGGGACCCAATGACACTTTTAGACAAAAATCCAACTCAAAAACAAACGAACAACCTTGGCGACACATCAAAAGCACAAGCGGACGACAGCGCAGTGGGTGAATCGGTTCCACGTTTAGGAGTAATTAATCCGCGTCAATACTTGGATTGCCTAATTGTGACTGCCTTTTGGTGTCACTTCAAGCGAGGGTACTTTCGATTGTATTGAACTTCTATCGGCTTCCTGTCTGTATTAGCAATAGGGACAATGAGGCCGTCAAGGTCGCCATTTGACATGAGGCAGTGTACCATCCACAACGCGAGGTTCTTCAAAAGGTAGATTCTTCAAATCCCTGAAAAACATAGACCATAACGCAACTTATACACACTACGCTGGGTAAAGGGCCTATTGAAGGACGTAGGTACTAACCTTACGGAGGTGACAAGCGCCCAGCAAGGGTAGTGGGAAGGATTGTACGATCGGCATGCCGGCAATCAAACCCGATCAGGTGGGTTTACGGTAAGAGCGAAGGAAGACTCAAAGTTCAAGAGACCAAGATCCCAGGACGAGGCCCAAAAAACCTCAAACAAATTCCAAAAGAGTCTGAGTCAGGCAATTCTGATGTCTATGCCGATATGTTAGCATCAATTGCAGCTTGTTCTTAGTAGAATACCAGCCAATGTGTCCGAAGAAGTGACTCAGAATTGGACCAAAATTGACTTCTGTACACACGGATCTCTTGTCGTAATTGAGTTATCGATAACAATGCAGTGAAAAGACTGCAAACTTATTACTCACTCGTACCGCTAAATGGCTCATGGCGAACCTATTCCAGTCACTGCTGAAGTGGAAACCAGTTCTAAGTCTAGGTCTACGTGAATAACATACAAGTGCGGAGCCATCTTGTCGACCTACCTTCTCGAACGGTACTTCAACGTACTCTCCATCGTGACGCACCGAATTTCCTAACTCTGTTTCTAGCTCAGATGAATGCTCAGCTCAAAACACTTGCAAATTGGCCAATATACCGAGGATTCTAAGGTCAGGCGGTAGAGGAAACATGGGCTTCTCCCGATGCTCACGAGCTGCTAAGAAATTCATGCAATATGCAATATTTTTGAATCGGGCCAAATTATTTTGGGAAACATCGCCGCTAGCAATTCCCGACGTAACTTACGAAATGTGCCCTTAAAGACCACTTCCGCCCCATCCCGGCCCCCAAAACAGTCGACCACATCATCCAATTGATTCAAGGTGGATTGTGTTCGCACACGATACTCCAACCCCAACACTGTATCTGAGTACTCAGTGAGTACTGAGTACTCCACAGAAAAAAAAACACTCTACCACAGCGTTGCACTTGCAACTCTTAAAATTCGTTTCAGTGAATTAACTTTGGGCAACAGCACTACCCTCTCATCGTAACCCAGTGCTGCCTGCCACGTCTCTAATCACCCTCAAGACCCGAAACACATTTCAGTCAACCATCTCCGGCTTCGGTAAGCTCACTTATTAAATCAGTAATGAGCGTGGCGCAGTCCTTACACACTTCAGCGTCGAGTGTGCTCGAGTTAAAAGAAGCAAAGCACACCCACCAGTGCCGCCTGCCTTTTAATAACACCACTCCAGCGATTTGTTCTGCAAACTTTACAGACAGCGACGGCCTGGTGAGCCTGGGCGGAAGTGAAATAGGCACAAGCAAACAAAAAACGAACAGCAATTTTTTCCCTCATAGCTCATGAGCAAATATGTATGCTCATGTGTGTGCGGGTAGACGGGTGCTTTCGCAATCCAGCCCAACCGCCTCCCCGGTGCAGTTTATTAGCCCCTGTGTTTCGACGGAGCCTGTCTGCTTTACACACTCCATAAGTTAATCCCCACAATTAAGCCGACTAATGCGTATTCGTGCGGAACGCGTTAATAATTTGTAGCCGAAGGAGCTATACGTACGCTCTGCCGGATGTGAGGAAAGATGAGGGTTCTCTGGGGGATGTGCCTATAAGGCTGTAGCTGGTGCATTCCAAAGGTGTATCGAGGTGACCACTCACATCTGGAGCTGTCAGCCACTGCTGCAGCATTCTGTGGCCAAGACGCCATGAAATGTATGGAAAACCGACTTTTTTCTCTCACATCGGGAGCAGAGTCTCTTCGATGCTTGGTCGTGGGCCTTTTTACTTATTCCATTCCAATCAGCAGCAAGGCGCGCATGTCCTGGAAGGACATCTAATTTTGTTTGTTCCTGGCTTGCAACTGATAAGAAGCTACCAACATATTCCCGCCAGATGGCGCTGCATCGCGTCAATGTTATGTGATGCTATGCGTGGTGAAATGCTTCTTCGATTTTGCGTGTACAAGTTCACTCTCTCTCTATCTCTTTTAGATTCTCTCGCAGCCCCACATCGAGTGGGAGGTGTGGTGCCGAAGAGAACGCCGAGCTTACTTCCCCGGTCCAAGTAACCCCCAAATCAGTTAAGAGAGCTTAAAAAGAGTACTCGTCATGATAACGGGTACAATCTCACCACAGCATCCAGTCTCTCTTGGCCCTACACCTCTCCCACACAGGACACCCATCAGCCATCCTGGTGTAGAGAGAGAGGACGACGATGGCATTTGGGGATGCTTCGGTCGTTCGGTTGTTCGGTTTACTTTAAGGGATAAAACCCTGGTTTTCTTCAGTCTCACTTGTAAACGGGCGTCATACGGTCGTGGTTCTAGAATAAACGAACGTACACACCACAAAAAAATAAAAATAAAACAAGTATCTGCGACTAAAAAAAGAAGAAAAAAAACGAGGAGTACAACAGCCGCAGGATAAAGAAAAGGGATTTGTCCTTTTTCCTTTCTTTTATTGTTTTAAGTTCTCCCTCAACGCGAAGCGTGTTATTTCGCGTTTTCGCGTATCCGTGAGTGTGTGTGTTTTTTTTTTTTGGTTCAATTCTGTTTTGCTTTGTGTGCTACTCTCCTCCACGCAAATCATCTCGGTTACTGTGTCGTCGTGCTTGCCATGTGAAGCAAGCAAAAAGAAGAAGTAAAATTCCAAACCAATCTGAGTGCGAAGTGTTGATAGAAAAGTGAAATTCCTTCAGGAGAGGGTACCAACCGCCCCTCCCTCTCAAAATCCGCCCCACAAATCAGCATCTGTTTGATTGAGGGGTGAAAATAATACTCAGTGTCTTGTGATTGTGTGTGGTATTCAAAATAAGGGATAACAGTGCAGAACATCGCCTTCAATATGCGATGCTGAACATGTGTCAGTTTCCTATGAATTAAGGTGTGTTACACGGAATTTCAATAACTTTTCTTTTTCATTTTTCTTTTCACTGCCGAAATCTGCCTTCAAGATACTGCTGCGCCTAATAGTGATGCTTTTCAAAACAAACAAACTAAAATCAATTTACCATGCGTTTGCCACATTCACATTGTCACACACTTTCCTTTCGTGTTCATGCATTTGATCTTTCACTTCTCGTTCATTTTTTTTTTTGTTCGTTTTTCTATCAATTTTTTTTTCTCCACTCACTCTTGTTCACACTGTTATTCACGGATGAGATGCAAAAGTAGGAACGATTTGATGGGACTTCTTTTTTTTCGAAATTGGCGCCCGGTGCTGGCTGCATCCGATTGCGTAGACTTCACTATTTTCACACATCACTGTTTTTCTTTTCGTTTTTTGTTTTTGTTTGTTTGTTTATCACTGTATCTTCTTGTGTTTATGTAATTTGAAAGTGTTTTTTTTTTTTTTCAGTTTCTTGTGGTTGCTCTATGATTCCGTATGGCACAGGAGCACTGTGCACTGTGTCGCACGTGAATGTTTAACTTCACGTGGTAGTTGGTAGTTAAAACATGTTTGAAAGTGATTACGTTAATTGTTTGAGATTGGTCGTAGATCGTGCTTCTGTCTCGAGGGAAATCACTTTATAATGAATTTAATCAGAGGCACGACTGCAATGGGAAGCATTTTATGCCGCAATATGTGGTGCTCTTCGTCTATTTGCCGCGTTTGTGTTGCGATGAATGGTTGACTGAAAAATAGCGACCTCTTGGTCTCAGAAAAAAATCTAAGAGAGGATCAGCTTTTCGCTGGGACAGCTTTCATCTGTTGGGCTTTCTACAGACTCTCTGTTCTGAAGCCATGGAGCAAGTTGGTGCCTTTCTTTCAATTAAGTGCTTAGGTTTTCGTTAACGTGGCAAGTCCACGCTGTCTTCTTTTGTATCGTCTGTTGTGTTTGCATCCCACGACCTGTGCAAACCACTTTCATTTTTCAGCAAGGTCTTTACTTCTATGACTTGCTCACATCCTAAGACAAGAAACGTAGTTGCTTCTTCAGCAAAGTTGCCGCCTGTGTCAAATGTGTGTCTTCAAAGTGATTCCAGAGAGATCAAAATGCTCGTTCCTCACTGAACTGTGTCTCTGGTGTGGCCGAAATAAATGCATGCCTCAACCAGTGTGAATACTTGTCAAATGTGTCCGCCCAATGAAACCTTGACTACCTCTGTTGACTCAAGGAGGATTTGAATTGATTTTAAGATCACCCACACATTTTTGTTTATTCTGAGCCCAAAATTCAAACCAATCCATAGAAAGACACAGAAGTCCTTCCCTCGTACGCCCTTGTCAGATGTGTGTTTTGAATTATGTGCTCTTCGCTTGCGTTCCGTGCTCGAAATTATTACAGTGAAACCCACAGGTTCTTTAATTCGATGCCTTTGTTTATGTAATCAAATATAGGCAGACAGATATACGTGTACCCTTGCTTTCGACGATCGTGTCTTCCTTAGACCAACGAGTTGCCATAAGGCAAAGTTAAAGTGGCTGTTCCAGAATTTCTTCGTTTTGCTTATGCATCGTCTGTGGACTTATTTGCAGTTAGCTCGAATTGGAAATCTTCACTGATGTCAAAGGCGACGAAATTCACAAATTTCAAATCGGCCTTTGATTCAGTGAACAGAAATGAATTGGTTTATAAATCTGTTTTAGACTGGGAATGTCAAGCATGCGACAATGAATGTGAAGGCATCCCAGCATCCTCACCAGAAATTGATGATCAATCGTTTACGTGACCGTTTGAAGCTGATGATGTATTCAAGCTTACTATAGACAAAGTCAAATTTAAGCAATTAAACAGACTGAAAAAGAATTTGCAATAAAATCAAAGATAATCATTTCTAAAACGGAAGGAGAGAGATCTGTTTATCTGCGAAAAATTGCACTTCTCTCATTCTGTGCCTTTGCTCTGTTTGAGAGAATGCATCTCGCGATCATTGAAAGCACAACTGCTCACCAGCAATGCTGTGTGTCTTCATTTAATTGTTTTTCTTTGGATAACTCGAGGCCCATTTTTTTCTGAATCTGTGCTTAAAAAAAATGCAGCCCTCAACCATTGTAATCGCAGATCCTCTTCACTGTAACCTATTCCTTTGTTTGCATGCCTCAATTTCTTGTTGAATCATGTTGATGCAGAGCCCGAAGTAAACCCACCCAAGAGCAGTGAAGAAAACAGGCAATTTGACACAACATTGCGTCTTCTTGAAATTCTCTTAGTCGATGAGGCTTTGTTTGCAAAATGTTTCGACTAAAATTGAATCGATGGGTAAATCTCCTCTTTCTCTCTCTCTCTCTCTCAGGCGTATACTTACCTTTTTTGCAACAAATTTCTGTTCAAATTTCTGCACACCCCTTCCTGCATCACATGAGTAGAATACATGCTTTTGTTTGTTATAATGCATGCATGTGCTCATGTTGATTGAGGATAGGATTCACTTGATTTGCCGCATGAGCAGAGAGTGATGGAGAATTTATATCGATGATGCACTGGATGCGCTTATGACTAAATTAATTTGAGCCGCATACTCTCGCCCCTGTGGCGGGGAGGATAATTATTTCATTCGATGAGCATACTTGCTACGTGGAGCATGTTGATCGGAAACGTTAGATATTGTATTAATTTTGCATATCAAATAGAAGATGAGAATGCGGACGTAGTGATGGAATGGTCTTGGAGGAGATTTTAATGGAAATTGATTCAATATTCGAAAGGGAAACTCAATTAAGCACATGTGCATGTATTGACAGATGTTGTACTTAGGCAGTGGTTGGTTGAGAAGGTGTTGAGCTGAATATTGTAGATTCGTCTGCTTGTTCTCGTCACGTTGTCTTCATTCTTTTATTGGGATTTGATTAGGAATTTGTCCAAAGCCTCCATATCAACAACTGCTTCCTTGATTATATGCATAGATGTGACAAAGGGAGTCATACATATTTTAAAGCTAGTTCTCTGGTAGTATGTGGGTTTAAGGTTGAGATGCGGCGACTACGCCGGGTAAGGTCGAATTTTGGATCCAGCTTTGCGACTGGTATTTGCCCAATCACTCGAGTTATGTTGTCTTCCAAATTTTGGATCGTAGTTGGCTTGTCGCTGGGTTATACACTGCCGCTTGAATCTGGGGATGGTAAAGGCAATGACGGATGGTAATGGACACCAAACGTCGCACGAGTTGGGCGATACAAAGTTAACTTTCGTAATGCGGCTAAATTATTATGACACCGTTGTAAGTCTTTCCATAATGATTTGTGAATCATATGCAATAACAATCATATAATAATAAAAAGCCAGTTACAGACATTGAGTCAAACAAAATCCTGTTGATTATCAAAACAGTATTCCAGTTTGGAAAATTAAATAAAATTGCATATGTAAGTGATTGAGAGTTTATTTGGTGACACATTCCTAATATTGCTGACATTTTTTCACATTCTCCTAGGGCTTGATATCCCAGAGATTGTTCTGCGATTTCTCGAAGTTTTTATCAATTTTTCAAGGACAATAGACCTGCTATTACAACCCTTATAAAATTGTTCTTATGAAGTTTAGTTAAATTCGTTTCTTTTTTCGGTAGCTATCCAGTTCGGTAAAAAAAGGCATATGTTTGGTCTTAGCGATTTATGATACTAATAGGCCTTAACTAATTTTTACATGAGCCACTCACTGGACAAGGTGGAAAATGAGTGGAATCGATCCTTAAATGCACCTGTCTATGAATTAACTTGAATATAAATATTTGAATTTCTTAGTTTTGACCTGTTTGATAGCTCGTCTCTTGAGAATAAGTTGCAACACTCGCACAAAAACGGCCCTCCGAGAGCTCACTAAACAATCGTAGGTCGTGCACCGTATTATGAATTATGTCCTATAAGAAACGCCAAAAGTAATTTTTAAAGAAAACACAGTGTCTGAAATGGCTGCACATGTGCCTACCCTTGACGAAATATCTCCTTATTACCCTTTTGCATACATGTAGAATTGCGTTAACACGGATATTAATATATTCTTTCAAGGTTTGGGTGTTTTGCGCAAATTGAGACCACTCAAGTCGAGGTCTTACGCCAATACTTTGATTTCAGAAGGATCAAAGCCAAGTTCATTTCCATTAAGACGATTGATTTGGGTGGCCAAATATGATCACATCCAGTTGGCACATCCAGCTATTGAACTGCCCCCCAGACTGGATGTAATTTATGAACAACAAACCACGACTATTATATTTCATTCATCACCATCATCTATGGTAAATCCAGTTTGAATAGCCACTCCAGTTGAGTTCGAAAACCCAAATTGCAACATCTAATGCAGCCATATCGTAGTTATTGCATCACCAGAGCCAGCGGAATAATGTAGGCTTGGAAGAAAAGCGACTCGCAGTGGCTTTAATTTCTTTAACTCAATACTTGCCAGCCGATGCGGACAAAAAGTATTTCCAATCTGAAGGTGGGGTCTCTAATGAATTGAGTGTGTTTGTTATTTGCAGAGGGAGATGCATTACCATTTAAACTCTTCTGCTTTTGAACATGAATTCGGACTCGAAGAATCAGTTCGCAGTCGATTTCTATTACCAATATACTCGTCAGTTGCATTGATAGCCAGTGGGCTGTCTTAAGTATTCTGCATGTGAACTCCTGCTTCACTATTTATAGGTTTTCGAAAAACACGTGTAATATTTCTTGTGCAAGGACCAGTGAACAGACACAGCTCTTTCTTGACGTGTTCCATTTGTAGGAACCATCACCTGTCAAGTGTCATACTTCATTTTGTTCGCTGGCTACACTTGACTGCTCAGACGGCGTAAGGGGGGAAATCTTGAGGAAATCATAAGCGAACGTTTAAATGTTATATGTCGACTTTTGCTCTGGATGTCTAGATTCAGTCTCATGAGGAGAATCCAGAGCTCACGGCTCCACCTCTCTGGAGGGTACATATCTCTATGTCTAGAAAAAGTTCTCAAACTTCATTTTCGAATTGTAGGTCGCCTCCACTCGAGGGACAACAATATCACGAACATCACAAGTGGCTGCTGTGGATGCCAGGCCAAGTCCGTCGTGTACTGTTGCGTCACCCATGCCATTATTGCTATGTAATCAGTCCAAAATAATCTTTGAACATGGATGATTGTGTTCTGATTTCGATTTCAGCAAATACCTTGTCAAAAGTTCATTTGCCATTAAAAATGTTTGCTTTTATTAACTGGTAAATTTATTTATAATTTATCGCGTAACTAAAATGTTATCTGTTAAATGATGATATTTGATGACTATGCCTTTGGTTCGATTTAAAAAGATATTTTGTAAAGATTTATTCGCCATTCAAATTTTATTTCTTTCATTAAATGTTAAATTTATTTTTAACTTAACGTGGTACTTTAATAAAATTAAACTAAAAAGTTATGATATTTGCGTTAAGTTAGTAAGTAAGTAAAAGAAATACCCTTGTAAAGATTCATTCGCCATTCATACTCATTTCCTTTATTAAGTGCTAAATTTATTTTCAATTTAATGTGGAACTTAAATAAAATTCAACTTAAAAATAAAAAAGGGCTGAAATATTTTGTACGTTTCATTATCCATCATCAACCCAGATCATCCCGTTAGTTCCGTTCACACGCCAAAGAATCGCGTGCAAAAAGCACGTACCAAAGCTGTTCACGCTTCTAAATCCTCCATTATCGCCTCTAATTCACGCCGAGCGGGTCAAGTATTCTCGATGCGATTTTAATATGAAAAGCGAACAGCGGATTTTCGCTCTCGTGAAAAAGGACTCGACACTTCAGAAGGAACCTCTTCCCTGAAATGATTGCCATTTGAGTCAATTCGTTTGTAAGGACGGAAGTGATTAGTGTTCCGTGACAATGCGTTTTTCTTTGTGTCGTGCGAGGTTGGTCATGCACACTGCACGAATGTGGCTTAATTTCGTTGGTTTTTGTTTTGCCATCTCACTGTAACAACAAATTGCAGATGTAACACCCAGTCCATGTCAACCAGTTCTGCATCAGGGTACAAGCAAAACGAGCTAGACAGAGAAGTGAAGCATATCATGAATGCTCGAGAGGGTTTTTGCTTCCAGACCAACAGTCTTATGGCTCATTATTAACACCTCAGTGACATGCCACAATCTCCATGAATTGTTAAACCTCCCCCGGGCAGATGAAAGCTGCTCTCCATGCTATCAACAATCGAACATTCCCGAACTTCTGCTTCAGCCAAAGTTTCAGTCGCATCAAACATTAAAGTCAATTTTAAAGACAAACATCAACGGGGTCGTTTTTCTGCCTCGCCATCACTTTAAAAGTGAATGGCTCACCTTGGAGCCGATGTCGATACTTTTCATCGGTACCGGTAGGGAAATATGCTACTCTCCCTTGTGCTTTTTGCCCAAATTTCCCCCCAAAAAAGGCAACACAAACAACAGCAGGACCAAAATGTCCGAAGAATCATCGGTGAATCGGTTCTCTGGGGGATATAAGAACCCTTATTATTGAATTCCGGTTGAATCCCCCAACAGACGAATATGAAAGATGTCTCGGTGAATGGGAAAGAATTCTGTCCACACCCGGGATGATGGCTGGCACGCATGTCCGGCGAGAGAAGGAAAAAATCATTCCATTAAAAATCAGTTGCTTCAAATTTCCATCCCATTCATTCGTTTCCATTCAATCTTCTTGCATTATTACCTCCGGCTTAGGTTACCTCCGCACAATGCTAATGGGATGGGCCAGCACACCTAGCCGACCGTCCGCCTGTGCGGTGATTCCATTTATTTCTTATTTTTCTCGTTCGATTTTGCTTTTTTCTGTGTATTTTTTGTTTTTTTTTTTTGCTCATCGATTGTATGTGCCCCGTCATCCCTTCGGGATACGACCACCTCCAGGACGAGCGTACACACACAACACAGCCGCACGGGGATTGGAAATGAAATGGAAATTGTCTACATACGCAGATGATAATGATGAATGCCAGGCGGCGGAAGGGGGTTGAGGCGGAGGTGGTCTCTGAGAATTGATAGGTGGCCACAAGACACATTCAGGCCTCGAGGCCGGGGGGAAGGCCTATAAATAGACACTGGGCATGGGAGGAATATTATCCTCAATGAGGTAACATTTATTTTTGATAAGTACATTTTATCCAAGGGATATTGCGTCTATTAGCTGATGGTCTTGTCCTATTTTCGTGCACTCTGCTGTTGTGGTTGTTGGGTAGAAGCCTTCTTCGTCGACGGAGGAGGTGCTTTTTCTCTTAATTTTGAGATGCCTTCGTTTGTCTTCTTTTGTTTGGAATCCATCTTGTGCTTGTGTACTCGTTGGAAATATTTGCATCCCCTGAAAATCGTTTTAATTTATGAAAGTGTCTGAATGGGAGGGAGTAAGGACATCGCAGCGACTGCAGCAAAGTAAATCTTTACAAGACCCTCGAGGAAAATGCCATTGGATCTTGCAATCTTGCATTGATTTTCTGCGAAAGTTTGCTCACTGTGAATGAGAATTGCTCGGAAGTAGGTTAACGCAAGGAACTTAGTCGTGAACGGCTTCCCATTTACGTACACTCTCGAGTGGAAAATGTATCCATGGACCAAATTTTCAGCATCCATGCATACGTGTGTTGACAAGAACACAATAAATCTCATCCAATATACACTTACTTCATCTCCAAAAAGAGCCTTATCCTATCCACCTCCTCCTAGTCCGCCTTCTCAGCAGCAGCACGAGATGTGTGTCAACACACGAAGAACATTTCAATCTTTTGTTCCTCGAACGATCAACTTCACATGCGTACCATGCGAAGAGACTGAATGACTTCATTCCTTTTGGACCCGTTCAACTTGGATATGCATTTTCTGTCCCATTGGATAGTGTCAAAAGGAGCAACTTCCTTATTCTCTTTTATACTCTGTGCGCCACTGTGCTGTGTGAATGACGATTGTTATCCAGTTTCCATTCCATTTATGGCAGCAAAAGTGTCATTCTCATGTTGATGGACCCCTGTGCCTCTGCCAACAACAAAGCCGAAGCTTTTGTGTACCACAAAATCCAATCCATTTGTCACACATCCACACACACGCCGAGAGGATTGGTGTCCATTTTTGCATGGCAGCGCTCTATCTGATGGAATTATTTCAATCTAACACACAGCGCTAGGTATGATACTTCGTCCCTTTTTTTTCCGTTTGAAACATAAACAATGCGGAGTACACATCAATCTGGGCATTGTGAAGCGTCTGCTGGAAAAATGTGTCCTTGTTGCTGTTGCCACTTTCGTCCTTCGAAGGAACTCAATCCAAAGAGGGCGTTCGTCCCGAAATGGGTGAATTGAATTTTGTTCCGGCGATGCGGGTGACATGCTACTCCTCAGGATGGGTGAATAAAATCAATTTAAGTAGTCCTGCACGGTTGACGGGGTGCTGTGGCGGAGAGAGGGTAAAGTGAAAAATGTGAAAAATATGGGAATTATATTGCATATGTGTGTGCAAAATTGGGAGACATGAAAAATGAGGGAATTCGAATTCTTTTCCTTTGTGTTCTGCGCTCATATTGGGAATGAAGGGAACAAAAAGGACCGAAATTATTTAGTCACCCTGGGGCGACATGAAGTCTGGTCCTCGAGAGGATGGAAGCTGGAGACACAAATTGGACGGTAATGGTGGCAATAAGAGGGGCGGACGGAATGGAGCTGCTGTCATGTGTACTTACACCTATTTCAGTGTCTGTTTAAAGCTCAAGCGACACTTGAGATTAATGAACGAGCTCCATGACAACGAATGGGAAGAGGATGATGGTGATTAATCTTTATAAGGGCGACGATGTGAGTGGTGGTTTATGAGCAACTGGTAGCTTTCCGGTAGCTGTTCAACTTGCAACTCTTTTGGTGACGACCGTTCTTACTGGTGTAGAAGTTTCTCTCAGGAATCATGTAGTCGCTGTGTCCTCTGACTGAAAATGGATGTTCTGAGGTGGTATCCAGCACATGTCTCACTGTAGCGTCTTCCAAAACTCTACTGAAATGATGTGATTGCACCAAGTCCAAGGATTTGTTTTGGTATCACAAGGGATCCGCTTCGGAGAAGGCTAACTTTCGGAAGTTAGTTAATCTCACGTTTTCCTAGAGCGCACACGAGAGGTTTGTAGTCTAACGTGCTGATAAGCATCAGATGAGGAAAAACATGAGCAAATTCGAGTCGTTTCTAGAACGCCTGTTCAATGCACTCTACATGTTAAAGGAGTCCCATTGAAACAGGAGGGGAAGTTTAAGTATCTCGGGGTCTTTCTCACGAGTGATGGGACAACTAATGTGCGCTCTCCTGTGCCAATTTTTGTCAATTTTGAAACAGCTTGGATGATCTGTTATCAGAAAAGCCGAGCTTGGTGTCAAAGCCAACTCGTTATTTGCTCCAACTCTCATCTATGGTCGTGAAATTTGGATAATGACCGAAAGAATGAGACACAAGTTGCCGAGATGAGATTTTCGCGGAGTTATTCGCCGTGATAGGTTGAGAAATAAGGCAGTGCGCGAGGAACTCAACGTTGAGCCCGTTGCTTCTTCAATCGGAACGGGCTATCACCATCATCACGACTGCCGAAGCGTGCTTTGAATGCGACTCTATCGGGTGCGTGATAGCTTGGCAGAGCCAGGACGAGGTGGTTGGACCAAGTCTGACAACTCTTTTGGTATCGCTTGTGCATTGCTCCTGATGATTAAGAGGCGATGACGGAGGATCGGGTGGCCTGGTGGTCACTCGTATTTATTTTACCCTCACGTCCTTTAAAGTGGAACATGCGGGCCAGTTGATTGACAACTTGTCCGAACAGCATAAGTAGTATTTCGCCTAATCACAGGAAAACGAAGATGATAGTCGTTTTTGGCAGTGGTCAGCCAGTTAAACTGTCCTAGTTATTCCTGCAGCCACATTTGTCACGTTGGCTGTCGTTTATTCAATCTGTCACAATGGACGTTGGACGTTCAATGGACGTTCAACAACACGAGCAAATATGTCATAAAATTATTATATCAAAGCGGGTGTTCTGGTAGAGCGTGCTTTGCCCATTTTGCGGACGCCATAAGATGAGGCACATTTATGGATGAATGGACCAACCCACATGAGATCCAAGAGTGTCCAATGCATCCTGAAAAAGTCATTGTTTGGTCATCGGTTTCTATTCCTTTGAGAACGACGTCGGTCAGGCCATCATTGTCGCCATCGGCGATTACTGACTGCTTCTTTTGGCCTGAATTGAATGTTATGGACACCAATGACAATGGTTTCAATAAGATGGCGCTACGTGCCACGCAGCTTTGCATGAGCGATTCGAGGGCATGGTCATCTCACGTTAGACTACTTCTTGTGGGGTTCTCGGAAGTCGTGGGTTTATGCGAATAAGCCACAAATCACAACGGTCCTCAAAGCCGACATAACTCATGCGATCGATCAAATTTAGCTTAATGTATGCCCCAGAGTCATGGAAAATTGAACATTTTAGATGTGCGCCATGCAGTTCACGGCGGACATTTGAACGATGTTATACTCCATTTAAAATGGGCTTTCAAACGAATAAAAAAATATCGATTATATCTCGCACATCCTTTGTCTTATGTAAGGTTGAAGATAGAAAGCGCTTATTGAAAGACCCTTTATAATCTTGGCTGCCTTCAGTGGCTTTGTCCAAAAGTCTGGAAGATGACGATTACGTGTACATACACTCCACATGGCGCTCCTATCACTGATTCATCAGACACACAACTACACCTACCGCGCATGGCTTGTGGTCATGTTTTCCACTTCAATCGACTTCAAACGGAACAAAACCGAAGATCGCTGGCTCGGCTCTCCTCTCAAAGCTCAAAAATACATCTCCATTATGAGGACTTCGCCATAATCCATGCTTCTGCGCCAGCAGTACTGAGGTGATCCAACGCTCATGCGATACCATCTTCGTCTTACCAGAGATGATTGCAATTTTTGATATTCCATGGGGACCACAGAGCTGTCAGGGCTGAGATATCTCGATCTCACTCACAAAAATTCCCTTGATCCAATCAATTTTGTTCTTGAAACTGCAAAAAATGTTCCTCCGTGTGGAGAAAAATGTTTACTTTCAAATGTAATTTCCTTCGAGTCCCTCGAAAACACCCATCCGCCCTTGAATAAACAATCAAACTTCAAGATACCATGCCAATTTTACTATAACACAAAACTGTGCCACACCCTTAGGTGTCTGCTGCAGTCACTAACATCTCTTGGATTGCTTCCAATAAAAACAATTTTATTTGGCACCACAGTTTGCTTGGGACAACAGCAGTTACAGTTACAGTTACAACCACTCCCACTCCGGTCGGGCCCCACCCGAGTGCGCACCATACTTGGCTTTTATCGTCATCAGATTTGAAACTACTTTCGTAAAGCGAAAAAATATCTTTCACATCATCATCCTCATCATCTCAAATCGTCATCGTCAACGTCTCGGCCGACTGGAGCTGCTGCTGGTGCTGGTGGTGGGGTGGGAGTCTGTGAACACCCCCACCCCCCAAACAATATTATTTATTCCATTCCGATACACTCAGCCATGGACAACGAGAAGGAGCACCCGACACAAAAACTGAACACAAGTCCGGCGTTTGCAGAGCAGAGCGCCTTGTGCACATACGAACATGTCCTTATCAGTCACTAAAAATCACAAACACGTTCGTTTATCGCGACTGTCTGTCACACACCACCACCACAAGGCTGCCGACACGAATTCTCCCCCTTGTGCTGGGTTTCTTTTTGCTATTCCACGACTAACATTTGTATTTTATTTAGTCGTGCCGAGCGGCGGGGTGGGCTGGATATCTAAACACACAATCCTTAAATTGAACTTGGCACAGGCAAGCTTTTTTCTTCTTTTTTTTTTTTTTTGTCGTTCATTCGTTCGTTTGTTTGTTTGCTCTGCCAACTGAGAGGGAAATAGAAAAGGACGAGCAGCGTTTGCTTTGTACTTGTACTGCCTCCTTGGAGGACATTGCTAATATAATTTTCTTGGAGATTTTCTTTATTTGTTTATTTTCTGTTTCTTTTCGAGGGGGGCTCAGCAGAGAGTTTGTGCGATGTGACATCGGAGCACAGCCTGTGGAGGGATGGCGCCGGTGCAGGGTGAACGGCCGTTTTCTTTTGTGAACAAATGTGTTTCGCTCACATCTTTGAGGCGCATTGAATTTCAATATAAAAGAATGATCAGACGACACTCCTCGGAGGGTGAGACCTAGTGATGGCTGAATTGACGAAGGCTCCGTTTGCTATGAATCATCGATTGAATTCTTTCGCATGGTAATTGCACTGACGCATTTAAAGGCAGAAGGAAACGGCTGGGGTTATGCGAAGGCTGCCGGCATGGCTCCAGCTGAAGGTGTGAACAGTCCCCTTTTAGATTGCATCGTCCGTCTTTATTGAGTCACATATCTGTTGGTTGAGGCAATGTTACTTGGAGACTCTGATCGTGGGTAGAGTAGAGGAAGGAATCCATATTCTCGGCTGTCCACTTACACTTTTTGAATTGAAGTTCAAACGATGAGCTAGACATCCCTTCAGCATAGGCATGCGTTGAGACGAAGAATCGGCATCAGAGATGATGTGCGGAAGATGTTTTTTTCTGCATCATACCACGAAACATCGGCATTCATATTGGTGTCCAAGCAGCCTTCGGCTTTAGAGCTGACAAAATGATCTAGTGTTGGGCATGATTGTTCCTTCGAGTCAGGAGTTTTGATCAAAATTGACATGCTCGGTCGACTTTTTGTGGTATCACCCTTGTAATGCGCATCAGAGTGCTTCTTTAGAGGCAGAGAACTTTAATCTGCAACATTGCTTTCTGTGACAGCTCATTTGTCAGATCTCATTTGGCTCTTCATAATGAGTAGACGCCTGACGGAGCTTGGAGAACACGGTCAAATTCGAGAAACTAAAGCCGCAGTTTCGTCCACTTCATAAGCCGGTGGAATCACTGAGGATAGTCAAAACGTTAAAGTCAACGGTGACGTAAATATGTCGTGCAACATTTTGACTTGGAAGCCAACATTGAATGAGTTATTGACGAAATACAGCTTGAAATATTACGAAGAGTGTGTAACACACTCCAACCGCAGTACGTTCACATGACCAAAATCATATTCACACACCAATGCCAACAAATTATGGGGCAATTAATTTCAATTTGGTGGATAGATGATGCTTGACATTTATGTGTTTCATTATATCGTTAAGCCTCCAAACAAACAGAAGGTCACTGCAATGTCTATTCAACCTCAAGCATCATCTACTTGGCTGCAATTAGGGCCTATATGCGGCCAAGCCCGATTATACCTGTTCTCCTGCCACCAAGTCATATCTGCACCTACTCCAAAAATGCTCAATGTAGGTCATAAAAGACATGGAAATCGATCGATTCTGCTTGAACACGAAATGTGTCTTCAAACCTACGGTTTTAGTGTCATTTTAACTTCAAGTAAGCTAGCTAATTTTGGTTGTCAGACTATGCGTCGACTCCTACATACATGAACCAACTGTGTCTAGGTTCGATGCCCCGTATAATTTCCACAGTAGTGTAGTGAGGCTCGTGAGAAAAAAGTAGCAAGCACAAGGCCCTGGCCCTCTACTTTCAGTAACGCCAGCTAGTCAACTGCATTTCTTCTTCGCTTTCTCCCCGGGATCGACCTAGGTATCTGCTAACAAGTCTCACTAGCTGGTATGATCTCTATCTAGTTGCCTACAATTACACCCAATATTGGCTGAGGTCCTTTTCCACGTATGTGTGCAATCGATTTCTTGGGCGTCCTCTTTTGCGGGGTCAAAAACTCTTCGAGTCGGAGCAGTGTTATATATGCGCATAGGCGAGCCACCTGGCTGGACTGATGTCGCTGTACATCAACGCAAACAGGAGCAAAGATTGAACGCAGAACATATCTCTTGAAAAGACTAAGGCCTTCTTCATCTGCTCTTGAGAATGTCCATGGTTCCACCCCATAGAGCAGCACTGGCTTAAAGAGAACTTGACCCTGATGGCTAAATTAGAGATTACTCTGTTACTCAATTGGATCCAAAGAAACACATCGAAGGGCAAGAGTTAATCCGCGACTAATCGCGATACTGGCGGTATTCGTTCTCTCTCCTTTCCCTCCGGCACTCTTGCGCCAGTCTTTTGGTGTCGGAGATAGCCGCATCTACTATGGCAATAGTCCACTGACCTACACGACATGTACTGCCCAAGTCACCTGAAGCAGCTAGTTAGTGGTTGAATTACCCCTCTTGCTTATTGCTCACACCGTCACAGAAATATGGGTGGACTGTCTCTTAACTTCGGCGACCCTAGATCCTGACTTGCCATCACTCTTCAGAATCCTCGGGTATCCTACTGAGCCAACTTTCACCACGACTAGGTGGTCAGTCACGACAAAGGTAGAGATTCGGGAGCAGAGGTAGACAAAGTCCTTAACTACATCAAAAGTATATCTGCCTATGGTGACGCACTGTACAAGACGTCAGTATTATATGTCCCTTCTTGAGGAACACATGCAGCTCGCTTTGTCCTCATTCGCCACCAGATCGATTTTAACGGCTTCCGTCTCAATGCCAGCAAGCACGTGTGTTCGGCCAATCACATCAATATTACCCTCATATGCTAACAGATGGACGGACTTTTGAAACGTGGTGCCTCCAGGCTTGGCGTGAGAGTTTTGCACGATCTTGAACAAGAACGATTTTGAAGCCATCTCATGACAGCACGTTGCATTGTTTAAAGCCTTCTTTGAAGATCTCGGTGAGTTCGTTACCCATCCTGATGGAGCAGCGAAAATTCTCCGTCGTGCAACCTGACGAGCTTGGCAGGGATGCCAAAACTAGACGTGGCCCTGCATATTCCTATGCATACTGTCATAAGTGGTGGTTGTAGATCTGCATTACTAGGGCTTTTCTAGGATCTGCCGTAGTGTGATGATTTTGATCGATTGTGGATCTGATAGGATTTTCATGGGTGGTTTCATGCGCTCATATAAAATGGCAGAGTAGATCTCAGAGGCGACGTTAAGGAGCATTTCAAAGCGGATTTGCATTCCTTCTCAGTTCATATTTAAACTTGCTTTCGGACGCTTTCAGAGACTCGATTTGCAGCTGTACCAAAACGAATATAGGAGTCTCTTCCTAGTCACTAAGGGCATTTAATACCAAAGTGCACTTGTACCCCCATTTCTCCCTCTATACCTTCAGCACAGGCAGTCTCCTGGTGTCTTAACTTTATGGTATTCGTAACAGCCTCTATAAGAGATTCCCAAAACATGTCCTCCTCTTTCTGCTTGTCTGTTTGACTCTGCTGAGAGAGATGAAAACCAATTTCAATTCGTAAGCCTTTCCAATCCTCTTTCTCAATTAGGCCTGGAAGTACAAGCAATTGTTTCTGACTGCCTTCCTTTCAAAATCGGTAGTTATGAAACCCGAGACGTAGTTTAGGTAGGTTTATAGCAGTCATCGAATGGCCAATGCCAGGCTCGTGTATTTTTTTTCTCTCTCTCTCATCTCAAACATTGCGTAATCCAAACCCCAAAGAAATTATACATTTTAATCTCCAATTTCAGTTTGCAATTTAATTTTACGAACCCTCCCCCTTTCTCATTTCCAAGTGCACACCCTTCCAGTAGGCCTGCACGAAGCAATGCCCGAGTATCCTTTAGATCTTAATTACTCGCACACAGAACTAATTTTGGATACAAATTATAAAATGATTTCTCCTTCTTCTTCTTCTTCTAATGAGAAGGTATTCACTAGCAATTAGAATTTCCCCGCCAGTTTTCCTCCTTCGAAGGATGTGTTTTGTTATATTTTGTTTTTGCTGCGAAATAAAGTTTCTTTCTGTTCCGCCCTTTTTTTTTTGTTTGGAATGTTTTGTGAATATTTGTGTAATATTTTTGCCTACGGCGCTACGCGGCTTTGGATATCCTCTCCGCCCAACAGCATGGAGGTAGAATAAAATCTGACTGGTGCCTACACAGGAACAATTAGGTACCATAATTGATCCATCTCTCACTTCAGCCGCCCTTGAGTTGAGTTGAGGACGGACCGGACCTCGGAGAGATCTCTCTTCAATTCGATTCAATGTTGCCTGGCCATTGGGTAGCTTTTGTGACGCCCACGGAGGAGTTCCATGATGACCGGGGCGGAAAGGAATGAAATTTTCCTTCACAATTTATTAAGAAATTTTCCGAAAGCGGTCCCTTCCTCGCTATGGATGTGGTGTATCTGTGTGATAGCAAACCACTCGCTTCCACTTGAATGGATGCCTAATTCTTGTTAAGGACCAACAGAGAGTGGTCCTGGTCGTCCCAGAGATGCTCTCACATTTACTCACCTTGTCCCAGTGTCGCCGGATGGAAGCGGAAGTAATTACTAAACTTCTAATCCGATTACGAGACAATAACAATAATTTCGGTGAGTTATTCGTATTTTTCGTTCGTTGCCTCATGTCATTGTCACGGTTATTGCGGATGCCACCGTGTCCTTGTACGGGCGGGGTGCGACTGCTATTCAATTTGACTTTGCTATCGATTTTAAATTAAGCTCATGAGGGGTGGACGAATTTATTGTCATGAATGACGATATTTTTCGACGACTTTCGAACGTGTCCCGCATGCAAACACAATTGCACACGACTGCAGGTTTTTATTTTTTTATTTTGCCACACAATGCACACTCAGTAGAGTTGTCATTTTCATTACGTGTGGCCTAGTTTCGTCCTTAAATCCTGCACTGCCTGCGGCTCAGCGGCAAGGTGAAGGTTAGTTTTCGGTTCCAACGGTAGAAGCAATCAAATTTATTTTCTTTTTTTTTTTCAAAAATAAACAAGTGCAATCATAAAATGACACTCAGCCACGTTACAAAAATGAAACGCCACCCGAACAGCTGAATGGGGGGCAGGAACACAACTCCACGGAACGACGAAGAATGGGTGGTGAGAGTGAAAAGGAAAGGATACGAGGCATAAACTGATGCTTAATGTTGATTGTTTTGACGCAGTGACCTTAAAACGAGGAAAACAAAAAAACGAAAGAGATACAGAGGATGTGGGGTAGAAGGACGGAAAAATATAGAATAAACCCAAAAGTGTGTCCTCGAAATTTATTGTTATGAGATTTTGCCATTCCAGCTGCATTTACTTCTGCTGGGCCATGGAGGTTTTTATGGGAACTCTGCGAATCTCTTTTAATTTGCGAATGGCACAGCGACTCCGTCATTTAATTGTCATGCAGTTATGATGTGGAGTTATACTGCTTTGACGATGGCATTTTGAGAGCCCTTCATCTGGGAGAAAGATCCAGTTTATGAGCTGCCATCTTAATTTAATATATCTTCGGGCTTGATGATCTCATCGTTTGTTTATCTCTGGTGGTGGATAGTGGATCAATACTCACACGAAAGGGGTGAACGACAGATATTTATCCTTGGTTCACGTGGCACTTTGAGGTTTCCCAATTGGCTTTCGTCGCGCCGTACTATTCATGGTCAACTTTTGTTGGCTGATGTCTGAAATTCCTGCAGTCCTTCACCGAACCACTATGTGCGCTTTGTTAATACCTGAGCGGGAACATGTGACTATACAGCTTGTCATTCCATTCTCCCCTCTAAGCACTGACTTGAACAAAAGGGATACCCAGATTGATCGACTGAAGGATTCTTCCATTTTTTTCAAAAGGAGACTTTCTTCTTCTCTGTGCTTGGACCTGGACCTCAACCAACAAGCCTCCGTAAATCTTGATTGGACGCATTTACTTGATTGTCTACAAACTAACAGTGACTGAGTATATTGAATATATGGGTGTACTGACGACCTTGTGGCCGTTGTACCCGTACTTTAGTCCTAAAACAAACCAGATCCAGATATGAATCGTAGTATGCTTTGCAGTCAAACATCGCTTAGGTCCTCTAGATTTACGAAGAAGTGCTTTCCTATGCACTGTCTCTTTTTCTTTCGCAGGGCTGGGCAATCGCAGTGCAGATGTTGAATAGATTCTGTTTCTTCTTCATCTCTGCAGCTTCTGCAAAAGTGACCACAGGGTCCTTGCTGTTGCTCCAATTTCCACACTAATAGTGATCGGTTACGATGTGGTCTCTCAACACGAGTGCTGCCTCTTGTATCGCAACAAATTCGGCTTGAACTTGACACTGCAGTACCGTCGCTGTTAGCGTATTGAGCTGGTACCATTTGATTTTGCCATTGTTTCCGGTCCGGAATGCGCAGATTGAAGCTCTTCTCCGGGGTTTGGGCTGGTGGCATGTAGTCCGCTTGTCTTATATTCTGTTCTGCTGTCCAACTTGTACGTCCAACTGTTACGTGTTGTTTTGAGACAACCTGTTATTCCTAGACAGGCCGATCTTTGGATTTTGGGTATCTGGGTGCCTTCCACTGTATTTCAGGTAGGGGCTTACTGTCATGGTGTATATGTCAAAGGCACGTTTACACATGCAGAACACCGCATACGCCTTCTTTATACGGTCCTCGGTGTTTTCCTTCTTTGCCAACGATGTTAGCCAAGCCTCTGCAATGGTGACATCAGTACATGCCAGGAATCGGGTTGCTTCACATGCTGTTTCCGATTCACTAAATAAGTACCTGTCCAACTTGGCTTTGTCGATCGCGATCACCAGAGGCTTGATTTTTTTATCCTTCTTGATCCTGGATGCTCATGTCTTATTACTTATTGTCGAGTTTTCTACATCCAGTCTTCAGCATTCACATTTTTGTACAGCTCATAGAGATAACGATTCGGTTTCAACATCCTTCCAATTCATTTCCATACAAAATCAACAGCGTGTTTGGGCAGAATACGACACCTCTGGCGATCCTAAAGATCTCTTCCAAACCGATTCTGTCACCTCTGGGTGCATGAAGAAAGAAAAGGTTGAATTTGTTGTGAACGCAAGTGCCACTGACTCCTTGATTTTCTTAAATTTTCCAATCGAATTAACTAATCCATTCCATTTGTCCTTACATCAACTTACTATGAAACATTTTGCATAGTCACCCGGCAGCTAGGACCATGTCAGATGATAACTCAGTCATGTACTACCTATCCACCCAAGAAAGATACCAACTGTATCTTCCAAGAAGTCCGCTGCATAAAATTCTCCACTGAGTCTACGGGCATTGTCCAAGTCTTTCTGTAGGATGACCCATAGGGTCCTTCGACGACACCTCCAACTTCATCTGATTGCATTCTGCGCATTGTTGTTGGTATAAATTGAAGTTACAGGGACTGAATGTGGACGAATCGTATCACCCGTGGACTAGCTGTAGGCCTCTTATAACAATTTTTGCTTAAAAATGATTTTATTGCCATCGTGATCGTATTCAGTAAGGTCATTCACAGTGATTTTGAATAAATTCAATTCAAAAAGGCGTCCCATTTCTATTCCTCCCGGTACCCAAACCCTCACAAAATTCCGTTTTTTTAACAAATTTGTCACATTAATCGCTACAATCGACCCGACTTTTGTCTCCTTTCTTCCCTGAAAGCGTTTCTTCAATTTGCTGTCAACGGCTAGTCTTCCCCTTCAGCAAAATTCTCCGACAAGGGGCAACAAGTTTTACATGTACATGTGAATTGTGTGTCAAATGAACGCACCAAATGCTAACAGTCCACACGCATACACATGAGTTTCCATTCAACCCTCAAATCAACGGCCTAGGCCCGTGGTATCCAGACTAATTGCTAACAAATTACGACGACGACAACGAGAAAGATGACGACGCAAGCTAAAAGACACATCAATTTCAATAGAGAAACTTTGCAGCGCACTCTCTCGCTCCCTCGTCTAAGGTGGTGTCCTTTGCGACGAACTATCCTCGCACTCGTTAGAGATACTTACATTAAAGTAAGGATTTTGCCGAAGCGTCGACTATCAAACTTTGAGAGCTGGGGGTACACACAAAATGAAAATGTGATTTATTTAATTTTCGCCCTTAATGGCGATGGCTCACCGTTCACTTCCCACCCCCTCTCTCTCTCTCTCACTCACGAACACACACAATCTCAAACGTTGAAACTTTTGTCTCTCTCAATGAAAGTCGCATTTGAAAGTGCCATCCTTTGAAGTACGCAAAATTGCTCCATCTGCAGCCGGAGACTACGGCGACAAGTTCTTCGATTCCATTAACAAACGAAAATTGAACGGGCGGTGCTGGTGGTGGGGTTCCGTTTTTCTGTAAAATTTCTGACTGACAGATAATTACTGGAGGATTTTGGGTCGCACGAAAATCGAATTGATACCCAAACCACTTGGGGGTTGCAGGTCGCGCCGTTCGGCTAACAAATGTCCCGAGCACAGGGGGATTATCCTTCGAAAGTAATTTCATCATTATCCCTACAGCGGCACTTCGAATCTCTCAGGTACTGACGTTCGTGCCAGATGGTGCCTGGACCCTGCAACCACAGACTCTGTGTTTGTGTGGAAATGCTCAGATTTTGGCGTCGGGGAAGCACCACCTGCCCCCTAGCCTCTTTAGGCTGTTGTGCTGCACTTCAGCGGTGAGCCTGAAAGGGACAACGTTTTAATGAATTTTCTCCCAAGACCCTTGGTCCTGGGTTCTTCCTCTTCGAATCGACCCTTGAGTGAAAAAGAAAACGTGACCCATCCCCCAGGAGAGAATATAAAAAAAAATTAATTGGAATATTCGCTAAGTGTCCTGTGGGCAGGGCAGTGCTCGTCTATTTTCCTCACGCAAACATCGCGGAACAGGTGAGTCCTGGACGGGCTCCATGACAAGCAGGTTCACATTTGGCGACGCCATGTCCCGCCAAATCCGTCTGTTGCTACGAAACCATAAGTAATTTCAGTGAGAGTACATTTTTTTCTTCTTCTCCTTCTTCCTCCACCGTTTGGGCCCAACGCTTCCGCCGAGGGTGGGGGGGTTGGTTAGCTGGAAGGGTTTGGAGGATTATAATTTTCTGTTGTAATGGACTTTCAGGTTTCCATTAACGCTTTTGTGAGATTCGCATTCACTCTGTGCGCGTTATTCTTCTCATTATTTTTTTTTTCATTTTTCTTGGCCGAGGACGAGGTTAACTCGTTTCTGCTGTTGTGGTGTTAATTTTTATGAATTCTCGTGGGGTAACACCCTGTTTTGCACTGAATTTAAACGGCGCCTAAGTGAGAGATGAAGACATTTAAGCCGAATCCATGCGGATGCCGGACTCCTTGAGAGCTGAAGTGTGCCGTGGTGGTCCCATTATTGTTCGGTCTTAAGGTCTTTAACGCTTCTTAATGGGTATTGTGGGAATTAAGTCGTCGCTGTAAGGTGAGAAATGTGTTTATGGTAGTATTCAAGGGGAAAATGTTACAATGCTGTGTTTGCGGAGGCAACGACCATCGTAGGAGGATTTTTGTAGTGTCGCACTTCCTAGGTGGTTAAGGGTCATTGCGAGATTTAGTTTCTCGTCTGCAACCACACGTCTAGTTGGTTCGTCAAGCAGTAGGTCCTTCGATTCAACAACTAGCCCATGGCATATATTTCTTGGCAAGCAAAATCAGACAGTAACAATGTCCATTCACTGCAACGGTCGCCTCCGCATGCTGTTCGAAAATATATAGAAATAAAGCCCGCAAGGATAAAGATATTCCTCCACTATTCGCCTTAAAATTTCCGCATGCTATGGCCGCTCGTGCGATGGGAAGGGCGATCTACAATTTCCTCACAGTTCACTTACAAAGAACTGACACCAGTTTAAATATATGTCCATCAGTATTCCAGTTCCTCCATCAAAACGACTGGTTTTTAGTGTAAAACTCCTTGCGTTGATGCTGAAGTTGAATTATGACAGTTTAGTAAGGACCAGGAAGCGAAAATGAAACCTCTTTTTGGGTGGCCCCAGAACATTTCATTGCTATTCATCAAACTATCCATCCATTCTGCCAGACACTGGCACTCACGTATTCAGAGGAGCCCCCAGATGTTGTGTAAGAGCTGCCCCCAGCTCCGCAATTCCACACTTAGCAACAGCATGTACACGCATAAATCATCTAGCTGAACTCAGAAGCACACAGAAGATCCTTCAGCAGCAGCAATTTAATTGTACAGCTCTTAACAACTAATTAGGTAGGCAAACAGAGAATATATAGAATGCGTATTTGACCGTCTATTTATAGCATCGTTCACAAAAATTAACCTCACTCCAACCCAGCAGGGAAATACGAAACGCTGCCAGCAGCCAACCAACGACCCACTCACTAAAACATCCCATTAGCGCGGGGCGTCGAGAAGCGTGGAGAAGAAAATAAAACGGAACACGATACCCTTACTCCGTCCGCAGGCGGTATACATCTACATTAATTAGATAACGTTCGCTATCTGAGCCAAAACACATGTACCCCGGGAAACAGTCATAAAGTCAACCCAACCGACTCCTGGTCCACCGGTCCACGTCCAACTGAAAGCGTGCCACCCACTCTCTCTGGCTACGGCTCCGGCTGCAGTGTAACATGGGGCACTCCCCCATCATTACCTGATGTTGGGCAACCGACTGAATCAGTTGTCGTGGCAACAGAAACACCCATTTTTGCATTTTGACGGAAAAAATGAACAAAGCCGCGTGGGAGTTGGGACTTGTGACAGGGCCGAGTCCGCGGGGAAAAAAAGATTTTTTTTTTAGCTTAAATGACATAAGCCGGCTTGCATTGTGGGCACAAATGAAATTAAATACTTTTAGCGTGCGGCAGGGAATCGAAAGCAGATGTAAAATAACGCTTGAAGCATTGATCGACTTGTGAGAAGACGGATTGGTTGGCTTAAATGGCTGTCTGTAAGGATTAAGCTCACTCTGGTGCTTGATATATCTGTCGTGTAACAGGGCTTTTAAAGTTGTGTTTTTGGTTGAGAAAATTTGTTTGTCAACTGACTACAGAGCGATCGATGATAAGATTTAAGGGCTTTTAGCTGAGGAATTCCAGAAATTTAGCACTGACTAAATTTTTCTTCGACGTTGGATTTCCAACTAAGTTTCATGTCGAAGATTATACAAATAATCTAATGATTTGAGATTACCAGAGCGGTGATTTTGATTGCTTTGGTAGCGTTGGTCTAGGATCCACATCCTTGTGGTGTGCCCCTAGTAGCAAATTTTGTTAGTGAACTACTGCCACATGTCATGCAGATGTTTATTTGCCCCTGTTCTCGTTAGTCCATTGGAGATAAGAGATAGCAGTGTAAACCTAGCTGGACCATGTAGACTGGACAGAAGTGTGTTCGACTCCGAACCTGTGGGACAACGCAACCGTGTTTAAGGTGGCGCGCTTAAGTGGAAAAGGACTTCAACCAACGTAAATAATCGGAGATCGCGGCAACTGTAAAGCTTTGTTGGTTGAGGACCAGATCGTCGTACCATCCCAAATCGAAAGACGTACGACTTGCTTATTTAAGCACCCTTTATTGCACGCAACACCCTCTAGACTCGCCGCATAGTGTGTGGTAAAGTCGTCCATATTGTAGGCCCTCATTAAAATGATATATACCTTGTACAAGCCATTCAACGGACACACATTTGACGCATAATGAACGAATGAATCATGCATGAAGCGAGCCGATTGACTGATGGACTGTAGCCCACAAAAACCGCGTTACCGATTCACCTCACGCGGTATTAATTATTTCCTGTTTTATGATTTAAACCTTAAAATCCATTAATCTCGAATGCAAACTGTACCATTACGCAGCGCCAATGAATTGATTTAAATTTAGGTCAACAAATTAATTAAAAATGAAAATATTTAAAAAGCAAGCAAACACATCGGAACAGTCTGTCCAGCCTGAATTAATTTATTTACACACGTACCGCCAGGACTCGACCATAGCTTACCAACTGCGACGTAAGCTGCAGCATGCAGCCTTGTGTAACTACTTGTTTATGGCAAATTAATTTCGTTTCAGCGTGTGTGCGTTGGTTGTTTTTTTTTTTCGTGACTCACACAAATCAATTTCAATTTATCTCATGTGGGGTTTTGTAATAATTTTAATTGTTTTCTTATTGCCCCATCCGGGCGGTTAGTCGTGCACCCGCCCGGCAGGATGCTAAAGTAATTCATAATGGAACGTGTGGGCACATGGCGGTTGGTTATTGCAAATTTGTCGAAAATTTATGATTGGTTTGATGGAATATGAACTACAGACTGTCTGTGCGCAAATGGAACGGTATGGGGTGTCCTGTACTGTCCTGCCACTGCACTGACCGGATGGCGGTTTTTTCTGTTTTTAACTTTATCGATTAATTGTTAATTGATTTTTGTCAGTGGTCGGTGTGTCCGACCATGCGAATTGCATTACCGGAAAGTATTGCATTTCAAAGGATCGCTTGTGTGCGTTGTTGCTGTAATGAGATTATTGAAAGTGGTTTTTTCCCCCATTGTTTGGGGTTTTTTCATGTGGTTTTCAATACAAATTTGATCAGATTGAGGTTTTTTTTTACAGTTCGACGCAAACAAAGAGAAAAACATACGATTTTACTGCACTTCGACAAAAATAAAGGAATTCAAATCAATCGTATGAAGTTAGGAAGCTATTTTCGACTCCCATACACTTCGCGTGAATGTATTGAACAGCTGATGCAACTCTTTCAAAAATTGCTGTTCGATATAACATTTGATAGTAATGGACAAAGGGTGGGGGACATTGCATAATGGTCCGACATTTTACATCATACAACCTAATTCATTCCTCCCTATCCCGCTGTTCCAGATTTAATTTCCAGCTGAGTGTGATATCTTAACAGGTACCCAAGTGCTTAGCTGGTGCTTGGTAAAAGGTTGAGAATGCCATTGAGACTGGTGAAGGGAAATAATTCCATTTTGTCCGAATTGAATGTTAAACCACGTCTCGCTTAGGTCCAGTTGCACTCATTGCCCATGGCCATTGGAGGAATGTAACATCTTTGTAACCAACCATGCTAATAAACCTACGAAAATATATGATCCTAGAGGTATTGGAAGAAACCAGTGTTCACAGTGTTGTCAATCTGCCAGAGACTGGGGCAGTGACAGAGGTAGTGAGGAGTGTCCTCTCTTTCCTCTTCCTCTTCGCCGCAGCCTCTGCATACAAAGCCATTGACTGGTTTCAGTTTCATTTCCCGGTCCCTCAGATGAATATGGCCAGTTAGTGCTCCAATTGCCATCGCTAGTATTTTTTTTGTCGCGTTGAAGGAGTTTGTTGCTTTTCGAATGGTCTCACGAGTGATTAGAGAGTTCGACCATTTATTAGCTCGTCTATAATCGTGTCATCCACTTTCTTCTTGAAATCCGCAAGACTTGGTTTGATCCATAGGAGTCCGTTTCGACACCTTTTCTGGCAAGTTCATTCGCTGATACATAGCCACCATGATCTGGAAGCCAGCAGAGAGTAATCGAGCGCTGCACGGCAGCATGCGACCAACTTGAACTGGATTTCTTTTGCCGCAATTGCTCTAATGGCCCCTTGAGTGTCAGTTAGAGTGGTAACATCAGCCAGTGGTATTGCGATTTGGTGAAGATGGGTCTGACATCACATCCTCACGATTGTTTTGGGGCTTGGTCCCCATTTTTTACCGAATATTCTGTTGCTGGGGCCTATCACTAAATTCCGAAAATTCGACAAGCTGGGCATACTCTGCAACAATTCCGGCGGTACAAACATCTTAACCAGACTCAACAAGCTCCTGGATAGTGGTGACGATTCTTGTAGATGAGCGGTTGTTGCCAGTCAAACATTTTATTTCTTCGCGTACATATTTTCCTGTTTTCCCTATTTTTCCCTATTATCTGCAATTTATTTTGTTTCATTGTTGATTGCTGAGTGTTCCATCAGAGGAATGCTGTTCCATTTTCCATTTTCGACTAGAACCTCGATACTGCATATTTCACAAATCGTACTCTATAGAAAACCAGCCAACGTCCATCGCTAGGCAGCGTTTGTTCATAAAGCAAAGTGTGTAATAGCGTTAGCATATCTTACTCTCATCAGCATCACGAAGGCAGATTTCCGGTGCAGCGCAGTGCAGCACACATTCCCACTGGATATCTCAATTTTCTATTTCTATTTCTGTTTCAGGCCACAGCACAGTGATAACGAACAAATTAAGCAAATTTCTCACACACAGAATTTCAGAATTAATCGCAAAAATTCAAATCAAAACTATTTCAAAATAATGCGGAAATTCTTATGATGGAGACATTCATTGTCCTGGGACTATGTTTTATTCTATACGAAGCATTGGATTTCTTTCAAGGATGCATGCATAGTACACAGCCGGCAACATCCGATCGAATTGAGTCCTATCGTCGACAAATAACTGAAGAGAAAATCCGTTCACTGCAGCAAGCAAGCCCAGCATCGAGCGCTTCAGCGTCGCCCATCATTGGCGGTGGTACGACGAGCGATGGTGTAGAAGGCTCGCCAAAATCTACGAGATTCCCAAACTTCTCAGAATCATCAATAGATCAACGCTATCACATAAACGGCTATCAGCAGCAGCCAGTGTCAACGTCGTCGGCCTCGCTGCCCCAGCCAGCGACGCCCAATTTCCAGGAGTCCAACTCGGCCTTCCTCCCAGCGAACAATACAACGAATTTTTCATCTCTGCCGCGTGACTATTACTATCTGCAGCAGCAAAAGCATAAGAACGCCACGAAATTCCTATCGAGATTTTCCTCCTCCCTGTCGGATAATCGAATTTTTCCCGAAGTGTGCAGTGCAGCTGTATCGGCGAACATAGGCCCCGCTCCGGCAGCCACCTTCGACATAGTTCCCCCAGTCGCTGCAGCGGCACCATTAGTTTTGGACTTGAAGCGGGCGATTTTCAGTGGGAAAAAGTCATCGTCCCTGAAGGAGCACCGCCGCAGTGAACTCCGTCCGGGTAATGAGGACTATTTGTCATCCAGTGATGACGGTGACGACGATGATGCCGATGATGATGAGTACAGCAGCAGTAGCGATAACGACGAACAAGTGAAACGAATTTATAGTATTTCAGAGAAATTTTAAGCGCATTTTTCACTCGTGTTCGTTTAGAATAATAGACTTCAATAGTTCGAATATTGTCAAGGTAACTTGGTCGGGTACTTAGGATGGTGGTTCAAGTTTGCCGCGGGAATTGTGTTGAATTTACGAGACTTCGTGATGCAGCGAATTTATTATATTTTCCTTAATCCGGATTTATTTATTTTTCCTCCGGATTATTATTTTTTTAATTCATCAAGCATCAATATGCATATACATGAATATCTTCAAAGTCAATAATCCGGATATTTTTTTTAATTCGGATGATTTTTACTTGTTCGTCTCTTAATCAGCTTTTTATTCTGCTGTAAGTTTATGCCTAGGCACACGAAACTCTACCCTCGATTGCAACATCACGGCGATGTTATTCTGCTCGCTCGACTTGTCGGAAAGAGGAAGCATTGACGGAGCACGCTATTAAAAAAATAGAATTCGTCCGTTTTAGCCATATTTTGTTGAAGCTTCGTCGGGTCAAGTCCACTCTTTTCACAGTTCATTTATTTCTGGCGCTTGTTTCGTCTTGTCGCGAAATGCCACAACGTGTCTAACCAGTGCTTGAAAGTTGTTATGTGATGCCGTTTTTAATACACGGTGAGCAGACGCGGTTTTCACTCGCTTCCTCAAGCCCAATTTGTCCAGTAGGTATTTGGTATGTTTCCAATTGAGATGTCTACAGATGTGTCTCTCTATCTGAGCATCATCAGGCGACTGACTAATGCGACATCACGTATTTTACTTACTCACTTATCAGACCTGCGACCCGTGGATGGCATGAGTCTGAGCTTGACGATGCTGGGCAAGGTGCTTCTAGTCATCGAGGCCTGGCTGATTACCATGTCTTTTTCTCCTTCTCGAACCAAGAAGCGCGATTTTGAAGACTCTCTTTGCTGGAGCATTGGTGTCCATGCGGCCGATGTGGCCGAGCCGGTGCACGGGTTTCTACTTTCCGGACAACATCCAGATCTTGGTACAGATCGTCCATTCAACTTTCATTTTCAACAACATTCAACAAAGAAAGATTCTATGTCGGATCTCCACGTTCACGTTTGTCCCAAGGTAGAATTGTGGATGGCGCATATGGAGTTGAACTCCAGTCGTCGGGAAGGCATCCGTCTTCAAAATTCTTCAGATGATCAGCTGCCGCTAGCCTTGAACAGCTCTGATGGTAAAGCATCGATTTTACTAACCAATTACCGTATCTTGTCTAGTCGATCATTAAATAAAGTTCAGATTGATTCACTAAATCGCATCACCATACACAACAATTTTCTAAAAAAAAAATTGCTAAAAACCCGATTGGTTGCAATTGTATTCAAATTTAATCCAGAAACGAAGCAAAGTCAGTGAATATTTCCTTCTTCTTTACACCACTTGATGAATCACTGACAGGCTCGATACGAAATTTCCAATTGAGTTCAATGAATTCCGACCATAAATCCATTGGGTTACAAACGCCAACCTGCTCGAGACTAATCACATCGCTTTGTCTGAAATCAAAAGCAATTTATATACAATTTCCCTTTTTCCCCCGAGTTAATTAATTCAACAAAATCAATTGTAATTCACTTGATAGATCCAACAGACAGACAGAGAGAGAGAGAGGCACAAGCATTGAACTGCCTTCTTCAGTCATGTACGAGAATAATGTAAATCGATTTCGTGTACGATTTCATTTTCCTCCTTTTCTGTTTCAGTCGTCCTTAATGTGTGACGTAATTAATTCCCTTCTTCTTCCTCTTTTTTTATGTTTTTTGTGAGTGTTGGTGTGTTTGTGTCATTTTCCAATAATCCCCTTTACCAATGAGTCACTCGAAATTGGAGAACGACCGCCAGGAACAGGACGAAATCAATTCATTTTTATAAGTACAAATTGAATTTCATTACTCCTAATGTGGGAGAATGTGTCTCTTTGGTTCGATTCAATTCCATCAAGGATATTTGCTTCGTGCGGTCACTGTGATTGCTTCTCATTGTGTGACACATTTTTCAATCGATGATTGGAAAGCAAGAGAAATTGCAACGATGCCATGCAATAGGATGTATAGAATGCGAATGGTAATGTATTCTTCTGAATCCACCGCATCTCAAAGGAAGTACATCAAAGACGGTGGAGGAGGATATTCAAATGGGAACTGCCTTTGATTTCACGATTGCCGTCAAGTTTGACAAAAACCAAACCAAACGAGGATTTCCATTTTCAACGACCAATGAATAGTCTACAAAGGAGAAGAAAAAATTACTGCCGTGAATTGAAACTGCACTCACTTACTTATCAGGCCTATGGAGGGTCTGAACTTGAGAACAATTTGAATCTGAGTTCCACTTCATACTCCACTCCAAGTGCGATGTCGTGACAAGGTCTTTGCTTTGTGCAGAAACAGAAGACGCTTCTTTTTAGCCCTAAGCCATGCCGCTACGACCCATGGAAACTTTCAGTGAAGTGAGACTAATCGAAGTGCCTTCACAATCAACGTCCACAGTGGCATGATTGTGTACAGAGCATCGAAACAAAGAGCTCGTCATTCAAACTACTGCTCGCAACTTCAAACTACCGTCAATCACTCAACAAGTACACAAAAACACTCTCTGCATGTAAACTGTCGCAAATTACATTCTCATTGAACTTTTCCTGACTTCCCTGCTGACTTGCTTCAGAGTTTCCCAATCCCATCGCAACAGGAAGCAATTCTCTCGCTTATTGTGTGTGTTTGCGCGACATCCTTTTCCACTTAACCCGTCGTCGTCGTCGTCACACATGCAAGTGCACACCCAGCCAAGTCTTCTGCAAACACATCATCTTACTGCTGCTATGCACCTTATGCGGTTATTTAAGTATAAACTCCCTCCGCACTTCAAAAACGAAAAAAAAAAAATAGAAGAAGAGGAAAATGCTGTATACTCATGTGCTTAGGCGATGGAGTACAAAGCACAACCGCAATGGCTTGCATTCACGCGTCTTCCCCGATAGACTGATAGACTACACGTACACCCCCACAGACCGCTGCGTCATCCCTTGGACGTTTCTCCCTATCGATTGAATGATGCGGTTTCTTTGTACGTAAACTTTGAAATAAACTGTTTTCATCGGAAAGTGGGCAAAGTGGTGGCTGGCCACCCAGCACACAAGTTCCTCTTCATTTCACCTACTCACCGTCTCAGCCCTCTTGTGTTGGCTCCTCGTTTGAAGCCCGCTTCAAGGGTAAGCTGCAAGTGTCTCTAAAGCAGTCCATTCAAAGTTGAGCACTTATTTAGTTCCAACACACACACCGACTTGGTTCTCTCTTTTTCCGGTTAGAATCGCTATCCCCTCGAGGATAAGACAATCAATTTTCCTCTCGAGATATTGTAGCATGGTGAAAAGCTATCACACAAACACAACACACACTGGATGCATCTCTCGGCTGCCTCGGCATGCATATGATAATGCCTATCTCTTGGTGGAGGGCTGCTGCTGTACATGAATTGGCAGAACTTGACGCGAACAACTGCAACGAGACGTTGTTGCCTGGCTGGCTTCGTGTCCTTCTTGTGGAGTTACTCGCAAAATGGATTGTTTCACTTCGTGTTGTGTACTGCTGTGTTCTCTGCTCGTTCTAGGCGTGGAAAATTGAAAAGTTTTCCAATATAGTTTTGGCATAGTCAGCATCTCAATTTAATTTCGCCTTCGTTTTGTCCTTTTTGTGCGATACACGCTCTCTCCGTTTCGTTTCCTGTGTACTGCTCCGACTCCTATTGATTTTAGTTGGCTTAAATATGCCAGAGCGTCGTACACGACGCGACGTGCGCGTTCATTTGAAGTTCGCCGCCTGCACGTTTCATTCTACTGCAGCGTATATATAATGAAGAAGTTTTCTTCAAAGAATGAGCATAAGGATGCCACCGGAAGAGACAGGGGGGGAGACAAGGGAGGAAATTATGACAAAATTATACTCTCTGCAGTGCACGATGTAGGTTTCATTTATGTTCGGAAGGTTTTTTTGTTTTTTTTTTTTTTGTGACTTGAGAATAAAGTTTTCAAGTTTTACTATAACTTCCCTGGGGATCCGGGAGATGTATAAATCACGTAACAGACATTTATCTACAAGTTAGAGTTTTATGGTTTCGATGCTGACTACTGTTCCTGTGTTTGGAAGGAGCTGCTGGAGCTAACCTATCGTCAGGTGTTATGAGCGATTGCAAGGGGGACTGGCGTTTATTTTATGTAATTATAAATACTGCCACCGGGTGGAAATGTTTTGCTCAAGGATTATATCAAGATGAACTTTTGGTCTGATGTGGACACTTTAAGGAAAGTTCATCTTTTTTCAAATCAATTGCCTTGGCTAGGGATCGTCCATGGACCTGTGCTACGACATCCAAAAAGAGGAAGACAGTTTAGAGATTGCTCATATCACATTGCTTGAGTTTCAGATCCTAAAACATGATTTGACTCCTGTAGTGCTCTTTTAACAACACCAACTTCCTTTTCATATAACAAGCCCCTGTTACTTGCACACAGCGCTGGACGGCAAGACCCATCCTAAATCTGATATCGAGAGATCTCGTATTGAAAATGAGCAGACAGTATATACAGTCCCCAGACTTATCAAATGGCTTTGATACTCTAAGCCCGAACGAACGTAGGGATTTTTAACATTCGACAAGGACGGACTGAGATGGACTGCGCAGTCGGTTCGAGTGTGTCGGGCCTGCAGACTGTCGAACAGTTCGATTGTGATCCAGGCGGAACAAGCTGCCAATGGGCAGCTTTTCGTCTAGTCAAATTAAGTACACCCCAATGTCTTACCAAGGCGGAAGGTTGCTAAATACGTTGATAGCTAAACAGCCGTCAAAGCTATTACCTCGATTACTTCATACTCAATACTAGTGCAGGAATGACGGGCTGAGCTAGCGTCGTTCGATGATCAGATCATAGTGAGATCCCAGGAAACGAGAAGGCCGATGAACTGGCTAGAAAGGGCTCAACAATTCAGGAGGTGCACACCCCACTAAAAGCAGTCAAGTCTAAGATTTCTCTCTCATCCCTCTCGATGGGACCGAATGCAAGGCCCACCTCGGAAGTCGAGATGGGACATTCGTGGCATTCGTATCGAAGCATAGCCCTTTCCGTTCGAAGAAGCGGTTGCTCAACTTTAAGTTTCCTGCTCACTGCGGTGTTTATTACCCTATCACGGCATGTGCTTACTTACTTATCAGGCCGGCGACCCATGGAGGGTCCGCGCCGTGTCGTCGTTGTTGTGATTCCGTCCGTAGATCCAAGGCAGTTTGCTCTCTCGCAACTGTTGCTGTTTTATGTGGGCGGGTTGTTAGTCCTCGGCACAACCACAAGGGAGTCGTTGCATACATTAGTTCACCTCACAACGGGTGTTGTGGAGGCTATCCAGGGAGCGCCGCTAGGAGGCCGTATGTCAACTTGATCTAGGCATCCCGCCAAGTTGGGAGCGATCAGCAACTTTGCCCTGTGTGCACAGACCCAACCCCTCTCACGGCTTGTAAGTCCCCGAAAATCTCATCTCGCCAGTTCGTATTCGGGATATTATACTTTCGGTCAACCATAGGTTAGTGTTTCAACAAATACCGAGTTAAAGGCGGCCAATTTGTCTTTGACACCAAGCTCGGGCTTCCTCAATACAGATCTTCCAAGCTGTTTCAAAACTTACCCAACTTGGCCAGTAATACGGGCAGGCTCAGCATTAGTCCTTTCATCACTTGTGAAAACGACCACGAGACACTTGAACTTCTTCAAAGTTGAAATTTATACCGTCGTGGATCGAGAGCATGTATAATGTCGCCGAAGGTTCAAGGAAAACCAAGCCTTGTCTTGACATTAAATGTCTTGACATTAAATGTATTCGACTGAGTAATTTTTAATCTACCAAGATCCGAAGGTGACTGCCTCTGAATGTCAAAGACAACTCCCTCCCTTCAAAGAAATGAAAATCCATCAAAAAATTCCATAAATCGCCAAGACAATCTCGGCTTTCTGCCGAAAAAAAACCGCAATCACTTAAAACGCCGAAACATCCGCGCATACCTTCATTGGAATTTTCATAAATGTCCCATAAATAGCGGAAGAATCCATAGCGATTAAGCCCGGCTTAACTTCCCCGTCATTTTGCATTAATCGGTGATATAAAAGATGGCAACTGTCCGGTGCCGTTCCGCCACCGTGACTGTCACAGTCTTAGCGACCTTAAAAAGACACAATAATGTAATAAAGAGAAAATCCACCCTGAACAAGATAAATAGTCTTTTCACTTTCGTCACCGCTCCCCCCACGGCATTTGCGGAAGCCTTTTGTCATCCTTGTAAAGGCAATTTATCAGCTAATACTTCGTAATAATTTCGCCGTTTAATCTCCCGTTTAGTATGGTCTTTACCATTGTCCTCGCACTGTCACTATTCCGACTTCCGAGCGGAGATTGGTGAGAATAAGAGAAGACAGAGAGGCGGGTTTAACTCACGAAATATTTAATCCTCCCGCGAACTATGAACACGAACACGACAGAGAGAGCGAACGGACGGTTGGGGTGGTCTTTGCTTGAGTGGCAGTGGAAGTGGAACTAAAAACAAATAACAACAGGAAGCCGGTCCAGCAGCGATTTTGATTCTGGCAACGAGTCACAATAGTATAAAGAGTTTCAAAGATAAAAATGTATCTTTTTTCTTTTTTTTGTTTTGCATTGTTTATGTCAAATTTTTATTCTCTTCTTATCTTTGTTCTTCTTTATGCCAAAAGCCAGTGTTTGGTGTTGGGAGACACTTTTTGTCTTCTTTTTCTTGGCTTTGTGGGGTAGTCTGACAGCCGAAGGCTTTTTCAAACGAACCACCACCACCGCCAGCACCCTTGTGCGGATACTTTGAACAAGTTTGTTATTTATTGCTTTTAAAAGGAATATCTGAAGTTTTTTTTTTATTGTTTTCTTCTTTTTGAGCTCAAATATGCTTTGAGAGTTGCTCATATATGAATGTTTGTACATTCGTATGTGGACTTTGGTATTCTTATGAAATCAGGCATGGTATTTGCGCACATGTACGCTTGGAGGAATTTGGTAAGCAAACCATCTTTTTGAAGGTATGCAGAAATACAAGGTTTGGCAAAATTACTTGTACTTGGAAAGTTTATTTTTATCGGCGTTTACATTTTTTTTTGTCCGGACTCCGGTTTCATGTGTTTGAAGGATCGTGGGAGTCAACCAACGAATCCCATCAGATAAAAATATCACTTCCGTTCCTTTAATTTCCATGATTTCGTGATGGTCTTGGGAATTTGGAAACATTGAGAAAAAAAAAATACTTCCTTATCAGGGATGTCATTAATGGAGGATATGAGCTTGAGTTTGACGATTCTGGATACGCTGCTGCCAGTCATCAAGGCCAGGCTGTTTTGCGGCCGCGATTACCTGGTCTTTATACCAGTGATTTAGTCTTCCTCTCATTCTCTGATGAGGAGGCTTCGCCTCCCTCTTAGGTGGAGCATTGGTGTCCATGCGCTCCACATCTTGGTACAGTTCGTAGAGTTCGGAGTTATTTCTTCGCTTTGGTCGCAAATAACAGTAATCAGCTCCGATGGTTAGCTTATCTTCCAGATTTTGGCTTCCTACAGCAGGACTGACAAAATAAGGGCTTTTTAGATCATAATTTTGGTCCTTCGAGCCGGAGTTGTGAACCCAGTTGTTTCGACAAACCGAAGTAGCACCGGTTGCCGAGAGTGATTCTACATCGGATCTCCACTAGGATGTCGTTCGTGGAGTTCACGTCTGCCCCGAGGTAGACAAACTCCTTCACTACTTCAAAATTGTAAACGTCGATTGTGATATATTGTCCCAGGTGGTGAGTGACTGAACGATTCTTGGTCGGCAGCATATAATTTGGCTTATCTTCATCGACATTAAGACCAGCTCGACCAGCCTCTTCTGTAATCGCAGTGGCAATTACGGCACGTTGGGACAGCGAGACTTTGTCGATGTCATCTGCCTAATTCTTTACTGACTTGTAGAAGATAGTGCCTTCCATGGTTACAGCTGCCCGCCGCACTTTCTTCTCCAGTACCAGATTGAAGAAATCAGACAACAGTCAGCTCGGAAGTGCTTGACGCATCAGTGTGCATACGATAAACCTACCTTGGTCTCATTTGATCTACGTTCACCCGGATAAACTATTTGTCTTGATTGTCCTTTGATCTCCGGTGCGTTGTGATGATTCAACTTTCGTCCAAGGTAACGAAATGGAGCGCCGCGGCGGTCGAGTGCAAGTACTTGATGCAGCCATCCCGGAAGTAGCTTCTTAGTGTCGAAATAATCAGGTTTAATGTGATGTACCCGCTCTGTTGACATGCCCACAACCTCAGCCACTTCAATTCTCTGATCGTCGAATATCATGCCATGGATTTCATTGACGGTTTCTAGGAAGATGACCCCTTTTGGGCGAACAGAAAGGTGGGCGTCACTTGTGCTCGAAAGGAACTCAGTAAACGGCCTCTTAATCTTCTTAGTTTGTTTCGGTGATCCTTTTGTTTACGCAAAAACGAATGCTTAATCATGCTTCAATGGCTGTCAAGTATAATGTAAATGACGGCGGTTGCTTAAAACTGGACGGAAGTGTCTTAATTGATAGAACCTGACAGGAGCGAGGAATTCAAACAGGAGCTGACTTATCAAACTGACGAGTTGGGTAGGTTCTCAACCAATCGTCCTCCGTTGTCAATCATGGTCTGGCAAACCCTTCTGCAGACTCGCCATTATTTAACTTATTTGTGAGCTACGCAGATGCAAGTGTGACGTAGGCCGCCGAGGCGCAATGGGTAGCGGTGTAAGAACAAGCTCCTTCATATGTTAAGTTTAGCAGCCAACTTTATGCTACTTCGACGTGGATTTCGTTCAGAACGGCCTTTAAGATTTCGAATCACGTCCTTTGATATTGCTGTGCACTTTCCACCACTTCTTGTACGTCTGGCGATGCTTCCAGTTTTGTTGTAACTATCAGTGGTTCGAGACGGAAAAGACAGAACCACTGAGATGGCTTATGATATTTTGAAAATCTTGACCATGATGGATGTGGATTCATTCATACACTTCGACTACAAGTCGGTAAAAGAAATTACAGTTCTGTCTGCTAGAAGAACACTTCAAAATATTCTTAAATGAGTTTGGCTAATTGAATGTCATCTGGAGTTGTGAATTAAGTCTCCTTACTCCGGCAGAAAGAAATAACAAAAAAGCGAGAAAAACGCAGAAAACTGCTTACAAGCTACACGTCGTGGCCAGAGAGAAAGGAGGAGTCGAAATCAATGTTTGGTCCTCTCTGTAAAAAAAAAAATACACTACCCCACTACATGATGTCCGTCGCAAAAAGTGGGCAAACGAAGGTACCACTTCGTGTATTCCCTCAGGACGCGGAGGCACAGGCAACGAGAAGCCAGTTTTTTTCTTCATTTTTCTTCTTTTGAATAATTATTAAGTTAGCGAAGAGATGGAAAGTAAATTTTGGACGAGAATGAAGTGAAAATGACATTTAATTACATTTCGTCCAAGTCGTCGTGTGTCGGCTGCTGGTATGGTAATTTCAATTCAAAAGATTCCTTTTTTCTGACTTCGGTGCTCGCCGTTTTGTCTCACTTCGAGGGGCGCGAGTAAAATGCGAATTTTTGATGGATGGCAATTTCGTTTTCGTTGGAATCAAAATAAAGTAAATAGATTTAATGGAGTTTTAAGCAACATTTCTCATTTTTTTTTTCTGTCTTCGGTCTTTCGTGGACATTTCCATTTTGTTTATTTATTTGAGATTAGGGACGTTTTAGTGTCGCGAGATTCGTTCTCTTTGATTCACTTTATGGACAGTTAATTTCGGATGGACTTCGCTGACTGTGGAGTGTCGTAAAGAAATGATGGCAGCTTAGCTGTGTAAGCGTGTTAGGAAGGGGACGGGGTTCGTGAAATGTGTTTTCTTTATTTTTATTTTTTTCCGAGAAGAAACAACAATTATGAGAAAATGATTGCTTACTTAGCTCAGAAATATTTTTGTTTCTTGTGTTTCGATTTGTACGGCGGTTTGATAGATGATCATTCCACTTATGACTGCTCGACAGAAGACATTTTGCGTTTTTTTTGTCTGTTGTTTTTAGCATTGCACTGCCTCACTCAGACCCAGAAACTGATCCATTGTACTACCAAGCAGCAAATTAGATTTACTGAAATTACTTGGTCTTCCAGAGGAGCTTCTGTTATGCAGCAGTTTGCAGCTTCTCGTGACAAATTGAAGAAAACTCACGACAGGACGTCACCTTTGCCGCATTTCGGCGCAGGCGACTGAAGTGTCCCTAGTCGATGGCGTTACAGTCTGGAGTGGAGCTAAGCAACGGCCAACAAGTCTATCCAAATAGCGCGATATCGAGCCAGCTGTTAGTTGAGGCCCTTCTGCAGTTGTGTGCGGCACATTTGAGGTGGACCTCTTTTAATTTTGTTTTTTTTCGTTTATATCCATGGAAGTGTCAATCTTCGAAAGATAAAATAGCCCGGGCTATCAGCACGCAAGTAATCGATTCTGAGGCATGCACTCTTCTACCACTCACCCCGCGGAACTGCCGTTAGGTATTACTTCGCGGGGCTGGCATTTACACTATATCCCGGAACGCGGCCTCTTAAGTTTTTTTTTTCGATTCAGCCTTCCGCAATGTTAAATTAACTTTTGCTAAGTACCAGCAAAGCTCATTCCAACTATTATCTGATCTTGTCATGACAGCGATCAGGTTTCCGTCTGCTCATCTTGTGCCCATCTTGTGTAAATCGACCATAGTTGAAAACTGCGTGTTCTGCCTCCTATTCAACATTTGGACACTGTGGGCACAGCGGCGAACTATCACACAGTTGTGGCGATACTTTCAATAGCCGTCTGCCAGAATGTCGACAGGTAGCCTTCCTGCTATGACGAACGCTGCGTCATCTGAAAGAGTTCTAAATCCGCTGGTTGCTATAGACTGGCGTGAGAGTAGGATTCTGCCCGCATATGTTCGGGAGCATTCGAGAGAGCGCTTCTGGTGTGCGTCATGCCTTCTCGCTGGCATACTTTATATGCTCCCTAAAGGAAAGCCTATTATCCAGCATAACCCCTAGGTACTGCACTGTCGCCTTGGATCCAATCGTTTGCTCCCCAATTAGGAAGCTCATGAATTCGACTCTCTTTCGGCTCGTTATGAGCACAGCCTCTGTTTTGTGGGCCGCTAGTTTCAAGCCGGCATTCTCAAGCAAATCTTTCAGCTACCTCTATATAATTTGCCATTGTGACAATAGCAATGACGTCGGCAAAACCGATTATGCGTACTCCTTCGGGAAGCGTTAATCGTAGAACGCCGTCATGCATTATATGCCGCAATAGAGGTTCGAGGACTGATCCTTGCGGAACTCCTGCCGTTATACCATGGTACTTTATTCCATCGTCGGTGTTGTACATTAGCCTTCTATTTTTGAAGTATTCCATGATTATCTTTAACAAATAGGACGGCGTCATTGCAATTAGAGATCTTCGTATGTGCGTCCAGCACAATGAGGGATCATGTGTCCGGAATCGAATCATGGACTAGCCTTTGAGTCTTGCTTATCCATAACCCACTACAAGGTACCCTACATCATCCCCTTGTAGTCTTGCCCTTGCGCCGAAATCAGTCACCAATTTTTTTGTTGTCATCTCTTACAATTTAATTTAATCACTTCAGCACACAATTTATGCATTGCATCAAATTTTTTTTAGTTCTTCTTGCTTTTATCGAATAATTTTGCGCGCTCCATTTCGCCGGCAAACTTGAACGCAGAATCACCATCTTAAGCACACACTAAAGGTCTTCTTCCCTCCCCTCTTGCAGAGATCCTTCATAGGCTTACAGCAGTTTATAGGTCACTCCTACTGCCTACTGAAAACTATCCGTGTACAGTCGGTGGAAGATAAAGCTTCATCCGCTCCGCGAACAAACACAAGGCAACAGAAAATCTCAAAGATAAAGTGAATTAATGCAAAAATATTAATTAAAACCCATTAAAGTGCATTCAATGAAGAAGTGCATGCACTCCCATTCAGCACTCAGCCGGTTCGGATAAACGTGCTTAAATCAAAAATAAATGCAGAGCGCAGCGAACAAAAGGGGAGCGAATTAAAACAAAAGGAGTTAGGTACACAAACTCGTTCGTCCTTCACTTAATTCTGATGTCCTTCGGAGAAACTTCGCCCTTCGGGGTGATCGAATCGGATACCATCATACTCTTTTGCAGATACCGTGGATCCCTTAAATAGTCAAAAAAAAAATATAGTGAATGTGAAAAAAAAATACCAAAAATCAAAAAAAGAAAAAAAAAGTGAAGAAAGTAAATTGCATTCATGAAAAAAACTCAACTAACTATGGATTCTCTTGAGAGGCTTATGCGTGCAGCACCTCTACCTCGTGCATTGCCCGGTACCAAGGGACAACAGCGTGCTTTGGTGCATGCGTCGCTGGCGGCCGCAACTGTTGGACGAAAAGGACGTCATTTGACGGGGACCTTTTGTCTGACCGGTGACACAATGGAAGGGATTATACAGTGTTTGGTATTCCTCAAAGCCTTTTCGGTAAGTACATTCTATTTCTCTCTCTCTCTCTCTCTCCTTCTTCCCCACTTTATTTCCCATCTCTTTCACAGTCCCTTTCTTTGTGTAAAATAAAATAAGGAATAATGATCTGGCTGGCTGCGAGAAGGGTTCGTCATCGCCGTCGTAGTCGTCGTCGACATCGCTACGTGGGCCAAAGGGGGATGCCCTTGTTTTTTGTACGGCTGCGAGAGCTGCTCAGGGCGTTCCAAGTCATTGAACTGAGAAAGGGAAAAGATTTATTTAAAAATATTCGTCATACTTTTCATTGCTTGACATGTTGACCTAAAAATCTTGTAAAATCATCAACAAGGTGCATAGGATGGGAATATGAATGGCTGTTGGGTTGGATTTCGAGTAAAAGTCAGTGAACCGTTGCAAATTGCTTCGTCCTTTCTCATCCTGTCACAGTTCGGGTTGATGTCGGCCGTTATGGAGAGATTTTGAGAGATGAATTTTGATTTTTTGAATGTCCCTTCACTCAGCTGGGTCATTTCGTATTTATGCCTGTTGTCCTTGGTTGGTGGTGGTTGGGTTGATTTTGACATCATTTTTTTTCTTCTTCCTTTTACAGAGCTTGCCGTAATGGAATGAAATACTAGATTCATGTGGTGTTGTTTTTCAACCCCCCTCGGAGTCGGATGACAATGTAGCCTTTGATTGAATACAGAAGCGTTGTGAGGAAATTACGAGTGGAATTTCCTTTCAGTTTATTAGTTATGTAGGTTCGGGCATGCCGCTCATATGATATTAGGATATAGTTTAATTGAGGTTGGCATTTCCCTTTTCTATGACAATCACAAACTGAACAAATTGCATGTGAGTGACACTGCAAAAAAGTTGTGTAACTTGAAGAGCGTAACAAAATTATACGACAAGAGAAATTTGAATACACTGCTGTTTGGCTGCAAAACCGTTTCCCAACCCTCGACTTGCGGGAGTTGTTGTCAAGGCAGCCTCTTCGGCTTTTCTTTTTCGTTTCTGCCATCGTTACAACTTCGACTACCAATCCTGGGGGCTAATCTGAAGCAGGATAATCTGGTACATGGGGGGTTGTTTGATTTAATTTCCTTGAGAACATACCATGCCCTCAAGGCTAAGCAAAACTCATATGACAACAAGTCACTTTCTGCGATTGCCTGGTAGTCTTTTTTTTATTCCAAGTCTTTCTTAAAAACTCGTCATCGTATATCGTCGACGGCTCATTTTCAAAGAGTTCTTGGAAATGACTTAGCACCTGCTACTCAAAGGATCACATTCCATGCACACTGAACATCATGCCAAGACTGGATTTTTAATATTGTTTAACACCTATTGAGCAGTACACATGCCAAAAGGATCTAGCCTAAAACGCAGTCTAATGTTTTATCAAGGAATGCAAAAAAATTGCACCGCATCCGATTTGACATAATTTGATGACGTCGGCGTTCGCTCCAAGGCTGAGCTTAACTCTCATATCTGGTTCGGTCCTTCTCTGTAGGTGTTAGATAGAATTCCAAATCGAATTGTACAACTTATGAATGACAGCAATATCCCAAAGTTGATCGACGTGCTTGAACATGGACGTAATGTGCATGACGCGAGAATAGCTACAAAATATTGCATTCGGTCCTCAAGGCTGTACGCATTGCGATTGAGGTCAAGAAGACACAGACATCTTGTAATTGTGGAGCAATGCTGGTGGTCACAAAGATGATGGTGAAACCCTGATCAGGTTTAAATTTAGGGTGCTTCAATCCTCAGCAATAGTGATCCGATCCAGGCATCGAACACAGATCGAACCCAGCGACAGATTGTTTATTTCATTTCCTCCCGAATTTTTGGTCTAAGCCGCGGTTTTTGGGTTGCTAGCGTACAACACGCTGTTGCTACCAGGCCCGTAGGGGGCCACTACCTATCTTCTCAGCAACCACTCGTGTTGTGCGTGCTATTGTTCTCTCACGAGTGGAAGGGACCCACAGTTTTATGTCGACTTCGAAAGGCCAAGTTTAAGAAACTTTTTCTAGGCAGTTATACTCTGTGAGCATTGTCAAGATGTGGGGTTGTGACAATTATTTTTGATCGTATTGGGAATCGAACCTAGACACCGACGTTTAAGTGCGTAAGAGTCGACGCGTATTCACAAAACCCCACGGACGCCACAAAAAAAACGCCAGTAATGTCTTGGCAAAATAGACTCTGGTTCAAGAGGCTAGATTTGAGTCTAGTTTTGGACCGCTCAATAGTTCATCACATACTTCACAGGTATACGCACTGCACGCTGCTCTAGTCATCAAGACCAAAATGTCTTCCGTCTGCGATGACTTGATATTAAACCGGACTACATCCACGTCTTAGTACAGCTCGTATATTTATCGGATATGTACTCTCCTCCATTCGACGACGTAGAATTCTTCTTTCGAAGGCACGCTTTAGAAACCTTAGTACTCCTGCTACTTCATCGACTGGAATCCTTGGTCAGGCCTGTTAAGCAGCTATTGGTAGTGCTGCTTAAATACAATACATCCACTATTCCCTGCGGATCAGTAACAAGATTATCCCCACAATTTCCAAGAGCATTGTTGCCTTTTCTAAAGCCTCCTCCGGCCAGCCTTTTGGCTTTTCTATAAAAGACCCGTATTTTATGATTGTCTCTAGATTTATCGATATCCTTGAGCTGGAAGGTTTCGAGAGACTCGTCTTCTTGCAGAGTCTTTTGGTATGTCTCGTCGGTTGCACGTTTCCTCTGCTCCCACTCGCCATCATTAAACGGCCTTCTTGTCGGTGGTGTACGGTAGCCGAAGGTGGTTTCCACTACCTCTTTGATTGCCGAAGGGCGTTTGTATTCAACGTAGTCATATCGGGAAGTCTCTCCTCGTAGGGTCTGGCAATCTCCGGTGCGCTCAGGGGTGCAATGTCAAAACTTCCTTTTTTTTTTTTTTAGTTCGTTTTTGTTTTATTTTATAATTCATTTTTCTTACATGCTAGACAAAAATAACTAAAACTAGCTTAACTAACTTAACAATCGTTCTTACATCTAACCTACTGACCCTATACGGGTACTCTAAGCTATTCTGAACTAAATTTTTGCGCCTTTCGGCTTAGACTATGGTTTTTATTTTTATTTTTTTTTTTTTGTCTGAATTTACTTTCTGATTAGTTTGGCCAAGAAAACTGGTAAAAAACTTGGCATTATTTGTCAAAACTTCTCCTTGTTGGCTGGTGCAGCTTTTCCAACATTAAACAGTCGAGCTGGGAATCGTGCTGCTATGAGGAAATGGTCAGTTTCGACGCTTCCTCCCGTGAATGCACATCAAGGATATTTGACGCATGCCTGGTGTCAATGTGCACATGGCGGTGTGACCATCCTGTTATGGACAGTTTGCTGTGTGGAGCTTTTGTGAGGAAACCAACCATAATACGTGCTGTCGCAAAGTCAGTGCATCAGTTACCACGTCTCTTTTTTGACGTGTCCTCTAACCCCTTTTATAGAATTTAAAGATTACCAGAGTGAAAGGATGCATGGTGACGTTGGTGTATCCATCTCGTGAATAGTGATGGGTCAACTGGAGTTGATAAACCGGATCAAACCAATTTAAATTTGTCTCAAACCGAGTTACCGAAATTAAACCAAACTGAGAATTGGAAAGCAAAACTGCAAACTGTTCGGTCTGACGTCAACACAGAATTCGCTTTCGGTTGTTTAAGACAAAGTGAGCACATTGCATGTAGAAATAAATGATGTACGAGTCCATTGTTTTCGGACAAACCGAGTTGGACTGCCCCTTTCAGTACCTAGTTAGAGTTCGGTGTTTATTCTGAGTCTCCTGAGACGGTCATGGGGGCATGTGGTCTACTTGCTCTTCGGCCTTTCTTTTTTTTTTGAATACATTTGCGTTAGTCTATTTTGTTCTATAGTATGGTGTCTCAAACCAAGTGAATTGAGTGTATTGCTTGATACAGAAAATACACATTCCGGTATTGTGAATGCATTATAATAATAGTGTACCAAGCTAAACCGAGTTGGGTTTGAACCGGTTTGACAGTTACACATAAAAGATAATTTGAATTGAGTACCAAACAAATAATATTTAATGAAACTCGAATTGCAACTCGGTTTGCCTCAGTTCTAACTTGGGTTAACTCGGCTGAAGAATGGCACATTACTGCTAGTGACAATTCCTTTCTCTGCTGCCAGATCGTCTACTGCATTGTGCATTCTGTCTTCTACTTCATTCTTATGTAGGTTGATAATGTGACTACTATGTTTAATGTAGAAATTATGCTCCACTCAAAACCATTTCGGGTGCATTGTGCTGTCACTTTGCGGCTTTGTATCCTGACTGCTCATTCACCTTACTGCAGCTTTCCCGTTTTACAAAGTTGTTGTCCTTTTCGACCATTTTTTTATAACCATTTGGTGGTTTTAAGGTATTTTAGGATATCCTTTATATTGTTTGTTTGTCAATTCTTTGATGTCGTTTAAAGAATAACCAGTTTCTGCAAGAGTAGGGGCCAAGCACCAAGGTAGTTCGATACTGATTCCACCTCCTCCTCATCCCTACAGCTTCTACAGAAGTCATTGTAGGACGGTCAAATCTGCTAGTTAGTTAATACGCCTAGCAGTTTGTCTTCGACTCCGCTCAAGTGGGACAACTCAATAGACGACACCCACGAAACCGATGGCGCACACAAGTGGAGATGGACCTCAACGATGTTGGCGTGCGAGGCTAAAAATCGCGCCAGTTGGGGAGTCTTGTTGGCTGAGGCCCATGTGCACCCCGGACTGTAACGCCATAAGACTAGGAAGAAGAAGTTTGCTTATTTACTTCCTGTCTAACTCTAGGAGGGCTTTAGTTCTGTTTCAATTTAGTGCAAGCAACATAGTTTTCGATGATCTACAAATATCTATTTCCGGTCATCTATGTTTGGTGTCGTTTGTCATTCGCAATTTTATTGCTTGCAGTGGCAGATGGAGCGTGTCCTGATGCTGTGCCAGTGCAAAACTGCCGCTCTTCCTTGCTAAGTCAGCGGCAAACTCTTCTGCCCAGGCATCCAGCAAATGCTAAGGTTGCACCTGTTCAGAGATAGACGGCCGAGTCTTGTCATCTTGGAGTTGATCGATGTTGTGTGGCAGTAGTTCGATAGCCGGAGGACCATAGAGATTTCTGGCGAACTGGTATATACCTGAACCTGTGTCTTCATCCGATTCGGATATGTACGTGTAAACTTCCATTGCAGCTGGGTTAAGGATCCCATTCGTCTCCCATGGGGATTATTTATTTTTTGTGGTTAATTTTCCGAAGTCCTCTAAAGGCATTGATTTTGGGATCTCTGAATTTTGGAGTAGTGCCATATGCCTTTTGCAGTGAGTTTGACCCCAGCAGTTGCATTCTTTCTCGTAGCGGCCGTGACGTTGTGAGTCTGTGCGTCGAGTCCTACGGGCTTGTACCTACGGTGTCTAGGTTCGATTCCCAGCATAGCAGGAGTAATGTTCACCGCCCCACCTTTTTCGAGTCACTGACAATGCTCAAAGAGTATAAGTGTCTAGAAAAAGCTTCTCAAATTTGATCGTTCGGAGTCGGCATGCAACTGTAGTTCCCTTCCATTCGTGAGAGAACAATAGCACACACAACACGAACGGTTGCTTAGAAGCTAGGCCCTGGACCTTTACGGGTTGTAGCACAACCCATATTATTATTATTATTAGTTGCATTCTCTCTAGCTATGCTGCATGTGTCCGTAGGTTTTCCTTCGTCTTCACTCTTACCCAACAGGGAAAGACTTCGGTCTCGGAATATATGCGCAAAAACACGAAACAATCTTCTTCACTTCAAACACCGGCCACTCATAAATCAATGCTATCAGCTCAGAAACTGCCGAATTCGTTTGACTTACTCTCGACAGAAAATTCAGCTGGAAGTGAAATTGAATTGAAGTAAATGCTAAAAAAATTGTAAAAAAATGTAGAAAAATGTAAAAAAAAAAAAACAGGTATGATCCACTGGATGTACGTGGCCGTAGTCATTCGGCGTTGTGGTCTGACATATATTTATGCCGAAAAGTCCAGATTCATAAAGCCTTGTTGAGCGACCTGTAAATGTATAAGCTGTTCGCTCAGACAACTCTTCTTCAGATGCACTTGATGTCACGTTCATTCTGACTCCCTTTGATTGGTTTTGACCGCCTATTCGCACATAGCACTGTCTGTCGACTTCATTTCCCTTCTTAATGTTCGACATATTATCGACACTCCACAAACAAGTTGGACTTCTAACTTTGACATATCGAGATGGATCGTTGCAGGACACTACATGCAAGATGAACAGGCATAAAATTAGCTCTAACCGCTTTAGGAAATTGCTTTTTCTTAAATAGATTCTAGTATTAGTGCAGTAGGTGGTGTTGTTATGGAGAATTCTCTTTCAGGACAACATGGAGAGCGACTACGCGCTCTTACTAGGAACTCATACCTTCTGCAAAAACTACCCGGCTCTGGTGTCCCTTAGACAGTGAAATCTTCACTGCTTCGGCGTAAACTTATGTAAATGATTCCCTTCCAGTGGTTAGTGGATTGATTCTGGTTTAATCGGGAGAAGCAGTACACCGGCCACACAATCGTCCCCAGTCCCTAGTGATATTTTTGCTTTCTGCTCGTACTGCAATGTTTCTTTTCTGCTATTATTCCATTCTCGATAAAATAGCAATGTTCACTGGAGAACAGGACAACCGAATATTAATCACAATACACTTGAATTTTTTCCAATCTAATTACCAAACTAAATAAACCCTCATTAATGAATTTTTTTTCATTCTTCTATTTTCCAGGTAAGTTCAATCAGTTGGTTTATTTGGACAAAAAAGTGTGAGTAAATTTTAAATTAGTCCGTGATTAAAGCGATATGACAGCAGTGAACACTAAAATCCACTCAACTCAACCGCAAAATATCACGAATATCGGCGAAAATTTCATTTTACCATTAATGCAGATGCGAGATAACAGATTTTAATTGATGAAACGATTGAAATTTCCATCTCATTTTGTGGCGTTCAATAAATTGTTTGCCAGATATGATAACATTTTTTTTTTTTTGGTTTGCGACTCAGAAATTGTATTCACTTCGGGCGATATGTCATGGCGGCGGTTGATTCGGTGAAATTATCAGCGGTGAATTTGGTCAGTTCGCCCATGTGGATGCAATTATGTTCGCATTCGAAACAATTCTCCATTAGATGACAACGCTTGAGTGGGGGGGGGGAGGGGGCGTTGGGGCTTGTACTGATTGGAAATCTAGTTTTGAGTAAGCAAATTTGTTCGCTAATTAGCACACAATTGTAGGCGATCAATTTAGATTAATTAGAAATTGAAATTGATTTGAATGTTAATTGCCCCAAAATTGTATCAATTTCGTAATGAGTTTCAAAATAAATGAAAAATTGCCTGAAGGGCGGATTAATTGGAAAGTTCAACGATGAGGTTCAGATTCAAAATTAATTTTTTTTCCTCCAATACTGTGCGAATGTGGGTAGATTCGTCGACTGGCTGGCTAGTTCACCTCTTTTAAGGAAAAACTTTCATAATTCACGAATCTACCTGTATCAGCTAGTACTCGGAATGCAGCTGCAACCATTTTATATTATTTTACGAGTAGAATGCTAAGAGTCTTGGAAATCTAAGCCCACGGTCAACATAGTCAATATATGACAGCCTCTCTCTCCAATGTACAATGGCCTGTGCATGTGCCCAGGAACACATGAGAGACGTGCCTACAAATACTTTGATTGTCAGGCATTAAGAAAACCTTTTTAACGTCGAGACCCTACTCCAGGTTCCAGGCTGTGGTAAATTTAAATTTACTCATCTGCATCAAACTGTCTTTCTGCAGCTTCTTATTTTTAATAGAAGACATCAACATCAATGGCATCAGACATAAATGGTTCTTCTTCTTCTAGTGGCGCTACAATCCGGGATGGACCTGGGCTTCAGTCAACAAACTTCTCCAGCTGGCAAGATCTTAAGCCAGTTGCCTCCAATTTCGAGCACCAAGTTGGTTGAGGTCCTTCTCCACTTGTGTGCGCCATCGGTTCCGTAGGCGTCCTCTACTGCGTTGTCCCACTGGTTCGGAGTCGAAGACTCTTCGGGCTGAAGCATGCACTCTACATGACCTAGCCATCTTAGGCGTTGAATCTGTAGACGCCTGACAATGCTCATGTCGTTGCACAGCCCGTATAGTTCATGGTTGAATCTTCTTCTCCAAAAACCGTCAACGCAAACAGGACCAATGATGGAGCGCAGAACTTTTCTCTCGAAAAGACCAAGGACTTCTTTATCTGCTCGTGAGATTGTCCAGACTTCTGCGCCATAGAGCACGACAGGGATGATTAATGGGTCTTATATAATGTTAGCTTGGTCCTTCGAGAGAGGGCTCTACTACACAATTGCCTCTTGAGCGATTGGCAAGAGTTATTCTGCGTTTAATCTCGGTACTGATGTTGTTCGTACTGTTTACTTGGGAGACGATATACACAAAGTCCTTAACTACCTCGAAGTTAAAGCTGCCTACGGTGACGATCTGACTGAGTCGTCGACGTTGTGCGTCCTTTCTCGATGACAGCATGTACTTCGTTTTGTCCTCGTTCATTGCTATACCCATTTTCTCGCCTATCGACTACATCTGTATTCAAAAGAGGTATTACTCAAGCATACTTAATGGCAAACATTGGTTTATCAACTCAACTCCTGCAGTTTTCTTGTTTCTTTTGACAATTAATTGCAAACGCATATCTTAGCAAACGATTAAAAAATCAAAATTGAAGATCCATTTCAGTCTCCGGATAGTGTAATTTTGCGTGCTTTACCATCAAATACCGCCCACATTCCAAGACAACGGTTCGTGAATGGGAGGTCAAGAAATTGCACTGGTGCGCCATGCCGTCATAGTAAATGCTGGTACTTTACATGGCTGCCTTGTACGCGCAGGCGTTTCCTCCGGATTGATCCTCGGGCAGTCAGAAAGTCGCCGGTGGTTAGCCTTGGAAGTCTCATCTAGAAAGTCAAGTGCTATTTAAAGCATCCACTTTTCCTGTTCACTAGGTTCCGATTTTCCGCTTCCTACTGCAGTTGTGGATCTTGCTGCGCAAGAGATGGAGGTAATCATTGCACGCCTTCTCTTTTAAAAGTCACTTGCGGTCTTAAAAGTTCGACAAGTTAAGCGAGCTGATTAACCCTAGCATCAATCATCTCAGTTGCCTCAGCTTGCTAGAAGAAATAATGATCAGCGTGAGCGTGGGAGCCATCTTATTCGTGTGGAAGCACAACGGACATATGTCTTCAGACAATCTCCTACCTACCTATATCACTCCAATCACCCTTTAAATGATGTATCAGGTGATGTGTTTACACAAAGTTCGTCCACAAAAATCTAAAATTTACAAAAGTGGGAAATGATTCCTTTTATACGTCGTTTCCTAAGTATACAAGGGTTATATTATAAATGTGACATTGTCGGAGTTGTCTCAAGTTTTTAGAAAGCAGCACCAAGATCACCCCAAAAGGAAGGGGATGAACGAAGCCCGTACTGTTGTTATTCCTAAGACGAAACAAACAGAACTAATATACCTTCGCAGGTATTGTCAACACTCGCTCACTTCCGACATTCGCCAGTGACTGCAAACCTACCCACTTTTCACTCTTAAGTTGTGTCAGAAAACTTCAGCTCTTTTCTAATAATTTCACGTATTTTTTGTGATTTTTGAGTAAAAGCAGCTCCCCCATCGCATCGAGAAAGTTCAAACACCGAAATTGAAAAGTAAACATTTTCAAAATGCACCTCAACATCATGTATTCCACCGAGCGGCGGGTGAATGCCTTTCCAATTCAAAACTGCCACATTTAAAGTCTCGACAGCACGTCTTCATTAAGAAGGCCAACAGCCATTACACATAAAATACCGAAATCCACTTCAGTTTCGATGTGATTTCGTGCAAATATTATTGGCATACTAACGCAGTTATAAATATTCAAAACCATCTCGCTCGCCACCGTGTCCTCAGTCATGGCCTTTTCGCTTTCATCAGCCGAGGTGTGGGTCGGCACCAATGCCAAATTGACTCATTCATAAGAAATGAGCAGCACATCTGAGCCCATTACCTATTCATTTATTTCTATTTTCCTTCTACCGGGCTTCGCCGGCATAAAATGAACGGCATCACTGCACTCCACAGAATATAAAGTACACATCCGCAGAGCAGACAGTGTCGTTCGTTCAGGCCAAACACGACGAGAAAATACGAAGGGGAACCAATTCAACGATATGCCCGCATTCTCTCACTGTCTCTCTCTCTCTCTCTCTCTCTCTCTCGGTCTCCTGTTCGTGGTCTTCAACAATTTATTTCGATTGATGACAGACGCAGAGGGGAACAACGCAACTTTCCCCACGAAACGGAACCAAACCGTCACTACCACCGACGATGCGATTCCCTCCCAATGGTGTCTAAGACCTGTCACACATCTGTCTCATTCAATTATTATCTGATTCGTGGAATTTCAAATCGATGCCGATAAGGGGCCGTCCTTCTTGTCGTCAGTGCGACTCCTTTGCCATCCACCACCACCCGACGAAACTTACTTCTAATGGAAGTTTGCCACCGTTAAAGGAAACGAACGAAATTGAAGTGCCGCTTCTAAATCGAAATAGATAAAGAATAAAGAAGAACAACCTGACAAACAACCAAAGGAGCAAAAATTCAATTTTCATTTGATGTCCTTGTGTGCCGATGACATACGCAAACAAGGGCCAACAACAGTGCCAGTGGAACGAATTCGACACGAATCCGAATGAGTTTTGCGCTCGAGCAACACACCCACAACACGACCAACAACAACTTGGTTTTTCTGCTTCAAATCAAGACACCCTCCAGAGGGTGCGGGTAGCATTTGGAAGTGGGAAGAAAAAGAAAATCTTTGAAAATGAAAAAAAAAAAAGTGTAAACAACCCACGTAGTGTGTAGTACGTCTTACATTATTAATGCTTTCAATTTCGAGTCCTATTTTGAAGAAATCCATGCAAACAGACGCGCACAACAACCGCACACACATGCGGCATTACAAAGCGATGGTTCATTTCCGAGTGCGTTACACTTGAAAAATGAAAGAAGACTAGTCCCCGAATGGGCCAAGGAATCAGTCAGATGTGAAGGATTCCTGGCAAAGTAGATTTTCAAAGCAATAACTCGGGGAATTGAGGGGCTTCGGGTGGATATGTATAATTAATGAAGGGATGGTGGTGGGGTACTCATAAGGCTTCGACTAAAGTAAGCACATCACAAATATTCGTACCTTGAGAAGTGACAAGGAATTGGATTTGGTTTGATGAATGACTAAAGTAATTTTTTGACCGCAGTTTGCTGTGGAAAAGTCCATATTATTCTTGCAATCGGTTTCATACCTCGGGCAGTTATCTTAGCGACAAACATTTCGTTTCGATTTAGTTTGTTTATGAGAGCGAAATGGACGTTAGAAAATGACTAAAAGTTCGTTTCAAAAGCAATCAGTACACGTTGATGAACGACATGTCTTAATCATAATTGAAAACTGAACTCAGAGCTGCCAGAAGCATTGTTGAATTTTAAAGTATCTATAATAGATGTGGGGCAAATTTCCAACACCAACTCTCCTTTGATTGCGTAGGCAGAGATTGATTACGCTTTGACTTAAGTAAGCAAATGTGAACGAAATTTAACGTAACTTTTCGAAATTCAACGAAACTTAGCGAAACTCATCAACCCATTTAATGAAACTTTCCCAAATGGCTATCATGGTCAAAGTGTATAATTTCTGCATATTCTCTAGATTGCTTAAGTTGACTTAATTCTCCTTACGGAACAATATGATCGCTCCAAAATAAGATACAAACATTCTGTCAAAATCTCAATCACCACGAGCAACCACGTACAGTCCGTGGAAGAACCATGTCAGGCTTGTCGTGTATAGTCCAGCAATTGACCTTGCGCTTTAGTGGAATAAAGCAGGTTCAAGGTCTATCGGAGTTTCGGAAAAAATCTCATCTCATCAGCCTTTTATTGCAGCGCTTCAATTGCAACTTATATCTGTTTATTCACCCAGAGTCAGGTATCTGCTGGAATATTCCATCAAATGCAGGAAGCAAGTCAACTGCCAAGCGGGATTTTTTGCAGATCGCTTTTGCCTCGGTCTTGAACACGTTTTTACCATTTCCATTACACTTACCACTTCAATGATAGTAGTAGACGCTGTCGCTGTCATCTCCTATTGCAGTGTTCTGCAGCAAGGGACTCTCTGGTTACCCACCAAAAGACGCCTGGCTAAGCTGATGTCGCTGGAGGATCGACTTCAACGTTCCCGGTTCCGGTTCAGTTCCCGAAATGAGCAAATTTCATTATTTAATTTTGGAACGCGATATTGGTGTGAGCTAAAAGTCTGTGTATAACACAGCTCCATCTCAATCGAGTCACTAACGCTGTGCCTTGCTTTGCTTTGCTTTGTTGGCGGAGTTGACATAAGCTGTTTGTCCTCTCGTGTGACAACAAAGGCAAGTACAACACAAGGGGTTCCTGTAAGAACCAGGCCTAGATCCACATCGAACTGTAGCGCAGAGGTGTCACATGCAACACGACTAACGAAGTGGAGTGATTAGGAATTTCCCATTTTGGTGATCATTATTGGTAGCTCAGACCATGCGCTTTAGGTTTATTCGATTGCCCCAAGGCCACCCAGACCTTGGAGGAACGCATTCAGCGTCGTAGCAACGAATTGATGCCACATTTACGAGACAGTGCTTGTTCTTTTCATTTCTGTAGAGCTTCAGTCTGAGGTGGGGCTCAGCGTACCCGTACTTGCTGCCAATCTTTTTCTAAGCGGAACTCGTCTCTATCCAAAAATTTGCAGAGAAGTTATTAGAAATCATCGACCGAGTACCAATTTTGAGTAATAACAGCTTTTTGATTTCAACGTACATCTGAGAGCACCTCACTCATCGAATAGTACACAACAATCTGCAATTTTTCAATATTTCTCCTGCAAAAGAATGCACAACATTCAGACAAAAAAAAAAACATCTCCCATACACGCCGACATCAATTTGAATGACTCTAGGTGACTGGAATACTTATCAACTTCACTGTTGCACTCAGAACGCATTATCTGGGGCTCAATGCTTAGCTGGGAACGCTCGCCTCATTATTCTAAGGATCAAGTGTGCTCAATTGAAATTTATACGCAACCCACACGATGTGTACTCATGTCTCTGTTCAGCTGCCTCCAGTCGTCTGCAGCTTCAAGAATAAATACATAAGCCCCCGGCGAGGTAGAGCCGAAGCTGATGTGATGTGATGTGGTGGTGGTTAAACAACAAACGAGACTGCCATTGCCAGTGCACACACTGCAAATGGGGAGCAATGTCGTGGCAATACTGCACGGCATGCATTTGAAGTAAGCTTTCTCCACACACACACACAAACACTTCGCCTTCCCCACCCAACGCACACACGCCCTCACTCACACTCAGTTCCATTAATGAACACATGCACAGCCATGTCTAAGCGAGCAAGGATGTTTGCCAACGGCTTTGTTTGAAGAGTGTGGATAATTACAGTTTATCCAGGAACTGAGATGCGTTTATCAAACGAGGCAAGAGCACTTCCATAAAAATTAGACACAACACCACACTCATCATGGACTCAGCCCATCCCATCATCATCATCGTCGTCGCCATCATCGCCATCAGCGTCAGCATCAGCATCGGCATCATCAACGCCGTCCTCAATGCAAGCCAGACATTACTCTGTTATGAATTTGAATTACACATGAAGGATGGCGTTACGCTCTATTCATGTTCATTATATCGCACTCCCAGGATCACCGCAAACAAGCGAGCACTTCGCCTGGCGTATGTATCCCCCGCAATAGTGTGATGATGACGTCGGCATTTAATGGCGATGGAGACGGTCGGACATTGCACACAAGGCCGCACAGATATCGGAGCAACGAGCCAGTGTGATTAATGACCATGATTCGGTGCCGAGTCGCAGTCAATCTTGCGGTGGTATATCTGGGGAGACAGGTGATTAAGATGGAACATGACTAGTGGACACACCGCACCCACGTAGCCGAAATTATTCAGATCTCTCCGCCTCTCCGGCCCCGTTAGGATGGGACAAAATTGAAATATTGTGCACACTCTCATGGATTAGGGAAGATTTAAATTCGGTCCCCGGCAGGTCCAGGAAGCAGAGTGATAAATGAACTAAATCTTCTCCGGCGAGCTGGAAAAATTCCCAGCCCAGTTTGTCTGCCAGGTGAATTGCTGATATGAGCTTGTGGTCGTTCGCCTGCCATCAGTCACATCTGCCACCCACCCCCTCCACCCAGCCAGGCAAATCCATTAAATTTGTATCGCACATCATCCTCGGAGCGCTCGAATCAAATCAAGTTCACCCAAGCCCGCCCACGAGTACGGCGAAACTTTTGAATGGAATTAATTTTCCACATCTGTAGGTCCAAAGTGACTGTCAAAATCACATCCAGACTTCATAATTTTCTCCTCGCCCGGCTTTGAATGCGAGTCAAAGGCAAACAAATGTGCAGAAAAAAATCTCGGTTACTTTTTGTTCGTCTCTCGTGGAAACCCACTTCCTTTCGTCCTTTGTTCTCCTTTTCTTGTCCTTGCTTTGCTGCGTACTGCTGGATTGCTGTATCGTTTACGAGGTAGTTCATTTGAAAACATAGAACCTACATCAGTTACACATGTCACCCGAGAGGTGTCAAAGTTTTAAGTTTTCTTTTCTTTTTTTTCTTCCCTCAAACCCACCCCGCCATGCAATCGCAGAGACCCAATTTGACAGCCCGTTTTCAATGCTTTCATCACACACTCCCGTAAATTCCATTATTTGTGTACTTAAATCGTTCTCGCAGCCGACACGACATTTTCTTTGGGGTGGAGCGAAGTGCTAGACACACAGCGACGGTGGTTATAATTCCCTTACATTTGTGCTCCGCTAAATGGAATTGAATGGGGTTGCGGGAGCGAGGGGCTTTTATTGTAGATCCATGTATGTACTGTAGATACATGTGTTGTGTCGTCTCGTGTGACTTAAACAAAGACAAGGAATGAGTCGGATTTATCCTTCGAGATCTCATCCATTTTAAAAGAGCTCCTAAGGCAATTACGCAGAAATCTTTCATGAGTTGCTTTTTCCCCCGATTTTTTGACCTTTGAAAATCAGACATTGTCACTTTTTTGTTGGGACGGTTAATGGACTGAACGCCTGGTAATTGAATGGTCTGGCCGTGCTGACTGGGACTCACTGAGATCATTTTGGTCCAAAGCGATGCCACATCACTCCTCCTACTGGCTGCAGGCAGAGTGATTCAGAGAAACTTGACTTATGTGTGGTTTCATCCGAGCGACGAAAGGTGGGTCCCAGCGTGTTGTGTATAATCCTGGCAAGATTTGGGCAAAAACTAAATAAGATGTTCCCAGCGGATGATTCGTTGCAGTTCCTGCGTAATTCAGAAAAGAGGCTAATCGAGGTTTGCAAAGAAGGTACCATAATCCATAATCCATAATCCTCAGTGATGACACCATCCCCGGGTTGCAGTGTAACCTGACATTAGTCTTCTGAATGTCACAGTGAGACTGAAAGACCTTGACATTGTTACATAAGTGGCTGCTTTTAAAAGCCCAGAATCGAATTCCATGGTGGACTGTTGAATAGGAGCTGCGATGTCTATTGAAACTGCCAGACTAATGACACGCCACTTAGCTAGATGGTCAGCAGTTTTTTCTTTGTTTTTAATGCTCACTGGTGTACACAGACTATACACAAAATGGTCCATTGTACTATCAGGCACTAACCGCAGACCGGATGTGCTATCGAGTATATTTGGACCACTCGATTGAAGCCTTAACTAAGGACGCAGGCAGCTCCAACGAAGATTCAGGTCCTCCTCTGATCCTTGCCGAGCAATTTCATCGGCGATCTCAATCAGACAAACCCTTTCTTGAATCGCTCGGAATTTCCCAGAATGAACATCAAACAAGAGACACAAGAGGCAAGACCTTCCAGAAGTCCATCCAGCTGTTACCATACGCGGATGACTTTGACGTGATTGGCAGAACACAGCAACCCCTGAGACGGAAGCTGGGTCTGGAGGTGAATGAGATAAAAAAATGAAGTGCTTGTGTATGCCGTCCTCAAGCAAGGACATACAACACAACGTCTCTGACAGAGCCAAAGAACGGGCAGCTATAACTTCGATGTTGACAGGGATTTTGTTTTTCTCGATTCGGCAGTGAATAGTATTAAAAATAGAAAAATGCTCGAAAGCCGCTCATTTGGACAAAAGAAACAATTTTGTAATTCAGCCCAACTGACTTTATACGAGACATTAATCATCCCTGTTCTGCTCTATGGCGCGTCGCACAGAGAAGTCTTTGGTGGCTTCGAGAGAAAATTTCTGCGTGTGATCTCAACGATCTCCACGGGTTTTACACAACATTTGTGACTCAAGGCAAAGATGTAAGGGAGGACGCTGTGTGAGCACCATTGTCTGGTGAACGACAAGAATTGAGGGCAGCGTATTTATCATGGCTCCATGAAGATTAATGCAAAACAAGGAAATATAAGGCTGTCCAAGAAGATATGTCATTTTCAATCTCGCATCGCTGGTAAAATGGCATATCTCAACTGCCGTTGAACAGGATGATGATCTGAAGTCGAACAGTCAACCACGAACTGACATTAGACTTTGTTTCCAGGGCCATATAGAGCGCATGGGCAACGTGGTTACGACCCGAAGAGTGTCAAGTTGAGTCTGTGTGACAACGCAACAAAAGTCGTCCGTGTTTAATGTGCCCCACACATGTGGAGAGGAACATCAAAGCCCAGCACAGCTGTCAGACTGGAGCAAACACCTTTTTGCGCACTCCGCCGTTCTCGACAGATTTTGACTCAGCCCTAGGGATACCGACCTCTCTTACAGAGGAATTTCCCAACCAGCTCCTGCTGGAAATCCGACACGAATCTTCACAAATCGTGTACGCCAACGTTGGTGTCCCCATCTGCCCCGCCCCACAGACTCGGCGTTTCCCAGTTTTAATTCATTGAAATTGCAAACAAAGCTTGTTTGTGACTGAGTCTCTACAACACCAAGTCCACTTCTTTCCATCGGCTATCCACTTTGCTTATTTTTTCATCAGTCGCATTATGAACTTTCTTTGACATCGGGTCATCTGCTTTCGGACCGTGAAAAGGAGAAGAAACCACAACTCCCCCAACACACATCGACCCCACTCTCTCCGATGGTGAGTGGTGACACAAGCATAAGCTAAAAAAGAAGAGCTCTCCACAGCTCCAGTGCAAAAGGATAGCATAATGCTTTGTGGCTTGTTAATGCGAAGATGAAATAATAATTATCCTTCCCTCTCCACGAGCCGGGTGGGATTAGTAATTAATTTTTTTTGCTCTCGTGTCGTGTCTGTCTCCCTCCCAGTTGAGCTTGTGAAATCCTTCAGATGCATTCGCCCAGCCACCCACACGTTCTCCAGTGCAGAGGATAAGGCTCCACATAAAGGAGTAGAATTTATTCAGTTGGTTAATGGCAGAACTTGTTATCCTTTATGCTCGCATCTCGCATAATTAGCGCTCAAGGGAATCATTATCATCATCTACATGAATATGCATGTTGTGCCGCCCGTCTCCCCGCACATGTCTTTGAGTGATACAAAGTTTTCTTACCACCGACAGTCGTCAGCGTTTCATCCATTTTTTTTCACTCTTTGTTATCATATCCCCGTGTGCAGTCATTACTGGATGCTGTTACTCTCGCGGATGTGTTTACCTGTGCGTGTCTTCCACCGACATCATGCGATTTATTTGTATCCTTTTTTTCCCGCGCCACACGTTCTGGCTCTCCTCCATACGCATGCTTCTAATGAGTACAGTCATTAGTTTGCTGAAAAAGTGGAGAAGTGGAGTCCTCCGCGGTTTTCGGGAGGATCCCCGAGCCCTACTTCCACGTGCTTTAATAAATGAGCGGATAATGGCCGCGTCATTCAGGGGAAAATAGCCCGAAAGCGGGAGGTGCGGCGAGGTGTTCGCATTCCCACGGGGCATGTTTCCGCAACAACTGCTAATACTTATGTAATGAATTTTTTGCCTGAAATATGTTCACATGTTGGTTTTCGTTTGAAAATTATCAATTGTGTTTTTTTTGCGAAGTAAACATATTTTTTTTGTAAGTTTTACTGGGAAATGTTGCGGTGGAAATTTTTGGAATTTAGTTGTAAGTTATGCAGAAGTTCGTGGGAAAAGTTTACAAATTTCAACCAAAAAATAGGTATGTAACGAGGTCTGTGGCTGCGTTTCATTTCAACGACACGTGTTAGCGTGTATTTTTGTTTTTGTGTGCTTGGATTGTGCAGGAAAGGTGGAAGTGTAAAGTTATTGAAGCCCGAACAATGAGAACATTTGTCCTCGTGGAGGTGCAGATGTTGTGTTGTTATTTTTGGAACGTCGATGTCAGTTTTGTTATTGTTACATGTTCGATGAAAAAAGGCACGTATGCTGTAGATCCATATCGAGGAAGACCGAGAAATGTCGATTCGACGCTGATAAGCTCAATGAATTGGGCATCGCCAGTGAATCAAGCTGGCGCTTTTTGCGGTTGGATTACGGTCTAAAAGTGCAATAATTGAACCCGGTCGACCATGTACAGAGTCATGGGTTCGTTAATTGGGCTCGAACTTTGGCCGGAGATCCGTATTCTGGTCAACAAAGCAAGAGAGCAAGAGATTCTTGGCTCAACGACTATGGCCACACCCAAAATTGCAATTATTGGAGCGAACACAATCCACAAGTGTTCGACCAAGCATCAATGCATCCTCAAAAATCAAGTGTTGCATTTTATAGCAAAACGATATAATCGGACAAGATGGGGAAGAAAGTACCTTAACCGTCAATGGTCACAGGTATAGAGCGATGTTAACCGACTTTCTGTGGCCAGAGGTCGACAACATTTATTTATTCGAACTGTGGTTCCAACACGACGGCGCTAAATGGCAAACAAACGACGCAACATCAGACGTTGTCAAGGAGAAGTTTGGCGATGGTGTCATAGCTTTTTTTGCTATTATTTTAGCTGGAGTTACGTCATGTCAAGCTAACAAGCCAACTAGTTTCGATGAGCTCGAGAACAACATTCGTGAGGTTATTGTCGGAAAAAAAACGGCTCACCGAGTTCTGGAACTTGACCAAGTTCAAGCTTCAAAAATTGGACCAACCGGCTGAAGCACTACCAGCGAAGACGAGTCGGCCATTTGAATGATGTGCTATTTCCCAAATAATGGCATGAATGTAGCTTCAAAATAAAGCCAGACTCAATTTCACATCTCCCACCGTTGTAGTTTTCTTTAAATGTATTTTCCCATGATTCTTATCTGGTCGCTCCGGAGATCATGTCACGCAGATCACAACATGATCGTTTTCTGAAATGTGCGTAAGTACAATAGGATACTGAACAGCTCATTATCACTGCTGACAGCAGTTTCATGAGGGAGTAACCACTGCATTGATCAATGATCATTGAAGGGTCTGTAATCTCCCTCTTCTCCCTTCATATTTTTTTCTATTAAGGTAATTTGTGAATGACTGGTGTATTAGTGCCGTATACCTGCAAAATCTTAGCCAGTCCTGTTCTTGTGGAGTCCCTTTTGAGATTACCTCTTAACAACTGTGAAAATAATAACAAAGAACAACAAAAAAACTGTTGTTCCGCCCTGTTCCGATGGCAGTGTCTAACGTGAAGTCGAATAAATACCTGTTGTTAATGGACTATCTCTAGACAGCTGGGAGTGAACTGATGAGGTATGCCTTTTGGCTGGGATCAGGGCGGATGCCAATAAATATAATCTCAGCTTCTCTACAAAGAGATGAAGTAACCCTCTAGAATGCGCTATCAGAGGTAACTGCCCCTTGAATGATTGCTTCTATAGGTAAGCAGTGCCCAGCATCGACCAAATGGCTACCTGTCCAAGGAGTTTCAAATTAATACCACTTCAAACCATAGTTTTGGTATTTCTGTAACACTTGTTAGTCTTTGGTAAACCGACTACCTTGTTTGTCGGTGAGAACAAAACAACGCTCTCTTTCACATGATTCTCATAGTAAATCAGTGATTATCAGCAGCCGTATTATGGGAAGAATGCACTGAGCTGTCAAAGAGGTCCTTATGAAGCGATTAAGAGTTCAGTCTGCCAAAGCAAATCATCGTCTTTGAGATAATGGATGACTGTGCACCGTTCTGTCTCCGCAAGTATACCAACCATTGACAGGATTCAAACACTTACCACTCGCTGTGTACGCTGCCGTCAAAAGGCAATTACGAAAAACTCCCGATAAGACCCTAATTGTCCCCCTCATTGACGAGATAAGAATTAATGTGTTGATATGGATCTGGCGACACGTGTGAATGGTTGAACGTAAGTGAATTTAACTCGTCATCAAGCTAGGACGCACACAGGAATATGTACCAGTACACCTTTTTGTGTTCAAATGCTAGGTGGTGAGATAGTTAGGTAGGTACAAGGGTTCCGATTTAATGCCACGGCTCTGTTGCATATAAAGTGTATTTTTCAGATATCTCTAAATCCAACACGAGACATTTGTTCATTAATATCTCAGAGATCTCGTCAAGTGAGTTGAAGAAGGGTCTGTCCGCTGACTGGTCCAAGCAAGTGCGGCACAAATGAAATATGTTAATTCCTCCCTCTCAGCTGTGTTGTTTCAACTGCGACAATGGGTGTTGTGTGGGACAAGTTTGACGGCATGATCTAACACCCAATGTCCCGTAGAGACCGCCACCAAGGCGATCACTTGTTTTGGATCGGCTCTACTCAGTTGCACTTTGTCAGTCTGGTCCATCTGAGATTTTCTACTTCAAGGAAGTGCGTAGTGCTTTTAGACTTGACTGCTTTCTGGAGGGCAGATCCCTGCTTAGCCAGTTCATCGGCCTTCTCATTGCTTGGGATCTCACTGTGACCTGGAACCCAGATAAGAAATTTTGAGCTGGCCATGTATCGATGTAAGCTCAAGCTTGCATTATTGCGCTAGCCTTGGATTTGAAGTAGCAGAGATAATTGGCTATCGAGTCATATTGCAACATTCCGTCTTGGCCAGATATTTGGGTGTATTTTGACCAGACGACAAGCTTCCCGATTGGCAACTGGTTCCACCTGGAACACACTGGAATTTGTCGGCAGTCTGTAGGCCCGAAACACCCCCAACAACTCCTCCGTCCATCTTAGAGTCCGTCCGTGTAGATTGCTCAGTTAAAAAGTAACGGCCTGATATTACTACCCTGTGGGACACCCGAGTGATTAAGGGTTTTCATATAGATTTCTACATGCCGATCGATCGTAATCCTAGCCTAGTTGAAATGGAATGCAATCAAAGGGATCTGTGTATAAAATACTGTCGAGAAGTGGACCTTTCTATATTACACCATTGGTCATGAAACCAAAATGATGACTGGATGCGGATATCAAAGAAACAGTCGACCCTTTTACATGCGTAACCTTACACCTCAGATGAATTCTTTGACCGATTCACAGACATTCAATCGGGTCTCTTCATTCGGCAATCTGATTGAACTTCGTTACGAATTTCGATCTAGTGACGTTAGAAGAAACAGAAAATGACTTCAAAGCTGCGGGATATCGACGGAATGTTGCCCTAGATACCACTTTTCACTTTCATGTTAAAAAAATGCTTTCCCTTTTCCCGTCGCCTTAGGGCTCAGTGTCCCTTTTCACGACACACGTGCTGCACTCCTAAGTCTGAAATTTGAACACGACGCTGTCCACTTCTCTCTCTCTCGCTGATAGAATTAAGCAATGAATCGAACCATTTCGAAGAAAGAGCATCTTCCGAGAATCAAAGGAAACGCCATCAAAGGAGGTTCCCTTCGTCTTACCTTTCAACTTTATCGTCGTCTGATGAAAGCTGATAGCATTGGTGAAATGAAACTTCGAGAAGGTTCTCCGTTTCAGATGCCATTAGCATGAATTCCAATCGAAGGCGCAGATGGTGATTGATTCGAAATGTCGCCGATGTGAGCCGAAAATGAATCCATTAAGTCTGTATTTGTCAATTTAGCTTCCACATCCACGGACACAGTCTGCTGTGATCCCTGAACTATTTACTTTAATCCGGATTGACTTCGCAACAAAACTCAGATTTATTGATTGGATTCATCCCGAGGCTGGCGGTGTGGTACCACCGCCGCGCCCTGCCAAAACTACATCAACGTGTGGCAGTTTGGATAAAGGATCAGGATAAAATCTACTTAGTGTGCAGCACGGTCTTGGTCGTCCTGCTGGCGCTTGTATCGCACGTATCGCTGTCGCATTGTGCTGGTGCGAGGACGGATTAGTAGGCATTAGGTATCGAGGGGATGATTGATTAGGTGTGTATTGTGAGGCCCAGAGAAAGCAGTTAATCCAAATAAATTGATGAACGTTTTTCTTTTGATGGGGAAATTATTTGTTTTGGTTGTGATTTCTTTTCTTCGTCTCGCCCCGTCCCAATTGGGCTAATCAATCACTCTTGCTCCCGACGGATCCTCGCAGTGTGCAAGAGTAAGCAAACACGAAAACAGAAATCGTGAATTGAATGAGAGAGGGGACGTACGAGGGTGGTAATGATGAGAAATCGATGAGCGTTTAACTTAACAGCCGGCAATGGGACGCCAGTAGGACTGGTCCGTCAATGACTCTCGTGTTTCTTCGTCTCCAATTGGATTATGAAATTGTCTTCTCATTTATTGAAAACGTGAAATTTCAAGTTCTGCCAATGGAAGCTTGTCCTGAACCTCTTCCTTGCCTGATGATGACATATGCGGAAAGTGCTAATATTTTAATATTTCGTTCACGATTATGAAACACTCTCCAAAGGGATATGATGATTTCAGTGCCAACGTATAAACGACTAGAGTTGTCGTCTTCACATCGGTTTGTATCCGGAAGCCGAACTGGAGCAAAGCAAGTAGAAACGCAAGATTGTTAATTTAGTTTTGATTTCTTTTTGGAAGAGTTTCCCCTTGTTCATTGTGTGTTTTTTAATAACTTTCACAATCTTCGGTCCATAGCTACAATGATACGAGACTATAAGTGACAAGCAAAGCTTCTCGTTAGCGTCGTCTTAAACCCCACATTCATAAGAGAACATAAAGCAAGGTCACTGCATTGCATTTTCACCAACCGCCACGTCAAGCAGACAGACAGAAAGTCCTCCTAATCACGCTCATCTTTCTTCTTTGTGTGGCCCTACATTCAGGGGTGATCCTGGTTCTCATCGAACAAGCTAGCGTCTAGACGTACCAAGTACTTAGGTTCCTCTTCACTCTGCTCCATCTCACACGTAGTCGTCCTCTGATGCGTTATCTTACTGACTCGATTCGGAGCAAAGTTACCTATGTACATGCATATGTATGTGCTCTACAGGATCCAGTCGCCTTAGGCGTTATATCATTAGTCGTCTCACAAGTATCTTACTGGCACTTAGCCGACGTGATTCGTTGACGTGATTCGTTGAGCAGGGCGCAGAGTTTTTCTCTCGATGTGATCAAAGACATCATCTTCGTTTGAAACTGTCCACTGTCCTAGAGCTGAACGCAGATGAGCAGTGTGGTGTGTTAAACCAGCTTGATTCCTCGAGAGAAAGAAATACAGAATAAGCGAATTCCTTGACTAAGTTGACATTTTTGGTCCATTGTCCAAGCAATTGAGGTTGTGTGTGCTCTCTCGAAGATATCTGTCCCCTGGACTGCCAGGAATGGACACTTCAGTCTTAGCTCAGTCTCAGACAACACCATGCCGTTAATTTTGCTGAGGTTAATCAGCATCAAATTCAAAGAGTCTTAACGGTACATACGTATGTCCCACCCCATTATCTGCAATCATATGCAACCACTGACACACCAACTGTGTCTGTCTAACCCAAGTAGCTGTGCTCTTGCCTGCAACCACTGAACCGTGGAATTGCCAATCAGTATCCTCGCAATCCTTGAACACAGCTGGTGAAATGGCATCGTGCCCAAGGCGGACAATTTCAATCAGAGCCTTAATCCAAGATTGCTGCAGCGATTTGCAATTTCTTCAGTCGATCAAAACGAGCCGCTGACAGTTTTGCACAAAGAAAACTATTTCCTGCCATTTTTTTTCTGTCGACATTTCCCTTGCCAGCGGCAGATACCACAGACATCGCAGACATCGCCAGCTGTTCATTTTCCTCAGCTCGTCCTCGCCTTCGTATGCAAACAGAAAATGAAACGCGATGGCGACGAAAACGAAAAAGCAATCAGGCCGACAAAGGATCTGTGACAGGCTATCTCGTAGGGGAAGCCAACAAACACAAGAACGTCGACACACAAGTGAGACACACCGTAATGTTGACATTTTGTTTTTTAATCGTTCACACAGGCAATGCTCTCATTTCCTGCCCCGCGTACACTCAAAGTACATTGTGTGCTTGTTCGGTGGCCTGACTGAAGTAGTTGCTGTCATCGCTGGGCTCAGAGCGTATCCTGCTGACAGGAAATCCGCTCCCCGGGGATAATACCTTCCGCAGAACTATTCCGTTCGTCAACAACTGTGCACAGGTAATCTAGTTGTGCTATCTACGACTTTTAAGTTGCCCCGATTAGGATCCCTCGTTGGCACGTCGTCGTCACAAAAGTTGTTCTGATGATCGGAGAAGTTTTCACACCCCACTGGTGGTGTAGGGGTGCGAGGGTGTGAAGCATGCAGAAGTTAGTCGTCCCTGATTACGTCACTCTTGACGAATTCTTTTCAAGTCGCCAAAGTCTGTTGAATATTTAAAGGACTCCATCCGGTGAGCATGCCATAGCTCACAAGCAGTTCATCAATAATACACAAATAGACGTTCCGGCGGTAAGTTGTCACGAAGTTTCGAACATTTTTGAGAAAGAAAATACTGTCACGCTATGTGTGGAATGTGAATGCGTGCTGAATGACATTCCTAATGAAGAAAGTTGCGGCTACGAACTTTGGTTTCACTTTGGGCCCTCTGACTTTGACTCTCTAGGGGGTGAGCCAAAATTAAATTTGCACGATGGAGGGAATGTGTTTAGATTTTCCTCGACAGGGGTGTGGAAACGTAGTTGCGTAGTTCCTGTTGCAGGATCCGACGACATGTGTGAGATATTTTTTAGGATGGACTTCATGATTTGCAGGAACAACTGCAACTACGCGATGTCGGTTATCTCTTGCGTACACTTCCCTGATCTTGATCGGCAACTGGGGGATTGCATCAGATACATCGTTTAGTGTCATCAACTGAGGAATCTTCGTCAGACATCGGGTCCGTAGATTGCTAGCTCTTCCCATGTCGATGGTGGAAGTAGGGGCAATCGTGGTCTAGTCGAATCCTAGGCTGACAGTCTTTAGCTCGATACTTGGCAGATTATCGCCTACCTCGAGTCATTGACTGTAGTTAGAGATGAAGACTGACTTCAAAGACGTCAACAAAGGCGCAATGCGTTAGCAGCACTGCCAGCACTCTGAAGCGACGCTATGTGGTTTCACTTTACGATTGAAATTATTGCTGAGTCTTACAGCCATGCAAGACAGTCTCAATGAATGAACATCAGTGAATTTGAGCGTTTCCAAAATTTGTTCACGATGTCCAATATCCATCCACATCACTGCACTGCCTACAAAACATGTTCCAAATCACCCAAAATAGCTCGACCACTATAGGCAACAGTTGACGCTTCTGGACCAACAGTTGGCGCTAATGCTGGTAGCTTTACTGAATGAGGTGTACATACAATACAGTCTCTTTATACACTGTTTTGCTTTCTACGCTTGTGAAAAGACAAGAGGGGTGTTCGCCTAGCATCTAATTCTGATCAACGAAGAGCTAAAGCAGCTCGCTATGGTAGGCAGCAGAAAAAGTGCATCAAAATCAACAGCACGCAAATAATCGAAGAATGAAATGCTCCCATGGGTGCAGTTGATCTGATGTACAGCCGTATGCGTTGATCTCACACTAGAGCTAAGAGTCGAAACATTATCAGCAGATTGTTCTACAATTTTATGGACAAGGCTGCAATGAATGCATTGGTACTATATAAAGGGTGATTTTTTAGCTATTATCTTTTGGCAACACTGGTTTAAACAGCTGACGCACGTTTCGTGTTTTGTTTCACTGTCAAACATCTTCAGTTTGGTCTATAATTTAACCATGAATCGTCTTACAAACGAACAACGCTTGCAAATTTTTGGAAAGTTGGCCGAAGATCCACTTTTTTACCGAAAAATTGTGTTTAGCGACGAAGCTCATTTTTGGCTCAATGGGTACGTAAATAAGCAGAATTGTCGATTTTGGAGTGAATATCAGCCAGAAGCATTGCAAGAGCTACCAATGCATCCAGAAAAAGTCACAGTTTGGTGCGGTTTATGGGCTGGTGGCATCATTGGACCGTACTTCTTCAAAGATGATGCGAATCGTAACGTAACTGTGAATGGTGAGCGCTACCGTGAGATGATATCCAACTTTTTTTTGCCCAAAATGCAAGAGCTTGACTTGCATGACATGTGGTTTCAACAAGACGGTGCCACATGCCACACAGCACGCGCAACAATGGACTTATTGAGGGGCGAGTTCGGTGAACATTTTATTTCACGTTCGGGACCGGTCAATTGGCCGCCTAGATCGTGCGATTTAACGCCTTTAGACTATTTTTTGTGGGGCTATGTTAAAGCTCATGCCTATACAGACAAGCCCGCTTCAATTAACGCATTCGAAGACAACATTGAAGCATTTATTCGTGTGATACCGGCCGAAATGTTGGAAAGAGTATGCAAAAATTGGACTAAGTGGATGGACCATTTGAGGCGCAGTCAAGGTCAACATTTGCATGAAATAATCTTCAAACATTAAATTATATGGACCGTACTATCGATTCAAATAAAGATTTTATGCATTTTTCTGAATTTTATGTGTTTTTTTTTTGAAAAACTTTCCTATAGCTTTTAAAAAATCACCCTTTATAAGCGAACGCATTCTGAGAAGGGAAATACCTCAACTAATTTATCCGAACCGAAAAGCTGCGGGACTTGTTTGCTCCAAGAGCTCTACATCCGGTTGCTGCAGTTCGGTACAATGGTGAGGATAATTTTTCAATTTGGGTGAATATAATGTGGGGTAGAGGGCCAGGATCTAGCTTCTTCACCAATCGCTCGTGTTGTGCTTGCTATTGTTGTCTCAAGAGTGGAAGGGGCCTACAGTTTTTTTTCTAGACAGTCATACTGTATAAGCATGGTCAGTGACTAAAAAAAAATGGGCCCTGAAAATGTAATTGTGTAGGTCATTCCATGCTAAATGTTAACCTTCAAAGTACAAGAATATGTCAGCCTGCTCCGACCCATTTTACGATCTTGCCCGTTTGAGGGTTAAGTGAAAAATAGTTAAAGTAAGGAACAAAATGCCAAAATATCGTCAGAGAAATACGAGAGAGCACGTGACGAGCCCTGTGATGATGATGACGCTCTGAAGTAGTCCAAACTTCCTGAATCCCAGCTCAGCATTTCTTCATGCTACATATCTGGGCATGTCATAGACAACTCTTTTCTGTGTTTCCTTTGTGATCTGTCATGGTGGCCACGCACGTTACTTCGTCTTACAGAAAGCGTGCAGTTAATTTTTCCACAGAATTCAGTACAGAGTACAGAGAGAAATTGCACCAATCTTTCTTAAGCAAACAAAACCTTTTAGTATTGCCATAAAACTGCACTCGGGGTCTGTCTATACCTTTCTAAGTACATTGGCGCACGGTAATCCACCGAATCCAAACCAACCACACACAGGGGGTTTGCCTCAAAATCAATACAGACGTTCACACATCCTCTGTCCAGGAATTACCCCAGCAGAGCATCCCAGTCGTGTCCCTAAAAGTCAGCAATTCATTTCACTCTCTCTCTGCGGGGGAGGGAAACTTAATTTAAAAGCCAGTACCCCGAGCCAGAAAAAATGTGATTTTAATTAAAACGACGATTCATACGACAAAGAGCATCCGCCAAGGGGCAGAGATAAGCCAGTGCCAGAGCAATCTGCATCCAGCGCCTTCCATGATGTAAATTAAAAACAAACAAAGCCACAGCATTGTTTGTGCATCTCCCTCCGAGGGAGCGTACACACAAAAAAAATCACCATCCAGTTAGCCATACGGACTCGGCTCGCTGCGATGACTTGCAGTTCACTGTTTGCATCGTCTTTGCGGAGTCAGCTAACGCCTGTCCGCCTGTGAACGTTTCATTTGGCGCTAAATACACGCTTGATGGTCGACGCTAAAGAGCGTAAAAATAATGCAAAGCCACAAACTACTCTGCTGCTCTCATTAATCACATCCACACTCGGTGTTTGTTTGCCGCTGCTGCTGGTGTTAAAAATAGCATCAAAGAAATTTAACGAGTATCCTTCGTTCCGTTTTGCTTACGCTGCCAAAACCAAACCTCGTCCGGGGTGGCCGGAACGCGGGGTCTTACCCCAGCTCGCTACAACTTTCACCGCGGAAAGAGTTTCGAAAAGTTCTTATTAACATTAAGCCCGCCCATTAAGTTCGTTCGCTCACTCGCCCACTCACCCGCTCGGAGGAGCCGCCGCGCCGCGCCGCCTAACCGCATAATGAGTTTGTGTGCATGCAAGCCCCCGCTGCCCCACTCTCACATGCTAAGCATAACAAACAAGCCCCCGGAAGATTCCGCTGGTGGGTGGTGTAGTTGGCGAGGAGAAAAGTAAAAACAAACTTTAACCCATAACAAGGGGAGGCGAACGACTTCCATTTCATTAAAAAAGTTAACAGCAACATTTGTGTGTGGCCCATTATGCCTGCTTGCCGGGCTGCTGGGGCACACCCCAGCACTTCACCGAAACACACTCGCACACACGTACACACGGACCCGCGTTCATCTCGTACATCTCTCGTTTGCTCGTTGGCAGAGATGCCTTGTAGTGTGTTGGTCGATAAACATTTTTTTTCATCATCTTCTGAATATCCTTGTAGTACATATTTGGATACATGCAGTAGTTAGGGGCGAACTTTCCCCGCTGCCACTCCGCACATCGTTCATGCTCAATTACGTCGGGCTGTGTGTGTACACACCAAGATCCATGTCCGTGCATACGCTTATGGAGCTGACGTCGTCGGTTGGCGGTCGGCGGCAACGCCATTAGTTGGGCGATAGCGAGTAGCACACAGTACACTGTACACTACTAGTGGCTGCCACAAAACTGCTAAGTGTCTGCGCTTCATAATGCTTTCCTGATCCAAACGAAGCATGAAAATGTTCTCGCAATACGCTCACTTTGCAATTTGTGGCTTTGAGGCGTCGCTACTGCCGGATAGATAGATGAGTTCTGGGTACACGGGCTCCACACGCACACTCAGAGACGACTCGTCCCCTTTCAAGAGGCCGACGTCGTCGTCGTCGTCGTCGTCATCGCCGTCGACGTGAAGTTGCAGTGTCCTCTTAAAATTTGAAAGTTAAAAACTTCTGTCAGTCAGGCAGCCATCCGCTTGTGGTGAGGCGAGGCAGCAGGCAGACACAAGAACATGCAATGCAATTACGTTTAAAATATAAACAGGGGCCCAGCCACTGTCTATGAATTCACGTCAGTGCAGTGTGCGCTCGCCAGGGACAGACTGTGCTACCAAGGCAACGAGGTGGCTTGTGCTTTTTTGGTAACTAGGAGACGGCTAATCCCACTTGGCAGCAGATCATTTATTCGAGTATTTATGAATGAAGCGGATTATACATTTCGGTTGGTTCGGTGAATCTGTGGCGCATGGACGAGACGGCAAGGTGGTTTGCTGCGTGCATTATTTTCGAACTTAATGTTCGGATTTGTTTTGGTTTCAACTCTGAGAGCAAGCAGACCTGACAAGACATTTTAATTGGAATAGATACGGTAATATTCACAAGGCACTTGTTATTCAGAAAACCACATCAGCATACTCGGGGTACAGACCCTGTCCGACGTTCAAGGATCATTAAGCATTAAAAATACATGAGAGTCTTCGGTTCATTGCTGCCGTTTTATTGGTTTCTGTTGGGAGGGCAGTCTAAAGTTGCAGGACATGGTCTGACTGCTATTGAGGGGAAGTACAAGCTCATCAGAGAAATGGTTAACATTTGGAATCGTGCACTGGGTGGTAGATGAGCGTTAATGTATTATTTTCAATTTGCTAAGAGGCTATCTAGGTTGCTGATGCTTAAGGATCGTTAAGAACTCTTCAAATTTTCTTGGAGATCAACTGTTATATCCGTATTACCATAGACAAAATAAGGAGAATGACACTCTATTCTTGTGACGGTCTAGTTGTTGCTCAAAGGGCACATCGCATCACTCCTTTGCACTGCCAACACAAGCAGGGTGTATTCCACACATCTTATTCCATATACGAGTAAATGCTAACCACAACAGGGTGAAGAGTTACACTTTTTCGAGCATATTGGATAGTATCTCGCTAATAACACCTGTAACGTTGTTTTTTTTAAGGCTGCAACTGGCTCTGGCGTGGTTTGACGTATCGTCAAAAGATGTGAAGTCGCTCGATCTGCGAGTGATAAATGGCAATTGGTTCATCGATTCGCCGTCTTGCTAGAACCACATGTCGACAAGGTTCAGTTCGTGCATTTTGTGGAAAATAAAACATGTTTGAAATCATTGAACGATAGCGGGCACCATTGACGGTGACGCTGTTTTCAGGTTCATCTTTGAGAAAACACCGGGTACAGTGGTGACTCTTGTATTGCCCGTGGTTGCTCATCGGACGACAGTTGTATCTAGTAACATATCCATTCAACCAGGAATGAATGACATCTAATAGAACTGCAGGTCTGGTCTGGTTTTAGAATTCAAAAACATGCTCTATTCGGTTGTAAGTCTCCATGAATACTATCTGAGGATGTTTGACATCGACACCAATCACGAATTATGCGAAAGTTTTCAAAAAGAGAACATCATTATGTGATATAGCAAACCATTTGTGTTTTACGTGGTATGGTTAGCTAAGAACTGGAGCGAACCCTCCTATAAAGGACTGATTTTGAGAAGGTTGTTCATGTCAGTTATGTGCTTGGGCCCCTGCCAATCACCGAAATGGACATAGTGGATATATCTGGAGTCGAGTTTAAACATTTCCCAGTAGGGTCGTCAATACCTTACTCTTGTATTTCACCTGACCCAATACAGAGACTTTAAGGTAATCTAATCTTGTTTCAAATTGCCTTTCGGCTCGTTTTTCTCAAATATTTCCCTTCCCAAATTGTCTTGCTACAGACATCTTATGAATCTTATGAATCCTGACCCGGTGATCGTCTATCGCAGTTATTGGAATTTATTGACCATTTATTCCGTATCTCTCAACTCGTACGACTGACTTCTTTGAAGTACTTTTGTGGCCACCAATGTTTCCTAGCCGCGAACTGGTCAAACATTTCTCTAGACCACATGTTATGAACCTATTTTCGACCGCTTGTCAGAGAATACGATAAAATCGTTGATCAAATGTAAATCGTTCTTGTTCTTCTTCTTTAGCGGGCACTACAGAATCGGGATGGACTTAAGCCTCAGTCAACATGCCGCTCCAACTATCGTGTTCTTGAGCAAGACGACTCGAGTTTCGTACAACCAGCGATTGGGGTCCCTTTCCAGCTGGGCACGCTTTCGGTGGGGCGAGGTATTCTGCTACCACATTGTACCTCAGGGTTGGAAATTTTCCGAGCCGGTGTCTACGTGACCTAGCCATCTGAGTCGAGACATTCGAATTCGTTGGACTAGGACGATGTCGAGCTTGTCGTTTAATCTTCTACTTTTTTCTGTCTAAGTGAGGCGAGTTTGATTCAATTCTATTCTATTTCTCCAAGCATCTATGCCATAAAGCAGGACTGCGACTATCGAGATCTTATATAGAGATAGCCTGCTTCTTCGAGAGAGGACTTTATTTTTCAATTGCCTTCCAAGCCTTGGCCAGAGTTATCCTTCGTTTCATCTCCGCGAAGGCATCATTTCCGGAGCTTGGGTGGACAAAGACCTTTACTACCTCAAAATCATATCTGTCTATTGTGACATTTTGTCCAAGACGCCGGTGTTGACGGACCTTTTTTGTAGACAGCGTGTACTTCGTCTTACCCTCATTGGCTGCAAGACGTATGGGGCCAATCCACTGCCAATTCCGTCGTTAATGAGAGATACGGTCAGTCAGTAGTTGTCTATTGACAAAGACAATTCGGAATGTGTTGATATGGTCGACAGAAGAAGGTCCAATTCAGAGACCTGCTTGTTCGTCATCGAGTGTGTCTTCGAGGTGTTTAATTCGCTTGAGGATTGTTTTTCTGTTATCTCGGCTACAGCAGGTGATATGCAAATTTTCACACAGCATTAAATCCACCTTTTTTTTTGACAATCATTCCCATCATCCGTTTAGCAGGAATGCTTCCTAAGCTCTCTCTATAAGTGGAAGTAGTAGCTCGGCCGAAAATGTTGCTCAACGGTTATACTTTGTGCTTAATTCTTTAGGATTCAGAGTGTAGGGAAACGCTTATTTGTTCACTTCAATCAGAGTTACAGTCAAGACCTACCATCTCATTGCTTTTCAATGCTTTCATGGCGGAAATTATTTCATCTTTACTAGGGAAGTGTTGCGAATTCGGACTATTCTTACATCGGATATCTCAGTCTGGTCTGGGGGCATATTTTGTTTCCTCTTATGCAACCCAAACCGGAAAGGCAATCACACCGCTACCTGACGAGATCTATTGTATCGAAGTATGGAGTTAATCAAAAAATCGTACTACTTCCCTTATGAATGATAGGATGTGGTGGGTAGTGGGTTTCTTTAGTTCCACTGAAGTGAGAATAACCATATGGAAAATACGTTTCCTTAATTAAGGTAATGCCGGAAATTCACATATAATGTGCTAGGATGTTTCATTCTCCTCCAGGCAAAGCCGGTATACCATGTCTTGACACAGGTATGAGGCCGCAGTGGCCAGTAACAAAGCTCCTTAGCATTATTATACTTTCTTTGTTGAGGCAGATGATTTCCTTATATTAATAAGGTCTGATTAATCGTTTGGATTGCCTAATACCATCTCCATCGGTCAAGGCGGTGTTTGTATTCTCATGCGTTAATCAGCGTTGTAGCTGCTGCCCAATTGACAGTAAAGTACGGTTCAGGACAAGCCCTGGCGAGCCCATCTGCAGATTCTCTTGTGTACAGTGACCCAGCCGAGCTTCACTTTGTTGGGTCTAGCAAGGGACTGTAGTGCGTCGTAGCAACACTTGATCGTTTTGGAGTCCATTTGATTGGACGATAGTGCATTAAGTGCTGCCTGACTGCCTGCTGTCAAAAGATTTGAAATTCTTTTTGGGAGATTGCGTCTGGCGCAGATCTTAATGGCGTGGATTTCGGCTTGTACAGAAATCATTATGCTGGGTCCAAAGGCTCCAGCTCTAATAGGGTGCATATTGCTGGCGAGAGGTTTTCTTTCAGAAATCAGCCGCCAGATATTACCTGACATCCACGCTCTGTGTCTTCCCTGAACTCGACTGACAATGTTTTCAGCACCCGTACATCACATGACGCTCTGGCATTATCATCGATGTCGTCTAGTCCTACAGCGGTATCCAAGCACCATCTATTTAAATACTCAAACATTCACAACGATTAACTACATTTTTAGACTTTCTTAATACTAATTGCATTTTTTTCTTTTAACTCTCGTTACAGGTAAGTGCTCAGAATCACTTTGGTCCGGGAATTTGACGAAAAACTCGATGCACTAAACACGTAAATATGTGATGACTGTTGTCAGGTAAAAGGCACTCGAAACAATAGTGCCCAAATCCTTTAAAATCAGAGTGTAGGGGAACTTTACTTCAACCAGAGTTAATTGACATCACTGTTTGACGGTTTCTCTGAGAGTCAGAGGAGAAAACCACACTTGAGGTGTCCCGAGGAGGCAGCGCCGATGTCGAAGGAGTCGACTCTCAAGTCGAGTTAAGTGAGAGAACCTATTATGTTGATGATAACGAGGCGTACATTCAGTATGATACAAAAGATCTATAGTGCCCCTGTGCACTCAAGTTGATTCGACTGCTTGGAATGTACGACACCTCTTTAGTGCTAGTTTGAAATGGTAGAGCTGTTGCCAAGACCGGAAGGCAATCATAAACGGCTTCAAATTGATGCACTCTAGGTGCTTCGAACCGCATTCGTGTCGTTTATCTCCCACACACCGACCATGATTCATTCATTTAATTTCATTCGCATTATTCATCCGCTTCGAACGCATAAGCCCACACAATTCATTCGATTTTTTCTGCTTCAAGTAAATAAATTACTTCCGATGGCACCGCCATTAGACACAGCAATACAACAGAAAAGTCTCATTTCATAAGTCCGACGTTTTACAATACATCCTGCCGGTTTGACTTACGATCATAAATAACCCGTAAATATCGCCGTAGTGGTTCTTTTTTTCATTTTCATTTTCATTTCAACATCCCGTCTCAGCATTTGGCCTCTCAATCATCCTCGTGAATGGATTATTCGTGCGGCTCATCGTTATTATTTTACCACGATGTGGAAAGCTCTCGCCATTTTTTTTTTTGCTGTTTTTTGTTATCCTTGTCATCTAACTCGGGGCCACTCCACCCACGGCATGAGAATGGCTGAAATGTTGTGGCGGCAACAGAACGAGTACGTTCATCCGTCACAGAGGAAATATCCAGTTCGGGGTTTCTAACCCAGTCACCATGGTACCTTGTGAAAAGAGACGACTCATGTTCGTGATCTTTGTACTCGATTGTCGGCTCATGTTCGTCGGCATCCGTGGCATACACACACGGCCTGTGGATGTGCCTTGTCGGATTTTGGGAGTGTTATTTTTTTCTGCGCTTTTGTTTGACTCACATTCAGCGGGGGAGGCCCCAGTGCATAGGGGGCTATGTTGTGTGTGATTTATTGACAAGGGGATACATTTTATTTGGAGGATTTGCTGATACTCCCGTACTCTCCTTGCAGCAGGATGGAAGTCGGCACGAAATATGAAATTTCCTAGCTTTGCAGTCAAAGCAGTTCAGGAATTGAATTTCGAGTGGCATAGAGACTTTGTTGCGGTCCGAAAATGTTAGGCTATGATGGGCCATAATTTACCGCAGACTAGGTTAAGGTTCGGTGGCGTAAGCCCATTGTGAAGTGAACTAGCGTTGGTTAGTTCGATTATAGAAGTAAGTGACTTCTTCCAGAGGAGATGTCGATGCAAGAGCATGACGCTCTCCTTCTCTTCCTCAACTCTGCAGCGTCTGCAGAAGTCATTGTGGTGCAGTCCCATTCTGAGGGCGAGTCCATGTGAGCGTTGAGGATTAAGAGACAGCTGATGCCGTCAAATCAACAATGTTTTGTTGAATCAATCGTTTGCAGGACTAAGATATGTTCTGCAGTAGAGATAGATGTGGATGGCAGGTCTCCACCCGCAAAGACTGCTGAGCTGTAGTCCATACTAGCGTCGACTTCGCAATTTTCTGCAATATCACTGTGTCCCGGTGGATGCTAGAATACTTGGCGATAAGCGACAGTTCAGGCTGGTCTTCGAATTAAAAGTGATAAACAGCTCGCGATTAAGGAAACTGTTCCATAATGCTGGGCCAATTGTATACTTACACTCCGGAAGCACTTAAACAACAAAATACTTTAAATGAATGCCGACGGTGTTAACTAGGCAATTGGGTGGCCAGATGGCCTGGGATGTTTTTTTCAGTTCAACACCGCTTCTCCAGTCCTCCAGCTCTATGAAGAAGTGCTTTCCTGGGAACAGCCTCATTTTCTTTGCTAGAGCTGGCCATTTGCAGAGCAGATGTAAGCATATATTCTATTTGATCGTTGTTTCTGCACCTTCTGCAAAAGACATTTAGACGCATTGCGTGTGTACTTATGGTACAGTGTCCCGTAAGGACTCCTATTAGCATAAGTATGTATATCCTTGCGACTAGAGCTGATCAGTGACGTTGATCTCTTCTTACTCAGCCATCGAGTTCTGGCTCTAGGCATCTTCCAGTTCATTCCTTAAAGCCGTAGCCTCATACGGGACTGCCAGAGAATCTCCCAATTCCGATATCTTTCTCACGAGGCTGTCCGCCTTTTCGTTTCCTTGGATTCCAGCATGAGGCCAGCAGAGGGTCACCAAGTTCATCAAGGATATCTCACTGATGCTCTGTCTGCACAGCCTGACCAGCTTAGATGTCAGGATATCTGATGCAATGGCCTTTATTGCCGCTTGGTGATCGGTTTGTCGGTTCCGTGTTGATCTCTCAACTTACGTGCTACAATGCAGCCACTTCGGCTTGAAAGGTGCTGCACTCGTCCCTTGGTGACAAGGATTCGAAGAAGTCACAGAAAACTGCCGCGCCAATGCCCGCTCTAGTTCCCTTCTATTACCATTGGCTCGTGCCTACGACTCCGGTCTGGAAAGCGCCGATTGAAGCTCTTGGTGGGAAGTTGTCGCATCAATGGTTCGGTAATCCAAATTCTTGGAGTTATTCCATGCTCCCACGTTATCGTTTTTTATTCGATCCTTCTGTGAATTTTCTCAGATTAGACGCTGGTTGAGAAATTCATCTCGAAGATGACCTTATGATGCAGGACGTCGGTTTTTCTAATGTTGAATGTCCAATGACATCACATTGTTTCTAGGTGAAATGTATGTTCAAAACAGCGAAAGGCGTTTGGTTTGTATTGGGACATCTGCAACAGGGCCAGTCTCTGCGAATTTGCTTACAGTTTCGACTACAGCTCAGATGGATTATCAACAATAATGTGGTCGTAATGCACGAAACGTACCTTCCACAAATTTTGTTCCAAGTTTTTACAAAAGTTAAGCACAGAATGTCAAATCGTATACTAAACATATACAGACTCCGAAGACTGATGGTTTGGCGCATGTGACTGAAAAAGGAGTTGCAAATCCGGACCAGGAATTGGATGACTCCACAAGGATAGATATACCTAGAGTTGTGCCGCATACTCTTTGTTGTACCCGAGCTGTTTCTTGCATGACATTTCGTTATTTTTCTTGCTTCATCACATCCTTCCTTCTTTTGCATCACATCTCATTGTCTTTTTGCGCAAATTAGTGGAACAAAAATGAGTACGTACTCCAACTCAAACTTTCGAACGTTGACAAAAGTCAAACTCAAAGGCAATTATTGTGAAATAATGCCTCGTTGGCTTGTGCAACTTCTAACTTTTGTGATGTTGTCTAATGCCTCACATTTTCTGTGCATATCCGTGTATTCAGAGTGTGTGGGGGGAGGGGACAAATTAACCCATTTGTCTTTCAGGAAACTCCAGCAAGTAGTGTATTGTGCATTCGAGCGATTGCACTTGTCAGCACTTTATTTCTGCTTAATTGCTTCCGCCCCTTTGTTCCGTCATCACTCGGGCAATTATACAATATTCGAGCAGAGCACACCACAAAAGGGGACAACAAACAACAGGGCTCTGCTCAAGTGCGTTTCTGTTTTTTTTTGTTTTTGTTTTGAATAGAAACCACCGTGCACGCGTAACGACTTTATTCGATTCTGTTGGCTTCCCTATTGTTGAAGGAGCAAGAAGGCGGGAGTGGTAACCAACCACAAAATAGGAAATATTTCTTTTCCCTTTGATGACGGTTGCTTTTGATGACTGCGCTGATGTTAACGACGGATAACATAAGACAGACCATCTTCTCTCATTCTCTGCCAAGGATGTCACAAACGAAACTAAGGCGGAAGCAGTGTGTTTGTTGACAAGGAAAAACTGGGATGAAAGATGTCCTGTTTTTCTTCTTCGAGTTGTTTTTGTTGCATTATCTTAATCGCCGACACTAAAAGCGATAGAAACCACCGAATGGGGGAACGGAAGGATGTTTCCGATGATTCAAGCGGTCGACAAACTGCCAAAGGCACGAGGTGACGACCGAAAAACAAAGTTGAATAGCCTGAATGACACAATAAAGATGAAGATTTTTCGCAGATTGAATTTGAAAAGAAAACGATGCAATAAACCGACCAAGAAAATAACATTTTCTCTTGTTGTTTGACACATCCACTAGTCCCCACCCTGTGGCTCCGTCGGGTTCCTGTTGCAGTTTTACTACCTTCAATGAAGGGGAATTTGCTCGGTTTTATTGCCACATCGAATGTTGTCACCGCCATACGGGCGAAGTGTGTACGCCTCCGTGAAAACACCCTCAAGAGGGTAATTTGGGCGTACAAACGTGAGCAGTTGAGAGGGAATATAAGGAAGCAAACATCGTAAACAGTCATGGCTGCTGAATGAATATGAAAAATCGACAAAATTCAACAACGAAAAAAGCATACGTTATGAGTCACCAAGGACCCATGATTTGCGCCTTGAGTGCTTGTCCTTCAAGCGGGGAGACCCCCCCACCCCTCCTCCTTTGTCAGCGAAAGTGTCGTGCCGTGGCAGCGATCCTTAAAATTGAGTAAAATATGATGAAAATAAAATATAGAACTCGAATAGAGAGTGTACCAATTTTGCTGGAATAATCGTAAAAAAAAAACTTTACAAAAGGCCCTCTCCTCCCGCGAAATGGGTGCGAAAATTTGAAGAGTTTCGCAGCCGGAATGGGGGCTGCTCGGTGAAAGTGAAGATTGACTGTGTGCTTCCAAGCAGGAATGAAGTGGAATTATCCCATGCAGTTGGGGCAGGACTCTACCACTGATGGTGCGTCCTTTGTTTAGTGTTCCTCTTCAGTCCCCCTCCTGTCACCCAGTCATGTTTTCTGTGAAAAAAAAAACATAACAAATAGACAAAACGAACACGCAGTGAACACCCATCCACCCACTCCCCACACCTCGCACACATTCAACGAAAGGAACCATTTTTATTGCTAATGTGGTACTAACAGTTTTCTTCGACGTGTTATTCTTTCTTCGCAGTTTCTCTACACTTGCTGCAGGGAGGGAAGGATAATATATTTTTTTGTCTTCACTTCTAGAGCCCTTTCTCCCAGGTTTTTATTCTTTTATTTTTTGTTATCCGCCTTTTGTTACATTTCTGTGTTGCCAAAGTATTCATTAGGAGGGAAACTTATGTTTGAGTTTGTGGTTTCGTCGTCCTCCGCAGCGTTTTCATTGTCCTGACGCGAGATCTTGAGGCAACCATCGGCGGCCTGTCGGTTGGCGAGAACGAGAGAATGAGAGAAAAAAAAGAAAGAAATGTGTGCTTGGTTAGAGTCTCTTTTCGTATCCTATTTTGCCTGCTGCTTGTAGAGGGTTGTGTTTGTCTGTCAGTTCAGTTCTTGGGGTCGGATTTTTACACAAAAAATCAATACTCTCTCGTTTGGATAAATTTTCAATTTCTTATTCTTGCGATCCCCGGTATCTGTTGGCTGAGCCCGAGGAATGACGCTGCCAGAAATCGTGACGTTTAATTTTAAATTGAACTTTTGTTTTCTGTTGCTTAAAGTGTGTGTGTGTGCGTACGAGGGAGTGAGTGCGATGGTTTCTGTGGTGACAGTCTAGAGTGGTACCTCGGTTCATTTGCATATCTTATCCATCCGGATAGCATTCTTCTTGTGTTCAAGTTCCTTCGGGGGACATATTGAAGCTTTTATTGGGATCAACGGAACACCTGCCTTTTAACCAAAACGAATCGAATACATGTGGGATGTACATGCACACCTCAGTGGAGGGTTTCTGTTTTTTTGTGAATTTTCGTTCGTGTTTTCGCTTGCAGTGAATATTTTAAATTCTTGAACGCAAATGATGTTACCCCCAAGAGTCTCGACTAAAATCGAAATGTTTTTCGTTAAAATGATGTGAGTTTTGTTAAACCACTGAAACTCGAAACTTTCTCTTTCTTTTATCTCTGGTGGGGCATAGGGCCTCAACCACGTTCGGAGTTCTGCAACGCGTTTGAACACTCTCGAACTCAATCCTCAAGAACTCGTTTCCTCTTCAACTGTTCTGCGCCACGTTTACATCCCGACTTCCTGGATAAGCTTGTTTTTCCACTTACCACTGCAGGGCGTACTTCGCTGTCTTTCGTGCAGCTACCCATAAAGCAGGGCTGATTCCACGTAGGAGCGGAGCAGTCGAAGCTGGGTTCTCAATGTGATAACGTCTCTTTTCGAGATCGTGGATGAAGCTCTCTCGGTTCTGCTGCATACATCCAGTTCGGACCTTCTTCTTCTTAGTATGGTGCTACAGACCGAATGGACATGAGTCTCAACGAAAAGTTTCGCACGCCAAGTTGGTTAAGGCTCTTTCCCAATTCGGTGCGTCACCTTAGCCGCGATCGTCCTCTGTTGCATTTTTGCACAGGTTCGGAGTCGAAGACTTAGGTGTAGGACGCCTGACTAGGTTCATGTGGCTGTACAGTCCATACCAAGTTGCCCAAGACAACACTTCATAACTATAGAAGGCTGTTATTTTTCTCGCTTGTTATCTTCCTGGTACGACAAGAAATACTTTTCTCGGCCCCACCTCTTTTGAGTCACTGACAATGCTCAAAGAGTATAACTGTCTAGAAAAAGCTTCTCAAACTTGGCCTCGCAGAACACGAGTGGTTGCTGAGAAGCTAGGCCCTGGTTCTCTACGGGCTGTAGCGCCACCCAGATTATTATATTATATTATCTTTCTCGACTTCTTGTCCGGCAATGTTCAGCTGGGCGCGGGTAAAGCTTTAGTTTCCAGTGCGGCTCCCTCAACTTCTAGATTGTCGCCCATCCAGTGAAGTTCCATTATCCGATGTGAAAGTAGACAAGTCCATCGAATAATATCATTTTCTTCCGTCGACGCTGCACGGAGTACACCAAAAGCAATAGTGGCGACAGTATAGAATGCCTCTCTTGCGCAAGGACAACCAGACTGCACTTCGATGTAGGCTATCACAAGCCTTCTCGAAGTCGAGAATTAAATCTAATTGATCTTTTTAGGAAATGGGAACAGGACTCTTATCGGTGTGATAACGGGGACCTGCGCAATTGTCATACAGTTCCTCAGGATGGGTCTCCCGTACTGAAGCTGCATGGATGAAAATGATGAGTTGTATGTTCCGACGTGTATTACTCGAAGCAGATACCTTAGAGTGCATCTGACGGCATCTATATCTCCACCTAAAAAATCTGATCACACATCACATACGCTGCTCATGCAGTGCTATGGCTAATCGTTGGAACCCACATCTAAAGGCCTACCTTTTCAACGAATTGAACGCACTAAACGCCGGCAGTACATGGTAGCTAAACCGCTTTGTTACAAATGCTAACTGCTTTCATGTGAGATAGCATACTGTATTGTGGATATTTAGTCAATCTGCATGGAATCATCCACTTCAACCTCATCTGTTAGCCCTGGCCATGTCATAATTGTAATTTTCGCATGAAAACGTAGCAATTTTTATCCGAGCTGAAGATTTGTGACCCAATCATCACTCCGCACGGTTGTCAGCAGCATCCTAAAATGTGATGTTTCGTGATGCATGACCCTAAATAATTACCTCAAAAGTTCGCGGAAGTAATAATCCACTTCAAACCTCGCTCCACTTTTGAGAAGCAACAAAAAAATGTAAATAAAATAATCCCTCCCTCCCATCACGCCGCTCACAGTTCAGTAATTTTCCGGTATCATTTGAGTTGTGAACAATAAAGTATGCTATCTCACCGTCTCCATCGGCGGGCATATCCCCTTCGGGACGGAAGGCAGCAAACGTAAAGCGCTCTAACGACCTTTATAATGCTTCAGCCCCATTACCCGCCGAATAAAAATGAAATGAAATGAAATTTAAAACATACTCTCTACCCTCTGTCGACACCCCCTTCAAACTTGAACACAAATCCATCTCTACCCTCGTGATGTAGACGGGTGTAAAACGGATATGGCGCTGTGCTAGTACACTCGGCGTCCCAGTACATCAACACCACCCAAACAGTGCGTAAATTGATTTCAGAGGCAACGGAAAAATTCCCAAACGAACACGAAGCGATACCGTAACGAACCAGAGATGTCCTGGAGAAGCGATTTCTGCTGTGCCGGTTTTTTTTCTCTCTTTTCGGGATCTAAATAATGATATTCATAAAATGAAGGAATTTATTATTATCCCTGCCGATGCGGCCGCTATGAATGTGAGAAGAAGTGAGCAAGTGGCGTGGAAGAGTGCCGCGGGAAGGGGAGGGGGAAGTGTAACCATGCTTACCGTGTCATTACATTCATTTGCACTTTGAATACGGAAAATGCTCTTAACGAACAATTCCCTGATTGTTCAAAGTGGAACGTGAGGAAATATCCTTGCAACTACTCAGGCTTACCAGTCGACATCGTCAGTTCATTTTCGAAAATGCTGCATTTACAGTGCAGCATCGACACGACGCTTCTTCTCTCCGTTCGTTTGCATTAGTCGTTGAAGGGCATTAGTGCCATGTCTGCACAGCACAAAGGATCAAATTAGTATACACAGAACTGGGTGCCTGCATGAAAGCATGTTCTGTCTATTTTTATGTTTCCCCACAACCACAAGCAAGAATTCGGTACAGAGATGAAGAAGTTTCGCGGAAGGTGCCCCTCCCCATACAGGATGGAAATGAATACCTCCAGTGCTTGGTTTCAGTTTCCATGACACACAAGTGTGAGTGTGTGTATTTGCTTTGATTGTTATTACACGGGCAATATTCCTGCAGTGCTTCTGTTCACGTCAGGATACAGACTAATTAAAACCTCACGTGCATATGGAAACTGTGATATTTGCGCATGTGGAGTCTTTATTGGCGAAATGATGGGATTAAGCACAAATTGGAGATCGAATTTCAAGGTTCGTTAGGATCGGTGCGTAGTTTTCGGTTTAATGAAGTCGTTTGTTTGTCGCCGGATGTGCCATTGATGATAAAGAGACGGGATATAGCGAGCTGTTGACAGAGTTCCGATGTAATTAATGAACTAACTGAAACGGATTCCGGTGTGAGACGTTTCCCTGATGTGACAGAGGTGTTGTTATTTCACAAAATTGGGAGGGAAGGAAACGTCAGGAAGTCGAGAGTATGTGCGGCTATTGAGTGTCATTCACATCGAGGCCGAACTGTGAATGGGAGTTCTGCGAAGGAACCATGTACCAATCAATTTAATAACCCAAATTTGGGGTCCATCATGATGTGAGTGCGAAAACGAGAAGCCATCTGAGATGATACGATGCAAAGCAGTGAAATATGAGAAATGGTCACGTTTGGAAATCGAAAGGATAAAGGGTAGGATAGGGACTTAAGCTTATGGAAAGCAATCACTGACAGAGCAGCGGTGTGTTGGTTATGTTCCACTTCGACTTTGTGCGGGCGCCATTTATGTTCGAAAAGCAGTTGTCAGTGGAAATTGTCAGCCACGAATGTTTAACTTGAGCTCGTCAATGGACCTGTTGAGGTACACTTCCACAAAAAAAAAGTTCAAAGTACACAATTTCCTCAATTAAGAAAAGTTGCAACTCGTACAAACAAGTCGCATTTGAATCACAAGTCGAACATCATTCCCCTCGCAACTGTGTCTGTTACAAATGTGTTGTGTTGTTACAAATGACACAAGGCAGCGTAATGCTCATAGTCTTTCCTCAAAATTGACGATTATAGGGTCATGCATTGGCATCCTCTCAACTAGTGGCGGGCAGCGAGGAGTTTCTTCGTCAAAAGAAGGAAAAACGGCGTCGAGTTGGAAGACGAGAGCGCATTCACTCCATCACATCCATCAAACGTGCCTCCTTAAGTGGCCTCCTTGATATCGCCCCCTACTTGTTCTTCCTTTTCTTCGCCCGCCCGCTTAAGGGTATCCTTTGAGTGGTGTTTGCGCCACGTTTAAGAAATATTTTTCCACTCAACGATAGTGGCAGTGTGTTCCCCAAATTGGCCCCCATTGGAGCCCACTTCATTTTGAGGCTCAAAAGAACGACCACTTAGATGTTATTGCTTCATAAAGAGACTATGTTCGGTGAGTCCTTCCGCCTCGGCGTTCCGTCCGCTCCTTTGCCGCATCCTTTCGCCTTCAATCGATCAGCCGTCACTGTTTTTTATCAGATTTTGCATAAGCGAAAGTTTCCCTTTTTTTGTTTGTCGAGTAATCGCTGCTAAAGGATTTTCATTCGACTCAGCAGTGGAAACTTTGCGCAAAAACAAATGTTTGCGCGAGTGTGCGGGAAGCGGTGGAACGGTGTGGTCTTTTGTGGTGGTATGTGCAATAGTTCTGAGTTATAATGGACTGGGGTTGGGTGGTGAAATTTCAGCCAAATCAGCTAGAAGACTTCCGCGGTTGATTGGAGGACGGAGTCTATCGCAAAGGAATACCCGACGTAAGAGGCAATGATCATCAGAATTACAGAGAAACGAATAAATTACTTTTGATGGGACCCTCTGAAAAGGGAAACATTAATTGCAGAGCTAGGGCGAGCAGCAAAGTTCGGCCTTTCGAATACAAAGGAACACTTCAGCATTACAAGCTATTTTCGAAAGGGAATGGGTGTAAAGTGATTTCAACCAATTTGGGGTGTAGGTTGCTTTAGAATTGAATCTATTTTACTGATTACGTAAGCAGGGCTCTGTTACTATATATTTCTCAAATCACAGAGAGGGGACATAATTAGAATATCGTGTTCGAATTTGCATTTTTTGCTATGTTGCTGACGTGAAAATTGGACTTCTGCTGACACAAGTACGAAATTCATGGCGAAAACTTGAGCCCTGTCATATTTATAACAGATCTTCGCATGAACCCCAAACGACAATCATTTTCGCTAACAGTATCTGAAACTGCATGTCTACAGAACCCCACCCTCAGTCCTTTTTATGTCCCACAAAAATTGTCTGTGCCAACCTAATTGTTGTCTTACCTCATTACTCAAAGTCGAAGAGGGGGCGTAGCTGATTGACTCTTGGAACTGGATGTTGATGGCTTCTTAAGTCCCCATCAAATGCAAGTTGAAGCAACCATGGACCACAGAAGTATTTCCTGCATGTCCGCTCCATTTTCTTCATCAGCTTTTGTTGTTGGTTATCCCTCCGTGTCAGGATGCAGATATGGACCGACCAGAGACTTGATTTTTCAAGAGATTATTAAATTTTTGAGCTCGAGTTTAGTCTTGCCACGTGCTGTTTATTTCAGAGTCAATCCAGGCGAAGTCCCACAGCGTTGTGGCCGAGTGTTAACGTTGGAATTCCCCCATGAATTCAGAAAAGATTCTAAGAGATTCTAAGTAAATTCTGCGGCGATGTTCAGTAGTTGTTTTAGGTAGTCGTTCCGCGGCTGCAATGGAGCTGCGAAGTCGATGTGCTCCGCGAGTTTTGACGTAGATTACTTAGTGTTCGCTTCCTTATAAATATTTGGACAGGAACCAAGAGCCCGCTTCGTCACCACTGCTGCTCCTGTACATATGCCAAACCTTGATTTCTAGACCTTCTCTCGATGTCTAAACATTGTAGTTAAACGAGCGTTCAGATTTTTGTAATTTACGAGCGAAAATCGAATGCACTTTAGTGGCCGGAGTGAAGGCACAGCACGGGCCGAAGGTATGGAGGAAGGAAGGGAGATGAGCTACCTGTGCACATTAAGCTGGAAGTAGGATCCCGCACCCATATGATGTGGTTAATAAACGAGTCTCAAAACGTATCTTTGTGTCTTAACGCACGGTTGAGGGTAATTGCATGAACATACCTGACGGATCGTAAATTGCGGATTGATTCATGAAGTGGGGAGTGCCTAGCTCGGCAGAGATTGAAGATTCCGAGCTGTTACACAAGGTTGCAGATTTCGAGCTAAGTCGTCTTATGCGACTAAGCGCTTCGGACCCTCTTTTGACTATATTAGGTCCTAAATTAGGTTAAAGTGGAGTTGATAACAGTCACACTTGGGCCAGAGTAGGTTCGCTGTGTTAGCACAGGGGTCCAGTCGATCGGGACCAGTGGGTGTTTTTTTTTATAAAGCGGTGAAGATGACTGACACTAATGATACTTAGTTTGGCAAGGTTGTTGAAGCCTTCTAGGTGACTTAATCTTACAAAGAAGTTTCAAAGAAGATCCACAATAGATTCTTATCCCTCCTCGTCTCTGCAACTTGCATAGTTATTGTAGATCAGGCCTAGTCTTATGGAGTGAGTTCCAATGGCACAGTTCTTTGGTTATGACGCCGATAAGAGTTCTGAGGTTCGGCCTACTCATTCTGATCTAGCTGTGTGAATATTTTGGGTCGAGAGTAGGCCACAATTGTTTCGTGATGATGTATCCTGTGCCGGTAGACCATCGCCGATTTCCATGAGCAAGCGTTTCCAGCCTCAATAGATGTTTGAAGTAACGATTGACATGAATGCCAGATCTCCAGCCGGAAATTATACGGACTGGCTGCTTTTTGTAGTGAGTTCGTCCGCTTCCCGGCATCCTCATAAGTTGGATGCTAAAATACTTGCCCATTTCGTTAGAGATAGATAGAGGTTCAGGGAAGTCTTTGAGTTAAAAGTGACTGCATCATAATAGATGGCGTAAGAAGTGCTTTCAGGATCTTTGGGAGTGACACAAGCGCTCTTTGGGAGTGACACAAGCGCCGGATAGCATTGCGGTACATACAAAAGCAAGGAAACTGGGTGCAATACGTCGGAATGCTTCATGAATGCCAGAAGCAGAACTGACCTCTTCTGACTTGCATTTATTTCGTTTGATGCTAAATGCTCTTTGAGGAATACGATTTGCATTAACTGAAAGCATTTAAAATTGACTTCATTCGGTATTGGTCTTAAAAACTGAACGTAGTTTTTGGCGAGATATCCATTTATTTTTACAGAGATGGTAACATTCATTTTTGAGGACGTCCCATCAAACATCCTGCCAGACCAATTGGTATCAAAATTCATTCGCTACAAATCCCCAAGCGACCGGCGAACAGACACTCAAGCGGCTACTAATTACCTTGGTCACCCTATCACGTTTAGAAAGTGTCGATAACCTCGGTCACCCACATTAACTTCTAGTGTCCCATCATCAGTACCGAACCCTCGACGAAATGACGTCGTAACAATGCCATACAAAGTCCGACACTACATTCGGTTATTATGACCATTCATTTTTCACAATTATTTGCTCACATTCCGAGTAAATGGCCGTAGGTTGCGCGGCGCCGTCCTCAGTCTTTATGAATACATTAAAGCAAATTTCTGCCTCTTATTGCTGTTTTGAGTGTTAAAACAAACATTTTAATGTACCCCCCCACCTCATGCGCTTAATGACGACGACAGCCCCCCTTGTTTACAGCGCGCGATGGTCCACGCGTACATTGAAAATCAAAAGCAGGATACGAGTAAATAATAAATTTCAATCATTCCACTGATTACGAAATCAACTTTAAAAAGTTAAAACAGCACTCCAAAGTGGAAGTAAATTTCAAATTATTTCCCTCCACATTAATGCGTTTATGTGCCATCCCCCGTACACCACACCAGCTATCCGGCCGCCCGTTGCCCCATCCTTCAACATCCGCGCCGCTGGCGAGCGCTTCGAAAACAAAGAAAAACGAATGAAAACACATCCCGGGATGTGGTGGTGGTGTTCAGTAAAAGAAAGAAAGATCGTAAAAAAAGAAACTTTCTCATCACATTGAAATTACTTTCTGGCAAAAAAAAAAACAAAAAAGAGAATAACGAAAAAAGAAAAAAAAACGCAGCAATGGACTGCTCTTCCCGGAAGGACCTACGCCATGCCGATGTTTATTTTCTGTGTGCGCTGGTTGTGCGTTTTTTTCCTTCAGCGGTGCCGTCGTTTTTTGGTTTGTGGCGCTCTAAAGTAGGGTTCCTTAATCAGTTTTCTTAACTTTTTATTTCTTATTTTGTCTTTATGAAGCGACTACCGCCGCCGCGCCGTCGTCTTAGGACTCTCAACGCCCAACTCCCTTGGCAGTGCTTTTTTCTATTAGAACATATTTTCGGGCGGGCAAATCTAAATTAGATGCTTCCGCTGAAGTAGCAGGTCGTAATAAGGAATTTTGCTTTACGATCTATAAAATTGTTAAGGAAGAATCTGAAGAATCCAATTGGTTCGCAGCGTTGAAGTGCATTGTGGAGCGTGTCGGATGATGGCATTAGGGTTTTGATTTTATCCACCCCACTGTGCCATGGGCTATGAAATGGACATGTGCCATATGGACTTTCTTGTCAGTGTGTTTAGCTTGATTGTGGTCATGGGAGGCGACGGCGTGCAACCACTGATGTTACATCGTATACTTAAATGTGATGACTTCTCGCGTGGGTAGATGGCTGTTCCTTTGGTGGTGTATTTTTCATCGAATTCTGGTCAACGATCATGTGCTCTAACAAATTTCTTGTAATTTAAGTGCCTGCAAATTAAAAGACTCTTAAGTTTGCTCGGTTGGAGTAACGGATCACGTCCGCTCTCATTCAACTTTATTTCCAAACTGGCGACTACAAATATGTATTTCGATTATCAATAACCTAGGATGGAGCGTCGATGCAAACACTTGTCATCGATCGTTTTCTTATCTGCTAGGAATGTGGGATACCACTTTAAAGGGATGGAAAGATATCTAAAAATATAATGACATTTCATATAGGTCATTAAGATTCATATTCATGTTTCTTATCTAGGAAGGTTTGAAATATTGAAATATAATACCAAAGGTATTAATGTGTGTACTATAAAATGAGGGAAGATAAACCGTAGTAAATGCTTACTTTAACTTGCACAACTCGATTGCTGTGGGTGTACAACAAAATAGCAGAAAGGACTACGTTCGATATCCCTGCTGTATCTGATAACTGAACCGAAGCGATTGGCGAGAACAGGTGGACGAGATGAAGAAGATTGATGGCAGATATCGGCTCATGCGTTTTCTGTTCCCGCACGGAAAGATCTCTAGCAGCAATCAATTGAACTCTTAACTTCACTTCACTTCACAGCAGTGGACGACTCCGATAGCCAGTATGGAATAAGTCAGATGGCCTGGCTTCAGATTATGGGGATTGAAGTCCTTGGCAAATACTGCAAGCCTCTGATAGACTGGTGGCAAAGAAAATGAGCGAGTGAATCTTTGAATGGAAGCTCCCGAACTGAAGCCATCAATGATCACGACGTAATGGTGAGTCGACTCCTAATGATGACTAGCTGCCTGCAGTAACGCAACCCACGTTCATTGAGGTAGACCTTCACTTGTGTGCGAAATCATAGAAGCGGGCACGTCTTCTGTTGCTCGGTTCGAAATCGACACAATGGTGGATCGACTCCTAAAGACTTGACAGATTTGATAGTACGACAAAACACAAGAAGTCCATCGTATTAGGTTCTTCGTCCATCGTCCTAATTGGTACGTTTTGAGTTGTACTCGTCATAATGGCCGCTGTCCTAATCGTACACTGCTAAGTAATACGATATATTTCTCAGACCCATGGGGACTTCGGTCCAAACTCGTGTTCTACGTGACGTGTTCTGACGAGATGAGACACACAGACTAGCTTCATACCCACAATTAGTCAAATGTTTTGCGGTTCCGTCCAATGTGCATATCATTTTACTTCCACGAAACGGCTTAGCTTATCCGGGCAAGAAGTATGAATGAGTCGTAGCAGACGTTAGTGGAAGAAACACGATACTGGCATGGTGCTATGGTTATTGTATCACGCAGACAGTGCCTGAAGGACTATGCATTCATGTCAGTGTTTTTATTTCTCAAGTGCCAGCAAAAACTGTCAAATTGTGCCAAAACGCACGCAAATGTTCCACACAAGGTAAATAATTGCGGTGGTGGAGTGCGTTTTTATTGGGATTATAGAGGGTTTTTGCAATAAGGACTGTTTTTTCAAATAAAAAGCAAACCATTTGAGATATAAAAACTTATCGGCTTGAAGTACAATTAAAACATCTATGAATTGAACTCGACTCCGTTCATATGGCCACCGCGGGCACTTTCGCATCGGTCGATTCGTTGGACCCAATTTTCAGCGACTCGGCCACACATTTTGGCCGAAACGGCCGCTATTTCGAGTTCAATGTTGGCTCTGAGCTCTTCCAACGTCGTCGGCTTGTTGGCATAAACCAATGACTTAACGTAGACGCTCAGAAAAAAAATCAAGCGGCGTTAAATCGCACGAACACGGCGGCCAATCGACTGGCTCATTTCTTGAGATAACACGCTCATCATACTTACTCTTCAAGAAATCGATTGTAACGTGTGCTATGTGACTTGTGGCACCATCCTGTTGAAGTTCAAGTTCATATCTTCCAATTCGGGCCAAAAATAATCGGTAATCATCGCGCGATAACGTTGACCATTCACAGTAACGTGACCATCGTTATCGTCGATGAAAAAATATTTCAGGCTGTGGCTCATATTCTTCAGGCTTAAAAAATGCTTAAAAATGATGGATGTAAGGACCTGACTGGACCCTTGTGTGTCCAGATTTTCTAGATGAACGGAAGAAATTATCCCATTCTCCCATTACCTTACTCCAAAAGGTCTTCTTATTTTTTGTGTTGCGATACAATACAGCGTGTACCTGGGACTCACCATAAGCGCCTCCAGCCCGCGCGATCTCCGACTAGCAGCATGAAGCGTCCTCTGCTGCATTAAACCTTAGACTCGAAATCGGGAGGCATTTCGTGTCGGAGCCAAGTGGCCTACATGGCCCAACCACCTAAGGTTTTAGATCTGTGGACGTCTGGGTCTGAACTCGTGTCGCTTTTAGAGTGAGTCTCATCACCATCGAGAAAATGTTGTGTGAATGGGTTGGTCAGCCAACTGGCGTGTGTTTACAGCGAGACGTTTAATTTTGATGCGAATCTAACACAATTCCAAATGCTGATCGATTTGGATCTTCTTCAACGCTTACTCTAACGGCAGCTATTTTTTTGAAGCGTACATTTCTTAGGAGATCTGCAACAGAGCCTGTCTCTTTGAGTAGTACTCTCAGATGTACGATCATGTTGACAATAATCTGCTAGTAACACACAAGACGTACAGGGTGAGAAGCATGGAAGTGTGCGAGGAACTCAACGTTGAACAGTTTCTTCTTTGAACGGAATTGCCTATGTTTCGATGGTTTAGCCACTTGGCACGAATATCCCCGTCATCACCGCGATTCCATCGGGTAGGCGATAGCTTGGCAGACCCAGTACGAGGTGGTTGCACCTTGTTCGAGAACTCTCTTGGTATCGCTTGAACATTGCTCTTGATGAGCTAGAGTCGATGGCGGTGCCACCCGATTGGCCTGGTGATCGTTCTCTAACCACCCGACTCTGAAATTGATGATGATAAGTTTTTTTAACAATCAAACACTAACTCTAAGTACATACAGTCATGTGTGACAGATAGGTTTGACGCAATTGCAAAGACGCATGTGACTCAAACGGGGAGTTTCAACTACGGATTACGAATTGGATGACCCTGTACATTAAGCCTTCGAGCAGTATTTGAGTAGTTTTAAATTACAAATTGTTTTACTAAGGTTAAGTTTGTTTGGCCGACCTCTAGACAACTACCTGAATCATAATTCCCAAGGAGTCAACCTCATTATTTCCAACCATCTTCCATCAAAAACCTCTTTCCTTTGCGCCTCCTTGTCTAGACCTCTTATCACACTGAAAACACAAATAAAATGCCAAAAAAACTTAGGTCAAAAAGTAACTAGTACCAGAAATTCCTCAGAGCACCCGCATAAAGTTAAGTTCGCTTGATATTTTTTTTTTGTTTTATGTTTATATTTTAATTTAATTTTTATTTTTTAAATATTTTATTAGTGTTTTTGTCTAAGATGACGTTTAATGACTAGACGGAGTAAATAAAGACGAAGCGGTCGCCCATAAAGAGTCCAACTTTCCTAATTCAAACGAGCATCAAGAGCATGTTCTTGATTACGTGCACACGCACATCGAAAAACCGTCCAGGCGTCACGTCATTGAGGTTCAAAGCCCCGTAATCTTCTTTCGTCAAAACCGGCTATACTCCCGTAAGATTATACCATTAAATGTCCCCCAGATTCCAAACGAAGCCTTAATAAGAGGGGCGTTTAATCCCCCGAAACGAATTTTATGTACACCATACATCGACTGCATTTAAATGACCACAAGTCTACCTTTGATTCGAAGCCAAATGACAATTGTCAACTGCCGGGCTCTTCAGCTGTCACTGAAAGTAGTAGCATTTCGAAGAGGATAAATCACAGAATCTGTCCCACATGCGGTTACCCAGCAGATTGGAGAAGGGAATGAAACCTATCTCCTCATTCAGCTCTAATACCTGCTCTCCAGTGTACTCGTACGTCCATGACGACAAATATACACCACAGATCGTCACACATACGTCCTAATTAATTCCGGATGCTTAAAGTGGACAACTTCGAACGTTCGCTGGGGCATGTTATTGACCACACAAACAGTGGAGCTCTCTCTCTCTCTCTCTCTGTGTGTGTGTGTGCTTGTGCATAGCACACAGATCTGGTGGATTTCAAAAACGAATGAGGTGTCCTGGTTTTTGTATTTTTTTTTTTTCTGACTTTGCTGGATTTAATTAATCTAGAATCTCGCCCCCCTTTCATTTCTTCTGCGCGCTGTGTGCGGATGTTGCGGGGATCTGTGCCCTTTCTGTCGCACACAATATTTGTCCTTCCGTCTGTTTGAGGATGGTATTTGTTTTTTTTTTTTGTTTTTGGTTTTCCGGTTGTGCGGGCGTGTGTGTAAGTCATCAGATTTACTTAGCGTGGGGAGTGGTGAGGGGAGGAGAGATCGGGAGCACTGATTACATTGCCGCGCTGTGTGCTACGAATGGAGTGAAGTACATCACGTCCTTCCATCGGATTCGGGATAGCGATGAAATGAAAACGGTTCAAAGTGGGCACTCGCCCATTCCAAATGTGCGTGAGAGTGTGGGCGACTGCTGGGTGGTTATATATGTCAACTTAACGAGTGTTTTTGTGTGTGTTTCCCCTGTTTTCTTTATTTTCCATATCTCGAAGTGGTTCATTTGAATATTCATCAGTATGCCGAGTGGTGTAATGAGAAGGATGGTTGATGCGGACCGGGAGGGGTGAGGGGATCACAAATAGTGGTCCGATTTTAATTAATTACATCACTGGTGATGTGATGAAAACTTCCCCAAGAGGATGTGTATGCTACCATGTTTGGAGCTCGGCCTGCGTGTATGACGTGATTCATTCCACGGCAGTTGGGTTGAAAATGCGACAAAGGACATTAAAGTGAATTATTGATGCCAAGTGGACATTTACGACAGTGTTTGTTTTCACAGCTCGTGTTAATTGGACTCCTTAGAAGTTGGTCACGTTTGAGTGGCGGCAAAGTCATTTTATCATTTGGCGTCAAAAAAAATTCCAAAAGCGGCCGCATTGCGGAGATAGCTGCGAGACAGATTTGTGTCAAATGCTGTAATCTTCAGAACGAAAAAAATCCATTATCTCATACTCTCACACTCAGGCTCACATTTGGCAGTTGAAGAATATCCTCCGCATTATCTCGAAACGATCACGCAGGAACTGGCAAAAAAGGAATTCGCTCAACCACCCGCCTTTCACTCTCCCCCACCGTTCCATCAAATGGCATAGTTTGTGCTTCCTTTTGATTATGTGAGGGATCTGGGGGCCGGGTGACTGTGTCCTGGTCATAATCATTGGGTAATAGCCAGTTTGTAGGAAACGGCCGACAGGACGAATTGAATGGAGCAGTGTTCGACCGGCCGGCTGGTCGGTCGTTGCTTGGGTGAGGGTTGTCATCATAAAAATGAAGTAACCATAAAATTTGATGAGAATTACATATAAACATTCATAGGATAGCCCTCTCACGTCCAGGAGCGTTTGCTTCTTTGTCTCTCTCTCTGTTCCACTCCATAGCTCGGCATACAGGGAAATCTTGAAATACTTGTGCCATTGCCAATGGTTACCTAAGATGTGCACACTATGCTATGATTCCTCCCTTCGACAGCCGACAGTGGACACACAACTGCACGGCTTGGCCCTGGACACGGTCTTGCTGGCCGCACACATCCTAATTTGAAAATTCATTTCACGTCCGGCTAAAGGCGAGCGCTTAGCGCTGGCTATATTGAAATGAATTTCAGATACACAACCCGGTTGTGGAGGGAGAAAGGAGGATGGTTGTTGAACTGCAGTGGGTGATTGTGTGGCGGTTATTGAAATTCAAAAATATCCAGAGGATGTGACGACTGGTAACGGCAGCAGCCCAGTTGGAGTTTATTGGGTGAAATTTCATTAGATGCCCATGAGATGGGCCCCATGTGTGCACTGTCACTGCATGAGATTGACGCTTTACACATTGAAAATTGAATGTGTCCATTCAGGGCGAAGACCGAATGTTATTATTAAAACTATCCGTACTGGCTGTGACATGCGAATGAATGAAGACGTAAATTCGTTTCATATGGCCAAAGTTATCCGACATTATTCTTGCCTGGTAAGTAAATTTGGTTTTGGCTCCCCTTTTGTGGAAGGAGCATCTATGGTCAAGTGAATTGGTAACCAGTGGGTCCATTCTGCATGATGTATTATGTGCTAAGGTCTTTCATGTTACATTTGTCAGATACTTCATAGAGTGTCAAGCTGATATTAGAGATTGCACTTAAGGAGTTGTGTTACAATCGGAAGCACTTTAGTTTTACAAAAAAAAAAACCACAAAATTTGAATTAAAGATGCTTGGATGGACACAGCAGGGTCGTCTCTCATTGTTGGCCTTCCGAACAGATGCTTGTTTCGGGGTGAAGTCGGCCTATGAATTAGACAGGGGACTGCAACTACACCTTATGCAGTTTCTTTTTCGGCACGGCGCACAGTGCGGACAAGCCCGGGAAAAAAAATCAAACTTTTTTTTTGAACAGTTCTAGATCGTTTTCTTTTTATTTTATGTTCGTTAGCGAGGCTGGAGAAGTTGGAACATTCTGTTTCATCCAAAAATCGTCCGTCTTGATACATGAAAGTTAGTATTTGTTTGCTACAATTTAGAGTTTTGATTTTTTAGTAATTTTGATTAACTTAACTATGTAGTTTTGACTTGTCCTACAAAGCTCCGCTGAGCTCCAGTCAAAACTTGATATTTCCTGAAAGCCAATACGAAACATATCTATAAATTGTATTGCCAACTGTAAGCAGATCTCCATCCAGTAGACAACCATCGAAATCAAGCCATAAAAACAAAGGTCTTCACTCATAAAAACAGTGAGTGCAGCAGCGGAACCTAATAACCCAAACCATTGTGGCCCGTGGCGCTGTGGGTATGTGCATCGACTCCTACGCACTTGGACCTACCTGTCTAGGTTCTATTCCTGGTACGACAAGAAATACTTTTCACGGCACCACCTCTTTCGAGTCAGTGACAATGCTCAAAGAGTATAACTGTCTAGAAAAAGCTTCTCAAACTTGGCCGTTCGGAGTCGGCATAAAACTGTAGTTCCCTTCCACTCGTGATAGATCAATATCACGCGCAACACGAGTGGTTGCTGAGAAGCTAGGCCCTGGGGCTCTAAGGGCTGTAACGCCACCCATATTATTATTATTATTATTATTAACAAAATGGATGCCGGAAGTTGAAATGATATGGATGAAATTTTCATATTGAATGTGCGGCCTAACTGCATGACCCCTAATGAATGTTTAGTTAATTGTGTGAACATTTTTTTTCATATTTTTAATTTTTTCAATTCTGATGCATTTTTTCATTCCAAATCGACACGACTCGAATCCAGATTTTTTCCGCTTTCTGGCAATTTAGCCCCACTGTGCGGCGGCTACGTCACATGCGGACACGACAACTGGCCCTACTGCCCGGAATGGGCAAGTGCGGGAGAGGATGCAGGGCATGTGATGATCCACTGTAGACGCTTTCCTGGCAAGCCCAGAGCATATAGTTTTTACTTTTTCATATCAAACTTTTTCAATCGAACCAACACTGGATGGAGATCTGCTCAGACGTTGCGGGTATACCGAGCAAAGATCACCCACCATTGCTGGTACCGCAAACGGATAGCGACTAACAATTGTGTTCTTTAACTCCCAGGAGAGGAGTCCTAACCACCTATTCTACTTACACCGGTTTTCTATTCTGTTCTAACAGCTTTTGATCTATGTAACTTGCCTAGCAAATACACTGTTGCTTTCCCTAGTACAACCCATTTATTATTCTGATGTCCATCACTGTGAGGTCTGTTATATCAGATCACAGGGGCACACGCCCCACAACATGTGGTCCCAATCCTCAAAATCATCCTGTGTTCCCAATCCTCTCAGGTAATGCATTCAGTCACATCGGATAGAGATATCCTTTGTAAGAATTAGTTCAAAGACATTAGCGTCACCATGAGTAGTTGGAAGATCGCTCCAATTGGCGATGCTCTAATGACACAAACAAAGATTTCATCAAATTACAAACTGTCGGAGTGCAATCAAAACTCTAACTTCAGGCATTGAAAAGTCCCCAGCACCTCGTGCTCTACATCCACTTTGGTCAGGGACGGGAAGAAACCCTCGAGTTGAGAGGTCTTATATATGAAAAGAATCCGTATTTCATTCCGCTTCCTACCTTCGCTGTCATGGTCTGGCGTCTCTTGGACTGGCGAGTGAATTATGAACGATATCTTCAATTATTCATTGCTTACCTTTATGTAACAGCGAGAGTTTGCAATCGTCATCTGTTAACCTTCCGAGTTGTGCTTGCCCGTCCCGGACTACGTATGTGCCTTTCAACTTGTCGCCTGGAATATGTGCTCATCACATTTCGTTAATGAAAAGTACTCACATTTTGTATTTAATTCACAATTGCCGACCAATTTAAAGCCGCCTTCACTCAATTAAGGATGATCGCACATGTAACTAAGGTCGACAATCCCATTTTCTGGGTTTTTTTTAATGAACAACCCAATTATGTCCCATCGACAGAGTCCGCACAGGAAATCCCAAAAAATCCATCTGCAAATAGGGCTTCATTTCGTTAATTATTCGTCTCCCATTCATCATATTCCTAAGCACAGGGGGACGACCCACACAGCGCACAGAAACCCTGCTCCCTCGTGTAGTCGTTAACTAACGCAAAAAGATTCACCTTTATTTCGATGTCATCTCATAATTGCTTTATGGTAATTATCCTGTTCATGCTCTTGGACATTTACTGGAGCACCCTCCCATCTGCACACACGCCAATGTTATCCAGAAGGAATCCAGAGACGGCACTGGAGCTGCAGACCCTTCACGTTGAACCCCCATGCTAAGCACTGTGTCCTTCACGCTCACCTTACCCTCTTGTTGTCGTTGCTGTTGGGGGGATATTCTCGGACATGATAAAAATCACTTTGCAGGACTTGGTGGAGAGAAGCAAAAAAAAATGGAATAAATTTACTCCCCGCAGGAATTCAGGATCAAAGTGTGAGGCAGCTGCAAAAAGAGGAGATGTGGTCACGTTTAAAGTTCGCATGATAATTAGTTTCGAAGCGGAAGGAGTTTGTTCTTCTCCTGTTCGCTGTTGTTTCCTTAAAGGTACATTCTTGTACGTGCGTTGGTGCCGGAGTGTGCGTTCCATTTGTGTACACAAGTCCTTTGCGGGGCATTGGCTGGCACAGAGGAGAGGTAAGTATGTAAACGATGAAAATGCGAAGCACGATGGCGACGACGATGATGGGAGGCATGTTGATGATGACCTGGATACGTGGTTTGCATGTTGTTGTTTTTTTTCTTCTGTTCATCTGGGTCCCCTCGCATTTCGCCGTGAGTGAGAAGTGAAGTGGCAGTAGATGTGGATGGGATACTTGTGAATAGTTACTTTTTCTCGATATTACTATGCATTTGTTTTTTTTCCTCATATTTAGTCGGTGTTGATGCTGATGCCTTTTTAAGGAGTGATCCGATACTTGATTTAGTTTCCTCTTTTGTTGCCTCGTTGCAACCTCGTGCTTCTTTTTTTTTTAGCGAGGAGGGGTTCTTCGGAAGGGCCGCGAGTGAGAGTAGTGTTTTCGACTTCCTAATGCCCCGTGTTTGCGGGCATCGATGAATAGAAACAGGAAACAGTTGCTTGGAGACATTCTTCAGTGAACTTCCGCCAGGGAGCCGAATGTGGAGCTTAGGACCGACAAATTAATTTTCACTCGGTAGCCTTCACTTCACTTTAGGATCACTTTCATCACACTGTTCTCCATGCTTGCATATATTTATATATTGTCATATTTTTTCATTTTACTGAGTACGATGGATACTGTCATTGGCACTTTGAATATATCTTGATCGTTTTGGAGACCTTGGTTTTCCTTTCCCGGATCTTGTCACTTCAATTTTCCTATGGAACAGATAAGCATCGCCATTCGCACAGTTCTTCATTTAGTTGTGTCTTTGTCATAATCCAACATCGCTGACTTAAGTCAGGCATTTTCAGGTAAGCAAAATTTGACGAAACTTAATGAGACTGATCGAAGTAAGCTTGGTGGTCACTGCGCATAATTTCTGTGTATTAGATCGATTTCTTAAGCTATCTTAAGTCTCTCAACTGATTTTTCACCCTTTCAAGTTAGCAAAAGTGAACGAAACTTAACGACACTGAATAATTGTTTTATTATAATCATAGTGCATCAGTTATGTGTATACAATCGATTTCTTAAGCTGACTTAAGTCTCTCAACAGATTTTGCACCCATTCAAGTAAGCAAAAGTGAACGAAACCTAACGAGACTTAGCGCAGTAGTTGTGGTGGTCACAGTGTTTCATTTCTCCGTATTCCTTCGATTCCTTAAGTTCGCTACGTACGTCATATGATCCACCATATGGCCTATGGGTATGTTGGAGAGAATAACATTCGCTGTGCGCATAGTCAGTACAGACTACGGTGTCTCATTTGCACAAAGTGCTTTCAAATAAAAATATAAAAAATACCTTTGTTTTATTACCCATCATCCTCAACCCCTGGCAGCAGAAGCACTTCCCCTTAATTACACCATTTGTCAAATTTTTGTCAGACCTCTTAACAAAAAAAAAACGACACTGTCATCAACAAAGATGCGAATCTCATCAGATGCCAATCAACCTTATGATTTGTGCCATTTCATGGCCATTATCTCTCAACCAATCGCACTAAATTCACGAAGGTCTAAATAATTTTGCCGCAAATATTTCCTCTGGAGATATTTATCTTTCATCCCGACAGCACCGCAGGCACGGCATTAAATAAATGACCCTCCCTTCATAAACACGCCACCCGTCTAGACAATCAAAGTACACGAGCTCATAAAGCAACCAGTCCCTCGTAAAATTCCTTAGCAACACTGGTCACGTAATTAATGTTTACATTCATTGCTGTTGTACCCAAAAGAATATCCCCCAAAAGGACATCGTGAAGCAATCCACCCGCCGCGCCGCGCCGTCGGCAACTAACGAGAACGAGCTCGGTGGAAAAAATGAAATACCACTCAAGTGGGACCAGGCCAGGGGAAAGTTAATACTCTCGCCAGCACACAAGTATAAGTCCCCGCTTCCATTCAGACTGCCGGCGGTAATACCCTCTGATGCCCAGGATACACTGTCACTCCTGCTCTGAGATCATTTTAACCCACAACTCCTTCACATCCACTTCACGTAACTTCAGTGATATCAAATTAATTAGATTATCTTTGTGTTCAGTCTCAACTCACAGTCGCTTAAACTTTTCCATCTCAAAACAATCCTTGAGCTCAAGTGCAAAGCAAGAGTACTATCAAATCGAAGGCACAGCAATCCACAGGAACTGGCCCGAGGGGTTATAGCCGTCTCTCTGGCGACAAGTCAAGTAGAAAATGTGATTTTTCCCAAAGAAAAACAAAAAACCAAAAAACGAGAAAAAGAATCAACTTAACTTCACCAACAAAAGAAAAGAAGAAAATAAGTCCAACAGGATAACGAAGGTCTAGAGACTAACCAATCTTAGTTTGTAACATTCTGCAATTTGTCTTGCGTTCGTTTCGAGATCACCCAAAAGAATAAGACCCAAACGGCGGGGCAGAGAGTGAAAGAAAGAAAAGAAGAAAAGAAAACCCAGAACTACCCTCGAGAAGGATAACTTTCGTAAAACTTTAAACGAGGAACGAGGAGATTCTTTTAAAGTCCCACTCTCGGTGAAGTGAAAGTTTGTTTTTTCCTTATTCTCTCCTTCTTTGGAGCGATATCATCGCGCAGAGGGAATCCTTGGAGTTGTGTGCCGTCTAGGATATTAGATCATAACTTTTTCTGCAAATACTTTTCTCAAAATAGTTCCGAAGTGCGGAGACGCAACGAAACAACAAATTGTTGAAAAAATATTTTCAACAACATTTTATGAAAGGGTTGCTAAATAGAAAATAAATTAGATGTTGGGTTGGTTGCTTTGGGATTTGGGATGATTTTTGAAAGGTTTTTCATGTTGAAGTGGAATGGAGGTGGGATGGAGTGACTACTGCATAGTTACGAGGGGTCTGCGAGGGTTGCATAGCACATTGTCGGGGTGTGATCAATCGTGGACCTATGTTGCACACTTGTGGTACACCGTAGGTACATTCTCAAATCAAGTCACCAAACGGTAATATTACATGGTGGTTGTGGTAAATCCATTTCATAAGCTAGGAGTTCTGCGTCAGGAATCAGTAACTTTTTGTCAAGGCTTTGGCCGCCATTTCGGTTTGGATGACACTTCTCGGTTGGAGTTTGACACCATTGCTACTTCATAACGACTCAACAGTGTTCTGAAATTATTTCAAGACTTGTTCAAGACTTGCACTTATGTATGTACAATACGCTAACATTCTGCTCTTGGGCACTCGAGACACTCAACTTTTACAAAGAAATACAAAATGCAAGCTTACTATGAACAAATGGTCCCCGAGCTGAACTTTTAATACGACTAGACTTTGTGGTTCTTGAACAAATACACCAGGAAGCATTGCAAACAAGTTAAGGCTAGGTGCATCGAAAGAGGAAAGTGGGAAGTGGGTTGGCAAATCATTGAAGACGTCTAGGCCCCGGCCTTAGGTCGTCGTACACCTATTGCAAAGCCTAATGGGGAATAGAAAGGCCTAATCATTCAACATTGCTGTAAGTTCTCAGTTCCCAGTCCGTACGTAGGCATACGCGGATGACATTGACATGAATGGCAGAACACATTGAGCCGTCAATGTGGAGTTTTCAGTTTTCAGAACAATACCAAAGTAACTCTTGCCAAACGTCTCGAAGGACTCTAAAGACCGAGCTGATCCTATATAAGACACTGATTATCCCAATCCTGCTGTACGACGCGGAGACATGGAAAATCTCAAAAGCGGATGAAGAAGACCTTGGTTCCTTCGAGAGAAAAGTTCTGCGTGCAGTCTTTGGTCCTGTTTGCCTTGACACCATCTGGAGGAGACAACTACCAGACTTTACGGGCTGCACAGCGACATGTGTCGTCTACAGATTCAACGCCTAATGTGGCAGGGCCATGCATGGACTACTCAGGTACGACCCGAAGAGTCCTCGATTCCAAACCAGGTGATGCACCTAAGTGGAGAAAGACTTCAAGCTAACTTGGTTCGTGCTACTGGAGGCAGCTAGCCACAGACCACTCTAGCTGAATAGGCTTGTTGTTGCAGGGGCTTGTAAAAAAATGTTGACACGACTACGTCTTATGTACGAACATATTGGCTGGTATCTCACTAAAAGCGCGTATAATGTTGACTTCCAAGACTGCAACTGACGCTTGCCTGTAGGCATAGACGACTGATTTGACGTATTCCAATCAAAAATAGTCTCCGGCATCAATTTGTTCACTGGTTGAAGATGAGTGATACCGAACTCATTTGCCAATGGGTCGATTCGTGTTTTGTGTGGCAAGCAGCTCACCGTCTTGCCGGAACCACAAATACGTCGTTGATTACGGGCAAAGAAAGAGCTAGATTTCATAAGGAGAAGATTTAGATCAAGGAGACCACGCTGCGTTGTAAAACGTAAATTCCTTTTCACTTTTCGAGGGATATTCTCAAACTTCGCCACTCGAATCCGGCATGAAACGTGACTTCCAACAGCACGCCCAATGCTAGCCATTGCTGTCGTAGCTAGGTTCAAGCTAGGTTTCCCCGGTAATGACTAATAAATGGCTGTTCAGGAAGAAAAGGTCTAACGACTTCAATTCACGCTTAACAACCCTACGCAATGACGACCACATTCCGTCCACATCAACATAAACATCCAATTCGGGCTAAAAGGAATAGCTTGACGAATTGATATGGAATTGCCATCGTTGTTTTGCAAGAAGTACAGTCCAATGATACCTACGACCCGCTATCGACACTACACCAAAATTTAGTAAACTTCGTATGGATCGCCCCAAATTCGGCAATTTTGCTTCAAAAATGACATCCTCGCTGAGTATGATTGTTTTTTTCTTGTGTTGTTTGACTGTAAAAGGCTGAGATCGTCTGCGTGTCGCGGTGTACACTCTCAGGGGAAGCGGAGATGCGTTTGGCAAATGTATGCGTCTTGTGTGATGTACGGGTGTTGGCTGATTGTTCCCTAAACCTATGAGCTTGTATTTGGCCACCAAGCCTTTCGCAATCGACGGGAAACGACGACCTTATAATCGAGCGCTTCGGTGTCCCAAAGGCATACACTTGCATATGCTGCTCGTTAATATCTATCCACTCTCAAATGGCACGACCAGCTTGTTTACCATCGTCCTTTGCTCCACTCGATGTGAGCCAACAATCAGGCCACACGTTGAAGCCACCGTGAATGAAGCGCCATTCAAATTCTATTCTATCATCAAAGGAGGAGCAAAATTAAATCTGCAAAAGTCAAGTGTCCCCATCCGTCGCCCAAACAATGGACTAAATGGCTCTATCCAAGCCAAAAGTAACCCGCCACTGTTGGCTCTTCTCATTTACTGTCAAACCTAAATCAACAAAGCAGGTCGTCGTCGCGTAAACATTTACGAGCGCACTCTTAGGCCACATTAACCTGATTACCTTAATGTCACATTTTAGAAGAGCTGCAAACGCAAACATGATGTTCATTTGGTCCCCCCCCCCCCCCCACCCGTTGACACACTTGCAACCCAGTGATTAGTGTCAAGGTCAAAACTAGGTCATTTCCACTCACAAAGTGCTCCACTCTGAGATCCTCTCGTTTCACACGCTCTGTTTAACACTGCGTTTTGTCATTACAACAGGCACTTACTGCACATCAAGCTATCGCTGAATGTGACAACAATTCCGCCTTTGTTGTTCCTACGTTGACTTTTGGTTGGGTTGTCGCTCGTAATCTGGGTTAAAGCCAGCATCCCGCGTGGAACCACTTAAGGCGCCGCATCAAGATCAGCCATTAAAAACGTAAATCCACCCTTCAAAGCCGCTACAAAATGAACACACACAACAAGAGAGAAGAGTGGTTTTTTGCTTGCGAAACCACGAAGACGGTTTTTTTTTCTCTTAATCACAAGGCAAGCGTCCTTGTCGGTGTATTTCTGCTCATTCATTCAACTCATTAAGAAATTGCACTTGCTTAGGGCGCTTGTGGTTTGTCGTCGCAGCAGAGCTGAACAGACACAGCCAGACACAATCTCCGCAACAATTCATCTCGTTCTCGTTCCACCATATCCACCGAAACGACCAAATAAGCGATGGCGGCGGTGGCGGTGGCGGTGGCGGCGGCGACATCAGCCGCCTAACCCCTTAATAAGAGAAATTGAAAAGCGATGTGGTAGCGAAAAGAAATTATACGACGCCAGTCATCCTGGCGGTGTCTTCGCTTTCAGAAAACCTCCATCCTCTTCTTCTTTTGCTCCTTCGCCTCCCATGAGATATTCATGATACAAACAGCATGATGGGTGGGGTGGTGTAGCAAAACCTTCGTAGGAAGACATCACCAAGGCAAAGGACGAAAACGACGACGACGGCGACGACGTCGATGGGACAACAGTGATTTGTCTGGAAACCTTAAGGATATTTAATGCTGGATTTGTTGTACTTTTTCTTCGTCTGATTGTGCTGCTTCGCTCGCTCTCTCGCCTTCAGTCCGTTCGCCATGGAGGACTGAGGGAGAGAAAGGATACGGATTCAACGCCATAAAAATGTATATGGCGTCGTGTTTGCTCTTGCTACACAGTCGTCTTTCATTCTATCTTAATTTTTTTGCCATCTTGTGCCGCCGCAACCGATGTTATCCTTCTTAAAAGTGTAACGCTTTTTTTTTCCTTTTGGGCTTCTCTTTCGCTTTCTCTCTCCTCCACAGTGAATTTTGAAACGTCTTCTGGGTGACGATGTGATGGATGGCGGTATGTATGTACAGTCAAAAAAAAATGAACCACAAACTTACACAAGTTCCCTCGACCATATGGGCAAGGGCCTGACCAAGATGATGCTCGAAAATATGCATACATACGCGTGTATGCTTGGGCGACACACTCTCCAGAGATTGAAGTCCTCGTCCATGGGAGAGTAGAGTATGGTTTGTTTTAGTTAAATGAAATTTTCCTAAGTCGCAGAGATAAACCGAAACGAAATTACTTTCTGTAATAGGATTATATGCGACTACTGTTTGTCTCTGGTCAAGGACGAAATAAACTTTTACGAAAGTGGAGTGGCCATGAGATAATAGGGTTAACATCTTAAAGTAGCCTGTAACGATGGGGTCCGGCAAATTTTCATTAAAATTCGCCTTCGCCCTCGCCTGCTCGCACAATGAAGGTGAATTCGGTTCGATTCTGTGGTTCCTTTTTTTTTTTTTTTCTTTGTGGATGGAAAATGAAGAGATGATTTTAATCCTCACGTCCACTCACACACGCGCACACCTGGAAGTTTGTGTCAAAATGAACTTGGGGACCGAAGCGTGGGTGGGCGGGGTCATCAAACGATTTGTTTCTTGTGAAGGAATCCACATGAGGCCAGGAGCGGAGGCTTAGGTTTCCTCGAAGTGAAGCATGAATTGATGTTCGCTTTTTAATCCCTCTATTTAGTCTTCGAAAAGGTTTCTCTGCGCTTCTATGGGGCAGAGGATAAAGCAATTTGTTCTGGGAAATTTATATGCCCTTTAATTTGGACTTATCTCGTTGAAAGGAATTTTAAACGTTATTAGGACTCACTTTTGCTATGGTATTTTAAATTACCTATTTTAATGCAGTTTCGGTACAAGGAGTTCAGTCTCTTCAGTTGCAGGAGAGAAATCTTCGGAACTGAACCGCAATGCTGCGTGGCTACTACCATCGTCTTTCAACACAAGCAATACAAGAGCATTGCACAAAGTACAGCATCGGCTACGTTTCCTAAAAAATTAGAGAAATAGGAAGATCGTAATAAAATGCAAAACGAACGCAGTCTTCTTCTTGAGAGGAGTTTTTGTGTGAACTGACATTTGAGAAATGGAAACAGCTGAGAAATTGAGTCATCATTTCCGTCTGTAGCGCGAAGTCGGCAGTAACAATGCAGTATTGTGTTTCAGCCACTACTCAGACATGCGTTTCCGGCTTCCGCTTAAACACATAAACCTGCCGTATTTGCCGGAATTAGTACCCACGACTTCGCTAATGTCCCTCCTGTTTATTGAGAGGGTTAGGGTCCTTTTCGGAGTGAGCGAAGGCCACATTAGCCTTGCTGTTCTGCAGGCTTACATAGTGTTTGTGACTGTTTTAATACAGGGTTGCCAGTGGTAGGCAGACCCTCTCTCTAGAGTAGAAGCGACCAGGATTGGGAAAAAATGCATCTGACCGATATCTGCTTCAGAAATATGCGTCTATGACTGACCGCCATGGTGTTCGCCTTAATGGCCGCCTGACTGTCAGTTTTTTCATATATCGGACAGCGAGTAGCTGACACTTCTACACTGCAGTGCTTTGGTAGTCTAAGGGACGTTTAGAGTTCCAGTGAGGTTGTGAAACATCCAACCTCAGTTCCATCCTCCATTTTAGAATCATCAGCGTACAACTTCCGGAGCTTTTGTGTTTTTGACGATGTCAGCTTGTTTGTCAAACCCCTGAAAGGCGTGTGCCTTGGGATTCTCGAATTGTGGTTTATTCCGCTATGTCCCTAATTACTTGAGTTGCAAAAGCGATTGTTTTCTTTGAGTCTTATAACCGCATTTGTAGCCGTAAGCTTTGCCAGGTTGTCGAGTAGATTCGGAGTACATTGAGCATGATCTCCATCGCGACAGAGGGGTTGAATCTTTTTGGCATCCGTAGAAGTACGGCACGTGACAAAATGATGCTTGTTTGTATTATAAAACCAGAAGTTATCAAAAATACAAGTTATGTGGTTTGCTGTAATTCTTGGTGATCTTTTTCCGTGTCACCCAGGAATAGTCAATAGAATGCCAAATGTAGACAGTCCCACCATGACGTGACACAACAGTCTTAGCATGCAACCATTTGTAGTACCTAAGTGATGACGAACTTAACCGATTAAATGAAACAAAATAGAGCGGCGAGCAGTATCAACTAATGGACACTAAGGGACTCTGACTAGCGAATGAATGTCTGCTCCATTATGACATCGACGTATATTTAATCTAAAATTGTTTAAAAAATTGGCATTTTTCTTACTGCTGAAGTGTAAGCATGTTTATTTTGTAATCTTGATTTTACACAATGGTCAGGAATTTCCATTAAAGTGGCTTCGATGTGTAATGGCGCTCACATTAGCCACAAAAATATAAATTCCTTAGAAGTACTAAGCTTCTGAAAATCATAACTGTACCTGCATTGAAGGAGACAACATCACGTCTCAGAGAAAATGACAAGCAACGTTCGCCACATCTTGGGACTGGCGGGTGCATTGTAACTGAGTGACTATGAAAAACTCTCGACATACTTCGACATACTCATTACGGGCGAGGTACCTTGATCAAATTCAAATAAAATTAAAATCCTCATTCATTTCTCAAATATTAACCACAATTCTTGTTTGTCTTCTCTTTTTAGCTGGTGGGCGGCGAATTTGATATGGAACTAAATTTTGTGATACAAGATGCACAAAATATAAAACACATGCTAGAGCTACTGGACCACTGTCCGCCCAATCTCCAGGTAAGTCAAGTTCCCTTTTAAAAACCGCATCACTTAAATGGAATACCATTCAATTGTGAAAAAGCCCATTTTTGAGCAACAGCATTCGTAAGCGCCCTCATCAAGTGGGAATTGCTGTGCACTGGGAAATCTTGTCTGATTGCACAGGATTTAGACCTGAGCACAAGGATATGAAGAATCTAAGTACAAGCCATGCCAATAAAACTTTCAGACTGTCTCAAGGAGTTTCCTGCAAACACTTATACTCCCATTACCGGTGTCACAGTAAGTCACCTGAGCTCCCTGCAAGCTTCCCTGTTCACCGAGAAGGCGACAAGGACTAATGTAATTGCTATTCATAACTTAAGAGACGCCCAAGTAACCGAGCAACTGTTGTGAGACCTGTTTATCCCTACACATCCGGATTGCCTCGTAAACGGCTGCACACGACGGGGGAAAGAAAGTGCTGTCTGAATTTTCTAACATTGTCGATGAAAACTTTTTTGACATTATTTTCCGCCAAAGCTGTGGGCAACAACAGTCAGTGGCAGTTGTTATGACAATATTATTGGCATAAGTGAACGGCCATTACTCTGAATGGGCATACTTTGGCTAAAAAAAAAAATTGCCATCAGATAGGGCCACATAACAATTACAGTTGGTTCGGATACGGATGCATGAATGCCGGGTGTGGTCACTGCGGAGGGGTGTGTTCACAGAATTAATGGGATGATGGAAGTAGGGGAGCAGTTAGAAGCATGAGGCGGCAGTTGAGGTGAATTTATTGCGAGAAGTTTTATTGCAATCGGTTCAGCCCCCTGATGGCAGATACTTCTTCTCTATGTATTCCGGGGTGGAACTGGGCTTCAAGCTACAAATGTTCTATTCCAGACATTGTTTCGAATTGAGTGGTGATTTTGATCAGGAAGGGCCCAGTGATCAATATATTCTCACATCCAACGGGGAACCAGCGATGTACGATTCCATTTTTATAGGAAATCCTGACGTTTCATTGCAAGTGCTGGCGACATGGGCATGGACTTTGAGAAGAAATAAAACAATCTGTGTCAGGATGAATGTCCAACTGTCTGTCCAAATTTCTGACAAAGAGACATTGGCTACATGTCGCCTTCAACAGCGGAGTCGACTTAGATCTGCAATCGAAGGCATTCTCCGGTGATTGTCATCGAAACAATTCTGCTCTGGCCGAATGTGAATGTACTAGTCCCCATGTTGTCTATTGGCAATACTACGTTAGAGCGTAGGAGGGTGGGAGCTGCCCTTACGATACGTCATAATGCTGGTGACATGCAGCTTACCTCTTATCTTTGTTAGGCATTAACCTGGTATAGAGGGAGTGGTGATCTGACCACCGACAAGAGCGGATCTACTGACTAGTCGACACTACACCTCAGAGATCAACGTGGCAGAACAAGGGACATTTCTTAGTCCAAATGCAAAAACCTCATATCGGGTGCCTTTTATTGGTCGCGATATTGACCTCTTTCGTGATGGTGCAGCAGGCCAAGCCGCGTCAATGTGTTGAATGAAACATGCACTACTCAATCCGAGTCCCTGATTATTATAGTCTATTTTAAGAACGTCACAACGATACAGTCAAAATTCTCATGACACAGCACTCGAAAAATCTATGACGAAATCCCGGTCACAACAATAAAGCAACTTGTGTACTTCCAGTAGAAATACAGTAGAAACAAATGTGGCGTGCACCATCGTAAGTTTTGTAGTTTTAGCGATGAAATAGCATGCTAAACCAGCAGGGGCGTGATGAAGAGGAACAAAACTATACTCCTTTCATGACATCCAACAGAGTGAAAATATTCCTTCGATCTGAAGCAACAGGGTGGCTTATCATGCTACAACGAACAAAGGCATCATGATGATTTCCATCCATCAGGGCATCTCAAGAGACGTAGCACCTTACCTAACTCTCCAGCTAGCACAACATTTGACTAGAAGTCTCTAAAAGCACGCACCAAGGTGGTTGATGTCACTCTTCATTTGTGTACGTCACCTTAAATTCATGCGCCGTCTGCTGTGCTAACCTGAGCTAAGCGGCAATGCCTTTCGGTTACAATTCGTAACCTCTTGCCATCCCCATTGCGCTCAGGCGCTCATGTCGAAAACTCTTCTTGATGGTACAGCTTTTTGACATTGGACGGTCGAGCTCTAAATCGTGGTCAAAGTCGACATACGCCAAGATTCAAACGGCACGGAGTCGAAGGCCTTTCGGGACGGAGCTAAGATCCGGATGTACTCTACGTGGCTTATCAGAACAATCTCACGAGACTCATGTTGCTTCAACGACCATACAGTTCGTTGATTCTTTTTCTCAAATCGCCATCAAAGCAAATGTATCGCATGCCTTAACGGACACCGACATCTCAACACAGTGGTAGTCGAATGGGATAATCTGACGCACGTATCAAACTAACTTGCCTGCCTAGCAGAAACTCAATTCTTCTTTCAGACGTTGTTTATCCATTTTCAGATACAGATTTCAACGTTCAGATTTCATATTTCTTTTCGTACAAGCAGATATTGAATCAGGTTCTCCGGGCCACAATGCCAAAGCGGAAAGTCCAATGGCGCAAACCAAATCCTACTGAAAAGCCTCATATTCACACTCCCAAGAGCACAGTCGTACAAAAACAGGATAAACAAGAGCCCGAATATCAGATGAATGGCGAAAATTGGTATTTCCACTTTAAATGATAATTCAAAGGATGGCCGGTGAACGGAAAGGACTCGGACACTAGTGTGATGTCATTTGAATTGGCTTTCACTAACAACTGTCAAAGGCAACCCTGCTGTCCCACTTCTCTCTCGTCTGAGTGATGGCAATGGTGACTACATCCCGGCAACACATCAATTTGAATGGAGATTAGAAAAAAGAACTGCCGCATGGCATATGCAAATGATTTTTATGGATATTCGTTGTTTCGACTGGGCTTTTAATTCACACAATATGTGCGCATGTACACGAAAGTGCTCGCTCCGTTGTGTGCTGGGCAAATTCATCGCCTGTTGGAGAAATATTACAACCACCCAGGGTGTGTGCGAAATAATTAAACTTCCTGCAGCCCGGAACGAAAGCGGTCTTCCATCACCGAATTCAATGGATCCTTTTAATTTCGAGCAACTAATGGAAACATACTATTTTTTGCCTCACTCTGTGATTTTTGTGAGTTTCGCGAATGCAGCGATGTGGATGACTTATCCTTTCGATGGCGCTCACTACTAACAATTAACCATCCGCCGGGCTTCATCTTACTCACACCAGTCGAAAGTGTGACTAGGAAGAGGACAATGTACCCGAAAGTGATTGAGAGTAATAACAGAGCCAGTGCTCCAAATCCCTGTTAGTTCGTTGTAAAGAGTGGGTGGTGATGTTCTCATTTCCCTGCGAGTTTAAGTGCTTAAGCGTCAGATCAGTAAGTGCATACATAGTTTGTGCGACTAGTTTTTCGATTTCGGTATGCGTGTGGAGAATCAATCTCTGGCGTTGATTGTGATGTTGGCACGATTGGCGATGGAACATTAAACAAATTTTCAAATTAATTTTGCAAAATCTTTTGTTTTCTGTCTCTGAATACTAATGGTGGTTTGAAAAACCAAGTGTTAGTGTGCCGTACCCAGGGTGATTCATTAACACTAGTTTTCTCTCAATTTTAAACAAAACCCATCAAATTTATTCGAATCGTGGAAACTTTTCTATGGCCCGAAAGAACACCATCTGACATTTGTTTTTTGTATCTAATTTCGTGAAAATGTTAGTCGCGGCTAGGCGGATACAGGGTCCATCGTGTAGGTCCGATTTTTCGATCACTCGAATCGCGTGGAATGTTAGCTTCCAAGTCCTGATTCGTAGCTGGCTTATCGGCCTAGCTGTGTTCACTTCAGACGCGTGGCAACCAACGTAGACTGAGACAGGAATTTTCGGATGGTAAAGCCAATAACAGACTCGGAACGTCGATTGGGCACACACATTTGGACACCTTGTTGAGGAGTTAATCTTTTCATGACGATATGTCAAAGTATACTGAATGGGAATAGCATGATGTCATGAAGCCAAAAGGTATTACTCAATATTCCTTACCTCAGTCGTCGTCCAAAATATTCCAATGAATTGGTTGAAACGGTAAGAGAGAGTGTTGCCGAGAACCCATATGTAATCTCCTTAATTTGCATTCGTTTCCGTATATAGTGCGGAAATAACTCAAAGAATATTGTCCACACATGGTCGAGGGTGGAATACGGAGAGAAAGTGGCTCGAGTTAATGACACTGAACCTAATTTTTGGAAGCAAATGTTGATGATCGACGAGCAAAGAATCCTCGCTTTCCCTTATCCTTTCTTCTGCGGGAGTTCCCTCGCCTTTGCCCGCTCCACCTTGACGATGCTGACCTAAATGATCCTGAAATACCGCCTCCCCAGTGTTGCCTGATGTCGTCTTGGCGGTCGTTGCAGTTGGTCTTGACGGCGTCCAGGATTCTGCCGAGGTTTGCTGGCCTCGGTACCGGTCAGGGCAAGTAGTGTAGCAGGCCTTGCGACTGAGAAAGAGTCCTAGCGGTCTTCGCCCTTAACTATGCAGTATGGGACACCCATTTAGCTTGACAAAACTGCAAGGAACAGCACCAACTCCAAAGTATCGACACTATGAGCGATGAGCTTTGGTTCCTGACCTCACAAAGTTTGGTTTCTTCTTTGGTTCAACCTCCTTGGCATCGGCGAGCTTATAGCTGCTTCTTAGCCAATGCAGATGCGGGCCCGAATTTTTCCAACATCTTAAACATATTAACACCGCTGGCCTTGTCCAAGGTCAGGAGTAACTGGTTAATTGGTGAAGGTACATTCGGACGCTTCTAGAGGGCAGTCTTTTGACGTACTTGGGCCATCTCATGAAACGCGACAAATCACTTTTGAGTTGTACGTTATGCCAACTTTCTTCGGCCTCTTCTCGAAGACTTGGTTCACAGTCTTTATAACGATTGGTTGCTTAACAGCTAGTGTAGCTGGAACCACTTCCTTGGTCACTGGCTTCTTAACAACCACGTCGAATAGTTACTTTAAACAACGATGCTTAAGAAATATGCAGATTGTCGGCGGTTCTGTAATATGAGTAGCTAGTCTGTCAAAAAAGGACTGATTTGCAACCTTTGCGAAAGCTGTCATACATCTGACATTATTTGTTTAGATTTGCTATTCCATCCTGGATCGCCCTAATATTCGCCTTGTTCTTCGTGAGGAGAATTTTCAATTGAATGTTCCAACATGCCACGAGTACACTCATTCACACTCATTTCGCCGTTGCAAGTCTGCCCGTTTATTCAATGCAGATAATAATAATAATATGGATGGGGCTACAGCCCGTAGAGGGCCAGGGCCTAGCTTCTCAGCAACCACTCGTGTTGTGCATGATATTCTATAACAAGTGGAAGGGACCTACAGTTTTTATGCCGACTCCGAACGGCCAAGTTTTGAGAAACTTTTTTCTAGTCAGTGACTCGAAAAAGGTGGGGCCGTGAAAAGTATTTCTTGTCGTACCAGGAATCGAACCGAGACAGGTAGGTCCAAGTGCGTGGGAGTTGATAAACATACCCATAACGCCACGGGCCACCACCACATCAATGCAAATACTCCACAATAGATGAGCTTTTGGACTGGATGAGGTGGACAAGTAAAGAAACGTGATCGCGTTCAAGCGACAAGCACTAACACTGTCTTGATGTAGAGTGCGGTGGGTTTGTTGATGGACAACGTTTAAAATTTGAATAAAATATTTTACAAATTTGCAGGCGTTATTGTGACAGCAGGTGATGAGGTTCAAAATGACTGCCAAACAAATATTGAAAACTAGTTACCCTCGTCGACTCCACGACAAATGTTTCAACGATTGCACAACTCAAGTACATAAGCACGTTTCCCTCCATAAAGTTCGTCTCACTACTATTTAAAGCCACACGCAATCTAAACATATGTCTCTATTTGCAAAGTACACGTAGGACTTCATGCATCCTTAATTACGCTGCCAAGTGCAAACACAGACGCCATGCAGTCTGCTCGGCAAAAGCAAACAAAAAGCAAACGAATCCCTTTAAAGGAGCCGATTTCAAACCGCAATCAGCCAACTCAAACACACAAAATTCAGTTTCAAAGATTTCCCATTCAACCAAAAGATTGTGGCTTTAAAGAAGCCACCGCACCTCACTCCGTCGCATGAGCTGACTGACTCATGCCCGCCATGCCGCCACATCACGCCATAATGCCACAAATATAATTTATTTCAAACTCGTTATTATTCTTGAGAGACGCGTGTTCGCTAAGCAAGACATGTGCTGGCAGGGAGGAGAGACCGTAACACACATGTACGTGGCAGCACCCTCTTGAGGCGCACAGAAGTGTATTGCGTTGTCATGGAATTCGTCTCAACGATGATGACTGATTCAATGTGAATCACGCTGTCTACACTCCCAGCATGCGGGCATCACTCCCCTCATCCCCATGTCCCACCAATGAACTGATGAACTCGCAAGGATCAAGGATCTCTGTCGTCAGCGTCATGTGAAACCGTAGAATCACAAAAAGCCACATTGAATATTGCTCCTCACCACGGGTTCCTGAGAGCAATTATACAAATATATTCCATTATCCTTCGCGGTTCTTCCACACACACACTCACCGAATCACCAGCAGTCAGCAGCACCCCGTGACATCTTGTAGTCGCCAATTTGAGGATGCCAACCTGCGTCGGTTGCTAGTGACAAAGTTGTTTTTTTTTTGTTGCTTCTTCCCTCGCTTTTAAGTTTCGCCAAATCCTTGGCAGGAACCAGCACCACACACTAACGCCATCACCCACCCATGCGAGGGTGTGATACATGTGAAAAGGAATTTCCCGCAGCACGGAAGAGCGATAGAATTTAACGGTATCCCTCGGCTGCCACTCACAATTAGTTCGCTCACTACATTAACCCGGTTACGGTTGAGTATTCTATGTGCTCCCCCTCCCTTCTCGACACTCACTCACACACACACTCGCAGCAACGGCGGCGGAGCACAGACATGATGACAGAATTTATTGCGGTACAAGTAATTTGTAATTTGTAGTGCGTATCCTCTGATTTTTATTTTATTGTCGGTAGCGTCTCCCCGCCACTCTGGCTGGCTGAGTGGAAACCAACAAAAAAAAATCAAAAACAAGACAACATGGCGGAATGGGTGGATCGGTGGGGGTCTACGCCACACCAACGAAAACGAAGTAAATTTCACATCGACACTGCCACAAATAATTCCTGTTGACAAGGGATAATGGACGACAGGTCCTTCCTGCGGATATGTTGTTTGTTCGCCATTGCTGACGCTCCTCTTGTTGTTGTTGTTGTTGCTGCTGCAACTCAAGGGTTGAGGTGTGTGGTGGGTCCTCATGAATTTTATGTAAATATGCGGCAACACTTAAATATTTATGCGACGGCACTGGGAGGAGGGTCGAACGAGTGGTGGGTGGTGTTGGGCAATTTATGACAGTGTGCGTGAATCTGTTGGCATCAAAACAAAAGTAAGTGATCCTTGTAGTCCTTAAAAGGAGAATAAAAACGAGGATACTTTGCATACTTCCCTCGGCGAGTGTGAAAAATGAGGTGAAACCGAGTCAGAGTACACTAACGGCAGCCGCTTCGCAACCCTGATCTGAATCAGTAATGAAGTGTGTTGTGTGCCACCACGAGAAGGGAGGATATCAGTTCGATTTAAACAGGTCTGCCCATAAAGCATTTAACAGCCTCACCGGCGCGGCGGTGTGTGTAATGTGTGTGCCTCTTAAGTTGCCAACCGGCGTCGTCGTGTCGTCCTTATTTGTGGACCTTTTGGTAAATGATCGTGGAATTGCATTTTTTCACGGAGGCTTTATGGGCTGCTTTGGGGTCGGAAGATTATGGGCGGCGAAAGACTGAATTTAGTGTCAACATTTATCGGCTTTACCGGGCACAATTTTGTTGGATCAAGTGAAATTTACGAGAGGTTGGCTGAGTGCTGAACGAGTTTCTTTTTTGTATGCGTTCATTTTCTTTATCGTCTTGAGAGTGTACTCTAATAGCTCAGCTTGTCTTTCTTCGGTCACTTACTCGGTCATGTCTGAGTTTGGTCTTTAAGTAGAGAAGACGCTAGAGGCGTAGTGCGGGTTGGTAATGGCTTCGTTAGGAAGGGAGGCCCATCCTAAATTCGTCTGGGTATGAAATCAATGGCAGCCCTAAGTTAATGACGCTTGTTAGTTGCGCTGCATAATGAAGAAGAAGATGGTCCTAAAGATTGAGCTATACATGCTATTTGAAGTGGGAGTGACCAAGGGACTGTGTCGGGCATGGTTGTAAGGAGCCCATACATACTAAGCAAGGTCATCGGTAGATTCTTTAACCATCTCATCAAGAGAAAGAACTAAGGCAAAGACACTTCTTTAATGACTTAACTATAGTTAACATCCTTCTGTTCCCAAAATTCTTTATTCTAATGAGGCTTGCTGCAAAATGATGATATCGTCAACATAACTGCCTACTACGATGCATTCGTATTACTCTATCTTGCTTTTAGGAAGCAGGTAAAACAGTGGGCCAAGAAAACTTACTTGTGGCACTCCAATTTTTTATGGATCCCATCGCAGACTTCTTGATTTGGAAATGATTGAGTCTTGAAGCAGAAAGTTCCCCTCTTCTCTTTTCTCTGTTCTTGTGGAACAGCGATTTAAAGACGGCCTATTTGAGAGTACCAAATATGTGTGACCCTACCGATGTAGACTTCTGTTGTTCTCTCATGAACCTGCTGATACCAATTTACAGACAAGTCACTCACTTAGATGGACCCTAGTTTGCCGTGCGTGCTCTGATCGCAGTCGTGAAAATAAGACTTCTTACGTCCTAGTATCGAACTATGGTGTCCTTATGATGATGATTATACACTGCAGTCATCACCAGATTATTACGGCAATCCATTGCACATTTTGATGCAATTTACGGGATAAAACTGTTCGCAAGAAAAACATACGAATCTAATCAAGAGTTATACTTCTATAATTACTTCTTCACTCAACCCTGGATCCACTTGTTGCTCCCTTCAAATACTTATAGACTCTATGTTTAATTTATGACAAGAACTTAACAGAACGACCCTATAAACATCATTTCCTTCTTCAACAATTCAGAACTTCACCGCAAAGCAGTTTTTAATGTGGACGTGAACGTTAATTAAGTCGTTCCAAAACATTTATTAAGTAGTTCCCAGCAGTTTTTTAAACGAAACTTTTACGTTTAGCTCTTGCCAGTCGCCGGTCTAACCTCCACCCTTTCTCGTAGTTGTTTTTCCCGTGAAAGAGCGAATAAAGAAAAAAACTAATGTACATCATAAGAAAGTTCTTTTTTCACCAAGGACAACCATTATCAATTATGAGAAGAAGAAAAAGAAAGAAAACAGATGCTGCACGTGTAAAAGGACGAAAGTTTGCTGCAATGACAGTCGTGGTCGTAGGTTTATACTAAGTGAAGCGGGAGGGATCTGAAAGATGCTTGTTCATAAGACACTAACTGCTTGTGGTTTTTGTTGATGAACATTAAACTTTTATAATTATCATTTTTTTTTCTTAATTTTTCTGAACTTCACCAACATGATTGAATGAGGATCTAAAATCGGTGCTCATAACATTGTAGAGATCAAGAGTAAGGGACTTCTTAATTGATGTATACTTGGTATCAATAGATGTGGTAGATTTATTGGGAACTTTATATGCCTTATATTTTGACAATATTCGCCACCGCTGATCGCGCTTTCACTATCGCTGCCATCACCGCTGCAATCGTTTTTACTTTCGCCAATACGGCTGCACCCGTTACTCCGCGCTCCCATGTACCTGCAGCCACCATTCTTGTAGCTGCAAGCCCGCCGCCGCTGCCGCCATTGTTCCTAACGTCGTGAACATATCGTGGAACATCTAAACGACCGCAGCAACAACGCAGTCCGTTAATAGGAGCCACAACAATAAAGCAGTTCAAGGTGCTCCTCGAAAAGTATGAAAGACCCAGAACTGTACACTTACTTTTGACGATGACTATACATTATCAAGGTACGATTTACCGACTCTTTTTTAGACCAGCTTTCGCTGCATTCCCATCAAGAGCCGCAAATGGCCCCTAGACCAGAGTTCAACTCGCTATGTTCGTCCAATCATGTTGATGTCACCCACTTGTCGAAGACAAGTATAATAGGCCGTCGCATTGTCTTAAGCCGCTTTGCTTTTGAACATTGAAAGGTTAATGCTGACTGTGTCATGCTGAGGGTGAGGAGATGTCTTTGTATAGCATCAGTTCTGGAGATGCGACCATAACGTGGTGGTTTTCATGACTTTTCTGACGATTGTAAGAAAGCAATGGTTCGTCATGAGTTGCGGCTGTACTATTACACTGTATATTTACAGTACAAGTGCTTGTTCTATTTAGAATATAGGCTCAGATCCACGGCGAACTGTGACGCTATCCACATCATTTTATCATGACATCGATCACTTTGTCCTGTTTCTTCCTACAATTTAATGGTACTATAGACGGTGCCTGCATACGCCCGGCTGTTCTTTTGCACCACTTTGGCTCTTCCTTTAATCATTTCCTTGCTTAAAGTTCCCTCACAAAAACCACGTCGCCACCACAAGCTTTCGAATGTCTGCCCCCCTCCCTGTGCCACGGACGCTGTACAGTGCCTCTTGTTTTTGAAAGGAAAACAAAAATATTTCTCACCAATAAAATAATGAAATAATTATCCAATTCAAGTGAGTGCCGTCAAAGGAATCTCGTGACTCATTCCCTGGTTGTGCGCAAAGGAGTAACAAAATAAAAAAAGAAAATACTTTATACGAGTACCCTTCTCAGGAGGACGGCAGTAAGGAAGGAGTAGGCGAAGGAATGGAAATTGTTACTCCCCAAAGAAATATCAAAATAAGAACGTACGAGCGAGCGTACCATGTTGTGGCGAACATTTCCTTTTGGCACAAAGTAAAATGAATTGTGGTGGTTTATTACGAACAAGGCAGTGGGGAAATGCAAAGGTGATGTGGAATAAGTTCATTTAACTTGTTAAGTGTGTCCCAAGGCGACGAGGTGGAATTAAGACAATATCCATCTGCATTTTGTTGATGTGAAAGGCTCGTGCGGTGTCTGTTGCTGGTCTTCGGGGACTCGACCAGAGGATTTTGAGGTAGGGATTACATTTGCGTAAGAAATTGTGATAACTTTGTTGTTGCAGCAACAACAGATTGCAAACTTGTGGCTTTCAAAATATGAACAAAATCCCACTCTGTCGTGCCACGTCGACCGGTTGCCACGATTCTTGTCTTTTTCTGGCAAGCCCGAGGATCCGGAATCAAAACCAAATTCAATAGGAGCTTAGTCGTTTTGCACTTTCTTGAATTTCTGGTTGTCATATCCTGAGCGACGATCCAAGCACAAAAGAATCTGTACTGCCCTATGATGGCGGAATGAGAGTAAAATTTTGGTCTGTCAAGTAGGGTTTATTCGACCCAAGTTTGCACAAACCGAAGTTACAACGGTTGCCAAGAGTATACTCTATCAGCTCTCCAATATAATGTCATTTGTAAAGCTCAAGTTTGTCCAGAGATAGAGAAACTCCTTAACTACCTCGGATTGGTTCCCGCTCAGTGGGATATACCTTTACATTAAGACTTGCTCGTTTCGTCTTTTCTTCAATTGAAAGCTTCTTCCACAAATACCATTGGAACGTGTAAGCATTTCGATTTCATTTACATTCCCTTTCATCTGCCATACCATCGATTGTATTTTACTTTAAACTGCTCTTCAGGTTTTTCTTAACGAGGACATAGCACTAATCGTTTGCAGAGCTTAATAGGAGAAGTTTCTGATCAACAGGTGCCAGTTCTTGAGTTCATTTGACATTGTTTGGACTCTAATTCCTCATAATATGAGATGATAGACCTGATTTGGCTACTTTTGAATTGAATATGACACGAAAGTCAAAGACGTCTTTATCCCCCAAAGCGGGCCATTGCACAGCAAACAACTTTCGACCAGTCTTCATTCTTTCGTCACCAAGACGTTTGAAAAACTAATCAACACATAAATTCGTGGTAATTTCAACCGCAACACAATCTCTGGTTATAGATGTAGAAACCGCACAACACGATGTGGTTAGTCTGATGCTGAAAAGGCCCTGAGCCTTAAAGAATTCTCTCCTGCCGCACCGACATCGAAGGAGCTTATTGAAGGCTCGTAGAAGCAAAGGCAATCCGACTTGCTAAAGTTCAACAACCCCTTAATATCATCGAACCTTAGGCGATGCCTCTATAAAAGTTATAGCCTGAAGGAGCACCCCCAAGGCGAAGTTTTCAGTCCTGCTGTGGGTGCTAGTCACAAACAAGTTTTAGTTTACACGAGAACCAAGACAATCGACGACGACGTAGTGTTAATTGCCCGTGATAAATTTCACCCGACCATTGGTGAGCTATTTGTAAACGCAATAGAAACCCCTACAGATGGACGAGATCTTGTGATCTAGGGAATAACCCGAAAAAAAACTTGGTCCTGGTAGTGCAAAATAGCTTGGAATAGACAAAAATTCAATGAAAGGGTCAACAAAGTGTCTTGTGCCCCGAACTTTATCAACAGTTTATTCGGTAAAATAAAATGGTGACTTAATACGAATCCACAATTCTGCGGATGTACACAGCGGTTGTCAGATCAGTCTTGACACATAGCAGTCTAGTATGGTGGCAAGCCCTGAAAACCCTCAACTTAATGGCATTAACCAGGAAATCAGAGACTTGCAAGCTTTATCAGTAATTAGGACTACTCCAACGTCCGCCTTATAGGCAATACCTCTGCATGCAGATGACCGCTGCAAAGAGCGGCCTATCCAACGGCTGGCTCCTAAGCTCCACTGGTCGTGCAAGTACACTAGATTGACTACAAATTGAACAAATCGTAAGCGACCACATCCCTTCTCCTTCCTTGATTTCTAAATACCCTTCGGGTGCTATTTTTCAACAAGAGAAATGACCCAACAACGTATGCACTGATGAGTTGAAGATGCCGAAAGCCGCAGGTGCGGGCATTTTCGCTATGTCATAATCCCTGCTTTTTCCCAAGCCTCGCGGTAAAAGAAGCGGGTAAAATGATGTTTATGTTGGAAATGCCACCGGCTGATATTACCATTGACAGTCAAGTGGACATCAAAGCAATTTCTGTAAAACAAATCAAGTCCAAGCTGGTCCCAGGCTGCCGGGAAAAGCGTATGGTTCTCAGGGTCACAGGGACACACAGCTGCGGATGAACTTGTCAGAAAAGGGACCGCAATCGACCCATCCCAGGCAACCTTATGGTGTCCAGAAAAATGTGGACGACACAATTATAGAGGTGGCAAACAGAAGGTGCCACTCTCTAAGCCCCTGTGAGAGCACTCGGGTGCTGTTGACCAAGTTAAACAGTGACAGTGACAGACAAACTCCTTCAGTGCGGCAAAAAGTTGCTAGCGACGGTAGTTGGAGCACTAACTGGCCATAATCATCTGAAGTACCATGCAGAGTCTGCGGTGACGAAGAAGAGAAAGAGCATACTCCTCACTACCTTTGTCATTGCCCCAGTCTCTACCAGTTGAAATATGGAAAAGTGGGAGAACACTACTTCCCGCACCTCTACCGAAAATCGCTCTAACTTTTTTTGTCTATTAGCATTTCTGGATGGCTGTGCATCACACTGACATGACGGGTACGAGGAAGTTGCCTATGGACATCAGGGCCTAAATGAGACCTGACTTACACGTGTATCCATCTACCTAACCTAACCTAACCTATTGACTGTTGTTGACTCCTATTCTGTTGTTGCATAAATTTAAATTCTCGAACAATAGATTTCAACTTTTTTCCTATTGTCATCCCACCAGAAGTGGGATTCGCCTTCCCTCAAAAGAACACCACAATAATCAGATCCAAAGATATGGCGATTATTATGTCACATCATCCATTCCAAGGCGGGAAAAAATATACTTCGTTCATAATTTTGTCTGTGACTATGTTCGAGATGAAGAAGAAGCAACTTATGAATATACTCAAGCATTTTGTTCACGATCTTCGATAAGCCAACTTTATCTGCTCCCATCCCCAGTCAGCATCCGCTTAAATTATCCAACTTTCTGCGGCTTATCAGCCACCTTAACACTTATATTTATTTGCAGCACGAATGTCCTTAAGCATAAATTTCATTCCAAAAACAAAAAAAAATATATTATTCCTCCACACAAAGGCCATATTCTTGTCACGTAAATTGTTTGCCAATATCTTTTGTTCGTTTGGCTGCTGCGCGATGAATATGCCCTCAACTGGCCTCCCCTATCCACCGACAACGTTGATCCGTGATTATGAAAATAAAAATATGCAAACGGGGGAGCTTAGGGGGATGAAATGGCGAACAAAATTGCATTTTGTAAAGTTCAATTAACACATTTTAAGCGACCGACATGGGGGATGTTGTAGTGTCCGTTTGACAAGCCGTAAACACAGTCGAGTACCACTGTAGTGCGCGGTTAATAAAGCACCATAAACAATGCTGCACGAGTTCTGCTTTATCGCGCCACAACCCTTGCCACCGCAAGTCGAATCGAAACACGACTAGAGGTAGAAGACTGACATGTGCGGCATTCAATCGGAAGCAGATAAATTTCATTCATTTCATTGCGATTTCTCTCTTCGACATTTGATGGGGCTTATAAATCAATTCTGTGTCATTTTGAGGTTAATTGCCGACGGGGAAAACTATTAACTGGATAATTAACAATGTAGAGCCGATTATTGAAAGTTTCCCCAGAAAGGGACTCATTGAATTTATGTTTTAATGAGTTTTGTTTGAAGGACCTTTGTGTTGTGAAGGATTAATTGAGGGTTCTATCACTAGTCAACAGTCCGTTTGAGTATGCTAATATATTAATAGTATTTATTTAACGAGCTTTACGCCATTAAGCACCATTTTATTGGCCATTAGCTGGTGGTGTCTGAATGAAATTGGGAATTTATCTGCTAAACAACAGTTTGTGTATGGGAATATTCATCGGTGTTAATTCTCTTTACTTAACTCTGAAAGACCCTTGGACTTTTAAATGGATTCTGCTTATAGATTTGCCAAAGTCAGTGCTCTGACAAGGTGCCCTTTTATGTCCCAGGTCGACGTTATTTTCTCTATATTTCGGGGTGAATTGCACGATTCTGTTGGCAGTTGACAGCAGTGATCGATAGCAATTTAATATACAGTCCCAATAAGGAGTTTTTTTGTAAATAATTGTTCAATGATGAAAAGGACTCTTCTTCTACTTTGTGGCATTACAGTTCTGAGTAAAGCTTGGCCTCAACCAACAAGCCACTCAAGCTACGGTCTCTGGTCTCTCACATCTCTACCTGTACACTTTCTTACTTCTCTGGCATGCGACCCATGGAGGGTCTAAGCCTAAGCTATCCCTGATGGTTCTGGGCACGCTGCTCCCAGTCATCAATACCATTCTGTCTTGTGTCCGTGATGGGTGGGTCATTATATCGTATAAGTTCAGTCCACCTCTCCTTCTCGAAACACGAGGCTCATATTCGAAGCCCCTCTTAGCTGAAGCTTTGGTGTCCATGCGCTCGATGTAGCAAAGTCAGTGTAGTTGACGGACTCTTGCAGTTCGCACCTTCTCCTCCATTCGCCTCCCTAGCAGACGGGACCATATGTATATCCGACGTTGAATCTTACTGTCAAAATAAGGGTTTTGTAGAGCATGATTTTGGTCCTTCCATCGGTTGCAGAGGATGACTCTACGTCGGATCTCCAGTAGGATGCCGTTTGTGGAGTTCACGTTTGCCCCGAGGTAGAGACAGTCCTTAACTACCTCAAAATTTTGGCTGTCGTGATGTTTTGTGGTGTGTCACGAAGCGTCTCTTTCTCGACGGCAAATATTTCGTCTTTTCCTTGTTGACCTCAAGACGGCTTTGTTGATCTTCAGCTGTTTAATGGCTGTGTCGACTTCGAAGTTAGGTGGGAGGACTACTTCATCGACTGGAGTTGAGATTTCTTGGTTCCCTGTCTGGTCGTACCCTTAAGCAGCATGTTGAAAGTGTGCCTCAACATTTTGAAGAAGCTGGGTGACTTTCCTAAAGCCTGAGGCCAGGCTTTTATTATAAAAGGTCCGTATTTTTTGCTTGTCAATAGTTCCTTCAATATCCTTGAGCTGGGATGTTGCGAAAGACCTTTCCTTCAAACGTAGATGCTCTCCTTCTCCTCCCATCTTCTAGCCCGGTACTCACCTTGCGTTAGGTATGACGCTGCTCGTCACCTCGTCGATAGCTCAGACACTGGCTCTGAGTCAAATGCGTGTTGCCATGCGCCATGTTGAATGTTGAAACAGGAAATAGTGTGCTAAATCTGGAGAATATGCTCGATGGAGCAGTTCAAAGCCCAATTTTAGTGTCAGCTCATAAGCTCACATGAGAGAGAGGGGGGAAATTTCAAATGCAGTACGCAAGTGGAATTACATCACGTCGGATGGAGTAAAACACACTTTGACAGTTCCTTTCCCACCTTAATAATTTAATTCTGATTTCAACTTAATGCGGTTGAATGGATCTCTGACGCAATGTACATTGGACGCAATCCGGCGTCTATGTGTATTCAAAACGCAACGGATGCCTATAGATTTGGCTCTTCATGTTCGGGTGCGCTTTTGCGTGAGCGATCGCAGCTCACGTCGCCACAGTCAATTCTCCAATCGTGTGAAGCTTCAATGAAATTACGTGTACAACGTCACGAAGGTGGCCACTCTACCCCCAGGACGACATGTGATTTATTTACATCTCAAAGTGGAATTTAAATTCCTAAAGCGGAGTATTTTTTCAGTCTTCTTCCACAACTCGTGCGATGGGTGTTCAACACGCTAAAAGGTGAATAACATTCCGCATCCCAAAACCAACGTCATCCAACTGTCACCTTGAAGGCACACAGGGCACACGGGGACTGACAGGGCGGGGGCGCGTCACGACGCCTACGCATTTTCGTATCATTAATTTTCGACAAAAAACGAAGAAGAAAGAACCATTAATTTGAGAGAGCCCATTGATTGACATTGCTGCAAGGTGATTATGACATATGAGTCCTTCTTGGCAGGACGCCGAAACACACGCACACACAGGCACACGGCCCTTGGGAAATGGTTATTAATAAACGCGCATTCAATTTCTTCGATCATTATTCTTCGCTTTAATCGAAAAGTATCTCCAGTCTCCAGAGTGAGTACGGCCCGTCGGAGATAACAATTCCGTCATACCTACAATGACAGCTTATTTGTTGTGCCATCATTCTGCTGGCGAAGGGGGAAGATGAGGACAAACAAAGGACCGGCTTTATTTTTTTTTTTTTTTTTTTTTTTCATTCTGCTTCACATTCATTTACAGTTGTTGGCCATATTTGTCATGGCAGCAACAACAACAACAACCAACAACAGCATCATCAATGTGGTTGTGTACACAAGATTGAGGGTAAATGACAAATTGACAGAGCAAATAACAAAGCACTCTGACATGCGTTAACCTTTTGAAAGGAATATTTAGGATTTTCGACGTTTTTTTTCATTCTGTATGCTCTCTCTCTGCTTGTGTTTGAGTCTCAGGGACAATTTTTTTCGGTCCAACTACCAACAGTCGACTGGCTAGATGTCGGTGTGTGTGTAGGGATGTGAGTACATATTTTTGATGGCTATTGTTGTGGGATTATGCCCAGTGCCAGTGGTGGGTGGCGGTCTGGCGTGTAATTTGTTGGCTACGTCGTCTTTGGTGTATCCCGGCCGAGAGAGAGAGAGAGAGTGAATATGCACAGTCCGGTGGGGATTAGGGCGAAAATTGATTTTACGACTGAATTCAGCCTATGCTTGGTGTTTTCTTTTGGGAGATTTGATTTGAGCAAGGATTTCTGCAGAAATTTAATGAAGGATGAGGGCTTAATTTGGCCCCTGTAGGCATTGATTTATTTCGATAATTCTACAAGATGAGTGTATGATTGGAATTCGAGATCATACGCCCGCCTGGAGGGAGGCTGCCAAACACTGGGACGACTATTGCCTGCGCTACATCAAATCTTTTCATAATCTTATAGCCATCTTTCGTCCTCGATGGCGTTCGAAATTAAGCAAGGAACCCTTTAAAGCATTGAATCCATGTGTAGAAGAACAGCGAATAAAATTCCAATTTGATTCTATTCCCGATGGCAATTTTCCAACCAAGCAGTCGCACCTTCATGCAAGTACAACAGAACACCGCCGTGCCGCCGCCAGCGCACCGTCACCCGCCTTATGCAATATTCAAATCGTGTTCCGCAAAAATTCGTGTATAATATCCTGGCAAAGGCAACCCGGATGACGGTGGAACTACGTAGCGGAAGAAATAATAAAAAAAGGAACCATGTCAAGATATTTTTCGTGAACCAAAAAATGTTCTGCTCTTCGCTCGGGAGAAGACACACCATTGCACGTCGTATCGAGGAGCATTTCTTTGCCCTTTTCCCAGCTCCCCGATTGAGTTTTTGATATTCAAATTGCCTGTGCACAGTGTATGCTGGTGGCTCCTCTGGCGGCTGCACTACACGTTGATTTAGTCCTCGCCTCGTGTGTGTATGTGGATATTCCTGTTGGCAGTGCACACCCCTTACAGGTGAAATGTATGCAAATTATGACAGGAGGTGTTGTACACCATCTGGCATAACTAATGTCAGATTGTCTACCTGACTTTCCCGTCCTTTTTCTCGTTTTTTTCCCGTGTCGTGCTCTGTTGTGTGTAGCCTCTGGTATGGCCTAGATTGGGAGGTTTGCATGGGAGACTTATTGTGTGCCGGTTGACAGGATGTCTGCGTCAAATTTGTGTTTCGATTTCGAGTCCTTTTTGGGGCAAATGGGAAACGACGCAAGAGGAGGGAATTGTTTCAGAGAAAGAACTCACTGAAGAGGTGACGTGTCATCTCATCTTCTCCTTTTAGAGAAGTAGTTATGTTTTTGAAAGTCGTGCATTTGAGTAGGTGCGTGGAAAAGGAAATGTCCTTTGTCCTCTTATTTTGAGCTTTGAGATTGATTAAAGGTCAGTTTTCTTTCTTCTTCTTCTAGCGTTGCAGTCCGAGGTGCCCCTTGCATCAGCCTCTAGATCTTTACCCGTTCGCCTTCAATTTCGCACCCCAAGATGGCATCCACGTGGGATGACCATGCCCGAAAATCGTTTATGCTGAATTTCCAATGTGGGGTGAGCTGTGTGGCACGTAGCGCGAATTGGTATCTTCCCAAATTCGACAAATTTGTTTGATGACGTATCCATTCATCCAGAAATGGGCGTCATCGTCGAAGATAATTTTTCGAAGCGCACTTGACGTTGCCCGACAGAACACTCATTTTGATAAAACTATTGTATACGTGGGCGGACATAGCCTATGTTGAAGGCTATGTCCGCCCACGGTGGTTTGGCAAAACAGACTGAATAAATGACATTCAATTTGGCAGATGTAGCTTCAATAATATGATCAATATCAACTGTCAAATTTCGGTAGTCCCTATTGGAAGACCCTTTACATAGGATATGGTTACTTATGGAATATCACATCAGGCAAATGCCGTCCAGGGCTTGGCTGGCATATAGTACAAACGCAATCGTTTGTCAAAATTTTGCATGCTCATTCTGCACAGTTGTGGCTGAATTTCGTTGATGCAGCGTTTAATTTTCCACATTAATTCACATGAGGTTGGGGGCTGTTGACGTAGACCTTTGACTTCAAATAACCGCATAAAACTAAATCGGATGGTGTTGAATCACACGATCTTGGGGTCCAATTCTGATTACCTAATTCTGGACCACACGATCAGGAAATGTCTAATGCATTAATTGAATGGTTTCACGGGCTGTTTGGCAGTGTCTTGTTGAAACCAAATATTGGCCACATCAATATCATCCGATTTCGGCAGAAAGAAATGTGCTATCATGTTGCGACATCAAGTACCAGTAAAAGATACTGCTTGACCAGCCTCGTTTTCAAAAAAGTATGGTCCTATGATGCCGTCCATTTCACAATCCGAAAATCCGGACGACCAGTGTGTTAATCGTTTCCATCTGACCCAGTCTTCCTGACTTTTTCAGTTAATCTCTTCGCAGATGATGATGTTAAAGAACTATTTCGATTTCGGACCATATTTTAAATGCAATTTTCGAGCTATAACCGCTAAACTTTCATTATTCTTCAATGATTAAAACACGTTGTTGTATTGTGTTAACGTTCCATTTTTACTAACCATAAATCATCAGTTTTAACAATTTAGTGGACAGATGGTGGCAAATTCAAATGTTGCGTTTAATTTGGAACACCCTTTAGTCGGTATTTTTTGTATATCCCCGAGAAAGAAAGCTTCCAACTGATCATTCGTGTATCTCCCCGAGCATGCACAGTAACCTTGAGGAACATCTGCAAAACAAGACCCTTCGCCGGGCCCACTTTGGACATGTCTTCAATGAAATGAGATGCAAATATTGATTCAAGTATTTTTTTTTTTTTTGATTTTCAGCTAAGTGGGGAATCTAAAATTGAAGCCATTCAGGAGTGGTACTCTTTGTGCGACCGTCTCCCATCGATATCGTATTTCGTTCATCAACAACCAATTATTATTTCTGAAAATTCCAGCTCTCGTGTTCGACGACGACTAAATAACTCAGTAGAGTGGAGCAGAAATTCTTATTTATCTCCGACCTAACGTTCTATTTTTCATTTCCTCTTTTGTTGCAATCGCAAAGAATTCCAATATCCACACGAACAATGGGTGGGGACATGCCATCCCTCCGGATGCTACCCCACAACATGACTAAGGGTATTTGCCTTTTGATTAAAAATCGCATAAATTATCCACCCCGGATGGTGCTACGATCGAGTGCTGTGATGGGGGGTGGGGTTCGGAGGGCCGGAACGGAACCGAAAGCATTTCTCCATGCCGGGACGGTATCGGTTTATGATTTATTCAACAAGACCGTCCTGCAAATGCATTCCGAAGTCGTTGCTTTGCATGCGATGCAAATGCGATAAGCGAAAGGAAGAGAATAATGCGGAAATATCGATAATGATGGGATACACCGAGTGATTTTATTATGTTCTTCTTAATTTTATTTTCTCATCGCACGGGAGTGGCATAAGCAATTTCCTTTTCATTCAAACTTCGATTCGATTTATGTTGGTGGTGTGGTGGTCCTTGGTGGATCGAATGTTCTGGTTGCTTATATTTGTGTGGCAAAAATGGAAAAAATATCTGGATAAAGTTAAGTACAAATGGAACGACGAGGCGAAGTTGAGTTGTGACAGAGGTAAATGACTGATGAAACTACACCTCATCACCATCAGCTGGGGGAAGTGAATATGATTTAAATTCAATCATTCAGATCGAACTGAATAACCTACGTACTTCTCAAAGCGACCGCGGCGATCCATGGAAGGTCTAAGGCATTTTTGACAGTATCATCTTTGACGGCCAAGCTGTCCTACGTCCGCCATGACTTAGTCTTTAAGCGGGCGAATCGGTCTACCTCTCCTTCTCGAACCAGGAGGCTCGGATTCAAAGACCCTCTCAGCTGGAGCATTGATGTCCATGTGTCAGTTTGTGGTTGAGCCAGTACAGTCGACAGATTTTTTCCCTCCGGACTGTATTTGGCCGAGGATGGTTGGGAAGTAGGTTAGTGTTGTGAATGGTCTTGTCCTACATAACTCAGTTAACTCCGTACATGCCAGTGCACAATGCTCATCTGTAATTCCCATGAGTTGCTCTTCTTGTATACTTTTTTAACAGACGACGGGCTACTAAAGGCAATCGTGTACTTTTTAGGGTTCTTGCATGGAATGTCGTTGAGTTTAACGTAAGGTCTATTCTTCTGCCAAGACCTACGAACATCATCCAGGTTTAAGCACCCAGCAACCAGGGAGCGATAAGATCCGACACCCTTTGCAGTTCGGGTGTCAAAATGATGTTTACCTTGGAGACTGAAAGGCTTACTCTATCTGAGAGAACTGCATGTAGTGTTCGGTGAAGTTTCTTCCGACGATCCTTAGACTTATGTTCAGTCCGTTTTTCTGCATCAGGGCGGGTGTATTTTTGAAAATATGTCGGCAGCGTCAGAGACATCTTCAGCTGGTCCAAAGAAGGTCTCAATGACCGAAGAAAGTCTATTAGATCTGGTATGTGTTGAGGTCATTTTTGTACCAAATCATTGAGTTGCTAAAGCGTTACATATTCTCGACCCAATTCTGGAAAGTTCATCATCTACCTTGTGGCCGGCTGTATTCGTCTGACCAGGGATCCAAAAGAGGCTTGACTCTTTTTTCAATTGAGCGACCTTGGACTAGGTTTTACTTCTTTACGCAGTCGATTTCTTCGTGCGCTGGGATTGTCAACATTTGTATAATGAAGCACAACCTAGGAGCCTGACCGAGCGGTTGAAGCCTACAGCTTCACAAATAAATGCCTATGTGATCTCAGTAACCGTTGTTGCCGTTTGGGCGATCTCCAGTAATGCTTTTACTAAACTGTGACAACTTCGGTGATGAGTACACCACTAACAGAAAATTGGTTGGGTTGCGGTACTCTGGTCGATTTCCGGTAGATGGCGACACTGATTGGATAGTGCTCTTGCAAAATTCTTTTGCTATCCAATTTACACTCCTGAAATCGCCCTTCAAAGTGAAGTATATTTATTGGCAGAGCTCCCTCCCTCCTTCATCTCCCTTTTCTGCGGATTCTCTTTTGATGCTCACGCAAAGGCTGTTTCCTACAGTCTTCAGAAGTCTCAAAGTCTCTCGTCAGACGTCGACCTTAATTGTTGCCGGAATATCTTCTGAGAAATGTTTCACAGCCTCTAGGAGTTCTACTTGTAAAAATTGACAAGCATATCGTTCTTGAGAAACACATAAAATGATGTGCAAATTTTGCCCTCCTCTGAACTGTGATGTATTTCTGGATGTTATTCCTCGCTGCTGTAGCCTTTCATGACGAGAGTCAGTTAATTTCATCGCCCACGGCAAACCCACACGGGATGGATGTAATTTTGAAAATAGAATCCACGGAAGAGGTTAGAAAAGAAATTTATTTTCAATTAAATCTCACTCCTGGTCTAATTACACTTGTCTGGCGTTACGACTCCGCCCCCCCGGCCATGGAAGCAACAGGAGCCGCCGAACGCAGCCTACGCTGATTCCAAGGAGTGAGTCTGAGATAACAAAAAAAGAATGAAAAAACAACAAATAATAAATTAAAAAGGTAATGTACACCAGATTGTACTCACATGTACTGTACTCACGCCCGTATTCATGTGTCGGTGTGGGATTACTCCCTCGCATGGCAACCGTGAACAGTTGTCTGCTGCAGACGGTGTGAGGGCGTTCTCCAGCTAAGGCTGTCTTGATTAATCCCAATTTGCCTGTAGCCTGTGTGTATGATTAAAGGAAACGAATTGCGCGGGGGTTTGAAGGAATCCGATTGAAAATTTAACAACACTCAGCGCCTTAATCTGAAACATGGCTGTCTGTGCAACTGAACGCACTTGGAAGCACACGCAAATCAAAGAATTTACAGTGCTTTAAGATGTAGCCTGTTTAATGCCATCGCAGCACAGGTTTGGAGTTGAAAATACTTTGAATTGATTCGAATCTCTGAACCGAGTGAATCTGTAGCAATCCGCTTGGCATAGACGCTGAGTTCCATACAAGATGAGCTGGAAGATGAAGCTCGGGATGGAGACAAATCGATTGTGACTTTAGATCAACAGCGAGGGTTCTATGGTAAACGCTGAGCAAGAATATGGTCACTTTTTTTACTGCTCTCCGTTTTGTTTTGAAGAAGCTAAGCCGGAAAACCGACGACTCTGTAGGGTGACTCAAATTGAATGACCTCCAGATAGGGTTGCCGAAGCTAGGAGGCAGTCAATCCCTAATTCAGTGGAGGTGTGAGCAAATGAAAATGTTTGGGGAGTAATTCAAGTGACCTGACCGGCACACTAGGGCTCTGGCCGGAACACATACAAACAAAACGTTCAAAAGACCAATATCCCAAGACGAGGTCCACAAGATTCCGAATAAGATGAGGAACGCCGATATGGTGAACCGACCCTTTAGCGCACGCGTTAAGGACAACTTGACATATGGGATCTCCGACGTAAGAAACGTGGAGGGCAAGGTGAGCGGCGAGAACGTGAGAATCCAGTTGTCGCCGTTAACCAGAGAACTCCTGGATTATTTTCGGAGAAACCATCAGCAACTGCACCGACTTTCGACGATGGTTCTCTAGCGAAGCCAAGCATATCAATTGTCAAAATCAGAGCTCAGTAGAGTTTTTCAAAGTGAAAATTCCTAAAGTAAAGCACCCGTGGCCCAAGGGTATTTTAAGTAATGATAGAGCCGATGAACTAGCGGGTCTGCCACTGGCAAGTAATCACGAGACATCCCATCCCCTACCCTGATGGTAGTCAAATTAATGCCAATGACAGTAGTCATAAACAATAACAACCGTAACCGGAAGGAAGACTCCCTACCGGGCATTGCACCATTCGTACACATGCACAGCGTCTAAACATGCCACAGAGACTAGGAAGAAATATAATCTCTCGGAAATCTGCTTTGCGAATGCCCGGCTGAGCCAAGCACAGAAAAGAAGGCAGATCCTGGGATAGCACTTCTTTGCAGAACTGGACTATGGTGTTCAACTGAAAAATCTTCGGAGATTCGTATATTTATCTGGTTGGTGTAAGGAATAACAATAGTAAAATGGTAAAACATTTTCGTCGTTCTAAGGGAGCTACACCGGGGAGAACTTTCCAACTTTTCAACTGTCTTCGACTTGGTCCTTATCATACTGACCCTTTTCACTAGTATTAACTTCACGGAGCCTCTCACTGCCCCATTTAAAGCGTGCATATGTACTAGACAGAGTCCGCCGCTTCAATTCGATCATAAACTCACACCACAGCAAATAGGACCGAAGTCGCGACGCGAAGATGGAAATGTCAGTACTTGACACTCCACTGGCACACTTCCAGTCAACTTGTGATCTCTTCCACCCGCCACTTCCACCACCCCGACACCACTCGAAATGTCCTTCAGATGCAATTCACCTGAATAAATTTTCACTCACAACGACTGCAGTTAGTCATTGGATATCCCGTCGCCCACTTAGCCGCTCACTTTCTCCCCTGAGTGAGCTGAAAAGCTACTAGATTACTAGGTCAGTCAACAACTTGCACAACATTTTTCGCATCAAAACTACGTAGGAGCAGTCTTCCTTGGCAATTGGCGTCGTCCTTTCAACTCCCCCGTGGAGACTGTTTCTGTAACATGCACAAAATATAAACAAAAACCAGAAAAGAAAACACAAAACTGCTACATCTACGCAACATGTCAGTTCGGGAAGCAGGGTGCAAGTAGTGATGGCAGCTTTCGTGTGCTCCACAGTCCCGGGCATAAGTTGTACAAGTACAAGTGGCATGTTGCTGGAGGTTGCAGCACTTGACTCGGTCCAGTCCCTTTGAAAGTGCACCTTCCCCCGAATAGGATTTTAAATCTATTTTGATTTCTGTTTTCCTCATTTTTATGCAAGTTTGTGGTCCTTTTTCTGGCGTCAGGATTGTGTCTCAGTCAAGCTTATGCGCGTGTATGTGTGTGTGTGATGCTCACAGTGTTGAACTTCCTTGTACGAACGATGGGGTCGTACTTAAAGTTTGAGTTAGTGGTTGTTGGTGGGTGACCTGACACCTGGCTCCTTTGACAGTGGCTCTTTGATGGCCGGATGCGGGTCCTCATCGTTTTCTGGATGAAAGCAGTGCTAATTTAGGGTAATAGGTGAAGGGATTTTAGTTTTCCACTTGGTGCTTTCGGTTGGTGTCACATGAATGGAAATTTACTGAGGGTAGTGCTTTTTTATTTTCTATTTTTGTTCTTTTTTTTTTGCATGATCTTACTTGGCTTTTGAAGTTGGAAGCCGCTTGTGCTCCAGTGGCAATGGAGACCCTTTCAATGTTAAGTGGAGAGAGTGCATCACACTCGGAGGAGTGGAAAATGACTTAGTTTTACAATATTCACCGTAGAGCGTTCATTTATGTGCATTGGTGTGGATTTTTCATTTTCAATGAGTTCTCTAGAAAATAACGACGTTGATGTCACTGACTGAACTTAAGTCATGCGGGATAATTTTGGGGGAATAAATATTGGGTTTTTTTTTAAATGAGGAGTTCTGATGATGGCTTAGAAACTGTTAAGCGACGCCCCAAAAACCTAATCGGGCTCGTAGTATAGTGGAGTGGTGCTAAAGACAATTGTAACAACAGTTGCTGATGACGGATTAGATGATAGCGCCTTTTGACTGACATCATATTCCAGAAACTGACCATGTTTGCGAAGCTTGGTCGCCTAAGCGACCAGTCCATCATTCACTGGATTAGGATATAGGCCTTCTTCAATGAATTGGGCACTGCGTCATAAGCACACTCGCCTTTAGGACGGAACTCCCTCTCCACCACAGAAGTTGCAGAAACGAGGAAGGATACACTTGTGCACTCGAAACGAAACTTTCGACCGTGCTTGTTGATGGGTCTGTCTAAAGAACAAAGAATCAGAGAATTTGTTCCAAAAATATACCGGCCTTCACACAGTTTTGCTAGAATTCTAAGTCTTACCGAACCGAACTCCCTGCGTTAACACACAGCCTCCTCGTAACGCATTCTCGATAGCCTCCACGGTAACCGCCAAAAGGAGAACATGACATGAAAGAGTTTACCCTACTAACTCTTATCAGTCAACCACGCATTCCAGTGAACTAAACTGATAAGTCATAGCCGACAGACAACACTCTGTAGTTGTTGAAGATCGAGTTTCTCCGATCTTATCGAGAGGGGTACGGCAAAGGGTCTATGTTTGGGAAACGGTCTTATCCAGCTCCACCCTCGCTCAAAAATCCTCATCATCGAATTGATTGCAATTACTTGCGACATCCCCCTTGGCATTTTAATTCTGCATCATTCTCAATTCTGGATAACTCAGTATTTTTCCCCCCGAAACAAAAGCAAACAACGATCGAGGAAGGAAAACGTAATAATAATCCAATCCTCGTGCACACAGAAACAATGAAATGATTGTGTGCATCCTTCTATTTTTTGGCTTTAGCAGCTGAAGAATGAAAGAAAAACAATATTTACATCATTACAATATCTGAACGTGTACGTGATTCTTTATCCTCCTCCTCCGCGCAGGCAAACAATCGAATCCTTCCCGGGGCTGCGCTCCTCTGCGCTGTGCTGGGCTGTACTCTACCCCCAAAATCAATCATTTTCATTTAAATAATTTCATAATGTTTTCAATTTTCTTCATTCCCCATCGTTTTCGCACACTCAACCGTTTCGTTTTTTTTCTTTTATTACAGGCTGAAATCTGGAGTGTGTTCATTGCGATCCTGCGGAAGAGCGTACGAAATCTTCAAGCATGCACGGATGTTGGCTTAATCGAGCACGTCCTCGTCAGGCTCCAGCGTTCCGAAACAGTTGTCGCAGGTATGTTATTTCATCTTTCTTTTTCTTTTTGTTGTGTTTCTTCTTATTTAGTTGTGCTCTTCGTGCTTGTTTCCTGTGCAGAAGTAGAAGGATACTTCCCACACACACATACGTACAATGTTGAATTCGCTTCCGATTCTTGGCGTTGCTCCCATCCGCGGCATGCAATAAAATTGATTTATTGTGGCGGTGAAATTCATGTCGCCTCCCCCTTCAAATACGTCCGCCATGGCAGTGCTTTGCGATAAACGTACGAGCACCCGGACCCAAGTTGCAACTGTTTCCAATCTCCGTCGTCGCAATGAGTGAAATATTGTGCTGAGAACGTGCCGCACGCTCTGTGCACGTGGGTGTGTGTGTGTATGCATATCTGATCCATCTGTACCGAGGAATAGGCAATTACCAAAGTTTCTTAAGGCACGGATGAAGGAGCGAAATTAACTGGGAGGAGATTGCTTGCTTTTTTTCGTTTCATTTCCCTCGCAACTTCCTCCTTTCTCGCACAGGATGCGAGAGACAGAAACTGCAAGACAATATGTAGCCCCAGTGCGGCGTGGTTTCTGACGTGTAATTACAGGATATTTTCATTTATAATCTTTATCGGCAATCAAGGATGATACACGCGTTTGAAGTGAAGTGAATTCAATTAGCTACCCCCTGGATGACGAGATGTGCGGCTTCTTAACTGGTTTCGAGGTATATCAGGACTGTGTTGTTTAATGTTTATTAGCGACTCTCGTCTGAGGGAAATTGAGATATGTGCCTGAAGCCAGACACACAGCTAATCCATGCCCCCGTACAGGCGTTTGGTGGTGATTTGTTCAGCTTCAACGAGCTGAAGTTAATGCCGGCGGATAAATCAAGTGGCAGACGCTTAACTTAAATAAAGTGCCATTTGGAAACTCAATTTTCTACCAGACGAAGCTATACGAGTGTGTGCACGGTACACGGGGTCACCGATTTTGTGGTGTCGAAGCGAATTTGAATAAAATACATTAACGATGTTGATTTCGATAAGGGCTCGTACAGGACTGGATTCTAATAAGCTTTCCGACTTTCGTCACATATCGGGTAGCTGACACAGCAAGTAACAACAAACAGCAGGAAGAGATCCCATCTCGGCAGCATGTGTTCGTGATCTTATTCTATTGGTCGTCACCCAAATTTCACGATCGCAGGTGAGAGTTGGAACAAACACTGGGTTAAAAACCGCAAAGCTGACTTTGACATTAAACTCGGTCTAAACTTATGCACCTGTGTCCACCTGCAGAGTGGATTGGATAGGCATTCTGAACTGTGTCCATGTTAACCATCATTCCAGCATCATCATATACGGCCTATCGACCTATCGACCTATCGGGCGCTCGCTAGAGTTCCGTCTAGAATGATGAGAGGCTAAGTAAGTCATCTGCAGGAAAAAGATGACTTAATATGATGCATTTCTCGCATCGGCTGTGCTGCAACATCCAGTTCGTATTTGTAATGAAAAGTCGAGGTGACAGGACGCACGCTTGGCGATGTCCAATGCCGACGGGGAAAGGTGTTAATTTATGAACAGCTGCTACAGTTTGTGTGTAGAGACTGAGTGGCGCTCAAAAGAGGACCCTCAATCCCATACTCTTGTGGTTAAATTTTAAGGGCCGATGTTGATTTTGAATAAAACACAAATTATTTACGAAATTATTGTCATTTCTTTTTATTGTGATAATATTGGTATGGTTCAATTATGTATGGAGCAAAATATCGGCCAAATGGCTGCCGCGACCTCGGCGGCACACCTCCATCCGATGGTCCAAATTTTCGATGACGCTGAAGCATAATTGAGGTTCTATGCCCTTAATGTGCCGAATTATCTCATCCTTCAGCTCTTGAATTATCGACGTACACATTTTCTTTCAAATAACCCCAAAGAAAAAAAAAATCCAAGGGTTTCAAATCACATGATCTTGGCCGGCAATTGACATCGCCACCACGTGAGATAACACTGTCATTGAATTTGTCGCGCAAAAAGGTCATTGTTTCGTTAGCTGTGTGGCAAGTTGCACCGTCCTGTTGAAACCACATATCGTCCACAATCATATCTTCCAATTCGGGCCATAAAAAGTTAGTTATCATTTCACGATAGCGATCACCATTCACAGTAACTGCCTGACCGGCCTCATTTTGGAAAAAATACGGCCCGATGATGCCGCCAGCCCATAAACCGCACCAAACAGTCACTCTTTGTGGGTGCATTGGTTTTTCGCCAATCGCTCTTGGATTATTATTCGCCCAAATGTGGCAATTCTGCTCTGATCCACTGAGGTGAAAATGTGCCTCATCACTGAAGATGATTTTCTTCGAAAATTGATCATCCACTGTTCCCATTTCTTGCCACCATTCTGACCATTGACGACGCTTGAAATGGTCAAGAGGCTTTAGTTCTTGAGTCAACTGCACCTTGTAAGCGTGTAAATGCAAGTCTTTACGCATATCATCAACGACGAGCGTGAGAGGTGCAATTGTTGGGCACGACGACGAGTTGAGGTGGACGGCTCTTCAGCCAGACTATCGCGAACAGCAGCAATATTTTCTGCAGTACGAGCTGTACGAGCATGCACTGGTGTTTTCAGATCTCCTACAGACGCGGTTTGTTAAAATTTTGCACGATTTTTCCGATTGTACGTACATTTGGACGATTAAATTGACCGAAAAAATCACGAAGTGCACGATATGCATTTTGATTTGAACGCCCATTTTCATAATAAGTCTGAATAACTTTAACGCATTGCTCGATTGTGTATCTTTCCAAATTGAGTTGGTCTGAAATTGAGAAATGTCAAATGAAATGCAGAAAAAAGCTTGACGTTTAGGTGTGGTTCACATTCAACATCGGCCCTTAAAATTTAACCACCCTTTAGAACACCTTAACTCGAGGTTATGTGAATGAATTGGTCATTCACCCGGTCGACTGCCTTGAATTCTTGAAATTAACAGAATAAAGGAGCTGCCTTTTTAAACACAAATTCAGCCTAATGTTCCTTAGGTAGATAGGTAATTGGATGCCCTGCCGGACTTATGGCTGTGACTAACTTAGCCCAACGTGTTGGGTGGTGCATGAGACCTACTTTTGACCTGAAACCAACCAGAATATTAATCTTCGGAGGTTTTTCAGTTCAACAGCGCTTAAGTCATTCAGCTCTGCGAAGAAGTGTCTTGTGGCATCTGTGGCAAGGACTCTGTAAAGACTAACATTGTGTACATCCTTGCTACTAAAATTGATCAATGGTGTTGATCGCCTCTCCTCTATCCAGGGCTGCGTCTTCTAGTTTTTTTTTCTTATTGAGCTGAGCGTCGTATGCGCGTACTGTTGGTGCAGAGTAGGTCGAGCGGAGAGAGGAAGAGGATGGTCTCGAGTGCTGCCGTAGCGTCGGTGTTGCTCTGAGACAACCTGTTATTCATAGGCTGAGCGATCTTTGAATTTTGGTTAGCTGTGTGGGAATATACTTCTTCTCCAATGCCTTCCACAATATTTGAGAGTCGTAAATCGAGATGGGTCTCACTATCAGGGTGTATAGCCACTGTACCACCCGTGGTTTAAGACCCCATGTTTTACCGAAGGCACGTGTGCACGTGTTAAACGCACATGCCGGTCCTCCGTGTTGTTCTTCCACACGAGTTTGGAATCAAGTCTGACGCCTAGTTATTTTGCCGTCTTTGAGAGTTTGAGTTCAACTCCATTTATAATTGGACGGATGAACTAAGGAATGTTTCTCTTCCTGGTAAAGAGTAGCAGTTCTGTTTTACTCGGGTTGACGTTCAGTCTTCGGATCTACGCCCAGTTATTAACTAAGCATGGTCACTAGTTGCAGCGCTATTATTTATTACCTGACAGCAAAGTTCTTGGAGTGCACGTATGTTCTCTGCTGGTTTATTCAGCTTTCCCTGATGCCTGATCGAAACTTGAAGCCTTGACACAGAGCCTGGAGAGAGATGGATTGACACTAGAAAGCCAAAGGAACATAAGAAATCTAAGACAATTACAACTGGTGATTCTGTTGGAAAATGGTCATTCAATGATGGAACCATCTCCAAGATGCAAACATATTTGGACTCCCTTCTTCACACGATCTGATAGGATAGTGTCAACGTTTCCTAGATCACGCAAGGGATTTTAACTTTCAACATTCAGCACTCTCCTCGACACTATCTTGAGTTGACCTGCGTTCAAGGGCCAGGAGTTCACAAAGTTGAGGCTGTCCATGTCACGTTGTATCATAATTATTTTGACCGAATTCACATGTCGCCACACAAGTCCTTCGGGACATTAAATAATAATCCCGCACTCCACGGGATGGCTTACCTTCGACGTCAGCTCATGGCAAACTGGAAGCGGATATACTCATGCTCACACAGGATACGTGAATTTTATTAACCATATCCTCTTAAATTTTTCATCTCCTCCTCTCAATCAATACGGATCCAGATACCGACCAAATTCTCGAGACGAAAAAAGAAATGAAAAAAAAAATAAGGAATCCCTTAAATATTCACTTCAGTTAACAGGAGATTACATTAATCGTCATGGAATGCGAAGCAGTCACTCGCCATTCGCTGGCGTTTCACAGCCCCACCCCGCCCCGAGCACAGGTTCGGTGTACATATGTGCATGCACACGGATCGAATGCGTTCGTGATGGGAAAGGATAAAGTTTTGTCCTCATATGTTTGCGATACGTGTGGGAGAGGTGGTTGGTGTCTCTTTTTTTCAGACCTCAACTATTGTACGGACGTGACTTGGAAGTTAACACACACTCGTCGTTGGCCCGTACAAAGTCTGACAGTTGGAATGGAACTTCGGTAATGAAGATACATTTTGGGATGAGGACAAACGATGGAAGTGGGCGACCTTACAATGCCTGACTCCACCTCCTCCCCGTTGCGCTGTCCCGCCCATGTGTCGGTCGTTTTACAGCGAAAATGAAATAAAAGTTTCGCTCGAAGCAGAGAAGCCTGCCGATGCACGAGTGTGCGAGTGGATTTAGTTACATCAACAGAACTTTCTCTGAAATTGCAGAGTTCCTCTCCATCTTCGTTTTGTTTTTTTCTGCTATCAGGTGGAGATGAGGGCGCAAAAAAAACGGATATCCAATGAACCCTTAAAATAGTTTTTAGTTGTCAGGGAGATTTATGGGAAGTGTGTGTGTGTGTGTGTGAGGGGTAGTTTAAAAGTTCAATTCAGCAAGAGGTGACGCGAGTGTTCTCATTTAATTTTGAAAGGGTTCTTGTGGTGTGGCAAGTCGATATGTGAACGGACTGAAGAGCTGAGTTAGCTTCTATTTTTGTGTCGAGAAGTGTGATTTTTAGTTCAGAGTTTTTTTAGTTTTCATGCAAGAGTAGAGATGTTGATGTGGAAGGGGAGAAGGTGGGGTTTTCGTCGTGGAAAATCTATCAGCGACGCCGTTGGATATTTATTTCTGACTTAAATAAGGCCTGTCTCTCACTGAGTGTTTTATTATCTGGCATTGTCGCTGGACACTGACTTACTGGTCTATCACGCCAAACAGATTCAGGAACTGCTCAAGACTGGATGAACGGCTCAGCACTGGTCAATGCAAAAATGACGATGACTTTACTTGACTTGACTCTCTCATGGACGTCACAACCATTATCCTGCTTCAAGTTCACTCTGCATAGAGTGCATCAGTCACCTAGTTATGTGCAAGGACCGTTTGATAAGTCAGTGACTTTGGATTGAAAAAGCAGTTCGTAGTCCAATTCTTGGCTCTTTGCCTGGGTGACTAGTCACATGTGCAGCATTATTGGTCTTCTTCTTACTTGGGCTCTGGTGGGTTGTGATGAGTCTGTGTTTCGTCCACGGTTGGGAAATGGCGAACAAAACATGGCCAAACACTCCTTTGAAGTGGTCACACGGTTTAGCTTATGGTCGAGTGTCAGAAATGCCTGCAGCCTCAGCCACTCACTAAATCGCATTTTAAACATTGAACGTGGCTATGGGGAGTACCCTTATTTTTTTGTCGAGCTGTTTTCTTGGTTTCGGTAAAGGAAACTGCATGGATTAAGTGGAGGTAGAGACCACGAATCATCTCCACTGCTCATGTAGCGCTCTGGCAGATTGTAGGTGCTCACATCTAGGACCTACTATTTCTTATATTAGCCAGCTAAGCCACTTTGTCATAAGCACCAACTTGGCTCAAGTAGTCAATCCATGTCGTACTACAATGGGCCTACTTTGGCCTAAGTGTGACTACCAACTGCAATCAGCCTGCAATCAGCCACTCTTACCTAGCCTAACCTACTGCGATGTAACCTACAAACGACCCTCAAAGGTTTGCCTTGCTAGGTCTTTACAGAGTTTATGGTGGTAACATGGATCCACGTGTGTTTACCAGCGGCGACACTCTTACCTAAGCTAACCGAAGGCGATTTTGCTATTTAATGGCAAAATTCTTCGACCAGAAGCTGTATGGAACTTTTTTTCTTTTTCTGGAATCTAAGTGTGGTGTCTTAAACGATGGCTTCGTCTATAAACACTGTTTTGGACGGGGATAGTAACAATCCCTGACACTCTATCCTGGCTCAAGTATAACGTTTGGAACGCAGACGACAACGATCCGCTCGTGGTATTTGCATGTCCACTTGCCAAACGGCTGCAAAGCCACAAACTCCTAGGGAGGTCGCTCACCTCTCGATAAGTTACACGAATAGTTCAATGAGTTGAATGTATTTAAAGTTTTCCCTCTGAAGCAACCATACGCGTTGTGCGTGCCATTTGTCTATCACGAGTGGAGATGCAGACTTCGCCTTCATGTTCTTCATTTGTCGCTAAATCCTTATCCAACAAGCCTCTCCAGCTGGCACGGTCTTTCGCCAGCTGCCTCCAGTTTCCCAGGACAAGTTTGGTTAAGATCCTTCTCCACTTGAGTGTGCCACCATATCCGTCCTCTGTTGCGTTGTTCCACAGATTTGGAGTTGAAGACATTGTCAATGACTCGAAAGAAATGTAGCCGAGATTTATGGAAGTTGCTCGTGTCTGGAATTGAAGCAAGCACATGGCCAATTAACTCTTTACCAGACACCAGTTGTTAATTTTTTCGAGCGAAAAGTTCGCTGTGTGACCTTAACCCGGAGTGTAGCGCAATACCCTACTCATCATGGCTGCGACCCATACAGCTGCTCAGCTCCAGTTATCAAATTCGAGTTGTCTTGGAACGGCGTCCATTACTAAGCTCGATTTGGCCGAGTCAGTGTAGTGGATGGAACAAAACATCGTGATTCAGGGTGACCCTTTGATCAGGCTGAACACTTAAACCATTTGTGCTTCTCCTTTATAACTGCTAAACAAAAAAACATGCTTGTAAACTTAATTTTAACTGTTTTCTCTCTTTTCCATTTCAGACCTGCTAATAGAAATGCTAGGTGTCCTAGCGAGCTACAGCATCACAGTGAAAGAGCTGAAACTGCTCTTTGGAACGATGAAAGCTGTAAACGGCAAATGGGTAAGACGACACTCGCAACCATCACACTTTCGGTTTCCTCCTCAATGTCATTTCTTCTCTTGTTTTTCTTTTTTTTTTATTTTGCAGCCACGACATTCAGCGAAACTATTAAATGTCCTCCGTCAGATGCCACACCGGAACGGTCCAGATGTGTTCTTTAGTTTTCCCGGCCGCAAAGGATCCGTGAGTAGACCAACAATTGAATGTTTTTCTGTACTTTTTATTTTTCATTTCCCCAAAATATTTCCTAAAATGACCACCATTCGGCTGATGAATGTGATTTTTCAACGCAAAATATCGTGGTCCTTGCGCAATATTTTTCCTTAATTTCACCATTTCAATAAAATGCAAATAAGAATCGTTTTTTTTCATGTATTTGCCATAAATCGTGAAAATCCCCTCACCCACTCCACTCAACGTCCACCGAAAACCAAATATAAATACCCGAGAAAAAAATGTGTTTGCTGTGTATGCACACCACATTCGGAACAGTCGTGCATCCTTTGGATGCATAAAACTTTTATTGCTTATTTTTTGTGTATTGCTGCTGCTGAAGCTTAACCTTCCACCCATACACGACGGAGAGGCGCGGCGGCGATTCGTTAAATTTACGTCGAAGGACTTCGCCGAATGCAATCGCAGCTATCCATTCTGAGCGGATGTGATAGAAAAAGTAGCCCGATTGGTAAACATGTTTTAATCCGTGCGGAAGGGGGTCGGGGAGATTGGACTGCTGGTTGCGATAAAAAGCGATCCAACAACACGACTCGAGACTTTTAAAAAGAACCGAGAGATATACAAAAAAAAAAAGTCATGCAAATATTCCAGACTTTATTGCCCGCGGAAACATGTTGAACCAGAGGACGTTGCTGTGTTGCACACTCTAGTGGCGGATGGGGCTTAATGTCAGCTCGCTCCGTTATTGCAAGTCGAATGGTTCCTGCAACGATGATCCCGCGGATTGTACGGGAATGACTTCGTTGATTTGAGTGCGCTTTCCTAGGATTTCTGTTTGTCATTGCCATAGGAAGGACTTTGTTGAGCTTAGCTTGTCGGTATATCGGTCGTGACCAAGAGGTTTCTGGGATTGAGCGGCCCTCGGCACTGTGTCCTGGTCATTAGCCAATAAGGCGGAAACTTTGAAGCATAACGAACAACGAATGATTGACTGATGGTATATTGATGATAAGTTTAAAGGACGAGCGATTGTCTGATGACAGATTGATGACAAGTTTGACGGTCGAATGGTGGCCGTCATAGCTTGAGCGTCATAGCTTGAGAGATTTTTATTTATTCAGACCGATCGTAGATATCAATAAACGCTGATTACAGGCGAATGTTGGCGCTCCGCCGCACAGCAATGCCGATCATCACTAAAGAACTATGTGGTCAGTACCACAAGGGCCTAATTTAATGGACATAAGGAGATTGAAGTCTGTCAACCGATCGAGCGAATACACAGAAATCACACAGTGGAAGCATAATAACAACTTCGCACAGTTTCATAAACATTCGTTAAGTTTCGTTATGTTTCAAACAGTGTCATTAAGTTTCGTTAAGTTTCGTTCACTTTTTGCTTACTTTTGTATCGAAATCTCGCTCTCTATGTACGTAAGTATGGCTGAAATTTTGCGTAGGCTCCCAGAAGCAATCTTGGAGGATACATTTAAATAAGACGACCTTTCTGACTGGTTTCCGCTCAGCTTGACGTAAGCTTAGGTTTGTATGAATTATAATTGGGCCTTCATATGCCATTTTCTGTGATTCACTCGTACAGCCGCTTGTCGCCTTTACGTGGGCAATGTTACGACGCTACTTTGAATGCTCTATTGCCCTCGACGTTAGTTAAGTCAGTGCTACAGAGTGTTGTTTTGTCTTAGAGCAACCAAGGCTGCGCAAGGTACTAGGAGACGTACCCATGTTTGTCTTCTTATATCTCATGACATGCTTTCTGATAAAGGGAACAAGTTATTTTTCTGAGTATAGTGCAAGTTGGCGTTGGAAAGTTGAGTCTTTTAAAAGAACTTTTAATAAATCTTTCAAAGGTTTCTGTTATTACGTCAGCAATTTCCATTTGAATGTTGTCTTTAAACACTTTAATGAAGTGGGTGGTGAATTATATGGTTGCAGATTCCTTCATCGGAAGAAATCGAGTGGCATTAAAAGAATGCCAAATAACAGTATCTGGTTCTTGACACAAGGGTTTGTTGTACCGCCTAGTGGGAACCACATATTCCCTAGGCACTTCGGGCACAAGAAAGTCTCCACTCTCATCGGCAAGGTCAAAGTTATAGCATCCAATTTGCAAAGATTCCTCGTAAGTGGTCACTTTCAGAGAGTTTCTGCTCAAGACTCTGCTTCCTGAGTCAATAGTATGGGATATTAGTTATTTTTTTAGTGAATCAAGCGTTTTGAACATGTCCCAAATCACCCACTTTTTTCCCAAATTAATTTCAATAACTAGTAATAGGCGTAGTCACAAACTGAATATGGCTGGCGTTGTTGTCCCCAATGACTTATCTATAGTTTCGAAAATTAGGCGAGGTTATGTGCCCCTCATTCAATTGTTATTTCCCGCTCTCTGCAACTATCAAACTTCAGCTGATAAATCGCATCCCAACCAAAATGCCAGCTACACAAAATCGACCTGTAACATAGAAAGCACCCTGCATCGACTGTGCCATCACTTGACCCAGACATCATTAACCCACTGAATCCCTTTAACCCTGCATTAATATTCATTCCATCTTCACGATTTCAGAAACTATCACACGCACTCCTCCTCGTTAAACACTTCAAAGCACCGAAGCACCAAAGCACTTTTGATAGAGACCAAGACCATTACCCATCCCATCCTCCACTCCGTCTAATTACCCCCAGACACTCGTTAGCTCATTATTCATAATCCAATCTTTGGTATCATTCAAAATTCATTGAACTAATAAAGTTCCTGTTGCCACGTGAAACGCATGTAACAACAAAACCGAAGAAGACGAAGAGGAAGAAAAACTCTTCGTGGAGCACAAGCAACAGCTCCTCCTTCAGTCGCTTCTTGTCTACGAATCCAATTAAAACTTCGCACTTTCATAAATAACCCCTTAAAGTTTTACCCCAGCTATTAGAGCTAGCAGTGGCAACATTGCTGCCACTTAAAAATTCCAATCAAGCGTCAAAGTTACTCACTCCTCAGGAGAACACTTCAAATACAATTGCGCTCGATTTTAATTACCTGGCCACCAGAGAATTTCTTTAAAGCTCTTCCCCCAACTACCACACCCCAACTGGGCACAAAATCGATTTGCGTGAACTCTAATTAACTTTGGTCAAAGTTACCAGCCAGCCAAACAAATTCTGCCACCCAGTTAATGTTTGAGGTTTGTGGGACCTCAACCGCCAGCCTCGCCCACCTTACGATTGGTGAGTTCAGAGAGCGAGTTAGAGAGAAAGGAAGGAAGTGTCGTACACTAATCTCTGTCATATGACAGTGGGATGACCACGGGGGCCGGACCGGGCCGGGAGACGATGATGAACAATGAGCGGTGTTTAAGTCAGTCAGACACTGCAGCACGTACCTGAGTCCCGTCTGCAGGAGCAGGGCATCTAATTGATTAGTGCTTCTCTATTGCATTTGTCCGCCGGAGAGGAACGTGAGAGGAGGGTGGTTGCAGATCCCGGAGGAGGGCCTCGAACTAGAAACAAAACAAAAATTAAATGGCGGATAATTAATCAACATCCCTGCGAAAGGTTTAATTAATGACCCCGTCCCTGAATTAAATCAGGTTAAATGAAAGAGGAAGTGTTTAATTGCAGATGGAAGCGCAGAGTTGAGTTTCTTCTTTCTTCTTTTTTTCGCCTTCTTTTTGTTGTCCTTTGAAGACTGTTTCTGGTGTTTTTTCCTGTCAGTTGGTTATTTTTTGCCCGCCTTCAAGGATGCGCCTTGTCGTTCTCCCTTTACTTTGTCACAATTAAGGGCATTTGCCTGTGTCCGTGTTTACTTGTAGAGCAAGAGTGTCCTTCTTGTCGCTTTGATTAATTTCATCGGATGCCTTGTGACGGTGACACTTAAGTTTGCGACGAAGCAACGCAAGCAGACGGAAGCAATCTCTGACATTTGTTGGGGCTGTCTCTGGGATCACTTCATTTTTCACAAAGGAGAGATTCGTTGTGTCGTCGTTTGTTGCAGGCGGTCTGCAGCAGTTCGTGACAGTGTGTCAATGTGTTTCTTTTTTCGTTTCTCTGGTTCGAGTTGAGTTGACGGACCGAAACCACCTTTAAGTGGAAAAATGTGTCAAAGACAAAACTCTCGAAAATATTAATGACACTGTGGCGGCAGGAGGGTGAGATGCTCATCGTTTGGGGGAGATCGGATTCGACGCTTGATGCTGTGATGGTTTCAGAGGGGGAGACGAAACGCTGATGATGTGGGATTTAACTGTCATTATGTGGGATGCCTTACGTTTTTTCTTCCATGTCACCGTAATGTTTGTACACAAATTGTGGGATTAGGCGATTAGCTCATGGTTGACATGTCTGAAGACGAAACAAAATAGATAAAGTTCTGGCTAACGCCTGGAATGTGGTGCGATTTTTTATCATGTTTGCGTTGATAGGAGGTTTTAAGAAGACGACTCAACCACGAACTATCCGGCCGAACGTAGCGCGTCGTATATGGCTTCAACAGCCAGTGTGGCAGCAAAAATACTATCCGTTGTCACATCGTATTTGAGATATAGCTCTGAAAGGAGAGGAAATGTGGGTTATAAGGTGATACAGGGTTTCAGTTTCTTATGCGACATCACAGCTATAGCAGCGGTCAGTGTAGGGAATGAACAATTTGGCCAAATCACATTCTCTAATCATGGAACCTTTGACAAGGCGATGCTGCACTGTTCTTTCAGCGAAGACAGCTCATAGCAACATGCCCTGGCTAACTTTGAGGCAATGCAGACCGACTCAATTTGCAGAATATGCTATGTTGCGGTCTAGTGCTCTGTTGAGAATTTATGATACGACAGACCTCTTGAATAGCTACGATTTCCGCTTGGGCAACATTAGCATAGTCTGAGAGTCGTGGAAGAAGTGGATATGTTGAGTAAATACCTGCTTTGACACCGCAGTCCATTTTTGAGCCGTCAGTTTACATGTCCACATCTTTTGTACGGGATGCGAATTTTGTACTGTCATCCATGAGTCCTGCCAGTAACAAGCCCAAAACACCTATCCACCCTAGACTCAACGGGCAACTATAACATCGAAGCAGTGCACAATCAAGCACCGGTCTGAAGAATGCTCAAATTAGAGAATGAGACAACACATTGAACACCACACTTCGTTTAAAGATAACTCCACTTTTGTTAAAGTTCAACTACCACGACAGATGCACGCGACGACTGCAAGAACTTCACGATTTTTTAACACCACTTTACCTCTGACACTTCCTCCACGTTCCATCTAATAGCCACCTCATTCTTCTTTGTGTGGTCCTACAGTCCGTGATGGATCTGAGCTTCAACCGAGGACAAACATTCTGGAATGAGAGTGCTCCGACGTAGCTCTTATGGGCATCCCTAAACCAGTGACTGGAAAGATCATGATCTGGCTCTACACGAAATGTGCTATTAATGATACATAAGAACGAGAGCTGAACAATAAGTTGATACCTCACCCGTCTCCAGGAAAAAAAAATTGTGCGTGGTTATGGCGGCAGTGGCGTAGTGAATGGATGCAGCGGCACTTACGCTTGGTGTCTTGGTTCAGCGTCATCTCTCTAAAGTCACTGACAAGAGGGAGGGGAAACCACAACTGCAATACGAGGTGCAAAAGGTATTGAACATTGCATTGGAAGACTCAGACTCATGACACGGTCTCCCATGCAGAGCCGTGTGGTTTGAAGGGAAGACAGGTTCAAGTCCGGGTATCGACCAACAAGCCTCTCCAGCCAGCGAGATGCGTGGTTGGGGACTTTCTCCAATCGTCACACAAGATGCTGGCGGCCTTTTCACTGCTGTCCTTCAGGATTAGATTCCAAGACTGTTCGAGGCAGAGCCGAATTGCCCATGCGGTCTGAATGGCGTAGGCACTTTAGGCATTGGAGCTGTAACTGCCTGACAGTGCGCGATGTAAAGGACACGAAGACACAGTTCGTGCTACGATGTAGATTTCGTTATTGCATGTAATTTGCATGGAGTTCTGTCGTCAATTCGATTGACTCGCTCGATCATCGAAGTAGTGCGTCTATGTTGTCACTGTTTTATTGGTCAACTTCATACCTCCCCTCAATGACCTCATCCGCAATACTCTCGATAGGAATGCTCATCAGTCCCCACTGAAGCCTGCTTTCGGGCTCCCTCTACGCCTCAGTTCGAGCCGTGCCATGATTTCAGACGCCAGTGTGTTGCTTCGAAAACGTGTTAAACCGCACCTGCACTAAATATTCCACTTCATCACCTTTCGTATGCTTCAAGCACATCCCGATCTGCTTTTTTTGTCAACTCACTTGCAACCACATGCTGCTACACAATTCAACACAAATGTGCTATCAAATCGGCTTCAGCTATTGAATTATTGATTGTTGAGAACCCTTATAGAATTTTTCATGCGCACCCCCTAATGATGTACACAATACAAGAACAAAGTATTTGCTGTTCGAATGAATTGGAATAAGAGAAAAATTCTGATAATGAATTTGATAGAGAACTACGAGTGGCATTCGGTGCTGACAACAATTGAGTTCTAATGAAATTCAATTTCTCATTCTCGTTGCCTCGTTCGACAACAGAAACCTATGTCGCATTCATAATAATGTTCCCTTTGTTCGGACATCTGTTGTGGACGAGTGCAAAGGACAGCTTTCGACATTCGAAAGATTCGTTAGGAATTTATTGGCAAGACAAAAAAAAATTATGTCTCAATATTATATATGGAGTCTAATTGGGTATTGGACGAGTATTTGGACATCGTACTGAGTTGGATTTGATGCCTTATTGCGGATGTTGAGAGGTCTTTAGTTCTTTTTTATATATATAATTTATTTTGCTTCATTCTAGAGACATACAATATATTCGATCTTGTTAGTTCGAGTGCTTAGGGATACTTCCGCTGCTGGACGTTATGCTCAAGTGGCTACGTGGTTGAAGTGGGTTACATGAGGGACTGTAAGTGTCTTACTTTGTTCCGAGTATTTTTGTATTCCACAAGGTGACTCGTTTTCTATGAAGGCGAATGCTCTAAACCGACACAATACAATTTACGAAGTTCCTGATGAAATCTATCCTTTTTTTTGCAGTGATCAAAAATTATCCGTAAAAGACTTCTAGGCTATACGTTAACGCCCTACAGACCATGGGAATTATACTAAGAGTCGACGCAAAATATTACTGAAGCTGAAGGGATATGAACAAATTGTCAAAAAAACCTTGAAGTTGTATATCCGGGGAGAACCACTCGATATAAGCCCACAACTGCATTGCTAATTGATGCCAAGTTTGGCTCTTGCAACCGTGTAAACTTCAAAATATTATTCAAAATCAGAGACACCACACAAAACGAACAATTTTGTACCCCCATTAAAGAGCGTTCGGTGGCAAGTATTGCTTCGAATGATGATTGGCTTTTGTGGACAAATTTGTTCATCCAAGTACTTCCATTGGTCTATCAATTCCCAGACATTTTCTTGCACCCTTTTCGAAAAGTTTATCAAATTTAGATGAAGTTTTCTCAGTCACCATTTTGAGTTAGTGTTTCACCATTTAAAAGTCCTAGGCGGTCATAGGTGAACTCAAGAGATGATTGCAATGATTGTGTCTATTTTGAAAATAATAAACGCCGATAGAGTGATGATGCATCATTAATCGTAATATTCTGTCGGAAATGCACTCATGCGTACTATGCATAGCTGTTGAGCTGATGGTCCTTTTCAGCCTTGCTGTCGGCATTCTGGTACTCTACTCTCAGTCTCGTCGCAACCACCAATGCAAATATCAACGAGTCAACACGGTCGATTTAACCCGGCACTTACTTTTCTGCTAGAACTACAAGATGTGGACGTGGATGGCGTTGTCAGATACCATACGACACAACGGTTCACATCACAAGTGCTCGAAGTTGGTTGAAGTCCTTCCCGGCTTATGTGTGCCGCCTCAATCAGAGGGCTCAGCTGGTGTGGTTTATCTCAGTTTAATCTTAGGCCACCTTAGGTATTGGATCCGCCAAGTTAGACTCCAAATGTCCTCAACGCAAGCTGGATAAACGATCGCAGGCAGAACTTTTCTCTTGAAGTGGCCAGGGAGTTGTTTGTCCCCTTTCGGGAGGACCTTGGAGAGGCTCTATTACTCATGTACCTCCTGACTCCAAAGAAATAGCTTGCAGAGGTTGCTCTACTTTTGATCTCCTTACTTACACTATTTACCTCAGAGCCGAGATAGACTGAGGTACTGACTTCTTCAAAGTTTGCATTTCGAACTGTTCCTGCTATAATCAGCTGATACTTTACATACTTTAAACAGGACCAAAAATCTTGCGCATATCTTTTGTATCTAATTGGATATTAAATTCTTTATCCGCCTTCGACACAGTCCATGTTCGCGCACTCATTCTCCCGTCGAGTTGAACTGAAATAGTCAAGGTCTTTTATAACATCAAGTTGGTCTTTCGAGAGAGGACTTTATTACTCAATTGGGTCCTTGGCTCAGAAACACTTGCAAGAGATATTTTGCGGGCATTCAACCTGTTTACTCCCGGGCCGAGGTAGACGAAGTCTTTGACCATATAGCACTGTGACGTACTGTGGAAGTGGTTGGTTTTCTCAATGTCTGCAAACGGCGACTTGATGAGTCTATGCTAGCAGACTCTTGGAAAATCCTGCCTCTACTGCAGGTCAGTGAGTTTTACTCAAGAAATGACAAGGAAGGTTAGGTATGCGGTAGTTAGCTTAGCAGTCACGTCTCACTTTGGTCCAGTTGAAACCATTCAATGAGAAGGAAATACGTCGTTCTTTCTCGACACTGAAGGCACAGACTCATCCTGTGCAACTCTTGCTACAGCTGCTATTGGAATTTTAACATATTGAAGTTTTCGGCTGAAGACCAATTAAAGTATTTTCTATGTGAACTATTCGCTACAATTAAAAAAAAACCAGAAAATAGATTTAAAAAAAAATTAGAAACTAAATAAAATTAAAAAAATTAAGAAAGTTCACTATTTGAGTAACATATTTAAGCATAACATATTTTTCCATCTAACAACATTTCATATTTTTCAAAAATTTTCATTTTCAAATGTTAACAACCCTCTTTTTGGTGCATTTTCAGGCAATGGTTCTACCGCCATTAGCTAAGTGGCCCTACGAAAATGGTTTCACATTCACGACGTGGTTCCGCCTAGATCCGATTAATTCTGTGAATATAGAACGTGAGAAGCCCTACCTCTATTGGTAAGTTCGCACACTGGTCACATCAGGAGAAACCTAAGACATTACATATTTTTTTTCAGTTTTAAAACATCGAAAGGGGTTGGATACACAGCGCATTTCGTTGGTAATTGCCTAGTCCTGACATCAATGAAAGTCAAAGGGAAAGGCTTCCAGCATTGTGTCAAATATGAATTCCAACCGAGAAAGGTACGGTCGTTTACAACTTACAACATTGTCATATCCGTTAGCAATTAAGTCCTTCAGCATACTTAAATAACTCTATTTTCTTTTACACGCTCCATCCTGTGCATTCTTCTTTTGTCTCTTTTGTACGTTCAGTGGTACATGATTGCCATTGTGTATATATACAATCGTTGGACTAAAAGCGAAATAAAGTGCCTAGTTAATGGACAATTAGCGTCCAGTACGGAAATGGCGTGGTTCGTTTCAACAAATGACGTAAGTAGTTTTTTTTTTTTTACTTTCTGCTTTTGCCTTTGCCATGAATCTCTATGGTCTACTTTTACCTTTCCTCCCGTTTAGCCATTCGATAAATGCTATATTGGTGCAACACCGGAACTCGACGAGGAGCGGGTTTTTTGCGGGCAAATGTCGGCCATTTATCTATTCAGCGAAGCCTTGACAACGCAACAGATATGTGCGATGCATCGTTTAGGTCCTGGATATAAGGTAAAACTATTTATTTGATTTGCTTTTTCTTGTTATTTAGTTTTCGGTTTCTTTCATTCAATTGTTGGCCGTATTCTTTGTGGGTTTTTGGTTTGTTTTGTTCTTAACTTGGATTCGGTTTTGGTGTTGATTTTATCGCTCACTGTTTTTGATTCTTTTATCATATTTTTGTAACGCTTCTCAAATGCTTTTTTATTTCGTTATTTTGAACATACTGACGTTGAAGAAGGGAGTTGAGTTAAGGGAGATATTGGATTTTATAAACCTACGTCTCAGGAGAACATTAAGCACGATCTCTAGGTATTAGGATATAGAGTTGTTTGCGCAAGATGAACGCCATACAAATACTGCCCAAATGTTTGGAGCAAAAGTGGCGATTGGGTGCTAACGAACTAGCGGTCATTATGCCGCGATCATAGATATACAACGCAGTTCCTATTCGACAGTTCTTCATCGAATTCGATGCAAGGAATTCAAAAACAGTAGTTTTCGAGCAGTTTCGAAAAGAAATAACGTCTGCCGCACAACCAAAGATTTTTTGCCAGGCTTATGATACACCAAAAACTACAAGTGATGTTTTCAGAGACGACCTTCAAGTAACAAGCAACGAAGGAGAGTGAAACACCGACATGACGGTAGCCGAGGTCTGAAGAGTCATAGAGTCCAAGCTGTCTTAAATGGTCATGAATCACGTCCTGCGTGTGCACGGTAGCATTCTCCCGAGTTATGATTCATCTGAAGTAGTAAGAGCCTATCGGGTGATAAGCATTAATTGCAGAGAATCAATAGTCATCCAATGTCTGGAACATTTCCCATGGTTTTTGCCCGACTCTGTTCAGAACTAGGCACAAAACGATAGAACACCATTTCCTCGGGTGGTAGCTGTCATTTAATTACACGTGGTCAAGTAATGTAAATAGAAATGCTTCTGCATCATTCTGTCTCAAAATAGACGCTGGTGACAATACCCAGGTTTACTATCTGATGTCGTATCATTATAGAAGAAGTGGGTTTGTTGTGAAGATCTGAGACTAGACTAAGCTGCTGTAACAGATTGCAGACATCAGTCACACTAAGGCTAATATAGGTCTACTGTGACACGACGCGGATGATTGGCGTTTGGTGAGAAGCAACTGATTGCACTGATCTAACCATTCAATCCACTGAGTGTATACAAATCACAACTAATTTTTTCTCACAGAGTAGATTTAAATAAAAATGAAAATAAACTAAATGAGTTCATAGCTTGAGCTTGCTACGGGTAAGAAAATCCAAAAGATATTGCTTAGAAAAAGTGAACAAAATTAAAAAATCACTTTCTACTTCAGTATGTTCAAACCGTTTTTATTTCATAAAATTTTTTTTTGTAAATTTAAATGTTTAGCAAAAAAGAAGAAAAATTTTATTGATTGACTTTAATTAATTGTTTCTCTTTATTTCATTTATCTCTCTTTTCACGCTGCACCATAACTCATCTGTGTCTTTGTCGCAAATACACACTCAACTGGCAAATTTTTGAAAAAAAAAAAAACGAAAATATTAAATATTTTTTTTTTGTAATTTAATTTTTATTTTCCTTTTTATTTAATTTCATCACATTTCTGAAAAAAAAAATTCCTTCTCAACACAGTCACAATTTCGTTTTGACAACGAATGTTATCTGAATCTGCCGGACAATCATAAACGGGTGAGTTTACATGCCACATCTGGTGGCGATGGCACTGAAGATGATCCTTCAGCTGATATCGATTTAACTGCGGCTGTTGCCGAAGCGTATGCCCTAGTTGGTGCACGTATGCAGGCTGCAGCTCGTGCAACAGCAGCAGCACATACACTTCCCAATGCCTCTGCGACAGCGACAACAACAGCAACAGCAATTACATCAAGTGGCAATGCAAAAACAGAAACTGATCCCTCGGCGACATCCTCATCCTTGGTCTATCCCTCGGGAAGTTCTAGCTCTTCTTCTACCGGTAGATATTTTGTTTATTTTCTTTTTTTGTTTCATTTTTGCTTTCCTTTGCGAAAATGAATGCAATTAATTTTTATGTTTTTCATTTATTTTTTCTTTTTTTTCTATTCGATTCGATTTTTCTGATTTGTTTGTATTTTTGTTCGTGGGAAATCGGAAAGACTCTCGTGCGCTTGCTAAGCTGCGTAAAATGTCGACCGCTGATAGTGCTGGAGCAGTGGCTGTCGGAGCGAGTACAACGGTCGGTGAAACCGAAGAAATCAATCATTTGAAAACTGTAAGCATGTTATTTTTTTTTATTTATTTATTTCATTTACTCTTGTTTTATTCGTCTTTTTTTTTATTGAAACTTAGCTTGCTTTGATTTTTTGTATGTTTTTCTTCTAGTCTTAGTTTTGTCTTTTCACCATTTCACCGTGTAGTTATGCTTACACCCTAGCTACGTGATGTCCTGTCGGAGGCGACATTTGTGTGTCCAATGTGTCCAGTTGTAGAGATTGTAGTAGAGAGGCGTTCTCCTGCCATTTTGAATCATTATCCCCCTCATGAGCCTTCATTTACTGATCCGCGGGATCATCTTCATTTGTGACACAACATTACTCTGAAAAGCTTTTCGATAAATTCCCTAGTGATGTCGGCATTTTATGTTGAATTTGTGGAAAAAAAAACACCTGAAAGTGAGTCCCTTAAAATCCTCATCGTTAGAGTGCTCCACAAGCCACACCCACTTCAACCGAGGCCCCCATGAAAACGCCTTCATGTTTCATTCACTCAAAAACGCCTAATCTCAAAAAAATCTCCCTCTCCCTTCCCAGCTGAATGACTTTCAACCCCACTGTGTTCAGTTTTGAAATAGAAATTTCCCGCAGCTAATTTCATTGAATGCGCCTGCACCCCTTAACCGAATTTGGAATATGACTTCACCCAACCAAGGCCCTTGACAGGAGGTTGTGGGCGCAAAAAGGGGCAATTCGATGGCACGGTTTGTTTCTCTCTCATTCAGCACATGGCACTTGGCGGGTTGGCATTGACTATCGAGCCCACTATCGTCGAGGAGGCGGCAGAATTAATGATTGCACTTGTTGAAGCGTGAAATTTTTCAATCGATTGAGTTTTTGAGTACTAATTGATCATATACAGATCGATGCGTTTTCCAGTTTTTCTTCCTCTGTTTTGTTTGGTTGGCTGCTTAAGCTTGTTCACGTTGTTTTGTTGTTTGTTTTCTTTTTTCTCCGCTCTATGGCCACTGTGCCTCTATCACCTCGGGGAGTTAATTGGAAGGTCCTGCTTCAACGGATAGAAGAGTGTTCAACTGGTTAAAGATAGATTTCAGTCCCTAGTTGGATGGGGGATGGATGTTGTCAAAGAGACGCCTAGTGTGGGGAGGAGGTGTTGTTGACAAGAAATGATTTCTTTGTAATTTGATGACTGCAGCAAGGCGATTTGGATTCATCTGAAATCCTGGTGAAACGATGGTTAAATTTATCCTCTTCAGGTGAACGAATTCAGCGTGGGAGTGCAACATCGGGGTGTTGGTGTGAAAAACTTTGTTAATTAAAGAAGGATACAGAAAAAGATCGTCGAATGGCTTATTAGCGTGAAGCTACTTCTGGGATAAGTCTGCTTAATTGCTATGCAGCCGTTTAGTTCATGAAGCATTAAATGGTTGACTTGCTGGACACATGATTTGCGTAGGAAAAAATATGATTCACATTCGCGCAGAGGTGGATCTCTTATTCGTTAGCTGAACCTTATCCATATCGGGATGTGGTTAGCAACTTCTAGAGCCAGAGCCACCCTTACATCAATGCTCATGCTTTTTGAATGACCCAAAAGCCGGATCCCCTCATGGATTGTGACTCATGGAGTGGAAATCACACTTTTTCTTAACTAAAGGCTAGTCGTGGGGGCTATGGTCATTAAGTAGTGCGAAGCTGGGACAATGGGTGGGCAGAAACTTTCCCCTAGCAGTTGTCCCCCTCCTTATGACAGAAGTAGCTTAGGGCTGATTTGTAGCAATGGGCTTTTATCACTAAACATCTTCTCGTACGGCGACTCTGTAAAGACGCTGTGTGAAGACTTGCTCTGAAAACATCGTCGTGGGACATCCAGGTGCCTTCAATTCCAACAGGGATCATCAGTGACTTTGCATGCATGAATAACACAGCCTACTCGAACGTTGCTACTCCCAGACTGAAGTTTACAGACCATATGATTTTCAGTTAATCTGGTACAGTTTCCAGGTCACTCCGTCTTTGGATTTTTTTTAGCTCATATGAGCTTATTGAATAATTGAGCAGCCTGCTTAAAGAATTTACCTGGTATAGGCCCGTGGTATAGGTTCCCCATCGATTATATATCTTGCTGGTAACGTTTATGAAGTTCAAGATCAAGATCTACCTTTTTTTTTCCAAAAGTCGGACATTGGGCGCCATTACATTAAATTAGGCAAAGCGCATTATTCAAAAAGTAATTTTGAATTCTGCATCATTGGCAAATTGTCACCAGGGGAATATCACCGCAATGACTTTTAATATTTCTACTTGTTCGACGTTTAGCTCGGATGTACCTCTATAGTTGTTGCAAGAGATAAGATCGCCTTTTTTGTGGATGAGACATACGGAGCAAATTGTGCAGATGATCTGTGCATGCTCCCACCAGAACATCAGCACCGGCCTTGAAAAGCTCCGATTATTTGAAATACCACCTCATAGCGGATGAAACCCTGCTCGGAGTGCTACAAGCAACGTACACATCCTGAAATTTTTACCAGTTTATATGCACTACATATCGTTTTATACAAAACCCTCTGTTTTTCTGATCGATATTGCGTCTGGCATGAAAAGTTTATCAAATTGTCGTCTCTTTGTATATAAAATAAATGCCATCGCAGCTGGCAACATCGCCCATGTTCAAAACTATTTCTTGCACCACCATTTAGCTTACTCGTCTCCACTGCGCAAAAGGAAAACATCACACATTTTTTTCGTCTTCTCCTTTCTACTCGATGTGTTGCTTCTCGTATTATTTGCATTTTTTTTCGATGAGTTTGTTTTTCTTACATTTTTTCCACAAATATTCTGTTCCCTTACTTTTTTTTTAATTTCAAATATTATGCCATTCATATCTAAAGAGCAAGCCGAGCGGTGTTCACCTCAACACTGAGCAGAAAAACGACAAGAAAAAACGTCCCTGTATTTATTTTCCATCAAACCCCGAGTGTGTGTTGCTGTGTGTGTGTGCGTTTTCATTTATCTGTGAAACACTCTATTCTATTGCATTGTTGCGTTGGGATTTGATTCAAAATGTAAACATAATCCACATCGGCATTTCCCATTCCGCCACTCCCCCCACCATCCCTACAACATGGAGTGGAGTTTTTTTTTTTTTTAATTCCACAGGACATGTAATTACAATATATGTACTTTCAAGAATGAGGCTTGATCCCCTTCGAAAGGTAAACCAGCGCGCCACTAGTGCGTTAGCTTTAATTCATCCACCCGCTATCCAATGTGTCGATAAATGAGTTGTAGCTCGTAAGTGCAAAACAGAACGAACATCCCTTTGTTACTTTCGTGTGGTAGTGTCCGGACAGCGAAGGCAGCAGTATCCTTCGTGTCTCACCGTTTGTTTGTGTTGTTGTTTCTTGTTTGTTTGGTTTTTTCCCCCCCATTTATTTATAAGAACTCTGCTGCTCTCCTTATAGTGCAATCACAAATCAAAGCAATAAAAAAAAACAAGAAACAGAGAAATTATAGCAATCCTCCCTACCCCCTACGTAACACCCCTCGCCCCCTCCGCGATGATGACAATGCAACACGATCTATACGAATAACAAACTTATATCCTTACAGGTCCTTTACGATGGTAAACTATCGAATGCTATCGTCTTCATGTACAACCCAGTCGCCACCGATGGGCAACTGTGTTTACAATCGTCCCCAAAGGGAAATGTTTCATATTTTGTACATACACCGCATGCTCTTATGTTGCAGGTAAGTTCATGAAAAAGTTATGAGTTCATATCTGTTCGCCTTCCTGTGAGAACACTTGGGGTCGTATGTACATATGCTCCCAAGGAAACACAACACAGGAAAGTGAAGAAACAAAAAAAAAAAAAAAAACGAATTCAGAACGACTGTCGGATACAAATTCTTCCATTATCTGAAACGGGTGTAACAAGGACAATTTATCGATGCTGGAGCTACGAGTATTATGTGCTCGCTCGATGCTTTACTGCAGCGCAACATGCACCCCATCGAATTTATGATAGTGCATCACACTCCCGCTGTTCTAATGTATTTTGTTTCCCTTCCGTTTTCTTTTCTTTTCTTTTTTTTTTTTTGTGTGATTTTCTCGTTACTCTATTGATCGTGTGGATGTACATCGCATTCACTTGGAGTAGGACGTTAAGGCTGTTGTAACACACTCGATACACTGTACGCTGAATTCCATTGGGGGCATTCAAGTGCTGTTCCCATTGTTCTCCCAACTGGATATGGCACATGAAGGATGCAGTGACGTGAAGCGGGATCCAACGTTATGGTGAGTACACTGAGTACATCCCCTTTAGGTCTCTTTGTTTCCCTCACAGGTTCATCTTCAAAATTGTTGACTTTACTCTCTCTCTCTCTCTCTCTGTCTCCCACAACACAGTTCAAAACTTCTTGGCTTCATATGTGAACTGGTTGAGACATCACAGACTGTCCAACAGCATATGATACAGAATCGGGGGTTTCTGGTCATTTCGTTCATGTTGCAGCGCTCATCGAGGGAACATCTCACCCTGGAGGTGTTGGGTTCGTTTTTGAATTTGACAAAATACTTAGTGACGTGTCTGTCGGCGAATAGTGATTTGCTGCTGAAGCAGGTAAGTCTAATAATTGAACAGATTGGAAAAAATATAACAATTTTTCATTTGACACTTGATTGTTGGGAAATGGAATCACAAAATGTTTTTTTTTACTTATTTTTTCCTCTTACTACTGGTGTTATGCTTTGATGTTGCTTTGATGTCAGGCTTATGGCGTTGCCTGGTGTGTATCGACTATCGGCATGTTTTCGAAATGTGAGTGATGACCAAACGGTAAATCGAAAATGCGTCAAAATGGTCACTTTGCATGGGTCGGTGTGTGTCGTGCTTCTGTCCCGCCAAATGCATGAACCCTAGAATGAAAGCTTAACAGAATTCTTTGAGAATCTTTCTTTATCGAGCACAGACCTTTCGCTACATGAGGTTACGTGTTTCTTCGTTCTGCAAATGATCGCTCGGAATAAAGTTGAAGCCTTGCATTGTTGATATCCCCAATTGCGTTTCACATTGGTTGATGTCAGCTTCATCGACTCGGCGTTGAATTATCCTCACACTTCCAACACTAGGCACTTAATCGGTGGATACCTGATGAAGCTCATGTCGTGATTGAAACCCCTTCGCTATCTATCCACTGTCCATACTGTCTATGACTGTGTGACATACCGAAATAAAAGGCTCTCTTGAAACCGTTTGGTTTTAAATTTTCAAAAAAAAAAACACAAAAATAACTGCAAGAGTATGTACAGATTTATCAGAATTGCAGAATTAGTGCCTGGCATTAGCTTTTTAAAGATTATTTCATGTAAATGTCAAACATTGCTAATATTAGCGGAGTCCATGCGCAGAGTACAATTCTGGGTCACTTTTTCGACCATACGTACCTAATATCTCGATAATGACACGTGTAATTTTGTGTGCCTAACCTGCAACAGATGTTGCCTTATCGTAGCACAGCTAGAGATTTAACTTCTTGTGGTTACTCATCATCATCATCTTCTGACCCGCATGATCCACTAATGGGGTCGAAGGAGCCAAGGACGCATGAGATTTGACACTAATTCATCATGAGCAATACTCAAGCGATACCAAGAGAGTTGTTGGACTTGATCCAAACACCTCATCCCGAGTCTGCCTACTCGAAACATAGTCCTTTCTGTTCGAAGAATCTACTGTTCTATATGGAGTTCCTCGCGTTGCGAAAAGGAGAGGTGAGAAAACGCACCCTTTGAGAAGTCCAACTCTCACAGTAAAAAGGTGTTCATTTAGCACCGTCATCCGCACCACTGATGCTACAGTTTGGGTATAGAGTCTAAATAGACCCCAAAAGGGGACCCGCAACTCCGTCTTCTCGAGTACCGTTCTTAGAGGGAAAAGCTGGTCGGTTGTACTTAAGTTGCGACGAAAGGAGCAGGGTTCATCCCCCTCGACCATAGCTCCAGAACTAGAGCTCACCCCAATTTACCAATCGCCAGGTGTCTCATAGCGTCCCCAGGCCGAATGAATGACACCAGAGAGCCATAAAACAAAGCATTTCTGGCCGGATTTCTTCTACACCGCCTCATTTGGCAACTTTTAGCGATTCAATCGCCAAAATAACTTCCTCCATCGATGGACTCTTCTCCGCCCCACTCAAGACTACCGTCCTCAGTGCCCTATGTGGGATTGAGTAGGTCCCAACAGAGCTCGGTGCTTTGGTTGCTAACTTAAAAGAAAATCGCCCATTATATTCAGAGTGGCCAGATAAGAGCGATAGAAAAAAAAAAGTCATATAAATCAACAACCATGTCAGATTTAAATTTGACTCCGACTTTTTTTTGAAGCTACATACATCCCATTATTTATTGAATAGCACATCACTTAAATGCCCGTTCGACTACGCTGGCAGAGTTACAAGCGGTCGCTAAAGTTTTCAAATATTCCAATATTCCGACAACCGCCTTTGGACGACCAAATTGTTGGCTTGTTTACGTGAACAAAGCACTTGACGTAGTCCTGCGGTGGCGGGTATGGATGAACGCACGCCGCCAGAGGACACAGTCGTCCCTTTTCTCTATCAAAAACTTTGAACTATGCGTCGCGGATCTTGTATGCGGCATGTAACATCACTGCACTTATACATCGATGTTGTCGAGCTCTGCTGGGCCATAGACAGCCATAGAAAGTCACTCTATACCTGACCGCCACCATTCATGGCTAAAGAAAAAATGTCCGCTGATGCCGTCATGCCATAAACCGCACCAAGCACTGAACCTTTGTGGTGCGTGTGTGCTTCGTCGAGCAATTTTGAATTGTGTTCGCTCCAATTACGTCAATTTTGCTTGTTGCTTGCCTCGTCCGAGAAGATACATTTTTGGCCAAAATCCGCAACACAGGACACCATTTCCAGTCTATCCTCGTCCGGTTTGAGTTCTTGCTTCAGCACACTCCATGACCGATGTCGAATCGATATTACTGGATCTTCTTCGATACTACCTGCTAAGGTGGCTTTGTTTTCTTTATTTCACACCGAACTCTGTCTGTTTGGAGGCTTAAGGTCCAAAATAGTGTACTTACGCTCAAAGTTTTCCATCGTGCGACAAAATTAACGTTGGGCGAGTGTGAAATGGTGCATGATGAAATGGCTAACCGTTCTTCATATGTTGACAACAGGAGATTTGAGTCGATACTTATGTACTTCAGACATGCAAAGCCCGTATTGTTTTTCTTTGCGGTAGGCTGCATCTGATCGAAATATGTACAGTGTCTTTGTCGTATTCATTGAGGAATTGGATGATTATGGGCGAGGGTGAGGCATTAGTTTTGGCAAATTGTTTCATTTGTACGGAAAATACCACTGAACGGTATAAAAATTAGTTACTTTTTCGTCACTGAAATCGAAAACCACGGGAATAGGTTGAAACATCGAGTTATGCTCAAATTGATCAGCTTGTCTCCGTAACTGAATTAAATATTCTGAGAGCTGTTGATACAGTCCTGTCAGCTTCCAACTGCTCGACGCGTGCCACGAAATTTGATAGGTTGACAGGTTGACATTTAGCTGGATGAACTTTGTTTACCTCGATTTTCATGCGAAACTCGTGATGGAGAGTCGCTCAGAAGTCCACTTTGTTTATCCACTGGTTCTTCGAGCTTTTGCAGAGAGAGCATATCGATTTGCTGCTGGTTGAGGTAGTGAGTGTGCCTGTAACGGTGTAGACACCAGGTGCTTACAAGTAAAATCTTTCGACCGTGTCATCATTAAGTGTATAAAACTGTACGCTGCAGTTTCATTCATAAGATAACCAGTACTTGACTCGAAACAACTACATATATTTTTTCCTTTAGCATGTTTGTGTTGCTTTAGCAAGTGATTCTTATCGTTCGTTTCCCAACAATCAAAAAATGTCACATTTTTATACAAAAAGTTTCACATAATTGTGTACAATATAAAAAAAGAGCATGTATTTAAAAGTTTAAAAAAAAAATATATGAATGTCTATACGGTATCTTATAAATTTTTGTAAATTTGTTTATTGAAATGCATGACATTTATGAATATCGTCAAATATCGCTGAAAACAAAGGCTGCTGAACTTATTTAGTTTTTCTTGAGTGAAAATATTTTTTAATGTTAATTTTATGTTTATTCTTACAACATGTTTAAAATGCTGAAGAGAATGTCAATTATTTTCGATTTTTCATTATTTTACTCTGTTCTTCGCAGTTGAACTTGGGCTTTCGCTTGAATTATAAAAGAGTAATGTTTTTACAATATTTTTGTTTTCAATTGTTCGTTGTTGTGATATGAAAAACAAAAATAGTCACATACATACATGCGTGATCGAGTTTGTGTGAGAGCTGTGAGCTTGTTTTGAGAGAGTTTTCTTAACATCATTTTAGGCTTAGAAAGATAGTCTAGTGAACATGATTAGCTTTATTGTGAGAAGGTGCGTTAGGATGCAGCGAGTGAAAATCATCACAAAATTGTCGACGAATGACGATCTGTCGAACTTTCGACATTCATAGTAGAATAGTGAATGAAATCTCGATTTCGATTACATTGAGCACTGTTTCGTTGAAAATTGCTTTCTCGTTGGAGGTATGGATATTAGTCTGTCCCAAGCTGCAAGCCTTAACTTTTTTTTTCGAACTTAGATATGCATTCCCCATTTTTTTTCCATTCGATCATCAAAAGGAGGCAGGAGAGTCATTTGTTTAACACCACAAATGCTGGCAGAAACTGGGAAGAGCTGTAAAAGGGTAAGACTTCAAAAAAGGAACACAAATCCAGCTTAAGTGCTTATTCCCCTGATGTGCATTGGAGCTAAAGCTTAAAATAAGATGTCACAATGCTGGCTTATCCTTGCTCGAATATCTGAATTGAGAGCTAAATATATTTTGAATGAATAAATCATGAGCCAACTAGGCTACCTTACATCAGTTCTGTGCGAGAGCCCTGAGCCAGAACTCATCACGTCGCTGCCTCTTATCGAGGTAGGTACCATAATACGATAATGATAGGACGCCATGTTGAAGTTTGTGGCATTCATGGCTCGCACTAGATTTTATTTCATTACGATTATCTGTGAGATATGCATCATGTCTCGATTAGTTTCTTTAAAAATGAGTGTACATCACCTTCTGGCCCTCAAAATCCCTTAAAGGGGACAGATCTCCAGGCCAATCGATCCGCCATCGACTCTAACGCATCAGGAGTTATGGCTAAGCGCAACCAGGCGAGTTTTTGGGCATATCTCGTCATGAGTCTACCAAACTGTCGCCTACCTGATGGAATCACACTCAAGATCCGCCTCGGAAGACGGGATGGTGAAGACATTAGTGCCCCGTGACCAGACCATCGATTATAATAACAGCAGCTGCTCCTTGCGCACTGCCGTGTTTCTTACTCTATCATGGCGAGTATCTCCCACAACAGCACGAAGAAATTTCCTCTCTGCAGCTTGTGAACTTCCATTGAAAATGTATGCTTACAGGCTAATAGTCAGTAGCATCACTAGCCACTAAATAATTGACTCTTAGTACTGCCTCCTCTCGCAGCACCAAGAAGGTGGGTTTAAAATCTGGCCGTGGTGAAGTGATTCTCGTCACCATTAAGTTTCATTATTCACTGCTCCACACTTTTGAGTCTCTGACATTGTTCAGAGAGTATACGAAAGCATACAGGTCCCATCCTCTCATAATGGCACGCCCGGACATAAATCGTAGCAGAAGATCCTACGCTCAGGTCTGCCTTGGACGTCATCATCTGCCACTGCTCTCAGTTACACTAATAATCCTTTCATTAATTGTTGCATAGAACAAGCGATAGTTTTAGTTTGTGTTTTATTGATGTGCATTGCATTTGAATTTTGTTGAGTGTGTGTGTAAAATTTAGTGTCTTTGACTTGGTCTCAGTAAAATATAATCTTTCTCGTTTAATTTTTTTTTCTGTTTGTTTATAGACAAATGAATTGAATAATCAAATTAAATTAATTTCTGTTTTTTTTTCCAAAAACTTTCTTCTACTCTTAAACTTTAATATAAATAAAAAATATCATCAATTTAAAAGTTCTACCAGGTGACTAAAATGCCCCTTTTTTTACTTTTTGGTTGTCTATGTGATGTTTGCGTTTTTCAATAAAATATGAAATTATATTTATAAATATTGTGCATAATTTTTTTACATAAAAGTGTGCTTTACATAAAATTCGTTATATTCGTTAAAAAAAATAAAAGAAGAAATTATGTGTTGGTTGACCTCATATTGGTGTACTTTTGTTTGCGAAATTGTCATGAAGTACGTGATGTTTTTGTGAATATTTTTGTACATTTTTTTACAGTATGCTTCGCTTTCTTCAGCATTAAAGTATCGATCTTCGTTCTCGAAGAATGCTCTTGTAAAATTTTACAAAAAAAGAAAGAAAACCACAACACTCATTGATTCTCTGAACTCAGCTGCTCTAGGAGGATAGAATATGAGGAGGGATCATTGCCTGATAAGCTAAACCCGGAAATTCAGAAAAATCCAGCCGCATTCGAAATAGAATGTGTAGCCAGCATCTAGAATTGGTGTGCCCGACCTTCCGCGGTGTTCACAAGCCATGAGCATGCTTTTCCAACTAGAGTGCGATTCCTGAATCGGTACACATTATTGGGGTACCTATTGACCTCAGGTACACAATTAAGCCAGAAGACTCCGTGGCCACTATAGCTTTCTAAATCAGAGATTATGGCTGTATTATGGCGATACGCTGTCATGGCTTAAGTGGAATGGCATTGGAATCAGTTTCTCTTTCAACCAGAATCTTGTGTCCAACTGTCTCGTTCGTCTCTGGAAGTGATGATGATGCAGGTGCCAAGCCGTGGGTAATTTGCGGACGAACTGGCGTCTCTACTCTGAACAGACTTCAAGTGAAATCTCCTTCGACCCAACGGACTATTCCTACGACAGTGACGTAACTAACACTCGATGGTTTCACTGTGGTTTCACATGTTCCAATCCTCCAAGAGATGATCTGGCCTAGAATGAAGCAGCAGCACTTTCTCTATTTGGGAGGTGGAAGTTAATCACTAAATGTATGGTCTTCTAATCAAAAGTCTGGATTGCATGTATCCGTATATCTGGCAGGAGTCTCCAGAAACCAGGCCAAATGATGCAGTAACTTTTCCAACTTTTTCACATGGTAAGTTACGAGGTGTCACTGGTACAATTGTTCCTTTTCAATACTAGCCTCTACACCATGCAAAAGGATGCGATGAGCAGGATGAAGTGTCGAGGATTCTAGATGTTGCATCAAATACACGAAGTTAAAGCTTTAAGATGCTGCTTGATGAACGCCCGTATTATAAATAAAGGCACCTTGTTGATTTCCTCTTTTTTCTAAAATATATGCTACCTTCATGCATTCTTTTAGACAGGTGAACAGGTGAACAGAGTTCCGCCATAATGGCGAAGTAAGGCGAACGTGCTTTCGTAATTCGCTGATCCACCTCTTTCGAGTTAATGACAATGCTTAAAGAGTATTCCTGTCTAGCGTCAAGCATCTTAGACTTCGCCGTTGGGAAGCCATTATATTGTGGGTCCCATCTACTCGTAATAGAACGAAAGCACAACCAACGCGAGTGGTTCAATTTTTCATCCACCCAATTTTTTACAAATTAAACGCTCCACTAAAACTCATGCTTTTTCTTCATCATTGTGTGACCCTACAGACCCAAGTGGTTCTGGGTTAAAACCAACAAGCCACTCCAGGCCTCAATGGCAACAAGTTGTGCTCTAGAAGAAACTATCGAAGCTGTCAACCGCGAGGATGGCGTTGTCTATGAAGAATGATTATTCGTTTCGAGTCCTGTGGCGGATATTTGATCGTGTAATCGACTTCTAACTTTTTTTGCACTTAAGCAAAAATGTTAACGCTGGTGATACAAATTGTGCTTTGTATTGACATCTTTTGTTGGATGACTCTACATTTCAAAACAAAAACATATTTCGCCATGCCCTTGACGTTGAGAAAAAAAAAATGTTTCAACTCAGCTTGCAAGCTAAGCTATCTTTATTCATTTTGAGTCGTATAAATTGTCTGTCGCAGGAAAGAGACATGTTGGCTGAGAACTAGGTCCACCCCGGATAGACACGATCTGTATACTACTCAATAAAGTAATTCCCTACTACATTTTGAACAGCTTACAGTGTCGGCACATCTTTGACGCCACTTTACCACTTCATCGGGTTCAGAAACAAACTCCTTACGTCGGACATGTACTCCAAAACAATATGAGGTCAACCGTATTTATTCCAGTTAATAAAATTCGTGGTGTGCGTGTGTCGTTTTAACAGCTTTTATGCATTGTTCTCCATTATCCGTGTGCGCAGAGGATTGATTCGATTTGAGTACACGTGGAATCCATCATAAGTATAAAATTCATCAAAAAAACACAATCATTCGCCGCCATTTCTATTACATTGCATTGCATCCAGTTATGAATGTTTATTTTGCGCTAATTTCATCTATTTCATGTCTCTTTTGTTCCCTCATTTACGTTGAATCGCAAATCGCAAATCTTAGCTGCCCGCATAATTCCAGCCGTTCACTCCGTGTAATGACACGATTTACGATTAGCGCGTTTTATTTATTTATTTTTTCTTCCTTCTTCCCTTAACTCCTCACCGCATCATCGTCCGCACTGATGATTGAGTATCATGGCGTTCAGTGGCAGACACATTGATTAAGCGCCGAATAAAGCCGGCACCAGCATAATTACTGCTGCTCCCCGAAAGGACTGATGGACGTAACAACAAATATTGTGGTTAATTACCGAAATTGGTGGCCTAGTACGATGGGACTGACCAAATCATTAATCCAATGCAAGCATCGTTAATCGCGATGCCATCAAGTGCGTAGACGTGACTAACGCGCAGACACTCGGTTACATTCCAGTTTCCACCAAAGGATGAATAAATTCGAGTGGCGGGCGGGTCATAGAAAAGAAAAAAAAAAAAAAAAGAATTATTGTTACGATCAGGGAAATGTGATATTTGCATTTGTGTTTAGTGGATGTACGTGCCGGTATTCAGTTGGCCTTTCACGATGTCAATAAAATAACAATCTTCGGTAAACAGTGGCAATGAAAGTGATTCGTTGAAGGACCTCGACTTCTCCTGCACGGTTTTTATGAATTTGCAAATTTGACGAGGCACTATACTTGAATTGGATCAGTTTTAGCCAAATTAGGGCATCAAATCCTGTTGATATTGATTTTCGCTGAATCGGAATTCATAGGCACGTCCTCATCTATGCGCGCAAGTACTGCGAAAATAACATAAAAAGGAACAAACTTTAAGGGAACGTAATCAAATTGACTGACCAGTTGATGTTTTATGCTGGATTTGTTAGTTTCTTTCTTACATATGTGGTATCTCAGGTAGGTGTTGATGACGGGGTCGTATTCATAAACTAAATGGAGAGGATTTTCCCCTTTCCTGATGAATGGAGGAGGAGCTGATCTGTTTAGTGATTTTTTTGAGTGACCATTGTTAAATGAATGCCATCAGCCAACGTAGGTTCAAGATCACTGCCCCATTTGATCGAGTTTCTATTTTTTCTTAACAGAAACAGAAACAATTAACGATTTTTCGACGATCTTACGGTGGAAGGTCTCAACATTTCGTAAGGAGTTGGTGTCAATTTGCAACAATGACTACAGAAGACACATGTTTGAATGTACAATGCCTACTAGACACGTCTACAACATTATCCGCCCTGATGCCTCGTTGACGTTTCTGGAGTATTGTCCTCTTCAGTTGGCTGTTTTGACTATCTCATAAGCAGTTAGTGGAGATATCTTAGGATGTCCTTGATATTTACGTTCATTCAAGTCCTCTCCTTGTCTTTACAAGGGCGAGCCAGGTACCGACGTAGTGTAGTACAGATTCCTCTTCCTCCGCAACAATACAGGTTCTACAAAAGTCATTTTTGGGCGCTCCAATCTTCTGGCTTGATTGCCAATTATGCAATGACCTGCTGTTACGCCTACTAATTTCTCTAATTCTAGGAGAGCTTTAGTTTCCAATGGATATAATGAGGACCACGTCGGTTTTGATGCCGAGGCTTTACTGCCGCTCTATCTATGTATACTCTATGTATAGAACAATACGTCTACCGCCTATCGGGGTCATAGATAACCAGAGGGCTGCCTAACACAACAGCTTTTACCTCTGTCTAGAATACAGTGGTTCGGTTGAAGGAGAGCCATAGAAATCTCTGGCGACCTGACGTATACACCGGAACCTGTGCCATCATCCGATTTGCGTTGATTTCCATTGCAATCGTGTTGCACACTTTGTCTTCGCCTTATTCCTCTCTCGTGAGTATTATTATTTTGTGCTTTATTTCGAAGTCATCAAAAGGCGTCATGTAATCCTAATGTCCTTTGAGGTGGGTTTTACCCCATTGATTGCATTCTCTCAGTGCTATTCCTACATGCATCAGTGTATGTATGTACGTGCATGCGCCACAGTATTTGTGTCCCGGAGGAACGAGCCTAAGTCTCATCGCCAGAGTGATACTTTTCCACTCAGTTGCACGTGTCTCTGTATTCTAAGCTGTACAGAACAGGGCACGTGGGCCTTGCTCAACTCGCATGATTGCCCGTGGAATTCAACGAATACTTCTTCCCGGTGACTTTCATGGGAAATGTGTCGATTCATTGTTGTCCCATGCTCGAGTGCCGAGACGAGTGAGTGAGACTAGTGCTAGAGCGAGCAATTTGCATCGGGGTTCCCACCGCTGGAGGAACGTGAGCCCAACTTCGGCTAATGCAGATGATGAATGTGTCCAAGAACCCGACACTGAACAGATTCCATTGTGCATTGATTGATTTCGTATTTCCCTGTGAGTCGCACCATTTAAGGCCCGTATCATCAAACCTGACATCACACAATCTGCACTGAGTAGTAAATATCATAGGTTTGATTTTTTCGAATCCGCAGGTCCTGATGAAACCGTGACTGATACCTGTTTTCAGCAGGTGCCTGAGATTCCAAGCTACTCTAGATCTTTGGGAAAGGACCAGAGAGGTATTCATACAAAAATGGGGGAAAGCCTCCACAGTAAACTCAAAGATTTCATATCCGTTACACTCCGTCGTTTATGCTTAAAACTCTGGGAAGGCTGGTGGTAAGTTCCCATCTCAGAACCAATATGCATTTCGCAGAGGTTATTCAACGGAAACAGCACTCAAGTCTCCGGCCGGTGTCAGAGATGGCAGCCTTGATCTTTACGCGATGGTAGCCTTCCTAGACATAAATTGCACCCTTTAATGGAATCTAACAGGACAGTCAGTGTACAGTTAAAATATATGAATTTCCCACGCAGCGAACCTGCGAAAAAACTCAACAGTCCAGTTTTCACTTCTTTGAGTTGACGTGCGCCGTTGTGATTGGTTTGATATCCTGCCATGTAAATTACATCCTGCGCGCCCTTCGGTGTGGAAGGGCCTTAAACGAACGATTTATAGTGACTTACGATTCCGTTGATGTTTTACTTTAAACGTAGCTACCTATCACAAGGAAACTAAGTGTTGACATTGAGGAAGGGCAACTCATTTTAAGTCTCCCAATGCCTGCCAAGTCCTGGGAGCACAATCTGATCATGATTTGACCCCGAAGCCTTTACTTTTCGACGCGTCATTCGCAACCACTCCACATACCCATCTGTTAAATATTTACCTTATTTATTTTTTAAGCTCTCATTCCTTATCTCATTTCTAAGTGTCATGCATTTCCAAACAAAATTTCTTCTCAAGCTGTCAAGAGCCTGCCCGACATGCTCTCATATTTTATCGTTAATTCTTAATTAAGTTATATTTAAAATTTTTGGTGTGAAATTTTTTGTGCATTCCTTAATTTACTATTTATTTAATCGTTGAAATCTTTATGTCCGCTTGCTGCATGCCAAGAAAAAAAAAGAATTTTTTTCATTTTTATGAAAAAAAAAAACAAAAAAATAAATAAATCGGCTTGTGGCAGGACAGAGGTGTTACAAGACTAATGGATAGCTCTTCTGTTTCTCATTTCTCACGTGGCAGCTGCTTGATCATGTGCTGTTCAATCCATCGCTATGGATCTACACACCGGCGAATGTGCAAGCACGTCTGTACTCGTATTTAGCTACAGAATTTCTTAGCGATACACAAATCTATAGCAATGTACGACGCGTCAGCACTGTCCTCCAAACGGTGCATACATTGAAATATTATTACTGGGTTGTGAATCCTCGAGCTAAGAGTGGCATCATTCCAAAGGGATTGGGTAAGTCTTTGATTGCAGCTTTTGAGAATCCATATTTTGATGATGTGACCGAACAGATGGACCGCGACCAGCGCAAAAGGATATTCTAGCGATACGTGCATATATTCTTTTGTTTCTAAAACAACTTATTATGATTGGCAATGGTGTTAAGGAGGATGAATTACAAAGTATATTGAACTACTTGACGACCATGCATGAGGTAAGTGCAAATAATTGTGGTGGTTTGTGCACAGTGGATCTGATCCATCTTTTCTGTGTACCTTTGAAGGATGAAAATCTCCACGATGTCCTACAAATGTTAATATCTCTAATGTCCGAGCATCCAAGCTCAATGGTACCTGCTTTTGATGTTAAACATGGTGTTAGATCTATATTTAAATTATTGGCCGCCGAGAGTCAATTGATTAGACTACAGGCACTAAAGCTGTTAGGATTCTTTTTATCGCGTAGCACACACAAGTACGTATGCCTTATGTATGTCTGTCTGTATCGGATGGTCTTGAAAATTTGTGGAGTTTTCTTCAATTGAAAAATGAAATTTTATAGTCGTATAATTTTTTTTTTCTTTTTTAATTTATTTATTTTTTACAAAAAAAAAAGAAAACAGTTTTAATTGAAAAACATACACTGCTGAATCCGCCACAGAGCATACATCATATTGTTGGATTTATGTTCTGTGATGGGCAGCAGGGTTTCCACCATGTACTGTTACTCTCACTGTTACAAATGAAAAATCCACGAACTTTCTCGGCCATCTACGATCACGAGTTGCTCATAAATTTTAAAAATAAATTCCCTTCTATTTCCATTGACATTATGAATAAACGTATTTTTTTTTCCCCTGTTCTTTTCTTCCATTCCTCGCTGTCTCTCTCTCTCTCGACCATTGGACGGAACGCGCAGACGAAAGTACGATGTTATGTCACCGCACAATTTATATACGCTATTAGCCGAACGCTTATTACTTTATGAAGAATCACTATCCCTACCAACGTATAATGTGCTTTATGAAATTATGACCGAGCATATATCACAGCAAATCCTCTATACAAGGCATCCAGAGCCAGAGAGCCATTATCGACTGGAGAATCCAAGTAAGTTGAATTCACTTTTTCTTCCTTTTGCTAGCATTTTTGTTCTTAACTTTTTGCTCTTTGGTTTGGAAATTTTGAGGGGAATGGCGAAAGGATGTGTCTTCCTTCCTTTGTGTGTTCTACTGTTTTTTTTTTCTTGTGTCCTTCATATTTTCCAGTTAATATGAGTGGTGAGTCGTTTGCCTGGGGGTCGGAGGGTGAATTGAGAAAAATTGCTCGTACAACGTTGCGAGCTGGTTTCTGTCCTCTTTTCCAATTTCAACTAAGACCTTGTGTGACTAATGTGCACTTAGAGTGTTAGGATGTTTACGGTTTTTTTCTTTTTCGTAATAAATCCAAATGACGTTCTACCGTGTCAGCAGAAAATGCAGTGTCACTCGCTGTGATTTATTGGTGAATGATTATGAGAGATTGTCACATCATGTAGGGATTTCTTGTTGATTTCATTTCTTTCCGTTCTATTAACTTATCGGATGGGTACGACGAACGAAGATAAATTAGGGTCCATTTGGTTGAAATAAATATTTAATAACGAATGGAAGTGCTGCAGTCCTTACAGTCGAGTGCAAATAAATTCAGTTAAAGAAAGGGAATTTTCTTCTCTCATTGACTCTGATGCAGTGTGACTGTCTCAGTGTATGAAACTGGACATACTCATGTTCACCATTAACTGTAGCTCCTAAGAAGAAGAATCATCCAGTTACAGAAGAGATTCCATGCATCACAGTGTCAATCTAGTATCGTGATGCATTCTCAGCTGCCCGGGTTGAATCTGAACCTCAACCAAAAAGTCTCTTGATCTTTACCCAGCTGTTTCCAATTTCGCACTCCAAGTTGGCTGAGGTCCTTCTTCACTTGTGTGCGTCATCGGTTTCGTGGGCGTCCTCTATTGCGTTGCGCCACTGGTGCGGAGTCGATGACTCGTCCTATCCATACGCTCTACATGGCCCAGCTTGGCTAGACTCATGCCGTTGTACAGTACGGGGTTGAATATTCTCTTCCAGATGCCATCAACCATGCCATCTCTCGTAGTGCCCTAGGGCTTATGTTGGATGCCCTCCCGGCCTCACTTAGACCATGGGTTGTGAGTCTATTGTGCCCTGTTTCGAAATGGTTTAATACCGTGAGACTTACTTTGGTCCTAAAACAAGCCAGATCCACACATTTTTTAGTTCAACACCGCTTAAGTCCTCTAGCTCTTCGAAGAATAGCTTTCCTTGGAACTGCCTCATTTTCTTTGCTAGGGCTGGGCAGTCGAAAGAGAAGCTATCCAACATCTGCTCTGCGACTGTGCAGCCATAGCAAAGAAAATGATTCAGTTCTCTTCCTTCCACATCTCAGAAGCTTCTGCAAAAGTCGTCGCATTGCATGTGTACCTATGGCACGGTAAGGACACCAATTAATATGCGCACTTTATTGCGACAGTGGCTCGTGAATGATGTTGATCTCTTCTTGGTCAGCGTTGGCCGTTGTGCCGTTGCTCCAATACTCAGAGCAAACCATTGATTTCTGGCTTTATCAAGGGCTTCGTCTTCCTCCGTACACGCATGTGGGATAGCTAGGGATTCCCCCAGCCCCGATCCATACTTCGTCCGCTTTTTGTTTCCTTTGATTCCAGTATGCCACGGTACCCAGCAAGAGGATCACGTGGTTCACCAAGGCTATCTCACTGATGCTCTGTCTGCACGGCCTAACCAGCTTCCCTGTCAGAATGTTCGATGCTATGGCCTTTATTGGCGCTTGGCTATCTCAAAAAATGGTGATCGATTTGTCGGTTACAACGAGGGCCCTCTAATGTATCGTAGCCACTTCGGCTTTAAAGACGCTACAGTCATCGTACAGTCGTCCCTTAGTGCCACAGATTTGTCGAAGAGATTAGAGAAGACTCCAATACTCCTACATGGAGTGTCTCTCTGTTCACCTTCCTGGTGCAGCAAAGATCACCTGACTTGATCACTCGTGATCGCAGCACCGGTCCGATCCAATCGCAGGGCTCTCTGTCGCCTTCTGCTTTAAGGAGACTCGTCTGAATTGCGTAGGACTCGCCTAGGGTGTATTCCTTCTGGTGCAAAGATTTTTCGGCATGTTGCGATTTGGAGAAAAATCTGCTGCCTATCTGATCTCTGACGTAGATGTCTATCAGACGTTCCAATGTCGTAGACCAAGGGGTTCCTCTTCTGCTCTTGAGATTGTTCATGCTTCCGCGTCATAGACCAGAATGATGGATGAAGTTGCATAACCTTTCTTGAGGACAGCATGTACTTCATTTTGTCCTCATTCACCGCCAGACCAATTTTATCCTCTTCCGCCTCAATGCAAACGTCATCATTGACAGCGCGGTGTATTCTGCCAATCACGTCAACGTCATCCTCGTATTCCAACAGCTAGACGAACTTCTGGAAGATCGTGATGGCGTGTTTGTGTCCTGTACGACCTTGTCCACGATGATGTTGAAGAAGTCACAAGACGGCGCGCAGCCTTGTCTAAATCCTTTCTTGATATGTAGGGACAGTCCGTCTGCACCATCAGCTTTATTCAACTCTAGTCTATGCCATGGATGAGGGCCGTGACTGCGTCTAAGTCGGCGTCACGGATTTCTCGTCTATCCTCTTACATTGTGGGAAATGGAACATTCTGTCTGACAAAGGTCTTGGTGTCTTCATCGCCGTTTAGCGGTATACAGAAGTGGTCTTTCAAGATTCTCAGTATCGACTGCGACTCTACTACGAGTTGTCCATATTCGTCCCAACAGACTTTTGTCGGAAGTGCATACCCATTGATTAGTTAATTCGCCCATTGGTCGACTTTTCGCACATCATTCCTGCTGAAACTTCACCTCTCCCTGTCCTCCATAGCGCACTGGTCATGCTCTTTCTTTTTCTTTCTGAGAAGCCGTTGCTCTTACCTTCTTTGAAGTTCGTAGAACTCACAAACCACTCTCGTCCGCCTATGCAGCCGGCAGCGTCGCCTAGTATGCTGCTGAATGTGAAATTTTGAGAAATTCCATCAATAACTCTTATAATGTATTCCGATGAACCGAGAAGTTGGTCTAGAGTGAACTCACTTTAAAGTAATTTTTCAATCGCAGCCTCTCGGCACGGAGTCTTCCATACAGTCTACAAATTGTTTCCCATTCACTACCGTGCATCCGTGCAAAGGCCACTGATTGACGGCATCATGGCGAAACTTGTTGCTACTCAAAGTCAGAAATATTTTCAAATAATTTCAATTTTAAAATATTTATTACCAACTTTATTAATGCTCTTTTTCTTCCAACAGTGATTCTCAAAGTAGTTGCCACATTAATCCGCCAGTCGAAGCAAACGGAGTCCCTGATCGAGGTGAAGAAGCTCTTCCTCTCGGACATGACCCTATTGTGCAATAGCAACCGTGAAAACCGCCGTACAGTCCTGCAAATGTCTGTGTGGCAGGAGTGGCTCATCGCCATGGCCTACATTCACCCGAAGAACAGCGAGGAGCAGAAAATCTCCGACATGGTGTACTCCCTGTTCCGCATGCTCCTGCATCACGCCATCAAGCACGAATACGGCGGCTGGCGGGTGTGGGTGGACACCCTGGCAATTGTGCACTCTAAGGTGTCCTACGAGGAGTTCAAGCTTCAGTTCGCCCAGATGTACGAACACTACGAGCGGCAACGAACGGATAACATAACGGATCCTGCCCTGCGCCAGGCACGCCCCATCAGCACAATCAGCGGATGGGACCGTGAGGAGCATCAACAGCAGCAGCAGCAGCATGCGATTAGTTCTGACAGTATTACAACACCCACCGATGTGGAGGAACTCGAGAAGCCGTCAACACCAGTGGCCATTGCCATCGAGCCGATGGTCAACAAGAACGAACAGGTCACGGAGGAGGAGATACACTTAGAGAGCCTGAAGTGCGCCTGCGAGGAGGAGGAACAGGAGAAGGAGGACGAAACAGTCGCTCCCACTACAGATCAAAACGCTAACGAGGAGAGGGAAAAGGAAAAGGAGAAGGAGAAGCCAGTGCAGTCGTCGACCGTGTCGAATATCACAGATGTATATAATGCACAGCTCAAGGGCGAGGCGATCTGCAACGGCATCGCCACCGAAGACGACGAACACGAGAGCGAGAAGCTAACGACAAGTATCGGCGCGCAGGAGGCCCTGAAGCAAGTGCTCGAACTGGACACAGACGACCTCGAGGAAGTGAACCTCGCGTCCGGAGAACCGAGACTAGACGAGGAGAAGATTGTCAGCGAGGTCCTGGACAACTCCGAGAAACTGCTGAGCCACTGCAAGGCAGTCTCCGACGAGATTCTCGAGCAGAACGCCGCGGAGGCCGCGTCCTCCGTAATCAAGGACGAAGAGATTGAACTGGCCGTGAACGAAGTCGTGCAGGGTGTGCTAAAGATTGAAAAGAAACAGCAAACCTCCACAGCCCCCACCACTGACGAGGATGCCGACGCCAAAATTAGTCTGCTGAATTCGAAAAACCTCAGCAACAACAACAATGAATCCGAGTCCACGGCAGAAAACGACACCACCACCCTCACGCCGCCTGCACCAGCAGACGAACCTAGAACCCTAGACACAGCCATTGATAATCAAAAGACTGATTTATCGCTATCGAGTGCAATACTAATCACAAATAACAACAACAATGAGCCCGACGCAGCCCAAAGCATCAGCCCCCCTAGCACTGACACGAACACCAACATCACCAGCGCAGGGGACAGCACGAGCAACAGCTACAGCAGCGAGGAAGGTAGCCACAGTATACCAGCCCCAGCTGACAGCAGCGCAGTGAGCGAGTCGTCCGAGAAGCCAACCGAAGCCCAGGAAGACGAGCTAGTCGCGGGCATTGTCAACGAAGTCATCGACAATTGTCTGAAGGAGGACAGCGGAGAGACGCCATCCCCAGCGACCACAACCACGGGCGAGAAGAACAATAACGAGATCAAGGACAAGAAGGACCACGAACTCGACAGCCAACCAATCGACGTCGTGGAAGAGGCCCAACCACTGCCGGCCACCGAGAGCGAGTCCGTCGCGGTTGTAAAGGAAATCATCACGGAAATCGCCGACGTCGCTGTGTCTCAATCACCACCGCCCACATCGCCCAAACTCAACGGCGACAAGACACCCTCAACGGAAGGCAGCCCTTCGCCGGCCAAGGCCGACGACAAAATACCAACACCACCCGCGAGCCCATCAAAGGCCGTCGAAGAAGAGGACAAGCCACAAATGAACGAGGATTCCGTTCCCGCACCCATTGAGCCGGCATCCGTCGAACCGATGCCATCGACCGACGCAAAGGATGCGGAGGAAGAGCCCGAGGAGGATGTGGCTAGCACGGCCGACGAGGAGCCAGCGGACACACCGGACCCAGTCGACAATGCGAAGCCAAACAATGCGGTCACCAGTCCAGTTCTGGAGGTGGACTCGCAAACGCAAACATCACCCTCGGTACAGGATAGTCGCAACAACCCAGTCGGTGGCCTAAATGCCAACATCAATGACGACCAGCAGCAGCACCAGGACGAACGTGAGCCGCCCCAGGGACAGCCACAGCGGCGGTCACAGCACAGCGCCAGCACCCAAGTGGAGAACAATCATTTCGGTGAGTCAGGGGTTTGGTTGAAATTTTTAATGCATTGTGTTGTGTAAGCCCCCTATGGGAGGCAGGATTTTAAGCCATTTTTGGGATGTGCCGGTCGTCAGTAAGTGCCGACGCGTGACGGATGTCAACTGCTTCTTAAGTGTCGTCATTTCGTGCGTTGAACCATTGTTCGGGGAACGCTGCCCACGTGCGCGTGTTTGCTGGGAACCTTGAATCAAGGACGGAGATTACACTTGCGTGCGGACGAGCTATTGTCTGATGCGAGAGTAATTATTCTTGGTTTTTAAGCCCTTCACACGGAAAGTTGTAAATGTAGGCGATACAAATGGGAAGCGGTAGCCATTCACACAAATGTAGTGAGATAATTATGGTAATCCGGCCGGCTGCCCGTCCACCCGTGTGCGGTGTAGGTTTCAAGGGTAGTAAAACATTTGGTCATTCAGAAATGTAATGAGATCTGGCGAATTATTCAGATATCCTGATGGCAGCTCATCTTCTATGTGACGGTTGTTACAGTCTCTGCGACGTGATCATTTAAGATGACAATCGTGGTTAATTGTGCACAGCGAAATCTAGGCAGTCTGTATCAGATGGACGGAGAAATGATTTGAAATGATAACACATTCAGTCTTGAAATGAAAATGCAATTGTAGCTCCGTAGTAATATGAGGAGAACAACGAGAAGAAATTCTTCTTTCATGTGGCCCCCACACATTCAGCTGCTTGTTGTTCCTATGGAAATGGTTCCACATTATCGACAATTGGTCCTCCAGACCATGGGGGAATTTCGGGGCCGAAGTTACCAGCACGAAACCAAAACTGTCAGTGATTGGTTGTGATCCAGGTTGACCAGATAAGAACGATAGGAATGAAAATTAAAATAAAACATCAAAAGTGTCAGATATACAATTGATTCTGGTTTTATTTTGAAGCAACTTTCATGCTATTGTGTGTATGGAATAAAACATCATTCAACTGCCCCCCTCAGTCTGATTGACAGTCAGCCCATTTCAGACTCGGTCCAATGTATGCGGCGTCACTCTGGCAATAGCCTCTCGAATGTTAGCCTCGAGTTCGTCCAAAGTGGTTGTTTTGCTGGCGTAGACTAAAGACTTGACGTAGACCAAATGTTAATTGACATGATTGCGGCTTCCAATTGATGAACTCAACGAACTTCGAGCGTTGCGTTGCTTGTTAGAACCACTGCTCGCATAAATCGCGTTGTCGCGTCCTGACCACAGATATTCGGTTATCATCGCTCCGTTTCTGAGACCATTGATAGTGACGCTGGCTTACTCCTCTTTTCGGAAGGAATAAGATCCCCTGATGCCGCCATGCATGAAACCGCATCAAATACTGAATCCTTGTGGATACATTGATGCTTGGTTGAATTCTTGTGGCTTCTGTTCGCTCCAGTTAGCAATTTTCAGGAAAAAGAGGACCTTGTTCGAGAAAATGTATTTTTGCTTCTCTATATATAAAGGCTGATTTTTTAAAAGCTATAGGAAAGTTTTTCAAAAAAAAAACACATAAAATTCATCAAAAATGCATGAAATCTTTATTTGAATCGATAGTACGGTTCATATAATTTAATGTTTGAAGATTATTTCATGCAAATGTTGACCTTGACTGCGCCTTAAATGGTCCATCCGCTTAGTCCAATTTTGGCATACTCATTCCAACATTTCGGCCGGTATCTCACGAATAAATGCTTCAATGTTGTCTTTCAATGCGTCAATTGAAGCGGACTTGTCTGTAGAGACATGAGCTTTAACATAACCCCACAAAAAATAGTCTCAAGGCGTTAAATCGCAATTGACCGGTCCCGAACGTGAAATAAAATGTTCACCGAACTCGCCCCTCAATAAGTCCATTGTTGCGCGTGCTGTGTGGCATGTGGCACCGTCTTGTTGAAACCACATGTCATGCAAGTCAAGCTTCGATATCACCGTTGGATATCATCTCACGGTCGCGCTCACCATTCACAGTTACGTTACGATTCGCATCATCTTTGATGAAGTACGGTCCAATGATGCCACCAGCCCATAAACCGCACCAAACTGTGACTTTTTCTGGATGCATTGGTAGCTCTTGCAATGCTTCTGGCTGATATTCACTCCAAAATCGACAATTCTGCTTATTTACGTACCCAATGAGCCAAAAATGAGCTGACCATAAAATGGAAGAAGCGCGCGATGAACTTTCTTAACAGAGCACGCATTTTGATAATAAAATTCAATAATTTGCAAGCGTTGTTCGTTTGTAAGACGATTCATGGTTAAATTATAGACCAAACTGAAGATGTTTGACAGTGAAACAAAACACGAAACGTGCGTCAGCTGTTTAAACCAGTGTTGCCAAAAAGATAATAGCTAATATATAACCCTTTATTATATGAAGGATGCAAAGGCGCTTCTTTTGACTCATAAACTATGCTGCTGCGACTGCTGCGACCAATAGAAGGTAGGTGTCGGAAAAGGTGACCTGAAATAATTAATTTTGAAAAATCGTCAATATCTCGAAAACGTTGTGTTTTTCGGTGATCAGAATGCAAAGCGCGTATGTGCTGCTTGCAAGGTCTTAAAAAGAGATCTGCCTAAAACAAGATACATCAATTAGAGCTTCGAAGGTGTCACTAAAACCTGAAAACCACTTCTCCTTCCACATCCGTGAGTCTTAACGCTCCGAAAACTTCTCCTCAGAACTTCCTCGAAAATCTGTGCGGTCGCGTGAAGGAATTTGTTTCTAAACCAATTTATGTCCCCGGAAAATCCAAAAACCTTAGAACCCTTAGATGCCTGCCGAACGCCCAACAAAATCCCATCCCAAGTAAAATGTATTTTCACCTTAAAGCCACTTTACGGCGACACTCTCCCTTCCTTCGATGTCTGCTTGATCGCATTCATCAGTAAATGTCAGCGAATTCCACATTCTTCGGTTCACATGACCCACATAAGCGAAGTGGCGCGGAATTTTCCAATTAAATCATCCCGATCCAGACCAGCTTAAATGCATCTGCTGAGGTGCCTCGAAATGGCTCATTCAATTAACTCAAACGTCATTGCTCCACCTCAGCACCTTGAGGGTGGCAGTGGCAGTAGCAGTGGCATAATTAAGTCGTACACTGGGAACGGTACAGTGTACAGTGATTCGGCTTTTATGGCCGCACACTAAACCAGCAAAGCAAACGAAAGACGACAGGGACTCCACGTTGCGGCTGTAAAAGGCCGTATTACTTCCTTCATTCGATGCGTTCCTTTACGACTGTCGGGATTTCATCGGCGCTCCGCTCCGGAATTTATCTCGCCTGCTGAGCAATCAAAATAACGTAAATCCTTGCGACGACACACATATACACACACACACACACACACACACACACACACACAATGAAACACCCCCCATCCAGCCTGCGAATGGAGTAAATTTTAATTCCACATCACTTTTCTTCTTATTCTCCTCTCTCCCCCGTCGACGGCGCAGACAATAAAAGGGCAAAGTCAGGTTCGACACGTCCCATGTTCAGCCCGGGACCAACACGTCCGCCATTTCGCATACCTGAATTCAAATGGTCGTACATCCATCAGCGCCTGCTGTCGGACGTCCTCTTCTCCCTGGAGACCGACATCCAAGTGTGGCGCAGTCACTCGACCAAGAGCGTCCTGGACTTTGTTAATTCCAGCGAAAATGCCATTTTCGTCGTTAACACTGTCCATCTAATCTCCCAATTAGCAGATAATCTTATAATCGCCTGCGGTGGACTGCTGCCGTTGTTGGCCAGTGCAACATCTCCAAATGTGAGTATGACGCCCCCCGTTTGTTCTTACCCCCATGTCATGTTGTTATTTTGCTCTCTATCGCACAGTCTGAATTGGATGTCCTGGAGCCAACACAAGGCATGCCACTCGAGGTGGCCGTGTCCTTTCTGCAGCGTTTGGTGAGCATGGCTGACGTGCTAATATTCGCCACCTCATTGAATTTCGGTGAACTGGAGGCGGAGAAGAACATGTCAAGTGGAGGTATACTGAGGCAATGCTTGCGTCTGGTGTGTACCTGTGCGGTACGCAATTGTCTGGAATGCAAGGAACGAACGAGATACAATGCCGGTGGCATCGCCAGAGACGTACCAGGTGCTGCACACTTACAAGCACTCATACGTGGTGCACAAGCATCACCAAAGGTGAGTAATTCACTTCGACAGAATGTTTGCTGGACTTTGAGTGGTCTACGGACGCTGACATACACACAGACATAGACTAGAGATACGAGGGTGTTTTATTTTCATTTTTCTTATGTGTCACCTTGCAGAACATTGTCGAGTCGATAACAGGTCAATTATCCCCGGTGAAGGACCCTGAGAAGCTGCTGCAGGACATGGACGTCAACCGTCTGAGGGCGGTGATTTATCGTGACGTGGTAAGTTCTGATTTTCTATACTTTTTCATTTTAATGGGTTCTTTGCGAGTTTGATCAAATCTGTGGAGGACAGAGCAGCGAACAAGTACAGGTTTGCATTCAACAATGGACGATTGTGCTGAGTGCTTTTTTATGTTCCAGGCCGATGTTTTTGTTTGATCATTTTTGAATGAAAAATGTATTTATGATGCGAATTTAGGCGATCGAATGTAGGACTTCTAGCATTATTTGTGGAATTTATGGGGAATGGCTAAGCGCATATTCCTGTGTTAGATCATTAACTTCGTTTCAAATGATGTCCGTAATCATCAAGCTTGTGTTTGGTTTGTCGATGATGAGGCTGAGGCTTCAATCACATGTCGTTGGTGCCCATATCATCCAATTTAGGTAAAAAGAAGTTGATGATTACCAACGTACCTATTGCGCTCACCCTGGCCAACGTCGTTAACAAAGAAATATGGACCGATGACGCCGTCAGACCATAATCCAAACCAGACACGGATGTTTTGGGATGCTTTTAACGCTCTTGGATCTTATTTGGATTGCTCCACTTATCCAAAAATGTACCTCATCTTATGACGACCGTAAAATGAGCTAAGCGCATGGCACGTTGCCTACACAGAACCCTAATTTTGATACAACAATTTTATCATTTGCACGTGTTGTTCAAAGCCAGACTGCACAGACTGCATAAATGACAGCCAATTTGACAGCTGTAGCTTCAACAGTATAGCCAATATCAACTGTAAATGTTTGGAAGTCCCCATTGAAAGACTTCGAAAAGACTCTTCTCCGACATTTGTTGGGGCTGAACCTCTTCCGAAAGTTATCTGGAAGTAATGAAAACGAACAAAGCATTCTTATTTAAACTCATTCCTGGCTGAAATCAGTTCAAAGGTTTATAAATTCAGTTCAGGAAACATAGAAATCGAAATAGTTCCAAAGTGACCGAACGTCAGTTAGTAGGGTGCTAGAGGGATATCCCTTTGAATTCGCTGAATTTCGGCAAATTCGAATCCATCCACTCCCTTGATATGATCTATTTCTAATTTTAATATGAAATGTATTTTCAGGAGGAAACAAAGCAAGCTCAATTTCTATCCCTTGCGATTGTGTACTTTATTTCGGTTCTAATGGTATCGAAATACCGTGACATTCTGGAGCCCCCAGCCGAGCCACAAATCACCCGTCAATCACCGATTATGCAACGAGGTGCTGCAGCCGGTAAGTGCAATTTCATTATTTTCACTTTCAATTTCACCAAAAAAAAAAAATGCTATAAAATATGTTGTTACTTCTATATTTTAAATTTGTTTTTTGTTTTTTTTTAAACAAATTTTATATTTATTAAATTATATTTACCAACACTGTGTCTCACCAATTGTAAGACAAAAACAATGACAATAGATCCAAACTAAACACAGAAACCCGAGTCCATTCAGTTATTTTTGTTTTCTTTTATTTCCATTCCTCGAAAATAAACATTTAATTTATGTATAATTTTCAAAATTTCAAAAAAAAAAAATAAAACGTTGAAAACGTACATTTTTTGTTGATTTAATCAAATAAACCTCCCGTATCGCTAATGAGAGTTTTTTCCCATTTTTTCTTTTGTTTATTTTCACGCTGCTTTGTTCGGATCTATGAAAAAAAAAAAATCTAATAATACCGTATTAAAAATTATCAAAACAATTTTTTTGTTTCGAATTAAAAAAAAAACATTAAAACCATACAACAACCCAACTGTCAACCATTTTGTGTATATTTTGTAAATATATTCAAAAAAAAATATCCAAAATCAATTTTTGTAAATATTTGTGCGCGCGATGTTTGTCCCGATTTCTTTTTGTTTCCATTCTGTTGTTTTGTCTCTTCACGAAACGCACAAAAAATATCACACATTCATTTTGAATCGTTTCTGTTTCGAATTTGTTCGTTTTTTTTTTTTTTTGATAACCACCTCAATTGCACCTTAAATTTTCATCCTTTGCATTATTTGCTCTGTTGTGCGTGCATTTTCACCATCGCTAGAAGCAACGGCTAGACCACTCTTTCCGCAATGGTCACACCATGTGTACCCGCAGTTTTTGCCTGGCTCGCATCAGCAATCATCCGGCCAGCAACAGCAGCAGCCACCACCTCCACCCATGAATAGTAACTCGGTTCAAATGCAGCAGCAACAGCAGCAGCAACAGCAACACAATCACCAGCACTACTACCAGCAGCAGCAACAGGTGGGCGGTGGTGGATGCCCTGTGCCTCCGCCTCCCATGGTTGGCCATCATAATCACCAGCATTACCATCCATCTGCGTATGGCATGGGCTCTATTGATCCCTCATCGCCACCCACTGGTGGCGGAGGCGGTGGCTCGTCGTCCCTGTCCTCATCGTCACAGCCCGCTTCTTCGTCGTCGCTGTCGAGTGTGGCGTCCCAGCCCCAGCATCAGCATCATGCCCACCATCACAGCATAAAGCAGCAGTCGTCCCACTTCATGATGAACGGCTCATCGATGAAGATACCGCCGATGAACAACAGCGGCGGCCATCACATGCATAACAATCACAATGCCGGCAGCTATGGAAATGATATTTCAAATACGAATAGCTACTACCTCCGCGGTGGCGGCGGTGGCAGCAGCGGCGGTCTAGTAAACGGCGTTGGGGGCGACAGTCATCATCTGCACAATGGCGGTGGGCCTCCGCCTCAATCGGCAGGCATTCTGAACTCAATGCGCAATCGCAACGGCATGGATTCCGGCGTTATTCCGGCCGGCAGTCAAATTGGCTACAAAGCCACCAATGGAATAAACAATAATTACCGCTATCGCAATAACACAGGTAGAGAGGCCACTTGAAAACAATAACAGATCATATGCATAGATGGAGGCAACTAGAGTGGAGCGATTTTTATTTCCTTTTGTGAGAGTTGTGTGTCTGTTTTTCTTTTCTTTTTTTTTTCTTGTTCCATTCGTTATCGTAGTTAACTTTGTTGTTTTTGGTTTTGATTTTGAGTTCTGCTTTGTCACTTGCACGCGCTCTGGCTGGAAAGTCAAATGTCATTCGATGCACCACACACCAACCACCAACCGCGCGCCACCACCACAAAACATACACGAAACGATATTGTTTTTTTTTTTCTTTCTTTTCGTAATTTTCCTCTTCAAACTAGCTAGTGTTTATTCCCCTTTCAGATATTTTTTTTTACATTTTTCTTTCTGCTGCAAATGACCACCAGCGGTACGAGCGTCTGTCTGTCAGACTTCGAAAATAATGATTGCCTGTGCATGCAAATTTGAGTTGTTTAGGTGATGGGGAGTAATGTGACACTGCGGACGGAGTGTCGGCGTGTGTTTGGATTAATTATCGTCTATTCATCCGTCAGGACTGAGTGCCCGAGTCGGCTGGGGATGGTAATTTCAGAATTATTCGGGCACTTTTGTGTGTTTGCGCAAAAGGTCATGTTGCATTCGTTGAGTTGTTGTAGGAAATTATTCCGTGTGAAATTTGATCATCGGCTCAAAATGTGAAAATTAATGAGGCCACTCGATTGTGGATTATGTGGCAAATTGTCTCGATGTCAGGCTGGGTGCTTGTCGGGGTATGGCAGTGAATGTGAAGCTTGAAATTGAAGGGCTTTATGGAATTCGATATTTAATTGTCAACTTTAAAAATGTCAGTGCTTTATTTTTACAGCAATTTCAATGTTTTGAACAATTTCTTCAATTTTTAATGGCTTCGCGCTAATGTTTAAATGAATTTCGATTAAAAATTACTAATGTCACAAATTGTTTTAGAGTTCAAATTCTAAAGCAGCGTAAAAATTCAACGGATACTCGTGCATTGAGTTGAATGTGAAAGAGGCTTAATGAGTAGTGATTCGTCCTTTATAATTCATCATTGTTGCAAGTAAAGTTAATGCGTTGCTTTGGATTTACTCCCATTCATTCCATGAGATGCTCTCGTCCACGATTGTCCAAAGGTGCTCAATCAGACGGGGAAGTGTCACCCATCATGTATACATGTGTCAAAATTGCATCTTTCAATTTTTGATTTTCTTCCTTTGATTTACATGAAACCTTACGTAGGTTAATTGGTTTAAGGATAGCTCTGCGAATGATAGTTCAAGTTAAATATAGGAAGAAAATATTTCGTGTCATGGTTCATTATACGAAACTGACTCTTCAAATGGGGAAAGTTTACCATTGCTAAATGAGGGCCACATCAGTTCGGATGACGAATCACTCCCCACTCCAACACAATTCCTTTCGAAGGACGAACATTATAAATGGTGTAGATGGCCACCGACAAGTGGCCACAGAACTTGCGCGATAGCAAAACAAGTTTTGTCTGGTCTTTGCTAGTTTATACCGGTAGGGATAACAATTGTAAGCATGAACGAAATCAAGGTCATCGTGTAGTTCTAGATCTTATCAAAGACATAAAAAAGGAGACGCATTACTTGTGACAATTTCTTCACTTTACACGAATTAGGATTCGAACTGCTAAACCGAAAACTCACTAAAGTTGGAACGGTGACTGCAACATGTTGAGCGCGAGGTCTGTCTGAAGTCATTTGCGCTGCCATGACCATCAGAGATCAGAGATGATTTTGCGATGAAGTCGCTTATCGCAGATGGGGACCAGGCACGACAAACTATTTTCATAATTCAAGACACATTCGCTAACTTTATGGGTTTTGCAAAAAATGCCCAACGCACAGAATTTCGATGTTGGGAAATGCATTCCAATGGACCTTACACCAGAGCGTTGTGTACTCTCCCTCTTAGGTTAGGTAAGAGTGATTGTCAAAGCCGAAACAATATCCATTGTGATATCACTAACCGGTGATTGATACATCAACTTCTCGTTACCCAGGACATCTAAGAAATACCTGCTGGTATCCAAGTAGTATCTCCGGCGATTGTCCACTTCATTTCGATTGTCCACTTCACATCACATTACTGGGTTATAGCCAGTCTGTTTTTTTTTTGTGAATTTTTGTATGTATATTCCAAATCTTCTTGGCTGCTGAATAAATAGTCGCCTAGCCTGCTGTTCCTTGATTCTTGCAACGACTGGGCAGGTGCCAAGGTATCGTAGCGTGGTTGCTACTTAATCCTCATTTCTGCAGCTGCTGCTGTCGTTTAAAGGGGCTCCCATTCTTGCAGCATACAGTGACCTGTGATGATCCATATGACCTTATTGATTATATGTATACCTGTTGAGGCTTAGGAGTGTACTTGTCTTTTTCGGATTAATTAAAGTCCATAATTGCCTCGAAGTTCTTGCAAGTGTTCAGTTCCATCCATCTCCGATCGATGATATTGATGGCATCTGTATGTAACATGATATTTATTTGAATTGAGCGGTAAGGGGTCTACTGATTAATTGACAGTGGCAGGCCAACGGTGGGTCGCCCAACCCTGTTGTGGTGGCCTGGAATACCACAACGCCCAGGTACCGAGCATAAGGTAAGGTTGCATTTACCCGCTGATATAGGCGGCAAAGTTTTACCATCTTTGATTTAGTTGATGGTTTGTCCAAAGCCTTGATGGCAGCCTGACTGCCTATGTATATAACGATAGATAACCCGTCTATCGGATTCATTGATCGTAATCGGGCAGCCTCCCTGATAGCCTTAACTTCTGTCTCGAATACACTGCAGTCAGAAAACTGCACTGCAGGCAGTCAGGAGATCTCCGACGAATGGAATACTCTGAGTCTGGTGCATTCGTCCGTCTGTCGGTGTAAACTGACAGATTGGTAGGTTTTCAGTTGCCCAGTTCTCCATATCTGGGATTAGTATAATGTACCCAGATTCGAAGTCTAAAAAGAATGCGATATAGTCTTAATGCTTTGGTATTCTCGCATTCTTGATTATTTCCATGTGACCTATGCTATGGGCTATGTATTCTGTTCCAGTTCCCTTGGTAGCTGCCAGCTGCCCGCATATGTACATGGGAAGAAGCTGTATCATTGTTTCCATGGCAGCTAAAGGTGTGGAACGAAGTGCAGATACACACAGTTCTTTGGATTCAGCTTTTCTTTTTTTCTCAGTACTGTCCACTATACAAGGATGCTGGTTTGACGACTGCAGTCTGACTGACTCCAGTGTGTCATTCTCGGTTTCAGACCCCATCTGGGGCCGAGGACCCTCTTGCATGTGTACGTCTTGAATGTTTGGTTTCCAGCATAGTTTGCTGTCTATTATTACGCCAAAGAATTTATCTTGACTAGTGAAACTTAGTTCCTTATTCTTCAGCTTTGGTGGACTTATTTGATGTATTTTGTAACTTCTTGTGAACTCTATTCTTACTGCTTCAGAAAACTCCCATTTCTTTTTTGACAACAGAATTAATACAACTCCTGTTCTAAAACGTTGTAAAACAAAAAAGAGATAACTGACGATGCCAAAAAAAAAACCGGTTACAACTCTACATCATCAGGTGTAGATAGAACACTCTTCACCAAGTTATCCGCATTTACACTTGTAAGCGTATATCGAACAGGTGGCCTCAGAAGTTATGTATCTTCAGGTATCAGCCTATAATGCTTGAGCGATATACGTCTCTATCATCCCAAATTTGAATAAAACAATGCATTTAATACGACGTGTTTTTTTATTTGACAAATTAGGGGAATCTTTGATTCAAGTGGGAAATCTGTCGTCGAACTTCTCGTAGACACAGCGTTCCAGCAACATTCAACGTTGCAAAGAAAATCCTCAAGAACCAACTTTGTCAAGTTTGTAGCTGGCTCACCGTTTTGCAGTTCATTTTGACGCGATGTTCAACGCCGCTGAAGACTATACATCCCCTGACCACTCTTTCGTGCTTTACTGTTTTTGGACGCGTCTTGTATCCGATCGATGTATGAATGACCAATCATTTTTTGCGAAGGACGGGCAATTTCTTATACATGTTGGACGAAGCATATGCTCCTTCTTCGCAAAAGAAATGTTGTAGGCCCATTTCCCGGAGCATTTTTTGCACTGTCCTTGTACAAATATTGAGTGGTAGCTCGTCTATCATATTTCTAGCTGATGACATGAGACTTTTCGTGGCCTCGATGTGATTTTGAATCTTGCAACTGTTCCTCGTGTTACGAGTTCTCACTCCAGATATTGATAATCCACAATTTTTTGCCAGTTCATGAAATGTTAACTCACTTTGACGGTGCAGTAACATCAAAGTACTTAAACAGCCTTGCCCGAAAGCGTTCATCCAGAAATCTAAGTGGTGCCCGGAGTAATGACCGTAGTCGACTCTAGTGGCGACAAAATAGATCTTAGGATCGATTGAGCGAGAAGCCTTCTTAACAACTGCCCCCCAAAGCCAACACCCTTTAAAAGTTTAATCTACAATTGATCTTGGGCAACTAAAAATATCATCAAAAGTGTTATTTTTTTTTTGTCGTTCCATCAAGTCCAACACCATCAAACATAAATAAACAACAATTCAGATTTCATATATGCGATCGCTTTGAGCAATATTTATTCACATATGTAAAAATCTTCTTAAAATTAAAGCCAAACACAATCGCATTACATCGCCACTCCCCATCCACCACCCTCAGAGAAAACCTCACTTAAGCAGCCCCCCCTTCACACGTCGATGTGCTGACAATTCTGCAATTCACGTAATGCTGGTTAATTAACAAAATGAATGACTACAATCAAATATTTAACAAGCACTACTGCGTGAAACATTCAATTATCGAGCCAGGCCAGGCTGGACATCGAATGTGGTTGTGCTGGCGTATTTACTTCAGACGAACCGGGCTGGATTCGGCCTTTTTAATTACTTGGTCGCACACAACTCAATTAAGTATTTTGTGGGCAGACGTGGTCAGTGTCGGTGACAGGTCAAATTTCCTTCACAAAATGAATTCATTTTCGTGGGCGGATACCGCATTCGTGTCACTCAGTAGGCCAATGAAGGAGGTATCCACTGGCCTCCCAAAATGTGTGCAATAATTGATTTAACGGGCATTCATTTGTGTAGTTTGATTATTAATTAAGACCATTCATATGTGAGCTAAGAAAACAGCTGAACATGGAACGGAATTGAAATTCCTTATGGAAGGAGAAAATAAGCACGTCGATTGTTGATCAAAACAACAATGTTTGCTTTTTCAGATGCACTGGTATGATTATTTGCTGCAATTAATAGATTATCCACTAGAATGAAACAGCTATTCGTGGTAGATTCGAAGTTGCTGAAATCATTAAAGCATCTTAGAATGTACGTCTAGTTGATGCCAGGCTTTTGGTACTCATAGAATATAATGCGGCGCCATTGTCAAGTGTTCATCCTTTGTCGTGCAGTATTCTATTCCGGCTACGTGCGGTTCATAACACTCAAGACGAAACTACTAAACTTCACAGAAAAGTTAAAAAGTGCATAAATTATGACAAAAACAACAATAGTGTGACTTTGACACGTTTCATCGTTCAAGTTAAACGAAAAGATTACTTACACTCAACGAATGGAGCACCAATTACATTCCCACGTCGTTTTTCAGTCACACGTCGAAGCAAGTCGGCTGCAAACACCATTAAGACATGTCTGAAATATGCTCGTTAGCTCATCGAATAAATTCATAGTGCCAGCTTTAGATGGGAACGAGATGCAAGAAAGCCCACAACGTCGAATTCAGACTTGATTTTTCGAAGTTGTTTTAACATGTATCTTGACAATGATTGATTCACAGCGAAATGGATGGCGGCAAGCATCTAACAAGAAACTTTAGACCCGGCATGAAGATGATCTGGACTCTGGAGCTCTTTCTTAAATTTGTTATATATTTAATTGAGCTGAAATGGATACCAAGATATCATTTCTTTGCGCATCAAAGACATCCTAAATCATCCTGGACATACTGCTAGAATTTGTTTTCTGCTTGCGGTGATTGCAAGGTTAATGTTGATAAGTAAGGTTATCATGAAATCATCATCGATATAACTAATAATATTATTCGATATCTTATTGCGATTTTGAGGCGAATTCCATTACTTAGACAGTCGTTTACGACAAGCCTCTCTAGGCAAATATCGTTTCTCACCAGTAAAATCGTTTCTGGACTATAAGCAAAAGAACCAAGCTCTCGGAACTTCTGCGTGCCACAATCGATGTGTGTCCTATATTCCCAAGCTGGCCTTTGGATGGTCCAATTGCTGACGCAATATGCCCGGGGTTAAGACTTTTGCCCTACGTGCCAGTCCCACCAAAACACACAACAAAACATTACTGCAAGTAAATTCTGTTTGCCACCGCTCATCCGCGATTCTAGCACGACTTGAATTAGTCGTATGTGATCCACTTTTCATCACCAATCACCATCCGCTTCAGAAATGGGTAGATTTTGTTGCGATTCGTGTCCAATCTAAACAATGCTTACATGGCGGACAGACGATTTCCATGATTTTATCGAAATTTTCCATAAAGCTCTTCGTTTTACTACACCTGATATAATGCACCAGACACTAAAGGCAGAAGTTGTTGACTTCTTCTTCTGCCGCTGTTCGGCCAGCCGTAGACGCCTGGCTGCACTCATGTCGCTAGTTCGTGGTTGAATCTTTTCCTCCAGATGCCGTCAACGCAGGACCAAGGACCGCATCACGAACTTTTTTTGTTGGTCTTCGACTGTATTGTCCTTTCTTGAAGACATCATACTCATACTTTTGCTGAATTGTCTGAATCTTGTTTTGACATTCAAGGTCTGTGGTCTGATTCCGTTACCAACCCGTTACCAACCATGATGGAGCGAGATTCTCGATCGTCAACCTGCACAACCTGGCGAGTTTGGCAGGAGTATCAAAAGCAAACTTACTTACTTACTTAAGGTGGCGCTACAGTCCGAGGTGGACCTGAGCCTCAACCAACAAGCATATCCAGCCAGCTCGATCTTTAGCTAGCTGTCTCCAGTTTCGCACGCATAGTTGGTTGAGGTCCCTTTTCAGTTGCGTGCGCCACCTGAGTCGCGCGTCTTCCTCTACTGCGCCATCCCTCGGGGGCGGATTCGAAGACTTTTCGGGCCGGAGCATTGGTTTCCATCCGCTCTACATGACCTAGCCATCTCAATCGTTGGATCTTCACTCTTCTTGCTAAGTCGATGTCGCTAAACAGCCCGTATAGTTCGTCATTATATCCCCTCATCCACTCACCATCTATGCAGACGGGACCGAAAATCACACGAAGAATTTTCCTCTCGAAGCAACCAAGGGCATCTTCATCCGCTTTTGACAAAGTCCATGCCTCCGCGCCAGATAGCAGGACTGGGATGATTAAGGTCTCTTAAAGCCTTACCGTTGTTGTTCGAGAAAGGGCTTTGTTTACCAATTGCTTTCTTAGCCCAAAGAAGCAGCGATTTGTCTGAATTGATAGCGGTGCCTAGATAGACAAAGTTTTTGACTACCTCAAAGTTATATCTGTCTGCTGTGACGTTCTGACCGAGACGTCGGTGTTGGGTGTCCTTTCTCGTTGACAGCATATACTTGGTCTTACCCTCGTTTACCGCTAAACCCATCTTCGCGGCCTCCGTTGCAATACCCACAAAAGCGCCATTGACATCACGCTGCGTTCTTCCGATAATGTCCATATCGTCGGCATATGCGAGTAGTTGGACGGACTTCTGAAAGATTGTTCCTCGAGTTTTGAACAATTCTTTCAAGAACGATGATGAAAAAGTCGCATGACAGCGCGTCGCCTTGTCTGAATCTTTTTTTGACATCAAAGGTCTCGGTTAGGTCTTTACCGACCTTGATGGAGCAGCGTGCATACTCCATCGTCATCCTACACAAACGGATGAGTTTGGTAGGGATGCCAAAACTAGACATTGCTCTGTATATCTCGTCTCTATAGATGCTATCATACGCGGCCTTAAAATCGATGAAAAGGTGGTGGGTATCGATTTGTTGCTCCTGGGTTTTCTCATCAAAAGCAAACATGGCGCTGTATCGGACGATGGTAGACTCTATGGGGGAGGCATGTGTAAATGGCATCTAGGTTCCATAATGCCTGATCCTACTCTACTTTCTGACTAAGACCCGTCCGTTTACAATCTTTAGGCGTCGCCCACCGTGTGACTGTTAAAATGATTTTATATTCTTTGTTGAAGTTAATGACTAGGGCCATGATCATCACTGCCCTGGGTAAGCTCACTACCGTGTTCAACCTTTCTCTGAATTTCTAGATGATCCATTAGGTTGACTTCGTCAAAGTTATAAGCCCTGGCAGGGCTACAGCTTGCCTTGCAGATACAGCATGGACAGGAATATCTAGCTAAGGGTTAGGTTTGATTTGTTCTCATTGCTCCCATGTCACAGATGCGCGCAAGCTTTAGCAGTGTGTTTAATTTGTTGATGATGTGTCTTTGTTCGCATTTTTGAGACGAATTTTCCAGCTACCGCTATGGCAACATGGCCCACATAAGTAATGACAGAGAGGTATATCCTCACCCTTTCTTTGGAAAGCATTTTTCTATCTTCCGTTCCTCTATTATCTCTTCTCTAGCATCTTCCAGATAAGAGTGGGACGAAGTTGTTAAGCGCAAGTGAGATCACTTTTCGTTAACTTTTGTTGAACGCACCTTCGATGTCCAGAAATGCCGCAAAGGATTTTTCAATGGCTCTTATCAGGAAAGGGAATTGATGGCTATCTTCACGGATTTGCCCTTAAGGTAGACATGCTGAGAAAGTACAAGTCTACATGGTGGAATGGTATATTAGTATATTGGACTGGCTCTAAGATCCTTCCTCCTGTGTGACATGAGACCATTTCCTCACTTTGGCAATGAATATTACTTTCATCCTTTTCTAGGAGCTGGGAACATGACCTTAGAGAATTCATCTACAGAGATATTCACTAGCCATGGCACTATAATGTCTGCTGTCCTTTGGAGCTCCGCAAGCATTATATCGGCCGGTTCTGTTGACTTGAAGGGTTGACAACTTTTAAGTACCCCCATGAGAGTTGTGTGCATGATAATGATGAGATTGCATTGGGTTTAGGAAGAGATACGTCTTGGTTAGCTACTCTTATAGAGTAGTTGCATGTGACAGTGACTATTGCCAGTACTTTATTTTGTGTCCCTTATAAATTTATTATAATTTCAGTCAGCAATGTATTGGCTGCGAAGGAACATTGTTCGTAATGAGTTCAATTCGCCCTTTACATATTTACTCAGCCTCTGCATCATCTCTGGCGACTACCAGTCCTCCTGACTAAACGCCATATTGTAGTTATTTTTTTTCTTATTTTTATACACGTATTGTAATTTATTTCCCGTTCACCTATTCTTACTCGTATTTCGTTTTGTAAAAATGTTGTGCTGCTTTTCCTATGTTGCATTGCTTTGTGTTGCACAAGAACATTGCCACTGGTCCTCTGTTCTTCTTTCCTTTCTTTCTTTCCCGCTGTCATTCTTAGTTGTTTTGGTTTTAATGTTTTTTTTTCTTGATATTTTCTTGTACTCAACCATTCAAGTTGTGAGTTCTTACAACTCAAACACTAGTTGTGTGACAAAATAGAAATCGATTTCTGATCAGGAAATATTTAATTTATACACATACATGTGCCTACATGCTTAATTTTTTTCCGAAAAAAAAAAAACAAAAATCAAACTGTTGTCGGCTTATACTCCACAGATACACAAGAGTTTCTGTTTTTTTTTTGTTTTTCTTTTCAAATATTTTGCGTTCTTTCAAAGTCGTCTGTACACTCGAAGCTTAATTTTTTAATGTGTTTTAGTTTGTTAAACAGAAAAAAAAAGAATATTATCTATACACTTTCTTACACTTGAAAACAAAATTAAAGCGAACAAAATATATACTTCCAGCGAGATTTAAGTTGTTTTACTTTTCATTTGGTTAAATTGCAAGCATATGTTACTCCAATTAGTTTTCGAAAGGACAGAGGTCCTTTTCCTTACGAATCTAGCTTCATTTATACAAATGTGTTTGTTGAACTACACACATTCTTACTTTGATTCATGCTGAAAAACACATTGATTTTACGTTTTCCTACCCGTTTTAGGTTCACGAACTATCCAGGATGGTGATTATGAAATCATTGTTGTCGACGAGAATAATCCCTCGGTTCTGGCGGACAACGATTCCCATTCGAGCGGACCCCCATCAATAAAAGTGAGTAAACTGTTTATCAATCCTATCGCAACTGAATTAAATTAATTTCACTTGATTACTGAGGACAATGTGAACTATTGAAACAGTAAAAAGAGAATGGAAATTAAATTTGCATGATTACAAAAAAAAAAATAAGAAAAAAAAGAATCGCCGGTTTAAATTGTTCCCCCTTTTTATTCCATTCACTTTATTCAATAAAACATACACAAAAATAAATCAATCGATCGATTAAACTAATAAATTGCATGTTAGAGTAATTTGGGTGTAACGTCATCGGGTGGTAAGACTCTTCAGCAGCAGCCACTATCGCCACCAAAACCAATTATGCCAAAGAAACTACCAAAGGTAAAGGATCCAAGATTTCAGTCATTTTCTGTTTTTTAAATTTCCCTATTTTTGTGTTTCCTTTAATTTTCTTAGTTAGTTTTATTTGTGTTTCTCACTGCCTCTTTGTCACACATAGGGTAAGGATAACAATTATAGTTTCACCCTTGAACTCGCCTCTGAGTCACATACGCACATGCATTTGCACCTTAAATATGCCTAAACTTGTTTAAGGGTCTCACAAGCTTAAGCCAGCCTGTCAATGATTGGTTGCAGATGTGCCAAAATGCATAGTACTCAGCAACTCTGAAGACTTTTGCAAATTTTCTGATGCACAAGGTAGGTTATTTAGCGAAGTCGTTAGACAAAGTCGAACTGCAGATCAAAGCAACAATAGATAAAGTCATCAGTTCGCCCCACTAAGATTTGCTTCTTCTGTTTATGCAGAACTTGCACTCGATAACAATTATTGTCCCATCACATTGTAGTACGGGATGACCAAATAACAGCGACAGGAAAGGAAATTTAAATATATCAACTACGGTTTAGGATATAAAACTGGTTCTGGCTTTATTTTGAAGCTCAATTCACGCCATTGTGCATGCAATGGCATATTCAAATAGTCGATGCAACTTGTGATGACTAGGTCTTGTTCCAGACTCGGTTTCAGAAATATCGTCTAGAATGTTCGCCTTGAGCTCGTCCAAAGTGGTTGGCTTATTAGCATAGACAAAGGACTTGACGTAACCCCAGAAAGAGTATTCCAGTTCTGTCATGTCGAATGATCGTGGCGGTCGTGATATGACAGAGTCGCTAATTTTTTCCTTGACAACTTCGTCGCTTGCATGGCATGTTGCGCTGTCTTGTTAAATAACTGAGCCGGAATTTCGATATTTGTCAAAAAACACGCGTTCGGCAAGCCTGAAGCGACGCATGATAAAATGACAAATTTTACTCAATATTTCGACAGCTGGATATGAAGCATCACAATTGGAAAAACTATCATTGCTATCTCCTTTCATAGTAGTCCTCTCTTTCATGTGAACCTTCAAACCCATTCAATGCAGCTATGAAGGCTTGCGTGGTCATGCCGGTGACTAGCTCGATGTGCATTGCCTTGGTGGCGAGTGATGTAAACACTGCAATAGACTAAGCATTTGTTAATTTAACAAAACTGTCAAAATGGATGAACATTGGATTTTTAGATGGAAGTAGTGTGTTTCATGGACGTGTCATAGTTATGTTGTTAGTCATGCCTGCTATGGCTGTAGCTGATCCTATGCCGACAGTCACACAAATTTACCCGTCTATATGTGTAGAGTGAGTCGGTAGATACCTGAAGCCTAGGCTCAAGATCCGATCAGTTATGATTGCTTAACACTGCTTTGAAAGAGATTCTGATTTCTCTTGGTACTTATGTAAGTGGGTAGACGGGGATTAAGCCACGACTCACTTGGCAGAACAAAGATGTGCCAAGCATACTAATACCCCTTCAAACGTGACGACATCCGCCCATTCAATCCAGTACATCGATTATGTAGGGTGGGTCAAACACAAGTTTCTTTTTAAATGTGCAATCAAATTAACAAAATTTAATTGGTTCCATGTATTTTAGCTTTATTAGTAACAACAAACATTCCCATTAATTATGAAATACAACGTCGTTCAAGTGGCTGCCTCGGCTGGCTTCGCAGTAGCGCATTCTGTCCCAATTTTCCAAGGCCTTGCTGATGATTTCGGACTGTGGCTCACCAATTGCTTGGATGATATTGGTCTTAAGTGCTTGAATCGTTTCCTGATTGTTGGCAGAATATCAGTCCTTCACTGTTACCCACAGCAAAAAGTCTAAAGCGATCAACTAGCAGCTCCGAGGCGGCCAATTGGCATCGCCCAGACGGCTGATAACACGATTTGGGAATTTGGAGCACAAAAGATGGATTGTGGCATGGGCTGTGTGACTTGGCGCGCTATCCTGCATAAAACAGAGGTCGTCCAAATCTATGTCTTCAATTTCAGTCAAAAAAAAGTCGGTTAACATGGCTCTGTAACGCCCACTTCGTTTTGATGTTCGTGAATAGAGTCTCACACTCTGGACCACAGCGGCCACATTCTCATCTGTGCAACGTACGACAACGGGGACTATGAGTGTTGTCCACTAGCATACCAGTCTCACGAACTTTTTGCACAAACTTGCGTACAGCAGTCGTGGTGGGTACTTCAAAAAAGGCCAAAACTTCTTCTTTTAAAAAACGCACTTTGGGCTACACAGCATTCACTTTGAAAATAAGTTTTCAACATTTTCCAACGTTGTTTAAGCGTAATGCATTCCGCGGAGGTATGATACTGACTTTCTGACAGAAGTCAGTCAAAAAAAGCTGTCAGTGTCAAAATATTCTATGATTTAAAGAAAACCACTAGATGGCCCACTCTGTACTTCTATCAGGCTTGCCGCTGTCCATGAACAAATCACTCATGGCGTTCAGAAACCACTTCCCACAACTTCACACTTCTTCCTAACCAAAGACACGCTTCAGTTGGACCATCTCGAGATAGTGTTTACAAAATATGTTCCCTACGCCAAGTGTGGTCTTACTATAGAAAAAATTCCACTTCCAACCCTTCAAATGGATGCTGAGCCCATCAAGTGCATGTCGCTCTTCCCTTCGCACGCTTCACTGGGTCAAGATGTTTTTGTTTACGATGCCACAGTTTATTATCCTTCCACTTCTTGCACCAGAATGCATCCATCAGTTAGCCGTATTCAAATGCGCCACTCGGCAGAGATTTATGAAAATAAACAAAGCAGAAAAATGAAAACATGTCCAACTGTGCCGATGCCTCGTGTTGACTCAGCCCACTCCCTCGCGGGTCATCCGGGCGCGTCGTAAGGGCAAATGTTGATTTTGCCGCTTCGAATGCCTATCGATTTTTAATTAGAAAATGCATAATTTGTCAACAGCGGTCAGATGAGACTTTCCCAGCGCGTCCAAATGTGTGTTCGGTGTTACATTGAACTAGAATTGATGGCTTTCAATTGCACACAAGGACCCCGCCATGGACTATCGACCGCAGTGTTCAAGGATACACTTCGGATTGTTCCCCATGCAAGTCGAACCATAATTGAAGCCACAAATTGAAAATCATCGCCCAAGCGAACAATCAACCGCACACACTGGGTTTCAACCCCTCGGCATTCCCTCGAGACTAAGTCCCATAAAATCAAAACCCGAAAATTAAACCAAAATCTCCGCTTCATCCTTTTAATTATCACCAGCAGGGATATTCATACACACACACGTGCAGTCGAACTAACAATAGCCGACATAAATCACAAAATAAGTGCGTCTCAGGGGAATAATTTCGGTTTATGTTGGGCCAAAGTACTCGTTGGATGGTTCTCAGCGGCAACAAAGGATTTCCGGGACCTTGGCTGCGAGTGAAAATGAAGTCTGAATTAGGGGAAAAATAATGAATGAGCGAGAGGCGTGATTCAATTAGACGGGCCACGACCCCGTTCATTGGTTCGAAAAGTTGGCGTCTAATTGAGGAGTCGGTGCATCTGCATGTGTGTCTAGGCTGTGCGATCACATTTTCGTGTTTTTCGTTTGTTTTTTCTTCATTTGTTCTTCCTTCATTTTCACACGCTTTTGTTTTGTTTTGTCCAACACCCAAACACCCACCCATGCACTAACTACTAGCTTCGCCATTCTCTGTGGGAAGGTGACAAAATGAATCACTTACTCGCATACACCACCACCACCACAATGAGAAGGTAATTAGTTGAAAAAAAAACCCTTAATCTCACTCAACCACACACATAAATTGCCACGAACGAAGTGGGAGGTGGACAACTAGAAAACTAGAACTACTCCCGGTCGCTCATCACCGCGTGCCACCCGTGTTTTGTTTGAATGCAATCAGAGTTTGTCCTTTCTAGTCACGAGCGTTCTTCTACACCTGCGTACTTGTCTGAGAGTACGTTAGCCTCTCAAACTGCAACAGCCCATACACAGCAAATGACTGACTTTCGCTTTGATTCTCTTTCGCAATTCTAGAGCGTCGACTCAGACGTTGCATCGCTGAACATGAACTCAACGGAGAACGAGGTGCAGGAGGTGGAGTCATCCAGTGAGATCATGGTGGACGATAACAAGCCGAGCAATTCGAACGACGAGAGCTGGACGGATGTGAATCTGAACGAGGACGGCAACGACAAGATGCGCGACATGGAGGGCAATCTCCATCACATGGTCGCCGGCAGCGAGCGCGGTGACAAGCCGGACTCGGAGATCTCCGTGGTCCGCGTTCCTCAGGACAACTTCGGTGGTAGCGGCTCCGCATCGGGCCAGAGATCGAGGCCCGAAGAGCTGCCGATCAAGCCGCCATTAGTGGGCCAGCTGCCTCTGACCACGCCCTCACGCGAGGCAAGCCTCACGCAGAAGCTGGAAGTCGCTCTGGGGCCGGTGTGCCCGCTGCTGCGGGAAATCATGGTCGACTTCGCGCCGTTCCTCTCGAAGACCCTCGTCGGGTCGCACGGACAGGAGCTGCTGATGGAGGGCAAGGGCCTCACAACGTTCAAGAACAGCCACTCGGTGGTGGAACTGGTCATGTTGCTGTGCTCACAGGAGTGGCAGAACAGTCTGCAGAAGCACGCCGGCCTGGCCTTCATCGAACTGATCAATGAGGGTCGCCTGCTGTCGCACGCCATGAAGGATCACATCGTGCGGGTGGCCAACGAAGCGGAGTTCATTTTGAATCGCATGCGAGCGGACGACGTTCTGAAGCACGCCGATTTCGAGTCGCAGTGCGCCCAGACGCTGCTGGAGCGCCGAGAGGAGGAACGCATGTGCGACCACCTGATCACTGCCGCCCGACGAAGAGACAACGTCATCGCCAGCAGGTTGCTGGAAAAGGTGCGTAACATCATGTGCAACCGGCACGGCGCATGGGGCGAGTCCAGCGGCAGCGTGGTCAAGCAGACCTTCTGGAAACTGGACGCCTGGGAGGACGATGCCCGCCGAAGGAAGCGCATGGTGCAAAATCCACGAGGATCCAGTCATCCGCAGGCAACGCTCAAGGCGGCCCTTGAGAACGGCGGCCCCGAGGACGCAATCATGCAGACCCGCGATGAGTTCCACACTCAGATCGCGGTGACGCGCTCACACCAATCGTCCCAACACTCCACAGACTTGCTAGATGACGCCGAGCTGCTGATCGAGGATCGCGAACTAGATTTAGATCTGACTGGCCCGGTCAACATCAGCACCAAGGCGAAGCTGATCGCCCCTGGGCTCGTGGCTCCTGGCACGGTGTCCATCACCAGCACCGAGATGTTCTTCGAGGTCGATGAGGATCATCCGGAGTTCCAGAAGATCGAACAGGAGGTGCTGAAGTACTGCGACCACTTGCACGGCAAGTGGTACTTCTCGGAGGTGAGGGCCATCTTCTCGAGGAGGTATTTGTTGCAGAATGTCGCCCTGGAGATCTTCCTCGCGAGTCGGACGTCGATCTTGTTCGCTTTCCCCGACCAGCACACGGTGAAGAAAGTCATCAAGGCTTTGCCGAGAGTGGGAGTGGGCATCAAGTATGGAATACCTCAGACCAGGCGTGCATCGATGATGTCCCCGCGGCAGCTGATGCGCAACTCGAACATGACGCAGAAGTGGCAACGCCGCGAGATCTCAAACTTCGAGTACTTGATGTTCCTGAACACGATTGCCGGTCGCACGTACAACGACCTCAATCAGTACCCCATATTCCCGTGGGTCCTGACCAACTACGACTCCAAAGACCTGGACCTCAGCCAGCCGTCCAACTACCGGGATCTCTCGAAGCCGATCGGCGCTCTGAACCCCAGCCGCCGCGCCTACTTCGAGGAGCGCTACGAGAGCTGGGAGAACGATACCATTCCACCATTCCATTATGGCACGCACTATTCCACGTCCAGTTTCACACTGAACTGGCTGGTCCGTGTGGAGCCTTTCACCACGATGTTCTTAGCCCTGCAGGGCGGCAAGTTTGACTATCCCGATCGGCTGTTCTCGTCGGTCTCGATGTCATGGAAGAACGCCCAGCGCGACACCTCCGACGTGAAGGAGCTGATCCCCGAATGGTACTTCCTGCCAGAGATGTTCTACAATTCGTCCAGCTACCGGCTGGGCCATCGCGAAGACGGCACTCTCGTCTCCGATGTCGAGCTGCCGCCCTGGTCGAAGACCCCAGAGGAGTTCGTTCGCATCAACCGTATGGCCTTGGAGTCAGAGTTCGTGTCGTGCCAGCTGCACCAGTGGATCGACTTGATATTCGGCTACAAGCAGCGCGGCCCCGAGGCGGTCCGCGCGACAAACGTGTTCTACTATCTCACGTACGAGGGCAGCGTAGAGCTTGAGGCCATCGCTGATCCCGTGATGCGCGAAGCGGTCGAGAATCAGATCCGCAACTTTGGCCAGACGCCATCACAACTGCTGATGGAGCCGCATCCGCCGCGCAGCTCCGCAATGCACCTGTCGCCGATGATGTTCAGTGCGATGCCCGACGACGTGTGCATGTCCATGAAATTCCATCTCAACTCGCCGATCATCCACATCTCGGCGAATACATATCCGCAGTTGTCGCTGCCCTCCGTGGTGACGGTGACGGCCGGCCATCAGTTTGCTGTGAACCGATGGAACTGCAACTACACCGCTTCCGTCCAGAGTCCGAGCTACGCGGAGTCCACGCAGTCGCCGGGTTCCAACCTACCGCTCACAATGGATCCTGTCTTGTGTAAGTATCCCCGGCGTCAGTTAGACTGCGTCAGAAACTGATTAAATTTTGCCCCCACAGCCACACAGAACACGGGACACAACAATCCGATGAATCGCCGCCATTTGGGCGACAACTTCAGTCAGATGCTGAAGATCCGGTCGAACTGCTTCGTGACAACCGTCGACAGCCGGTTCCTGATCGCCTGCGGCTTCTGGGACAACAGCTTCCGAGTCTTCTCAACAGAGGCTGGTAAGATGACATGGCGTGCTCCACAGCTCTTCGGATGTGTGATTGTTTTCCTTTTTCCCTCTTTCCAGCCAAAATTGTTCAAATCGTGTTCGGTCACTTCGGCGTCGTGACCTGCCTCTCACGGTCGGAGTGCAACATCACCTCGGACTGCTACATCGCGTCTGGATCGGCGGACTGCACGGTGCTCCTGTGGCACTGGAACGCGCGGACCCAGAGCATCGTTGGGGAGGGTGATGTGCCGACGCCAAGGGCTACGTTGACGGGCCACGAGCAGGCCGTCACATCGGTTGTGATCAGTGCTGAGTTGGGACTTGTTGTATCTGGGTCGATAAGTGAGTTAAAATCGACGCTCTGCTTTGGGGGTGTATGTCATAAGTCTCTCTCCCTCTCTCTCTCTCTCTCGCTCTCCGTAGATGGCCCGGTTCTAATTCACACAACCTTCGGCGACCTGCTGCGGTCTTTGGATCCTCCCTCGGACTTCTACTCGCCCGAACTGATTGCCATGTCACGGGAGGGCTTCATCGTGGTCAATTACGACAAGGGCAATGTGGCCGCGTTCACAATCAACGGAAAGATGTTGCGCCACGAGTCGCATAACGATAATTTGCAGGTATGTTTCGAAAAATGTAATTCCCCCTTTTTTCTTGATCTGATGTGTCTCCTGTGTCACTTTATGGTACTAAATGCGATTTGTGTTGTTTATCTCTTTCTTCTCCTCAGTGCATGCTGCTGTCGCGCGATGGTGAATATCTGATGACTGCTGGCGATCGTGGCATCGTTGAGGTTTGGAGGACGTTCAACTTGGCTCCCCTGTACGCGTTCCCGGCGTGCAATGCCGGCATCAGATCATTGGCACTGACACACGATCAAAAGTGAGTAGAACTTGGTTTTAATTTGATTTAGTTGCTTTCATTGCTGAAGTTGGGTGAAAGTGTGAACGGTAACAACGTCTAATCAGACTGAGCTTGTCTGCTCTCAGGACTCTCATCGGCGTCATTACTGGGCACTGCGCCATTGAAACGGACACATTTAAATTGGGCCAAGAGTTGCAGGGACGAGGAAGAGGGTGAAAACATTGTGCACCTTGCAGCACCTTCTCTTCTCCAATGTCACCTACATACGTCACCTAATGGTTTCCTGCTTGGACCACCTGGCCGCACAAACATTAGTGTCAGCTTTCCTCATAGCTCTGTAAAAAGCGGAGTTGGATCCACTAGGCCCGCGTGGTAGGCCTAATTTGTGACTGCTCTATACACCCAGCCAATTGGACTTCACACCTAATCCAAAGGAAAAATCCCACCAATGAAGACTATGTGCCATGGAGGGTCATAATTTCACTCTTCTCATCCAAAAATATTTTGGTGTTACCCTGTCTTGAGCCAAGATTAGGAAATTGTCATATAAGGAGAACACTCAAGACTTTAAGTGCGTCTGCCTATGAGCAGATGTAAAGACAAGACATATGTGAGTTATAGTCGTGTTCCGAGGGTTCCGTACTGTTTTTCTGAAAGCAGCAATTCTGAATATCTAACAACGAATTTAATTTATGGTAGCTGAATTCACTGAATTTAGTAAGAACTGGTATGGTTGTGGATCTTTCCATTGTTGCTCCTTCCATCAAGCACTACGCATGCCACTCGGACATTCATGGGTCAGTTGTATTTGTAGTCTTAAGGGTTCAAATCACAGAGGAAGAATTCAGGGACCTTTCGATTTGCGAAGAATATCCGATATCATTAAATCTGGATCGAAACAAACCACCAAACCTATATATTTTTTCTTAATTTTTAGTGACGTATGTACATATAGTGTGGGCCAAATACAAGTTTATTTCTAAATATAAAGGGTGATTTTTTAAAAGCTATAGGAAAGTTTATTTGAATCGATAGTACGGTCCATATAATTTAATGTTTGAAGATTATTTCATGCAAATGTTGACCTTGACTGCGCCTCAAATGGTCCATCCGCTTAGTCTAATTTTGGTATACTCTTTCCAACATTTCGGCCGGTATCTCACGAATAAATGCTTCACTGTTGTCTTCCAATGCGTCAATTGAAGCGGACTTGTCTGTAGAGATATGAGCTTTAACATAACCCCACAAAAAATAGTCTCAAGGCGTTAAATCGCAATTGACCGGTCCCGAACGTGAAATAAAATGTTCACCGAACTCGCCCCTCAATAAGTCCATTGTTGCTAGTGCTGTGTGGCATGTGGCACCGTCTTGTTCAAACCACATGTCATGCAAGTCAAGCTTCGATATCACCGTTGGATATCATCTCACGGTCGCGCTCACCATTCACAGTTACGTTACGATTCGCATCATCTTTGATGAAGTACGGTCCAATGATGCCACCAGCCCATAAACCGCACCAAACTGTGACTTTTTCTGGATGCATTGGTAGCTCTTGCAATGCTTCTGGCTGATATTCACTCCAAAATCGACAATTCTGCTTATTTACGTACCCAATGAGCCAAAAATTAGCTGACCATAAAATGGAAGAAGCGCGCGATGAACTTTCTTAACAGAGCACGCATTTTGATAATAAAATTCAATAATTTGCAAGCGTTGTTCGTTTGTAAGACGATTCATGGTTAAATTATAGACCAAACTGAAGATGTTTGACAGTGAAACAAAACACGAAACGTGCGTCAGCTGTTTAAACCAGTGTTGCCAAAAAGATAATAGCTAAAAAATCACCCTTTACAATAACATTAACAAAACTAAATTTATTCGATGTCCATGTCTCTTAGTAAGAACACACATTCCAATTAATTATAAATTGCAACGTCGTTCAAGTAGCTACCTCGGCTAGCACATCACAGTAGCTGTCATGTCTGTCCCAATTTTCCAAGGCCTTGCTTCGGACTGTAGCTCACTGATTGCTTGGATTATGTTGGCCTTAAGTGCTTGAAGCGTTTCCTGATTATTGGCATAACGTCGGTCCTGCACGGTTACCCATAAAAAAAATGCAAAGGGGTAAAATCGCAGCTCCGAGGCGGCCAATTAACATCGCCAAGACAGCTGAGAACACGATTTGGGAATTTGGTCGATTGTGGCATGGGCGCGCTATCCTGCATGAACCAGAGGTCGTCCAAACCCATGTCTTGAATTTCAGTTTAATAAAAATCGGTTAACATGGCTGTAACGCCTACGTCGTTTTGATATTCGGGTCATACACTCTCGGCCACAGCGGCAATATTCTCATCTGTGCACCGTATGACGACGGGGACCATGAGTGTTGTCCACTAGCATACCAGTCTCACGGACTTTTTGCACAAACTTGAGTACAACAGTCGCGGTGGGTGCTTGACTTCAGCCAAAACGTCTTCTTTTCAAAAAAACGCACTGTGAAGATTGGCAGAGGACCGACCAGCGCGTCTGGTGGTCGGACTTCCAGTATGATCAGGAGGATGCTGGTTTAGAAGCCCTCCTCGAAGAAGATCTTAGTTGTCTTCGGGTACGCTTCTATATCTGCCAAGAAAAGTAAAGTGTCCGGAGCGGAGTTCTTTCCACATAACCAGCGATTTCAATCTTATCGACGTGCTGGCCGCAGCCCGTCAGCCCCCTCAAACCTATCGGTGGGAGTGTAAGGTGTATATTCTGTGTTGCAGAGGGGGTGTTTTTTAGCGCTCCGCTTATACATAGACACGCCATCCGCTTCACCATTTGGAGCGGTTAGTAGTTTATGTTTCTATCTAGCGCTGTCCACCAAATCAAGACACCAAACAGTAGACTACAGATATAAATGGCCAGTGGACCCTGGCGGAGCTGTAGTCTCCATTTGCAACGTATAGCTTTTTACTACAGTGTAGAGCCGTGGATGATTTTCTTACACGTTCCTGGATGTTGGGTTTCCAGCTTAAGCTAGTGTCCCTAATGAGACCTGCACTGCTTGTCAGTTTTAAAGGGATCCCAAATTTTCTGAGAGGACCGAAGACATTTGACTTACTTATTCCGCATTCTATCGTTGGCGAGCACCCCCAGACATCATGACCACGTTATACTGCGTCCGTGATGACTTGATCTTTGTACAGGTAATTGTCTCCATCTGGAACCTGGAGGATCGGATGAGCGTCTTAGGTGGAGGGCTGATCTCTATGCGTGCGATGTGTCCCAGTCAGTGTAGTCGACAGATTTTTTGCTTTTTGCCTTTGCTCCACATTTTGGCTACAGCTCGTAAAGTTGACGATTGTGTCTTCTCCGCCATTCAACTCCCTCGCAGATAGGCCCCTAGATCTTTCGCACAGAATTTCGCATTTGAGGTCATAATGAGGATGATTCTGTTCCTTCGAGCCGGAATTTTGAGCTCATTTGTTTCGACAAACAGAACGAGCACCGGTTGCGAAATGCGATTCGTTGTCTGATCTCCCCTCAGTTGTCGGCTCTGGAGATTGCCCCGAGGTAGACAAACACTTTTACTACCTGAAAATGACTGCTGTCGATATGTTGAGCTGTCTCCTATAAGATGACGCTCACACCTTCCTCACATGTGAGTGCCACCTTCAACTCGGGCGGTCTCGCTTGCATTGTCCCACTGTGTCAGAGTCGCTTTTCAAAATTGATCGGGGTGTCACACATCGCATATCCTGTTTTGCAATAATTCATATCATGTCCGCAAGCCTAACCCAGATCCAAGTACCAAAATGACACCTAAATCCAATATAAGTGTGCACTTTCGATACTGGATTTATGATTAGTTTTATTTGATGTGTACATGCAGCAACCGTATGCGCACGTCCATCTAACAGCTACCACTTCGGATGTGACAAACACTGACTATGGTTTGCCCCATAATTTCCCATTTATCTGTAAATATGTTTTGCCACAGGCCACATCACTCTATCCCTGCTCTAATTTATTCATTTCAATGCCGATTCCTCTCTTTGCACACATTATGCAACATTAATTTATTAATCAAATATGCAAAAAATACTTTATTTCCAGACGGTTTCACGTAAATAAGAGCGATTTTTTTTCAAATTGATTCATTTCCCTTTAAAAAGTTGCGTCCAATCATTGGGCATGGCATTTGTGTATTTTTATTCAGTAATCTTTGTGTGTTTACAACAGCATCCGATTGACATACACGTACACATCCAATTAGCACTCTGTATCCACTTTAATTGGATTGACACGCGAAACGTTCACAAAGGCCAACGGGTTTTTATTTTACTCCACAAACATTGTTTTTTTAATGCGTGATTATTTGTATGTTTTCCTTGTGGAACACATTTTAGTGCCTCTTCTTGCCGGCCACAATTGAACTCTGCGTCGCACTATATTTGGGCGTCGAGTGCAAACAGGAAAATATTTTCATTTTACTGATTGGTGTGCCGAGACTGGGAAGTTGTGTCCATGGCTTTGATTTTCATAAGAATTCACCCCACTTCCTACTGTTGTACAGTTGGTAGGCAAGAGCCAATCAGATCCATTATGTTGCTTGGGTCCTGTGGATTTCCCTGTCTGCCTTGAATTGGATTTGTTTCCCAAGGAAGTTGCAACAAAGAATGTGCCTATCAACTCATTCATGCATATTTCAAAATAGTCGTTCTGTAGTAATGCCAACCTTGTCGCATGAGGATGCTGACTTACTTTTCAGCCTGCGACCCGTAGAGGATATGAACCTGAGTAATCGCTGACTGTTCGGGGAACAAAGCTTCACTGGTCATTAAGGCCAAGCTGTATTGCGGCCGCGATGACTTGGTCTTTAATTCGGAGCTTCGGTCTTCATAAACATAAAGGGGCGTGTATTCGAAACCCCTCTTTGCTGGAACATTGGTGTCCCTACGCTCAATGTGGTTGACGGGTTTTGGACTTCTGGACTTCCACGTCTTCGCCTTCCCCTCCATTCATCTTCCTCGCAGCAGGATTATACGAGGATATCCGACGCAGAAGTTTCCTTCCAAGAATCAGTTTTACTGTTTTGCTTATCGTGTAGTGTATAGGCATCACTACAGGCAGCGGAGCGTGAGACATGCACTTCGATATGTCATAATACTTATGGCATACATCTTATCTTTGCTGTCTTATGTGCATGTCAAATTTTCTGTCGGGGAGTTGTGATGTGACTATCGACAATTGTATTTTGTGTTGTCTTCATTGATCTTAGGAGGAACTGGTTTTAACAGTTCTTCGCCGAGACAGGTTCCATTGCGGCACGTTGGCGACGATGTCGGTATGATGTGCATAACCCAACAGTCGGACTGAGATGTAGACGCTAGTGCATTCCGAGTTAGGATCTTCTCGCCACTCCACCTCCACATAACGGCTCGGAAGTCCTCGGACGAACGAACTCCGTGGTTCACACGGCACAACCGTATCAGTTTTCCCGATGAATGCTATTGTATCGATAAATCGATAAAAACTGGTGCGTACCGATCTGAAACTCGCTAGTACTCTCCAGAATTTGTCTTAGCGAAAGTATGTGGTCTATACTCGAGTCGAGCATGAAGAGGCGCCGTTATCGGTCCATATTTCCATGAGAATGATGCACGTCAGACCATCACAGTCAACGGCGAGCGCTATAGGTCTTTTGGCCTGATTACCAACTTCTTTTGGCTTGAATTGGATAATATAGACACCACCGACATGCGGTTTCAACAGGACGACACTGCTTGGCACAGATCTCACGCCACATTAGAAATTCTGCACTAGCGATTCGAAGGCATTACTTCGAGGTGATGTAGTTCACATCCGGCCACGGAGATCGTGCGATATTTCTTGTGAGGTTTCTTGAAGTCGCAGATCTATGCGAATATGCCACAAATCACAGTAGCCCTCAAATCCAACTTAACCCATGCCATATGTCAAATTCAGCCTGATTTACGCGCCAGAGTCGTGGAAAATTGGACATTTCGGAAATGCGTCACCCACAGAAGCCGCGGAGGACATTTTTTTTTATCACAATCTTGAATATCTTGCTGTTGTTCGGAAAGAGACGAATTGACCTGAGGTTGCACAGATTCGCATTTCTCGCTATGATATGGGTTGCATAATCGCAGTCTTCCAATGCTCCCGATAATGTGCATCATTCAGAGTATTGTTAAAAATGATTGTGTACATATTAACCACATCCGTCAAACCGTCGATTCCGACTGACTTTTTCTTCTTCAGTGTTTCTAAAACTGCTTGGAACTCTGTCTTTGATATGAAACCCTTTGTCGATGATAACATTATCTGCCATATTATCGTCATGAACAACGCCTGTTTTCTTAAGTCGGCATTGTTGCACGTTTTCTCAAAGTTCCGAGTTGCTAGTCAGTGCACGGTGTACTTGGAGGTATAGGCAGCTGCTTATGCTGCTTTTGGCGGTGTTTGATTGAATTTACTCGGAATCAATCCTAACGCCTAAATACTTGACTGGTTAAGAACAATTTGCCATCATTTCCGGACGTAACACCATTCTCATTTCGTGGAACAATCTCGTCAGTCGGTAGAAAACTGTAGGTATACGCCAATCATGTGGAACAACATGCCGCGTATACATTGTTGATGTTACTTAGTTCGACTTTACCCTTCAATAAGTGGTATTTCCCCTGTTAGCACTCTGTATATTTCCCTTCCCTTCTTGAAGTAGCAAAACGCGAGGATGCTCTATCATATATCAGAGAGTAGATAGGATAAACGACGACCCCGAATTTGTCACATTGACTTTTTGAACACATCATCATTCCGGCTAACCTACAAAATGTCTTGCGTTCTCATTACTTCTTCACAGATACCTACTTGCTGGACTCTCAACAGGATCAATTATTGTATTCCATATCGACTTCAACCGGTGGCATCACGAGTATCAACAAAGATACTAATGCATGTATGGAATATTCTGCAGACATCCCAGGTAATACCGTTGCAGTGTAAAACGACTACGTAACATTAACACGACACAACCGAAATGTTTTATCCAACATCTAACATATAACACATCTCCATAGTGAAGCCAAAATTATTCTTATCACCGAAGTACTTAATGCAAAACCCTAGTATAACTTAAACAAATGAAATGTTAGGATATTTTATTTTGAACTACATTTTTATCTATGAAAACGTCTTCAGACAAACAAAATAAAATATAAAGAAATATTCAAAATGAATTGCTGCGGGATGGAAGAAGCGAGAAGCAACCGAATTCTTAAACATATTCCTTCTTTCCTTTCATTTTCAATGCAAAAACAAAAAAAGTAAACGTTAAACAGCGGCCAAAATTCTTAAAGTTAAATTTAAAGAAAACAAAGCGAAAAAATAGATGAACACTGAAGGAGGAAAATAAGCGTATTTTACATAGAACTTAAATGAAAAATGAAAAAAAAATGAAACATATTTACTTAAATTAATATAACAAATAGCATTTATTAGAGAAACAAAGCGTTCATTCCATTCGTTCGATAGGAAAGTTTTGTTTTTGTTTATCCAAATGATAGACGCTTGGTTTATGACGAAAAACAAAAAAAAAGTGAACTACTTAGTGCTCTCGCTTTAGAGAATAAAAAAAAGGAAAACAAGAAATAGATTGCTACAGTGCATTGATAGAGATTTTCATTAGAGCAACAAAAGAGAAAATAAAAACACACATAGACAAGAAAATGAATTATGAAACTAATGAAGAAAAAGATAAAATTTACTTAGAAAATATTTTTCATAAATAAAATAAAGACAACCGAAAAGTGGCGGTAGACTTGTTGAACGGTGGTAGACATGGATCACTGAAGACAATGTACTTATGATGTAAATATTGTGCTAAATAAGGAAAAAAGAAACAAAAATAGAATTTCTTGTGTTTTCAATTGGTTATTGGTTTTTTTTTAATTGACGTAAATAAATAAAAAATATATACTCACTTTTTTTTTGGCGATGTTCAACTTATTGTGAGGTATGAGAACTTTTTGAAAAACGAATCAAAATGGTCTTACATTTTTTGGATTTAATTGAAGTTTGACTTTATATTCTTTTGCACGCTTGAAGCAGTATTCACGACGGAAATGAAATGCCGCCACGTTAGAATTGAATCATTCATCAGCATGGCATGCATAAGCTTGTAGGAGTATTATAGTGAGAATTAGCTTATTTCACTGTTTAGAGTGAAGCAGAAATCTAAATTTTGATTACATTCTCCTTCGTCCAACTATGAACACCAAACGTCCCTTATTCTAGATTAATTTCACTTTAACTTAACCCTTAAAGTCCCTAGCCAATTTGTTCATTTAAAGTGTGCAGTCAATGACTTATCCTCGTCACACTCTCCATTCCATCCATTTATTTCGTATTGAATGTCCAACCACACAGTTGGGTCCCACTATTTGTTTATGTTCTGTTTTCTGTTCGGCTCAACAACAATCATTAAATAAAAGACAAACAAGAAATGAACTTACTGAGTATATACACAAACACATACAATTATATATTTATCAAAGTGAAAGTAAAAAAAAAAAAAAAATAATATTGAGAAAAAAACCACTATTTTTGTGAAAATGTTAACATTCCGCCATCCAATATTATTAAATATAATACAAAAATATTGAAGAAGAAAAAGCAAACACAAAATGATTATTTAATTAACGCTTAGCTAATAATTAAATAAATAAAATCTAAGTTTTAAACACGAATTAAATTTACCATTATCATAAATAACTCAATAATGAAATATGACGCATTTGATTTATATTAGAAATGAAAAACGAAAAAAAAAATTAAGTAAACGTATTTTAAAAATGCGTTGTCGCTATTCTGTCCAATCCATTTAAAAAAAAGAGATACAAATAAACAAAAAGAAATCAACGGCAAGTTTGTAATGTTAAACCTAAAATTTTACATTTAACATGAAGTACTTTAAAAAAAAGATACAACAAAAAAGTGTAAATAATTAACAAAACAAAAAAAAATGCGTGTATTCGTTGCGTTCTATAAATCTTGTATAAGTGTGTTTTTTTAGTTAATTATTCGGTTATGGGTTTAAAAAAAAAATATATATACACAATATATATATACATTCTTGTGACTTTCCTTTGTCATCAATTCTCCTTGTTTTTCTTTTATGTTTGCATTTTATGATGTAAATATCGATTAAAGCAATTTTAAATGAATTTCAACAAAAAAAAAGCCAAATAAAAATCACAAAAAAAAAATCTTATTTTCAAAGGTATAGATGTAGTCTATAGATACAAGTAAACAATCTAGTGAATAAACAAGAAACAAAAATCAGCAAACACTATTTTCTTTTGCAGTCATTTTAATATTAACAAAACTAAAAAAATTACAAGAAAAAAAAAATCATAAAAAAAAGTGAAAAAAACAAGATTTTTGTATGCATTATCAATATTTATATAGAAAATAAAACAAAAAATAAGAAGAAAACAAACAAAAATGATCATGTTCATATCTGGGCATAGCATAGAAAAAAAAGTAAACATTTTTTTAGATCTAAACCTAATTGATTGCATTTGCACGAAATAAATTGAAACACACACTTACACACACATACACAGACAAAAACCACACACTGGCAAACCCAGAAAAGAAATCCAAACAACATACACAAAAATAACATGAAAAAACATTTTAAGTAAACTACGCGCGGCTAAATTTTAATAAAAATATTAAAAAAAAGAAAAACAAAAAATGATTATATATATTACAAAAAAAAAAAATATTCTTATTGATACAATAATAATTATTATATTTTGTCAATAATGTTAAATATGGAATAAAATGAAATGAAATAAATAAAAGAGACAAAAAAAACATGAAATGGGGGGAAAATGCAGAGAAATGAAGGAAAGCAAAGTCAAAGTGAAGGTAAAAGTATATGAACTTAAATTTAAACACACAAATGAAAGTAATTATTATAAATATTGATATGGTGAATAATGAAATATTATTATGTTCAATAAACGAAAAATGATTTAAAACAAGTTGCTGGTGTTTTATTGATGAGTGGTTAATTTTCAGCGGGAGGGATGGCTTAAGTGGTGATGATTACATGGTAGGTACTCGTCAAATGATTGGTTTGTATGAATTGAGAGCAGAATCTACTCGCTAAAGTAAAGGGGGAACAGACACATATCTCGTAGATTATTTCGGTTTGAAAAATTGAGTTGCGAAGCACGATGTGTAACTTAAAGTAATTTTTGGTTTAATTTTAGGATCATTGTAAATTTTACCCTTAATGAATATAAGCTTACAAAATTAGCTTCAATTGTATTCCAATGCAATACGAAATATAATTTCAGAAAACATTAGCAGGCGCATATTTCTTCCGACTTCAGCATCATCAGCATCATGGTCTGACCCACATGATCCACTACAGGGGTCGCGGGAGTAATACACGCACGAAAGATCTCCATGCCACTCGATCCTCCGCCATCGACTCCAATTCATCAGGAGTTATGGCAACCAGAGTTTTTGGAATTGGTCAAACTACCTCAAAGCACAGTCGTGATGCTGATGACATTCGTTCCACGTAGCCCAACCATTAGAGCATAGTGCTTTTCTTTCCTCGCGTACTGCCGTGTTTTTCACCTTGTTTCAAAATTGAGCCAGCATTGGCAATCCTACAAGAAAGCTTAGCATTACTCCTCCCGTCCCTCGACACCGAGTTACTTCTCCACTTGCTTCAATGGGACTCCTCTAACATGTTTAGTGCATGGAACAGACGTTCTGGAAATTACCATAATCTCTAATTTGTACACGTTAACCTTCATCCCAGCATCAACAAACCTATCGACTTACCCTCAACTCAACCGATGTGAAACCGTCCGTCCGAGGAAAACGCTCCCTTGGCAAGGCCAGACTTCTTCCGACTTACCTCTTAAAATTGTCCACGCCACGCCACTGCCAGATAGTAATGATATTTGTTTCAGCATAAGTCAAAGTATTATTATTATCATTGTTGAGGGTATAGAACAGCGACAAATATGTCTATTGTGCCCCATATTGATACCATTTCTCTCTTACGAGATCCCCTCACATACAATTCCTTACAGAGATATATTGAGAATTATGGACTCCTGTTGTGCAAAGGTGGAGAAGAATTGTTTTTGAGTATTCTCTCTAAGCAGCTTCCTTTGGGAATCTGAGGATGAGAGATGATTCTAGTGACTTCACTTCTTCCTCTGATAGTTCGTCCAGTACGTGTCCTAGAATTTCATCAGATTCTCCACAGAATAGAGATCTTTTTCTAATACCCCTAGTTTTCTTAGGTGCTCACTGAGTCTCCAGTGCCCTGTTTTTTCATTTTGCATGTTGATACATGCCTCGGCGCTCTTTCGATTATACTGGCCCAAGAGTTTCTTGGCCTGCCTCATGCCATGCGCGTTGTTTGCGGTTCCTTCTTTCTAGATCCCTGAATTCTTCTCTGATTACATGATCTCCTACAGCGGAGAATGATTCGGTGTCCATGCTCCTTTCCTAGCTATGGAGTCGGTCATTCCATTGTTTTTCTTTGTTATCCTACTCAGTTCTTTGAACATGTGTAGGCATTCCCAAGAAAGCTTGAATTTGATGATGTAGGAGTCTGGTCATATGAAGACAGCAGCTCGACTGCCGACATTATTGCTAAGTCACAATTGATATAGTTTCTTTCAAATTGATTTGGACGCATCTGTCTATGACATAGATTTCCGCCTGGAAGATGCTGGTGCGTTTGCCCATGGTTTCGTCCGCATACCCCTGCCCCAGTTCCTTCCTGAGTGCTTCATCCATCTGTATACCATTTTAACCTTACTGCTCCTCAGTCTGTGGACTACGGATTCATTGCTTCAGTGCACCTTTTTGGTGCTGAGCTTAATGGTGAACTTCTTTTGAAAATCCTTCGGAATGGCCAGGAGTGGTTGATTTTCGGCTAGTGCATCGAATTGTCTCGATTTAATACACCTGTCTTTTCCCGGCCCTTCCTTTGCCATTCTCATGATTGTTTCAGCATGGCTCCTGTAATACAGATGCGTGCCGACCTTGGAACTTTATTGAGTGTCTAGTTGCTTCTTCTGTATGCTTTTTATAGATGAGTTTGCTGTCCAAGATTACTCCTAAATATTTAACTTCACTTACTGGAGCCAGTGTTGTGCCTGACAGACTCATTGATTTTAGTCGTTCCGGTTTCATTCGTAAATGGTACTATGATGGTTTTTGCCGGATTTAGGCTTAGCCGGATTGAACCAGCCAACAGGCTCAATTCTTTAGTTATTGTTAGTCCCCATTTGATTATGTCTTATTTCTACTTTCTATTTTGCGGTTGGAATTGGACATACAAGTTAACACAATGCATTGATAATCATCCTTCATCAGTTCAGATTGGACAACACCACACGATGTGTGTTTTATTCAAATCTACATCAGTATAAGTTTGTGGTGACGCAAGAACTGAAGCCGAACGACCGTACACAACGCCATGAATTAGGTGGACGATGGGCCAAAAAATATTGGGTCGAACACAATCCACAGGTGTTCCCAGCATCGAGGCGTCCATGGAGATTCACTGTTCGGTGCTGTTTATGGCATGGCGGCATCTGCGGACCTTCTTTCATTCAAAATCGAAGATAGTCTCAGTTAAACAGCGATGTTAACCGACTTTCTGTAGCCAGAGTTCGCCAACATCGATATAACCGAGCTGTGGCTCCATCAAGAAGATGCAGCATTGTAACGCTTGGAGTTGTTGTGAAGGAGAAATTTGGCGACAGGGTCGGCCAACGGCGAGTGTTCATCAATTGATCGCCACGATTATGGAACTTCACACCGCTCGATAATTTTCTCTGGGGCCACATCAAGTCCTCAGTCGACGCTAACAAGTCAACCAGTTTCGACGAGATCGAGGCCAACATTCGTGACGCTGTTGCCGGAAAAAACATCGCACCGTGTCCTGAACCTGGACCAAGTCAGCAGCAGTTGGACGGACCGCTTGAAGCACTGCTAGAGAAGCCGAGGCGATCATTTGAATAATGCACTATTCCACACATAATGGAATGAATGTAGCTTCGAAATAATTTCAGAATCATATATCACACACCGTTGTTGTTTTATTTAAATTTCTTTTCCTCTTGTTCTTATCTGGTCAACCCGGAGATCATGTCACCCAGAGCACTAGGTGTACGTCTTTTGAAATGAGAAATATACCTAAGTACTATATGACTCATTATCACTACTGACAGCCGTTTCAGGGGAGGGTTAGTCGCGCATGGTAATCATTGAAGGGTCTGCATCCCTCTTCATATTTTTTTCTATTAAGGTTATTTGTGATTATCTTATGTTTTTATGTCGTATACCTGCGAAATCTTAGTCCCTTTGAGATTTCAACTTAACAAAGAGCAAGAAAAAAAAAATATTCCGCCCTGCCTCGAAGGCAGTGTCTAGCATGAAGTCGAATAATCACCTGTTGTCAATGGACTACCTGCCGATCCATTCAAGGCAGCTGGAAATTAAATGATGAAGTATGAGTACTCAGTGGGATCAGTGCGGATGCCAATGAATAAAATAACAGCTTCGTGTACAAATACATAGAGTGAGCCTCCAGAATGCGGTGTCAGAAGTATCAGTCCCTTGAATCATTACATCTTCAAGTAAGCAGTGCACAGCATCGACCAAATTACTACCTGTCGACCGAGTTCACTTCAAAAGATAGTTGTGGCATCTCTGTAACACTTACCAATCGTTTCTGACGGAGAACGGTACAAATTGCTTTGTGTCTCGGTGAGGAGAGAGATGATACTTTCTTTTACTTGATTCTCAAAGTAAGTCAGCCGTTATCAGCAGTGGGATTACGGAAAGAATGCAATGAACTGCCAGTAAGGGCACGTCAATGAAAATCATCATCGTACCCTCAGACAGCTGCGACTTTGAGATAATGATTTACTGTCCACAGGGCTGTCTCCGCAAGTATACCAAACGACGACAAAATTCAAACACTTACCACTCGCTGTGCACGTTGGCGTTAAAATGCAATTCCGAAAAACTAGCTATTTTCCTAATTAGAACCTAATCGTCCCCTTCATACTCTTCGCCACATAGTCACGGACGAGATAAGATTTTATGGGTTGATATGGATCTGGAAATACGAGTGAAGTGGTTGATGGTAAATACCAGTGGCGTGGAGTGGAAAATTTTAAAAGGTAAATCGGTAGGAGTCTGGCCTTGCCAAGGGTGCGTCTTGTTACCTCTACTTTTCAAATATATGTATATGGACGAAAACCGTTTTACATCATCAGAGTTGAAGGTAAGTCATCTTTTTTTTGAAAATGACTTAGTTATCCTCACATCCTCCTAGAGCAAACTTCAGCGCGCACTCGATAGGTTTGTAGTCGTATATGCAGATGTGAACAAATCAGAGATTATGGTCATTTTCAGAACGCCTGTTCAATGCACTCTAGATGTTAGTGGAGTCCCATGGAAGCAGGTGGAGAAGTTCAAGTATCTCTGGGTATTTTTCACGAGTGATGGGAGGAGTAATGCTATGGCCAGGATGGCTCAATTTTGAAACAGGGTGAAAAACACCGCACTACGTGATGAACGGAAAGGGCTATGCTTCGATGGTTTGGTCACATTTCACGAAAAGCCTCAGCCTCACGACTTCCAAGATTTGCCTTGAATGCGACTCCATCAGGCAGACCCAAGACGATCCGCTTAGACATAACTCCTGATGAGTTAGAGCCGACGGCGGAGAATCGTGTGGCTTGGAGGTCTCTCCCCGTTCCGACGCGTGCCTTCAACGCGATTCCATCAGCGACCGCTTGCAGGCCCAAAACGAGGTGGTTCGACCAAACACAAAAAACTTGCCTGGTTGAGCTTGGGCATAACTATCAATGGATGCCACGCCACTGGTTAATACACACACGCAAATATCATCATCGAGCGAGGGCGTACACAGCGGATAACTTCGACAGAATATGTACATACACCTATTTGAGTCAAGTGGTGAGGTGTTAAAGAATCGCATTCAGCTTGGCTGCGTAGAGTGCAGATAACAACACGAGTCGTCGGTATTTCATGCAATGGAAAGGCTAGTATTCAATATTTCAGACACAGAATGTTTGTATTATTCACTCCTATTCTCCTGTACGGTGTGACACATTGTCACCTCCAATTTTTTCTCACTTCTCATCTAAATGTGTATTCCTGAATACAATTGAAGTAACAAAAAACCATTCAAATATTCCCCCACCATGCTGGTTAGTCTGTCAAATAATTGATCAATTTTATTTAAACACAGTGTTTTGCGTTTTCTGATGAAAAAAAAGGGATTTCCGGATGTGACGGAAGACATATTAAAATTGGCTCCCCTAAATATCATTGGCATGATAGTAAGTAATAGAATATTTTAGTTAGATACATTAAAACTTCCACTTTTCTTCGGTGCCAAGGGTGTTCCAAGTCAGGTTTTACTATACAGTGCTCTAATGGCTTGGCGGCCGTGGCTCACTTAGATCACTATGCTGGGTCCTTTGTGCTCTTAATAGGGAATGTTTTTCTACAGTACTCCCAACACCATTGGAATTAGTTTATATATTTTTGGGGTTATTCAGTTCTACACTGCTTCTCCAGCTCTACGAAGAAGTGGTTTCCTACTGTTTTTTCTCTGCTAGGACTGTGGCATGCGCAGAGCAGATGTTGGCATAGATTCTATTTCTTCCTTATGTCTGCAGTTGCAGCAAAAGCCGTTGTACCGTATATTCAGCGTGTTCCAGCCTGCAGTGTGCACTGTACATGGGGAATTCCTCTTCTGCTACTCCGAGTTGTTCTTGCCATTGTTGCCAGTCAAACGTAAGCGGCAGTTTGTACCTTGTTGAGTTTTTTGTTTGTTCCTAAGGGCCGATTGGAATCGAATGAACCACCTCCGCGCCGTATACATTCATAGGATCAACTTTGGTTGGATATCTCATATGCATGATACACTTTACTCCCCAAGGTGACCCGGACGTGGTGTGATCTGTAGCTCCAATTTGAACATGCTCTTCACATGTATCCACTGTATTTCATGTTTCTTTCAAAATAAATTTGGATAATCTATCCACGTTGCGCCGGCGTGAGCCGGACAAATCAAACTTACTTGAAAACAACCGAGACCTGTCAAATCGGCTGTCACAGAAAACAATGTCGACAAATTAAAGGTCACCGCATCTAAAAAAAAACACCATTTCCCAGTTACCCAGTACTCAAAGGGCAGTAAAATTATCATAATTCTTCAAAAGAACAAAAAAAAAAATGGCCACAGTAGCAAAACGAAAATAGACGAGCCCAGGAGATCTAAAATCGTGGACCAAGCCACCATTCACCATCGTACTCATTTTCTAATGAATTCTCACGACAGCAAGTACACTCGAGCACTTGGTATCGTCGGATAAACTCGGTTGCGTAAATGAGCTCTCGAGAGAGATACCACTACAGCCGACAAGCGTCCTCCCCAATGCCACAGAGCCTTGCTATGCAATGCAACACAAGCCGCATGCATGATTGTCTCCCACTCTGCCAGAAGCGAAGTGCCCGAGTGCTGCACAAAGACCTGACTAATAACAACACTTACTATGCGACGGTGCAGCAGGGAGGGGCTGAGTGCAAGGAATAAGCTCTTTGTCAGGACCCGACGAGAGCTGTAGCATAGACAGTTAGCCTGCAGACCACGTGTGTAAGGTGATTCGAATTGCAGCCGGCGAGAGCAGCAGCAGGCAGCAGAGCTCTATTTCGGCCGAGTTTAATGGAGTGGAAGCATGTCAGTGTCTACATCATCCTTATCGCATTAGATTGACAACTCAAATGTTTGTTTTCTTATGCGAATTTAAGGTGATAATGCCGTGTATCCTTTCGCACACAAAACTGTGTCAGTGTTGCCTTGCTTTGTGGGGAAACAGAGCAAAAAAAACAAATGCAAGGAACTGCATGAATTGTTGTGAAACTGTTTTTGAATTGTTCTTCTTCCTTTCAAACAGGACCAACAATGCCGCTCTGTTTTCCTTGTTTTCTCGTTTTACGTGTGCGTGCGCGTGTGTGTGCCCGCCTTGGGCTTGTTATTTTTCCATTCATTGGCTCAATTCATTGGTTTTTGAAAGGAAGTTTTGTCGGTTAGATGAAAAATTTGTTCCAAGCGAAAAAATAGAAACAATTGGTTGCATTGTCAAAGGGGCTGTGCGGGCACAATGGGATATGTTTCAAGGATGTCTAATGAGACCCGAGGCTGGCTGGGGGGGAGGATGTATATATGCAAGAAACTTTTCAATTGGATGTGTGCTACTTTCTGAGTTGAAGGTTAAGCAGAGAGAATGTGGTGAAGCTCACACGTCGTCGGCTGCTGACACAATTTTGTCTTTCTTTCGGTTCGGTGGAGCGTGTCCGTCGCGACGAAGGCTGAAATTAGTCATACGCTGCTATTGGTTTGTTCCACAAATCAACACTTTGTGGTGGTGAGCAGAACTCGAGGTTGTCTCAGATTGTACCACACTCAAAGTTATGCATAAGTCTACACAGTGGACGGCAGAACTGCATCCAAGGTGACGAAAGACACTTCTAGGTTGTGGTAAAAGAGCACAACCATCGTTGCGCACATACAGAACAGCCAACTTGTTCCCAAATATAAGAGAAGAAGGCTGCCACCAAAAGTGGTGTCATGAGGCGCCTTAACGCTTTGCCAAGACGTTTCTATTACGGAATTGCCTAATGATCTGCAGCCAATCTAAGGACTAACACCAACACATGCGGTCCACGTGTTAAATCTAAGGTCTCGTGCCATCAAACTCGCACTAAAGGGCGAAGCACAGTGAGTTTCGATAACGTTGTTATCCTAGAGACATGAATTAACGAATCGACATACTTACTGATTAGGTCTGGGACCCATGGAGGGTCTGAGAATGACCAATAGTTGCCTTCCACCCAAAGACGATGCTGGGCACGCTACTATCCGTCACCACGATTAAGTTGTCTTGCATTCGCAATGCCTTAGTATTTAATTTGGTTTTCCTATCCTTTCCTAATCAGAAGGCTAGGATTCGAAGGCCCTCTTAGCTGAAGCTTTGGTGTCCATTTGGATGGATTTTAGACTTCGCGATCAAAGCCACATCTTGGTACAGATCGTAGAGATCGCGGATATGCCTCCTCGACAAAGAATATTTCTTTCTAGCGAACCAAGGATCAGCTCTGCTGCTTTGCTTAACGCATGGTGATCCGTTGGAGTGAACTGCTCGGTTATCACGGTACAACCAGATCCCGGATTCCGAATTCGACCATCTTTTCGAATAGTTCTTTGCGATGATTGCTAATGTTAGATAATCTTTAAGGTGAAATTGCCAATGCCCTTCAGTGTATCTGATTCGATTAATACACGTACAAACACATAACCACACGTGTACAGAAGATGAACCAGGAAAAACTTACTATACACTGCCGATTTTTTTAGGTGGAGAGTATTTCCCGACATCAATTTATTATGGAGGCGCTATGACACAAATATATCCAGAATGGTTCTTTCAAAAACTGCATCAGCGTACCTGTTATTTGCCACCGGGTTCTTCGGATGACACTGGTGCTTCTGATTTTCCATAGAGCGCGGATTTGGTGTTCTATCTGACAGACAGTGAGTACCAGCGATTGTGATGGGAATACACAAGGAAATACCATAGTCTTCCTTAGAGAAACCACTGATCTTCTTAGACTCCTCTCAAAAGCCCAGAAAAATGTTTCAGAATTTCCTTTAAACATATATCTGCGTATTGAACCTAATTCTAGCTCAGTTTCGGAATGGGTGCTATCAGAGGCTGGAGATTTGTGCCACCCACTGACAAAAGAAATGAGAAGAAATGCCACCTGGCACTTGTCGCTTCCACTAAGCACAACATGTTGTTTACGAACATCAAATGTGCCTGCAAGTGCCCCAAGCAGAACTCAATAAATTGCTCGCATTCATTTGTATCCGCACCGCCCATTAGGATTACACTTAACAAACATCTGGAGCTCACAGTCTCGACTAATTACGTCGGAGTACACTAATGTGAAGTGATTTCTGTTTTCGTGTGCAAAACTCATCGTAAATGTCCTCCCCGCCGAATTAATTCACCATATCCTGATGGCTGTGGCCCCTCCCCCATTCGCCGAGCCGGAATGCAAAGAAACGTTTCCCTAATGGGAACACAAAGCAAGTGAATGACAACACATAGGTGGAGCACTCCCACGCGGTTGTCATTCGTGCCGTGCCAGTGCTCCCTGTGAATTCCCAAATGTCGCTTTACTTCAATTTCGTGCGCCTCGGAGCACACGGTAAAAATAATTCCGAATATTCTCGCCTCCCCCCAACTATTCTTGTGATCTTTGTGTGCGGCAGCTTCGTCGTCATCGGCGGCGTTTGCCTCCTGTGCGACTCGATTATAAATAGTTCGACAGGCGCACTCATCTGTGTGGGTGCCACCTATCATCGGTGTGGGCGAGGCTGACGTAGGTGCGTGTGAGATGGCAGCAATCCGGCCGGGATATGATGTGACATATTTAATTTAACAGTCAATGCACAACACACGGCTTTAAATCTGTTTCGGTGGTATTATGCCTCCCCTTCGGTTTGTTTATCCCTTTTTTATTTTTTTTGGTGTATATCCCCTTTTTGGTGATGACAGGTGAGTGTAAGGGATGGCGGGCGGTATTCATTTTTTTTTATTCCTGTCATCTTTGGTGTTTGCTCATGGCTGGCGACGCGACGTTGGTGGGAGCACTGGCTTGTCAATTGATTTGATTGATGACACACGGGATACAATATGGGTGCACCGGCTGAAATGGGGTGGCAGATCGATTGTGTGGAAACTGATGGCCGCACAGGTTAGGCACTCATAACTTTATTATCCGACAATGGGAGGAGGTGGACTGTATGTAAGGGGGTATTCTGTTTGTAGTGCCGGGTGACAAAATGGGCTCGTGGAAAGGAGGGGAGATAGGAGGATCAAGCGATTGAAATGTTATTAAGCTGCATCCGCGAATGGGTTGTGATGATTTGATCAGTGGTGCGTTTAGGGCGGCGGAAACATGTTCAACGGCGGCAACGTACATTCGTTAGCATTATTAGTTAAAAAACGATTCTGTAAATTGCAGAAAAAGTACACAAATTAAAAAAAGATGCTTACAATTGTAGACAATCCATTTTTTATACATTCGTCGCTCCTCTGAATATTTTAAAATCAGAAAAAGGGGAAATCTCTTGCTTTCCTGTGGTTTGCTTTGCTTCCGTGTGGTTACTACAAAGTTAATAATAATAAAGGGCATTTCATTAAGCACTTCCTATCTTTTAATTTTAATAGAACACAGTTAGTGTGAGATATTATCGAGATTTTTAATTCATTTGAAGAGCCTATCGATGCCATTATGAATGAAATATAACATCGTTCAAATGGCTTCTGTGCGGGGCGAGCCTCCGAAAAGTCCATAATTGAGGCTGAATTTCACCGATGGCATGGGTTATGTTGGCTTTGAGAACCGCTTTGGTTTGTGGTTACTTCAAAAAATCCGACACGAAAAAGTCTAAAGACTTCGGTGATCACATCACATCCACGTGAGATGACCGTGCCTTTGAATCGCTTGTGCAGAATTTGCAATGTGGCGTGAGCTGTGTGGCACACAAAGCCGCGCGCTTTCCTGTTGAAACCACATGTCATTCCATTTAGGCCAAAAGAAGTTGGTAATCATCGATCTAAAACGCTCGCCGTTGACGATTATGGCCTGGCCAACGTTGTTCTCTATTCCACTCCAAAACAGTGACTTTTTTGGGATGCATTGGACGCTCTTGGACATGCAAACGAATTGGTATCGTCCCAACTTGAACATATTTGTTGTTGACGAACAAATGCCTGTGCAGTGCACGCTTCCAGTCGTTAAGGCTAGTAAGCTGTAATGCATCAGCGATGAATAGGTCTTTAAACCGGAGATTGGGTCAGAGAAGGACATGTTCTCTAACCAGGAGGCTCGGATTCGAAGTCCCTCTTGATATGCCAGTATAGTCCACGGCTGTCTTTACTCCATGTCACCTTTTTCGCAGACAGAACCGCTGCCGAATTTTCCCTTCAAATGCACCAAGTATCAACTCTGCTGGTTTGCTTATCGTCATTCTTTTGGCTCCATATAGCATGATTGGTAAAATTAGGGTTATGTAGAGCATGGTTCTGCTTCTTGGAGTCAGAGTATTGGCACCAATTATTTTAACACCGGGTATCAACATTGGCTTAAGCCAAGTAGTTAGAAAATATCTCGCATCGGCATGGACAATCTCAAAAGCGGGTGAAGAGGTCTGGAGGACTGTGCTCCGCGTCGTATGGGATATGGATGGCTGTGATATCAGCTCAGCTGCTTTGCTAAATTCTCGAAAATGCGAACATCACTCATACCATCGTTAAGTGTAAAAAAATATAAATTACCGTGCAAGTCTCTTCAGAAATAAACCCAAGCGCTGTCGTATATTTTCAAGCAATCCCTCTTAAGTTCAGTGGACAAGGTTGTAAAATGATATGCAAATACGTTTATAAAATATTTTCCGCACAATTTTTTCCAAAAATTACAAAAAAAAAACAAAAAAAAAGAATGACGAAAATCCCCTGGCATTACAGCATGTTGCCGATTAAAGTTTAATTTTATTACTCGACCATATGTGCGTTCTTGTCCATGAATCGGTGACGGTTGAAGCGTGCAGAGGATGGGTCGATATTATAATTTCTTTTTTTTACATTCAACGCTGATTCGCCGACCGCCAGTTGGTGCATAACTTTTTTTTATGTTAATCGAGAAAGTTGGTATTTTTCAAAATTTAATGCATTTCCGAATGAGTTTTAATTATTTACATTTTGCGTGGAAGTAATTCGCTATAAATGTAACAACTGAAGTGATAACTTTTGTGTAGCGTGCACGCGTCCTCTGTGAATTAAATTTGCTTGCAATGGATTATTTTTGTGAATTGTGCCAAGCGTATGTGGGTTTGCCCGGGGGCACCGTGCGACCGGTCAGAGTCGTGTAGAGGAAATAATTTCATGAATTTTTCATTTTTCTACTTAAATTAAAACAAAAAGGTGAAACATATTTTTTCATAATTAAATCAAAACGTTTCCAGATGACGCAAAAATATCAACTCGGGAATGGTGGACGAGATACGAGAGGTCATCATCCATGCGAGTGCTGTAGAATGACAGGTTGAGTCCATTCAACAATAAATTCAAGTGCGGCTACGGTGAAATGTGTTCGGACATTTTGCAAGTTTATTTTGTAGCAGCCAGTAGATCACCTACGATTTCCAGGACACCTCTTTCAAGCTTTAGTAGATGTTTTCCAGTGGCGATTGAAGTGCATGTCAGATCTCGTAAACTACGAACTAGTGCATTTTTCAGCGAGTTCGTCCAAATGACTTCATTTGCAACAGCTAAGCACTTGCCTTCAATGCTATCAATGATTCGTTGTAAATGCCTTCCATTTTCATACTGGCATTTTCTAGGGATGCGTCTCCGCGGTCAATATCACTGCGATCATCATCATTAATTATTTGTCTAATGACTTTGCTGGCTCTAGTGACGTCCGCGGCGTTGTGGGTCTGTGCGTCGACTCACACGCCCTTGAACCTACGGTATGTAGGTTCGATTCCCAGTATGACAAGAACAATTATCATGGTGCTTCACTCATTTCGAGTCACTGACATTCTTCAAATAGTATAACTGTCGAGAATAAACTTCTCAAATTTAGCGGAGTCGGCATACAGTAGGACTTCTCCACTAGAAATAAAACAATAGATGGCACAATGCGAGTGGTTGCTGGGAGGCTAAGACCTGGCCCTCTACGGGCTGTAGCGCCACCCATATTATTATTATATTGATGGCTCTGTGCTAAATGTATTATAAGTGTAAGCAATTGTCCAAGTGATTGGACGAACACAGCGAGCTGTCAATGAGCCTTTTGCTGGCATTGAAGCGGATGCGGATAAAATGGGTTTGGCAGTGAATCGGGGCAAAACTAAGTACATGCTGTCATCACGAACGGACGCACAACATCGACGTCTCGGACAGAGCGTCATAATGGGCAGCAGTAACTTTGAGGTAGTCAAGGACTTCGTCTACCTCGGCTCTGCAGTAAACAGGGACAATAACACCAGTACCGAGATCAAGCACAGAATTACTCTTGCCAAACGTTGTTTCTTTGGGCTCAAGAGGCAGTTGTGTAACAAAGCCATCTCTCGAAACACCAAATTGACTTTATAAAGGGTGATTTTTTAGCTATTATCTTTTTGGCAACACTAGTTTAAACAGCTGACGCACGTTTCATGTTTTGTTTCACTGTCAAACATCTTCAGTTTGGTCTATAATTTAACCATGAATCGTCTTACAAACGAACAAAGCTTGCAAATTATTGAATTTTATTATCAAAATGCGTGCTCTGTTAAGAAAGTTCATCGCGCGCTTCTTCCATTTTATGGTCAGCTCATTTTTGGCTCAATGGGTACGTAAATAAGCAGAATTGTCGATTTTGGAGTGAATATCAGCCAGAAGCATAGCAAGAGCTACCAATGCATCCAGAAAAAGTCACAGTTTGGTGCGGTTTATGGGCTGGTGGCATCATTGGACCGTACTTCTTCAAAGATGATGCGCAACGTAACGTAACTATGAATGGTGAGCGCTACCGTGAGATGATATCCAACTTTTGTTTGCCCAAAATGCAAGAGATTGACTTGCATGACATGTGGTTTGAACAAGACGGTGCCAGATGCCACACAGCACTCGCAACAATGGACTTATTGAGGGGCGAGTTCGGTGAACATTTTATTTCAGGTTCGGGACCGGTCAATTGGCCGCCTAGATCGTGCGATTTAACGTTAAAGCTCATGTTTATACAGACAAGCCCGCTTCAATTGACGCATCGGAAGACAACATTGAAGCATTTATTCGTGAGATACCGGCCGAAATGTTGGAAAGAGTATGCCAAAATTGGACTAAGCGGATGGACCATTTGAGGCGCAGTCAAGGTCAACATTTGCATGAAATAATTTTCAAACATCTTCAAACATTAAATATGGACCGTACATATCGATTCAAATAAACTTTCCTATAGCTTTTAAGAAATCACCCTTTATAACATCCCTGTCCTGCTCTATGGCGCGAAGACATGGACGCTATTGAAAGCGGATGAAGAAGCTCTTGGTCGTTTTGAGAGAAATGTTTTGCGTGCCATCTTTGGTCCTGTTTTAATTGATGGCGTCTGGAGGAGGAGATTCAACCACGAACTGTACAACGGCATGCACCTAGTTAAGCTTCGGTTCCACGCTTAAGATGGCTGGCTCACATAGAGCGGATTGACACCACAGCTCCGGCCCGAAGAGTGTTCGATTCCGAGCCATTGAGACAACGGAACAGAGGGCTTTCTAGAACGGGATGGCGCACATAGGTGGAGAAGGACCTCAACCAACTTGGTGTGCACAACTGAAGGCAGCTGGCGAAAGATCGTGCTGGCTGGAGATTCTTGTTGGTTGAGGCCCAGGTCCACCTCGGACTGTAGCGCGAGAGAAAGCTAATTGTCAAAAAAAAAACAACTTACAATTGAAATCTGAAAATGGTGATAATTCCATTGGACCTGTACTGTCAATAGTTGAACCGTCTGAAGAAAGCAATCGTCCCAGAAGAAGCTGGCCTCGGCCAATATGAGAGGTATCTTGTCTTCTAGACGTACTGGATGGCGCAGTTGGTTGAGTGACTGCCCTTGGTTAGAGGTTCGAATCCCAGTGAAAGCGACGCTTTTATCCGGTTTTCAAATCTGATTCAGTCACCATTTGCCGTTGGAATCAAATTAACCGCACTATCACTGGAGTTGTCGATCAGTGGTAGTAGTCTGACTATGGTTATTACAATGAACCAACATTGTCTAAGTGTGCTGGCGATTTCGCTGACAGTCCGCTAGGTAACCTACCGAGGTTGCTGCTGGTAGTACAATGGACCAGTTTTGAGTCTGAGTGCTTCAATCTAGCGGTACAAAAACCTCAGACAAAAGAAAATCTTGTGTTCTATCAGAACAACGCCTGGCCAGATATTTCAAAATTGATCCTCAATCCACCTTATGGTCGGAAACCAGCTTATGGTCGGAAACCAGAAGTGATTATTAAGTCTGCGTGTCCACGTCGAAAGATTTACCCGCAACAAGACGGGCTTGTGTACGACAACTGTCTAGTTGTTTACTTATAGTCATGAGGACTTCTATAAGAGGAGCATAATGGTGGGTATTGCAACAAAATGGCAACAAGTTATCGAACAAAACGGCGCACATTTGACCCAAATCTAACTTCAATGTGATGCAAGAGTTATGTATTTCTTTTTACTGCACCTAGAAAGAATAAAGTCCAGCTGAAGTTCAAGAGAACAGTTTGGATATCCAAACATTCCTCAAATAAATTACTTCTCCGCGATGAGCGGGTCTCTCGCATGCACAAGTATTCTCCTTTGTACGCGGGCCAACGCAGAAAATTCCTTTCACAAGTATATTCTCCGGTGTGCATACGCTTACTCATCTTACGAATATTGCAAGCCAGGCAGTTGATCCCTTCAGTTTCCTGTGCACCATCTGCAAAGCCACATTCATTTTTCACAGCGGATGAGTAGAGGCGAAAGTAAATTTTCTCTGGCAGCAGCAAATTTGAGTCTTCTTTGCGAACGCAGATGATAGTCAAGGATGCACTCCATCGGGAAATGCTTTAGTCACTGCCGTGGGAATTCCCTGCTGAGTCGTTCCTGTTTGTCTGGGGTTACGTTTCGGAAATCTCTTCTTTTTTCAATGCAGATGGATTTTGTCTTTGATTCACTTTGAATGGGAATGTCACTGCGAGCAGTGGATCTCTCCATTCGGTGGGCCATGATATATCCTTTGGTGCGCACTGAAAAATTAATAAAGTTCGCCTCCCGTTCCCAGCTCCTCAAAAGGCTTAATCACATCCCAGCCACTAAACAAGAATAAATAATGGCCGTCACTGCCTCAGCACACAGTATCGCTTGAGCAGTCGTCACATAAAGCCGGTTTGCCATCCTCCCCAAAGTGATAAATATCCCATTACCCAGCACCATACCACAGTCCACAGCCGAGTGAGTATGCAGTGTGCACCAACGGATGCATTTTAATGGTGGCCATGCAAACTTTGACTACACTAGCCGCTGCTAAAGGTGGTGGTCGTGGTTAACTGCAACATTCATGCATGTACTCTTAGAATTTTCGCCTGACATCCATTCTGACTGACTGCAGAGCACCGAGTCTCGTTGGCTCTGATTTATACGCCACAGTGAAACGACACGACAGTATATAAAATGAATGACTAACGGATGAGTTTCATATTAGCACCAGGCACTGGGGTCCTTTTAATCCGCTGAATGAATAAACGCAATGAATAGAGTGCGCGTCCTTTTCGAAGTGACGCGGGTTAGAATTTTAATTGGATTTAGCCTCGTTAGAGCAGGATTTCGCCTTTAGCTCTGCCCTCTGTGTGTGTATTTTGTTCTTTTTTTTTTTTCATTTTCTTGTTTGCCCAGTCTCAATGTGTCGGCGAAATTTGCTTAGCCCCAGGATGCATGTTTGATGTGGAGCTCCTGTAACCGTGTCACTGTATGTAAATCACGGAAATCCGCTTTGCAGCAAATGCGACTTACAGGCTGCGATGTGAATTTAGGGTGAGTGCGGTGAACTGTGATCATCGACACAGTGGAAAGAGAGAGAAACACTATCATCTGCGCGCAGAGCTCGGAAGGCCATTGGCAATGGTCAACAAGTTGATTGGATTTGTGCTAATGGATAAAGCTGAACGCTAACTGTGGCAATATAATCAATATGAGGTCAGCGTACATTACAGCATTACAGTGATGGATGTGCAAGGTTATGGGGTGGCAGCTGAGTCTCACAGAAAACTATTGCTCCATAGTGCTATCAATGTGTGAGCTTCATTGCATCTGGAAAATTATTCCTCTTCTACTCCTTTTTTTAAATTACCTGTTTTAAATCATTTTCTAAATAAGATAATTTGTGTATATATCACGGTTATCAAATAAAGCAATGATATGTGCTTCTTCCAATTGGTATGCTTCAGCCGCTGTCAACGTTACCATACTTCTGGCATCCTTCTTCTTTCTTGCAGTCCGGCGTAGTCCTGAGTCTCAACCAACAGGCCAGCTGGCGCGTTATCTGGCTGTCATTGTAGTGGGTGGATTTCAAAGCGTTGACATGACGTCTCTTGCAGGCACAGGTGTCTGCACTTAACCTCTGTCCACGAACTCCTACTCTCACCTCCACTCGGTGAAATCTGGGAGTCGAGCACCTTCGACCGAATAGGGGGTACTCAATCCCGAGGGACGTCGTTGGGGGCTGACACGAGAGATTTAGTCTGACCAGGGCTCATTTATATTTGCGGATGGCGGTGTAGGAGGGGCATTCACAAATTTGTTCTTGTGATTCACAACTACAATTAAAGACAGCCAGCCTATATACAGTCTGGACTAGCGTCTAGTCCTGATGATGGCCACCTGACGATTGACCGCTTCGGCCAGGCTGTGAAACTCTAGTCTGCCTTGGGTGTCGTTAGACGAGTTCTTCTTTGAACTTTGTCGCACATATCCATCCATAGACTAAGAAGCCGATATCCACGACGCACTGCGACTGAAACGACGGAAAGGTGACAAGAATCTTCAAGAATCATCACTCATACGATACATCATTCAGGGAATGTCAGACTCGACTCAGGGAGGCATTGAGGGCAATGAAACCGACGTCTATCGGTGAGATGCACGTTGCTGTTCGGCACTGGAGGCAAAGCGATGGAGACACTGCGTGCAGGTCAGAGCGACAAAGGAAATTGTTTCCGTTGCCATCAACCAGGACACGTCATGAGAAACTGCTCGTAAACACGGAGTCCCGGCAGTAACGCGACAGCCACTGCCAGAGAAATTAAAGATGAGGAATCGGAGCATCTGAAAGAAGCCACAATCAATGGATACCATTTCATGGAGTTCATCGATCTCGGCAGTGATTGCGTGAAAACCAAATATGGTGCTTTCGAAACTGTGATTGATTGTGCTATGATTTCGATTCGGAGTTTGTACGACGGTTGGTCAGCTGTATGCGAAAGTTTCAGTGAATCGCCTTGCATCGACATGCAACGTTACGGTTGTCCCCGACAAACAGTCAGCCACATCCGTTGATTATAGGGCGAGCGCTTCTTGATCATTTTTGCTTTTAACTTTGGGGAAGACAGACTCCCAAAGTCCGGAACATATGTTGTAGAAGAGGGAAACTGCGTTAAACCACATTCAGCAAGTGCAACGGGACGAGACGGGAGAAGGTATGACCAACTATGCGACGATGATCTGGTAGGTGCCGGTAGAAAGCGAAGCCGCGGCAACGGGTGACTCGAGGAAGCTGGAACCTGCATATCGAGGGTCGAACATATTCTCGGCATACAACGCTGTGATAAGCACTAAAAAGCTGAAACATGACTACGAGTAGAAGAGTTCGGACCGTAAGGACACGATCAGCGTGCAGGATGGCCGAATTGTTACGGCAACACTAACTTGTTGAAAATCGTGACAGTAAGTATACAGAAGTGGATAATCAAAATTAAATATTTTCTGCATAGAGTGGAGGAATAGTTTGACGTTACTCACATGTGAAGGCATTTTGTGCAACAGGAACTTCGAGACGTTGCGTGGCGAATTTTGTTGTTGCAATCGTAAGTGCTTTAGCTGGTGTGACTCAAAATACTCCGAACCTACCATCGGTCACTAAACCATTCTTAATGAATTCAACTTCCTTCCCAACGACAGCGATCGCCTACTAACCCAAGCCATCTTCGAAGTTGTGGATGTAGATTCACCACTTTCAATACTGCCCTTTTGAAGCTCCCTGGTCACGTAGAGACCATTGGGATAAAAAAGACACTGTCATGTCTGAACGTAATATCCCAAAAGGATATCACCTGGACTGTCATCTGTCCTGGACAATGTCATGTTCAACTCAAAAATATTCCATAATTGCAGGCTGTCTCTTAATGAGATGGCTAGGCATTTCATTGTACGCATCCTGTGGGTGCCGGGAAACTGTGACATACTAGGCAATTGCAATCTTCTATGCCGATCGATACAGCGTACCATATTCCTAACTAAGGGGCACACAATTAGAATAACCAACCACATGCGGGTAGAGGGCACAGAAGGAAATATGGCCGCATTTAGTTTCAAACGGTCACTGTGCCTGTGTTCGTATACGCAGTATTACGTATAGTATTACTGCAACGTCAAGTGTTCTTAATTGCAAACATTTGGCAGTATTGCAATGCATCGAGTTTTTAATATGTCATATGAAAGCAGCAACAAAAGCAACCAGCGCACCTGATCACCTACACTTAGGATGCTCATCGGTGTCATAACCGGACATTGGTGTATGATTTCTGCAGAAGCTGCATTGATGAAAGTAGAAGCCACGAATGACCTCCTTTGCTCTTGTAGCGCTCTAGCAATTCGTAGGTGCTGACATCTAGGGGCCTAATATTTCAACAACCCCAGAGAACTAAATGACGAATGTACTAGCCAGGTGAACCGCTTTTTCATAAGCACCAGCTGGTTCCAAATTTAGGAACAGTCAATCCGCGTGGTGTCACAGTGTGCCTGTCATCACACGTGCTTCCTAAATACACGTGCAATTAATTCACGTAACCACGTGAGCGCACTGAATGAACGCGCACAGGTAAGTGATAGAATAGAAATTATCGCGTTTGATTGATGTGTAAAATAGAGTTCAGAATCGGCGTCCCTTGACAATTTCTTTGACAGCAACATCTCCCGCTTGGTTGGGAAGGTCCTGGTCCTCCACGTAGAAGAGGAATATATATGCCACTGGCCAAGCTCTGAGACAAAACATTTCAGATATTGTATGCACCTATGGATATGCCGTCTGACGCAAGGATACCAGCAATCCAGCTTCGACACACATACAAAGTCGACTTTCCCTGCAGTCAGGACTGGCTCTGGTCAGAATTGGAGCCAGGAAAAGAATGTAGTCGAATCTTCACGGATGGCTCCAAGACCAATGAAGGGTCTGGCGCTGGCGCCTTCGTGGAGAGCGACAATATTAGACTGCACACCTCGTTAGGTAAATCCTAATGGCCACGCACTATATTGTGAAGAACAGGTGAAAGAGGTGAAGTATTTGTGTCTGTAGCTACAGCCAAGCTGTGCTTAAGGCCCTACTCAACCCTTAAACCACTTCCAGGATAGTCCAAGAATGCAAGTCTTCTCTGTATTGGATCGGGAGGTTCAATTCGCTAAGACTTATCCGAGTCCCGGGACACCAAGGGATCGCGGGAAATGAGAACGCCGATGAACTTGCTAAACAAGGATCAGGGGAGATACTTTTAAGACCCGAACCTGCGTTGGGACTACCCGCGTCCTCGGTTAGGGCTTCCATCGATGGCTGTGCTTTTCGAGATCACAACCAGAAGTGGCATGACTCTCCAGGATGTAGATAAACTAAACGCATGCTCCGTAACGTCAATTCAATAAAAAAGCCGCAGTCTTGTTATCTCTTAACAAAAAAATACTGCAGACGACTTACCGGCGTACTAACGGGCCAGTACACCTTCGCCAAACACCTAAATGTGCTTGGCCTAAACGATGAGACCCTCTGCGACGCCCGTGGATAAGACGACGACACTGTAAGGGACTTCCTCTGCCACTGTCCCGCCTTTGCTCGGATCAGGTGGCAGTTATTTGGTGCTGATGAGGTGAGAGCTGATGATGTAGGCTCCTCATCACTGAAGCGCCCGCTGGTATTCCTCAAGTAGACCATGAGCAATCATTAAATGTAGGTTGCTGCCTGATAGAACAATGGACCAGTTTTTGAGTCTGTGTGCTCCAGTGCAGCGTTCAAAGAGGTCCGACAAAAAAAAACTAAAGACTTAAATATATGTACATATACTATATACTTAAGCAGACATGCAAATAGTTTAGATTATTAAAGGGAAATCCTAATTAAATTTCTAAGGAACTACGGTAATTAAAAATATTTTTCTTTAAAATTTCAATCAAATAGCTTTATTTAATCGTGCTAGATCCAATAAAATAGTGTAAAAAAGGAATCATTGCTTGTTTTTCTCAAATCCATGTTATTTCAAAACCGTGTAAAAGCAGACTTAGGTGTACTTAAATTATATGCTCACTCAACTCGTGTCAATCCAATTCTTGTGCACTACTTCACGACTCAACTAGATTCTCGTCCATCTTCTCATTCCAGTTCCACCTGATGAAGTACGAAGAATATGCGACATGTGTGACCACAGCGGAACTCATTTGAATACGCCCATAAATGTATGCGTCCGTCAGCGGGGAGTAAATCCAACTCATAACGAACAATGAGACTAATGATCCTTCTGGAACGGCCCACGAGCAAATCCACAAAAACTGTGATTACTTTCTTCTACGAATGGCATATGAATGTCCTGATTTCACTTAATCTGCGTCATGCTGTGTCCTTTTCATTATTCATATGTCATCCCACTTAATTGTGCCGAATTTGTAGCAGAAGAAGAAACAGTCGACACAGGCAAACACATTCGCATTGTGCTGTCAAAATGCCTGCGGTTTCGGGACACATTTTGCTCTTAAATGCGGTGGCACGTTTCACGATATAACGTCGGGTTCATTAATCACTCGCCGGAGTATTATTTTTGGATCTGTGCGTTTGTGTTTCAGCGCTATCCGCGTTTCAAAGTACCCGAGGCCATGTGGGTGTGGGAGCGCATTTCAACTCAATCAGAGCGCCCTTTGAAGTCCAAGACCACTTCCCATCGAGGACCATCAATGGAGCAGTTTAATCGCAATTATCCCGATACACAAGCGGGTCGTGATTAATAACCATTCAATATGGTGCTGCGTACGTTTGCTTCTTATGACCCATTATGGGCACCCTCGCCCTCGGCGATGTGTGCTTGTGAGTTTGTTTAAGGCGCTGGGTCCTGGTGCGGAATTAATGCTGCACAAACCAAATTTTGCGGCTTAACTGGATTGACTTTAATGGGGGCGGCACTGTCGGGTGTCTCACCCAGTCGCAGGTCATCGGGGAGTCAAGCTAATTAGGTCCGGGCGGCTGTATGCGAATCCACGAGCGTTGGCAACACGCGCTTATCCGGGCGCTCGTCGATGGCTTTGGGGATTTATGCGAAGCTGAAAAAACTGCAGCGACCGACCCGGTAGACCACAGAAATCGTCAGTCAGGACATCAGTTGGCAATCGATTATTTGGTCATCGGGTATAATTGCTGGAAGATTGGAAATTCGATTTTAGATTATCCTCGACTGAGCAGCTTGATTTCCATTTCGGATTAGGGAACCCCATTAGATTGGCAGTTGTTTCGCCGTTTGAATGGCCGGCCGGGAGGCAAACGAACAGCCGCTCTGTTGAGCGACGAGATTGATTGGATTTTGCATTTTATGATGTGGGTTTTTGCTGGATGCGGATGTGCCTATGTTTTTTGTTCAACTGGGATCGATACAATTGTGATGGGAACGTTAAAGGGGAACTACATGGTTGGATATCCTCGAAATTGGTGAGTTCGTATTTTGTAGTTGCAGGCGCTGTTAGTTGAATATAATTTAAGGCTTCGGAAGTTGAGCATGAGATTTTCCGACCAGACCTCATACTGAAGCAGAAGCAGTCAGAATTGCGTTAGAAGTGGACACATTTGACAGAGAAAAGCACTCGTATTTTTTGAAGCAGGCTGCATCAATTTCTTAGCATTGTGAATGAAGCTTTTGGTTCAACATTCAAGTGTGGTGAAGAACGCTGTTCAGGGCTGCCAAAAGCAACAAACAGTGGAGGATTTCCTAAGTCCAGAGCTTTTGAAGGCAAATTAAAGTGGAGTTCATGCCAAAAGTCAGAGCGAAGGACGACTTGTAGAACTGAAATATCTTTGATCCAACGACGACCAAGACGAAATGAAATGGTCATCGGCTACTCATCGCATTTGATATACTGTCCCAACCAGCATTCGTCTGGCGATGCCCGTGACAAGAAAACACATAGTATTCATCCATGCATCTTCTGCTGAAGTCGGTGAAGATCTCCTGGCGTGATTGCTTTTGTTTGCATGGGTAGTTGAAAGTTTTCATAATCTTAGTACTGTCGCTTATAATAGTGTGAGACGTACGCTCGTAAAAATATCACATCTTCATCTTGGACTGTCATGAAAACAAGGTCTCTGTCGATATCGTAATTTCGTATTTACCAAGGTGCGCTATTCGCCAAGTTTTTCTCCATTCATGTACCCGATCTGAAGCGTGTTGTAATTTCATTGTTGGCTCCTCGACCGCTGGTAGCTGTTGCCAACCAATTGTCGTATCGCCAGTAAACGTGACATGTACAGTTCCTTCATTTAGCACGTACAGAAGAGGCCTAAGAATACTTCATTGTAGCCCTCCAGCTTTTATGGTCTTGAAATCAGAGCTTTTCTTGTCATACCTAAAGCTTAGACATTTGGAACCTCCTTTGTGATATCACTTCACTGGAGTATTAAGTCCCTAAATTCTGTCCTATGTGATTTATAGCAATTCCCGCTATGGCGTATGGACATCCTGTTTCACTAAGAATTCTATTTTGAGGTTTTAATTTTGGATTGGCAGCGACTGCCAGACTGTCGCACATGTATTCGTCGAGTAATTTCTCCCAGTTCTGGATCGAGCGGGGCAAACATTCTTCTTCCTCCTAGTCCATATTGCTTCTGCAGAAGTTATCATAGGGGTTTCCCAATTCCCTCACTTGGTTGTCCATAAAACATTGTCCGAAAATAATATCTGGGACTCTGCTTATGTCTCTTCTGGTTATTGAGAGGAAGGCTATGGTTCTTTACGGATTGCGCGAAGGCCGCATTAGCCTTGCCGTTGTTTAAGTGTTGCCCCTTTTTTTCTTGCTAATACCCTTGTGCCCAGAGACCCAGCATAGAGTAAGATTGCATCATCTCGCTTTTTCCTTTAGAGATATGCGATATTCCCAGAATCTTAATAGCCTCCTGGCCATTTAATAAGTACTGGCGGTAGCCGCCGTGCCCTGATAGAAGATCCGTTTAGTGGTAGTTGGAGTTCCCTGTCTGCCTTGACGGTTAAGGTTCAATCAATGATATAAGGTTGTGGATCCATCTGTCTTTCGTGGATTTGATCCACCGGCCTTGTGACTACAGCGCCTTATTTCTGGGCCACTCTTCGGCTTTGTGATTCGCCGAAGGTACCTCATTTGCACCTAGTGTGGGATAATGCCGATGGGAATCATACCGGCTAGCATGCAAGCTAGTTCTGAAGTCGCAACTTTTCCTAATCGCTCGAAGCCTGTGCACCGACGCCAACTTCCTTTTTTGCTATTCCACTGCAAGTGCTCCCGCCCACACGGTGGTAGCGTAGAGCAAGACCGAAGAAACCACTCCGGATAGCAGAATCCAACTTGCATATCCAGGCCCACCAACGTTTGACGGTATCAACCAGGGAGCACCTTCCGTAGCCCATTTTATTCTTCGAGATAGACAAGCCCTACGCGGGTGTACAGTGGATTAAATTAATTTTATCCAGTTTCATATGCATTTTAAAAAACCAGACACTTGCTGCTCTGGACACGTTGCATGAGAAACATGCAGTGAAGTTATTTGAAATGTATATGTCCTTCCTCCCCACAGTTTCTGCACTATTTGGATCGCTTGTGCTCGCTTTTGAAGAGGTATATCTTGTGGCCGCACTCTAGGCACCGCAAACACCTAGTCAGTATTCGGACGAGACAGTTCAGGCAGCCGATCTTTGTTTTGCCGGTCGTTAGAATATGGTTCGCGTTTTCCGTGGATAGTCCTGCATTCTACACATTGGGCTAAGTACTACGTTGACCTCAAAATTGTACTGGGTCTTCATCATAGACTTTGTCGTGATCTCCACCGTTGATCTCTGCGCCAGCGTACGGATCTTTCGCCAATAATTCCCTTGCATTCCTCGGTTTTTTTGTATCTGGTTTCCTTGATTTGGAACAGCAGAGTCTTTGGGTACTGACTCCTACCGATTGCCGAGTTTAGGGTCCCCCTGTAACCGGAGGATTTCAGCGTAAGAGAGTTCATTCTCCGTTTCTATAACAATCGCGTCTAGTCGGCGCTTTTCTTTTACGGTCCTGACTAAATTCTCCGTTCCGTCATTTTCCGTTCTGCAGGCAGATTCTTCAAGCGGCGTTTTGAATCTGAAGTATTTACTCTTTGACTCCGGTTTCCTCTTTGAGCCCATGGTTGTTTTTAGCCGGGGTGAGATCGGCTTTGGCTTGGTCGTCGCGCATTACAGTTGCTGACAACTCATACAGTGCCTCGATCCCCTAGCATTTCCACTAGAACTTTGATTTGTTTACCAAGTTTGTGGAAAACAGATGGTTGGTGTTATAGTCGTTGTTGATACTATTTTTTCTGGGGTGGGGTTGGTGCCTGATCGGCTGACGATCTTTGGAACCTGCAACTCCTCTTGAATGGATTTTCTCCATTCGGATCTTCGTTATGTTGTGTTTGTTGGTTTTTGCCATCATTTAAGCTTATACACATCCGGGCCTGGGGATGTAAAGGTATCGAAGCTGCTTACCAATTAGCACAGATAAGTTTAGTGGTAGAGTCTATCTCTCAAGGCGTTTAGCCTTTATCTAGTCTGTTTTGTAATTCTTTTGGTCGATCGGAGTATACATTATTGATTGTCGTCATACCGGCTACCCCGAAGGCCGACCGTGACATTTCATTTAACCCTTCCGCCAAAGACTCGCTGAAGTCGGTGTATGCCAACACTTTGTTACATCATGATCCACATGATAGCCAACTTCCTGAAATCACTGCCTCTAACCCCAAATGAATCGTATTCATGACTGATCGATAATTTGCAAATCCATGAATGTCCTTCGAGTCTTTCAAGCTCACAGCACATAAAGCATGCTTTACGCCAAACAGCCGCGCAATCTCAACCGCCACGTCTCAGAGGCACTTTCTCACTCAAACTTCGATTGTGCATCTGGTGTGGAACACAAAAAGTTATTTCCCACTTCTGGGCGCTGTAAACTTGATAAGTCCCTGCCCCATAAACAACAAAGGAATAGACGAGCGCCTTTATCGCTATTTGGTGCGTATTACCATAATGACCCAGCTGTTGAAGCCACCATACACAAAAGGGCAAAACACGAGAAAAACGAACAAAAAAACCAAAGAAAAGATATTGTTTCGGTTTTCTTCTTGTTTTTTTTTTGTTCGTCTTCCCCACGGGAACTCAATGAGGGGCGTAAAAGTTAAATAAAAGTGAAACTTCCTCCCCACTTTCTTTTTACTCAAAAACCATTAAAAGTGAACAAAAGTTTGCATTCAACTGAAAAAAAAAAAGAAACACCAACAACAACAAATACCTCTGATCCGCTCCATTCTGTGACAATGAAGTGGAACTGAGAAAAGTTTGCGCAACAAAACGCAAACTTGTACAACCCCCCGAGGTTATCGAGTTGTCACCTTCAGGGGATATGCTTTCGATCACCTTGTCGAGGCAAAGTTTAACTCCTTGGAGTACCCGCCAGCGCGGCGGGGGCTTGATCGCAAGCCATTCCATCGACGGCAAGCAATTCGTGTGTGATTGCCTGAGGGATATCGCTTGCTAGCTCTCCATACCATTCCACTTGGATATTCAAATCCATCCACATTCCGGTTTTGTGTGAGAATTTCGGATTAATGCTGCGGGGGAACGTCTATAATAAATACAAAGCGCACGGATTTGGCAGAGTAACAAACGAAACTTCTCGGCAGCACAACACAATATCTGACACTTTATGTGACGCGCGGATTTCGGATGAGATTTTTCAAATGTCGCGAATTGTACAACACTCTTTTCACTGAAATGGGGACGGGGGGAATGGGGCGACGACGGAATGTGTCGCAAAATGAATCCATATCCCTTAAAACCTGACATTCAGTCCTGAAGTCGGATGGTGGTGTGGCAAAGTCGGAGATTTTAAATTGGGGCGTGTGCGGGCGCGGGGGATGTTTGGGATAATGGCTCATCGGGACTCTGTAGTCGATTTCGTCGGGCTGGAAAAGTTTTCTGCGATGACAGGTGTCAGGACCGCTTATCTGAGGGATAAGAGAAAATCTGACGCTCGTGTTCGTGTAATCTCTAGCAAGCACTTCCGGAGGGATGATATTAATTTTCACGTGCACGCACATACTATTTTTGAAAAGGGACTGATTTAGAAAAGGCTGTCAATTGACATTTTCTGACTCTTTCTGTTGAAGCACACCAACAGGAAAGGGCTACATTCACGAATGTCTCTGATATGCCAGTATGGCCTGGTACCCGCCAAAGGATACCTCACTGACTCCAGTTTCGATGTCAGAATGCCCGATGCTAAGGCAGGCTGCAGCTGAATAAAGGTGGCTGGCACTTGGCTAACAAAAAAAATGGTGATCGATTTGTCGGTTATATTGTGTGCTTGTCGGTCTTTTGTGATTTTCCAGTTGTCCATGGGCACGCCTGGATTTTGCGCATTTAGCAGCCTCATTAAGACCAGGAGGTATCCATGCAGTGTGGTTTGAGCATGTAGGCCATGAGCAGTGGTTGAACACTAGATTCGCCTTGAACCAGGGGTCTCTTAGCTTAGGAATTGTTGCCATTTTCCGAAACTCCTCTGTGCTGTGATTGTGACATTTGACTCTTTAGTTAACAGTGACATCAAGATTCTAATGTTCTCGCTGCTGATCTTGCGTTCATCGTTGTTAATGTCTGAGATTTCATAAGTTGTCCTTAACTTGACTTGGCTCATATCGGCGTTGCTCATCTTCTTCCGAGTCTTATGGAGTCTTACTCCCCCAGAGTTATCGGATGTCCTACTAGGCTTCATCACCGCGACAAGGTAGTCGATTCCAAGCCTCTTTGTTGGAGAAGGAGAGGAAGACCGAATCTCCGGTATAAAGACCAAAGTTATTGCGGGCGCAAGAAAACATGGCCTTGATGACAGAAATCAGCTTCTCCAGGACCGTCAAGGATGGTCGGCAAATATTGCTCGGGCTCAGGCCCACCATGAATCGCAGTCGCGATAAGTAAATATGTCATCTTTTTGGATTTATTCACTGATTCATCAGCACAAAGTACATATTGACTCCATTCAGTCACTCATTTTCGATTTGACAACATTTGTCATTTGCCACCATTCTCTAGCCTAGCATATCCGCTGAGTTCAAGACTACCCCTTGGACGAACCCTTCCACGCGATAAAAGTCCCTAACGCCAAGCTATTGCCTTAAATTTAAGCAAGTATTTTCCAGTAGGCCAAATGAATGCTAAATAATAGACGTCCTTGAATAAATCCCACCATTCATTCATTTCAATTTCAGTCAATACCTCCCACATGTCATTCATCTCTTTGTCAAACCGACAACGACATGGTTTGGCCACCTCGTGTCTCGATGGCCAATGCTATGCGTGTACCTGCCAGTCTAACCTGCTGCTTTTATTTACGTAGTCTACATTCCAGGAATTATTTTGGTAACGCAATGATGTTTGCTGGGCAAATACACTCGGTTCAAGCGACTGCTGTCGTCACCATCCGGCGTCCCATTCTCCCTACACATCGGAGAACTAATGCAATCCGATATACGCACCTGACCATGCTCTTCAATTGTTACCAGGCTGACATCCTGTTCGGGGAACTTTATCAATGGAAGCACTCGCACTAACAAGGAGCACATGTACTGGCCAGAGTTTGTATTCATCGCATTGAATTGGGGAGTCAAATGGTTATCTGGTGCATTTATGGACGCGTCAATGCACTACGCGGGTGGTAATATTTAAGGAGACGCAGATAACGTACACGGACTTTACGCAGGTGAGCTGTATATGGAGAGGAATCTTGTGCTGATATTCTTGTTCAGCTAAAGCGATTACTTTTAGTTTACGGCATGAAATATGGTCGACGTCCAATTTGTTAGAAGTTTGAAATTGGAATTCTGTATGAATTTTTGTTCCTTTTAACGACTTATTGAATTACCTTAGTTGTGTCCAGCAATCAGGCGAAGCAAGTATTCGGTATCACATCGAAAGCAAATGGGAAAAATGCGAAAACCGAACAAAGCTCAGGGTATAAAGCAGGCCAAGGCAAGGCACTCTTAGGTAACATCCAGCGCATGGACAATCAAAAGGAAAGAGGGTCTTCTAATCCGAGCGGAGTGAAGGACCGAACCTCCAGTATGAAGACTAAGTCATCGCGGACGCAAAACAACTTAGTCTTGATGACTGGAAGCAGTGTTCCCAGGACCGTCATCGATGTAAGGCAGCAGAGTGAACCATTCGCAAAGGAATGTAAAAACTGAACTTACTCCTCTTAATTTTCTCAAATATGATCTCGGCGTAATAACAGACCACGTCCCTTGTAACTTTGAAATGTGATTTATTTTTGTCACGAATCTCGAAGCTCGAAGCCTCGCACCCACCTCAGCGAGTGATGATTGACTGGTTTTGTCACGCCCTGTAACTTTCTTCCAGCAGCATCGATTCATTACGTCTTTGCAGATTCTGTAGAGAATGTAATGATATTCCAGAAAAGGTGGGAGTGACAAGTGGGTGACAACAGCGCCCTGGTTCCAACGAAAGCATACTCGCAGTGAAGAATTTTCGTGAAGTACTGGGCCAAGGTTGTATGTCCTTAGTGTAAACCCCTGTCGTATACTCCGAACCAGACGACACGGCATCGACGGTGGAATTAATGAAATGATCCAGACACACTTTATACACTGGACATTGGAGGATCGGTCAACTAGAAGGGTCTAGTGAGATCCATGTCCGCCCCTCATCATTGAAGGAGACTGCATAGGGATTGCTATCACCTCTAAGTTCCTACTGCGTACACAGTTGACCTATGTGACCACCACAAGATGGTAGGAACTAGGAAGGCATGATTGTAAAACAACCAGAACAAATTGGGAATGACTCAACCCCAAACGCTTCGAAGAGCAATTATCCGGCAGATGATTCTGTGCCACCGTCCGGCTCCAACTCGACACTCAGATAGAGAACGTTAGAAGCTTTTTCAGATCTCTGCGACTTAAGCAACATCCCTGTGGAGTGATTACATAAACAAAACGAGCTGATTTTCCAACGGGTGACTATGGCAACAACAGCGTTGTACCACACTGGGCCGCAAGGCTTAAGTGCATTCCTTAGTTCAGCCCGGTCCAACCAAAGCGAAACATCCTTCTGTCAACCATTCTCATCCATATCACTTAATTTACCCAAACCCGTCGGATGTCACATCCACATTGTCCTCAGCGACAACCTGCTGTTAAAGCGTCGAAATATTTTAAACATGAAATTGAAAAAAAGACCCCACATCGCCGTCGCGTTTTCCCATTAAAGACAGGGTGACCTTTCGCATGGGGTAGCGAGTGGCGACCCTCGCAATGTACGAGTACGCACAATCAAGCAAACGTCAATCAAGTTAAAAGTGCTTAAATCTGGCAAAATGGAAAAGTAATCATTGTCCTTATAACGGTTGAACTGCCTTTTGCTGAATTTCACACTCAGATGAGCCGGATATTCCATCATTTTTCAATTTACCTGCGAAAAATCATCGCGTGTTATATTCTTCAATTTTTCATCTTCCCTTCGCCCCACCCGCGCCACCGGCTCAGCCAACGATGATGTGTATCTTCTATTTTCCTTTCTTATATCCGTGTCCCCTCTGCAGTTGGCTGTAGGTCGCTGTAGCCGCTGCTGTGGTTGATGCCGAGGCATATAAGGGAAGCAGCAGCAAAGTGAAAAAATAACCGTAAGTGGGGGCAAAGTTAAATTTGAATTTTCCACATCAACAACACCAGTGCCGATGTTAACTTTGGAATTTAATTTTAAAAAATAATATTCATGCTTCGGATGTCTAGAGCGCCGACTGCAGCAGTTTTCGGCGAAATCAAATAGACGGCGCAGATTTGCGGATTTTAGCCGTCTCTCGTTCGGCAGTGAGAAATGAGAAATGTCATCGGCATGTGCTGTGGATGGATACCTCAAATTGCGGATGCATCTGTGGCATGTTAAACAGTGACGAATTCTTCATTCATCTTCAAGCGGGCTTAGCGTGCCAGGCGATGTTTCTTTTGCATGTAGCATGATGATAATAAGACGACCAACTTGTCAAACGTTCAGAGAAGTCCGACAAGACTTTAAAACGTGTTCAAATATGGCAACTTGGATTACCTTCGACCGAAGAATACAAAAGAGTGGGGTAGAACGAGAGTTTACCAGGGTTCATAAAAGACTTCTTTATGAATGGCGCTGGATGAGTTGCTTAACTGATTGATCAATGGCGGCGTTAAGTTGATGTTCGAAGCGCTGGTCTAAATGGTCTTAAGGCCAGATCGGGACTCGGAATAAAGCGCTAAAATCAAAGTTAACGACACATGATACGGATTCCCTTTGTCCAAGTTTCAAAGCAACAGGTTTGACTTCCCAGTTGGGGTTGTACGCGAGGATGCGGACATAGCGTACACTTCAGAGACAACAATAAGTCTTGAATAATCAAAGACATTGTCTAAAGAGAAAGACAAGGCTTCGCTTCTGCATGTTCACTGAGAGGTGACTTAATAGACCACGTCGAACAGAATAACTCGCAGATGAAATGGCGAGCTATAAGTGCTATGGAATATGCACTCCAAAAGGGGATGAATGCAAAAGGGACATGCGCATATTCGGATATGAATATTTTGTTCGAGGCACACATAAGAATAAACACACACGAAGTAATAAACATCACCCTGATTTGCGAACACGCCCGGGACAGAACAAGGTTAACTTCTATAATCTCATAGAATGAACATTCTGTCAATGTCCCAACTTCAACATCCAAATCATTTTGGCAGATTTCAACACTAATCTAAGTCAAGAGGCGCTCAGTTCCATAAGAGAAAACTAGAAGGCGAAGCCCAGGATGGAGCCAGAACATTCTGGCTTGGTCTGCGTGTTGAGCTGAGCAAGACGAGATCAACATTACTGATCGGCTTTGGTCGCACGCAAGGATGAACGCACGATGAGGAAGAAACCTGATCCATCCAACATCTGTTTTGCGAGGAATGCAGTTTCTAGGAATGCACTTCATCACAGAACTGGACGAGTTAAGCGGTGCTGGACTGAAAAACCTCCTAAGATTCATATACGAATCTGGCTGGTTTGAGGACTACAGCAGGTCTCACGCTAGTTTAATACTCAGTACGCTGCAATGGACCCAATCGTAAGGCCTTCATTGCACCCAATTACCTAACTGCCATACGAGGTAGGGAGGACATTTTTGGCTAGAATTACCGGGAAACTGACGCTAGGCTACTGGTCGTTGTCATCGGGCATAACCACTTTGTAGATAGTACCATTGCCAAGCCTCATCACTAATTAATGTCATTCCTCTAATCAATCAACCGTCAACCAGATTGATCACGTTGGAAACGACGCTGCTTCAGGCCGGGGAAGACCACAATAGACTAGGTCTTCACAATACGGCATATCTTGGAAAGGACTCAATAGCTTCATATCGACGCCAACCAAATGAAGTAGTCAATTCAAAGGCCCCATATTACAACGTGCACAGATATGAGCTATTTTAACATTCCTGCCAAGCAGGTTGTGCATGATGACGTTGGAGTACTCTCGCTGGACCATCGTTAAGGCAAGACGATACGATGTCATGGTACCCGTTCAACTTCAACAGTTAAAAGTCTCTCGTGGAAATCTGTCCGGCAAAAGGGATGACAAACTTCGAGGACTTAGAATAAAATTGTGAGAATCTTCAAATCATCTCTTAGCCAACACTACAGATGATGTACTTGACAGAGGCGGCGGCCTGAACGGTATAAAACAAAGTGACATGTGAACTGGAGAGATCCAGCAAACGATCGTGATTACTGGAGGGAATTTATATGTGTGGCCAAGTTCCCCCTGAAGCGTGTGGGCACACATAGAAGAAGACGGTAAATAAATTATTTTGGAGTCGCACACACGTTGCTGCATTCCCATGTCGAAGGACTCTCTTGCTGGGCAGTATACGCTGAATGTCCTCGGGGATGTCGCCAGCGTAATGTAGAGGTCTACCTCCAGAACTAGAACATTGTGTGAAATCAATGATGCAGGCGTACAAAAGCCTGTACGGAGACTGTATGGGAACAGTCACACAGCGAGCCGAAGAAATGAGTAACACTTTCCCTTTAAGAGGTTCCAGAATTCTGTGAAGCTTGTTAACTGGCCTCGTTTGAACACTGTGATGTAAGCATGCCCTTAGTTACGTGCAAACTCCTGTGACATGAAGACGAAACCCGATGGGAAGCAGACTCTGCCTTCAACATCCTGTCCTAAGTTGAATCACAGATCCACACTAAGAGTGATAGTGGGTGCCGCTGACAATGTCTTATTGGAGAGCATGGGAGAGGCACCATCACCAGTGGCTTCTGCAGATGCTGCCGTAACGGTAAACATCTTCAAAGTACCTGATCGGCTCTAGCAACCTTCAGACGATGGAATCTTGATGCGTTCTTCTAGGATGACCTCATCGACTTAAGACGCACCTCCGTCGACAGTCGAGTTCAGATTTTTTTCCTGCTTGCCGATACGAGACGGCGCAATGGACTTTCTACCTTCGTTAGAAGATTTTGGTTCGTAGTACGTACATTTGACAACCGAAAAGAAATCCAATCTCCATTAACGCCACGCCTTTCATCGCACCAAAGTTGGCTTCCGAATTGCGTGACCATCGACATCAGAGCAGCCTTCCTCGACCTACTTGACATTTAGTTTCCAAAGAAATAGACGACATTATCTAATATTGTGTGTACTGCAGAACTCCCCATCACATCCAAAAAGTAAACATCTTCAAGGAAGACAATTCCCCGCCCCCCTCCGCGACACAATCACAAATCAAATGAACTCATTCAAGAGCGGAAACCATTCTAGTCGGATTAATACACTCCACAGAGTTCCTCAGCTTTTTCGGCCGACGACCCACGCAGCTGAAAGGTTGCCACTCAAAAATTGCCACCCATAACTGAGGGAGGTGGGGCGATACTGCTTCTTCCGCTTCACGTGCAGTGACATCATTACCACAGAGACGAGTCCTACAGTGCGGTTCTCTCCCCCGACATCTTAATTTTGCAGAAATTATCTTCAAATAGGCCCGAACCAGTCACTCGTGACGGTTTGACGGAAAGGAGTTCAACCTTCAACCCGAAAAACCTTCGCAATTTCGGACTCCTTGAGTCGGAAATAATTCTTGGGTCAACAGACGGCCAAAGGGAGTTGGCTTTTTTATCGCCTCTTCGCCTCTTCGCCTCGTCGAATCGCCTTAAGCGTCTGCTGAGAAATCCTTTCAGTTGGCGCCGCGTCTCCTGTCGTTGCTCCCACATGTCATTCAAAGCCGAAAAGCCATCCTCAGCCGGAGTTAAGTTGACTCGACACCTGACTTCCATTCTCCACGGGTGTGCCCAGGAGCTGCGCTCAGATATCAACCGCCCACTCGGTCTGCAGAGGGAGTGTGCAGTTCACTAGGGGTTTAACGTTCTTTTCTCTTTGCCGCTGCATGGCACCTGTCTGACTGGAGCTAAATTCCGCGCTGCCAAGTGCCAGCATTGTGGGCTGACATGGGCTGGCCCGGGATGGTGTGAGCCCACTCACAGTTCCAGAGTGACAGGATTGATAGGAGGGTGAACCTTGATTATATTGATAGGGGGTGAACCTTGTAAAACGTCGAAGTGTATGGATATTGTGTAGTGACAGCAGCATCTGTGATTGTGGTCGAGACACAAACGAGGCGAATGAACGAATCGTACGGGAGTGCCAACCGCATGCATTACCCTCCCCGGTATGCCAACTCGAACTGAGCCTTTTTCGGCCTCTGCGTCATCCTGCTGGCACCGAACTGAACCGAACACGAAGGGGACCCAGGAATCACTTTCAATGGAGTGCTTGTGATTGACAGAAGGATTATGTGGGGATAAATAGGCACTCAGCCGCGCCGGGGATAAACAATGGAATTGAGACAGTGAAGGGTTGAAGGCTTCGTGACAGATGTGAATTGTGATTTTCATTTTGAATTGATTTATATCTGTTTGCTTGGGCCTGTCGTGGGAATCGGATATCACAATTGTCGCAGCAGGGGATGATGCGATTTCCATTAGGAACTCGTTTGAGGCGAGTGTACTGGATTAGTACTAAGTGCGGCGCAGGATTTAGTCCGACTTACAATTTTCGCTTGTCTTTAAATTCGACTTGATTATGAGCGTACTGGGGAGGGGGAAGTGGTCGACATGATTGCAAAGTGGACACAGTGAGGTAACCAATCCATTTTGGCAGGCCTTGTGGTTGCATCTGTATCACTCAGAAAGGTGTCTACGATTGGAGCACAATCTCTTCAGTTCTAAGAAGAAGAAGAATGTGAGTATCTCCCCGTCAGATGGCAGCATAATAGGTGTGGTGATTTATATATCTCAGGCCGAGTTAAATAGCCGCTTCGACAGCCAGATCTCTTATATAAATGCGCCAGCCTAGACACCAAGGTAATGGAATCGCTAAGCCCGTTAAGGAACCCGGTAATAAACTCAGGCTCGTACCGCAACCTCTCTGTTCCTATAATCACATGAAGCACCAAGCAAGCCAACACTCGGTAGAACTTAGACATCGAGAGAACAACAGAGTGGAAGAACAATAGCACGGATTGATGTCGGAAAACTAGAATCGTAACGGACTTCTAGGACCTTTGCCGATCGAGTCTCCCAAAACTCTCCATAAGTTCGATGAGGCCTGCACAAACAATCAATGAAGGTTGGCGGTGTTATCAAACAGCTGCCATCGATGGACTGGGTTTTAGGACACCACCTAAGAAAAGCACATGGCTTGACAAAGATTTAGGCGACCACAGGACAACGCAAAGAGAGGTGTTCGTGAGATCTATGCACAGAAATTAGAAAATGACGGTGTTTCTCAGGAGGAATCGATTGATCTCGAGAAGCGAATGGTCTATGAGATAGAGAGGTGTTATGGCAGGAATGATGTCCAACAGTTTTACCAGAGAGTGTAACATTTATCCAGTGGTTATAAAGTTCGGCACAAGCCTGTCGAGAAGATGGACATGGAGAACTAGTAGCGGCTCTTCCAACAGCGACTTTCAAATTTTAACAGTTGATAGCGGCTACATTGTTGATTTGGCTGACATTTATTCAGTCTCTATAGTCAAATAACGATGGACGGACATAGCGTTCTACAACACGTGCAAATGATAACATTCTTTTTATCAAAATTGGGCGGCGGCCCGCGCGCTTCGCCCATTTAACGGTCGCCATAAGATGAGGCCAATTTCTGGATGAATGGGTACATCAACAAACAAAATTGTCAAATTTGGCACGATACCAATCCACATGAGATCCAAGAGTCCAATACACTGTTTCGTGTGGATTTTGGACTAGTGGCGTCATTAGTCCATATTTCTTTGAGAACAACATTGGCCAGGCCATCACCGTTAACGGCGAGCGCAATACGTCGATGATTACCAACTTCTTTTGGCCCGAATTGGACGATATGGACACAAACGACATGTGATTTCCGCAGGACGGCGCTACGTGGCACACAGCTCACGCCACATTCAAAATGCTGCACGATCGCAGCAGGTACCTCACGTGGAGGTGATGACAAGAGATTTGATGCCATCTTTAAGGGATTTTCTGAAGTCGCAAGTCTACGCGAATAAGCCACAAACCACAGCGGCTCTCAACGCCAACATAAACCATACCATCGGTCAAATCGAATAAAGAATGTCGATGATATCTTACACACGATGATATCTTAAAGATTGGAAGCGATACCGAGAATCTGGAAAGTGACACTTCTGTAGACCGCTCCTACCATTCGGCTGTAGACTGCAATGATGACCCAAATACCGCTGTTAGGCAGAATGTTCCAGTCAAGCTGGACGAGCATTCCATTGCTCAAGCTAGATCTAACAAAGCTGACCGCATGGACATGCTGACCGCTTAAATTCTTAAGGTAGCTGGTAATGGGCTGGAATTCTTGGCACATGAATCATTCGCCGTCTATGAGATATGGTCGGAGAAAGCTTCCCCGATCCACAAGAATGGGGATACCCTTGACTGCTCCAACTTTTGAGGGATAAGACTCCTTAGCATCAAAAATCGTGTGCTCGCTTGGAGCCGTTTCTGAACAATCTGAAGTCTATAACAGATCAATGCTTAACACTACGGCAGATCCTGGAAAAGACCCAAGTGCAAATCGCTACCCATCATAAAAACGAGCGCAGTGTGTACTTCGAACATTCCTACCGAACTCGTGAGGTTCTACAGACGACGGCGACGGAAACGGAGAAATCTCGCTGATTCATCAGGTTCGGTGGCGAACTCACATAGACCTTCCAGACAAGGCGAAGCACGCGCTGTTCAACATCATTCAGGAGATGTTTCCACATAACTAAGACGCCACCACGCCACGTTGATGTGGTTGGTCGTACACATCGGACAGGGAACACAGAGATACAGAGACACAGAGGCTCTTCGGCCTGTATAGCGACATAAGCCTGGTCAGACGTCTACAGATCCGAATCTGTAGGAAAGGGACTACAACTTCACCTTACGCAGTTTCTGTCGGGCCACGGAGTCGATCGAAAGTATCTCCATAGGTTCGGCACGATAGCTCTTCCCTTTGTCCAGAATGTGAGGACTCTGAAGAAGACGCAGAACACACGACTTTCCACTGCAGACGATTTGAAGGGACAAGAATAAACTTACCAACACTGGAGCTCCTAGTCGGTCATATGACGGAGTCAGCCGAGAAGTGGGAGGAAATCTGTTCCTTCATATCAAAATTGCAGATCGAGCTAAGAAGGCTTGAAAGAATAAGGCGAGCCGAACAGGCAAACACAGTCGATCCAGCTTGAGTCGCTAACCAGCCCCGCGAAGTAATACCTAACGGCAGTTCCGCGGGGAGAGTGGTAGAAGAGTGCAGGGTGTGGGTTAGTACGTAGGCGTATTCCCGAAATCGGGAACTTGGGTTTGCGAATCGTGCATGCTAATGGCACGGGCTATTAGTATCTTTCGAAGATTGCCACATCCATGGACGTAACCAAAAAAAAAAAAAAACGTCTACAGATCCAATGCCTAATGTGTCTACTTCATCCATACAGCATGGCAAACTGAGCTTCGGTCAGAAGAGCCTTCGACTCCGATCCATTGGGACAACGCAACAATGGACGTCAGCGGTAAGGTGCCGCACCCAAGTGTAAAAAGACTACAAACCACAAAGCTTGGAGTACAAAACTGGAGGCAGCTAGAGATCGCTAGAAAAGAAGAGGAAGAGCAGTATTCCAGGCAAATTAGTCAGCTTGAAGTAAGGGGTATTTGTTTTATGAGCTTGAGACTGTCTTCGTGTTGACCGCTTTAATCTGAATGTAGTCTCAATCATCGAACAGAGCCAGAATGTCCTCTTCCGGCTTTTTGATCAAGCGACGAGAGAATCATTCCAAAATTGCGTTCGACAAGTAAATGTTGAATGTGTTTCTAAGACAGTTAACTGTCGTGCGTTCTTTTCGTTAACATCATTTTCCAACAAATATGGGGGAGAATTCAAATTTTTGCATAGCAATGGATGCATGAGCCAGAGCATAATGCCATTAAATGAAACACAAGATGGTCGTGCACGTTGGGAAGTCCTAAACTCCTCCAGTCCCCCCTTAACTCGCCTTTCAAAGCACGCTTTACAATAAGGTCTCATTTCGCAATTAGTCAGCACCCACCGTTCCATCCCCACCACCACCAGGAAGCGCTGTCGAAAAATGTAACGACGATGCAAAGCGAAGTGAATGCGACAGAATCTTGAACAATACCCCGTGGAACTTGTACTCCGCTGACACTGGTCGGGGTATACAAAGCGGAACTCATTTATCTCCGGGATGTGTCCGGGCACAGTAAGTCGCCCGTGGAAATGCAAATTGCACAAAAGCAAACACCTAGCACTCATTGAAAGGAAAGGATAAAAGTTACTGCTCTTATCGCCGCATACAAATGGCGACGAGCGTGTTTTTGCACACACACTGAAGGACAAACATTGCATCCGTAAGCATTGCAGGAGTTGAAATTAATTTTCGGGATATGATGGCGTATACGCGACATCAATGCTGTGATTTCATTTTACTTAGTCCCCTCTCTATGCATAGGAATCGGTTCCATCCATTCAGAGACCAGAACAAAAGAGGTCCTGCAGAAGGGAACCGGGTTGCCATGGGCATTACCGGGACGGGGAAGAGATGCTCTTGCGAATTTGCATGCTCGGTTTGGAATTATGGGTGCGCTAATGGCGAAATGAATACTCCTAGTGCTTGGGTTAATGCTCTCCCTCGGATGGGGTGGTGGCTCTGGGCGGGGAAGGCCTCCCCCGACTGTGGAGCATTTCAATTTGCAGATTGTACGAGTTGAAAAAGAAGAAAGACAAGCAGAGCTGAAACGTTTGCTAAAGTAATGGACACATAATGGACGGCTACGTCCTCACAGTGAAAGACACTCATTTCAATGCCTTCTGTTTGTGCAGGGGTGCGGACTGATGCCAATATTCTTGATAAGTACGGATGCATGTAGAAATGCAACATTTCCTTTCCAAAGACAGTGTGTTGTAAATGCGAGAAGCTGTTAAGTACGAATGCCAGCTAAGATGGAGGCGGTCTGCGCAACGTTGTCTCAAGGACAACGCATTTGTTCTATGATTCTGAGTGGGAGTCGAAATACGTTTTAAGATGAAGGCATTTCACCCATAAGAGGCTTCCGACTGGTGTGTAGAGTAGATGGAGTTGCGAATTGGAGGTAACCGTATGTATAAAGTGTATCGAAAAGTGTCCCATCCTTGGGTGCTTCATCAGAAACGAGATCCACAGCCAACAGGATCTCTTTACTGTACAAAATTATCGACCATAGGTCGAAGTATGATAGCTTCAGCCCAGGTTCAAATACTCCCTGGTAAACTCTTGTATTTTTAGTCGAACAAGACGTATTTTTCAATACTCATTTGATTATCAGCCTTTTGGCCACATTTCACAGCATGCACCGAAAAGAAACACGTTCATGAAGCAAGTCAGCTTTGAACAAAGTGCCAAATTAGTCACACATCACCCTCCGATCAACGTCGTTTCTCAAGCCAACGAAGCTGACGCAGAATGTTTCTTTCGAAAACACCAAGAATCAAACCTGCTGCTTTGGCTATCGGCCAGCTTTCGATTCCAAGTAGCAAAGTTTTGTAGCGCATCATTTTGGTCCTTCGAGCCGTAGTTTAGAACCTAGTTGTTTCGACAGGCAGTCAGGTTCAATTGGGTGCATTCAGTGCTTTTTGAGAATCAATGAGTTAATCCGGATACTATAACATTTGCTAGTAATGGGTACATTGTTTCACCAACCGATGGGTATCGTCTAGGCGACGCATTAACGGGTATCGTTGCTAGCATATGGCCAGGCTGGCAGCAATCAGCAACTTTGCCCAGTGTGCACAGACCATGCTCTTCGAAGAGATACACCGTGACGGAGACGCCAAGCCCGAGACTGTACAAACCAACAGAGCGAGAGACTCTCAGACGTGTCCTCGTCCCTCGGTGGCAGTCCAACAGACCATAGCAATGGGCGCTCATATGTCACACGCCCTTTAAATAAATTTCACTAATCCATGGAAACCAAAATCAATATTTCACAAAACCTCGAGCATATTTCAAAAGCAACGCTCTACGCTCCAGACAATTCATTTCAGATAATCGCCTGGTTTCTCCCATCCTCCCGCAAATTTGAAGCACACCACTGCACACATCCTCCCCGGCGCACTCAGTCCGGTTGCCGGCAATGAAAATAGTTTTCAACACGAACATCCCCCTTTTTTGGTCGTCACGTCTAGCACACCAGAGCCCAACTATGTGTTATCTTGACGAAACAAAATGTTATTCTAAGATAATTCCTTTATCCTGTTTACAACTCGTACAGCATCTCCTTATCTGGAGGGTGGCAATGGCACTGCACGAGGGTCTAACCATGCGCCTGGCGTCTCACTCGAGTCTTCATTAAGCGAGAACCGCTTATGCTTATCATAATTCTCCACACATCCCCTAATAATCCTTGGAATATCTTTTGTGTCGCTATGTGAGTGCGTGCCTGGGTGGCCGTGCGCGTTTGTGTGTGTGTGTGTTGTTTTGGAAACTCTGCACTGTTCCAAAACCGGGGATGATGATGGAGCACTCAAGTGTTCTTAAAACAAAGTCTAATGCCAAAGTTAAAGAAAAGCTGTTGCCATCTATTTCGTCCTACTTTGTTTTGAGTTTTTTCCCCCCCTTGTTGTGCCTTCCTACGTGTGTTTCTGTTCGCCTGTTTTTGTTTTCGTTTCCGTTTGCTTTATTGCAAACAGCAAGAAGTGTTTCCCAAATATCCGAAAGAGGCTGTGCGCACCGAAGTGATACAGCAATCAGCTGCAGTGCGGGAGTGAGATACTGAGACGGGTGGTGGATGGAGGGAGATAAATCGAAATTTGACGGTTGACATTGTTAATTAAGCCGGTTTCCCGTAAGTGGCTAAGTTCTCTATCTGTTTGGATACGACTCTGTTCGTTGATGCGGAGGCACGAGCACGAGCACGAGTGTGTTTGCGAGTGAGCCCCCTTCATATGATTAGTCGAACAATATTTGGAATGTTTTACGGTATCTAATTACAGGGAACTTCGTTAACCGCTAATTTGTTGGGTGCGCGGGCGGAGAACGGAGCACAGTGACGGGCATCAACGTCAGTCGATGGCAATTGGATTACGCGCCACAATGGAGGAGTTTATCCGAAAGTTATTCACCTTTGTGAGTCAGCAGCAGCTGCCTGGGGCGGATTAGTTGTGGGTACTATTTTAGGGGCGTTACTGTCTTGGCGGAATGTGTTCTGGAAACGTTCATAATTGAGAAGAACTTACACATTTTATGGAGCCCGAGGGGAGTGGAGTTCAAATTTATTGAACCTAATGAAGCGCTTTTGGCGTGTGTGAGGAGACTTGCTGGTGCGGCATATTGAATGAGCGATTGTTCTGTCAGAAGAGGCGTCTTCTAGACTCGTGTAGGGTGGCTATTGACACAAATTGGAAACCACTGGAACAAAATTAAGTTGAAGGTGCAACAAGTCGCTTAAATTCTCAAATATTGAATGTCGTGCTTTCAAACGGACTCCAAGCAAGATCAAGTGACTATGTCATCAATAGAGAAATGCTCTTAAAATGATGTAGGTTTACTGGTGACCTTAGGGCATGCAGCTGCTGCTCACTTGGACCATCAACTCCAGTTTCCAGACCTTTCCACGATCCAATTCAAAACATTTGGTTGTTCAAAGAGTGTGTATCTTGTAATTGGACCCAGCTGCTTGTTGAAGTTGGACAGTAGAGCAACTGTAGACCAGATTCTATTTGCTTCTCGTTTTTGCAAAGAAGCAATGCGTTTGTTCCAATTTCACAGTATTCAGTAAGGACTCCCAAAAGTATGAGTAAATCCTCTAGCCGACATGGCCGATTCGTTGATCCGATGTAAAGGCTTACTGGCTTTATCTAATAACCACAGGTGTACAGAAGTAGTAGGTAGGCCTAGTTGCACCGCTGTGGCAGTTGGAAGATGAACCAAGAAAAGGCAAAAACTCCTTACTACACACTGTCGATTTTTTTAGGTGGAAATTTCGATGTCATCAGATGCACTCCAGGGTCAGATTCGATTAAAACACGTAGGAACACATAACCACAGGTGTACATTAATAAGTCGTGAGCTTATTGTAACTTCTTATTGAATCTGTAACTTTCAATGATATCGGCGATGAGGACAAAGAAGATGAATACTTTTATGAAGACATCTCGAATATTGAATCGCTTGAGTAGTTTTCAGTAATCAACATTCATGCCTTGAAGTTTTGAATAGATAAAAAAAGCTGATCAAGCGAATTTAGTATTCGCATGCCTAAATTTCCGTACCGTGAATATTTTTGTGAGATGCAATTCTCAATATTTAACGACGGCTTCAAACAATTTCAATTCAACTTAAGAATATTCAATCCTGATCAACAAAGTAATAAATCTGCTCGCTATGATAGGAAGCAGAAAAGTTCATCGAAATCAACTGCCCGCAAATAATCCGAGAATACAATGCTCATATGGTTGGAGTTGATCTGATGGTTAGCCATATGGGTTGATATTACAATGGGGCTAAGAGTATAAACATTATACTCGGTGAATACATTCTGAGAAGCCAAGTACCTCAACTAATTCGTCCGAAGAGGAGACGCTTCTTCAGCTTACAGAATTCGGTGAGGAAACAGATGCCGGCCTTGCCTGGATCGTTACCATTAATGGTCTCAGGGATAGAGGGATGTCAACCGATTTTCTGTGGGCAGAGTTAAACAGCATCGATGTAACCGAGCTGTGGGTCCACTAAGACACAAGCGGTTTCCGCCAATCAACTCTTCATATAGGCATGTTGCGATTGGGAGAAAAAGCTGCTACCTATTTGATCCCTGACGTAGATGTCTATCAGTCATTCCAATGTCTTCAGTAGTAGTCCTTGGCAGTGGTGTGGCTTGCTTTGCCTGCCTTGGAAAGGAAAGTTACTCTGGCCTCTCGCCATCTTTTTGGAGCGCTGCGAGTTACTACGAGTTACTGCGCGTTACTACTGGGATGATTGGATTCCACATTTGTAGCATAAATGGTCCCGGAGTCTTGTCTGAGGCTATGTCAAGTCCTTGGTCTACGATAACAAGCCAACCACTTTGGAACCGCTAGAGGCCAACATTCGAAACGCTATTGCCGGTATAATGCCGCACATTATACCGGCAATAGCGACCGAGTCATCAGAAATTGGACTGACCAGTGGAAGAGTGAACCACTGTCAGCGAAGCTGGAGCAGCCATTGGAATGTTGTGCTATTCCATGTATAATGGCATGAATGTAGCTTCAAAATAAATACTGAATCAACTCATTTTCTTGCATAAATTTCACTTATATCGCTCTTATCAGGCCAGTCTGTATGATTTAGTGTGTAAATTGGTTACCTTGTTGAATAAATCTTGAAATGCTATGAGTCAGCTTCAAAGTTGCCAATCTGCCATCAGCAGTGTGATACTGCTAAAGAGCGAACTGGTGTTTCACCACAACTAGTGATCATTAGGTAATGATAAAAACTTTAGAAGTTTACATGTTTCTATGAGTGTGCATATTCATCAGAATTTGAACATTTAAACAGCCTTCCCGTCGATTTAAGAGATAATCGATATCGATGTAGAATGTGCCTAATTGGCACATTCTACATCGATGAATCGTCTTCTAGATCACTCATGCATAACATGAAGATGGTATTTCTCCTTCATGGGCTATACTTCATTGAAATGTTATTGTTTTATTCAAATCTGTGGACATACGAGGAGATGTTGCTTTAGATATTCTTGTCGCTTAGTCATATGATTTATCTGTTTGATAAGGCGTTAGTCACGTCAAGGAATGTCGAAGGCTCTGTAACCACAGAAATTAACTTTCTCTTAACATACATATTCGTATATTCATATCGCTTCTGAATCAAGTGTCATTCAAATGGCAATCCAACATGCGATAAATCAATGAAAATGTAAACTCTGAAATATATTGATTCTGATTCAAGTTATTCCTTAGTGTGCCATTTCTGGAATTGAGCTCATCAACCGGAAAAGACATCAGTTCAGAGAAAACTTAATTTTGACACTTTCGTCGAAGCGTTCATTTTCGTTGACAAATCGGTTTGTGGACGATGCAGTTTCTATACCCGAAGTGGCACGGACCATAGCCATTTCCATTCGAAGAAGCGACTGCTCAACGTTGACTTACTCGCGAATTTTCGTGTTTCTCGCGAGTGTAACTTCCACAACAGCATGAAGAAAACTCATATCGACGGCTTGTATTCGCGATCCAATTTTATGCGCCAGCCTGCGGCCACAGCGGCCCAACTAGGCGTACCTACGACCTGTGTACACCTGTGGTTATGTGTTGAGATGTGTATTAACGACATCCAAAGACTGGAGTGGATCCGACGACATCGAATTTTTCACCTAAAAAAATGTACAGTGTATAGTAAGGATTTTGGAGCCTTTCCATGGCTCATCTTCCAACTGCCACAGCGGCCCTAGGCGTACCTACGACCTGTGCGCACCTGTGGTTATGTGTTGAGATGTGTATTAACGAAATCCAAAGACTGGAGTGGATCCGACGACATCGAATTTTTCACCTAAAAAAATGTACAGTGTATAGTAAGGATTTTGGAGCCTTTCCATGGCTCATCTTCCAACTGCCACAGCGGCCCAACTAGGCGTACCAACGACATATGCGCACCTGTGGTTATGTGTTGAGATGTGTATTAACGAAATCCAAAGACTGGAGTGGATCCGACGACATCGAATTTTTTACCTAAAAAAATGTACAGTGTATAGTAAGGATTTTGGAGCCTTTCATGGCTCATCTTCCAACTGCCACAGCGGCCCAACTAGGCGTACCTACGACCTGTGTACACCTGTGGTTATGTGTTGAGATGTGTATTAACGACATCCAAAGACTGGAGTGGATCCGACGACATCGAATTTTTCACCTAAAAAAATGTACAGTGTATAGTAAGGATTTTGGAGCCTTTCATGCCTCATCTTCCAACTGCCACAGCGGCCCAACTAGGCGTACCTACGACCTGTGTACACCTGTGGTTATGTGTTGAGATGTGTATTAACGACATCCAAAGACTGGAGTGGATCCGACGACATCGAATTTTTCACCTAAAAAAATGTACAGTGTATAGTAAGGATTTTGGAGCCTTTCATGGCTCATCTTCCAACTGCCACAGCGGCCCAACTAGGCGTACCTACGACCTGTGTACACCTGTGGTTATGTGTTGAGATGTGTATTAACGACATCCAAAGACTGGAGTGGATCCGACGACATGGAATTTTTCCAGCCTCTTCATTCTCTGTAAAGAAAAGAATGGGTATATGTACAGGGTGGCCAAATATAAGTTACTTTTTAAAAATGGAATAAAATAAACACAATTGATTTGTTTCCATGTATTATGGCTTTATTAGTAAGAACAAACATTCCCGTTAATTATGAAATACATCGTCGTTCAAGTGGCTACTTGGCTGAATTCGCAGTAGCGCATTCTGTCACCCCAATTTTCCAAGAACTTGTTGTTGGACTTGGGCTGTAGCTCACGGATTGCTTGGATGATATTCGCCTTAAGTGCTCGTTTTCGGATTGTTGGCATAACATCGGTCCTTCACGATTCCTCAGAAAAAAAAATCCAATTGACATCACCAAGGCGACTGATAAAAGGATTTGGGAATTTGGTGCTCAAAAGATCATTGTTCCCAGCTTCATTTTCGAAGAAGGCCACAGGCAGCCACATTCTCATATGTGCGCTCCGTACGACAATGGGGACTATGAATGTTGTCTACTAGCATACCAGTCTGACGAACTTGCACGAACTTGAGTACAGTAGTCGCGGTGGATGCTTCATTTCGGCGAACAGTTCTTCTTTTCAAAAAACGCACTGTTTGGACTACACAGCATTCACTTTGGAATTAAGTTTTAAATTTTTTCCCAATGTTGTTCAAGTGTGAAGCTTATTCAAGTATATTCGTATAATTATCCCTGCCGACGAGATGAGCCGTACAACTTCCTTGTCACTGAAGCTACCCGCTTAGCCTGCTACAACATATTCTTTCGGTCATTATCCAAATTCCATGACCATAGCCGAGAGTTGGGATGTCTTTAAACCAAGTTCAGCCTTCCTGATTATAGATCATCCAAGCTGTTCCAACATTGACCCAGCTTGGGCAATCCTACAGGAAATCGCAGCATTCCTCCTCTCATCACACATGAAAAGGACGCTGAGATACTTGAAATTCTCCACCTGCTTCAGTAAGACTTCACTAACATGCAGAGTGCATTGAACAGGTGTTCTAGCAGCAGCACATGCGACTCTATCGCCTATCGAGGCCGCACTGAAGTTCCATTTAATAGATCGATCGAAAAATCGAAATTATGTCAATAACCAAGGAGATTGACTAACTCATCTAAATTAGTGACTTTCATACCGAATCCCGACTGCCGCCAGCCTGCAACGCATCAAGCCTCACTTATCATCCACGTCATCCACTTCACAAAGACTATAGCCAACCCTTTTCGTCATTCACAAGAACCTGAAAGTGAATAAACTCTCTGACATCCAAGAGCTCCTGAAATTTATAATTTATTTCGGAACATAATCCCCTCGAAGTAAAATCAATTCCAGAACTCGACCAGTGGCCGTCGACGGAATGGTCGCCAGGTAAGGCTCCCCGCCACCGACTGTAATTCCAACAAGACTTGACTGAGTATTCTCTCTGCAAGAACTCATCAGATCTCCCCATCTCGACTGAGGTTAGGGCTTGACCCGTTCTGTCAGCTTGCCAGAAACAGAATTCCAATTTAATGCATGTAAATCTATTTGAATGGGACCGGGAACCGAAATCTGTCTCGTTTTGCGAAATGTTTTCCTGCACCCGTCCCAATTGATGATACCCTCTGACCGTGGTGTTATAAAATAGTCCGAGAGCTTACTCAAGTGACACACATTAATCTTCCACTGCGACCGGTACAAGGACATTTCCCCGCCTCTTGTTGGTTTCTTTTTCCCTCTCGTTTTTATTTCTCATTCTTTTTTTAATAATTTACATCCTCTTAAGTTTTGTCACTGTCCACTCGACCGTTGTGTTTCGTCGTGGTGTCCTCCGACAGCCTTCTGTGTCGTTCGTCTTTCCGCTTCTTTCCACAGCGTCTCGTTCTGGCATCTACTTGCATTTATTTTCACATCCATTTTGGGTCCCCTTTAAGGAGCTGTGCACTGTCATGTTCAATTTTACCCAGCTTAATCTAACGAACTTAGGGTGGACTGCCGGCTACACACACAAACGTAGTGCCGCCACGCCATGCCGCGCCGCGCCGCCCGATGTCTGCCCAACACCGAACACAGACACACGTATCCACACAATCACTGCATTGCCAGCTGTCTTGGAGAATTTGTAGCCTTGTGTCATGGTGATTTGTGGGGTTCAAATTTAGCAAAACGCTCCCCGAGGACTCCCTGCAGCTGGCCATGAAAAATGATGCCCGGGGCCGCATGGGGGATGAAGCATTCCATTCGAATTGTCGCCCCTCCCACCGGGCGCCACTATTAATTAAGGATTATAATTTCAATTCATTTGGGAATTTGTTCCGTTGCCGGGCTTCACTGGATTGCCTGTGAAGTGGCATGTGAATGCCACTCCAAGGTGCGGTGGTGAATGGTGTTGAAATTTGGGAAATTAAAACTCGGTTGTCGGGGCAACGGGGGACCTGTAGCTTTGCACCTCGCGCACCCTGGGCCGAATCGGGGGAGAAATGTCAGGAATGCCAAAGCACTCATATTTGTTAAGCTGATCACAATGAGCAGGGACTTGGAGCGATGCTTTGCCCATCGGCAGTATTTTCGAAATTGTTTTCAGTCATTCATGGGAAATTCATCGAGTGACTGACGAGTGGCTTGCTTGTGTGCAGGTGTGCCGGTGTACCCCTGACGTTCGACTTAATGAAAGTCTTTTGCAGTGCGACATGTGTCAGGTCTGTGTAGAGTTAAAGGCTGCATTTAGGAATTTGACGTCATACCGAGAGATATGCGTCGGTGTGTGTGGATCACAAAGGGAATTCCATAGAACTGGAGGTGGTACGTGGATCGGCTGTCCATTCCGTGATTTCAGTGGAACCTGGCACTTGAATGATGTTGAAAGGGTACAATCGAAAATTCGAGGAAATATAAAATTACCTCAGAATCCGTTGATGGATTGGTTTCCAAGGAAATGGGAAAATTAATCGAAATGCTGGGAGGCAATGGATTCGTGAGGGGACGGCTTCAACAATACGTAGGAGGCGTTGAGGTAGTCAGTAATTTCGTCACTCTGCCCTTTACATTCTTTTGATGTTCTTGTCTAATTGGAACCTTCGACCTTCTGGCTGAAGTTGGTCCTTTATATGCATTTTTTTTACATAGCTTTAAGCAGTCGAAAACAGTGTGCAATTTCAGGTATTTTTGGCATCGATGAGAAGTGGACAAGCCTCAAAAATAAAGTCGTTAGTACTGCTGATTCCATCTTAGACAGTAGTCGCAGAGATCGGAGCGAGTGATTTGATGATGAATGTAAATTGGCGACTGAACGTAAGAACACTACATACAGAGCAATGCGGCAATCTCAGAGAACGCGAATACGCGACATGGAATATAAAAGGCTCAGAAAAAAAGAAGAAAAAACAAAAAAAGAACTCCACAGATAACGAAAGGCAGCCTGGGAGAAAAATATAGTCAGTGAAATTGAAAGGAATAGAGAGCGAGGCCTCCACCAGGCGCGGAATTTTTACCAGGCCATCCGAAACATGACGCAGTAAACAACACGCTGCATATGTCTACTGTAAGGACGGAGAGGGAAATCAGATCACCAATCCTAAAGGCATTCTGGAGCTATGGGAAGTGATCAATGGGCCAATGGACAGCTTGCTAAAGATAGGGATGGGGATGGGAAAGTCAAAGGGATGGGCTGGCCTATCTCCTCTAAGCTGGCATTGGAGAAGGCAAACCTAGACTCTGATACATCTAGATGAGAGACAGTCAAGTCATAAAGTCCACCCAATTACTGGCTTTTTTTTATAGACGACATCGACATCTTCCAGATCGAGTAGGCACCAAAAAAAAATTGGGGCTGCACATACTCGTAAATGAAGGAGAATATCTAAGTACATGGTTGCTTCGTTTAGCGAGAAAGAACAACAACAACAGTCAGGGTAGATTAGCATGAACTTGAAGTAGTGCAATACATTAACTAACTTGGATCAGTAGTAGCCGCCAATAATAACACGGATGAAGAAATACGCGGGCGGCTGTTTAAATCCAGCAGAACCTCCTATAGTCTTGCTAGGCTATTTAAGTCCAGAAGCCTCGCCATGAATTCGAAACTGCTGCTGCATAAGACTCTAGTCTTGCCGGTCCTCACATATGGATCCGAGACTTGGACAAAGGCGCTCTGACCTCTTAGCCGCTAGAAAAGTCCTACGGGGATTGGTTGGCCACATATATGGGGAAGCACCACTTCGGAGACGATACAATCATGAGTTGTATGAAATCTATGTACCTCGAAGCAGATATAATGACAAAAATAAAGCTCGGTAGACTCTGGTGGGCTGGGCACCTAGCTCGTATGAGCGAAAAGGATCCCACTCGGAATGTTCTTTGCGGTTCAATTCACGTCGCTGGCCACGCTTGCACTGGAAGGAAACCAAGACTCCCGAATCCTTGGGATGCATAACTGGTTGTTGTCCGCCCGGGATAGGGATAGGTGGAAGCACTTGCTGCAAGAGAACCGGACCGGACCTTTTCACTCTAAGAATGGTACTCAGGTAGACTTGGGAGAAGGCTTTGGAAAAGGATGTGGAGTTCCCTAGTCCTTCTCTGTACCTCTCGACGCCTAACACAAAAAATCGAATTATCAATTCTGCTCATCCAAAAATAATGCTCATTCAGTCGCTGCTTCAGTCACATTTTGACTTTATTCATAGTTCGCACAAATCTCGGAGAAGCTGAGAATTTCAATATTGACCCATCACGAGGGAAAATAGCAACTCAGTTGTTCTCATGTCCACATAGTCGCGCCTCATATCAATTCTGGCAATCATCCCCAAGGGTTCAATGTCTGGTCATAAACCGATTACAGTTGGCCAGGCCACCGCCACAAGTTTAATCTTCAGTGGAGTCAATGTGCAGATAAACAACGTGCACCTGCCAGCCATTACCGCTAAACATCGTCGATTAGAAAGCTCCTATCGCATAAAACGAATCGGAATTCACCTGGAAGCCACCTCCACACAGAGCCACCCGACCATATGCATACCTCAGCGGTCTGTGAAGCATAAAAAAACTTTTTTTTTTATCTAACGACAAATTTTACACAGCATTGCCTCGGAAGCGTTCCGTTCTCATTTCTTTCTTCGTTTTATTTTGTTCGCCTCAATTTGTCTGCCGTAAACGTTTTGGCTAGGTGATGTGCACTTATTGTGCCCACCCGCACCACGCCCCGGGGTCACGAAGCGAAGGAGAGCACCTACCGCAGGATGTAACGACGAAAACAATCCAGGTAAACAGTTGTCCTTACCGTGGACGTGGACGAGTGAAATCTTCCATGGCGAGCAAAAGAACAAATATCCTTTGATGTGCATCTCGCTCGAAACATTCCCCCAACACGTTTCACGGATCACAGGACCTGTGGGCGGCAGAGAGCAGATTGAAAACAGAAAGAATGAAAGAAAGAAAAAAACACACTCTCTGGCAGTACTTTAAGTGCGGCTGTAGGGGGCGGATAAGGGGCCAGATTCACCCAGTGTAGGTAGTGTCGGTCGTGTCCTGTCTGGGATCGGACCGCGGTCGCCCCCATTCACTTAAGTGTGTGTGCCATAAAGCCAAATGGCCACGATTATTGCACACAATTATTGTTATTGCTATTTATGTCCTGATTACATACAAAATGCCTCCAGTCCCCCCCAGGCGACGGCTTTTCTGCAAATGCTGCAGTTTCTCCCGCCAGTGCACGTACACGAAACAAAGTCCCGGAGACTTTTATTTCTTCTGTGCGACAGCTGTCGGTTGGGTAATGATTTCCATTTCTTTGTGGGTAGTGTCCTTTCTCTGCGTCATAAAAGCACTGCTCCTGCGCTGCCTCACGCAATATGCGACCTAGACACTCTGGATGTTCACTTAAGTCCCTCGAATTCATGGAATGTACTGGCAGGAGCCGAAGGATTTTAATAACGATCCGTTGCGGTTGCACTGAGTGAGGTGACCCTACGGAGTCCACCGTCCGTCCAGCAACACCTTGGCTCCCGAGTGTAGTTGAACTTTCATCAACTAATTGCCGTGGTTGTGTCGAGTCGATGTTTGTCTATGGTATGTGCAAAGTTGCAGCCGCAGGGCGGTCTAGGCCATCCGAGGATCCATTTACAGGAATGTGAAGGGGAAGCCGGTGGCCAGGATGAGACCCTGGCACCCGACAGCCATAGACGATGTATGCCATAATTAGGGCGTCGTCGATGCGAAGTTTTGGGAAAGCGGAAATTATTCATTGCATGCATGAGTCACTTTTTCCATGCCAAATGGAGTTGATTCAATTTTCTTTGGTGAACTGATTGCACCTGGCGGCGCAGAAGACAACCTGTGTTATGAACTGTGTCCCAGTGGTCAGCCGAGGGTGGACGGCATATCCGGCTGATAGACGGATGTGGGGTGAGGGCTATGACATCACGTGTGAACAGTGGCGTCGAGTGGTTTCTGTGACGTGCTTGTTGGGGTATCCGATTGTGACTAATTTCCCTTCGTCTCACTTATCCAAGCCACATCTCAAGTAAAGAGAACTGTGGTGATGTATCTAGCAAATGCATCTTATCTGCACATGGAGGGGGTAATGTGTGATTTAAATTTTCGTCAACGACCAGACTATGCTGAAAAAATCGGTTCTCGTCCGATCACCGAAATCAAGCAACATCGGGTCTGGCTAGTACTTGGATGAGGGACCGCTTGAAGCGCGTTCTCTTTTTCTTCTGAAAAGCAGGTGCTCTTCCCTTCTTTCAAGTTTGTAGAGCTCGCTAAGTGCTCTCGTCCTTCTTAGCAGCGTCACCTGATATGCTGCTTGCTTTCCTTAATGTGCCTGCTTGCACTGGCTGGCTGTCAAACAAGAGTTTTTTTCTGGTTGGCCAGCCTGATGTTGTTTTAACAATGTTTCCATTTTTCATCTATTATTTAGCCAGGATTGAACTCTCTGATAGTTTCAGGGAGACGCCATCGGCAAAGCCCACAGCGGTCGACTGCGATTGTAGCTTTCCGACGTCAAACTGTTGTGGTCTAGCTCTACTCAATTGTCTTATCGACATCCGTGCTCTTACCTTGGCTACAACTAATCGATGTTGCCTCTTCGGACATCGAGAATGCTGGAGGAGTGTCTGACGTCGATCGTAATGTGATCAATCCGGTTGACAGTTGATCGCAAGGTCCCTTTGTGAATGTTGAGGTGAGGGAACCGCATACTGGTTACAGAGAGGTTTCGCCCCGTCATCCAAAAGCATGAGTCCGCTTTCGGATATCATGCAATCCGCAGTAAATGTCTTCACCCACTTTTTGCCCGGTCCATTGCACATCCTGGATAGCGCTAAAGCTGATGTCCGCCTTGTAGGCTTCAAGTCGCATTGGCTGCACATGGTCTGTTAAGGGACCTCACATTCCACTCGCATAACCGAGAAACGTTGTCCACCTGAACCTGGAAGGTCATTATAATAGTACACTTTTAGAAGGGAGGTGGATTAAGTGAGTAAAAGCCTCAAGCTACAGTGTGCGATCGGTATTCATTGTGTCTCATGAGGACTTTCACCAAGTCTCGTACAAAAAATGTAAAACCGCTTAAGTGCAACACGAAATCATCTCGCCACCACTGTTGGACTAAATGAATTGGCACCTTCCACATTTCCCTCCAACGTCCTTCACAACTCACTGGGGGCCTGCATCCCTGCAGCAAGTTAAATGAGACTAGAACCGAAACGAAAATTCGCAGCGAATGACCACGGCTGCCGAAGGTACCAACATCGTCGGAGCGCAGTATTCCCAGATGTTGCTGAAATTACGCCTACGGGCCTTCATATTGTTATCATTTCGTAGAATCTCATTTCTTCCTGTTCCTGTCCTATTTCCGATTCACTGCTCTCAGTGACTACACAGGCGATGAACCTGCATGCATACCATGCATGTCCGTGCGCCAGGATGTCCTGGCTGAATATAATTTTCGGTCACCGGTCCATCGCTGGCGATGGAGTTAATGGACCGGAGAAAAAGTGATACCCTTATGGGTGAGCGAACTGGGGCCGAACAGCGAACACGCTACGAGGTAGTATCGACATTACACGAGATCGTGTGCAATAAGGACGCAAGGATGTTCCCATGGATACTGCAATTAGTGAGTGATTTTATGCATTTATGACTGTCGCTCCCGGATGTGTGTACATCCAATTATGATTAAATTGAATTAAGGACTTACATTCTTTTTTTTTCCTTCGTGTGGGATGGTGGGCAGCAACTCAGGATATTGTTTTTAATAAAAATGTATGTTCAGCAGCACGGAGAGTGGTAACAGCGGTAATTCACTTCTGCCAGACAGCCGTGAACACGTGGAAGTGGTGGCGGAAGTGATAACGATGGAGTAATGTGGTGGGATGCACTGCAAGCTTTTTTTACAACTCGCCGCGAATGCAGCTCGGGTTGTGATTTAAAGACCGACATTTCGATGATGGGAGACAAGTGTGCAATAGGGAGGTGCTTTAACTGAAAAGTGGTTTTTTTTTCAAACAAAACTGCTGTCAAATGTGGAGGTTCTCATCTCAATTTCACGTTCTAATCACGCAGCTGCGGCACGTCTGTTAAATAGTTGTGTCGATGTGTTTTCTTCGCTATCATCTCGTCCAACAAGAGGCATGTAACACTTCAAATCATGCTACCTATAATGAAGCATCTATTTCGGATTTGACTTTAATAGATATTCCCTTAGCCAACAATGCGCTTCACGTTTTCATCTCAAATTACGAGAGAGTGGCAAAAGCTTTCAGTTGTCAAAAAACACACGCAAATCGCCAAATTTTACACAATTTTTATTTGAATTGATATATGGGTGTGATTGTCTCTTTCAAGGCTCCTCGAGAAAGTCCGCGCTAAGGTCTTGGAGAGCCGTTCTAAAGCTATGGTCGAATTCATGACGCGGGATGATCAAACAAACCGATCTACAGCTGCTTTAGTAGCTTAGTGGTCTTAGTGCTCTGCAGGAATATGTAATTGATGATTGAGAGTCATTCAGTCTCTATAATGAAGCTGTAGCACATGTGGTCGGGTCAACGCGACAGTGTTAAATCAACACAATTAACCTTTGGAGTTGGACATCGCTAGGGGTGCGTCATGTCACCTCTACTTTTCATTGTTGCGCAGCCGATTCGGGAAAAAACTTTGGGAGAGCTGAGGGTAAGTCACAGACTTCGTCATCCGCACATTCTCCCAAGCAGAACACCAGCGCGGACTCGAGAGGTTTGTGGCCGTATGTACTGATGCTGGGATGAAGGATGAAGACGTTGATAAATCAGAGGTCAGAACGCTCTGCATGTGTCCGTGAAGCAGGTGGAGAAGACAATTATCTCGTGGTCTTTCTCAAGATGATGGGACGAGTAATTCCTGTAGGATTGGCCAAGCCGGCTCTAAACAGCTCGGAAGTTCTGTAATAAGGGCGAGCTTGGTATCAAAGCCAAGTTAGTAGCTATTAACTGAGTGTTTGTTCCAATTCTCACCTATGATCATCTAACTTGTGTAATAACCTAACGAATATGTTGCAGCAGGCTAATTGAGAAGTTTCAGTGCCAAGGAGTAGGACGGCGCAGCGGCACGCTTGTGATTGCACGGCTCAGCTCATCGGACGGGGTAAGTATACGCATATTTCGTAGCGTATATATATTCATTCTTTTGTTTACAGAGAATGGAGAGGTGAAGTCTGCCGCAACAAAAAGAATCGCGAATACACTCAGCCGAGATGTGATTTCTTCGTGCTGTTGTGGCAGTTACTCGCCGTGATAGAGTAAGAAGCACGGCAGTGTGCGAGGAACTCAACGTCGAGCAGCCGCTTCATCGAACGGAAAGGGCTATGCTTCGATGGTTTGGCCACGTGGCACGAATATCCCCTTCATCACGGCTTCCGAGGCATGCCTTGAGTTCCACTACATCGGGCAAGCGACCGCTTGGCAGAACCAGGACGAGGTGGTTGAACAAAGTCCGAGAACCTTCTTGGTGTCGCTTGAGCCTAAATCCTGATGAGTTGGAGTCGATGGCGAACGTGCGGACCCTTTCGTGGATTATGCGGACCACTGAAGTTGAGATGAGATGAAGCATCAGCGAAAAATACGCAGATCTTGGGACTGACAGATTTTCAATCTCAGCAGAATAATTTCAAAACAGAGCATAAGTCGCTCTGCCCACACTATTGGGAATCAAGCCCAACAGGAATTCTCAAGAGTTGAACAGTGTGCACGCAGTCACGACGATATGTATGTTTTTCATTTTGGCAAAGAAAAAAAGGCGACACATTCGACGTTTCGTCATAGAATATGCCCTCCTCTTCGCACACTTCTTAAATCTTTCCGTGGCTTATTTCAACCGTAGCTTATTAAGCTCGTTAAACAAAATTTTCGCAGCCAATTGCAGAAAAATCCCCACCCTCTGGGCGTCAACAAGTCAAATCTCTTCCACTCGGTGGAACTCTGAAGTCAAACTTGAGGCTTCAAACTTCTTGCAAGCAAGACAAGCAGAAATGAGACATTCAGTCATCACAGATTGAAAAGTTCCCACCTCAGTGCAGCTGCTCCACTCCACTTCGGCACTCCTAGAGCGTTTATCCCATTCTTCAAACCCCATCAACGCATTCTCTTCGTTAGCGCAAGAGCCGAAACTACCGCACACAAAATCCGTATGCGAATTAAGCGATACACAGATTTAAAACCATGAAACTGTGTGCTTCAAGTTTACGACTTCTGTCGGTGTGGATAAATTATTCAAACTCCTCTGCGGGAGAACGGAGCACAGACTGCGCCGCGCCATTCCGTGCCCTGTCATCGCGCACTGCTCTGAGTGGCTACGGCTGAAGAACGAACGAAAAACGATCCAAGTTGTCTTGTGCGTACCCAGAGAGCACTAGAGGTGGAACTCAAATATTAGTCAAAAAGTCAGAAAGTCTTCATAGGGGTTTTCTGCTGCTGCCTCCCGGGTGAGTTGGAACACCCCCAACGCCAACGGTTGGCGGTTGTTCCCCAGTTCCGCACAAGTTGTTCCGTAATTTAATTTCTTCGTCTTCAACTTGAATGCCTTTTGATACGGTTAATAGAATTGCTCATGTACACCATCGGAGATGTGTTGCGCCCTCAGCCCGGTACGTACTCTCGCGCATATAGATTTAAATATTTCCAAGCGAAATGCTTGGCTCCGGAAACTTTGTCATACTGTTTTGGGGTGGCCTACTGTTGGTGTTTCGTGTCGGTGTTTCGGTGAAGGTTGCAGTCTGTCCGCTGCCGGGTGTAGTTCATTATGGGGTGGTTTTCTGTGCGCTATGGGATGGTAGTAAAGGCGGGGATTTCGAATATTGTGTGGTAGTTGCAGAGATAAATTGGTTTTATCTATCTGGCTGGGATAGCTGGCTGCAGTCGGCGCGGTGTGCTAAATGAATATGTTTCCGCGGTCTTTTCAGTTGACTGGGATTACGATTCTTAGATTTGTATCGATTTTGATTTGCTTTGCTTCCGGTTTTGGATTGTAATGGCTTTTGAGAGGCGTCTCTTGTCAAAAATGTCACCAAGTTCTGATTAGTCTCACCGCATTTCAAAAACTCAAAACCATCGAACAAACTGGAACATTGGGCGAATTGTCTGGTAAGAGTCTTGGCGGTTCGCACACCTCAAATTCGGCCTCTTAGCACTTGGGCCTTTCTCATTGTTTCCTCCGTTTGCAATTTCAATTGCACTTCAAGGACGTTCCAGTTAATTTATGGCCTTGTCATGTAGTTGGCAGCTAACTAACTGAGTGAAATCGTCGTCTTCCACATTTGGACATTCGGGACAGAAGGGGCAACTATCGTGTCCATCGATCCAAACACTAAGTAGTAGTTAGAGTCCATCATCCTTTTGTGGAAATGTTGCATTTGTTGTTGTGGAAGGAGAAATTTACCACGGGCGGTTACCACTACGTCGTCGGCTCGCTTCGTAAATATTTGAGGTTCTCCGGGACATTGTTTATGACTAGTACCCACAGAAGGGGTGAAATTATACCCCCCAGGGGGTGTCCCTCGAGACAGAGTTGATCAGGAGAAGCAGTTATGCAATCCGCGTGGTATCACAACGGCCCATAACACTCCTCGCAGGCAACCACTTGAATCAATAACAAAACCGACACTACGTACACATGCACAAATTAAAGCCTCAGCTTTCACCATTCAATCAATCGCTTGAAGTTGACTATGCAATCCGGTGACAAACCCCCGCAGTCCTGGAATTCATTATTTGTTGCAACGGTTTCGTGTGTGAAAGAAAATTTCTTGGTGTGGACTTTTCAAACGATACCTCCCCCACCCATCGGTGAGCCTTGTTTGTAACTTGAGCTCTCTCTACACGGAGTCTTGAAATTTCTCAAAAGCAATTTCAGCAAGTTCATCAAATGTCTGGTCTGACACTAGAGGCCGAAGGGAAAATAACAAGAAATCAAAGAAACAAAGTTTCTGCTTATTCTCCCTCCCCCACCTCACGGCAGGGTTGACTCAGAAATCAGAATGGGACAACAAAACTTCCATAAAAGCCATCACCTTACCCCCATCACACTGCTCAGCGTATTAGCAACAGCCAACTGAACTGTAAAAGATATTCAAGTCAATACCCCAGAGTAATTGAACGCTCACTCTATCTCTGTGTGTCCCCACAGCCTCTGTCGTGACAGAGAATTGAACACCCGTTCAATTCGCCCTCTTCCCATGCGATAATCTAAATAATTTCTCTGGCGTCCTTTTATCTTCTTCCATTCTCGCCGCACCAGCACCTCACTGGAGACAGTGAGCAACAATTATCGCTTTATTTCCCATTGAGTACAGCGAGTAGCGTCCCGATGCGATTCGCATTGCCATTCGACAAGAGCCGCGCTAGACGACTCGAAGGACACGCGAGGACAAGGAAAAGGGAAGGTTTAAGAAATCAATTTGAGACTTCTGCTCGTGGAGACCCAAAGACACATCCAAACTTTTCTATCGCTCCCCAGTGAACTCGCACTTCAAGTTTAAAGCTCCCCCGGGGGGATCGAGTCCTCACGCCCACCTCAAACGGAACTCCAATGTCCTCGAGCATTTGCTCACACACCCACTCTAGCCATGAATGCCAGGATGTGACATAAGTTGACACAAGGACACACTCGTTCGAGTCCCGCTCACACTCGCAATCAATTCGGTCGAGAAAAATTGTCCCCAATTCAAGTGCAGATAACCTGCCATCAATATCCTGTATCCCGAGATAACAATAAATAACACCTTGGGGCTGCCGGGCGGGGGGACACTGGGCTAGAGTGGGATTGAAGAAAGGATACCGCGGAAGGGGCTGAGTGGATGTGTGTGAGGAATTAAAATAAATTTAGTTTAGGGACGACGAAAAAGTGGGAAAGGACAACTTGAGCTGAAATTAATGACGATGTCGGCGTGTAGGCGAGCAGGCGTGGTGTGGCCAAATCCGGACAAAGTTCAAGTTTAAGGATGTCCTCCCAGGGGAAGCGCACACACCGGAAGCCCCCCGCAAAAAAGAACCGAATAAATAAAAGAATGTCGCCGAGAAGAGATACTCATCCGTTGATAGATACAACGTAATGATGTGCCCATGGAAAAGGAACCACTTAATGTTCTTCGGGGACTTCGGAGATGAACACAATGGGAGTTTGCTTGCTGTTGAGCGGCGAGTGGGTGTGGAGGGGGGGGGGGGGGGGAGGTCAAAGCAAAGATACACACAGGATGTCGTTTGTAATTTCTGTTGAAACTGTTAATGGCTCTTCTGATATGTTCTCCCCGATGAGGAGATCTCTCTCTCTGTCTGTGTGTGTGTGTGTGAGGAAGAATAAGGATTAAGGGCCTTGAGTTTTGGGTTGTTTCACTCGATGTCCCTTGCAACTTATTTTCACAATGAAGGGGTTACCACAGAAGGGAGCCCTTGTGAAGGCTTGTCTATTTGCTGGTACCTTTGTTGATGACTTCCTTGCTCATCAGTGAGTGAGTGGTTTGTAGTTGGAAGTCAGTGGGATTGTGGCTTTGACAAAGTTAATCTTGTATGCGATGACTGCTTGTGACGGCTTCTCAAGAGGTTCGTCTCTCTGATTGAGTTTTATTCGATTGAGGGAGAGGACGTTCGCCGTTCGTTTGTCACATTCAACCCATTAAGTGAATTGATTTATGTGGTTTTGATCTGCTTTGTTAACAAACCTCAAAGATGGCCAAAGTTGGCAGTTTTATTTTCTGATGAAAAGGAAATAAGTCTGCACTTGATGAAGATGCTCCCAGACCACTGCAAGAGAAATTCGCATTTTCGCATAGCCAGTCACGTCACAGAGACTTCCGAGGAAGATGCAAAGCCAACGATCCTTTTATTCTTGATGACTATGCATTCTGGGGTAAATTGGGGAAGTTTGTTATCAGTCTTGCTTGTCAAGTCAATCGCCTACTACGGATTTAACGACTAAGGTGCCTGAGCCATGTAGACTCGAAGCGACAGTCAAGTTATGCTTAAGGCCTTGCTCAACCCATTAACCACTACCAGGATAGTTCAGGAACGCAAGTCTTCTCTGAATTCTCTGAAATTGATCTACAGTCTAAGTTCGCTAAAGACTTATCTGGGTCCCAGAGCACCACGGAATCAAGGAAAGAAAAGACTGCAGTCGATTTACCGGCATATTAACGGCCCACTACACCTTCACCAGATACCTAAGTGTGTTTGGTTTAAGCGATGAACCAATCTGCGAGGGCAAAGGAAAAGATGCCAACACTGCAGAGCACTTCCTCTGCCACTGTCTCGACTTAGCACGGGTCAGCTGGCAGTTATTCGGTGCTGATGAGGTGAGAGTTGATGATGCAAGCTATCACAGAAGCACATGCTTGGCTTTCCTCCGAAGACCAAGAAACTTGAGCAGAAGTAGGTTGCTGCCTGGTGGTACAATGAAGCAGTTTCTGAGTCAAAGTGCTCCAGTGAAGAGAAAATACCAGAAAATCCTCCGACCCGAAGAGTTTTCAATTCCGGCCCTGTGTGACAACGCAGCAGAAGACAATGACATGACGTCGTGAACATTAAAGTTGCTCTGTGCACTATTGTACTGTGGACCGTTAGCGAAGAAATTATTCATGGAACAGTGTCCAATAGTGGTATCTTTTCTTTGCCTTGCTCTACAGACTTAGAGTTAAAAAATCGATTGGCCGGAGCAAAATTGTCCATGGCCTACTTAGGCATTGGAGCTACAAACGTCTGACTAGATCAACGTCGATGTACAACTTGTGGCCATTTGCCATTAAATCAAACATGCCCAGAGATAGCTCAGCTCTCATCATCGTGAGGACTGGAATGATCACCGCCTTGTTTTAAGGCAGGTTGGTTATGCATCTGTTCCGTCGCTCAGTTGGCTCTTGAGATTATCGTTACAGCGATTGGCAGAGGTTAGCAAGACATCGCCTTTCACTTATCTAGGAGAATTTGTTACAGACCTTACTGGGCAAACACTCTCCATCATCCACTGAACGGGTGCATGGTACGTATGACGCTGCATTTCTCGCTTCTAAGCTGTCGTAACCGATCTAGTCATTGACAAAATATCATAGCCTCTGATAAAGATGAGAAGCTCGTCAATGATGGGTGACGTTAATTCACACGTGGCCGTGGGTGAGACATGTCGGGAGAGTGTGATTGGGAGGAACGGTGATCGCCATCAATACTCGAACGAAGAGAGGTTGTTGGACTTTTACTGCGCAAATGAAATGTCCGTAATAAAGATCTTCTTTTCAAGTTATATCACTCAATCTACGACGTCAAGTGGAACATCGGTTACACGTATAGAAACACTTCAATGGATTTCAGTGTGTTAATGGAGAAGGAACTGGTGAGAGATCATTTTCAAGCCGAATCGGTGCAGATGAAGATCAGAAACATTTCATCCGCTCTAGCGTTGGGATTGTACGAGATGGTAACTGGTGGCGTATACGATGGCAACAAATTAGCAAACCCATATTTGGTTCATGAGTTTTTGTATTGCTTTCTCCAGCCGGTGGATTGTTCTCTGTTCAAGGCAGCATCATATCCCAGCAGTCACATTACGATACCAATAGCCCCGCTAAGTGTACAGGGTGCATCACAGGCAGTTCTACAGACTTCTGGGCTATATCCTTTCACAGGAGATCAGTGAAATCGACAAAGAGAACTGTACTGAACTATTGCCGTACTATGTACTATTTGCCGTTGCACTGGTTAGCAGGCTACGATGGAAAAGGAGAATGCCGGTTCACTACACACAACTACAGTATGGCTATGAATCCAGCGTTTTTAATTGACAATTATGACTGGATTCCGACCATCCTACGTACCACAAAGCCACACCTAACACAAAGTGTGTGATGCCCGTACACTCAACTGATCATCACCTGGTGTTGTGTACGCTGTACGTCACTGATAGAGTACCTCTTCTGCCAAGGCAGAAACCAAGAGGTTGTTCCACGCATACTGTGGGGAAAACTACAGAAGAGTGAGAGCGAACTCCAACTATTCCACCGCATGTTAAGGAAGAATGGCGGCTGTTTCTACAGCTGCCTATGTACGTGATGTTTGTGGAGTGATGCGGCTTGGTGTAGTAGCTGGTGGTAAGAAAATAACTGTGTTCAAGAAGGGACTGGATTCTCTAAGGTGACTCTGGTACTCGTGACCGGTACATTGAGGCGCGAAGAACTTGCAAATTGGCTGTGCGAGCAGTTACATAAAGAGCAGTCCAGGAAGGAGTTCGGCGAGAAGCTAGAAACCGACAATGGATTTGCGATCTTGGATCCATTTGGAAATTTTGCGCAGATGGTTCGAGCACTCAACCTCGAATAGGACTACCCCGTAGTCTTGGAGGAAGCGAAGAATAGTCCAACGGTGGAGAACATCATTTTGCTAAAGATTATCAAATCCGCCGGTGTGAATGAAATCCGACCAGAAATGCTTAAGGCGATGGTTAAAGAGGGAGTCTTATGGTCGCAGTAAGCCACCTGGCGATTGCCAATGTCGCTGAACATCTGAACACTGGCATGTTTCTCATTACTATCCCAGAAAAGGTGGACAGAAACGTGCAGAATATTCTCATGCAGATTGTCCAAAGGCTGTCAACCATTTCGATCTCGTAGGCTACTCAGTCCGTTGGACCATCGTCACCTATGGGGCCTGTCCGAATTACGGTGGATGACAAGATCGTATGCCCACATTATTGTAAGCACAACCCCTACGGTCTGACAAAAGAGGCTTCTGCACAGCACAGCAACCTATATTCGACGTCACGGAATGATTGAACAGCCAAACATGTAGCAACTGACAAGACATGCGTTAAACAGCCTGGAAGACGGACAAATGTCGACTTTGACCACTTCTCCATAGTACCACGATTCGAAGCCCGACAACAACGAGGAGTGCGCCGATATTCGATGCATGATTACACCGTCAGATGTACGGTATGTCCATTTCAACAACAGGTGTCCCACATCAAGGAGGTAACTGAAATTGCCGCATCGAACAAAAGCCACCTATGCTCCAGAGCGAAATCGAATTTGAGCTTCTTGGTCCAAGCCGCATCGAACAAAAGCCACCTATGTTCCAGAGCGCCATCGAATTTGAGCTTCTTGGTCCAAGTCGAAATACCGAATCTATGGTATCGTGGGCCCTGGATATCTGGAAACAACGTATACCTTGAATGGTAACTTTAATTCTGTCTCAGACCCTCCATGCGTCGCTGGCTTGAAAAGTAGGTAAGTTGACAGTATCTACGTGATTGTCTGCGTTGAATTGTGAACAAAGACGACACGTAGAGCAGCAACACTGGCGTTTGGTTTTCTCTTAAGAGCACTTAACCAAGCTGACAAGTGAAGGGCGAGCATGTTAAAATGCTTAAATTTCACCTTCACTCGACTCCGATTTAAGACCAATTTTAGCCCTGTCGCATTCCAAACAAGTTGTCACTTCACTTCACTATTTTTCGTTCATTCCTGCATCGAAACACGAAATACCTCCGCCTGCTCCGGAGCGCCACACGAACCGATACAAGACGTGTCCTCCATCGGGGATGTGCACCTGTGGGCACACGTATGTGCAAATCTACGTACGCGCGCCTCGGGTCGAATGGTTTAATCGGATTCTATCTATGTTATCCTTGCCAAAGGGAGATGGGGTCATGTGAGGATAATTGCATTATACAGCTTACCACTGTCTGTGTATGTGGATGGCTGGAAACATTCAACCGAAAATCACTGAAATGCACACATCCGACCTGTGACCTGGGCGAGCGAGACCGTATGTCCTCCGATATGCAAAATATTTCCACACCCAGAACGGATTTTATCCAGAATCCGGACTCCACAGTTAGATAAATTTGTTGGCACACCAAAATCGTTCGGATCTAGTGGCGCTGCCCCACCGCAAGCAGTTAAGGTCACATGCCACAGAAAATAAGCAAAATGAAGGAGGAAAGAGTTCAGATTTCCTTCCCTTAAAATTGTTAAGGGATTTACTGATGGCGACGCGACGCAGAGGCGCAGCGGAAACCAGTCCCTTCCAAGTCCTTCGGGCAAACTTTTGCATGGACTGCGGCATATTAACATAACCAACCACCGTGGGCTGGTGTCACAAGTCGAAAACAATGGGAGCGATACGCCACTACTTCGCAGAGTGTGCCCTCGCCAGACGCGGGTGTAAGGCCCGTGATCCCTTTCGGATTTACCTTAGCTTCTACTTTTTGCACATTGGCCACCTTCGGACGGACTTCGTCCACGCGAGGATTTCACTTTTTAATAAAGCTGCTCTGTTTGGAAATTTGAAAATAATTGCCACTACGCGACCGCCAGGGCCGACCGTCCGGCTCCTTTGACAGGGACTTTGGGGCGATTTGTTAACGTGGCATTAGCTCGGACAATGGAGTGATTTAATTTGGGCGGAATTTGTTTTAAATTTCTGGATTAGTTCATCGGTGCTGGGGCTCCTGGGGAGCATGTGCCGGCCGGCTGGGTAATTATTTTTAGATTAGCCTTTGTTAAGGATGGCAAGCATACGGCATGCCCCGAGAGGGACAATCGAATCGCTTTGGAAATCCAATGCAAATTAGGTGGGATTTTAAGGGTATTGATTCTTTTATTCACAATGCCTGTCCCCGAGGCTGTGTGTGCAGTGACCACTCGAATTAGGAGGTCAGTGGGAATATGCATAATCTGCTTATAATCATGTGGGGGCACTCCCGGATTAGGCGGATACAGAGGCTTAGCATGGGCTTTGTCGTATACTCAATGGAGCTGGTACTTGATGGACTTTGCTTGCATGCCAATTAAGGGAAAACATTCTCATTTATAGATTACTCGAAACCGCACTCAAATAACGATTTCTAGAGGTAAAAAGAAGCAAGGAGGCGACTGTCCGAAGTGAACGTGGAACTCAACAAAAAATCACGTTGACTCTATGGAAAAATCACCAAATTAAGGCGTCGAGAAATAGCAATCGCTTGCATCCATTTCACGGTTTCCATTGACATCCTTCCCAGTCGACTGTTCAAAAGACGGCATGTCGACCGGATCAACGAAACTCGAGATTTGACGAAAATATGGCCGTTATCTGTGCTTGCTAGTTGGGCCTATTTTAACGAGAAAGCTCACTTATGAATGCACAAGTAGGTTACTGATGACGTCACATGAGGTTGCAATTCATTCCCTTGAAATCATTGTTTAGAGTGATGTGGCTTCAACGTCTTCGAAAACTCCGAAAGTACTGTCACTCCAAGAGAGAACTACCAATCGATGATAACCAATTAATTTTTGGCCCACATTTGTTCTCAAATTCAAGAATTAAATTTTGCACGAATCATTATTGGACGCAATCAATGGCTGGTATGCTTAGAATGTCTCTATTGGGAGTCCAGGGAGTGTTGACTTGATTGAGGAGTCGACTGACATGAGGCGCGTTTCGCAGTTGTCGTAGTGGTCATATTTAAATGATTAGGCAGAAGAGAGTATCACTAATCAGTGGATATCAGGTTCCACTGACGTACAGCTGGTTCCATCTCTGCCAATAATTCTCAGAGAAACACAATAAGTCAGAAATACTTTCGTGCATCATTCCAATACAAGAACGCATCAGGAAAGCATCGATCGCACGTACATATATTTGCTAGAAACTCGTCGGACCCAGATTGGGAATTCGATTGAGAAAAACCACTGGCTCTACACTGCAATAGCACATAGAGGGCCAGGGCCTAGCTTCTCAGCAACCACTCGTGTTGAACGTGCTATTATTCTCTCACAAGTGGAAGGGACCCACAGTTTTCTGCCGACTCCGAACGGCCAAGTTTGAGAAGCTTTTCCGGCAGTTATACTCTGTGAGCATCGTCAAGATGTGGTGCCGTGAAAATAATTTGTGTCGTACTGGGATTCGAACCTAGACACCGAGGTTCAAGTGCGTAGGAGCTGACGCACAAATCTACAACGCCACAACCCCCACTCTAAGCTGCAATATTACGGCTAATACAGACGAACGGCGTCCTAGTGTTGTGGTGGACGGCACTACAAGTCAAACGAATCTCATTTAGATAAGCCCACGCCCACAGCTGCCCCAGAAATGCTATTGCATCTTCTCCCTATGGATACCTACTAAGTTTATGACGAAGAGAATGCTATCAATGGGGTAAGCCTCATCAAAGGGCATACGGAGATACTCCAAAACTCGAAGATCCCAAAACAATCGGCTTACCTGAAGCCTTTTGAGGGCTTTATAATAAAGCACAATACAACAATTCCCACGAGAGAGGATTGGGATTGAGACAAAGACCGTAACTCGGCTGCAATGGAAATCAACACAGAGGGATGCAAATCGGATGAAAGCCCAAGTATGTGAGTGAGTTCGCCAGACATCTCTATAGCATTCCGTCTGCCGAACCACTGCAGAGTATTCCAGACAGAAGTAACAGCTGTTGAAGACATAGCCCGAGTCCGATAGACGGCAGATCTATTGTCGTATACATATATAGTTAGGCGTACATTGCTACTGATAAACACCACCAGTCGTAGATGGGCGGACATGGATAATTGCAGGTCATCAATAAACGAAAACGACACAAAATCCCATCAAATCTAAATCTCACCTAGAGTTAGGCAGAGTTAGGCAGGAAGCAGATTAGCAAACTGGTAGCCGTAATAACTGGACACTGCCTCATAGGTAACCAAGCCAGAAGACGGAGAAAACAATAACTTCTGTAGAAGCTGCAGAGATCAGGAGGAAGAGGAAACAGAACTCGCTACCGCGGAACGTGCCCTGCTCTTGCAGAAACTAGAAGAAGACGAATCGAGGATTTGACTCAAATCATTTAACTCAAGTATAACAGATATCCTGAAATATCTCGAGATCACCAAATGGCTATGAAATGGTTGAAGAAATCTTCGAATGAACAAGCGTTCCAAAACAGGGAAACGCAGTGAGGTCAACGAGGGAAACAAGTTGCAAGGCCGGTAAGTGACAGCACAATGGACATTGTGCGGAGCATGGTTATTATACAATAAACATGCAGTCACCCTACCCACCTACCCAGTGTTTCGCGCAGAAACTAGCCAAAGGAACTTTAGAACAAGCTGCAATCTGCTTGATTTGTTGGTGAATATCCAGTCCCCCATAGGAAAAAATAGAAACTATTCAAGTCAAAGGATTTGAATAACGAATCGACAATCGCAAAATGTTTATCGTTGCACAAGTATATTCATGGTGACATTGTCCTGATGGAAACGCATGCCATGTTTGTTCGCAAAATTGTTTGCCAACGTCTCTCGATAGCAGGCCAGAAACTGTTGCAGAACTGCGTCTCAAAAAAACACACTTCTCAATGATTGCTTTCAAATTTGATTTGAAATAGCGTCGTTATCTGCAGAATAACGTCGAATATTTATAAGGGAGCATAAAATTAAGTCCTACTTCAAGGACAAACCACGGTCTGTGTTCGATCCAAGTCCCAGCGGACGCGTTTCGCAGTCTTTCGAGGTTCAAATCCAACTTCATTTCTCCACTACTGGTACTTCAATAACAGTCAAAGAAGATCAAAGCGAAAGAAAGTGAATCGATTCGTCTTCATTTCGCAAGAAAAAGCGCAGTGCGGCTGAATTAGGAATTTTGCGTTTTTTTCAAAGCCACCGGGCATCGATAAATTCTCAATAAATTCTTTGAAGGCGCGTTGCAACTTTAGGTGCTCCATAAAAACTTGGTATCGACTCACTACGACTGTCACATGCCGCCTGACAAATGCCATACACACCGAAACGAGGTCCAATCCAAATCGATCTGGAACATAAAGAGCCCTCTGTTTGATGCAGAAACTACACCCCCCTTCCAATCATCAAAAGAACGCATTGAGAGATCCCCACAGCTCTGAAACAAAGGAACAACAGAATACCATATTACTCACTTAAGACTGTACCTCGACGAGAGCTGAATACAAAGAGCCAGTGTCCTCGTTCACAGAGGGGCCCTTGATACCATCGGCGCGGCGCCCACACCAGCGATATCCAACCGGAGCACAGAGTAAGACATTTCATCTCACTGTTTGCCCAATAAAAACCCATTACAAGCCGTTTACGTATTCCTTTGCAGCTCGGTACACACACACTGCATGTGCGTCTCGGTGAATCAAATCCCTGCACGCCAAAGACTCGCTTGATGTATGCAGACAGCATCATCATCCACCCATCTTATTGACACTGTACCACATGAGGTTGCTCGTGCTGCTAGACGAATCTATTGAATTACCCTGCAGCTCTGGAGAGGTCAAAGCTCTGCTCCGACTGGGGCCAGATCCCAAATCATTTAATGGAAACTAACGATCTAATCTGCTATTCACTGCAATTGTTCGCCGTGCTCCTCCGTGCACCAATCATAAATCCTTAATGCATCAAAGGAATGCCCCAGGCTCGTGTTTGCCTGTGCGGCCATTTAATTAAGCAACCCCCAAGGATGTCCTAAAACAATCAAAGTCGACGAGCAGAGGAGGAAAAAAAGGGAAGCTAGGAAAAAACTGTGCTTAACAATTATCCTCCCGAGAGTGTGGATTCACTCGGTTGTGCACATTAATCCCGTTCACCAAACAATAACTCATTTAGACGTGGAACAGTGCGCTGACTCACCCGCCCCGCCTTCGATGCCACCCCTAAGTTAAACAAAGTAACAAAGTTAAACAGCGAGCTTATGACGAAGTCAATATTAAAACGAGCGAAATAAATGCACAAACACATCTTCATTCGCACCCGTCGCGAGACTGTGGGCGGGATGTGCGGCAGGAGATCCCCGCTGATACTCCGTCTGATGGGTGGATATGGATGTTTAAGGATGCGAGCGTACGTTGAAGTGATGATAACCAGCAGAAGCGGATATTAAGCGATTGGCGTGTATGCAGAAGGAGGATGATTTCATGGCTGCCTGGTTATATCGCGCTCCAGATGAAGCGCCGGCGAACTTCTTGAAGTACCCATCCAGATAAAGATTTCTCACTCAAAGCGAACCGACGAAAGACTGTTGCAGCGTCTTTCTCTCTTGGCAGCAGCCGCATCGATGGCGGGTGTGATGATGCAACAGGAAAGGGATCGGAGGTGGTGTGTTCGAATACAGGAAGTCCATGTGCAATTGGATGCACAAGGCAAGATTGTGTTCCTGCGGGAGGGGAATCCGTAGCCAAATGGTATCGATTAGATGGGGAGATGTGCCACGGTTTTGGTAAATGGAGTGCAAAGTGTGCTTAATCTATGAAATGGCGGGTGGGTGGTGTTTTTCTGGATAAACATGCCAACGTATTTAAGTGCATCACTCGGGCAGTTCGAATTACGGTGGCTCAAATGTCGGATCGGAATCTGTGAAGTAACGGGGTTGCATTTTATTACTTGTTTGGTACTTCAAGATGTGTGAAGGATATGCACTTGTAGAGTTCACTTTTGGGAAACTAAACGAAGCACCTCAACCGGAAAGCTGAATTTTTCGTTTGAAAGTGGAGAGTTTTTCATCGTCATCCTACAAAACTTGGCGTGTCTAGAAGGAATGTAAAATCTAAGAATTGGCCTATGTGTCGATCTGCGCTTCATACGAGCACGTCTGACATGTGAACATTTGGACTAATGTGGACTAGCCTCTAAACCTGGAACTACACTGTCAGGTGTTCACTCAAAATGGCAGTGAGTACTGGACTTTAAGGAATTATGTATATTACGAGCCTTGTGGAATATCCTTTCTGAATGCAGTGGCTTGGAACGGGGAACAAATGTCTAATTAGTTCTTGACAACAATGGGCGTGAAACAGGTTAGTCCCCTGAGCCCGATATCTTTTTGACCGTTTTACAGACGACCTTGACTGAGGGAGTGGAACTTGGAGGCAAATGAAAAAATACCTCATTCTGCTCGTTTACCAGTACCCTATTGTGACTATACCTCGATGTAAGTATTTTCCATGAGGGATTATACATAATTACGACTCATTATGGCTAAGTATACGTAGTAGCAGAAGACGCTCAACTTCATAACGGAAACTAGATTTGAGCTAAAGTAGCTCACCACATGTGTGATACCACGTATGGACGATTGTTGTAAAAAAAGAAGAAGAAATTAAAGGTTTCCTCCAATAGTGAGGGATCAAAAGCGCTTGCAACACAAGTGATTATTGCTACAGCCAGACACAGGTCCACCTCAGACTTAAATGCGTAACTGATCGCGTAACTCTGATTTAAAGATGGAAGGCCCTCTGTGTAGTTTCACAGATAGATTGGAGAGACTCGAGAGAAGGCCTACCCATATGCGTTTACTCTAAATCGAGTCGAAACTGTTTTCCCTCCACTGGAGTATTCTTCCGGCGGACATACCGATTGAAGAGGCTCTGTCGCGGGTCAACACAAGGGACGTCGCCGTACGTCCGGACAACCATACTGCGATATGTTAAGTGGGCACAGTCAGATTTTCCGCAACGACTTCGTTGTTTCTTAAAGGCTAAATATTTCAACGTCGTCCAGCGTACTCTGTGAACGTCTAAAGCAGTTTCGCACCGCACTAATCGTCACATACCAGTGTGGCTTCCGGCCCGGCAAATCGATCATAGACCAAATTTGTACACTTAGGCAAATACTGGAGAAGACCAGTGAGTCTCAAAACGAAACACATCACCTTTTCATCGATTTTAAGGTGGCAAGGAGATATTCCAAGCGATGACCGAATTCGGGATCCTGGGAATTGATCCGGTTGTGTCGCACCACACGATGCATTGTACAGTTCGCTTCAAGGACTTCCGAGCCTAGAAGGAGAGGGACCAAGGTATAAGGTATAAGGCCCAAGTCTTCGAGGGCGTGATACAGCTTAGTCTTGATTTTAAATTAAGTAGCGTGCCAAGGACCGTCATCGAAGGAAGCCAGCTATTGATCACGCTCAGTCCCTCAATGGGTTGTCGGCCTGAGAAGTAAATATTTCAACATTCACCGCGTGTGAGTGCTGTGTCATTTCCGGAAATTGTTGAGTAGATTACTTCGTGTCATTGACACTGGTGTCCTTAGAAAGGGTCGCCCGTCTAAAGACTTCAGCAGAATTAGTTGGTATGAGTCGACGGTGTGACGTATTCTCTGCGCGTGCAGAGAAAGCCACTTGCGGCCGGCTTATTCGGCAGGATAGGCAAGCTAAGTTATATGACATGTACAATCGGCCAATGTTAACTTAAATATGTGTGCCAGCCATTTGTAACCAAAAATAAGCCCAGCGCCTAGGACTTGCAAGACACTTTAAGCCATCTTTTGCTCACGCTAAGTCCCTACAACATCCGCCTTGCGGATGACACTTGAGAGGCGAATTAATTGCTCTATCATTCAACACACTGTCTTCACCCCCCCACATCCATAGTTTGCTAAGGCGTCACTCGCCATGTCCACTTGGCAAATGCCTGAGATAATAATTAATTAATGCAACAACACACTGGCAGTCGCTTAAATCACACTCGGTGCACCTTGCATGGCAGATTATCCTCGTAATTGATAGATAAACACATCGCACATCCCGGATCCCGAATCCCTAAACGTAATTATTCGTCAACAGGCAATTGTGGAAAACTTTGGCATTAACACCGCGTTAATTGAATTCGCTCTACGGCTTCCTCGAGGCTTCGCAGCAGAGCGCCAACCGTTCGCCATGGCAACCGTCACCGCCGCTGAATGCGTTCTGAAATATGAAACACCTCACATTTCCCAATTTCCCGATCCGTTTTTGCATAATTCCCCGAGCTGCCGGTTGAAAATTACAGCTCCAACAGATAATTGATGTTAAATTAGAATTTTGTCCGCGTTCGAGGATTGAATGCGGTCGGGGAGGGGGAGGAGGCAGGATGGGTGAGTAAAGCAGCACCAGATAGCGTCAACTGGAGCATCACATTATTAGAGGAGAGACTGTGCAAAACTTCGATACCCACAGCATTCGTAGGTCTTTGACATTTAAATTACCAACCGAAAGTTTCGATTGGATTTCTTCGCCTACATCCCGCCGCGTCGCGCCGTACCGCTCCGATGCTGGGGATGTTGTCGAACTTTTGCGCGGTGGAGTGGGTTCGTGTGCGCCAGAGCTGAATGCCACTTTGATTACGAGAAAATTTGAAATTCGCTCTTAATGAAATGTTCTCGGGCTAGGGCTCTGGCTTGGGCATGGGCTCTGGCGCGTGAATGGATTTGAAAATCTATGACAGCAGCGCGAGGGTGCAGGGCTGCCTCAACTTGTTGGTCATCATTCGATGCCACACCGGCGAAAACCAATATTTGACTTCGTCCTCCGTAAGCCCTTGAGTACGAGTCTGAAAGCGGTGGAACTGATGTACTCCAGTCCATGGCGTGGAGCTTTAACCGAAATCAGTCGCTAAATACCACACACAGGGCGCGGCGGGCGGATCACTCACTCGCCCTCCTCGCTGTCGGGTGTCGTGGTAGCCGCCTGGTCGATGCAAATCTTTCCCGGAATTTGGGCGGAAAAGCAGCTTGCGTTTGCAATACGCCCATGGATGTGGATGGAACCGAGAATGCATGGTCGACTGTGGGTGCAGTGTTTGCCGGGTGCCTCCCCCATCCCATATGACGTGACAGCTTTGCACAGCACCAGGGCTGATAATTGATGTGTGACCTGTCAGTGTGGGCGCAGTGTCCGTGCCGCTCGTCGAGGAGCTGAAGCAGAGCTACGTCATAAGTGGCAGTGGTTTGACAGAACAAAAAACGGACAAACCACCCATCGGCCCCGCATCGCATTGTGTGCTCGGATGTAGGTGCTGCTTTGCCACTGCAGCACTCATGGCATATATGGGATGCGTAGGACACTGCTGCTGAGAGTGCACAAAAACCTCGTGCTGACGCAGGATGACTAAACCGGTTTTGTAGGCGTTAGGGGGTGGCGCACACAGAGGAGCACACGATGACGTGTTTGTTATTCGCTGATGCTTTCCCCGTCGTCATCGTCATATTGCGGAATGGATATCAGCGTGTTGCGGCGGTTTCATCTACGTCGTTGGTGTTAACGATGAGAAATGACCCCCATCGGCGGGGAGACACGGCTTGTGCTACCTCACTGACGGGGACACAGGATTTCATTAATATCTGTGTTCGGTGTGATAGATGACCGCAGAATATGACATTCGACAAGTAACGCCATCAGATCGGCGGTGACTTTGAGAAGGACACACTCGCCTCGGAAGAGGTAGCCAAGTTGATGCGTCACCGAGGGATGATTAGAGATGCAAGATTATGGTGCGGACATTCCGGCAGTGGCTGCACATCAAAACAGGGCCAAGATGAAGAGGTGTGGTGGGTGGTGTCATGGCTTGTGAGGTAGAGGATGAGGTAGAGAATGAGGTGGAGGATGAGGTAGAAGATGAGGTAGAGGATGAGGTAGAGGATGAGGTTGAAGCTGAGGTAGAGGATGAAGAGAAAAATGATTCAAAAGTCATACAGGATATTATATTTACATTCATTATTTCGAAAATAAGTCGTCCTCTTCGCCTTTATTGATGTGGCTGGTGATGTACCTCCCCACCACTCTCGATTCCATTAAGTGTGATTGACATACCTTCAGGCTATTCCATCAAGAAAATGAAATATGTCTATCAAATTACCGACTCGTCAACCCATCTCATGCCGCACCTTGGGCCTTGAAACACAACACTTCGCTAATTGAACACCTCTTCAAAGTTATCCATCAATCTGGCACATCCTCGCCGAGCAGTCAAAATAAGATCCCATAAAAATTCCCATTAATATGCCATCCACCCGTCCCATTTGTATCACTCCGGCCGACACTAATGCCGTTAAATAAATTGTCACCCCCTATGTACAAGTGGCCATAAAAGCCAAGCAGTAGCACTCCCCGCGTACATCACCATCGGCGCCGCGGGCAAAATCGTTTACACCATCATCATCATCAGTGTTCTGCAACACATTTTGCCACTATTTTCATTAGCAGCACCATTGTCAGTGCCAGGAGCCATTGTGTTCATGTAGCCGCCGCACTCGCAGCCACCGCCATGGCGCGGCGGTTCGAAGGAGCACAAAATGCAGAGCACCCATCAATAAGCCAGCACACAACTTTTGGGCAGAAGGGGGTGTGGATGATGATCAAGAACATACGGTCCGCCGTTCCCCCACGTCGCATGTCCCTATTTTATTTTGTCATGTGGCTGCGAAAGAAGCATAAAGCAGGTGACTCTAATCCCATCGCTCCGCCACATGGTGACGCGAAAGAATTCCACTGAGCCACCAAAACAGCCACGTTTACAGCGTGTGCGGGTGGTTGGCTTGGTTCGCAGGGGGGTGGGGGTGGCAATGAAAGGAAGGAGAAATTATCCGTCTGAATGCAATTTGTCATTTTAATACCCCGGCATTATTAGGGGCAACTTGTCTTCCTCATGCAGAACAAGATGACAACCTCCCACCCCGCCGTGCACAACCCCCATTCATCCAGGAGTCGGGTCCTGTTCGCGCAAACAAAATAAGGAAATGCAACCCGTATCCGCGCAGTCTGTTGTTGTCGTCGTCGCTGCAAAAGTCATCCCATCTCCTGTTCCACCACTTACTCCCCGGCACTGTTGGGAAGGGTTGATGCTGTGCCGAGGAGAGAGCCCAGAGAACACAGTAAATGAGGGGAAAATTAATGATGGCACACAAAACAATTTATTGCCCCTTGCGGTTGAGGTGGCGCTGCCTGAGTGCTGCTTCTGACACAGCACCATCCTGCCACCGGGCTGCTCAACTGGTCTTTGCCACACGGAAAAACTAAAAATTACATTCACCTTCCTTAAGGGATTCCTCTTCAGATGACGACGACACTGCGACACTGTGACAGAAACCGGGTTGGGGGTGTAGGTGAAATGGAATCCTTTAGGTGCAATGGCATAAGCATAATAAAATAATATGTCCTTGTTTGCCGGCGACGCCAGCAGGTGTACAAAGGAATGATTATGACGACACGGGGAATGAGGATTCTTGACACTTTGCCGAGACTCCTTGCGGACTAATAAATTGGGTTTTGTGCGCTTCAAGCGCAGTGTTCTTTCGCACATTTTCTGTTGTTTTTCTGTGGATCCCTTGGATATCCTCAGCCAATTACAGAGCGCGACCCACAATCCCAGTCAGGCTCAGTGGGAGTTGGTAATTAATTGGAAGCCTCGACATGTGCTGGCATACGAATTAGCGAAGCAACAATTAATTTCATCCATATGCTGTTGTTGCGTATACGCCTCGTCGTGCCAAGGTATCCCTGGCGATGGCAGATGGGAGGGCGTGTACGACTCGCATCATATTTCAAATCCCACATTTTTTTGCCCCCCTCTGCATCTGGATCAAGAGGTGCGAAGTGTGTGAGGTGTTGACGAACTTTATATGCAAAGGACAGGATATTATATTCACTTATTATGTTTGAGGGCGTCTCGCATTCGAGATAGATCCTGAAAGGCGAACGTGAAGGGAATTAATGCGCGCGCGTTCGGATGCGGTGCGGTGTTATGGTTCAATCAGGACGCTTTTGATGCCAATTAGATGGTCGTTTATTTGAGCGTATACGATGGGCGGTAGTAAACAGATAGTTGGCATTCAATGTGCATGTCCGGCTCTCAGTGGCGATAGCTAATTAGTGAATTGAATGCGAATTCGCCCTGGACTACGGGGGAAAATTGTTGCCTGCGTTATTGGGGGTTCGTTGATTGGGCGATTGAGCGCGATTCACTGGAAATGAGCGCTGCCCGATGTTTGGGCGAATTGATAGGCCGGAAGAATCGACGCCTGATTATTGGAATTGATTTACACAAGTGTTTGATAATGCTAGCATTTGATTGCGGATGGATAAGCGGTGCGAGGAATTCATAAACAGATTTGTTTTCGCCGGCCATCACCGCTGTCAGGTTGATCCTCAACAAACACGATTCGCTGGTCTTCATTGTACTTGGTCGTCATTCGCGAGGCGATTGTTGTGCCAGGAAGTAAGAGGCTATGGACTAGTGCATTATTGTGAGTTTGAGGGCGAAGGGCTAACACAGCCCTGTCTCACATAGAGGAGGCACAACAATTTAGTGAGAACGTCGCAATGAGCAGCTGTAACTACGAGAAAAAATATAGGTTGTTGCACCTCAACTCTGCAGTAAGTTGTACTTTTCATTATCCTGAAGAAGCGAAGGACGTCTTCTCCTACAATCGCGCCCTTTTTGGAAGGACCCAGATTTGGAGGACATTGACAATCAAAATATTCTTTACTCTCTTTTCGTTAATCTGATGAAGATGATTCAACCACGTACAATGACATGAATTTACTCAGGCACCGTCAAAACTGGTTCGGCTTAAACCACTTAGCTACTCCCGAAGAAACTTGGCCTCCCAGCCTATGTAGAAATGCAACAGAGAACGCCATCGTTTAAAGTGAACAAGGACTATACCCATATTGGCGTGGGAAACTGGTAAAAACAAGAAAGAAAAGAACTTACCGCGAGAGTAGCCAGTAGACCATGGATAACAGAAGTTATCAATTGCATCTAGTACCGTCCAACAATCATAGCGGTAGCACTACACCCCGTAGTGGACCTGGGCACATCATGCAGAACAACCACTCGTGTTGTGCGTGCTGTTGTTCACTTACTAGTGGAGGGAACCTACATGTTTGTGCCGACTCTGAACGGCCAAGTTCGAGAAGTTTTTCTAGTCAGTAACTCGATAGGAGGGGGTCCCGAAAATTCTGTCCCGTATCGAGACTATTCAGCATAGGTTCAAGTGCGTGTGAGTTGAAGCTACTTCCAGTCATAAGAACCAAGGTCTTGCTTCGGCGATGACTTGGTCCTAATACCGGAGGTTCGGTCTTCCTTTCCTTCTCCAACCAGGAGTCTAAGATTCGAATACCATTCGAATACAATGCATTCGATGTGGCCGAGCAAGTGTCCGCTGTTATGTCTTGATGTCGTAGAGTTCGCGCCTGCCCCGAGGTAGACAAACGCTTTCATTGCCTCAAAATTGGAGCTGGTCAATTCTGATGTCCCAGGTGGTGTGTGCACGAATGTTTCTTGGTCGACACTCAACAGCATGTATGTACATACTTCGTTTGACCTCAATTCACCGCTAGACCCATTTTAGTCGCTTCCGTCCCTAATTTCAGCAAGAGCTGCGCCGTCGTGTGATTTCTTTAATTTGGTGCAAAGCAAGACAATATCTTGGCATTTGCCATAGTTGCTCGTTCCCAACGTCCCGAGGTGGAAGCTTTAAGTCGTAATGAAGAACACTCCAAACGCAACCTTCGCGACCGACCATCTTGTCATGGTGAAGGACTAAGTAGGACACCCGATGACTGTGAGGGGCGATGGCAAGTCAGAGTCTTGCATGGTTTGCAGATAGGCTTGCCGAAGCTATAAGACAATCAACCCCTAATTCAGTGGCGGTATGAACAATAAGCAAACCGTGTCGAAGAATGAAAAGTTGATCGCTAATTCAACCACTAACGAGGTCCTTCAGGTGACCTCGCCAGTACCTGTCGCCATAGTAGCTCCTGTTATGCTATGGCGGCTAAATTTGTTCACCGGACTACTGGTAGTACCGACATTGAATACTTATGCAAACAACACTCAAACGAGTAACAATATAAAAAAAGGCAAAGACAGTACAAACGTAGAAACAAACAAACTTGGAAACAAACAAACTTAGAAACAAACAAACGTTGAAACACTAAACGAAAGCAACGACGATATCGCCGACTTAAACTTGACTGCAGGGATAGCTGCATCGAAACAGAAAAAAATGTTTAGGCCAATACAACCGGAACAGGTTTGAAACATGTATAATAATGAGCAAAAATAACCTCCGCATCCTAACAGGCTATCTAACAGGGTATTGCTGATTCATAGAGCACCTAAGGAAACTAAGGTAATCAGAGGAAGGTCTCTGCAGATTCTGATCCCAGAGCATATACTGGCTTTCAACAAGAAGATATTTGGGCAAGCACCTATTATCCGAGGAAGAGATGATCACTAGAACCATCTCTCTTTCTCAGATTCCTGAAGGAAACTGGATTGGAGAGAGTACCCTTGAACAACTTTCACCTACGCACAACAGGAGTCCAAGGCTCTCAATATAAATCTGGAAAAAAGTATATATGGGGAAACTCTAGTGAGAGCACAATAGATATTAGGGTCGAGGTGCAAGATACCCTCAACAATAATAATAATACCTGCATCGATTATTTCATACTCTGACAGCAGACCAGTCTGCAGTCTTGTGGACAATTCGGCGTCTACAGTAAAAAAAAGAAGACGCCTGCAAGCACCATACAACGAGCCTTCTGGACGGACCATAACCACGTACTCTCTTCAGGAAAGGTGAAGGGAGGAGAAGACATAACCGCCAACTCAATGAATTGCATTGTACTACCTCGGCCACATCGACCGCATAGACACCAATGCTCTAGCTAAGAGGGTATTTGAATCCTAGACGCCTGGTTCGAGAAGAAGTGAAAGACCAAACCTACGGTATAAAGACCAAGTTTTCGCGGACGCAAGACAGCTTGGCTCTGATCAAAGGAAGCAGCGTGCCCAGAAGCAGCGATGAAAGCAGCTATTGATCAGACTCGGACCTTCCAAGGGTCGTTGGCCTGATAAGTAAGGAAGTGATGGTTAGGGTCCAGGTCTAAAGAAGCAAGTTTGAGTGCAAGTCTGTGCCCTATGAAATGGCATTGCTAATTGAGCATGTTTAACTTTAACACATGTCCCGAATCACGCGTGAACTGTTAAAAATAAAACACTGAAAAAGCAAAGAAGTCACCTGTTGTATGTGTTTCGAGGCATCTGTATAGTGTCTCTTTTTTCTTGCCCTCCACTCCCATTCTTCGTCCTCTACTCCCCCTGATGAAGGAAGATTGAGCTTGCGGATGGAATCTCGTTTCTGCTGCTGGTTATTATCACATTGCAGAGGTCCCACATTCTTCAGATGATGTCTGCTGCTGTTTTCATGACCTACGACGGACTTATTTTTCCAGTTCACCGGCAGTCGACATTTTTATTCTCAATTTTTTTTCCTGTCTACGTCCTTCCATGGTTGACCACCTCCTCGGGGTGTTACGCATCATTTGTTGATCGGTTGTTCGTCCATTCCTCTGCGTATAGCAGCCAATGGTTCTGGGCCAGTTATCAGCGAGGTCCTTGCTGCGCCGGAGGACAACTAAATCTTGAAATTACCCTCATTCGCTGAGCTCCGTGTACAGCCTCGTAATTATAAACTACCTCCACTTGAACGACTAAAAAGCCATTCTGGTCATGACTTCTCCAACCACAGTGGGGCTCGAATGTTCGACATTGTTCGAATTGATTTCAAAATTAAATTCCTCCCTTTTTTATCGATTCGGATAAAAGTAAAAATCTTTTTCAATAAAATTTTGCATAATTCGACCGAACACCGAACGCTGGTGTTGCGTGCCGGAACGTGTCCTGACTACACTCGGGCACATCCTTCACTTCCACGGCATTCGTTTGCTTAATAGAGCGGAATTCCTCATTCAATTAACCAATTTCGCGAATGAATCCGAGGACGGGAGGACCAGAGGTCCAGTGGATTCCTGGCGCCTCCTCTGGGCGCGCATACAACGGATTTCATATTCGGAATAATTAATAAGATTATTGCATATTCGGTTTAGACAGGATAATTGGGGAAGCGGCATTTTCCACTGGTGCTGCGGCCGTTGTAATCGATTTCGTGATCGGTGTCGACGCGATTCTGGTTTTCAATTTCATGGATTGCGAATTTCATTTATTACTATCTGCTATAGAATCAAATTTGCACAGTGCGCCGTGGGGAGGGGAGACGGAGCTATGTTTGGAGAGACAGACGGCAAACGGCTAATGAAAAACACTGAGCCCCGCTGATCCTTTTCGGGGGATTTGTTGAGCCGTGGCAGCACAATCGTCTGATGGCAGGGATGACAGCTTCAGGATGGTTTTATTCGTGCTGGCATCGATACACGTGTACGTCGGAACGCATTTGCATAACGTAATTGCTCATAATGGAATTCTGTGGAACATGCACGAATGGAAATGAATATTTTGACATTTTTGAATGCGATACATTCGGTTGATTGAAGGGTACGCTGACTGACAGCCAGAGGCGTTCAGTGCCATTTTTGGAATTGGCTTCTATTTTTGGCAAAAGTGAGTGACTTAATGGTGCTTCAAATTTGAAACCACCAGACAGAGACACACTTAACTCCCAGTCTGTGGTGGCTGGCGTCTGGCGCTGGTTGAGCATCACAGCAAAAGGAATGTGGTTGAATTCGTTTAGAACCAACGATCCATTATGTGGGATTCAAACGATTTTTTTCGAAGCAGCCATGAAAGCTTTGGTGACACGCTCTTGCATGTTGGGTTGCCAGCTTAATTTAGTATGGACTATTAGACGTAAGAGTATGCTGTAGCACACATTGAGGGAGGGTCTGAGACATCCAGAGGCTCCGAGGGCTTCAATTGTTCCCTAGTTATCGGATCTTAAAGTAGAAAAATAAATACGTTTTAGGTAAGCTCTGCAACTATTGACTATAGAGACATTCACTCCGCTTCTGTAGACGACAGTTCACCAAGGCGCGGCCGTTTCGTTTGCCATGAAATAAGAGCCCCCCATCGCAGATGAAAACTCTCCCAGTCACTGATCGCCGATGGACGAGATCGGCACCCCAATACGAATCACAGCATCCTCCAATATCAGTAGGAACTGAATAAAACACCAGTCCTTTGCTCAGCGTTCCCTTTAGGTGCGTGCTTGGCGCGCTTGGCATCCAACCAGTGTACCTTCTCTGGGTTCGAAGTTAATCTGTTCAACAAATTAGCAGCCACCACCAACAGCTTCCATATGGAGCCTAAACTCAGATTGAATTTGGCGAAGCCCATAACCCTCAATTGAGAATTTTTAAATGTTTGACTTTGTCAGCGTGATTGCCGGGCACCAAGCTATTATCGACATGAATGGGTACGTAGAAAATATTCCAGTCTCGACTGGACTGCTTCATATCGTAGAGATATTTTTTAAAAGATCAAGCTCTGCCAGAATCATCGGTGAACTTCTTCGCCTGATCTGTTACTACATCTAGTTGATGTATCACCAAGTTTGTTCAATACATGCAGTTCTGCAAGACCGACAAGATGGCATTTGAGGATAAAACCTGTATCGACAATTATCCCAGTACCCGGGTATTGCGGCTATTACCGGCATTGTCGGCTAACGGGTACCGGAGATTATCATATGGGGACTGGGTGATTTGGTAGCCGAGTAATACCCGAAAATGCCGGTACCCGAGACACGACGGGTATGCGGGTATCAAGAGATCTAGTTGATACTCCTAAAATATGTGTGATAAAGCGAAAGTCAATATCACGTGTAGCTACCATTTAGAGAAAATGCGTACCAAGTATAGGGAAACTACGGATGGTGAATAACTTGCACTCGTACAGGCTAACTGCGAATAAAAAAAAGAAGTCACCTATGATGAGCGGCAGAGAAAGCACAACTGAAACGGCTGAAGGAACCCGAGTCAACATTCTGCGGCATGTTGAATCAGCACAGTCATAAAATATGTGCTCCTAGTCATGCACATCGTAGGAGTCCATGGATATGTTGGTGCAAACCTGGCAGGCCTTACTACTTAGTCCAGCAAATTTAGGCATTCTGAAAAGCTTTCGAAACTGATTACTATAAGGGCTGGCGTTGGCAGCGTAAGCGTAAGCAGGAAATGGCCTTAAGGCGAATGCTGTAGACGTCCCGGTAAAACCACGAGAGGATTCAAAGTACAATCAATGATTCGTCACCATTTAGTGTTGGTACTAATCTGTCTCTGACACACAACCATATAAGGGCCTGTGTCAACCCTAGCGACGGCCTCACTGCTTGCAAAGGCAGTCATCAATAGAGAGAAAGGCTTTGATTGGCTATCACACAGCCATGAATACAATGAAGACATAAACAAACAAGTTCAAAATAACGACCAACCAACCGTTTGTATTTCACAAATAATTTCCACCAGTTCCAGAGAGACTATCAACTTTCCAAAGTTCACACGTTAACACACAATTTGAGTTATTATTTTATGATACGAGTACTTTAGGGCAAATACTGAAATAGACTTAGTGCGTCTGTTAAATTCAATCTAAACGCACAGCTGGGGCACTAAAATAACCCTTTTGGCATTCAATCGACAAATCAATTTACACTGAGCGAGGGCTCTAAAAATCCCTTCCATAAAACCCAGCGGCAAGTGACTCCCATGCTTGACCACATCGGCAATGAGAGTATAATGAGCATAAAACGGGGACGAATGTCGGATGTCAGTGTTAGAGATTTATTGGTCGGATCTTGAAGCTTGTCCATTGAAGGTGGACTTTAAAATCTCCCAGCTGAAAAATTACCCGACGCGGTTGATGCTGAAGCGGTGTCAAATTACTGCTAATCAACCAATGTACTGAGGAACACGGTAGAAACGAGGACATGGTGGGGTGTTAACAACAACTGAGTTTCATCGCGCAGACCTGGTTGATGATGACCTCGAAACGAGGTCGCAGAAAATTCATCAAGCAGAAACACAACAGAGGCCGCCCTTAAATATTAAAGTCACTTCTTTGGTGTCCTTCAGGCAGACAAAAAAAAACGTACATTTGCCAAAAAGACCAAGAGATTAAGATGTTCATGTCATTCGGAAGGAAATGAATGAAAAAAAAAACGAAAACATTTTTTATTCTTTGAAAGTAGAGAATAAAAGTAATCATTCACCCGAGGAGCGAGTTTCGCCCCTCGTCAAGCGGACTCCTTCCAGAAAAACCATCCGATGGACTTTCTAACTGAGTGCCTTTCACCATCCCCTCTGCGACCTCTGAGGTAACAGAAAATTACTTCTATCAGCTGAATGGATACATTCGTTACATTTCTCTAGGTTCACTCCAAGTTACCATGTATTCGGGCGGAATTTTTACGCCAGAGCATCCTTGAAGACTACTCCCCTTGGCTATCGCCCCGGCAACCACAGATACAGCTCTGAGGATAATGATGATGAAGTATGTTTCCGTTCACTCGTTCTCAAGTGATCCACTCAAATAAAATTGTATTCAATTAAATTTCTAAGAGCTGTCAAGAGATGGCCGCCCATTCCCATCACCTGGTGGTGACCTTCTTATTTGTTCTTTGACCATTTAATGGATCCAATCAAACCGAAAACTCAAGCGGAGAAGGACGATTTAAATTCAATGAGCGCCACGTCTTTCAGTCGCTTAACGTCCATTAAAGTATCGCTAAGGTGTCTCTCTGACGCACACACGTCCTCTTCCGTTTCGGTGTTAAGTGCATTTCGTACAGCAGCACACTAGCAGCAGCAAATTCCAAATTCAGGCACTGAGACCGCAAAACGAATTAGATGCAGTTCAATGTGTTTGCCAGCCAGCGTCATGAGTACTCGTACATGACCGGGGTGGCCGAGCTGAATGTGTCCATGACTTCGGGCCACATACACATTTGTGTGCGAAGCGCTGGGGTGAAAGTGAGGAATGACTTTAATAATTAAACTTCATCAATTCGAGTCCGCATCCACACACACATAGAATCGGCGGTTGATGCACATTCGACTTCTCGCAAGCTCACCTTGGGACACGCACAAACGCTGTGCGCTCCGATTTGATGGAAAGTTGCTGTGGATCTGTGGTAATTTATTTATAGCAATTAGGGGCTTGTACATGTTCTGGCCAATATTTATTACTAAAGTACGTCGTGTTAGAAAGACACACTGCCGACGCAATCTGGGTCAATGTTGCCGAAAGCAGTTAGGATGTTGGTAATGTTGTACTCCTCTGAGGCTCCTGTTAGTGAGCTGGAATGCTTACTTTTAGGGTGGCTTGAAGAGTTGAGAAAATTGAGGTAAGCTTTAACGGGAAATTTGGAAAAATTGGGCAGGATGTGGTGCGAGCTGAAACCGACGGGGAGACTGCATCACAGAACCTGAGGGAATTGAAAGGTGTTTAGAATGTAGAAAGAGAGACTTGCTGTATTTATGACATCGCTCGAAAATGACATCAACTCAATCAGCGGGACGTTAAGGACAACCCTCTCCCCAACTTAGAAAGTATTTCTTTATCTCCCCCGTTAGACATAAAGGCCAACAATGATTTCAGTAGATGTTTCAGAGACGGGGGAGAGGAGGAAACTATTGTGCACCTTCTCCTCCCGAAATAATAGTCACCTAGGACCTTAATATTCAATAACCCGGCAGCATCGGTGCCAGCCATCTTTAACCTTCATCAAAAGCACCAAATTGTTTAAGGCAATGGATCGAAGATCGTATCATTAACGGCTCGCTGTGGTCTACTTCAATTGTTTAAAGAAATTCCATGACAACGCGTCGTCTTGTCTACAACCTTTCTTTTCACAGAAGGCCTCTCGATGTTCCAACAATCGATAACGAGCTTATATCGATTGTTGGAACATCGAGAGCTTTCCAACATCATTGTGTCCTTTCCAGGATCTGACCTTTCCAGGACTCCCTTGGCCTGAGAAGGACGTTGGACGACACTGGACAGCCGTACATCATGACTGGCCTGATGTAGCAGATTACCTCCATTCGGGTATCAAGTTGACTGCTGCAACCAACCACTTGCAGCAGAAAATCCTAAGGCTTAAATCCTAAAGGGGCTATCTCCCACAAACTTTCCACAATGATCATGTCGGTTGACCTGAGCTGTGGGCTGGCGGACTTGTGCCAACAACATCAGGTACCCTCGGGTTATTTACGAACCTGGATCGCCGAAGGGCTTTGAGTCGGCTTAGGGCTGATCTATGTATTTCTAAGTTAGATAAGGCTTAGGTTAGGTAAAGCTATAAGGTACTTAGGCTAGTTTAGGTTTAGTTTAGGATAGATATCTTAGCTCCGCAAGCCCTATTCCGGTCTGTTTTGGTGAGAAAGGCATAGGTTTTGAACACCTTTCCTTTTCATCTTTCTTCTCTTCTCTGTCCTATCTTTAGTTGTCTGTCCGTGGGTATTAGGCTTTAATCTCTCTGTATCTTTATCATCCCTCTTTCTCCTCTCTCTCCACCTTAAGGTAGCTATAGGCGAGAGATTTTTTGTTTGCAAATGTGTGGTGTACGAGAGTGGGAACAAGAACCACCCCGTCCGACGAGCTGAGCCGTGCAACCGCAAGCGTGCCGCCGTCCTCCTCCTCGATACAGAAGCTACCCGCTTAGCCTCCTCCAACAAATTGTCCGCTATTGTACATATTGAAACTGCCTACTAAAGCTTTCAGAGCGACGTTTTCACGCGACGTCTATCTACGACGACACTCACTCATCATAAGTGGACTGTTGCAGTATATATGTATTTCAATGGAGAAGGTTGCCAGTCATATACGGAGCAGATTAAAACACCATCTAGGCTTCACGATAATTTGACTGGAGAAGAAGAAGACCTACACAGAATCCAGACCGATGTCACAGGAATAGCAGGGATCATCACGAAATATAGGGAAGCATTCAGCTAAATTGGATATCACTCATTAGGATCATGGCAGTAGCTGTGGTGATGGATCATAAAGGGAGACTTTGTTTTTCTTTCTTTGTACCTATCCAGCACTTGCTATGGTCAGACATCGAATCCTTGGAATCATCAAGTAATCAGTGATCTTCCTGAACTTCGTGGAATGTGTCTAATATGTACTAGAATCATAAACTAACCTTCTTACAATCGAAATCTTTTCTTCGGAGCTGTGGTATCAAACTTAAAACATACGCACACTAATAACATACGCCGATTGTCCGCTTGAACACCATCGGTTTGATAGCCGATATTCACAAAAGGTTTTCTGAGGCCCTGTTTCCTTCGGTGAATGAGTTTACAAGCGAAATTGGTGCATAATGGAGTTGTGATATGCAAATTGGTCTTGTAAAAGGAGTAATGAGAGACACAATGTCTTAAATGTACTAGTAAGCTTAGAAAGTTAATGTTTGGTGTACAATTTGGTCTGAAGGTGGCATTGATCCATACTTCTTTGAAAATAAGGAATATTGCTAGTCTCAGTCAATTCTCATAGCTATACCCAAGCGTTAACCCAATTTTGTGTGGCCTCAAATCGAAGGTATGTAGTTTCAATAGGACTGCATAGATGTTGTCCTCAAACACAGAGCATCTCACTGGGTAGTTATAAGCTATATATAAGACTTCATCTGCAAGCAGTGCACAGTATTCAAGATCTAACGCAGAGTAGCACTTTACAACCGCTGTTTTTATGGGCTCAGGAGGCAATGGAATAATAGAGCCATCTCTCGAAGGACCAAGCTGACTTTATATAAGACACTGATCATCGCAGCTGTACGGAAGAATGGACAATCTCAAGGCGGATGAGTCTGTTCAACATACAATTTCTAAGTACAATCGTTGGTCTTGTTTTCGTTGATGGCGGAGATGGAAGATTCCACCACTAACAGCGACATGATCCATCGCCTAAGGTGTCTGACCATATAGAGTAAATGGACACCTCAGTTCAGGTCCGAAGAGTATTCGACTTCGATTCAGTGGGACAACGCAAAAGAGGACGCCCGTGTCTAACGTGGCAAGGGACCCCAACCTCAACCAACTTGGCATACGAAACTGGACACAGCTAGCCAGAGATGGTGCTAGTTGGAAGGGCTTGTCGGTTGAAGCCCAGGTCCACCGCGAACTGTAGGAAGAACATGTTTAAGGCCGCGTTTATGTAGGCTTACAATAACTCTTGTATAGGACATTGTATTCCATGCATAATGGCAAGGTCCAAGCATTATATTTGTTGACACCCAAAACACCAATTCGATATATCAACCTCTATGCCACGTGCCAATATACTGGGTCAGTTAGGCTAGCTTCCATATGTCAGCAGTTTACGTCAACGCAGCAGATGCGACGTATTTTCACTGGGAGATATGTATGCCATAATTATTTCTTTAGAATTAAGTGTTTCTATTCTGTCGTTTTGGGGGTACACCCAATAATAATGTCACTAGGAAGCTCTTCGACCAACAATCGCTTGGTTATTTTTGCAGCATATTAGAAAAAGGCTTAATGTCAAGAGTCAATATGACTCGGATTTGTATGCAGCTACGAAATGGATTCTGACACAGAGTGGCTTCTTATCTCTTCGCACGCATTTAATGTCTGACTGCCATAAAGGAGTCACTTTTAGGCCAGACTCTCTTCCCCGTCTCTTGGAGCTTCTGAAGACGGCGTTGTATAGCAGTCCCAGTGTAGAGGTGTGAGTTAAAATGGCGTACTGGCCAGTGATGCCATCGACACGAGTCCAGACACTGTGAACGTCTCCGATTGCGAGTTGGTCATATTTGTTTCGTAATGAAAAAAATTGTGCGATTAGACTATTTGCAGTTGGTATGAACAACTGCTTCAAAATTCAGAAGATGTTTTGCAACCTCGAAAATTATCATTAAGAAGTATTCGCGTTCTTCAAAGAGTATGTCGCTGTTTTATGGTTTTCAACTCTGTAACTCACTGCACGACAATGGACGCTTAAGACCCTTAGTGAGTCGTGACGTGTACCCCTTCGCTTACCCACCGGCAACCACACAAAGCCAATGATGGATATGAAGTGCAGTAAAATTAACAGCGAGCAATACACACAGTCGTTATGAACTACACATCCAACCCCTTGCCTCTTTAACCAATTAATTTAAAATTGCAATTCCTCGCAAGGGCCAGCAAACAGCACCCGTCTTCATGCATCCTCGGTTCTCGTTCCACAGTTAATCACATTTGCCACGAGTTTGGGGAAACTTCTTCCTTGCAGTTAAATTAGAAATCTGCTCAACCATTACTATTCCTATTTGCATACTTAGAGCTTCCCCCGTAATGGGACATGCAAATCCGAAAAATCCGTCACCGTCTCCGTGGCTGTGTCTGTGGCCGAAAATATACGGATTTCATTATTCCTTCAGGTATGCAAATAGAATCTAACTTTTTCCCCAGTCTATCTATTTGCATGCACTTATAAACTCTAAGCCAACCGAACGGATGAAGCCTTCCACCGGCAGATGGGTTCGTGTTGAATGACGAGTCTCTGCCGTCGAGTCTGTGTGGAAGCTGTCGAAGTTGATGAATAAACGAAACACGATACACCCTAATGACGAGACGATTTTTCCCAGTTCTAATTAAATCCTTTTCAATCAGAGACTCGCCCCGAGAGTCTGCCGAGCTAAAGTTTGTCGGAAAAAAGGATTGGATTTGGCATCCGCCCCTCCGCACATCCTCTGCGGTGTGTATCTAACGATCTAATTTAAACTCTGGTCATTGCCGAATCCGAATCCATCACCAAATGGGAGGACTGTGAAATAATGCTCTCTAGTTTGCCGCACCACCGACTCCACCGCCGCCTTCTGGCCACGACAAATATTTGGCCAAGTTCGCACCGCATTGCAGATTAAAACCGAAAATAATAATCCCACCCCGGCGCGGCGGGGTCGCTTCCTCTCTCGTGGGCGTTTTCCATTAACACTTCATATTCCGTAATAAATTCCAAAATAACAACTCATTTCCATCCCCGCTCCGGATGCCGCACCGCGTCGCCAACAACTGCGAAGATTGACGGGGATGCAGCACGGATTGAAGGGGTTGAAGCCCTGCCCAGCCCTGTAGGCGCTCCGTCATCATGGCAGCCGATATAAGACCGCCAGTCTGAGACATATTAGATTTCTCGGACGAAGGAAATAATGGCCATCGCCACAGAGACCATTGTTGCGGTGAAGCCGAAGCTGCCGACAGATGTGAGCTAGTGGGCTGCTCCACACTGTTGAGCCCCTGGAATGGGACTAGGGAACGACACGCCACCTGGCAGAAAACACGGACAACGTTGCTAACGCGCATGCGTTTCTCTTCGGAAATCTCACCACGCCATGGTGGAATGGTGGCCAGTGCCATGTTTATGCTTAAATTTTGACATTGGTCGGGCTGTTCTGGTTTTCTTTTTCTCCCCGATTTTTCGTGCGAACTGGAAAACAAAACAAATTTGGGTCACTATCGCATGTACCTACATTGCCACACCGCAGCACGCTCGCACACCACCACGCTGTGCACACTTGGGGGTGACGGTGGCGATACACACACACACGCGAGCTCCTTGCGCCATCCGCTCCAGTAACTGAGATTATTGAATGGTGTTCCAGATACCCAGTTTTGAATGCATGATTGATTTTATTACAGGACTACGCCACCACCACGGTGCCGCCACCGCTGTGGAGCACAATCGAGTCAAATGAAGTTGCCAACCAAAGCCACTGCTTATTCCGACTGTGCCGACGACGACGACGACGCAACGCCGTGCCAAGAGGAGGGATGCGGAGGGGGTGGGGGCAGATGGATGGCGCTGGAAGTAAACATTGCTGCACAGGAGGGGGATATTATTGACTTCTCCGTGGGGGGTGCTTTGTCGAAGGCTCATAATGATGGACGATAGCATCATCATGGCAGAGGCTGCTCGATGGAGCGCACCGAAGTTGGAATGTCGGTCGCTCGGTGCGTATTGTGCGTATGCGTGTGTGTGTGTGCACACTTTGTGTGGGCACTTATTCAAAGTGAAAGACCTTTCCCGGGCAACGGTGGAAATTTATGACGACCAACAACGCAGTGCAGTTGCTGAAATATCCAGAAAAGGGTTTCGAAAGTCATTCGTTTGAAATCTCTGGTGTGTTGTACACTTGTACGTGTGTTCCAACCAGAATGCCAATCGTGCCTTAGGATGGGGGTGAAGTGGGTGAAGAGGTGAGTCATGGTGTGTAGATTCCGATGAGTCATGGGAGAATGGGAAAAGGGAGAATCTCTTGGATATCCCTGCCACTGGGCTTGAAGGGCGTTGTTTTGTTGTTGTTGTTGCTGTTGCTGTTCTGGCATTTATTCCAAGCCCAACCGATGGATGAAGGGAATTCCACTCGACGTTCGTTTGGTCCATTAGCTGAAACTACTTGCAATAATTTGGACAGGAATGTGCCTACATTCCATATTTTGAGGCCGCATTCTTATGAGATACTTGGCCAAGTTAACATGGAATGCATAAGTGATTCTGCTGATTTTTGGGACCGTGCGGAGCCACAAACGATTGCGGCGCTTGTAGAAGGCAATTTTTACAGTCTTGGGTAAACAAAACAACTCAATTCCACACGCATTACATATTCATTGATTGTAGGGTCACGTATGGCAGCATGAAGTGCGACGAGGTGTACAAAGCTGGTACAGAATTGCCATCACATTAGGCATGCATCAACCAGTTGAAGAGAACCGGGCATATCTCGAAAACGATGTGTCCGGTTCAGAGATCTTGACCCATCGATACAGGTTGAAAAGACGCATCTGACCGTGACAACATTTTTTTTGCTACCCCCACTAGGAGCTTGGAAAGATCCATCAAAATGAAAAATCGCGAATATCTCGAAAACTATGCGTGTTTCGGCGATGCAATTCATCTCTTTTGCGCCTAAATCCTCGCTGGAAAGATGCTTCTTTTGAAACCGAAATTTTTAAAATCCGACCACTAGAAGGGAATTTAGGTAGGAAAACGTGTAGGCAAAGGTCCTCAAAAAGGGTCCTTAACAAAAACAATTATTTTAGAAAATCGGACATATCTCGAGAACGGTGCGTCCGGGGTCGAAGGTCTAAGGACCCATCGATAGGGCCGAACCTCTCCATTGCCGACCAGTCCTAATCCAGCTATACGCAGAGGCATAGGCAATCCTGAAAGCGGGTTCAGAACTTCTTGGTCTCTTCGAGAGAAAAGCTCTATGTGCAATCTTGCTTCGGCCCCGAGTCTCTGGGATAACATAAGACAAAACGCTGTCGTTTGAATTGGCACACACATAAGCGGAAAAAATAGCTCCACCAAATTGGCCAGGAATCGTGATAGCTGGAGAGTGGTTAGTTGGGGCCCAGGTCCACCACACAAAGAACCTGCCACCAACTCTTTGGAGTCATTGACAACCCTCAACGAGTATAATTGTTAGGAAAACTTCAGTCGGTAGGCAGGTACTGGGTGCCTACCCTTCATAGCTGCCCTCCATCGATGCTGCAACCGAAAGGGCAAAGCGCCACAAAACGATGACAGCATCACCACTTAAATTCTTACCGCCTGGGGACTGAAAAATACAGTCAATATTGGAAACAGAGACAGCATGAGAGAGAGGGAGCTCCATTCTCTCACCCCGTGGATGCCATTGGTATCCTTCGTCACCATTCGGAGGCACCAAATTGATTATTTAATCTCTTCATCTCTTTATCTCTGTACATCCTTCGTTGGCACATCGGCAGACGTGCGCGCGTCCTTCGGCAGCAGCACAGGGCAAAACCCTGCGGACTGCCGCGGATTAACCCCGCGGCCAATACCCTTTGGCATTTTTAGATTTTTCGATTTGACAGGAATGACGAGGATAATGATTCACTTATCGCAATCCATTAAACTGCGAGACGAGGATTTCTAAGCGAAAAAGGGATGACTGAGGACCTGCACAAAAAGAAAACAATTTACCTCAACCGGTGTGAATGGACACAAGGTTATTCGTTTCGTTTCGCCATCTGGCCTTCGGTGCGCGAGCCTTTGAAGGACGCAGAAAAATGGAAAATTCTGCTGATGTGGGCGCCCGCATCGTTTCATCTGCTCTCGGATCCCGGAAAGATGAACTCAATTTGCAAGTAATTCAAAAGTTGAAGTGAGGCACAGAAGTGGAACAAATCGTGGGATGGTCTGCTGAAAATTATTTTTGCTGTCAGTCGGGCGCCGTGTGGCACAAAGTAGATGCCGCACGTTGCTGGGCGGTTCAATCGATGCTGGGCTACGTCATGAAATGGTGCCGGGTGCGCAGACTGCAGGGCTATCAATGGGAGAAAACGACGAAATCATATGCGACGTGGGCTATGAATCGAACTAGCATCTGTGCACAGTTGACAAGATGAATGTGGTCGATGTTTCAGTCGAAATTGCACGCCTGCTTCCACGTGGAGTCTATTATAACTCACGAGAAGCACGCAATGTGCCGAAGACTTAAATCAAGCTGTTTTATTCAATTCTTTTTCATCGGATGACCGTATAGTCGGATGCTACTCGAGGAACCACTCGTGCTGGGCATGTCTGGGTTAGGTTAGGTTGTAGTGGCTGACTGCTAAAGGCAGTCACACTTAGGCCAAAGTAAGACCATTTGCGATACCACGGGGATTGACTTCTCCTAACATCGCAACCAGTTGGTGCTTGCAGTTAAGCGCTTTAACTGGCCTATGCTGACGCCGTTTAGCTCACTGAGATTATTAAAATTACCTAAGTATAGGAACCTACGACTACGCGCTGCACGAGCAGAGTAGGTGATCTTTGTTTTCTACCTCCTCTTCATCCATGCAGCTTCTGCAGAAATCATTATATGGGACACCCATCCTGCGAGCATGAGTGCCAATTGCACAGTGCCCGGTTATGACTCCTGTGGGAGTCCTTAATGAGGGTCTGCTGAACTTAAGTAGAATGAGTGACCGTTTTTTAGGTTAAGTGATGGCCAGATTTCTTTTATTTTAAGGCAGGTGGTGCCTTCTAGCTGTTATTGTTATTAGTGGCTTTTATTGTATGTATCTTCAAAAGATGGTAGGCTTTAGCGATCGGCATGGAAGGTGGTACCCCTGCTATTCATAGGGAGGAGGTTGTACCAAACCTGGCAAGTTCATCGCCTTTACAAATGCGTGGTATATTACAATGTCCCGGCACGCACATCAGGTGTATGTTAAAATGCTCATGGTCTTGAGATGAACATGACATTATCCAGGGATTTTATTGCGCCCTGACTGTCCGAACATATGGTGATATCCCATTTAGACATCACGTTGTTTTAGAACCATGACAACGCCCCTTTAATCGCGATGGTTTCTGCTTGAGAGACGCTACAGTGATCAGGGAACTTTAAAGAGATAGCAATGTTGAGATTTTTGGAATAGACACCCGCACCCACCGAACATCCAACGTCTGCCTATCTGACATCCAATCCGATCTGGAAGGAATGCTGGTAGAGAATTTCTTCTTGCAGATTGCCTGGGGTAGTAAGCGGTCAGTATCGTAAGATAGGGAGTTGAATTCTTTAAGAATGGTTGAGCGGCCGATGTTGAGTCCAGACCACAGTCGGAGTATTTTGGGTCGCGAGGTTGTGCTGGCTTATATTTGTTTGCCGAATATTTCCAGTGGTGGAAGGTGGAGAAGAATATTCAGTGTTTCTGACGGAGTACTTCTCTGCACTCCGCTGAGGCATGTCTATATTCCTTCGCAAGTGAAGTTAAATGGTAGTGGTCACAACGTCGATAGGAGGCTACCGACATTTATATGTGAACTTGAGGCCTTGGCTCGGGTTTATGGCCGCGGCTAACATTTCAATTACGAAATAGTTAAGAAGCCACAAGAAGCCTATTCTACCGCCGATTAGCTCGCTAGGTGTTGAGCAACCTCCTCTCTCACACCGAGAGGAGATCCACCATCCATGACGATCCCTACAGCCTACCACCTTCCCAAGATGCACCAAATGCATTAAAATAAAAGAAAATATGGCCGCTCTTAACCTCAAACGATCACTCTGCCTGCTCAGACTTACCAGACCTGACTTTGGAGATCCTAAGGGATTGTGTGGCACGAAAACCGTGCCGATGTTTACACCATTGTCATTAATTGTTTCTTTTTTTTCATTACTATGCATAGTACTCATTCCAATGAGATGGCTGACGGGACATGTCTCTGAGCGAGGGTAAGACCTCATTTTGCAGTTGCTAATTAAAACACAAAAAGTAGGGTAACCGGATTCGAAACTCTGTGCCAAAATTTCAACACAATAGCGACCAAAATGTGAATGAAGACACGGACTCTGTATTTCTGATGAGCATTCAAGGGATGAATACGAGAGAACACAAGCTAGAAACATTTTTCTGCAGCATTACTCGGTAGCTGTGTACAGAGTTTCACGTTGAATTCTCAAATGTGTGACGGGCCAGAGATCGTCGTTTGTTACAGTTGCCTTCTGTGGATATGGACACATGGGATTACGACACAAAGAAAAAGCATCATCAATAAAATAATAAGGAAAGACTTCTACTAACGAGACTGGAAAGGTTTTTTTGGTTGGGCAAAACACTGGCGTTTTGTGTCTGTGCGTCAACTCCTAGGCACTTGAACCTCGCCATCTGGGTTCGAATCCCAGTTCGACACAAATAATTTTCACAGCCCACCTCTTTTGAGTCACTGACAATGCTCAACGGCATCAACGGCATACAACTGCAGGTCCCTTCCACTCGTGAAAGAATAATAGCATGGAGTGTTGGCATACATCGGTCGAACAAAATTCCAAAGGTTACAAATAGCAACTCCGCGATGGCCAATTGATATCGCCAAGACGGCTGATAACATGATTTGGGAATTTGGATCGGGCTGTGTGGCCTGGCGCGAGTTATAAATGTGATCGAAACTGAAGTAATTATTTGTAGAATTAGACCAATGTCTGCTTTTATTGACTGCTCTTACAAAAGTGACTCTATAATATTTTTCGAGACAAGCTTAACTAAGTCCGACTGTACATTTTAGCTGTGTAAAGAATAGAGAAAAGAGTGTCGAATGCTTGGAGACTCTCTCTAGCTGTTAGGTGCGGTGCGGTTGACTCTAACAGCGTCTGATATGTGCAAATGTTGTTGCCGTGTCGTCTCTCTTGCATGTTCAATGCACTACACCATTGATGCTATGATTATGATGATTTTCACATTCGTCTGCTGCTGCTCCGTACACTTGTAAGCTGCAGTTCTATACTCCTGTCGGCTGCTGTTTCGTATACATATTGGGTTATGAATACTGAAGTCTGTTGGTAATGTTGCAGAGTCAACATGTTGCAAATATGCTATGTTGGGATTCATAACTCGCGCCATCCTGTATGAACCAGAGATCATCCAAATCTATGTCTTCAATTTCAGTAAAATGAAAGTCGGTTAACACGGCTCTGTAACGGCCACCGTTGACCAAAACGTTGTTTCCATTCTCAGGCCACAGGAGCCACATTTTCATCGAACCGTACGACAATGGGAACATGAATGTTGTCCACTAGCATACCAGTCTCACGAACTTTTTGCACAAACTTGCGTACAGCAATCGCGGTGGGTGATTCATTTCGTCGGCCATAACAAAGCTATTTTCAAAAAAATCACTTTCTGGGCTGCATATCGCTTACTTTGGAAATAAGTTTTCAATATTTCCCAACGTTGTTCAAGCATAGAGCGACTTATTTTGTTCTGCTAAGGTATGATACTGACTTTCTGTCAAGATTTCGAGCGGGAATCAGCTGTCAGTGTCAAAATAACCTAGGATTGAAAAAAAAAAACAGTAGATCGGGCACCCTGTATATATTAACTGCAAGTTTATCTTGCAAAAAATTAGTTCTACAGCTTGACTTGAAAAAATGCCTTAAATTAAAAACTTAAAGCGATTCACATGCATTTAGATTCTCACCTCCGTCTCTCTGACTGGCTTCCATAAGCTCCGATATAAATGTTCATTTTAATTTGACATACTCGATATAGCCGTTGTCAATCTTTCTATAGTCTTCGAACGCAATAAGAACGTTAAAATCAAATCAAAGTTGCGTTAATTTCTAAAATATACAACTCATCCTACTGGAATTTGTAAAAACAGGGAACAATCGAAACGTAAATCCCATTCTCTAATTTTGTCACTCAGATTTACACCACCAATCACTGCTGACTATGATTACAAAACTCGCTCTTTTCGCCCGGATTCTTATCCAGATTTCCTGTGTCACCTCAATATTCCAGTTACTGCCTCGAAGTTTTCCTCTATTTTCTCCACTCTCTCAAGTCCGAAATCTGAATAGAGCGTGCAAATTCTGTGATGGAGAGCAGACTCCCCCTCTGCATCTCAGTGCGACCAGAACTCTTCATCAAACTCAATGTGAAAAGGAACTTTGTCTTCGTCGTCGAGTGGGAAAAATAGAAAATCAAAGCCCAAGCGGACGGAAGCAAAACTGCCGAGACCACTACACTTGTCTACTTCAGCACACCTCACCACATCATCGTTTACCTAAGTGAACCAGCCAAGATGAGGAGGCATCATTTCAACACAATTACATGCAAGCAAACGAAGTGTCTTTCTCTTATTTCCACCCCCTCCCTATCTCTCTCGTGGAAAAAGGATAATTACTGCCGGCAAACAAGCGAACGAGTTCAACGACAAATATTTGCAGAGGCTCCTAATCAAATTCATTCCAAACCACAAATAACCAACCGGATGCCCATCAGGACTCTTAATCAAATAGAGCCCGTCTCACAATTAAACATCCACCTCTGCCCGCTTAACGCGCTCCACCTCCTTCTACCCCTCCCATCGACCGTCCGCCCACTCACTCTCGGTAGAAGAAAATCAATCGACCCAAAAACAAGCAAATTATTGTATCAGTCATCCACACCAGCCAGAGGAGGACCACGGACCGCACCTAATCACGCCAATCGTTGACCTATTTATCTCGGTCGCATTAACATCGCCCGAGATGCGAAAGAGTGATATCGACAAAAGGCAATTTTCTAATAACCGCACAATCATTTAATTTGCCCCTCATCCCTCATTCGCCTCACTCAGCGGCAGTGGCAGTGGCGCGGCGGTTTGGGACTGAGCCAAGCCCATTCAATTGAATATTCCCATTCATTTATCTTTCAATCAGAATCATCATCAGCGTCGCCATTGATAGGCCACCGACAACGACGTCGACGACGGAACACAATTGAGGGTCCCTCGCCCACACCCTGCCGGGATGCTCATAATCAACAACAAAAGGTCCTGCAGGCCCGCCGGAGTTGTGTGCGTTTGCGTTTGCTCTGCGGCCAAGAAAACCCTTTCTCTCTCCGCCCACCCATCCATCGCCCAGAGGGGCATTCAAATACATATTGTGGAGTGTATTTCCTTGATCTGGCGAATGCCAAGGTTTCCCTCATCATCGGGCGGATGCCGCCGCATGGTGAGGATGCGAGCCATTTCCATAAAAAAATGAAGTAAAACCAGGAAGACCCTTTTCATCTTGGGATAATCGGAAATCGAGTGAGGAGATGTTTTTCCCTTCTCCGGCTGGGAGGGGGTGATGTTTTTAATGCAGCCACTGGTTCGGCGGATTACTTCTGCTTGATTCGGGGGACTTCAATTTGGTAATTGGCATGACGGCATGGCATTTGGAATGGATACCATTCATGGCTCAAGTGGCAGATGCAAATTGCAAGAAGGGATTTGATTTGATTACGCTCGCAGTCGCTCAGGGCACGGTGTTTCACTTGATTGTCAAGTCCTTAATGCATTGAGTTGGACCTCAATGAGAGCAGCTTCAACATCGAGTTCGTCAGTATTAGACTGTGTCGGTTGAAATGAACATGTCTTACCCAATAGAAGAGGGCAGACATCTTGAGAAATAAGAGACAAGGCAATGGGCGCTGGTGGATTGTTGGCAAATGATGCATCAATACTTTAGTTCGTTCGACAAATTTAAGGTCCTGACAACAAAAATGCCTTGTGGAAGCTGTAGCCCTTTCAGGGACCAAATGATTCCAAATTGAAGACAACCCGAGCATTTTATGGCTAAGAGACTCATTCAAATGGAATGTAAGATCACCGCGATACTAGCCTTTTCATGGGAGGGGCGGGATTTTGGGTGGGGGAAACCATACTAAAAAGTAGCACATAAGACAAACAGACGACTTATCACCAACCCCAGCCTCGGAGAAGATCTCCCATCAACGCTTTTCGGACCGAAAGTCATGGCTGGTACAAATGGCGGTATAGCAGAACGATCTATCTATACATCTACTTGCTTTCTTTTTATGTACATATGAAAACCACTTGACTTCTGTAATGAAATCATTGACACGAATTAAAAAAGAAATAAGACAGATTGGTTTGAGAGTGGCCAGGTGATCGTGGTGAGCGGGGCATTTTGTTGGGAGGCAGAAGAAAGTTGTACGCGGTGTACCCAAGCGGTCCTCCATCCAAGCACAATCCGCGACCGACGCTGCTTGATCAGCATAGTCTGGACGTGGACGAAAAAACGGATACAGATGACTCACTCCAGGCGCAGGTGAAATACATTTATTAGATACATACATCGCCACAGTTCTGTTTTCTTGATTAAGTGAGATGAAGGGAAACAAAACATCATCGGATTCTCCCCAATGACGTCGGGTGGTGGTATGGTAGACGATTTAGCCTCGATGATGACTGCTATCGCTGCTCTGGTAGAAGACATGCACCTCGTTATTAGATGTCGTTGGGAAGTTCGGCTCGCTTAGCAAATTTATCGCGTTGAGGTAGCGTTGTTCGGGGATGGTGGTTCTCAGGTTCCTGATTGCCTCGTTATGATTGATTGTTGATGCTGCTTTCTGAACAGTGTCACCATGTACTGTGGCAAGGACGTCCTTCGTCGTAAAGCTGTGATGCTTTCGATGGTCCCTGTGGATGTTGAGACCGGCATTTTTCTTTCAAAAGTTGCGAGCTTCTCCATGCTGGTCTTAGAAATGGTAAGCAATAAAAAAAAAGTTAAGACCTACGTTAAGATCGGCCGTATTAGCTGCTTGTAGAGCAGCAGCCCTGCCCGCCAGAGTCCTAATCTATTTTTCTTACGGACAAAGGATAGATGCGATGGAAGCCTAGGTTGGCTTTCTTAAGGGTCAGTTTCGAGTGGCTGTTGAACTTCAGCATTTCCGTGAAGTTAACGCCAAGATACTTGACCTCTTTGTCTGTTGTTATTTCCGTACCGCTACGGAGCACTATCTTTAAGCTGCACACACAAGTATCTATTTTCTGGCATTGATACGAATACCCCACGTGGTCGATGGACTATCGCTTTAGTTTCTGCGCTACGAGATCTTGCTTATATTGCTCAAGAGCGGTATAGGCAGGTTTCAGTGTACCACTACCAGCGTTACCCTTTTTTGGTACTGCCACAATTTTAGCTACGTTCCACTTACTACGAAAGTAGCAATTGCTGCTACAATTGCTCATAGTGATGGTAAGAAGTATCATTCGCTTCAGGACGAAATTCGAGATTTTGTCGGCTCCGGCTGCCTTCCTCGTTGTGCTACTTTGAATAATTCCCGTGATTTTTTCGGCCGTTGTGAGGTCTTCGCTTCCTACCGAAGCGTCCGCTGGGTTAGTTTCGTTTAAGAGTACGTCTGGTGCAAATGGATTCTCAAGTGCATTGACGTAGTTGTTGACTTCTGTGACGAAATCTGTATCGTCAGGCGGTGATGGTTGGAAGCTGCCTTCGAAGTATGATGAAAACGCTTCTTCTTACTCCGCTGGTGTGTTTGCGACTCCTTCGATTGTTATCAGTGTTTGTGGCAGCTTCTTCCTCTTACCGATGATCTGGTGAATTTGTCGGAATATGTCGGGTCCTGGCTGTATTCTGTGCAGCTTGTTCTCCAGCTGCATGTTGTTGTGCGTTTGTACCACTTTCCGAAACATAATGTTCGTGCAGTTCAACTCACTGAGAACTGCTTGATAGTCGCTATCTCGTGTATTAAACTCCCGGTGTTTTATTCGCTGGCGCCTCTTCCTCAGCATTTGCCTATGGTGGTAAAGATTTTCAATATATATTGGTAAGTGACTATACATGTCTTTGCTTATCCTCATCCTTTTTTGCTTGTGTAAGGCGTTGTTGGTTGAGTACTCAATGCCTTCAATATTGGTATCGATCTCCACATTAGTGAGGTTCCGTGTACCCCAGTACGTCGTCGTGTAGTTTGACTACATCCAGGTGATCCTCTCCTGGTCGGCTGTTGGTAAATGCGGGATGTTCTAGGTCTAATTACCAGTTTGACCGCCTCGTGGTCGGTATCACTCGTTAGCGTCTCGCAGGAATAGTTTCGAATCTCTAGTAAGACGTTCACCAGGTTTGAAATAGCCAGGAAGAAATCTAGTGTAGATGTTGAAGAGCAATGGTCCCAACTTCGACCATTCCGTTCACACGTATTGCCATAGACCACACCTCTCTATCTAGCGTATATGCAGACAGTTCTCATCACTGCTTCCATCAATTTTCTATGAACTTTAAATTGTCCACTCACTGATCACAGCGCCATGACGACAATCAGAACTAAAATCAGAGATAGCAAATGCAGAAACCCAAGCGAATAATTTTCCTTCGAACAAATATCTTCCACAAGTCTCCAAGCTTTTAGCGAAGACTTTCACCCACTAGGCACCGTTCACGATGGTTATGGAATGAAAAAAAATGTAATTGGCAATAGGAATTATCCGTCGTTGAGTGGCGGAATTTCATTGGACGCAGATGATGTGGTCAAAAGAAATTGTACCCCCTTTACTATATTTCTACTTTGTCATGTAAAAGCCTAAATAACAGACTACAGCTGATTTGGGTACCAGAACATGAAAACCAGGGAAGGTACTGAAAAGGCTTGTATACAAGCCAAGCAGTTGGTTAGATACCCTTCAGTGGGCCCTTTGCCCTTTATAGATTTAACAATACGGAAATAAATCCCCACCTACACAAATGAATCATTAAGCAAAGGAAACAGGTTTGAAACAACAGAGAGGGTATTAAACACTGTAGAACGTTCATGGAACAAAAATACCATCCCAAACGAGCTAAAGAAGCTGAGGAACTTAATAGAACTGATGTAGGAGTGCTACGTGCAGCACTAAGAAGACACGGAGCACGTAATTATCAACTCTATAAAATGGGTCAGAAATGGCACAGAAATCTGTAGGATCTGTGACCAGGCTAAAGAAACTATGGAATGAAACAAGGAAGGACTTCCAAGAAATCCCATCTAGAGAAGGCAATCATCGAAGGGCAGCACGTGAATCTTAGACCAAAATTAGGGTGTTGTACTGTCTTTTGTGACATACCTCTAGTTCTTCACTTCAATTCATGGAAAAGCAGTTCAAAATTAGGAAAATTTAGTTCGTAACGAAGCCATTTAGTTCTAAAAGAATATTTCATGTTATAAGTGTTATAAGTTTGACTCACTTTTTCGAGATACATTTGACTCATATAACACGTGTAATGGTGTCATCCAAGGCTGCAGTTCGCTCTGATTTGTCGGCGCAGATAAGTGACCACAGGTCGATCATATTCAACTCGTGCATTTTGGGCAAGAAAAGCGTGCATATAGACGAACTATACAACGCCACTTCCAGTTTTGACATTCCTAACAAACTCGTCAGATTGTGCAGAATGACGATGGAGAATTCGCGCTACTTCATCAGGCTCGGCAATCAACTCATCGAGGCAATCAATGTCAGGTAAGGAGTAAGTCAAGGTGACGCACTGTCATGTGACTTCATCATCTTGGAGAAGGTCATGCAGAACTCACTCGGCAACAATAGATGCACGATCTTTCAGAAGTCTGTCCAGTTGTTAGCAAACGTGGATGACATTAATGTGATTGTCAGAACTCAGCGAAACGTCAATGTGCGTTAAAAGCGGCTACAATGGGTCTGCTGGGCAAATGAGGGCAAAACGAAGTACTTGCTGTCCTAAACATAGACATCTTGGACAGAGCATCTCATTGGGCAGCTATAACTTCGAGGTTGTTAAGCACTTCGTCTACCTCGTCTCCGCAGTAAAGAGCACAAACAACATCAGTACCGTGATCAAGCGCAGAGTAACTCTCGCCAACCGCTGATCCTTCGGGCTCAAGAGCAAATTGAGTAATAGAGCTGTCACTCGAAGGACCAAACTGAATTTATACAAGTGTCTGATCATCGCAGTCCTGCTGTACGACGCAGAGGCATGGACAATCTCAAGAGCAGATGAATAAATCCTTGGTCTCTCCGAGAGAAAAGTTCTATTTGCTATCTTTGATCAAGTTTTCGTTGAAGGAATCTGTAGGAAATTATTAAACCACGAACGTTCAGCGGCACGAGTCTAGTCAGGCGTCTACGGATCCAACACTGAAGGTGGCTAGGCAATGTAGAGCGCATGGACAACTCAGCTCCAGGCTCAAAAGAATTGGTTTATCACAGAATGGCACGGTTCCGAACCTGATGGACACAATGGATGGCGTCCACGTTTATAGATAGATGGTGAAGTTCCTCCACTTTTTGTCTCAGATTTTGAGGCCAACTGGCAATACTTCTCTGTACATGTACAATCATGAGGCTATTCATTCGCTTCCAAGAGTAGAATCCGTTCTTAATTGACTTGCTTTCGCTGTTCTTGAGTACGTATAAGCAGCGGCGCAACGGCCGGCAAAAGCGTTGAAAGAGATCGCCTAAATGACAACAGGGGGGATAGAGGTGAAAGATAATTTTTTTAAACAGACAAAAGCAGCTGTTTCTTCGGCCCAGGACGAGGTGGTTGGAGCAAGTCAAAAAATTGGCCTGGTTGCGATAGGACATAACTACTGATGAGTAAGAGTCGATAGCGTAGGATCGAATGGCACGGCATCTCTTGTTCATGCTTTGCCCCCGAGGTCACTTTAGTGGGACATGCGTGTTACTGAAGATGATGATGAACCAGACACATGGTGGCGCTCCTTGATTACATGCGCGACAACTCCGATACTGTGAGTTGTGTGCGATGGTTTGCGATGAGTAACCATGCTATGGACGTGTGTTTCATCAGTGTTAACTCTGGTGACTGAGAAGAGCAAGAGGACATTCCTTCGACGCGTTGTCACTGCCTCAGCCTGTGTCATTTGAGGTCTTCATGAAATTTCAACACAACCCTATTTGATCTCCGATATTTGCAGGATTCTTTGAGCAATGGGATGTATGGGGAATAAGTAGCGTGTGAGGAAAGGCTATATTCCCTTAAGAAGAACAGTGTGCGTCCATTCAGGTGAGCTTGCTTGCATCAACTGTGCAACGAAACAAGAAATCAACAGAGTTTGCGACTCTCTAAGGACGACCTTATACTACGCTTACATCCCACGAAAGGGAACAAAAATTCCACGATAGGGAATGCAAAGCAAGCAACTCCATGGGCTAGATCCTTCCGAAGACACAGCATCATGTTTCGGGGCAACAAGTCAACAATTTCACCGCAAAAACCACCCATTTCCACACCTTGGACGCACACTTGCAGTAGACTCCCGTAACATTCGCAAACTGTGCTCTGTCTAATTATGCAACGATGTCGATTCGACCGTTCCTCAATTCGCTCGGCACAAGATCGACACAACACCAAGCTAAGCGGAAAAGGTGCAAAGGACACTCACACCCTTCGCGCGAAATAACAAAACGTTTACATTAACGAGCAACTTTCATCCCCCCAGTCATCTGCAACCGATCCGAAAGATGTAAGCGCTCGTGTATCGTCTTGCACCGCATTACTAGCAGAGGTGTAAAGTTTACCCATCGCCAGCCACACGGATGCGCTTCACCAGAGGAAGCAGAAAGCACCAACAGGAGGGAACAAAGAAGTGATACAGGAACGATGAGAGAAAGAGAGCGAGAGAGACGTTGCAAAACCGCCAGCACGGAGCGGTGGAATTATTGAGAAATGTTCTGCTAGCCACCCGCTGTCTCTGCGGAGCGCCCGGAATTGCAAAATAACTTTTCCAATCTAATCGTTGCGGAACGTTATGTAATTTCCGGATCCACGTTTGCGCCACATGCCGCCCTGCACCCAAGAGCAGATACAAGTCGCTGTACAATGGCAATGCTTTGCATTGCACCACCGGAGCCGATGCTGCGACGGGTGTAAGTGTTGTTTAACTAATTTTTGCTCCCCAGTGGAGCCTCGCCTTCGCAGCAACACGAATTTATGGAAGGGCAGGGGATCGACTATTTCAAAAACTTTGCAGAAGCATAACCACAAATATTGAAACCGAATCGTGCCTTAAATTCTCAGGTGACGTGGATACTTCGGGTGTCCTTGCTCAGGCCGCGATGTGTGGCTGCTCCTGTTGCACACACACACCAGGTCACAGTTATCGTGGCAAGGAGCAACAAATTTTCGACTTACGCTATAAATATTGAAGAAGGACGAAAAGTTATTACCGCTCCGCCACGCTGGGGAGGGAAATAAAATCCCCCAGAGATCGTTATTCTCGCATAAAAACCGAAACACACGGTTCAGACGAAATCGAGTTAAGTGCAATTTTGTGGAGTCCTTGTAGCGGTGCTCCTTACTTGGGTGTTTCGTCCTGCTGCAGTGCTGCCTGCAATTTGTAGCATACGAGGGCGAGTTTGTGTATTTGACAAGCAGCAGGTGCTGATATCCTGCACAGGTAATCGCTAGCTAGAATTAATTGAACTTGTTGCGGTTGAATTAAATGAAGAAGCATGCGTTTGGTGAGTTGTTTGCCGGGGAAATTTGGTGGGGGGGCGATGCATTTTGTTTAGCAACCCCATCAAGATGGGATCACAGTTTGTGGAAAAGGACTCAAGGGGCGAGTTCGATTAATTTTTGGGCTCTTTGGATTATAATAGGCAACATTAGCCGATATAAAGGGTGACCAGATAGCAATGATAGTTTTTCCAACTGTGCTTCAGCAGCTGTCAAAGTTACCAATGATATCCAGTTTCTTAAATATTCAGTAAGGCTTGCCATTACATCGTGCATCGTTACCCATCGTGTGGAAATTCCTGCTACTTTGTAAATACGCAACGGTCGTCAGCATGGCTTTAGTGTGCAGGCAATTCGTAGCACCGTGGAAAAGTTTGAGCGTGAGTACATTCTTCTGGACCCTGAGGCACCAACTAGGCAAATATTGGTGCGAAATAAAGACAGCGTAGCCTCCATAAAGGTCAGTACCGAAGAAGACCCAGAAATGAAGATTCGGTGCCGATCATCTGAGATTGGCATCACCAGAGAGTCAACCGGGATTATTCGGCGGACGGGGTTGGGGCTACATAAGACTGTGCTGATGCAAGAACTGAAGTAGGACAACAATGGGCATCGCACTGAGGTGCGGAAATGTTGACCAGGGATCCGAAATTTGCTAAGAAAATCATCTTCTCGGAAGAGGCCCATTTTATGGCTCGACAAGCAAAATTGGCGATTTGGAGCAAACACGATCCACAAGTGTTGGACAAAGTATCAATGCATTCACAAAGACTCATTATTTAGTGCGTTTTCCAACATCGGGCCTTATTCCTTTCAAAAGGAGGGAGGAGACGCTATTGCCGTCAATGATCTCAGGTATAGCAGAGCTAGACAACATCGATATATCCGAGTTGTGGCTCCATCAAAACTGCGATGCATGCCATACAAGTGACGGAACACTCAAAGTTGTGAAAGAAGTTTGCGTACTCGGTCACCGGCGAGCGTTCGTCAATTGATCATCACGACCATGCGACTCGACACCTCTCGGTTATTTTCGCTGGGTCTACGTCAAATATTTGATATACGTTAACAAGCCAACGACCTTGAAAAAAATTGACCCGATCACTTGAAGTACTGCCAGCGAAGCCGAAGCCACCATTTGAATGATGGGCAAGTCCATAAGTAATGCCCTGAATGTAGCTTCAAAAGAAGACCAAAATGAATTTTATATATCACGCAGTTGTTATTTCATTTGAATTTACTTTCCTATCGTTCTTATCTGGTTATCTTGTATTGTATTGTATTTCAGGCGAAGATTATGGCGATTTGGAAGTCATAATCCGGGCTTAAGTTCAATTTAGTATCCCAGTGAGATATCACCATATGGTGGGATAGTTTGTATTGTATTTGAGTATAAATCCAGATTGGTTCACGATTATGCTACCACGTCTCTAACCACAAACACAGGGGTTGACAATAATCATCTGTGTTTGATCCCTGCGATAGTGTGTACTGTCCATTACTACGCCTTGTCTTGTGGCACTCTACCCACTTTATCACTTTCATTAACCGTCCGTCTAGTTTATCCAAAGCCCGGCGTGATAGATGACCTGCTGTGGTTGCCTCGATGTCATTGTGTAGTCCTTTGGAAGATCGTGCCTCTGATGTTGGCCAGTAAATGTTGACTCAATCCAGCTTAATAGCTAGTCTTATGCTTTGTTTGACCACGACAGTCTCTTGTTTCTCAGCCATCCTCAATCTGCATCGTCAAAAACTAACCACAAACCCACAAAAATACTTCCCAGTTTTGTCCAGAATTCAATCATAAGAAACAGAATTCCAAAAAGTCGAGGGTTCACATCGCTCTACACTCCGCATTGCCATACCTTCGATCGGTTTTATTCAAATGTCGCACCGCAAAGTTAATCTCGCCTCAATCAATTACAATTCGAGCGTTGTGAGCTCCTCCCATCCCCACTCAGGTGGCCGATTCCATTCCGAGTGTCGGGATACATTTCACAGTTCCTTGATTACACAACACACACTTCGAGTCCATTTGTCACACATAACGTCGAGCGCGCCGTGTTACTTCCCAACTTCCACCACGTGCGGGGCCACACAATGTGCCGCCGACATCCAAAGCCATTCAGCTATTCATTAATAATTTCCATAAAGCACTTCCTTGCGGCCACGGTCACACCCTCCTGGTGCAGCTCCGAAGGATGGAGGCGAATAACTTTTCAGAGTCAACGATTGCCCGCCTTTGCTTCCAGTGCCAGTGTCCTTGTTGGGGTTCTTAGCAATTTTTCAGAAAATGCAAATTAACTCCAATCGCGCGCGCCTTAACCCCCTTCTCGCTGATTGATTTTCCTCATTAATCCGCCGAAGAAAGACCCACGCTGAGCAGGGGGAGCGGTAAAAAGCGGTGGAGCTAAATAGGACCCCCATTGTGGGCACGAATCGATAGATAAGTTGCCAATTGCACTCCAAGCGTTCCACTCTAAAACTTCAAGCACCGCACGTCACGTTAGCGTGTAAACAACTTCAGTGTCTATTTGGAGAGCGCCCTTCCGTCCCCCCCCCCCACCCCCCTCCGCAGTAGGGGGATCAACCACGAATGGAACGGAACCCCCACCTAGTTTGGCACCGAGCAGCAAGGAAGCACTACCCCACCGCAGAGTGGGTGGGCTGTAATTAAACGGCAGGCAGTTAATGCCGTGCACTGAGATTCATTTCATTTCATGCGACTCCGCCATTCCGCTTCTGTGTTCAACTATTTATCCGCTAAATGAAGGCTTAGGCTGCACTTGCCTTCGTCGCCGAGGCTAAGGCTGAGGGCAGGAGGTGATTGGCACAGCGGTTTTCAAGGTCCTCGACGGGGGCCGGGTGGGTGTCGCACACAACGATGCGTGTGCGTGTCGTTATGCAAGGATACGGGAACAGTGGAAAAGCACACGCGACTGCTCCAGACTTTTGTTTTGATGACTAACCGTGTTGTGAGAAGAACTCCACGCTAAAGCTCCAGAATGGAATGTCCCGAGAGCTGAGAGCGGGAGAGCGTGAGAGTGGAACGAAAGGTGACTCTCCGCTCCTTCTCTCTCTGGCGGGGACTTTTACTTTTACACTCACTTGTATCAGGTGAGCGGTTGAGCGCTTCCACCGGGCTTCTGAATCATCCCGTCACCCGTGGTGAGTTGTCGCTGCCAACTTGTGGAAATCAAAAATTCAACTAACAGTTGCGTGGTGTGGAGTATGGTATGGAGTGACAGTAAACTGTTCTACTCGAAGGGTTGTGATTGGGGCATTGTTTGAAGGGGAGTAACGTTTTGACTCGATTGGTTGGTTTGTGACTAGGATTCTGATGTCCTGTAGATTTGCTATAAAGACAGTCATGGTTAATCAAATAAGGTGAATATGTGCCGATTCATGGATAATGACACATACAAAAGAAGCAAACGAAGTTGTGAAGAAGAAATTTGACGACTGGGTCATAGCACGGCGAGCGCTCGTCTATTGGTCATCGGGATAGTGCGACTCGACACCACTCGTTTATTTTCTTTGGAGCTACGTCAGATCCTTAGTCTACGCTAACAAGCCAACGACTTTGGACGAGCTCGAAACTAACATTCGAGACGCTATTGTAAATGCCGCACATTTTGGACAGAGTCAGAAATGGTGGAAGCCGAAGCGACCATTTGAATGATGTGCTATTCCATAAGCATTCACTTCAATGTAACTTCAAAGTAAAGCGAGAACGCATTTCCTAACCCACACAGTTTTTGTTTTATTTAAATTTTATTCCTATCGTTCTTATCTGGTCAGCCTGTATAAAAAAATAATGCGTTCGCATTGGCCCAGTAGCAAAATAAAATTGAGTCATTAATAGAATACATTACTTCATAAATAGTCCGTCGCCACTCAATTGATAAATGATGTTTACATTTGATTTCTAGTGCAATTGTGTCATCCATAATATACTATAATAATATTGGTGGCGCTACAACCCGTAGAGGACCAGGGCCTAGCTTCTCAGCAACCACTCGTGTTGTGCGTGCTATTGTTCTATCACGAGTGGATTGGACCTACAGTTTTATACCGACTCCGAACGGGCAAGTTTGAGAAGCTTTTCCTAGACAGTTATACTTGCCCGTGAAAAGTATTTCTTGTCATACCAGGAATCTAACTTAGACAGGTAGGTCCAAGTGCGTAGGAGTCGACGTACATATCCACAACGCCACGGGCCACCACTACATCTATAGGCGCACTAAAAAACGCTTGTCACCACACTACGATGATGACCTCCTTCTCAATGCTCCCCCCATATTTTCTTTCCGCCTTTGATGCCACTTTATTGCCTGAAGTCAGAATTTTGTTTAAGTTTTATTTTAGAATCTGTTTCGGAGTGGAGAACGTGAAGACAGGGAAACAACATGTGACTCAAATTGGAGGGATGCCCACGCTTCTTTTCATTTGCGCAAATGTAAATTTGCAGGATCTGCATAGGAAGAATTAAATATATGAGTATATCTGCAAGATGAATGTAGCGGATTCCTACGCCAAACAACCGTGGATATGATTTTTTCACGTGCTTGGTTTTTAGATGTCAAGAGCGCAGGATGAGAATTGCAAAAGTTTATACATTTCATTATTTGATTTGATAAACCAATGCATGCCATTTACTTTTCAAATATTATCCTACGTTAATGTTATTGGGTATATGTCGCTAATAATACGCGGAATGTTCACCTCCAGTCATAGACCGAAAATTAAGCAAAATATACACTTTAAAAGTAAGTAGACACACATGTGAAACACGTTGGGAAATCTGTCAATATGTGGGGATTTATGGCGTGGTCAATTTAGCGTCCTTGGATAACCTTAAGAGCAACCTGCGTCAAAAGCTTTTGCAAACAATGCTTGGAAGGGTCATTTGTTGTCGTCTGTCTGAAAAACCGCAGTCCCAATCCGCAACTAGTTTCTGGCTTCACTAGCCCCAACTAGGTCTACCTACGACCTCTGTACACCTGTGGTTATGAGCTTCTACGTGTATTTCGAATCAGAGACCCCCGAGTGCATCTGACGACATAGAAATGTCCACCTAAAAATATCGACAGTGTGTAGTAAGGATTTTTAAACTTTTTTCTGGTTCATCTTCCAACTGCCACAGCGGCCCAACTAAGCCTACCTACTAGTTGTCCCTGTCCAGAAACCTCTTTCGGTTTCGCAGTCAACTAATAATAATCATATGTGTGGCGCTACAACCTGTAAAGGGTCAGGCCTAGCTTCTCAGCAACCACTCGTGTTGTGCGTGCTATTGTTCTATCACGAGTGGAATGGACCTACAGTTTTATGCCGACTCCGAACGGCCAAGTTTGAGAAGCTTTTTCTAGACAGTTATACTTTTTGAGCATTGTCAGTAACTCGAAAGAGGTGGGGCCCTGAAAAGAATTTCTTGTCGTACCAGGAATAGAACCTAGACTGGTAGATCCAAATGCGTAGGACCGCCACAGGCCACCAAGCGCAGTGGCTGAGTTGTGTTGTGTTAGCCTCTAGGTTAAGTTAGTATGATCTGTCTGACAGCTGGTAGACAACAGTCACACTTGGGTGAGAGCGTTACTCGTTGTGTTACCACGCGAAGCCATTTAATCCTATTTCGCAAAGCATTTAATGCTTTTGATATAGCGTTGGAGATGATTAACAATGATGCTACTTAGTTCACAGCCGGATTGTTTAAGTAGTACCTAGGTGACTTCTTCTTCGGGAGGAGAGAGGGCCTTTGGTTTGACTTTCAATTAACAAGATGTAAAAGAGAGATAAACAAGAGATCGTTTGTGTACGCAGTGACGTTGGTACTCCATTCGATTATATTTTTTTCATACACTTTTTGTTTACCGTCTTATCGTTACCAACACGGAGGTCTACGAAATCTGCAAAACCTCTGCAAACGCATAAATTGATCCGCAAAGCCGCTATCCGCTTCCTCAAAGCTGTCGTTCAATTAACCTCCCCATTGTGGTATATTTAATCGATCATTAATTTTCGTCTTCAAGTCACTGTTGTTGACAATAATCACGAGAGTCAATAATGAAATTATTCACGCAGATCAAATGGCCTTATTGACTTGATCAGCTTTGATCTCATTCCATACCGTTCAGTTGTGACTAAATAAACTTCACGTCTGCAGACGGCAGGCGATTTACTTTGAATTTGCTAAGAAGATTAAGCACTGAGAGTTTCTTCGTGCACCAGTAGATTGTCCCTGTTACTTGTCCAAGCGATATCATAATTGCCCGCACCTTGGTGACAAGTAAAGTGCCGATATCTCGAAAGTGTAGCGTGTTTACAAAATACTCCTATGAACTTGAACCGAAAATCAATTAGTCCCAATCTCGAACCGGAAACGTGGTCCGCCACCACTTCGCACTTATCTGCAAAAGTTCATTCGCCCTAGCTGTCTCCACACCTTCTGCATACACACACCGCCCGACCCGGTTGTTCTAGTTCCCAACAAACCGCAGTAAGTGCCATTAATGACCTTCATTTATCGCACCACCCTCAATGACCCCTCCCGACAAAACTCCCACACAATGGTCAGCGTAAGCGAAGACAACAAAAAAGACACCAAAAAATGCGGAAGAACAAACACACGCGTGAAGCAGACAAAACAGCAAAAGAAAACACTCTAAGCTCGCGCAGAACGTTAGACCGCCCGACCTATCCTCGTCCGTATCTGGAATAGATTCTTCTTCTTCTCCTCCTTTCAGCAGCTGATACAGCTGTCTTGTCTGTCATCGCACGAGACAGCATTGCTTGGCATACGCATACATCAGCATACAATCAGCACAGCTCTGCGACGACGCACGACGAGTATACAAAGTCGTTGTATCAGCAGGCATAACAATACACAATCATCGCCAGCGGGCGAAGCGGGCAAGACGAAGAGCCGTGTGGAACGGAGCGCAAAAGGCCGACACAAGAAGCCAGGGAAAAAACCAAGAAACCCACTCGATCGCCACTTCAGTTAATCGACGACACTCGAACTGTTAACCAAAAATAAAGTAATAATCTCCATATCCGAGAACTTCAGCGATCTTTCGAATTCGCCAACTCTGTCGCGGGCTTAAGTTCGACAAATTTTCTGCAAACCGTCGCATAGTCGTCTCGCGCTAGTCGAAGGATAACGTCTTTAATTCGGGAGTTTCGAATTGTCGAAAAATTATTTTTTTGGCTTGGAATCGCGGTGGTTTGGAAGCGGTAAGGATTGAAGCCGAGATTGGAAGGAGAACAAAGTCGCTTGAGTGCTTTGCTGAAGTGTTGCGCGAGAGGAATAGTTTTAAGCCGCGATTTTCGAGACGAGACTGAGTTTTTGTGTATCTTATTTTTATTTTCAAGATGGGATCAGTGTTCGGGAGTTTTCGCAAAGAAATATTTTCATTTCTTGTAGCTTTTGAGTGGCTTTGGCTAGATGGTCTCAAATTCAAACGACGACCGAGATTGTGTTCAAAGTTTTTGCGTTTTCAGGCCTGGCTTTTTGTTCGGAAGTATTTTTAAATCAATTAAATTGTTTGGATTGACTGCTTGGATCCTCTAGAAACTGGTTTCAAATTGAACAATCGGCCGTGATTTTGTTCAAGATTTTTGATTTTGCAAGCCTGGCTTACTGTTTAGCAAGAAATGAATCGATTTCTTTGAGTGAATTCCTTTCGTTCCTACTAAATGTGGTACGAATTTCCAACAAAATCGTCTTCAGCTTTAGATTTTTGAAGCCTGACATAATATTCGAGAAGTTTTTTAACGTTCAGGGTTTTGTGCGAATCAAGTGACATTTCAGAGCTAACTGACAATCATTTTGAATGCAGCATCAAATACAAAGCCCGCCTAAGACTTCGTTTTATATATCTTTTAAGCCTAGCTTAATGATCAAGATATTCATTGTTCAATTATTCGGTTTCTTGTGTCCTCAGACCTACTGTCCGGTCTCTCCAAGACCTGGTTTCAAAGACGGGCTTAAACTTCAAACCAAATCAGATCCACAAATCAATCACTTCACTGCGATTGCAGTTCGAATCGTTTTGAATTGCCAGCTTTCAAGTCGATTCCAACACAGCTCTATGGTAAGCCCAGCTTACACAGCCACCTCCTAGGCAATTTGAAGCGTATCTACGCGTACTTTTTCGGGTAATTAGGGCATTTGTTGCACATTTATCGAACTCTCGAAGCGCTGCACGTTCGTTTATTTACTCAAAAGATACACACAAATTTTCTTTTATTCTCCGTGTTTATATACTTTTTTCTCCTTCCCAAAGGTATTCGCGCTTGAACGCTATCCGCTCGGAATATTAATGAAAAATTGTTCGTTTTTTTTCTTCTTTTTTTTGTGTATTATTTCTCCTTCAATTCTTTTCGACTCGCTAGTGTGTATGCATATGAGTGAGAAACCTTAGAGTCGTGTCTTCGCAGTCTTCGAGAGAAAAAAAACCGACGAATCCGATTGAGTAATTATTTGTCATTTAGTTGTGATTGTCACGCAGTGGTTGAGTTTTGTGATTCGTGCCTCTGTCTCCGATTGGATTGCACCGTCGACGTTTCGCTCAAAAAAAGGGAAAGACACACGAGTCCTTCGTGTACCCTAACTCAGCTGGGATAAGGTAAGTGAGTGTGTGCATGTGTGTTGCGATGGGACATGGGTTTTGGGGAAAAATTCCATTTCACTTTGAAACGGAAATTGAAATGCATTTTCGCTTTTGTTTCATTCTCGAGCGGCCCATAACTCATGCTCGGGCTGGAGACACGTATGAAACGTGCCAACGAAAGTTGGGCGCTTGCGGCTGGCAGTTTTTTAATTATTTCTTTTCGATTTTATTTAGAACCATATTCGGGATGACCGAAAATTCGTTTTGTTATTGCATTCAAATGCGAAAGCGAAACTTTTTTGTTTTCTTTGAAATTCGACTGAGTGTGTGTGTGTGTGTGTGTGCTATTTATTACGTTTGTTGACGAATTGCAATTTTAAGATTTATTTCATGAGAAATGAAAACACTGAAAAATATGAAACAGAGGTGTGGGAGCCTGAAAAGGGGTCTGGACAAGCCCAGAGCCATTAGCCTCCTTGCAGCAATTCAACACGAATTCGGTCGTAAAGTTGAAGAGATTTATGCGCGAATTTTTCAGCCAACAAATACTACTCGGCGGGGACACAAGTGTGTAGTGCTTCGTCAGATGAGGCACCTCTCTAGTTTGATGAAAGGCCTTCAAACAGCGCCTGATTTCGAATAGTCGCTCTTAAGTTGTTTCAACGAGGCCACGTCCAATTGCGACCTTGGCCTTTTTTGTCAGATCAAGAACCTCCAGAGGATCTAATTTTGATGGCAGCCTTACAGTCCTGACGGGCATTGCTTTTCTAGTTATTTAAACTAGTCCATTTCGGTTCGTTTCGGTGTTCCTCATCTGCGTCGAACAGGGAGTGTGGAATTCAAGGACTGTCTTGTGTGATAGACTGGTGTTGATCATCATCCTTTTTCTGGCGTAGCACTCATTCCGATGTGCTTGTTTGTTTCCCCGCTTCTGCTTCTACTTCTTTTGCCAGCGTTAGTCAATTTTACGTAAACTCGCCATCATTGCCTAGAGTTCTTCTTTAAACATTTCTAATAGACGACGGATTTCATTCCGCGTTCAGTTGGATCTTGCGACTTCGCCATAGAATGCCTACAAAGACTTCAGAGCCTACACAGTAAAATATATTGTTTTGTGCTATTTTGTTGAAATATGACGATAATTGTTCAGTAGTGATGATAATTGTTCAGTAGTCCGCAAGAAATTAAGCGGACTGACTATCAAAAGTGGGGTCGTTAGTGAATAAACCAACGTGAGATTCTCAGATTTATGTTTAGCTACCACAAACAGTTTGTCAACTCCACAACATTGTGTCAATGACCGACATGGACAACTTCCATATTTCACGAGTACAAGAATGTGCTGAGAGTGAGCTTATTGAGAAAAAGATTCTTAAACTTCGTTGATTGAAATCGTAGGTCCCTTCCACTCGAGAGCGGACAACAGTACGCACAATACGAGTGGGTGCTGTGGAAGCTAGTCACGTATTCACCACGGAGTGTGGGGTCTAGTAGCTCGTCGACTTCTTTTTGATTCTTAAAACGACTGATCAGTGATCACACCAATCGTTGAAGGACTGATAGCACAAGGTTATGTCATATTCTCAATCCGAGACGATCATCCAGACTGATCAGATGGAGCAGGCCGACTTTGCGATATTGGAAGACATGCCTTCAGATTGAGTCTGCCGAGTAAAAGGACGACCTCACTATTTATCTTCGAAGGTCCCGAACGAAGAGTTTCTTCTTCAATAACTTGGCCGAACAAAACAAAATTAGTGTCAGACATCTTCATCGCTTTGTCAAAAGCATCATCTGGTTTGCTTTCAATTGGACCCGCGTGGTATTACAATGGATCTACGCTCGCCTAAGTGTGACAGCTGCGTACGGGCAGTCAACCGCTTTAACTTAACCCAGCTCGTGAAATTCGAGTCTTGAAGCCCAAGATGAGCCTAAGTTTCAACCAACAAGCCTCTCCAGCCAGCTTGAACTCGGGCTAGTTGTCCTGGTTTTGTGGACCAAATTATATGAAACTTTCTCCACTTGTATGCGCTATCTTATGGACGAGTAACCTCTCTTCCATGCGGGGCTAACTTGTAAGCGCGCTCTACATGGTGTTGAATTCGTAGACGACGGACTAGACTTAAGTCACTGTACAGCTCGTATTGTTCGTGACTGAATCGTTTCCTCCAATCGCCATCAACGCCAACTGGGCGAAAGATATTAAATGCTGCTGTATGCGCTTTAGAGACTGCCCATGCGTTTCAACCTTAGACTGGGACTGGGTGGATCAAGGTCTGATATAAAAAAGCAGACTTGATCTCAATTATTTCTTAAAAACTAAGCATCCCGGTTCAGTTGGGTGTATTAGTCCTTACTGTGGAGCCGATGTAGACTAGCTAGAAGTAATAGTTGCCGATTGTGACAGTCTGCGCAACATGTCCATGTTGCACGTCCCTGTCGTTTTTTGCAGACAGCATACGTTTACCCCTCGTTCTGTAGCTTCCGTCTCAATGCCAGTATATGCCTGACTGACAGCTCGCTGTCACGTCATTCATGTTAAATGTCATCAGCGTATGCTAACAGATGTAACGTTTGCAAGACCGTGCCTTTAGTGTTTGCCAGTGAATTTAGCTGATCATAGCATGACTGCACGTCGCCTCCTGTAGAGCATATGTTTTTCAGATTCAAGGTGGCAAAGAATTCCTGACCGCCCTTTACTGATCAGCGAGAATTCTCTTCCTACTCAAACAATGTGTAGCCACGTTCCCACCAAAGTTGTCTTTGTCAATATTTTCATTCATTCGATGGAATTTTGAAGTCGAGCGTTACATCGTTGACCATCAATGAATTCGTACTCAAAGGTGCGCTCCCAATCATTTTAGTTCAATTCGATCTCGCTCAATTTGTCAAACCGATGAGGAACTGAAAATGAAAAAAAAAAAAAATAAAGCGCTCAACCAGGCTGCACGACTGTAAATTGCCGCAAGTAGCTGTGGGACACAACAAAGTCATTTCAATCGGAAATTGGATTATGTTTCCTTGAACGTGCTCACACCATTTAATGCGCTCAATAGAGCTTGACTGACTTTGTGGATTCATTCGTGAGAGTCACGTCGATATGGAATTGTGAATTTTCCTGGTTGATCTGGTTTGATCAGGGAGCCAATGTGGGCAACAACTTTACGTGAATATTATCCGTGTATGTTAACAGTTGCACGGACTTCTAGAAAATCGTACTTCTCGTATCCATCATAGGACATGCATGGAAGACCATATAAACGCTGAAGTACCTCTTATTCCTGAGAGAAGAAATATCTTACGCTGTCTTCAAAGGACTAAGCGCTTGACATATCACGATGAATCCAACCCGCGTGTAAATGCGGTGTTAGCAGTAAACAATAAACAAAATCAGTCGAACACTAATGCTCCAGAGGCATAGAATCAGCTTCTTAGTTCGAGAAGCAGAGGAAGACCGAAACTCTGCTATAGAGGCCAAGGCAGCGGACTCAAGCTAAAGTGGTGTTAATGACTTGTCTCCGTATCCACATGATGTAAATATTGAAAAGTATATCCATCTTTTTATGGAACATTCATGTGAGGAACGCACTTGACCATGATGTCCCTTCTTAAATTGTACTGGAGTCACTTGAGCACGGGCCTTCATTGTCCACCTCAGAAGAGCGCACTTGGGATGACTTCTAATCTCAGAGCCTCTTCGGTCTTATCACATAGGACCATTCACGGTCTGAATGTCAGACAAATCCTCCCCCGATAGCTGAGAGTCTGCGGTCGGAATACAACCATTTCGCTGTTTATAGTTAATACGATGAAACCCAGTCAGCTTTCGGTTCGATTTCCTGGGCGTTCACTAACGCGGAGTCAAAGATTCCAAGCTGCGACTTGCAAATATATAGCAAAATGTATGTTCCATCATTGTCATCATCATCTGCCCGACAACCGGCGTCCGGTCTGGAGTTTTTAACGCATGTACTTTCACCTATCCCGATCGCGGTCCTTTTGCATCCCAAAGCTTCGGGCGTTCTGCCATCCTTCCAGCGCAAGCGTGGTATGCGATGCTGCCTTCTTCCGTGAATTGTGCCAAGAGTTGTGCATTTAAGGCCAACGGCTAGGCAAAGTAAAATGCAAGCACTATGAGTCCTAAAACAGGGAGTCAATTGTGTCAACAAGAAAGCGGTAGACACAAAAGACTGGCAGCCTTCCACTAGGGAATGACTTCAAATAAAGCTGGCAAGAAATCCGCGTAAGCATAAGATGGCGACTAGCAGAGTTAGGCGACGGACCTCGTACAAGTCGCTGAGTTGGTGAGGACTTACTGGTACAGGACTTACTGGTACGGTTGGCTGGTGGTTTTGCTTTCCACTCGTTCTGCATGACAAACTAGAAGCGGCACGCTTTCTTAAGAACCATTTCTTGGCAACTTTGTTTCTCCGATTCTCCTTTGGACACTTTTCCTGTAAAGAACCTAACAGTGTTCAGGCTGCGTCAGACATAATTTCTGGAATTAAAAATTAATCAAGATTGGTGATCATATTTGCCGAATGAATCAGTGCTGCTACTAAAGGGAAGAACTATATTTCACCGCAACTGTTGATAATTAGGCAACGATAACAGAAGCATTTTAGTGTTTCACATTTAGTCTCTTCCTCTGTCCGCATTCATCAGAGATTTGACACCTCGGAGTCTTCCATTCGATGGAAGCGATATGGTGATGACAGCCTAATTGACACATTCTTCATTAATGAATCGTCTTCTAGATCGTCCATCCGACGCTTGATAATGTACCATCCCTACACCGGAATTATATTATATTTGCGGTCAGTCGGACAGAAGATGCCGTTCCTGGCACTTAGTCATCTCATGTGTCTGTTAGGTTGCGTGTTAGTCACGCCAATGAATTCTGACACATGTCATGTAACCACAGAAACTAACTCTAGGCTCTCAGAATCAGGTGTCACCCGGATGGCAGGAGAATCTGTGTTAAATTAATGAAAATTGACGTCATTCAATAAACTAGTCCTGATTCCCGCTGCTCCTTGGTACGCCTTCATTTCACCGAACATCTGACAGGGAGAAGAACTATAAAATAAATTACCTCAAAGACATCAGCCTGCTTTAGCTACGCAACATGATCATCAAGACGAACAAGTTCGCGAAACTTGATTTACATAATTAATCGATGGGTTCATTCACCATTTACTAGACGACTCTAAGGATAACTAGAACTCAGTTCCATCGTACTACGCATCACATTACAGCATCGCCGATGAAGAAGAGCTCAAAGACCCATCGTGGCCTTGAAAGAGACACAAACGACAAGCATCTTTTGTTAGAGTTGCCACGGTCCAACCAAAGATTATCTTTCTGATCGAAATCGAAAAAAATGGAATTTAAATGAATTTTAAGATAAATGATGCGTTCGACTTGTCTGGCAGGGTTGGTGTGGAACGTAAGACGGAAGGGAGATCAAATTTAGAAAGTGTGACTGGGAACAAATTGACATGGTCTCGCTGGTTCTGCTTCTCTGACTGGGCTCAATAGATGTAAATTTTTTCTGTGCGCGTTTTAGGTGTATCCGGTGAATCAAAGGTGGTGCTTTCTGAACTCGAACTCGAATCCATCACCCACCATTCATTATTCACCCAGGAAGACATAAATTTCGTTGTCTATTGCAGCGAAGGAAAGTTGCGGTGGTAGCGGCATCCTTCTCCTTCTGTTTAATAGCGTTGCCCAGAGCAACTCGTCCATATCTCGGGACAAACTGTCACGTCACACTGTAAATTAGGCGGGCGCAGTGGTTTTGCCAGCGAAGAAGGACACCCAACCCGTTGAGATCATTAAGTGCTCTTGCGAGTGCGAGTTGCCCTATGGTGGAATCAACATATCATTGTAAATGAGCGTTCGCATTGAACCCGAACTAAGGCTGATGCATCGGTTGTTTGGTGGAGTAAGCTTTCGCGTAACTCACCAAGCTTCAAAGGACGGTCGGTCTTCTTTTCCTCCACTTAGGACTGGCTCTCGCCGCGAACTATATTGTGAAGAACCAAGCTGTGGTCCTACTCAACCCTTTAGGAATACAAGTCTTCTCTAAATTAAATCGGCCCGGGCAACTACGAAATCACGTGAAATACGATCACCGATGAACTTGCTAGATAAGGACCCGAACCTACGTTGGGACTACCCACGTCCTTTGTTTGGGCTTCCATCTATGTTTGGGCCTCTCGAGAGCATAACCGGAGGTGGTACGACTCTACAGGATGTAGACAAACCAAGCAGCATTCATGTTATCTCTTGACAGGCGGCGTAAAAACGGGCCACTACACCTTCGCCAAACACCCAAGTGTGCTTGGCTTAAGCGATGTATCCTTCTGCTACGTATATGAAGAAGACGACGACACTTCGGGGCACTTCCTCTGCCACTGTCCTGCCTTTGCTCGGGTCAGGTGGCAATTAATCGGTGTTGATGAGGTGAGAAGCGCCTGCTGGGCATTTTACGGAAGATCCGGAGATTCCAGTAAATGTTACAATGGTTACAATGGACTTATTTTTGAGTCTGAGTGCTCCAGTGTAGCCTCCGACAAAAAAAGGCTGACGGCCTTTATCATTTTTGATGAAAAAAACTTTTTTAAACAATTTACAACCTCAATCGTATCCCTACCTTCCGAACAGACAGTCAGCGTGCAGCGTCCTTTGATTGTCGCACTTTTCATGTCCCGTCACGGCAACCTGTAATTGCCGGCCTTCACAGATGTTTTAACAGCGAATAATAATCCGCGCTGATTGCTGAAGATGCACAAAAACCAGGCAACCAGTTTGCGAGTGGAAATGTCGTCGCAGCGGATGGCGTTGCGATGCAGCGAGCACCCAGCTATTACCATCGTTTTTGCGCGCTCCACTTCGATGTCCACCGCTCGGTTGTTATCACTTGACTGATGTGTGTAATTGGAATTTAATAGCAGGTATCCGCAATTTACGTGACTTTGTTCCTCAATAAATTATTTCAATTCAATTTGCTCACCCCGCCCCATGCATGGAGTGCGTTCCACGAATTCCGGCCCGAACTGGTTCTCAGTTGGTGGTGATTTATGAAAGAATTCACTTTCTCAGGACAACGGGCCAACGGGACACAACTCAGTCGAGGCACACCGATAAATCTCAACCCAGGTGAAGGCATCCAGCGAATTGAATTATTCCCACGGTTGGCGGAGACCGCGTTGTGATGCAACCGCAAGCGATAGAAGCGGATTTGCGGCTTAAATCAGTTCGTTGGACCATTAATTACGGTAATGAGCTCAGAACGAATCCCTGCCAGTACTTGGCGGCGATTTGTAATCGCAGGTCGGTTGACATTTTGGGGAAATCCGAGCAAGTGCGTGCTTCTTGCTGCGATCTGCATACTGATTAGCTGGCGGGCCAGCTGAGTTAGGAAACGAAGCCAGAGATGAGCGCTTCATCATAGATGGCATGCACGATCGGCCAAATTAACTGGTGATTAGAAAGACTGCCTAATTCAAGCCATCGATGGCGGTGGGGTTTAAAAGCCCCATTTCCCGAAATGATTCAGTTTATGAAGCGCCAATCTCGTGGCTTCACTGCTGAGTGGGCCTACTCAAGGTGGCGTGAGTAATTTTTGGCAATTTAAGGTCGTTTGCAATAAAATAATTGAGCAGGGTGGTCATGTGGAAACGTTGTCTCAAATTCCAGTCCTGTCGTGAATTTATTGGCCGTTGGGGATTATTTAAAGGTTAGCTGTGGTTTGTCATGGGTCTTAAATTTCAATTAAATCGAAATGGATTGTACAATATTTATGCACCGGTTACCGATCAATTGGCGATTGAAATACGACTCAAACATACCACTGATGACTAAGCTATGCAGAAGTGGAACAATAAACGCCGGACTGAAAATGATGTTTTTATTCAGTAGTCTTTGTGAAATTCCACTCAGTCTGAACGATGATAGACGACGATAGAGAGATTTCCGTCGAGACAAGAAATCTAATAACGATTAATAAGGATGCTGGTGCAGATGGACTGTCCGCTAAAATCTTCAAGGTAGAAGGAGAAGATCTGGTTAGGCGCATGCCCCAGCTCGAGACGATCTGTGGTACACGAGTCATGTCTAGTTTAGACATTCCAGCGAAACTCGTCAGATCGACGCTGAATGACGATCGAGAACATCGAGGTCGTACGCGAACTCACCGAGTCCTTCAACGGACCTAGACAAGGCGACGCGCTGTCATGAGACTTCTTCAACATCATTCTGGAGAAGAGCGTCCAGGACTCACTCGCCAACACTAGATCCACGATTGCCGAGAGGTCCGTCCAATTGTTACCATACGCGGCTGACATTCACGTGGTTGGCAGAATATAACGAGTCGTCAATGAGCGTCAAGAGCGTCTGACGATGAATGAGGGCAAAACTACGTAAATGCTGCCCTTAACATCAACCTCTTGAATTAGCCGTCTCTGTAGCCGTCAGAGCCTGTACCTTACTTACCCCTTATTTTTTAAAATCTTCGAATCCACCCTCGTGGGGGTGAGACTGCGACTCAGGTGGCGCAAGTGGAATGGGGCTTCAACCAACTATGCGATCGAAACTGGAGGCAGGTAGCTTAAGATCGAGCTGGTTGGATACGCTTGTTGGTTGATGCACCATCTAGGAAATAATAAAGACCCGAGGAATTATAGGTCATTCCCAAACTCATAGCATTTCCACGGGCATAATTCTAGGACGTTTGTCGAGTGTTGGGCTGAAGCCAACAACAATCTAAGTGAAATCCAAGCAAGCTTCCCGAATAAGTACTCAACTGTAGACTTTGTAGACACCAGGGCGGCCTTCAATTCATCGATAGAAGATAGCTGTTCAATAAACTATGCAACTTAGGCGTGCCAACGATGCAAATTTAAGAACAGTAAGTGACGGACGAAATATGTCAAATTGGCTTCAATCACACATGGGTGTAAAGTAAGGCTGCCTCATAATTCAGTGCAATCGACGCAAAGACAACACTCCGATGAAAGGTTGTGGTATTGAGGAGTGCCTGGAAACCAGTACTCAGCTTTTCTTCTAGTGTAGTGAGTGCCCTTTCGGAACGCAGGAATACCTAACACTTGAGCGAGCTGAAGAACAACCATCCTTCAGGCTAGTAGTTCAGTATTTTCCATTAAACAAGGAGGAGGAAGAGTAGACCAGCGGAGTCTCAGATCAAGGATAGAAGATGGTCATAGGGGTATAAAACTTATTAAACCGTACACATGTCCTCATCGATTTCATATTCTCCGCCACAACGCCGCTCAGGATGAAGTGGTAACGTCCTCATTGTAGACTGAAGTGGAAGAAGAACCACTCACCAGCAAAGACGTTACACGCATCAACACCACTCATTGGTATTCCGATCTCGATATAATCGGAAATCGATTTGTGGACTCACGACTGCCTCACGATTTCGATGTCAATCGAATTTCTTTCAAAAGAAGCTCAAACTGTCCAATAATGGATCACAATTGCCTTCAAAATCACCGCTTCCCAGGCGAGCCAGCAATTTGTGTGTCATGCGTTGAGTAATTTTATGCCGGCCGATTCGAAGCATCTATTAGATAATATGGGTGACGAACGAGCATACATTTTGTTCTATTTAACAAACCGTGCGGTTGAACGGACTAATTCGAACGTGAGCGGCATGGCAAACCCCTGAGGAATATGAGGTATCCCATTCGGAGGTGGCGCGGACACCCTCTCTTAAGTATTCCATGCAAATTTGGAAACGATACAGAAAAAAAACTAGAAGCAATCCAACGGAAGTGAGGCATAGACTGACATTAATGAGGTCCACAGCAACTGTATCATCCCGCTCTCGCTGATTTATGACACACCATAGATCGAATAAACATGCCAATAGACGCCTGTTCTAGAAATAAATTTAGTCGCGCGGTCCGTAAATAACCGCCACCCTTTCAGCTGCCACCCGATTAGCTGCCGAACACATAAACAATTTGCAAACCTCTGATTTAAAATGCAGTTTAACGAGCCCCATTCGGCGGCTGCGACAACAATTAGCATATTTTAGCGTCACAACTAATCCGAAAAAACCAAGATTGAATGCAGACAAATTTTGCAGCATAGTAATGAGTTGTGGGAACAGAAAAAATACAAAAAAAAAGAACTGAAGCTGAATGAAAAATATAATCAATTAATTTGTCAGCTACAGAAGTGTGGGGTGCCATGCTCTTTGGCTTGTTGTTCCCAGCTGGAGCCTGAATTTTGAATTCATTCGATAATCGAGTTGGTCAGCGACTGGATGGACACCTCCTAATGGTGTGTTTGGGTGATTTGCTCCAAGGCGTGACGCGAATGTGATCTGGCAAGTAATTTGTCTTCCGTTGATTGATTGCAATTGTGATGAGGTTTGGGCAATGAATCATCTCAAGGTCACACTATTTGCAGCGTCTGACTAATTCTTATGCAATCAAGGCGATTAATTAACTTGTCCAATTTACACTCTCCTCGCCCGGTCTGATGTAAGCGGATGCAGTCGGAAAAGGAGGATAAATGAACGCCAATATAACCCCGCTCATCTGGACACTTGTGTCGTTGGGTTGTTGGTTAATGTTCATCAACAATTTCACAGGATTTTTGATGTCGTTTCAACCATTTCGCTTCCAATGTGCTCTTCAAGTGTCACTTTTGTGATTGTTTCATTTGTTAATCCACGCAATCGTTAAATCATAGTTGTTACTTGTTACCCACCGACAAGCAAGGTTACAACCACTGTATTCTTATCGAGATACCAGCCAATATGCTCGAAAAGTGACTCAAAATTAGACTTTTAGTGTGGACCAAATAAGACGTAGTTTTGGTCAACATTTACATGAAATAATCATTAAATATTAAATGGCATACATTCTCTTTTCAATTTAGAAAAGGACTTGATACATTCTCGCAATATTCATCTACTTTCCTTGACAATGAAAAACCAAACGCTTAAAAAATTAGCATAAGCAAATGAGTTTGTGGCACTCAGAGTGAGTTTTTCCTTAGCTACTTACCGGGCAAGCCATGCATTGGAACTAAGTGCCAGTCACCTTCACTGGGTAGCATGTTAGCATCAATTCGATATTGTGGCCAAGAGGTTGTTCTACAGTGGCGCTACAGTTCGAGGTGAACCGGGGGGTAGCACAATGAATATAAAGCTTGCAGAAATCATGACGGGAAGAATGTCTCCGTTTTTCTTCACTACAAGTGAACTTGCCCACGGACTTCAGCATGCGATGGAATTACATTTCCGCAAGAGCATAGAATTTGTGTGCGATTGGTTTCGTGCGGCAGGGGTGTGGTTATCCAGACGTTTCCAGATGATGGCGAACTGTGCGTGGATATGCATTATGATAAAAAAGGGAGCGTGATTGGTCCGTAGCGTTGGAGGAGTTAAGCGTATATGTTCGTGCTCGATGAGGTATAATGACCAGCGCTCAGCGGGTGCAACTGTTAATTATCTGGTCTATGAGGCGTCGGCCATGGATGTCCAACGGGGGTCAGCTCCTAAAAGTCACAGCTGCACGAACAAAATTCCATCGACAAATGTAGCGTAAGCTCAAATTCAGTTGCATTGTGACTGTTCAGTACGTTTTAATTTTCGTACGGTTGACCGCATACAGAACATATGGCTTTTGATGTAGTTTTTATTGTTTGGCTTAAGAGTGAAAACCAAAGTAGCAGGGCCGCTGTCAAGGTGTAGCTCGTAATGTTATCTTCAATGAAGAGGCGAAAAGACTTACCAACAACTGAAGACGCCTCCACTAATGTAGCTGGTTATCGTTTCCCTGCAAAACCATGCAAGGCCTTGGTGGTGCTAGCAGCTCTCATTGCTTCCAGCCCGGTTTCTGCGACTCGACATTCTTTCTAGAGCGCCTAATCTCCCTTGGATGTCTGAGAGTATTTCGTTGCTGGCATCTGCTAAGTAACTGGGCTTATTGGGTGCCTGATACATAGCTGCTAGTGGGGCCGTTGGGTGATATAATTCATTACTTTATCGACAATCCTTGCGAAGTCGTTTGATTCGCATGTGACGGCAGATGGTACGGCTTACACGTGGGATGGTAACTTTGAAAGCCAGAGACTGGTGTGCATCACCCAAATCAATGTCTTCCACCAGTCCCTGCAGTCTGGTGCCTGACTCTCCTCGTACACTTGGATAAGTCTTCTTTTCACAGAATCATATTTCTGCGCTGCGATAGAAGAATATCGGACACATGTTCAAGATCTCTGCGCCCCACGTTGGCGATGACATACTGGTACTTCATTTCATCGGATGGTCTCCCAGAGGCGAGCATTGGCCGAACGATCTCGCCAGAATTGTGGCAAACGCGCTTCTAAGGCGAACCCAACGATGTGTGGCTGTGTGCCGAGTGCATTGGAGCCTGGTGCGTCTGCATATGTCTCCTCTGGTTACGATCCTTCCTCTTGGCTGTTTATCATGAAGATTGGATGTGCAGCGAGTTCTTCTCGGTGTCACCAATGTAGGGAATTGAAAGACTCGTATTTGCAAGACAAGCTTTCACACCCAACATTAAGCAGCACTCCAATGCATGGTAATCTGATCTTCATTACAATTCACTGTGTTGCTAAGACTGCCAAGGCCAGCAAACACGCTTCCTGGAAGAGTCGGTCTAACTTCTGTGGAATGAATGCAGTTGAGATCGTCTGACGTCTTCTCAGGTCGTGCAGTGTCCTTTTATTCGATCCGCATGGCATATGCTGTCCACAGTGTGGTGAATGCCACGGCCACTTGGTAACCCCTGACCACCATCAAGAAGTCAATAACTCCCCGATGACAGTCTTAGTCATATACAACTAGCCACCCTAGATGTTCTGCAAACCTGAAACATATCTTCTGCCCGAAGCATCCTTGTGGTCTAAGCCCACACAGAGCCCAGTTCTGAGAAGCCGCAGCTCGAATGCTGCTTCATTTGAATAAAAACCATTTGTATCCATGTCATCGCCGAGCAGAGCCAACAAATCATAATAACTTCACCATCCCATTAACACCTTACAACACCTCCCACAAATTGACAAATCTATTAGGCTCCCCCGAAAACAGATACTTCTCAAGGCTGAGCCAGCTCATCGGCTCATAAAGCATCGGGCTGCCTCTTAATTGTTTCATCGATTCTTCAATTCGCAATAACTCTTGTTCGCCGTCAACGGATGCGTCTTAGGAGAGGCCATGCGTGATTTATCGGCTGCTGACAGACCGCGTAACTGATACGCCCTTCATGACGTGGTGGGAGAAAGAACTCAATTCCACAGCTCCAGCTCCATGGATCTTAAATGCGGCGATATATCACTGACCTGGCGATGGAATTCCGAACTCATTTTGAATTAGAAATCTCGGCGAAATTTGCATAGTGGTCGTTTGCAAAAGTGGTAGAACCTATCCCCAGCCGCGCTCCCTACTTGTAGCCATAAAAGTGTTTATGGATTTTTAATATATTTATGAGGGGCTTAGTTTGCATTGAAAACTTGTTAATGAGCGGTTATTTTTGCGACACACATTGCTCTCGGGAGGATTTCGCTGCTAATGGGATCTTTGTCCTCTCGGCCGCTGGGCGGGAATGTGGACGTTCCTGGAATGGTAAAAGCTTAAATGCCATTTGATGGCAGTTAACAATTTGATTTAAGTGGAAGTGAAAGATGTGATCAGAAAGAAGTGGAACACATGACTTAGCTTGTGTGCTTTGGTTGACCAAAGAGACGGTACGGACATGCGTTGGGGTTCCGCTGAGGTTGAAGACCATCTAGCAAGAATTTGGGGAATGACTAGCTAAGTGTGCAGTTCATTGGAGAATACTTGTGTGACGAATGTATTTTACCATAAATTGGACACAAGCTGATGTTTAAAAGGCAACAAAACTTACCCAAAAATTATTAGAAATCCTCCACTGGCTCTACACCACACAACTGTTGACCACGACTGACGATGTTACAATGGCAGTGAGTTCAAAACTGATTGCAGTATCATGTGTACGCTTTTCCTGTTGTCAAATATTGTGGGCAAATATTTTCAGCACATACTCTCCCTTTATTATTTGGTGTTAGTAAATCAATTGCTTTTTAGATAACGTTTCATGTAATAGCAACGTTTGGTCTATACGGAGTCACTTTTTCGATCAAATTGCATGGTATCTCACTAATAACACGTTTGAAGCTAATTGATTGGCAAAGACTACTCGACGTATCCACAAACAAATTATCAAAACCAGTCAAATTTAAATCACCAGTCCAAAACGAGAAATTAATTGCTCACCGAACTGATTTTTCGATAGGTCCATTGATTCGTGTTCTGCTTGGTATGTAGTGCCGCGCCGTCTTGCCGGAACCATATGTCGAACAACGTTCAGCTCTCGCATTTGGGGCAAAAAGTTTGAAGTCATTGAACATATATGTTATATGTATAGGATAATTGACAGCGCCATTGACAGTAACATTGTTTTCACGGGATAAATCTCTTGTTTAGCCCCCTCATCGGACCAACTATGGACTGAGTTGCTGAACACCGTCTTGCGAGAGTACGCATTTTCAAGTGTGAGCTGTCAGAAATATAACACTGAAGGATCGAGCCAAGAACAACGAGGCATGGTGTGAGTCCATTCATGGCATCAGAACTACACCTTAACAATTCTCAGACTGAAAGATATTAACCTCTTCCAATTGATTAAAATAAAAATAGGTAAGGATGACGATATCGCTCGAATAGTCGCGTTGCTCTTGGCAGTTCCACTTGGAGTACATACATGTTTGTCGTGAAGCGAAGACATGTTGTTCTTCTGTTCAAGTCTTGACTAACAATTGGAGGCGGCTTGTAGAAGTTCGTATGCAATTCCGATGCATTGGGCAACCAAACAGAAAAGGAGATGGAATAAGAACCACAACCAACGGAACTGAGATCCGAAACTGGAGATAGCTTATGAGGGATTATTTTAATTATTTTAATTGACGAGTGTTGTTGAGGGTTTGCTGAGCGTCTCGGACTATAAGAAGAACTTGCTTGGCCCTTACAAGCATCTTCAAATGGAACTGACGAAGATCAACTGAAGCGAATTTATTGGCTGAATGATAAGTAACTTCCCTGGCGCATTACGCACACACAAACCTCTTCTAATTCTATTCTGCAGAGTAGTCAGTAAATAGTCCGTCAAAAGCAAGAAATGCGAGATGAACTCAAAACCACCTTCCAAACCGCCAATAAAAACGCAGCCGCTAAAATGTAGCCAACTCACTCGCAGAGACACTCAGTATTCCACGAGAGATACGCTTTTAAATGTTTCCTCGTTAGCAATGTCAACAACAAGTGTTATTTTATTTTTTGTTGTGTACTCCTCCACCAGCCAACTGTGCCAACTGCAGAGTATCAATAGCTCAACATTGACATTCTCCGACAAACTCCTACGGGAAGGAACTACCCGCCAGAAGGGCACAACTAGGTGTCACTTGAAGTGGCTCAGCACGCAATGCATACAAATCGCGCGACGTTCACACCTCAAATCAAACAATGTGTGTCGAAATGCGTTACAAAAAACTTGTCAAAAACTAATTACGGAGCAATCTTACGCAGAATATGACGGCAAGCCAGACCGCAAAATGGCTCTGTGAACTCGGAAACCGGACCGAGGGAGTGTATCGAATGTCATTAGTCGTTTGTCATTGATTGGGACTCGAAAATGAAGGGGGAAACCTGATTTGACAGTTCTTGGGAATTTTAGTCACGTCTCCGTTTCAAATCGACCACAGCCACAGGTACAGCTGACACATGCGTGCATATTGGCTGGCAGAGATATTAATTGGTTTCGCCAAGAGCTTCAAGTGGAGCCCATGGGTGACAATGCTTTCTGTCAAACACGAAACGAAGGCAATTCTTTAGCAGACTCCAGCCGGGTTATGAAATATGTATTTGAATTAGTTTAGTCCACCCACGGTGCGGTTTTGGTTTTTAGCATAAGTTTTGCATATCTTTGGAATATTTAAGAGAAAGGGTGACGGAATGGCCTCCACTATCCGATCGATGGTGGGCTCTCATCAAATTTGTCAAAACCTCGAGTTAACCTCTTTTTTGGGATTCACCCAAATCTGGGCGGTCTGCCTTTCCTCTTGGCCGATAGTTCTTATTGGTGATTTTCGATTTTTTCTAGGAATGCCCTCTCTTCATCTGCTTCATCCAACAACATTCGCTTGCCTGTCGCAATACGTTCTTGTGGTACGATCCTTCACTAGCTGTCTGCAGTTACCTTGCACCAAATGGGTCGAGGGCCTTCTGTACTTGTATCATCATGAACCCGGACGGTTCGGAGTCGAAATCTCATCGCGCCTAAAATGTACGTACCCCTAAGGCTGTTTCAACACACTTCCATTCAGGCAAAATTGAACGAAACTTATCGAAACCTTGAGTTGACTTAGGCCCACAAACGTCCATTGCATTTGGGCCCATATTAGAGAGATTACGTTCGCGACTGAAAGTGACAGCTTGATTCAGCCCACCGAAGAGGAAGAGAGTGGTAGAATAGAGTTGAAAGGGATTAAGAAGTGGATGGCTGTACCATAAGTTTCACCTCATTGGACTTAAATTAGCGAGTCATTACCGTTTCTGCAGGTAGTCAGTGTTCATCCAACAGCCATCCCAGAGATACAGAGTGTTTGACTTAGTGTCGCAAAGTCCACACAGTCACTGCTACGAGTTTACTACCAGTTGAGCTGCTGAGCACCCAACTGGTGGCCCAACTCCTACCTTGACAAGCAAAAAATTACTCTGAATCTGCTGGTACTTATCGAAGATTGAAGGGCCTGATTGGCGCTGCCAAGTGTCTTATGTCAGAGTGCATTGCGCATGGACACAAGACTCTAAGCTAAAGACACACTCGCACGATTCTACATCGCATAGAGGTATCGGAAGGCGTTCAAGGCCCCGTGCTCTGTCAACAAGAAGATGGAAACATGTTGAGCATGAACCTGACCCTGAACTCATGAGAAGAATGCATGCTGTTTCCTTGTCTGTCCTATTTCAACTGCAATTAACTCGGAGGTGACTCCCCAGGAATGTCTCGGCAAGTCACAATCATTTCAAGTCGCTCGATAAACAGCTTCAAACTTTAAAGTTCTCCGCTGTGACTGACTAAGTTGAGTACCTTGGGGATGTTGTGCGTCGTTTCTTTTCCTTTCTTAGATCACCGCCAGAGCCATTTTAGACAGACAATGCCAACAAATGCCTCATCAACCACGGCACTCTACTCATCTTCTGATACAAACACCATCCCGATTTCCCATCACAGCCTGCGTCCCATTTGCAACTGCATGACGTTCTGCATAAATCCATCCGTTTTAACCTTGCACGGCCAATGTGACAAGTCATCGTGAAGCGATTAAATTTCATATAAAATATTCATAACCTGCCTGCACTCCAGTCTTGAACTTTCGGCAGCCCAGCCCAGGTGTGTCCTTCGCTGACCTTCCCCCGGGAGTGAAGCGCGAAGAAATTGATTGTAATGACTCGCCTCTTATGCGGAGCATCAGTTAATTAACTGCTTTTCGCGCATACCTCAGGTTCAACCGCCTGGCAGACGACGCGACGTTGCATAATCTCAATCTCAGCGGCGAACGGCAGTCGTTGAGGAAGGCCATGTTCTGCATGTCATACATGAGCGACCCGGTTGCGCGGGGGCATGTATTCAGATGCAGATGGCTCGTAAAAGTGCTTGTAAAACGCTGATGATATATGATGTCACGGTGCCATAACTGCATCCGAAAGTTGAATCAATAGTACGGCCAAATGAGAAAAAAACCCGATTAACTGCAGTCATTAATCAGGATGAAGGCGCTGCCGTCTGGGTTGTGAGATACGAGATCTTTTGTTTCGTCGCTGGAACGCGGTAAGTGTAACTGCTACATGTAAGCGATAAAAGTGACCGATTTCCGGGCCAGACAATCGGATTTGGTGAGGTTAATTGAGTCTTTTTTGTAGATTACAAAGCCGGAGGTGATTTCCATTTTACAGTGGCATGCAAAGAAATTGGTACAGCTGATGGGTTGGAAATAAACAACTATATTCTTGCTGAATCATCGAGAGGTGTTACAGATTGAATAAAAACCAGATTTTGTACTCAGGGTGTGTACTTTCGACTAAATTATAATAAGCATTGGATTTCGTTAGAATATACAATATAACAAGAACCACGTCGTCGTTCTCTACATGCTTACTGCCTTTATGTGACTTATTTACTTTATGCGACTCGCGCGACCTTGGCAAGATATTCGGCATGCCATCGCTTGATGAATTGACTCAATAGACGCTAAGCCCCGAGACTGTACAGCCTGATATATGAGCATCCTTCAATAGACTCCTGGAGCAGTGACATCTCGAGCGGGATCGCCAACAGCATCGATTTGTGGGTAAGTGTTCTTGGATCCTTAGGATCGACAGGGACGTGCGTCAATGGGTGCACATTAATCTGACCTTGAGCTTCGATAAGAGTGTGGCGTAAAACCTCTCTCGTTGAATGACTGCTTGGAGGATGAAATCAAAGCTGAGTTTAGTAGATTCTATCAAGCTACAAGCTCTGCCCATCCAGGGAGAATAGGGTGATATTGGAATGGGTTCCATTGTATTATAAAACGTGATCACCTAGGGTTGCGTTTATCTCTATTATATCCTTTTTGAACTGGTTTTTTGCTCCATCAAAATTACGATCGTTTTCGCAACGCGATGGCCATATTGAATGAAATTCAAATCATTCACGTCTTCTACTTCCACTGCTCTAGAGTCAAAATCATACCTTAGCGCTTAACTGTTCCTCTGCCATACTGGCTCTTAATAGCAAGTGGTCCGCGCTTCCGTTAGCTGACTCAGTAATGATTAAAGATATCATTGACTTTGCTTTCAAAAGTTTGTACTTATTACTATTTGACATGCATCTTGCCAAGGACTCTAATGCTAGCGATCGAAGCTAGTTCTCTGATTTCAGATTCAGTAGAGGTTGATCCAACGTACAGGTTTTTCTTATGGTAAAGGCGATGTAAAGAAATAAAAAAAAAATCTAAGAACGGATGACTGTTTTGGTAGAATAGGTAGGTTTTGTGCCGCCTATGAGAGAAATGCTTTTGTCCCCGTGAGCTCATCCTGAATGTTCCTTCTTCATCCAGAAATGGTGAAAAAAGTATAATTTTGCATGAAGAGTTGGTTTCCTTGTGCGCTCGAAGCTAAATCTGCCGGCATCTTAGCCAATTATCGGCTCTGGCGTACTCCGCTGGTGTGATTAAGGGGAATTTACCAAACAGATTCTTCTTTAAAATATCTCGAAACGTACAGAGATGACCATCTGATTTGAAATCTTGGCTGGAGCTCTTCATAAATGCCACAAGACGTTTGTTATGCTAGCTCGAAGGTCATAAGATTGCAACTGACGTAAACTGGTGTGATACTATAAGAAAGGGTGTTCTCAGACATCCTTGGTACCATCTTGAATCTTCCCCACGAACAGGGGGATATTTCCATATCGTAGCATCGTCCGCATCGTTGTCCTTAAACTTCACGTGATAATATTGACTTGGATTTAATGAATCAAAAATATCACCAATTCTAATGAAGCACTGATGTTGACAAATATAGTGAGGACGCTTGATCTTCTCTGTCAATCTTACACCATGTACGTATGCCAACCTCGGCACTGAGAACTTCTTTACTGAGGCTACCATGGCCTTAGTCATAACTATCATTACTGTGATGTTTCCATTCTACTCGAAGCGCAGATAAGCTACTGCGGCGAAAGCTTGCTTTGACCCTTCAACAAATACAATTAAACTTACCTCTGCGCCATCCGGATTCGTGTGGTATCTAAAGTTACGACTATGTTTCGAAGTTCTGTGACTAAGCTTATCCAGTCCACTCTTATAGGGTCTGGCGGTGCATTCTACTCCGAGAGGGTCGAAAATCTTCATGATTAACTTGAGCCAATATCCTATCCAATGTCTCGTAGCTCGATAGCTTGTATGTCAAGTGATCTGAAAGAGGCTGACAGAACGTGCCCAGAATCTAGCTTACTACGGTGTCACAAGAATAAGGGCCAAGTTTCTTGTTAACGTTGCCCTCTGACGTGTTTTGAAGAAACAGTTTGCAGTTTGCAGTTTGACCGGATTCCCACTAGATCAAAGCTCATGGACTTCTAAATAGATGCGAATTGCGTCGTTGGTAGCCGAAAATATCTTCTCCACTTGGCTGATGAAGTAATCACCTGCGTAAGTTCGTTGAGACATTCTAAACGAAACTTCTCCGACTTGATGATTCCGACTGATTCTCTTAATTTAGTCCAGGTGGGTGATAATCTTCGATCAAACACCTCCATGATGTCTGGACTGCAAACGCCATCCCTCCATAGAATGCTTTGACATTGATGATCCTCAACTTTAACACGAATTCGATGATTTCTTTAACATCAGCATTCACAGCAAACAAAAATACATGCGGGAAAGGAAGGCGCTAAGAGATACTCTGTTCATCGACATCAGCAACAGCAACATCCCTTGGTTTCAGCATCAACTTGTTTTGGTTGTAGACAACTAACGTAAGTAGGTGTACCAAACTCACTGCTCCAGACGTAACTCTAGCATATACCTTCGACACAAGATCTTTTGTATGCTGGTTCTTCATCTCCAGTAATAGTTTTCGGACTATCGTCTGTTGCTATTACGACAGCAATATTGACTTTGAGCCACTCCTGAGTGGTTTTCCACTGAAAAGGGGTTTTGGTAAAATACTTCAAAACACCATCTAGCATATCTTCTTGGTAAACCGGCCAGTTTTTACGCCTTTTTCCACTGAAGTGGAAGCTGATGGTAACCACGTTGAACCGCAGGAACAAATTTGTTCGTTTCCTTAGATGAAGTGGCATAAATCTTGTCGGATTGTTTCTTAAAAACTAGGCAGATTCATAAAACTTGCATGCCCTGGAGCCTGTTTCTGCCCTGTTTCTTCTTCGTCAATGGATGTTTCTTTCGGAAAGCTACAACGATGGGCATACCGAAGTGTGCTCATAATTGTGCTGTCTGCTGGTCTAATAATTAGGTCAGTCTTGATCTAGTTGGCTGAAGAGTGTGAACTGCCTAGGTATGAAAGTGTCAAACCAACATATATCTGTCTCCTGTTTTTGACCACGGCCTTGGATGGTAACAAACAGAGGCATAAACACTAGAGTTCTGGTAGAACAAAACGATACATATCTCCCCTGTTCACAGGGCCATTTTTCTTTATTCGAAGTCTTGATGAGCAGGGACATGGCACGATGGAGTCCAGTCTGAGTTTAAAAAAAGAAAGAGAAACCATTTAACAGTCTCCTGTGTGAATGGCTGCCAAGAACATTAGGGTCAAGAGTGTCTTGACTGCAATTTGGAGCCATTCTTCCTCCTCCCACGTCCACCGCAGCATATTCGTTTAAACAAAACTGAGACATCTCTTGACATCGCCGTCTATGACATAACCACGGGTGGTTGTCCTCCAGCAATGTGCTCTTGCGCAAGTAAATTCCCGCACGACCACAACGCTGCGTCGAAAGCCTCCTCTTGCGCACTCTTCTCTGTCATTTAAAGTGTTGTCAAATTCAATTTGATTTGAAAGCAACTTACACCCACGATTGACACCTCGTGCGCGTGGTGATTGAGAGCAACTACGCAACAGATTGATTTATTTCCACGAATTCGTTGTGACTCAATTTTTTCACTCCCAACTGTTTTGTTTTGTTTTTTTTTTTTCGTCGTGAGTGTGTGATCTTCTGGTGGTCAGAATAACTTAAGTTCAATAAAACCAACTCCACACCCCTCCCAGTGGTTCCACTTATGATTTGCAGCATCGAGTCGCTCTATTCCATTATTCACGGGGGAATCGTGGGAGCAGCGCTCCGACTTCAATTCCAATGGCCTCAAACGACGCTTTTACGATCGTTTAGCGCTGCTTGTCTAGATTGAAATTTAAATATCGAATCCACTCGAATCTGGTAGTCAAATATTTGCTGTTTATTCAAAGTTTATTGAACTTCGGCGATGTGCGGGGGTTCGGATTCAGATTTTGGATTGTTGAAGAAGTGGTTCAAATATTTACACTTTCCTCTGAGTCCGCCGCCGGCAGGTGTGGGTTGTGTCACTTAATCAATCAGCGCAATCCATCTGAAGAAGCTGTCCCGGTTTGAGGGGCATCAGGTGGCGGAGATACTGATTTCAAGCGAATTCTCTGCCCCTGACTCACTGAGCTTGTTCGCGGTAACAGTTAGGTGATTTTTGCTACCGCATCAGGGCCTAGACATTCGTGCCTATCTGCCTGGAAGTGAGTCACCTCGTAGATTCGTTGTTATTGACACGTCCAAAGGCATATAAATTTCATTAGGGGCGCAGATAAGATCGCTGGGATTGAGATGTTCCAAGGCATTGACCAGCGAGTCGCATTCGCCGAAATGTGGAAAATAAAATCGCCACGAGGTGCTAATCCGTGGATCTGAGCTAATGACGTCCATTAAATGCATATCTCTGAGCATTGGATGCTGGGGCAGAGATGTTCTGTTCCGATTGTTTGTTCCGGACGCTGACTTCTATCTGCGTTCCAGTAAACTATAAAAAGCCATCAAATGCACGCACATTGATTGAACTTGAAAGATAACTTGTTGAACCTACAAATGAGGTAGATTGGCAGATTTTCTTTCATGTCGAGAGGTAGACCGCTACATACGCACTGGCGAAGTTCCGACCAACTTAGAGGTTACCGGAATTACATGAATGGTGCGCTTAGAATGCTTGCTTATACCTCTGATATGAAAGGACGTAAGTCGCCATGTTCTTCTAAGTACCCGTGAACATCAATGTCGGCTCCATAGTCCAATCATCAATGTCGTTTCCAGATTTGTATAGTGGCTTCGATGCCAAGTGGGGGAGATCGGGTACGCGCGGGCAGGTACGGTAAGAAGACGATGGTTTGGTCTGGGTATTGGAGCAAAAGCAAGGTCTCTATGGCCGACGCTGAGCAAGAAGAGATCATCATGTTTGATCGGTTTTAGTCGCAAAGAAGAATGCATGCGAATGGGAGTCCTTAGTCGGCACTTTGCCAAAGGGACGCATGCAATTCGTTTGAACAAGAAGAAACTGAATCTGTCCAACATCTGCGCTGTGAATGCCCAGAACTAGCAAAGAAAAGGAGACCGTTCCTAGGGGACCACATCTTCGCAGAGCTGGAGCATTTCAGCGACGTTGAATTGAAGTTTCATATATATATTAATCTGGACGGTTTAAGGTACAAAAGAAGGTCTCACGGTAGTGAGAGATCGATCCATGGAGGGTCCGAGATTGAGCAATCGCTGCCTTCTATCGTTGACGGTTTTGGTAACGCTGCTTCCAGTCTTGCATCCGCGATTACTTGGTCTTTATACCGGAGATTCGGCCTTCATTCTTCTTCTCGAACCAGAAGGCTCGGATCGAAGACCGGCTTTGCTGGAGCATTGTTGCCCATGCGCTCGGTATGGCCGAGCTAGTATAATCGCCGAATTTTTACCTTCCGGACTGCATCCACATCCTGGTACAGCTCGTAGAGTTCGCGGTTATGTCTCCTCCTCCATTCACCTTCCTCGCAGACGGGATCATATATTGGACGCAGAATTTTTCTTTCGAAGGTACCAGGAATTCGCTCAGCAGTTTTGCTTAGCGTCCAGCTTTCGGCTCCATAGAGCAGATCTTGCAAAATAAGAGTTTAGCAGACCATGATATTGGTCCTTCGAGCCGGAGCTTTGAGCCCAGTTGTTTCAATAAACCGAAGTAGCACCGGTTGCCAAGAGCGATTCTGCGACGGATCTCCACTGTGATGTCGCTTGTGGAGTTCACGTTTGCCCCGAGGTAGACAGACACCTTTACTACCTCGAAATTGTAGCTGTTGATCGTGAAGTTTTGTCCTAGGTGGTGTGCGACGGAACGTTTTTTGGTCGACAGCATATATTTCCTATTGTCCTCATTGACCTTGAGACCAGTTCCATTTTTAGCCATACCTACCATCTCAAAATGTTTGTGGCTCAATGTCGATGGAAGGTTAAGGTTATCGGGTGAACAACACCTCCGCGACCTTAGTACTTGAACCGGTAGTATGAAGGTTTGATTTCCGGTGCGATAACAATTTAAACGGCCCCACACTTTCGAGGAACTAACAATGCTCAATGGATAAGCTAGACCTAGGTCCATTACGGGCTGCCTACCATATTATTTGTGTGCCCCTCGCTGACTTTTCGTTCGGGTGGAGTGAGTGGTTTCATCTTGTTCGTGTCTGCAGCTTTTGCAGAAGTTGCAGAACGAGGTGTCGTCATACGTAATAACATATTATTACCTTCCTTTGGTTCGGTAATCGAAATGATAATTGGACACATAGATGAGCAGGGACATGGCACGATGGAGTCCAGTCTGAGTTTAAAAAAAGAAAGAGAAACCATTTAACAGTCTCCTGTGTGAATGGCTGCCAAGAACATTAGGGTCAAGAGTGTCTTGACTGCAATTTGGAGCCATTCTTCCTCCTCCCACGTCCACCGCAGCATATTCGTTTAAACAAAACTGAGACATCTCTTGACATCGCCGTCCATGACATAACCACGGGTGGTTGTCCTCCAGCAATGTGCTCTTGCGCAAGTAAATTCCCGCACGACCACAACGCTGCGTCGAAAGCCTCCTCTTGCGCACTCTTCTCTGTCATTTAAAGTGTTGTCAAATTCAATTTGATTTGAAAGCAACTTACACCCACGATTGACACCTCGTGCGCGTGGTGATTGAGAGCAACTACGCAACAGATTGATTTATTTCCACGAATTCGTTGTGACTCAATTTTTTCACTCCCAACTGTTTTGTTTTGTTTTTTTTTTTTCGTCGTGAGTGTGTGATCTTCTGGTGGTCAGAATAACTTAAGTTCAATAAAACCAACTCCACACCCCTCCCAGTGGTTCCACTTATGATTTGCAGCATCGAGTCGCTCTATTCCATTATTCACGGGGGAATCGTGGGAGCAGCGCTCCGACTTCAATTCCAATGGCCTCAAACGACGCTTTTACGATCGTTTAGCGCATATTATTACCTTCCTTTGGTTCGGTAATCGAAATGATAATTGGACACATAGATCATTTGTGCAGACACCCACACCTGCCCCTTCGCCCATCTCGATCCTTCTGTGAATATTCGCAAAGGAGAGGAGAGCAGCGTCTGATGCTCACACTTTCAATAGAGGTTTGTTGATAAGTTATTCTCGAAGAGGAGCATGTTTCTCTAGGAATGGTAGTGTGTCCAGAACGGAGTTCCTTCCGCGTCTGCGGTGATTTGAGTAGAAACGCCGATCGCGCCATGCTTGCCGGTTTCTGTCTGCCAATTATATCTCTTGGGGGATACGTACGTTCAGAGCAGCGGACAATTTTGTACTGAGCTTGCCGCTGATTCATACACAGGCCATCCGTTGGACACGATGTTTTCTATTATACTAACGACTGTTACGAAAAGGGAGTGGACCAGGCTATAGCTGCCACTTGCATTCTGTAGCCTTCTTACTGCAATTGTCCGGGGTTGGGTTTCCAGCTTAGCTTGGATGTCAGTATGGTTATGTGCGTATGGATGGCCCGGAGAGTATTCAAGTGCTGAATGCGGATCTCCTTAAGCTCTTCGCGGCAGTATGTAACCATCTTGGACTTGATTTCGCCGAATTTCCTTTAATGGCCACTTGAACGTCAATTAGAATCGTAAGTCAGCTGGAAGTATTTCCACTCCTTTTAGCGCCAGGACCTCCGCGTGGAAAACACTGCCATAGTGATGGTCTCTGGTGGAGCAGTGCATGTAACATATTCTATCCATCTGTGTATACGTGGATGATCGAATTATTGATGGACTCATTTGTTGTTCACTCCCGCACTCCTACACTCCGTTGTTGGGAAATAGCACCAAATGGGTATTTCGAAGTCAAGAGAGGAGGAGAAATGTAGCCGCCTTCGATTTGGTCAATGGCCGTTGGGGCTTCCATGTAGATGTCATGTAGCAAAAACTAACTACCCGCGCTAGTGAGGTAGTGGTGAGCAAGTGACAACCAGGCATGCCAGTCTCTGGATTCTGGTTAATACCTATGGGTTGGTGCATTTCAAGGAACCCTGCCACTAGACTAAACTACCAAAAATCAACATCAAAATGGTTCTGACAATCACCGTGCACATTCGCATGATTGTTTTGGGGTCTGTTTTCGTTTGGTACCCATTTTTTACCGACTATCCTGGTGCTTAGGTACAGGGCAAAGGACGCCTTTTTGACTCTGTCATTGACTTTGAGCTTCCAGTTAAATTTCTTGGATTATTCCTAGGCGTATCAGTCAGAGTGAATTATAAATTACTGCTAATCTCAACAGTAGGATAACTCGTTTGTTGGAGAATAAGACTCACTCTGCCTGAGTACATCCCTAGACCACAAGCTTTCACCGATTTGAGTAAGGTTTTCATTGCGTTTTCTACTAACTCGACGTCAGCGTAAACGCCTTGGTTCCCTAATATTGACTGACACTTACAGAAGGGGTGAGATAACTCCGCCCTGGGTGCCTCTTGACGATATAGCTTCTATAGAGCTGTCGCCTAGGTTTGGATTAGCCATTCTTTTGCTAAGCAATCTTACACTAATGTGCACTGGGAATAATACGCTGCCTATGAAGGAGCTGGGCATGCTACGGGCGACCTCAAAACATCGTTTAATGTTATATAACACAACAAAATATGAGAGCACCACAGTTACTCGAATATGCGCTAAAACCAAATGAAAAAAATAAATTTCGCATTCGATTCGGTCACATTTTTGCATTCTTCCGCTTAAGCGCAGACTATCAGCGGCAGTCTTTTGTCTTGCCGACAAACGATTCCGCTGCATTTTGTGACCACGCCCAGTGAGCTTGCACTTAGGGTACGTAATGCGAAGAAAGAAAGTCGAACTCGAAGCATGCACCATGCGTTCCAAACACTCAGTCAAGTTTTAGATGGAAAGCGAATGGGAATTAAATATTCTGCGTAATTGATTGCCTTGTTCTGGAGCTCATCAAAATTCTAAGCATTCTCTGAATCCGCCTACGACATCAGATTGTTCTCCGATGAGTCTCCAGTGACCTCGTCAAAATAGTTTACTTAACGATGGTCGCTTATAAGGTGACGGGAATTGGGTCATCAGGTTAGATTGATTGGGAAACAAGATCTTTATTTGGGCTTAAACTAATTTATTCACCAGATATGAGAATTTGTACATGATTCGCGTTGTAGGTCACAATGTGAACGGCCTTCTGGTCGCATTCCTACTGGCTACATGGTCACTATAAATTTATTGCGTACAGTTGGCTCTATTCCCGACATAAATTGCTGTCGAGGCACTGACAATGCTCAAAGAGCATAACTGCCAAAGAAGGCTTATCACATATCGCTGATTGGCATACAGCTGCAGAACCCCTGCTCTCGCTCTCGAGAACGGAAGCAGGCACGCAAGCCCCATTCCATTCCGATCCGGCAGACCACCCGTATTTCAACTTCGTGCACCCACTAAGTTCAGTTGAGTGAGACATCAACTCAAAGTTGCCGTAGATTCGACTTAACTGAGACCGACTCGACCCCTATGATGGCCGTTGTCTCCCACAGCTAGTGTCTCTGCCGTCTCGCTTCCTCAAAAGACTTTTTCTTCTCAGAACAAAATCAGACCACGCCGTGTGGGCGTTCAGAATTCTAGGAACACGTTCAGATAAATCACGCAGCGAACCACAAGTGTCAATCGTTACAAATGACTGCCAGCAACGACACGACATGTGATTCTCGTTGACTACTGTCACATGTTGGGCAAGCAAATTGTCCGTCGTAACCCAAATACTCGCAGCGTTTCCTACTTCACGCACGGACGTTGCCACAGCCAGACAGGGTCTATGCGACGTCGATTTTAATTGAAATTTTTATCAGGCCATCGATTAAGGTTGCGCTTGTACGCCCCACCTTCGAGTGTGGCGATCGGTCGATCGGTCGATTGCTTCTTGGCATGCGAAGACCCTACGCAATGAGCCGAATGGAGACTCACGATCAAATAAATCGATCGGTGGACACCTTCGGCTTGTATCGCTGGCTGCGCAAATCTTGTTTTCGATATTTTTTCCTTTTTTTGTTCGCGTTTCTCCTCAGAATGTCACGATCATTGTCACCCATCGAAATTGAATCGGTTTTCGTTTCTTTTTCCTTGTTTTTCTCTTTCGCCGTGGTTTTGTAATGCTGGCGGTTGCGATGCGAATATGTGACATAATACTGGATGGACGGACGGGAGCCTGGGAGCGGGGTAGCTTTTGAATTGAAGCGACGGCGGCGGCGTGAATGTCGGATTCAATTCGGTTCGTTTTGACATTAACTGAGTCAGACTGCGGGTAAGTGGATGAGTTTAAAGAACGACCGAACAGCTGGAGGGCGAATGAAGTTAATTCGAGTCGAGAACGATTCAAATTAAATGATTCTCTCGATGAAGTCGTGAAGGTGGGCTACAATGTGTGAAGGTTTTTTCAGGGAGCCATCGTGATTCATATAAAATGAATGGATGGACTGTATGTGAACTGAATTCTGAGCCTGCAAGGGATAAGGTTTTAGACTTATTACCACTTGACCTTTACATGCAGGCGACTACTGCAAAGAGGGCCATGCGAATCAGTCAATCCACCAAGTGGCTTCCAAGCCCCAACGGCCATGCATAATACATTGTCGAAAGCGGCTACATGCAGTCTCCTTCCTTGACTTTGAAATACCCTTCTGGTGCTATTTCTCAACAAGGGAGTGAGGAAGTGAACTACAAATGAGTCCATCAACATTTCGAGCATCCACATATACACAGACGGATCGAAGATGTTACATGCACTGCTCCAGCAGTCCTGATGGTCAAAAGAGCAAAAAAAGGCTGAAATTACCATTCTAATTGACATTCAAGTGGCCATTAAAAGAATTTCGGCGATAGAAATCAAGTCCAAGATGGTTGCATGCTGCTGCGAAGAGCTTAAGGTTCTTCGCACACAGTACTTGATTACTCGGTGCTGTATCTCGGGTAATAGGGACATAACCGGCTATGAAGAAGTCGATGAACTTGTCAGGAAAGGACCCATCCCAAACAATCTTATGGATTAAGCCACATCTAGCGGACGTCAAGAAAAGTGGATGACGATCATAGAAACAGCACCCAGAAGGTGGCGCTCTCCAATTGGATGCCTTGGCCCAAGTCCAGCAGTGCAGTGGGAGCACTTTCAGGTCACAATCAACTGAAGTGCCACGATGCAGGGGCTGGGGTGAAGAAAGGGAAAGATACCCCACTCCTCAATACCTCTGTTATTGCCGCAGTCCTTGCCAGTTGAGGTACACAACTTCTTCTTCTTCTTCAGGCGGTACATTCCGGAGTGGACCGGGATATCAGAAGTCACAACTCACATAACGTCGCCTTGTCGTAATCCTTTTCTGACATAGAAGTTACCAACCTTGTTGGAGCAGGCAGAATTCCCATCGTCATTCTGTACAATATGACGAACTTAGAGGAAATTCAAACCTAGACATGGCGTTGTATAGCTCGTCTCTATGCACGTTATAGGTGGTGAGTGTCGATCTGCATTGTATGCGTTTTTTGTTTTTCAGAATCAGCGGCAGTTTGAAGATTTTGTCGATGGTGGACTTGCCCGGCCTAAGAACACACTGACAAGGACCTTTCTGATTATGTAGCAATGGCTTCAGACGCTCACACAAAACGGCGATGCTCTGGAGACTTATCCCTCCTTTTGGAAGGGGTCTGCTTATTTTTGAGGTGTGATCAGTGATGACCTCTTCGACGAAAATCTCATACTTCCCCGTCAGTTCTTCTGGTTTGGAAAGAGGAAATAGTCGCAGGAGGCTTAATCTGAAGATATGCTTTATGGGGTAGCTGTTCGAAGCCATGGTGCCTACACACGACTGCAGGCGTGCACTGTACTCTCCAAATGCTGTCGTTTCTGCCTTAAATCAATATCAACTCAGTCCAGAAAATCGTTTATTTTGCTCTTTTCAATGCATCGGCCTATTGGCCGACCAGACCCCGCTTGGTAGAGAAAACCATTGCCTTGATTCGGCCCATGTTTCATCTACGATAACGAAACAGTCTTAAAACTCATTCGGATTGTGGCTGAACATGGTCAAGCACTCCTTTGAAGTGGTGGCATGGTTTGCACTTATAGTCAACTGTGAGCAGCAACCATCGCGCGAATAGCCTTTTTATCTTCAAATAATCACTTACAATGTGATGTAGCAGCTCAGCCATCTCACGCACGTTAGTTAACCGATCGTTCAATATTATTCCATGGATTTTTTCAGTTGCTAAGGTAAATCCACTTTCGGCATCACATGTGCTGATGAAACTGACTTATTAAGGCTCTACCTCAAAGCTAGTCAACGATAGGCCGCCATGAGCAAGCCTCTCAAATGTTTGTCTCCAAATAATTTCAAGAAGCCAAAATTGTATTGTTTACATTCCTCAAACTTTGTCTATTCCAAGAAGCTCATACGTCACTGATCAAAATCAGGCCCAACTTCCGTTACTCGCGTGTAAACACTCGACCACTTGTGGTGGTGAAGGTGTGGTACCCACTTGAGCAGGTCCACTTCTGTCATCGCCTTTCAGCACATGCCAGGCATTCAAAACTTATATCAAGTTAGCCACTTACCACAGCATTCACCGAATCCACCGTTTGGACATCATGTCCGGCTGCCAGGCCGCACGCCGTTCCGCATCGCTGTTCGGACACTTCAACTCAAGCGAATAGAAGTTAATTAACGACAAATGGTTCAAATGTTTTCGTTTAGCCCGCGTCGGATCAATGAGCTTCCTCTGGCCGCCGCCGCCACAAACTGGTTCGCCCACATCCTAGTGCGTGCTATTGGCCCAGCATCGATGGACCAGTTCTCTTGTGTTTTCCCCTGAGCGCGGAGTCGGCTCGACCTCACCACCGCCACAGAGCCGAAGAAATGATTAATACAAGCGCACTCGCGAGAACAACGCGATTCGAGTTACAATTGCTATTATTATTCTCGGGGCATGCACTCCAGTCGATCTGACTAATGAATCTCCTGGGGAACAATGGCCAGAGTCCACTAGCACCGCTCTCGAGCGAGCACTTGGCCGGAGCTGAGAGCGTACTCCTGGCCACTTTGCTACCGGATTGTGGTCATTTGTTGTGGCGATTGCGATCTGAGTTAGATGCAATTCGTGCGAACGTCAAGGTCGCATTTAATGACTTCTGTTTGCGCATTTCGCCGTACGTGCTTAAGGATATCCTGCGTCGAAGTCGGGGAATGTGTTGACGACGTACAACTAATTGGTTTTTAATCGATCACTGTCTGGAGGGGCGGTCGCTGACGTGCGCTTATCTCTCGCAGGCGACTGTAAACAACTGCTGTACGCGGTGATTGCAAAATGCCCGCTGGGTGCTGTGGACCTTGAATGGAAGCACGCCCGAGGACCATTGTGTGCTTGTGACTGTTGTTGTCTGGAATTAAATGCTGTTGCCAGGATTACACAGAATAAACATGGAAACTGGTGCCTGGCGTGTTGCTCTGAACACAGAATGAAGTGATGCCAATTTTGTTGTGACAGTTTGTGCGGTGATATGTCACTTTGGACACAGGAACTTGCTGTACTTAGGAAGCTGAACCATTTCATGTACACATGGTTCAACCGACTCTCGTACCACTACCACTAACGCCAGAGGTTGGGTTAGCCAGTGCAGTCGACGGATTGCCGCCTAGTGCAGAACCGCTTCTTCCCGGCATATGTTTTACCTGCTCTTGGAATGTGGTGTGATTTTTAGGTAGACTCACTTGTTGCCCCGCAGTAGTGGCTCTGGGGGTTGACTCTTGCGCACCACAGTCCCACTTCCTCCTAGTCACTGATAGTGCAGCTGAAGGTGCAGCTCGTTTGGAAAATGATTCTCAAACTTCACCCGATACTCATGAGAGCACAACAGCGCGCAACAGACGATTGCTTGCTGTAGACGGTAAACTGCCCTCCCTTAGCTGGCGCAACTCCAGCTTCACCAAAGAGTAGTCATCCTACCAACCCGTCCGACTTTCAGTTTCCACGAAAATCTCAATATTTCTTCAGACGATGGGCAAAATTATCAATCAACAAACAACTTTTCTCGTTAGCTCCTAACGCTTTTTGCAACTCTTAAGGCAACTTTAGTGCCAAGCCAGACCCACGCAAATTGAAAACATATCCTCCTCCTATCCCACAACTGCACTCTACCCGTTTGAACAAATATCAACCAATCGACGACTTAATCAACCCAAATCCAATTTGCATCGTATTCAAATATACAACGTTGACCCTCGTCTCGCAACAGCTTCTGGTTATATTTTCCAAAATCCTGAATGTCTCGTAAATCATACCCATCCACACCGATGTTCCACACATAAGTTTACTGACTTCGTTGACAGTCAAATCTGACAGTTCTCTGAAAGCCGGCCCTGTTCATCCATAGCTCCTCAAATCTTGTCAGCATACGCAACGAAACAATGTATAAGCCACCAGTTGTTCTGCAGCACACGCAAAACAGGTGTCAAACTGAAAGGTTTTCACTTCGTCGATGCTTTTTTTGCGAGACCTTTACGACTGAGTCATGTCATCGTTTGTGTGATTCACAAGTCTGGCCCGAACTGTTCTCTCGCAGCCATTATGCTGTGGCTCGAGTTATGATTTACCGCCTCTGGGCTTCTGCCGTAAATTAGCGAATTTGATAACTACTCGTTGAATTGGCAGACATTGTGGACGAGGGTGGAATTTTTAATGGCATTCCTTGGATGTTTGAGCGCGCGCACAATGACGATGGGGGGCACAACAACAGACACAAAGGCTGCGATGACTTATGGCGACAAGCGAAGCGAAACAATTGTTGATTTGCAACAAGGCGCTTCGATGTGATGAAATGCCTGTGATCGCTTTCACTCATGAAATCGGGGGTGCAGAGCGGTTTCCCCGAAATGGTAGCATGAGTTGGTGGCGAGATTAATTTGAATTTGAGTGGTTACTCATGAACTTGCGTGTGCTGGTCTTCAATGTTAATGTGATCTTTGCAGTGACTAATGCATCAAGGTCAAGATGCAACAATTGCAAGGGAGGAGAGGCGCCTAAGCACGACTAGCTCATTCCACACCTCGCTAAACAGCGTGATAATTCGCCAAGTACCATGGAAAGAGACCCTTCATCATAACCGTTAAGCTTCATTCACGCCTCAGATATTCATACCCCAAACGACACCTCAAACGTGTCAGCGGCTTATAGAATTTTTTGCAGATTCTCTTCGCCTCAATTCCAAGTGATTCGCGCCAAATAGGCGAGAAGAGAAGGTACCCCAACTCGTGTCACCAGAAACGAGTATGATAATAGGGCTTTCTCGCCAGCCCCTCTCACATCACCACGATTTATTTATGAATTCCCACTTGAATTCGAATCGCATCAGTTCATTAATCACTCCAATCTAGTTTGTCAATAACCAGCAAATCCAATATTCGCAGCAGTCGTCTCGTCGTCGATCAGGGTTTGCCCTGGCAATTAGCCGCGCTTGGCATTCCAATCGCCGCCGTTCAATGGGCAAACCAATATCGACTCATTTCTTTTCCGATTGATCCGCTGATCCGCTACCTCCCCATCGACTTGATGTCATCTCAATTTAAAAACATTCTTTCGCTCTATTCCCAAAGCGCGGCTGGAAGCGAGTGACTGGGGCCAGTTCCCTTTCTCCCAGCAGCACCGCGCCGGGTGAACGAACCTTTATCGACGCAGAACACAGCCGTCGGATGTGCGCCATTTGCTGTGTCTGTTTACAAACAATCGATTAAGTCGTTCGCCGGACCCGGCATGGGTTCGAATTTGACTACGAATCTGGAATATGGCATACAAAGGGGTCATTGATAGAGACTTATGCTAATCGTCAAACTGGATTCTGTCTTTGCGCCGTAGAAACGGGTTTGACGCGGCCTGAGCCCTGAATTGCCTACGTAATGCCAGTCGTCCTCTATCCACGGAAATGCGCAAAATCAATCGAGGGGAATCAATTCCGTTTGAGTTTGTGCTCTAAGATGCAAGTGCTCTCCAACGGTGCGGCGTGTACTTTCGATTTTCAATTCAGCGGGAGACCTTGACTCGCAGCGATGCTGCTCACTGGCCATGGAGCTTTTGGCCCTTTAGCGACGTGTCGCAGCAGCAGGCTGTCGCAGCCCCAAGGCTGGCGAGTGGCATCTCCTTGCGATCGATTGTGTGTGCGTGAGCGCGTATCTGTGATAAGAACAACGCGGGTAATTTATTGGCGACGTGTAAGTGATTTAAATTTTAGCTCCGATGCATAATCGGTTCGCTGTCAAAATCGATAAATTGCGTGCGCGCATTCGCAGCATCGTGGTACCGGTTTTCAGTTTGGACGCAGATGCGCAATAAAGATTTGGAAAGGATGCGTCCAGTCAGTAGGTGGAGGCTGTGACTATATTTAGAACGACTGCTGTCCGGAGATTGCACAGATTGTCGGGACGGATAGTGGCCGCATCATATTTCAGTTGAGGAGGAGTGGTTGTCGACAGTTTCAGTTGACTTCATTGAATCGATCGGTACGATTGAGGATGGCGCAGACGAAGTCGAGGAGGGGGTATCCGAAGATCTTCTCTGCGACTGCTTCTGGATTTGTTTGCCTGCATTCAAGATTAATGATTGACTGGTGGAGACTGGAAGGCTTTTCGTGTTCGAAACAGGTCTCTGAACTGTTGTCAATGGCAGTTCCTGTCCAGTTACCAGTCGTCTGGCAGTCGATGAGGAATCGCCTGCTAGTCGTGCGTACTGCCTGTGTATTCTTCGTTTTCTTAGCAAAACCGGCGATGTTTTATTGTATGGGATATACACATATACTCAATGACCGTTTCCTAAATAATCAGAACTAAAAATAATCAGAACTGAATGACAGTAGATATCGTCTGTGTTCAGCTTGATCTTAAATTTATTTTCGCAGCCTCTCCTTCGTCAGCACTTTCTGTGATTGATTCGATTGTGAAGTTTCTTACCGATTTAACTTCATCCGTTATATAAACGAAGATGTCATAGAAGCCTTTTTGTCCATTCAATTAAATCAAATGCCTCACGACCCCAGATTCGAAAAACTTCAGCCTTTTCTCCTTTTGATATCATTTCACACCACATAACTCATAAAGACCTACTTAGTTGGCCGACAGCAATGTGTAGCCGCTGAAGGCTGAGTCTCTAACATTTTCTATAATTTAACTAGAGTACCACAAGGCTCCATTCTCAGTCCCGTCCTTTGTTCACCACGTCCTTCTTGCACATGTTCGCCGAAGACATCCAACTTTACCTAGCTGTACACCTTCCAATAATGTCTAAGAAATAAAGACCTGAGAATTATTGATATATTGAATATTTTCTGATCGCTGGCAAAACCCAAAATTAATTTCAAAAAAAAGTATTGACAACGTCTCCCAGGTGAGACTTGGGCTGAACAAAATGAAATTCCTAAACTCCACAGGCTGTATTTAGCTAACCCAAACAACTCAAGTCTACGAGGTGTGGTATCAAAACGGCGCGCAACTGCGCTACTTGTGCGTCGCGACAAGAGTGACAGCATCAATGAATTGGCGGCTGAAGCAGAGGATGCTGTGATAGCAAAACCATTTACAAGTTTACTGAAGACCTGAGTGGTGGTTGCGTCTCTATTCATCGGCCAGTGCTTGGAGTGTAGGCGTAGTTGAAGTTAAAGAAGAAAGACGATAAGTTGGATAACATCGACGTCTTGAACAAAATGTCACAAGGTAGGCAGTACATCTCAGATGAATTAGAGCGACAAACCTAGGAAATCTGTAGAACTGACTTGATAGTCAGGTTGTCTTGTTGGCATAATTCTAATCCAAAACGTGGAGGATCAAGAGAACTAGCTTAGTTTTGGTTGAAATGAAACGCTGTGAAGCCCACAGAATACGGAGGGTTCCGTAAACTTTGCCAATAGTAGCACTTCGATGGCCAGTCCACGGGCGAGAACCTTAGATTTCTAGCAGTGCTAACAGTCAGACCAAGACCTCGAAGAAACATATGAGTTCTAGTTCACTTCTCTCCGTTCGTTCGATAGTTGACCCAGTGCGAATATCCCGTAATCGAACATGCGCATCCATTGACAACATCGCAGCAGGTTTTTGTCTAGCATGTAAGAAAAATGAATTATAAAATAAAACGAAAAAAAACGAAGAAAAAAAAAAAAAAAGAAACAACATCGCAGTAAATGCGTTCGACCAGATTTCAGTCTATTTTGACTCTCGGCTGGCAGCAGTTTTCTCGTCTATCATAGTCTAGGCTAATCCACTCATGGAAGCAACTTATAGGAGTCCTCAGTAGTCCTGGAGGATTTGACCATGTAGCAGCTGTGTCTACAATCTTTGCGAAGGCGGGTAGGCGAGAGGGGCCTGGTTACTTCCCAGAAGGTTTTATCCGTGAGCGTGTTCGTCAATATCTCAAACTCCCTCAGCCTGTTAGGAGTTTGGATAGTTGATGAGGGGGCTCTTCTTAGACTGACCGATTTAATTCCAATTACAAAACCAGTAGCCTCCATGGATCATTCGGAATTGATGATTAGCAAAACACTTCAAATTACGTTTTACTACTGATTTTCCCAACTCAACAAAATAGACATTTTCAAGATTGCCGCCTTGGATCGTCAATCCAATTCCAAGAACGTCAATAAATGACGTAAGCTGCGAAAGCTAATTAAGACCGAATGTCACATTTCTAGTGGCTCACGCTACCGATGTAGTGGCGACAACATGAAACCGAAGTACTACACTATTGACATTGTCCACTTGAGCCGTATCTTCTAGCAACAAGTTGCGTGTCTGCTTCCAAAGTCCCCGACTTCTGGTATAAATACCGACTCCAGTGCAGAACATCATGCAACACTGTGAATTCAAAATGAAACTTTACGGTAGAGTAGGCTTTTCACCCTGTCTCAGGTCAGTTTGATTAATTTCTTGTGCCTTTCAGTCGCTCTCCTCTTGACAATGCTGGGCGCCGCCTGTGCCTTGGAGGTCCATCACGATGGTCGACCAGGATGCAAAACCGATCTGGAATTGAGAGTAAGGGACTACAGAAACAATTGGGATCCTACAGCATTTTGGAGGTGCACTGTCCAGGGACAAGCCGCCAAATTAATGAGGTGCTCAGCAGGATATGCTTGGGTGGACAGCAAGAAGGCTTGCGTTGACTGGGCCGACTGGGCTTGGAAAGACCCTGTCAATCCACCCTCCCGGGCTATTTAAAATCATCGCTGATGCGCTGGGGCATCTGAGGGGACGACAATTGACAATTTGTTATAACTCGTAGAAATAACAAAAAAATATATGTGTGTATTGCAAAGGCGTCATTGAATTGTCCTTTTGAAGCGGCGGTTTTAGCTGGTCTAGGCCTGTGGATGTCTTACTTGCAAAACCGACGTCGTTGATCGTCTTCTTCCTCTTTGTGTCGTGAGCGGCGTATACCAGCAGTTGTACGAACGGACTTTTGCAAAATCGCGCCTCGTGCGTTGGCGAGTGAGTTCTGCACAATCTTCTCAAGAACGATATCGAAGAAGTCGCATGACAGTGCGTCGCCATGTCTAAATCCTTTTGAAGGCCTTGGTGGGCTCGTTCGAGTGGCGCGAATTCTCTATCGTCTTCTGCACATTCTACCGAGTTCGGCAGGAATGTCAAAACTAGACATGGCGCTGTATAGCTCGTCTCGATGCAGACTGTCTCATGCGGCCTTGAAATCGAAAAACAGTTGGTGGGTGTCGGTATGCAATTCTTGGGGTTTTTTCCCAGATTTTACGGCAGTGTGAGATTTGCTCGATGGTGGCCTTGGCCGACCTGAGACCACTCTGACAAGGGTCTATCAGATTATGTACGAATGTATTCAGACGCTCATACAATGTATAGGCGATCTTAAGGAGAGTTACCCTTTATAGTTGGGTGGATGAAAAGTCAGGCTTGGATGTGCACCAGCGGAGCATTGAGAAGCACTCCTTCCATATCCGATTGGATGTCTGACAACCGCTGGCTGATCCCCTACTTATCAACAGAGACGAATCGAAGACGGACTAGTGGGTGTAGGTGTCTATTCCAAAGACCTCAATATCCCTCTCTACTTGAAGCTCTCCGAACGCTGTAGTGTTTTTCAGGCAGAAACCATTGCGATAAAAGAGACACTGTCCAGGCCATGTAATATCCAAACACTTCAATATACACTTCATGTGGGTGTAGGGGAATTGCAAAGCCAAGGAACTGGATAGGTGTGGCACAACCTCCTTTTTCACGCCAGGAGGAATTCCACCTCATCAACCTACTATCTTCTGAAGGTTATACATCCCTCAACTTGATGAGATGCCAGCAACGATTCCTCTACATGCACGGTCAAGTTCACATACAGGCTCCTCGTGGCACTCTCTGGTTATCTTCTACGGCAACTCCGAAGAGGTGAACTTATGTAAGTAGCCAGTAAGTACCTAGAAGCCACCACTTGCCTTAAGACAAAGGAAATATGGCCGTACTTAATCTCCAACGATATGCTCAGACTAAGTAGACCTACACTTAAGATGCTCATCGTCGTCATAACACGACACTGTGCCATGGGCATACACGGCCGCCCATGCATTCCACTCCTACCTTACCTAGACCGAGGCGACGGATTTCAAGTTTATCATCATCCAGATCTAGTGGCTGCGGTATGTCGGTGATGTCTACATCGCCGTGTAGTGATCTTTCCAGATTCTCACTATCGACTACGACTCTACTACGAATTGTCCCTCTTCTTCCTGACCGGCTTCAGTCCGAACAGTGTATCCGTTGGATAACTGCCTCATTCTTTGGTAGAACTTTCGGAGATAATTCCTCCGTAACACGTTTCTAGTTCCGCGATAGTGTCCAGCTCATGCGCTTCCTTTTTCCTTCTGAAAAGCCGGTGATCTTCCGTCTCTGTTCGTACAGCTCACTAACAACTCTGATTGTAGACTTTCAGCTTCGCTGCATGTGCCTGCCTGCAATCGTTGTCAAACTTTGGGCGATGTCGTAAGACTCAGTACTCATCAGTGGCAGCATCATTGATGGCTTCTTGACAACGCCTCCAATCTTCTTCGATTGCTTGTGCAGGCAGCTTCGAACTTAGTGATAGAGCTGCTGGGAGTCTCGATCGGCAAACATCCTAGCAGTCTCTTGCGATTGCAGCTGTCCGCGGTCAAACAGTGGGGTCATTTCTCGCCTCCGTTGCTCCCTTGAAATCCAAGTTCTTACCTTGGCTACGACAAGGAAATGATCCGAGTCGAGGGAACAGCGTACTGGCTGCAGAGAGCTTTCGCCCAGTCAAAAAATTCAACAACATGAGTCCAGTTTCGGACTTGTTGTTAAGGCTGTATTTTCAGATGACTCTAGCTCCTTGTCGAGGCGTTGAAGATCTCCTAGAACCAGGTCATCCGTGTCCGAGGTATAGAAGTTGATCCCGCGCGAAACATTGAAATCTGGAGGGCCAGGTTCTTATTTAAAACCATGAACAGAGAGGCCGCTGCCTACATTAACTTGACCCGCACATTAAGAGGAATTGCCAAGTTGAGGTCCATGTCCTCCTAGGCAACAGTATAGATTGGTTAATTTGTATGAATCTAGAGGGAATGTTGAGCACTACACTATATGATGTCAAAATGGAAGGTGGCAGATTGTTGCTGTCGGTAAGGTGAGATACTGGTCTCAGCTGATCTCCACTGCCTAGACCTGTCCATTCTTTCCGACAACTGAGAACTTCCACCAACTCTTTTTTAGAATGATACTTCCCTACGAGTCGTCTCGTTGTCACGCTGCAAGAGATTCACAATGGCCACTATATTACGATCCTCTTAAAACTATGCCCCCAATACCTATGGTTGTCTCCTTCTGTCAAAAAAAAAACTCCTTGAGCACTCCCCACCCTGTGCGTCTGGGCAAACATTAAAAAGCTCACGTAATCGATTCAATGATTATTGCGGCTCGTCAGCAAATCGATTCCCTTAATTTATTCCACGCCGAACGCACAGTTCTCAATTTGGTTAACGAATCAATGAGAATGTCCAATGAATAGACCAGTCGATTGCGTGATCTATAAACTTGTCAAATTAGGCTTTTTATATCGGCGATTACTTTTTACAGTCTCACGCGACACAGAAGCCACCAATTAAGCTAGCCTCACGCACCCACTTCGAGTCGCGTTAAGAACGGACCACAACTTGCACCACACACTGTGCATTCAGCGCGAAGAATTCGATCGTCACTCAGCGCCAAAGCGACCAGCACACGTACGTACTTTTATGTGTGCCTTTTAAATAAGCGGTGTAAGACGTAAAACGTAATCATAACGTCAAGGACAGATCAGAAGACGTGCGCAAAATCCCGATATGCCGCCCGTCCACCCCCGCGGCCCGTCTAATCGAAACCGATTTCATTGCATTGCTCGTGAAATTCACAAAAAAATGCAAAAAATAAGAGAGTGACATAAATTAAAACGAATATAGACACTCGTACGCTCGTGTGTAGCTCGGTATCTCTCGCAGTCAGCAGGTCAACGTAAATCCTAAGGTTCTGGCACACTTTTCGCATCCAATTACTCGACGTTACCTGACTGAGATTCGAACGGCACGCTGCCAGAATTTCAATTGCCACCGCCTCGCCACAGCTCTGTGCTCTGGGCCAATGTGAGCCAAGTAATCTGAAACTGAGAAGCAAAAAAAAAACAACGTATAATGAGCGCCGCCGCTGCGGCACTAAAGGCAGAATGAAAGATTGTTTAACAGGTGTCGTGATGAGACCTCTTACACAGGGGGCATGATGTCGGTCGGATGGGTTCTCGCAGAAGCGATGATTGCCTGGCTGATAACCGATCGCCGCCGGTTAAGGTGGCAAAGTGTCTCATTAACATACGCGGTTGTTCCACAAACATGTCATTACACGGCATGATGTAGGAGATCGACGAGCGCAGGACCCCTCGGGCACGATCGAGGACAATCGGCGGTCTGGAATTTATTCATGGAAGTGATCCGAAAGGAATTCCAGCTTGTCTCTGGTGGTGTTCGATGTTAATTAAGATGTGAATTCTGGTGTTTTGGATGAAGGAATCAGGCATTTTTTAACGTGAATATTTTCGAATTCCGCTTAGGGATGTTTGTTTAGGGGTAATCTTCTGCAACGGCGGCAATTTTTATTCCCATGAAATTGAGTTCGTAGTCCTTGACTTTAACCGAATCAAGGCCCTGGGCAGCATTCTTCTGACCGACTGAGAAACTGGTGTGGCTTTCAACGAGCCGACCTTCGTCGACCAAACATGTGGTAGCTAACATTCCAGTCGGTGGAGAAGTGAGTACCAAGGAATGCAAGGCGGGAAAGGGTGATATCACTGGCTGTACACCGCCGTCGTAAGATTTTAATCCTATACAGGGAAGGGAACGTGCATGTGTGTCGGCAGTGCCTTTATGTGATGTTTAATCAGGCTACATTCGACAAATGGTCAGCAGTGGGTCCAAGGCGATGGTATGTGCATCAACTGGAGAGGCTTGACGGTAGTGGCAGAACCCAGAACTACAGAACAAAGGCCAAACCACTATTGACCTAAGTTATTTTAAGCTTACCTCAGACTGGAACGAACGTCAGAAGCATAGTCAAATGTCATTGCTTCTCCAGTACCAAGTGTCATCAGAATACGTACCCAACGACTGATTTTGGTTAACGTTAAAGCTTAACTCAAATTAATGAAACTTAACAAAGTGGTTATTATGGTCACAAGGTATGCATCAGTACATTTCAGATTATGTCCACAATGGTTCGTCCTAAACAACCACTCCCTGCGTCGCGCCATTCGAAAAGAAATATCAAGAATATCCTTGCGGAGCACGTTGCATGTGGCCAAATTATTTGTCTAGCTGCAAACTACTCCGGGGATTCTTCTGTAACGCGTAGCTCTTGGCACAGACGGAAGGTTTAGATCCTGCCAGGACGAAACCCGCCACAGTCCATTGAATGACAGCATTTTCTCAGAGTACATGTATTTCGCTTCGGAGAGATTGACCACATCAGAGAAATCGTCGTTAGATGATGTACATAAGTTCGTTTAGCTTAAAACTATCGCGCGGTGCATCATCTTTCTAAATTCGGTTGAATAGTATATGGCCAAAGTCCACAGAAAGAATTTCTGACCACATACTTCTCAAATGCACAATTTCTTTCCCCTTTATCAATACAAGTCTTCCTCCATCACTACATAAAGTACCGCCCATAAATTTTTTTATCATCCACACCTGCAGCACTGACTGTACTCTTATCTACGTCCCCACATCAAATCACCCGAAGTTCATGCGAAGCATGCAATACTGAATTCGCAATGAACAATCCCCATTTCGATAAGTTTATTGACTCAAACCATGACAGATTGAGTCATCATTTTGACACACACTCATCGCGGCCTTGTCCACGGTCCGTCTGTGATCACCGTCTGGTGGTCGTCAAAAGCGTTTGCTTATCTTCAGATCACACAATCAATCGGTGCCCCATTCAAGAAATACCAACTCGAACGGCCTTGCACTTCGAAAAGGCCATAAACACCGCGCCGAAGTGTCGTTGTTTACAAAACGACGACAACTTCTTTCTCTCTCGCCACTCTGCCCACACGAACACAATGCTATGCCACATGTCTTTCAACTCCCATCATCAGCAGCAACGTCTTAACGATCTCCCTTTCCGCTTTCGCTTTTTTCCAGATGAGCGCCTCACTTTGGAGACCCCGAGGGAGCACGATGCCAGCGATTGGTACACCGACAGCTACTGCCAGCCTGATGCTGTTGCCACTGCTTGCCCAGGTAAGTGATGCGGATCACCCGAGTGGACCCTGAGTCAAAGCAATTTATGAACGAGAAAAATTTAACGTCTAGGTACTTCTTTCGAGTCTGCTGCCCATGGCGGCGGGACACGGCCGACTTATGGATCCGCCGGCGAGAAATGCGATGTGGCGGTTCGGCTATCCGAACCCGGTCAACTACAATGACAACGAGCTCTTCTGCGGCGGCTACGCGGTGCAGTGGGAACAGAACAGTGGACGCTGCGGAGTGTGCGGCGATGCGTATCACGTTAAGTCACCGCGTCCCCACGAGGCTGGTGGAGAGTTCGCGCGGGGCATCATTTCGCGGTACTACACCGCGGGCCAGGTGAGTGAATATCAATTAATTGATAAATTGTATTGTTTTGTTCTGTTTTTTTTCCAATGCCACACATTTGACTTTCGGTTTTCGGTTTGCTTTGCTCTTATCCTTCGTTTTGAGAGCGATGGGTCGGGTGCATTAAGTAAGCTGTGACAGCTTAATCGCAGGGGATCTGTGTAAGTTATTGTTTCGCGAAAGGATTGTTTGCGACAATTTATGCGTCGAGGGTTACGCAACGAGGCCCCTTCACGCACATCGACGGGGAACAATGGGCTTAAAAGGGTTGACCTAAATTGGGTTATTTATTGGGCGGCGTACATACTGGTATGACTGCAAAGAGGACGAAGGCAAGATCTCATCTTCATTTCAAGCAGCGCCATCCATTTGGTGGTTGGCAGCCAAAGAGAATAGGCTGGATACATAGTACGTGATTCAGCAGCTGTCAAAGCTACTAGTGACATTCAGCTGTCAAAGTATACAGTAAGGTTTGCTATTTCGTCGTACATCGCCCACGCTTGCCGGACATACGGACATAAGCAAATAAATTTATGGAATTTCCGGCACAGTTATAAATACGCAAGGATCGTGATCATGACATCAGGGTGCAGGCAATTCGTCGCACCGTGGAAATATTTGAGCGTGAGCACACTCTTTTGGACCTTAATCCACCAACCAGACAGAGACTGCTGCGAACAAAAAAATGTCATAGCCGCCGTCGTGGCCAGTATCGAAGAAGACCCAGAAATGTCTATTCGGCCACGGTCAGCTGAATTGCGCATCCCCAGAGAATCAACCCGGCTTACTTTGCGCTTGGAGTTGAGCCTAAATCCGTATAAGATTGAGCTGACTCAAAAAAAAAAAGCCAGGTATCCATAGACAACTCCGTGAGTTTGCTAATTGGGCGAGGAAATGTTGGCTGGATATCAGGATTTCCGCCAAAATATTTTCTTCTCAAGGATGCCCATTTTTGACTCAACATCAGTGAATCCACAACGATTGACTGTTTTGAGGGATTTATCTCATGGCGGCATCGTCGAACCATAATTCTTTCAAAATGAGGAAGGAGATGTCATTACCCGCTGGTCTCAGGTATAGAGCGATGTTAACCGAGTTTCTGTGATCACAGCTCAACAACATCGATATATCCGAACAAGACGATATATCGATGTTGTTGAACGATCAACGTTGCAAGAGAGACATTTGACGACTGGGTCATCGCACGGAGAGCGTTAATCGATGGGACGCCACTCTGTGAGCGCTAACAAGCCATCCTCTTTGGACGATCACGAAACCACCATTGGAGATGTTATTGCCGGAATAACGTCGCACTGTTTGGAGCGTGTAATCAAAAATTGGGCCAACTGGTTGCAGCACTGTCTGCGAAGGACTATTCGAGGTGACTATTTGAATGATGTGCCATTCCATACATAATGACATGACCGCTCGATTTCTCCTCGACAGCATATACTCCGTCTTTTTCTCATTAGATCAGTATTTTTGGCCTGTTCTTCAATGGCCAAGAAATCCAAGAAAACGATCAAACTCTGCTGATGATCTAGTGCCTATGACTCCTTCATTGCCAGGCGAGAGGACAACTTCGTCGGTTCTATTTCATCCCCCTCACCCGCTCCTGGTCTCGTAAGTTAAACAGTTGTTGGAAGCGCGGGGCAGTTACAAGATTTCCTTCACACATTCGAAGATTCCCGCTGCCTCTCTCTTAACTCGTATTTTCTGTCAGTCGCTGGGCCCTTCGATATCCTCAGCTGGCAGGTGGCGAGAAATCATTTCATTATGCGTTCCCGTGGCTTGATCTTTGGTTTCGAAGAGGCGCCAGCGAGTTCCTATCTTTCAATGCAGCGCTTTTTAGCATGCCTCTGCGGTTGCATAATTCTACTGCTCACACTCGTCTCCATACGACGGATTTCTTGTCGGTGGTGGCTGGGTATACGGGTACCTCTTTGATGTCGAAGAGGTACCTAATCATTGGCGTTTGTGTTCGACGGAAAGCCTCTCCCTTAGTTACTATTCATAGGCTCTGACAATCTTACGTATGCTAAGGCGTCCAATGTAGAAACTACTCTTTGTTGGCTGGTGCGTCTTTCTGACATCAGACAGTCGAGCTCTAAATCGCGGAGCACTTCCCCGAAGATGTTCGCCGCGCGATTTTGACATCGCACTCCAGACCTGCGCGCAGAACAACCTGTCACTCTTGGAAGAGTTGCCAGCCTCGTCGGTAGGGGCATGTGCACACACGTGGATTCTGCGTTGAGTGCAGATCTGCCTTGGAGACGATCACTTGTCGACATAAAGTCGATGATGTCCGACCATATCCACATTCCCAAAACGAGTCCACATCCCAATATGCGCAACCATGTGTGGCGCCTACAAGATATATCCTATACTTCCCCTCTAATTAGTTCCTGTACTGCACAGCGCCTTGTTCTGCGTGAGGATTGTTTCCAGTGGAGTTGAGCGGCATTCTGTCCGTTGATTCGAGGCAGCTCCGCCCAACCGCTACGACTGAACCGCGTGGACGTGCAACCTCTTACAAGGCCATTCAGATCACAGCGGGTGTTGTAGATACCATTCAGAGGGCGTCCGCAGGGACTCTGCATTTCAACATGACCTGCGCGTTGACAGAGGTCGTTCATGGAACACCGCCAGGTTGGAAGCAATTAACTCCTGCAGGCTCTGCTCTCCCTTCATCCTCTTCTTTGTCCTTCTTCTCTTTCTCCTACAGTTCGAGGTGGACCTGCACCTTCACAAACAAGCCTTCTGGCTGCCTCCAGTTAGGAGCACCAAGTTGGCAGATGTCCTTCTCCAGTTGTGTGCGGCACCTTATACTCGAGCGTCCTCCGTTGCTTCGCGACATTCACTCCTACCAACCCACACAAGTTCCCTTAACAGTCATCCACAACCTTGTCACCTGTTCATATTCTCCTCTTGACCCAGCTCCATAGAAACAAAATGAGACAACAGCCTGCTTAATGCACCCAAAAATTGGCACGCTTTATTTTATCAATACAAGTCAAATGAAAATAAAGAAGCCTAAGGCGACTCCAGAATAACAGCCTCGTACGGCGCCAGCGACAGACTCGACGCCGTTACGGCATCCCTAAAAAAAGAGAACAAACAACGATCATTCGGTTAACATACGTGAGCACAAACATTTGGTCGAGTACATACCCAATTCGTTTGGGGGAAGCCACGTTCACGATCTTGTTGGTCATCGTTCCCGCGATGTCCACTTTTGACAAATCCACCGAAATTTGACTTCCCAAGATGTTCGCCACAAGAACATAGGTTTTGGTTCCATAAGTTCTAGAAAGGAGAGACACATGAAGTCGCACCCACAAAAGCACCAGTTCGCAAGGGCGAACTTACCTTTTGACGATCAAAACAGACGAACCAGATACCGCGTGCTGGAGGTCACCGTACTTCAGGGCGTCGGTCTTTCTCAGCTCCGAAAGCGATTTGTAAACGTTCAAGTGACTCCTCTCGGCTGCGCTCTCCGTCTGCACGTTCACCGAGACGTAATTCGGATTCACTGGCAGCCAAGTGGTGGAGCTCGTTGAGAAACCTTAACAAAGAGAGAGAGAGAGAGAGAGAGGCAACCATTTAGGGTTTGTGCTGCACTTATCGGACGCGCATCGAAGTCACCTGCGGACTTGGTGGTGTCCCACTGGAATGGTGTCCTAGCCGGATCCCTGGTGAACTTCTGGTAAATGGATGGATTGGAGTTGCACGCCGCTGGGTCCTTGCTGTCCTCCCACGATATGTCCCCGTCCACCATGCCGATTTCCTCGCCCTGTCCAAGAATACCATTTGAACTGACTCTCTGAAAGTGCGCAGCACCCACTTACCATGTATGTGATGCTGACGCCAGGCAACATCATCTGGAGCATGTTCATTGTGTCGATGTGTTGCTCCCCGTAGCGACTGCCCACCCTCCTCTGGTCGTGGTTGCCCATCTAAACCCAAGCACACGTGAGAGGAGCTAGCAACAGAGCAGATATCATGTCTTACCACCCAATTTGGCGTCTTTCCGGGCGGCATCTTGTCGTACCACATTTGGATGATTTCCTCGTACCTCTTGGCGTCGGATGCGGAGTTTCCTTGGAGAATGAATTGGAAGTTGAAGGGGATCTGGGCGCCTTCCGTGGTCCGGTTGCCATACATCTTCATAACGTAGTCCAGCTTGGAGTAGGTTTCGATGAGGAGAACCCTGGTGTCGCCACCGTGTATTCGTTGATAGTCGTCCAGCAGCTCTCGCCACTGGTAGACCATGTCCACGGTTTCCGGCTGATCTTGGGTGTAGATATGATTCAGGTATGCCGACTCCTCTGGGTCGGACGTCAGGCCGCTGACCGGCTCGTCGGGGTAGTTGCCCTCACTGTCAGGCGCCACTTCAAAGCACCAGGGAACCGCGTCGATCCGAAAGCCGGCGACACCACGATCAAGCCAATACGTGAGCACACGTTTCATTTGCGCCACCACTTCCGGGTTGCGGTAATTTAAATCGGGTTGCTTCACGGCGAACTGATGCAGATAGAACTGCTGACGCTTTTCGTTCCACTCCCAGGCGCTGCCGCGGAAGGCTTGAAGCTGAAACCAGCCCACATCGTGGTCAATCGAAAGGCGGAAACTATCACTAACTTACCCAGTTGCTGGGCGGGAGCCTCTTCCCTTTATTGTTCGGATCCGGTTTTCCGTCGTGCCAGACGTAGAAATCCTCGAAACCCTTCTCGCGGTTGACCGACTTCTGGAACCAGACGTTCTCGTCACTCGAGTGATTGGGCACAAAGTCCAGGATGACTTTCAGGCCGCGCTTGTTGGCTTCCTTGATGAGATCGTCGAAATCCTGCAAGGTTCCGTACTCGTCCTGGATGTCGAAAAAGTCCGAGATGTCGTAGCCAAAGTCGGCCATGGGCGACTTGTAGATCGGTGATAACCACGTCGCAGTGACGCCGATGTCCTTGAGATAATCCAGCTGCGAGGTGATGCCTTTCAGATCGCCGATCCCATCGCCGTTGGAGTCCTTAAATGATCTGGGGTAAATCTGGTAGAATTGCGCCGTTTGCCACCAGTCCTTTTGAGGCTTAGTCGAGCCCTCGCTGGGTGCCCGACAGGCCAGGGCAGGAGCCGCCAACACACTGACCAACAAAGCTACTGTGAACGACTGCATTGTGCTGTGACAGGCACAATTTGAGAGCACTTGGCGAGACAGTGCAGCTTTTATAAGGTCCATCTGCCTTGACGGGGAAATAATTCTCCGCAGTTCACAGATAAGATCGAGTGGATGGTGTTAGTTGATAAATTTGCGAAAACATTCGAATGGAGTGTGTGGAGTGCACTTGAGCAGGATGTAACTTCCAGCCCTAAGCCGTTGTAAGACAGCTGTTTGTTCAACGTTTACTCAAGTGGTAGGGGCATTGAGTAAGGTTGCGATTCAACTTGGGGCTTAAGTGTGCGATAGGCAGGGCGCTCATCGCGTAATTTTTCACACGACTATGGTCCGCTTGATTCTCTGCTCTATAGACCATCACTGTCGTCTATTTTGTATATAGTTTGAGGGTTTCGAGAACAATATTTCTCAAGTAAAAATTACATTTGTTCTCTCATTCGTCTCAAATTTTACCAACATATTCTCTGTTCAGGCAATGTAACGTGATTTGACAAAACAGACTGAGTAAATGACAGCCAATTTGACCGATGTAGCTTCAACAAAATGGCCGCTATCAACCGTCAAAGTTCGGAAGACCCTTTGAATCAGCCTCAATCGATGTGTCAGTGATTGTAAACCATTACATTTGTTCGGGTGGATAACATCAGGGAGAGAGGTGGTTGGAAATTGACCTTATGCCTTATGACATTGAGTCAAGGAATCTTCAGATGAACGTTTTGGCTCTTGGCATATTTTTCTCGCCTGGGTCTATTTTGTTGCACTAGCTGGCGGTGCAAATGATAGTACTTAAACCAAATTTGCTGTATTTTTCATGTTACTGTCTTCAAATGGTTTTATTTGCTTGCCGGGTCTCGCAGCTCCTGATCGTAAACTGGTACTTGGTGCAGCTGGAGCTATGCCCTTAGATGCTCATGCATGGATCAGTGTACTTGCAAACATCTCCAATTTTCGCTTAGAAATCTTTCGCAGTCTCTTTTCTTTCAAAGTTTGTCGCCAGAGGTCTAAAACTCTAGCCTCTTAAGCTCGTAGCAATTGCAAAAGTGTCGCGAAAACAGAGAATCTTAAAATTGTTGGCTTGTCTACAAGTGACTATAATTTTAAGACGCTATCCAAAGTATTGAGCCCAGATTCACTTCGGACTATAGCGCCTTGCACAGCTGTGCAGGTTTGATCTACATTGAATTAATTTTTCGAAAAAGTGAAAAGAACTATTTTTTATTTTAAATATTTTATATCTTAACAAATTCGTATCAACTGCCAACATTCTCTTTATTTCCTCTTGGTCAATGACTCACCCTGTTGAGAGACCTAAATTCACGCCAGCCTACGAGTATGCAACACATTTCATAATCTTCACCCCCTCAATAATCCACAGGAAATCGAAGTCGAAGTCGAACTAACCGCAAATCATTATGGACGCTTCGAAATGTTCCTCTGTCCCAACAACAATCCCCGCTATGAGGCGACGCAAGAGTGCTTCGATCGTTATCCGCTCTTTATCTCGGGCACACGGGAGCATCGATTCCTTATCCCCAGCGAAGCTAAGAAAAAAGATATCTTCCGCTACCGAGTGCGACTGCCGCCGTACGTCACGTGTACACAATGCGTCCTGCAGTGGACCTACTACACCGGCAACATGTGGGGTACATGCGCCAATGGAACCGAAGCAGTTGGATGCGGACGAGCAGGTAAGTCTCGTCTCAGATTGATGTAGCAAAGAACATGCAAATAATCACAATTGGCTCTTCAGAGACTTTCAGGAACTGCGCCGATGTGGCTATAACCTCGAACACTGGAGGTGGTCTGCCGCCGGCGTTCATCAACAACAAGTCACCGTTCCTCCTCTACTACAGGGATCTGCGTGCGCCCATCGGGGAAAATCTCTTCCCCCTCATTGTACGGTGAGTCAGATTCCAATGAAGGTTTTCTCAATTTTTTCCTCGTTTTTTAATGCTGTAAATATTTATTGAATTTTAGCAACCGCCATTAGATAGAGCTTTTTGCACTTAGAAGCTTCATAGTAAATGCTTTGTACACTCACTACTCACACTCATTCATCTGAAAATATTCTCATTTCTGGCACAATTGTATAAAATTTCAAGTTCATTAATATGCAAGTCTTAACATAGAGCACCATTTTTGTACAGCGATACAATAAAAAAAAAACAAGAACACTCTTATGACACTAAAGTGTAAGCTAGCTTTTGTTAAGTATTTTGGTTTCGGTTTTTTGGTTTGTTGGAATTTTAAATAAAACTATTTGTAAAAAGAAAAACCAAACGTTGCGTGTTTCATTTAATGGCTTGGTGTTGGATGGATTGCTGTCTGGTTTGATTGTACATTTTGTCGGACTTGGCGTAGTCGGAAATTCGAATCGAATTTGGAGAGCAGGCGCTTTGCTGGAAATCAAATTGTCTTCGAATGCTTGTAGATACGCAGATATAAACGCTTAAACCTCTAATGCCTTATACTTTTACTTAATTTTTGATAAATCAGTTTGTACTAATATGCGTGCTTTAACAACGACTCTGAAGTCTTTTTTTTTCAATTAAATAAAGTACCTGACGCTCTTGCACGTACAAATCTTTATACCGCCTTGGGATGGCCCTGGTATTTAAAGGGGAAAAAGCAGGTGTAGTGAATTTTCACAGCCGACTTACTTATTTATCAGGCCAGCGACCCATGGAGGGTCTGAGAATTCCTTTCATCGCTGATAGCCCTGGACACCCTGCTTTCAGTCGTCAAGAGCAAGCTGTCTTGTATACAGGAGTTTCGGTCTTCCTCTCCTCCTCGAACCTCGGGAAGCTCAAATTCAAAGACCCTCTTAGCTGAAGCATTGGTGTCAAAGCTCTCAATGTGGCCAAAGCAGTGCAGTCGACGGAGTTGCCTTCCCACATCTTGGTACAGCTCGTAGAGCTCGCAGTTATGTCTTCTCTCCTGCATTCACCTTCCTCGGAGACAAGATCATCAGATTTTTCTTCCTAAGGCACCACGAATCAGTTACGTTCCTTCTCCATACAGAAGTTCTGTCAAAATAAGAGTTCTGCAGACCATGATGTTGGTCTTTCGAGCGAGAGTCTTGAGCCCAGTTGTTTCGACAAACCAAAGTTCCACTGGTTTCCAAATTCGATTTTACATTGGATGTCCACTTGGATGTCACTCGTGGAGTTCACGGTGCCTCGAGGTACTTCTGCCCTGCTCGCTATGCAGAAAATGTGGCTGTCCTTACTGAAAGTGAGGAAGAAGATCCACATTAACCACTTTCATGGCAGCTTTTGAGCCTCTGTTACGACACACTGTTTGAATTTGCAAATCACTCAAGAACTGAAGTCAGTTGACCAGGGAATGAACAGTAGAACATTTGTCTCTCTTCAAGAATAAGGTGGGCGGGTACCGGGTACGTTAATAAGCCAAACACTGGCATTTGAATTTAATCCTTCAAAAAATTATTGAACGATTGCGTTCGATTGCGGTAATCTTTGAAGCAATTCGAGCCACTCATTCGGCCGAATTCAGCCTGTATTTTTACCCAGTGCATTGGGATTGTATTGCCTGAGGTTGCTCATCGGAACAAACACTGCCCATGGGCTTCTTCGCTGAAGATATTTTTTACAGAGCACGAATTCAATAATCTGCAATAGAGTCCAGCATGAAAACATTCATTTAGTCTTGCTGAAGGAGAACACTTCTTTGTTCTATCTCATTTCGGAGATCGAATTAGCTCTCTTCTAGAGGTCGTGATACGTCACTCCCTGGAATCTTAAGGATATTGAACCACGAAAAAGTCATTGTCAAGCACTGCCCCATCTGGTTAGATCAAGTCAATTGAAGTCAATCAGTGCCGTTGTTTGTCGTTCGGGGAGGTCTAACGGCCTGAATGTCATTTCGAGAATATTTTTCTTACTTGCGGTAACACTCCCTGGTTTTTGGATATTACAGACGGAATTCTGTCCTAGCAAGCTTATAGCCAAACTGTAATTAATGCGAATTAACTGTTTGCGATTTCTTCGTTGGGAAACACGGCAGTACGCGAGAAAGTCAATGTAGGGCAGCTACTTCTTCGAACGGTAAGGGATGTGCTTCTGTGGTTTGGAAACGTGGCACTCATCATCATGACTTCCGAAGTGTGCCTTGAATGCGATTCCAATTGGACAGTCGACCGGATGGCAGACCCAGGACGAGGTGGTTGGACCAAGTCCAAAACTCGCCTGTTGCGCTTAACCATAACTCCTGATGAGTTAAGTTCGAGTGGCCTGGAGATCTCTACGTGCATTTACACCGCGACCTCTGTAGGGGATCATGCGGGTCAGAAGATGATGATGATGACAACTGTTGTAGGCTGGGGATCTCCAACTTCTGTGACCTGATATTGTGGATTGATCGCAGTCTACTTTTGTGCACGTGAACTGCATCGATAGTAGCATTGCGATAGACGTCGCCGTCATAGTCCTTTCCATCGTATGTTTAGTTAAGGCTTCGATTTGTACTAGGTACCTGACTACTTCTGTTAGTTGGATAATTGATCCCACTCGTACGCCCTGGAAAAATATGGCCTGTGGGCCGCACCTTAAATATAAGAATTCTCTTGGACATATTCGCCCAGTTATGAGTACACGACTTCAGGGCACTCCATTCATTCCAATAATGCGAACAAGTGTACTCGAAACGTGAGCACAAGAAACAATGTAAAAAGCAAATACTCCAATATCTTGTTCAGTACATGTATTTTAAAATGAATACTCCCTTTCCACTTATCGGGTACTCAAATTGAACAAAACAAGATCAATGCTGACTGTGAATAGCGCACCGAGTGCAGCGAGTACAATGAAGCATAAGGGGCGCGGCGCGGCGCCATAGTTGTTTAGCGTCTAACGTCCAATCAGTGCAGGTGAATTGAAGTAGATTTGAAAAGAGATTATCACTTATTTATTCTGATTCATTCGCATTCGTAAATAAAGGGTGTTTTTTTTTATAGAGATATAGAACTTTAAAATGGAATAAATCAAAGATGATTTTTTTCAATTGACATGAAATTTACTTTATTCGAAAGATAATCTTCTGGCATTTTAATTTAAATATGATTTGAATATGACAGCTACGGCTGGCTCGGACGTAGTCTAATCTGGAGGTCCAATTTTCAATGACTTTTTCCATCATTTGTGGTTGTATATCGGCAATGAAGCGGCGAATGTTGTCCTACAAGTGGTCAATCGTTTCGGGCTTATCGGCGTAGACTATCGACTTCACATATCCCCACAGAAAATAGTTATGCGGTGTAAAATCGCACGATCTTGGAGGCCAATTCACGGTTCCGCAATGTGAAACTATGCGGTTACCAAACGTCTCCTTCAATAAATCAATTGTGGCACGAGCTGTGTGACATGTTGCGCCGTCTTGTTAAAATCACAGCTCCTGCACATCATGGTTGTTCAATTGATGAACGAAAAATTCAAAAATCATGGCTCTATAGCGGTTACCATTGACTGTAACGTTCTGGCCAGCATCGTTTTTAAAGAAGTACGGACCAATTATTCCACCAGCCCATAAAGCACACCAAACAGTCAGTTTTTGTGGATGTAACGATGGCTCAACACACACTTGGGGATTATCATCACTTCAAATATGGCGGTTTTATTTATTGACAAATCCATTCACCGTAGTGGACGTCGCGATATGTATTTCGAACTGAACCATGTTCTTTTTTTAATAAATTTACACAATTTGGAAGCGTTGTTTAGACGTCAGTCTATTCATGTTGAAATACCAAACCAAGCTAGCAATAAATCACTTGATAGCTGACAGAATGGCCGCCAGTTAAATTAGTGTTGCCAACTTAAAGTATTATACCTCTAAAAAAAACCACCCTTTAGTTGACGCAGTCAGTGTACTCTTTTTCTACGAGTACTCAATTCAAACTGTTTTTTGTTTAATTTGAATCACGTGTTATTCCACACATAATTTAGCTAACAAATAAGCCCAGAATCAGTTTCAACTCTCACATGGTTGTGGCTTTATTTAAACCTTTTTTCCTATTAGTCTTATCTGGTCGCCCACTGTACTAGTTGATCATTAGACAATATGCAGTGGGAAAGTATGTACCCAGCACCGTCGAAAACAGAGACAATTTGGTGACAATGTTGACCCTTTATGATGAACGAATTATTAGAAATTAATTTTTCAAAGTACTGTCCATCGCTAGCCACTAATTCTTCACATCTTTCTTGCAATTTTTGGATACCATCTCAAAACGACGGCTCTTTTGATGCGTTCGACTGATCCTCCAGTGTATGCGTCATCGATGAAAACAAATGTAAAGTGGTAGTCGGAACATTCTCTTCTATGCCACGGCGAATCTCGATAACCAGCAATTTTGCTTAGCATACCCATTCAACCAGGAATGACCTTCGTCGCTGAAGAGAATTGGTCGATAAAGAGGTGGATCTTCCAGCTATTCTAGGCCTATTCTAGGCCCACACCCTGAATTCTGAATTCAGATCGGTCGACTTTCGTTCTTGTGCGAGCTATACTTTGTAAGACCAAGTTCCTGACATAAAATCGCGCACATAGTCGATTACCGCAATACCGACTGCTGCGAAAGGCGACGAATGGACCGGTCACGGTCTTCGTTAACACTGGCGGATTCAGCTGCATTACTTTTACCTGTACGCACGAGGGTGGTTGGGTTGATGTCGTAAAACTTGAAATGTTTGCTCAGTAGTGGTCGAAGTGCGCAAAAAACATTTTTACATACCACGAAATTCAATTGCCATTCCGTAATAAAATGGCATGTTTAAATGTGACAATGTCAGCTGTCAAAAATATACCAAACAGTTGTGGAATTGGCTAAGGCTCGATAGTTGAGCGTCGCATTTTTTATAGTCACATTGGACTATCAATTACACCTTGCTCTGAGAAATGTGGTCGAAAAAAATACATATCTCACAATATGGCATCACTCCCACTTGGAATAACATCACAATTCGCAATAATCAACTACCGCAGATCGCTTTAGCCGATTCCACCCCAGAAACAAAACGATCGTCCATTAGTAAGTTCTCACAATTTTCACACGACGGGCGAACATCAAACGATTCACCTTGTAACTGCCCGGTATGCGATTGAAACAGTGATGCCAAACTCAATTCAATTTATTAAATGCAACCACGAATAATTTGTCTGATCATAAAAATACAAATTTCAGGGGCAGATCAGATCGGGATACCAAATGGCAGCGGCAACAGTGAAGAGCATGGACACCGGCAGCGCACCCAACAAGATGTTCCGGATGAGCCTGTTCTTGGGTGTGACCTTGATTTTGTGGCTTCGACTCGGCGTGGTGTAGTGCCTTTTCTTTTTCCTCTTGCCCATCGAGCTGCTGGACGACGCTTGGGGCTGAACAGCCCTGATCTCCGGCTTATGATCCCCAGAGCCGTTCTTGAGGGAAAGCAAATCCTGCTTAAGCAGCTCCAGCCGCCGGTGAGATTGGACTGGCTTAGGGATGAAGGTGTGGCACTCGGAGTTCTCTGCGTATATGTTGCACAACTTGGCGAGGAAATGATTGAAGAACATCGGGTCCTGTTCGATGAAGTTGAACTTCATTGACGAGCCTTCGCTGAGTGGCCTTAACCGCCGCAGCAGGAGTTCGGGATTGCTGCTCAGCTTGTGAAAGTCAGTGCGCTGCAATGTGAAGCTGCCAATGCCGGTTGGGATGAAAAACTCCCGCTCCAGCTTTAGTTCATCGATGGTTTGGTGCCGAATTTGAAACTCCTGGGCTTGGCCGAAAAGTACTCGCACGCCCTTGGGGCGGACATGACTGCAAGAGTAATGTGAAGACTGCGCGACATACCTCTTCTGAACTTCGTGCAGAATGATGGCACGTTTGACTGGAGGGACTGAAGCTTGCTCGCTCGACTTGTTGAGGGCTTCTTCCAACTTCATGCCGAGCGATCGCAGAATTCGTATTTCCTTCTCCAGAGATGGGACGTTTTTGAAGATTATGTCGACTTCCTGACGCGGGGTCTTGTTTGGGGTCCGCGCAGATACTTCACCCTTGATCATCAATTCGTACTCATCCCTTGGCGTTGGAGGCGAGTCTTTGGCAGATCGTGCGCTCGACAATGCTTGGTTCTGGAAGCTTATGTCGACTTCCTGATGCGGAGTCTTGCTAGAAGTCCTCGACTGCCTTGGCGTTCGAAGGGAGGGACCATGTTTGGTCAACGATAAGTTCTGCTTCTCCTCCTCCATGGGCTGTTCAGCGGTGTCGACTTTCAGTGTGGTCACCTCCACTTCGGCATCACCGCGACTCCGAATCTTCTTCAATGCGATCTTGATCACCCGCTCCTGCTGGCATATCTCCTTCAGCTGGCTTATCAGAATTTCCCTCAGCAGGGCATAGTCGTCCCTCTGGAGGCGGCGATGCCGCTCATCAGCCTTTACAATGTCCTTGAGAAGGGCTACCTCGCTTTGCTGCAACAGATTCGTCCTTGACGTCTCTTCCTGATGCAGGAGTTCCTTGAAGTGGCGAAGTACGCCCGGACTGTTAGTCACATCGCACGATTTCAGTGTCATCGACTTCATGGACGGCAGGGGAAAGTCTTCGAGCAGCTTCGGCGTTCCGTACTCCGTACAATCGGAGGAGTTCTCGAAGTCCGGGTACTGTGAGCGGTAGATCTCGTCCATTTCATTGCAGTCGAAGTAGTTTTCTGGCAATTTGTTCGGATTGAGGTTCTCCACATCAGTCAGTGAACTGTTCGGCGAGAGGCAGAATACGCTGCCAGAGGTCCTTATCTCATTCATGCAGCAGTCGCCAGTGGTGACGTCGTTTGTGAAAGACGTATCTGGTTGCTGGCTTCTTGTGACAGGTGCTAGCGCCGGCGAGGGAATTTCTGTTTTGCAGAGACTCTCGCTGTAGGTGCTGTTCTTCTGCTGCAGTCTGGTGTTTGGGGGATTCAAATTCAACTCCGGAACGCAGACCTTTTTCTTCTGTTTCACGCTGCGTTCCACTGCACTTTCGTTCCTAGCTGCACTGCTTCGGTCTAATGACAACACAGAATGATGTCAGCGTCCCACGATTAGTTTCAAAAAAGCAACAACTTACCCTTGTTCCTGAGCCTCGAACCATTCTTCATTTTCTGGTTGACATCTTGTGGGGCAGGTTTACCATCAAAGCGCAACTTCGACTGGATCGCCGGCATGTTTTCCGCAAATATTCCAAGAAATTTTCTCAATTCTGAACAAAAAGATATTTTTACAATTTCATGATTTCAAAGTGAACTGAGTCGATATCAGAAAGAGCGTGTGTGTGTACTGAGTTAAGTTTTGATTCCACTTTTTTTCCCTTTTTAGCGATCAAGTGTGCTTGCCGTCGCGTGCCTTCCGTTCGCTGCCCGGCATGCGAGGATGGTGTGAAAACAACTGCCTTCGGTATCCACCAAATTGCCCTGAGACGGCTTGCCATTGTCCGTAAGTATATGCCGTTCATTGCGATGATTGCAGCCCATGGCTGACTGTCGTTTCGCTGTTTCTTTCAACTTTCAGGCAAACTTGTGAAGCTATTGGTGAATTGGCGGGTCGTGAAGGTGCCGATGTCTACTGCCTGGATCAGTGTCTCAATCATCGTTCGCATTGTCCAACGGACAGATGTCGGTGCTATTAGGAAAATGGATTCATATTGTCGACGTGGGCTTGCTGAGATCGGTTGTTGGTTGATGGACGAAGAAGGAAGCAGGGAAACAAAAGCTGTGCTAAGAGGTTACTGCCATAAATATTGTAAAAAGTTAGACAAAAGAAGAAACGTTCCAAGCAAATATATAAAAAAGAAAATAATAAACTGTAAATCGAATTAATTTTGTGTTTTTGTATTTAATAGTCCTTCTGAAACATCTTCATTCCAACGATTGTTTTACTTTACCACGCCAATATTTAACTATGCTCCTTTGAACTGTACCGCTACGGCCAATAGAAGGTAGGAAAAAGTGTCGGATTGCAGTCTAATCTAAATCTAGCTACCCCGCCTCGGCCTTCAGCGCCACCCATGTTGTTTGTTTGTTCTAAGCATACATCTAAGCATACACATTCATTGAAAGGTTGATTGGAACACATGGAAGAAGCGAGGTTTCTTCCCCATCTTCCACTCAAATTTATTTTTCTTTTTCAAAAATCAGCTGAAATAAGATAACATTTTCGATTTTCGAAATAGAAAAATACACCCTCCTCTCAGCCATCAATCTAATGCTTTATGGCCTGCTCCAGATTGTGCAACATCAACGCCGACTCCTTGCGCACTGTGTCCCTTATGATGTCGCCAAATTTCTGTGATAAGCTGCTCTTTATGGTTGGATCCGTGCGAATAGTTTCCATAAGTTTCGCCGACAGATGACTTGAACTTTTCCTTACAACACTAAATACTGATGCGGCTGGCATAGTTTTAGGCTCGTTAGTTTGCGCCGTGTCGCTGTCTGATTCATCACGTTCGACTGTCTCCTCGTGCACTTGGAGAAGTGAGAGCGACGGTGGAGGTAAGAATGCATCATCATCAGAATACCGATAGGTTCTGATGACAACCTCTGGCGATTGGCAGCAGGAAGCTCTGACACTGGTCTTCGAGTCAAATGTCTCCACACACTGACTTCTGGCTGTTTCCGGCTTCATCTCAGGCCCGTCCCTCTGAGCAAGATTGGATAGTTTTTTCATAAATTTGCTATACAACTTGATGTACTGCTGCCGTTGGTCGATCGCTTCAACCAAGTCCCAGTACATATCACCCCTGCTCTGCAGGATTTCTCTGAATGTTCTCTTTGCTTCCGCATTGAGCTGATCTGCTGAGAGGCAGTGTAGGAGGTACTTGAAGAACTCTTCTCTTGTCAGTCTCTTCTTGAGTCCTAAGAGTCGTTTCTTGGACGTGGGAGTACTTTGTGCCTCAAGGATGCCCCGAATATTGCTCTCTTGTCGTCCTTCGGCGGATTGATTTCGTTCCATTTTTCTTATGTTGACTTGCGAGCGCGTGTTGCCGTACTTCAGACGACGCTCTAGTCGTGATTTTTCCATCTTCCAATCCTCCAAGTGATTCAGTTCTTTTTGACGCATTTCCTGCTTAGTCTTCGCTCTGTTTCGCGGTTTATTCGACCCATTGTGCTTGGCACTTGTAAGCGAGTCTTTTATGCGATTCAACAAATTTCCAAGTCGAATTTTTTTAACTTGGGCCTCGAGTGGCTTTTCATCGAAGTTGCGTACACTTTCGTAGGCTTGGCGAAGTCTTTCGAATTCGTCCGAATCCTTTCGGTGCACCCGTCTGAAGAACGGCGTACGATGGATTTGGTACACATCGGCGGACGAATGCGGTAGCGGTGGGTCCATTGAATTCGAATTTGAACCTTGAATGTTAACTGAGGATTTGGAATTGACGTTCGATCGAAGAGATCAGTTAATTTTCGCTTTCAGTAATAAATAAATATGCCTGCTGTTTATTTCAATGGGAACTTTTTGAATAATATGAAGTATTCACTCTGCGGTATACTTTTCAGTTTGAAGTGAGCAAGCTACCAAGCAGTTTTGAAGTCTAGAGCGCATATTCTTCTGGATCTACCACATTTGAGAAATCTCAAGCCCCACTACTGGTGGAGGTCGTGGAAGCCAAAGAAGAGATAAGTCCGAACTCAAGTTATGGGCTCAAAGTACTCGATAATTCGATGCTCAGGCTGGCCAATCCTCGGTGAATAGAAAATGTCCATGTCTTTTTATACTGTCCTCAAGAAAGGACAAACTCATCAGAATGAGCAGTCATAACCTCAACTTAGCGGTAAATAGTAGTAGCAGCGAGATTAAAGGCACAATATCATCTCTGATCTACTTTATGGCGCAGAGACATGGACAAAAGCCCATAAAATCCTTACTATACACTGTCGATTTCGATGTCGTTAGATGCAGTCCAGAGCATCGGATTCGAGTAATACACATAGGAACGAAGAAGTCATAGGTAGATTTGCTAGCGCCGCTGTGGAAGTCGAAGGTAGGTGGTTAGGTAGGGTGACTGCATGACTAAATTAGAAGTCATGCTCACTTAGATCATCCTGTCCGGATCCGGTCTCTTGGGATATTTGTATTCCTCTTGTGCATTGTTGGCCATATGTGATTTCTTCTGACCCCTTTTGTAGCCATTTAGAGGCTTTAAGAAACTCAGATCCTCAAGGTGGTTCAAGTAGTACTCGCTTTCGTTTCCTCTTCTTCTTCATCGATGCAGCTTCTGCAGGAGTCGTTATAAGATGCCCCAAGTCTTCTGGCATGGTTGCCGATGTGGCAGTGGCCAGTTAGCACCCCTATCACTCTATCGATAACCTTCGGTCCTTCCTTGATTTAGCATAGGCCAGATCGCTTTCGATATCCTACAAGTGTCAAGTTCCGACCATTTGTGGTTTGTATCGTTTTTAGCAATCGTCACCAATTTCATTGTTTCCAGTGGGGGGTGGGGTGTTTCCTGATCTGCTGCCATTGGCATACTCGCACATTTCTTGCTAGTTCACCAGCTCTTTCATTGCCCGGAATACTCTTGTGCCCGGGGACCCAGCATAGGGTAAGAATGCATCTGGCAGCTATCTCCCTTAGAGATTGACGGCGGAGTTGTACCATCTTGTTTATTGATGGTGTGACCAGAGCTTTTTTCGCCGCCTGACTGGCTATGTATAAAACAATAGATCTTCCGTCTATTCAACAGCTGTTACTTCCGCTTGAAATACACTGCAGTGGTTCGGTAGCCGGATTGCCTCAGTGATCTCTGACGAACTGGAATAAATGCCTGATCCCGTGCTTTCGTCCGATTTGGACTCGTCAGTGTAGATTTTCCATGCAACTGCGCGTCCCATTCTTCTCTTGTGGGAAGTCTTGTGTTTTATTTCGAAGTCCATAAAGGGCGTCTGGTAGTCTGTATCCTTAGGGACATTCGAGTTTTGTAATTGGCACACGGCACGTGCCCTTTTCCGTGTGCTATTTTTGGTTTAATTCCTCATCTTGGCCTTACGATTTTCTTGCATGTGAAGGGTGCAATCGATGCTTTCGGGATGCGTTTCCAGCTCAATTTGCTGCCAACTATAACCCCTATGTAGGTAATTGGCTTGATCAGTGAAAGTCAGTTCTATCTTTTTTATCTTAGGTGGAGATATGCTACGGATTTTAAATCTTCTCGTGAACAGCACGAGTTCAGTTTTTGATGGGTTCACATCCAGTCCGCTTCGTCTGTCCATTTCGTCATGACTTTGCCTCCATCACTGATAGTGTTAGGGAATTTTCCTGTGACGGGTAGTACGATATCATACGGATATGCAATGGGATTACACCCAATCAAGATTAGTCTTTTAAGTAGACAATCAACTACTATGATCCAGAGAGCTACTGCGGCCGAAGCAATTAGTGGACAGCGGACAGTGTCCAGAAACTATTGCAGGCGAAGCAATTTGTGGACAGCTGCCAGAGTCTAGAAATCCATAGACTGGAGTGGATCCGACGACATCGAATTTTTCACTTAAAAAAATCCACAGTGTATAGTAAGGATTTTTCAGCCTTTCCTGGCCCATCTTCCAACTGCCACAGCGGCCTGTGGTTATGCGTTTAGATGTGTATTATCGAAATCCAAAGACTGGAGTGGATCCGACGACATCGAATTTTTCACCTAAACAAATTTACGGTGTATAGTAAGGATTTTGGAGCCTTTCATGGCTCATTTTCCAACTGCCACAGCGGCCCGACTAGGCGTACCTACGACCTGTGTACACCTGTGGTTATGTGTTGAGATGTGTATTAACGAAATCCAAAGACTGGAGTGGACCCGACGGCATCGAATTTTTCACCTAAAAAAATTTACGGTGTATAGTAAGGATTTTGGAGCCTTTCATGGCTCATCTTCCAACTGCCACAGCGGCCCAACTAGGCGTACCTACGACCTGTGCACACCTGTGGTTATGTGTTGAGATGTGTTTAGTAAGGATTTTGGAGCCTTTCATGGCTCATCTTCCAACTGCCACAGCGGCCCAACTAGGCGTACCTACGACCTGTGTACACCAGTGGTTAAGTGTTGAGATGTGTATTAACGAAATCCAAAGACTGGAGTGGAACCGACGACATCGAATTTTTCACCTAAAAAAATGTACAGTGTATAGTAAGGATTTTTCAGACTTTCCTGGCCCATCTTCCAACTGCCACAGCGGCCTGTGGTTATGCGTTTAGATGTGTATTATCGAAATCCAAAGACTGGAGTGGATCCGACGGCATCGAATTTTTCACCTAAAAAAATGTACAGTGTATAGTAAGGATTTTTGAGCCTTTCATGGCTCATCTTCCAACTGCCACAGCGGCCCAACTTGGCGTACCTACGACCTGTGCACACCTGTGGTTATGTGTTGAGATGTGTTTAGTAAGGATTTTGGAGCCTTTCATGGCTCATCTTCCAACTGCCACAGCGGCCCAACTAGGCGTACCTACGACCTGTGCGCACCTGTGGTTATGTGTTGAGATGTGTATTAACGAAATCCAAAGACTGGAGTGGATCCGACGACATCGAATTTTTCACCTAAAAAAATGTACAGTGTATAGCAAGGATTTTGGAGCAACCCATGGCTCATCTTTCAACTGCCACAGCGGCCCAACTAGGCGTACCTACGACCTGTGTACACCAGTGGTTAAGTGTTGAGATGTGTATTAACGAAATCCAAAGACTGGAGTGGAACCGACGACATCGAATTTTTCACCTAAAAAAATGTACAGTGTATAGTAAGGATTTTTCAGCCTTTCCTGGCCCATCTTCCAACTGCCACAGCGGCCTGTGGTTATGCGTTTAGATGTGTATTATCGAAATCCAAAGACTGGAGTGGATCCGACGGCATCGAATTTTTCACCTAAAAAAATGTACAGTGTATAGTAAGGATTTTTGAGCCTTTCATGGCTCATCTTCCAACTGCCACAGCGGCCCAACTTGGCGTACCTACGACCTGTGTACACCTGTGGTTATGTGTTGAGATGTGTATTAACGAAATCCAAAGACTGAAGTGGATCCGACGACATCGAATTTTTCACCTAAAAAAATGTACAGTGTATAGTAAGGATTTTGGAGCCTTTCATGGCTCATCTTCCAACTGCCACAGCGGCCCAACTAGGCGTTCCTACGACCTGTGTACACCTGTGGTTATGTGTTGAGATGTGTATTAACGAAATCCAGGGACTGGAGTGGATCCGACGACATCGAATTTTTCACTTAAAAAAATGTACAGTGTATAGTAAGGATTTTGGAGCCTTTCATGGCTCATCTTCCAACTGCCACAGCGGCCCAACTAGGCGTACCTACGACCTGTGTACACCAGTGGTTAAGTGTTGAGATGTGTATTAACGAAATCCAAAGACTGGAGTGGATCCGACGACATCGAATTTTTCACCTAAAAAAATGTACAGTACATAGTAAGGATTTTGGAGCCTTTCATGGCTCATCTTCCAACTGCCACACCGGCCCAACTAGGCGTACCTACGACCTGTGTACACCTGTGGTTATGTGTTGAGATGTGTATTAACGAAATCCAAAGACTGGAGTGGAACCGACGAAATCGAATTTTTCACCAAAAAAAATGTACAGTGTATAGTAAGGATTTTGGAGCCTTTCATGGCTCATCTTCCAACTGCCACACCGGCCCAACTAGGCGTACCTACGACCTGTGTACACCTGTGGTTATGTGTTGAGATCTGTATTAACGAAATCCAAAGACTGGAGTGGATCCGACGACATCGAATTTTTCACCTAAACAAATGTACAGTGTATAGTAAGGATTTTGGAGCCTTTCCATGGCTCATCTTCCAACTGCCACAGCGGCCCAACTTGGCGTACCTACGACCTGTGTACACCTGTGGTTATGTGTTGAGATGTGTATTAACGAAATCCAGAAACTGGAGTGGAACCGACGACATCGAATTTTTCACCTAAACAAATGTACAGTGTATAGTAAGGATTTTGGAGCCTTTCCATGGCTCATCTTCCAACTGCCACAGCGGCCCAACTAGGCGTACCGACGACCTGTGTACACCTGAGGTTATGTGTTGAGATGTGTCTTAACGAAATCCAAAGACTGGAGTGGATTTGACGGCATCGAATTTTTCACCTAAAAAAATGTACAGTGTATTGTAAGGATTTTGGAGCCTTTCCATGGCTCATCTTCCAACTGCCACAGCGGCCCAACTAGGCGCACCTACGACCTGTGCGCACCTGTGGTTATGTGTTGAGATGTGTATTAACGAAATCCAAAGACTGGAGTGGATCCGACGACATCGAATTTTTCACCTAAACAAATTTACAGTGTGCAGTAAGGATTTTGGAGCCTGTCACGGCTCATCTTCCAACTGCCACAGCGGCCCAACTAGGCGTACCTACGACCTGTGCGCACCTGTGGTTATGTGTTGAGATGTGTATTAACGAAATCCAAAGACTGGAGTGGATCCGACGACATCGAATTTTTCACCTAAAATGTACAATGTATAGTAAGGATCTTGGAGCCTTTCATGGCTCATCTTCCAACTGCCACAGCGGCCCAACTAGGCATACCTACGACCAGTGTACACCTGTGGTTATGTGTTGAGATGTGTATTACCAAAATCCAAAGACTGGAGTGGATCCGACGACATCGAATTTTTCACCTAAAATGTACAATGTATAGTAAGGATTTTGGAGCCTTTCATGGCTCATCTTCCAACTGCCACAGCGGCCCAACTTGGCGTACCTACGACCTGTGTACACCTGTGGTTATGTGTTGAGATGTGTAGTAACGAAACCCAAAGACTGGAGTGGATTTGACGGCATCGAAATTTTCACAGTGTATAGTAAGGATTTTGGAGCCTTTCATGGCTCATCTTCCAACTGCCACAGCGGCCCAACTAGGCGTACCTACGACATATGCGCACCTGTGGTTATGTGTTGAGATGTGTATTAACGAAATCCAAAGACTGGAGTGGATCCGACGACATCGAATTTTTCACCTAAAAAAATGTACAGTGTATAGTAAGGATTTTGGAGCCTTTCCATGGCTCATCTTCCAACTGCCACAGCGGCCCAACTAGGCGTACCTACGACCTGTGAGCACCTGTGGTTATGTGTTGAGATGTGTATTAACGAAATCCAAAGACTGGAGTGGATCCGACGACATCGAATTTTTCACCTAAAAAAATGTACAGTGTATAGTAAGGATTTTGGAGCCTTTCATGGCTCATCTTCCAACTGCCACAGCGGCCCAACTAGGCGTACCTACGACCTGTGCGCACCTGTGGTTATGTGTTGAGATGTGTATTAACGAAATCCAAAGACTGGAGTTGATCCGACGACATCGAATTTTTCACCTAAAAAAATGTACAGTGTATAGTAAGGATTTTTCAGCCTTTCCTGGCCCATCTTCCAACTGCCACAGCGGCCTGTGGTTATGCGTTTAGATGTGTATTATCGAAATCCAAAGACTGGAGTGGATCCGACGGCATCGAATTTTTCACTTAAAAAAATGTACAGTGTATAGTAAGGATTTTGGAGCCTTTCATGGCTCATCTTCCAACTGCCACAGCGGCCCAACTAGGCGTACCTACGACCTGTGTACACCTGTGGTTATGTGCTGAGATGTGTATTAACGAAATCCAAAGACTGGAGTGGATCCGACGACATCGAATTTTTCACCTAAAAAAATGTACAGTGTATAGTTAGGATTTTGGAGCCTTTCATGGCTCATCTTCCAACTGCCACAGCGGCAAAACTAGGCGTACCTACGACCTGTGTACACCTGTGGTTAAGTGTTGAGATGTGTATTAACGAAATCCAAAGACTGGAATGGATCCGACGAAATCGAATTTTTCACCAAAAAAAATGTACAGTGTATAGTAAGGAGTTTGGAGCCTTTCATGGCTCATCTTCCAACTGCCACAGCGGTCCAACTAGGCGTACCTACGACCTGTGTACACCTGTGGTTATGTGCTGAGATGTGTATTAACGAAATCCAAAGACTGGAGTGGAACCGAGAACAACGAATTTTTCACCTGAAAAAATTTACAGTGTATAGTCAGGATTTTGGAGCATTTCATGGCTCATCTTCCAACTGCCACAGCGGCCCAACTAGGCGTACCTACGACCTGTGCTCACCTGTGGTTATGTGTTGAGATGTGTATTAACGAAATCCAAAGACTGGAGTGGATCCGACGACATCGAATTTTTCACCTAAAAAGATGTACAGTGTATAGTAAAGATTTTGGAGCCTTTCATGGCTCATCTTCCAACTGCCACAGCGGCCCAACTAGGTGTACCTATGACCTGTGTACACCTGTGGTTATGTGTTGAGATGTGTATTAACGAAATCCAAAGGCTGGAGTGGATCCGACGACATTGTATTTTTCACCTAAAAAAATGTACAGTGTATAGTTAGGATTTTGGAGCCTTTCATGGCTCATCTTCCAACTGCCACAGCGGCCTAGCTAGGCGTACCTACGACCTGTGTACACCTGTGGTTATGTGTTGAGATGTGTATTAACGAAATCCAAAGACTGGAGTGGATCCGACGACATCGAATTTTTCACCTAAAAAAATGTACAGTACATAGTAAGGATTTTGGAGCCTTTCATGGCTCATCTTCCAACTGCCACACCGGCCCAACTAGGCGTACCTACGACCTGTGTACACCTGTGGTTATGTGTTGAGATGTGTATTAACGAAATCCAAAGACTGGAGTGGAACCGACGAAATCGAATTTTTCACCAAAAAAAATGTACAGTGTATAGTAAGGATTTTGGAGCCTTTCATGGCTCATCTTCCAACTGCCACACCGGCCCAACTAGGCGTACCTACGACCTGTGTACACCTGTGGTTATGTGTTGAGATGTGTATTAACGAAATCCAGAAACTGGAGTGGAACCGACGACATCGAATTTTTCACCTAAACAAATGTACAGTGTATAGTAAGGATTTTGGAGCCTTTCCATGGCTCATCTTCCAACTGCCACAGCGGCCCAACTAGGCGTACCGACGACCTGTGTACACCTGAGGTTATGTGTTGAGATGTGTCTTAACGAAATCCAAAGACTGGAGTGGATTTGACGGCATCGAATTTTTCACCTAAAAAAATGTACAGTGTATTGTAAGGATTTTGGAGCCTTTCCATGGCTCATCTTCCAACTGCCACAGCGGCCCAACTAGGCGCACCTACGACCTGTGCGCACCTGTGGTTATGTGTTGAGATGTGTATTAACGAAATCCAAAGACTGGAGTGGATCCGACGACATCGAATTTTTCACCTAAACAAATTTACAGTGTGCAGTAAGGATTTTGGAGCCTGTCACGGCTCATCTTCCAACTGCCACAGCGGCCCAACTAGGCGTACCTACGACCTGTGCGCACCTGTGGTTATGTGTTGAGATGTGTATTAACGAAATCCAAAGACTGGAGTGGATCCGACGACATCGAATTTTTCACCTAAAATGTACAATGTATAGTAAGGATCTTGGAGCCTTTCATGGCTCATCTTCCAACTGCCACAGCGGCCCAACTAGGCATACCTACGACCAGTGTACACCTGTGGTTATGTGTTGAGATGTGTATTACCAAAATCCAAAGACTGGAGTGGATCCGACGACATCGAATTTTTCACCTAAAATGTACAATGTATAGTAAGGATTTTGGAGCCTTTCATGGCTCATCTTCCAACTGCCACAGCGGCCCAACTTGGCGTACCTACGACCTGTGTACACCTGTGGTTATGTGTTGAGATGTGTAGTAACGAAACCCAAAGACTGGAGTGGATTTGACGGCATCGAAATTTTCACAGTGTATAGTAAGGATTTTGGAGCCTTTCATGGCTCATCTTCCAACTGCCACAGCGGCCCAACTAGGCGTACCTACGACATATGCGCACCTGTGGTTATGTGTTGAGATGTGTATTAACGAAATCCAAAGACTGGAGTGGATCCGACGACATCGAATTTTTCACCTAAAAAAATGTACAGTGTATAGTAAGGATTTTGGAGCCTTTCCATGGCTCATCTTCCAACTGCCACAGCGGCCCAACTAGGCGTACCTACGACCTGTGAGCACCTGTGGTTATGTGTTGAGATGTGTATTAACGAAATCCAAAGACTGGAGTGGATCCGACGACATCGAATTTTTCACCTAAAAAAATGTACAGTGTATAGTAAGGATTTTGGAGCCTTTCATGGCTCATCTTCCAACTGCCACAGCGGCCCAACTAGGCGTACCTACGACCTGTGCGCACCTGTGGTTATGTGTTGAGATGTGTATTAACGAAATCCAAAGACTGGAGTGGATCCGACGACATCGAATTTTTCACCTAAAAAAATGTACAGTGTATAGTAAGGATTTTTGAGCCTTTCATGGCTCATCTTCCAACTGCCACAGCGGCCCAACTTGGCGTACCTACGACCTGTGCGCACCTGTGGTTATGTGTTGAGATGTGTATTAACGAAATTCAAAGACTGGAGTGGATCCGACGACATCGAATTTTTCACCTAAAAAAATGTACAGTGTATAGTAAGGATTTTGGAGCCTTTCATGGCTCATCTTCCAACTGCCACAGCGGCCCAACTAGGCGTACCTACGAAATGTGCGCACCTGTGGTTATGTGTTGAGATGCGTATTAACGAAATCCAAAGACTGGAGTGGATCCGACGACATCGAATTTTTCACCTAAAAAAATGTACAGTGTATAGTAAGGATTTTGGAGCCTTTCCATGGCTCATCTTCCAACTGCCACAGCGGCCCAACTAGGCGTACCAACGACATATGCGCACCTGTGGTTATGTGTTGAGATGTGTATTAACGAAATCCAAAGACTGGAGTGGATCCGACGACATCGAATTTTTCACCTAAAAAAATGTACAGTGTATAGTAAGGATTTTGGAGCCTTTCCATGGCTCATCTTCCAACTGCCACAGCGGCCCAACTAGGCGTACCTACGACCTGTGTACACCTGTGGTTATGTGTTGAGATGTGTATTAACGAAATCCAAAGACTGGAGTGGATCCGACGACATCGAATTTTTCACCTAAAAAAATGTACAGTGTATAGTAAGGATTTTTGAGCCTTTCATGGCTCATCTTCCAACTGCCACAGCGGCCCAACTTGGCGTACCTACGACCTGTGCGCACCTGTGGTTATGTGTTGAGATGTGTATTAACGAAATTCAAAGACTGGAGTGGATCCGACGACATCGAATTTTTCACCTAAAAAAATGTACAGTGTATAGTAAGGATTTTGGAGCCTTTCATGGCTCATCTTCCAACTGCCACAGCGGCCCAACTAGGCATACCTACGACCAGTGTACACCTGTGGTTATGTGTTGAGATGTGTATTACCAAAATCCAAAGACTGGAGTGGATCCGACGACATCGAATTTTTCACCTAAAAAAATGTACAGTGTATAGTAAGGATTTTGGAGCCTTTCATGGCTCATCTTCCAACTGCCACAGCGGCCCAACTTGGCGTACCTACGACCTGTGTACACCTGTGGTTATGTGTTGAGATGTGTAGTAACGAAACCCAAAGACTGGAGTGGATTTGACGGCATCGAAATTTTCACAGTGTATAGTAAGGATTTTGGAGCCTTTCATGGCTCATCTTCCAACTGCCACAGCGGCCCAACTAGGCGTACCTACGACATATGCGCACCTGTGGTTATGTGTTGAGATGTGTATTAACGAAATCCAAAGACTGGAGTGGATCCGACGACATCGAATTTTTCACCTAAAAAAATGTACAGTGTATAGTAAGGATTTTGGAGCCTTTCCATGGCTCATCTTCCAACTGCCACAGCGGCCCAACTAGGCGTACCTACGACCTGTGAGCACCTGTGGTTATGTGTTGAGATGTGTATTAACGAAATCCAAAGACTGGAGTGGATCCGACGACATCGAATTTTTCACCTAAAAAAATGTACAGTGTATAGTAAGGATTTTGGAGCCTTTCATGGCTCATCTTCCAACTGCCACAGCGGCCCAACTAGGCGTACCTACGACCTGTGCGCACCTGTGGTTATGTGTTGAGATGTGTATTAACGAAATCCAAAGACTGGAGTGGATCCGACGACATCGAATTTTTCACCTAAAAAAATGTACAGTGTATAGTAAGGATTTTTGAGCCTTTCATGGCTCATCTTCCAACTGCCACAGCGGCCCAACTTGGCGTACCTACGACCTGTGCGCACCTGTGGTTATGTGTTGAGATGTGTATTAACGAAATTCAAAGACTGGAGTGGATCCGACGACATCGAATTTTTCACCTAAAAAAATGTACAGTGTATAGTAAGGATTTTGGAGCCTTTCATGGCTCATCTTCCAACTGCCACAGCGGCCCAACTAGGCGTACCTACGAAATGTGCGCACCTGTGGTTATGTGTTGAGATGTGTATTAACGAAATCCAAAGACTGGAGTGGATCCGACGACATCGAATTTTTCACCTAAAAAAATGTACAGTGTATAGTAAGGATTTTGGAGCCTTTCCATGGCTCATCTTCCAACTGCCACAGCGGCCCAACTAGGCGTACCAACGACATATGCGCACCTGTGGTTATGTGTTGAGATGTGTATTAACGAAATCCAAAGACTGGAGTGGATCCGACGACATCGAATTTTTCACCTAAAAAAATGTACAGTGTATAGTAAGGATTTTGGAGCCTTTCCATGGCTCATCTTCCAACTGCCACAGCGGCCCAACTAGGCGTACCTACGACCTGTGTACACCTGTGGTTATGTGTTGAGATGTGTATTAACGAAATCCAAAGACTGGAGTGGATCCGACGACATCGAATTTTTCACCTAAAAAAATGTACAGTGTATAGTAAGGATTTTTGAGCCTTTCATGGCTCATCTTCCAACTGCCACAGCGGCCCAACTTGGCGTACCTACGACCTGTGCGCACCTGTGGTTATGTGTTGAGATGTGTATTAACGAAATTCAAAGACTGGAGTGGATCCGACGACATCGAATTTTTCACCTAAAAAAATGTACAGTGTATAGTAAGGATTTTGGAGCCTTTCATGGCTCATCTTCCAACTGCCACAGCGGCCCAACTAGGCGTACCTACGACCTGTGCGCACCTGTGGTTATGTGTTGAGATGTGTATTAACGAAATCCAAAGACTGGAGTGGATCCGACGACATCGAATTTTTCACCTAAAAAAATGTACAGTGTATAGTAAGGATTTTGGAGCCTTTCCATGGCTCATCTTCCAACTGCCACAGCGGCCCAACTAGGCGTACCTACGACCTGTGAGCACCTGTGGTTATGTGTTGAGATGTGTATTAACGAAATCCAAAGACTGGAGTGGATCCGACGACATCGAATTTTTCACCTAAAAAAATGTACAGTGTATAGTAAGGATTTTGGAGCCTTTCCATGGCTCATCTTCCAACTGCCACAGCGGCCCAACTAGGCGTACCTACGACCTGTGCGCACCTGTGGTTATGTGTTGAGATGTGTATTAACGAAATCCAAAGACTGGAGTGGATCCGACGACTTCGAATTTTTCACCTAAAAAAATGTACAGTGTGTTGTTGTACAGGATTTTGGAGCCTTTCCATGGCTCATCTTCCAACTGCCACAGCGGCCCAACTAGGCGTACCTACGACCTGTGCGCACCTGTGGTTATGTGTTGAGATGTGTATTAACGAAATCCAAAGACTGGAGTGGATCCGACGACATCGAATTTTTCACCTAAAAAAATGTACAGTGTATAGTAAGGATTTTGGAGCCTTTCCATGGCTCATCTTCCAACTGCCACAGCGGCCCAACTAGGCGTACCTACGACCTGTGCACACCTGTGGTTATGTGTTGAGATGTGTATTAACGAAATCCAAAGACTGGAGTGGATCCGACGACATCGAATTTTTCACCTAAAAAAATGTACAGTGTATAGTAAGGATTTTGGAGGCTTTCCATGGCTCATCTTCCAACTGCCACAGCGGCCCAACTAGGCGTACCTACGACCTGTGCGCACCTGTGGTTATGTGTTGAGATGTGTATTAACGAAATCCAAAGACTGGAGTGGATCCGACGACATCGAATTTTTCACCTAAAAAAATGTACAGTGTATAGTAAGGATTTTGGAGACTTTCCATGGCTCATCTTCCAACTGCCACAGCGGCCCAACTAGGCGTACCTACGACCTGTGCGCACCTGTGGTTATGTGTTGAGATGTGTATTAACGAAATCCAAAGACTGGAGTGGATCCGACGACATCGAATTTTTCACCTAAAAAAATGTACAGTGTATAGTAAGGATTTTGGAGCCTTGCCATGGCTCATCTTCCAACTGCCACAGCGGCCCAACTAGGCGTACCTACGACCTGTGCGCACCTGTGGTTATGTGTTGAGATGTGTATTAACAAAATCCAACGACTGGAGTGGATCCGACGACATCGAATTTTTCACCTAAAAAAATTTACAGTGTATAGTAAGGATTTTGGAGTCTTTCCATGGCTCATCTTCCAACTGCCACAGCGGCCCAACTAGGCGTACCTAAGACCTGTGCGCACCTGTGGTTATATGTTGAGATGTGTATTAACGAAATCCAAAGACTGGAGTGGATCCGACGACATCGAATTTTTCACCTAAAAAAATGTACAGTGTATAGTAAGGATTTTGGAGCCTTTCCATGGCTCATCTTCCAACTGCCACAGCGGCCCAACTAGGCGTACCTACGACCTGTGCGCACCTGTGGTTATGTGTTGAGATGTGTATTAACAAAATCCAAAGACTGGAGTGGATCCGACGACATCGAATTTTTCACCTAAAAAAATGTACAGTGTATAGTAAGGATTTTGGAGCCTTTCCATGGCTCATCTTCCAACTGCCACAGCGGCCCAACTAGGCGTACCTACGACCTGTGCGCACCTGTGGTTATGTGTTGAGATGTGTATTAACGAAATCCAAAGACTGGAGTGGATCCGACGACATCGAATTTTTCACCTAAAAAAATGTACAGTTTATAGTAAGGATTTTGGAGCCTTTCCATGGCTCATCTTCCAACTGCCACAGCGGCCCAACTAGGCGTACCTACGACCTGTGCGCACCTGTGGTTATGTGTTGAGATGTGTATTAACGAAATCCAAAAACTTTAGTGGATCCGACGACATCGAATTTTTCACCTAAAAAAATGTACAGTGTATAGTAAGGATTTTGGAGCCTTTCCATGGCTCATCTTCCAACTGCCACAGCGGCCCAACTAGGGGTAGCTACGACCTGTGCGCACCTGTGGTTATGTGTTGAGATGTGTATTAACGAAATCCAAAGACTGGAGTGGATCCGACGACATCGAATTTTTCACCTAAAAAAATGTACAGTGTATAGTAAGGATTTTGGAGCCTTTCCATGGCTCATCTTCCAATGCCACAGCGGCCCAACTAGGCGTACCAACGACATATGCGCACCTGTGGTTATGTGTTGAGAAGTGTATTAACGAAATCCAAAGACTGGAGTGGATCCGACGACATCGAATTTTTCACCTAAAAAAATGTACAGTGTATAGTAAGGATTTTGGAGCCTTTCCATGGCTCATGTTCCAACTGCCACATCGGCCCAACTAGGCGTACCAACGACATATGCGCACCTGTGGTTATGTGTTGAGATGTGTATTAACGAAATCCAAAGACTGGAGTGGATCCGACGACATCGAATTTTTCACCTAAAAAAATGTACAGTGTATAGTAAGGATTTTGGAGTCCTTCCATGGCTCATCTTCCAACTGCCACAGCGGCCCAACTAGGCGTACGTACGACCTGCGCGCACCTGTGGTTATGTGTTGAGATGTGTATTAACGAAATCCAAAGACTGGAGTGGATCCGACGACATCGAATTTTTCACCTAAAAAAATGTACAGTGTATAGTAAGGATTTTGGAGCCTTTCCATGGCTCATCTTCCAACTGCCACAGCGGCCCAACTAGGCGTACCTACGACCTGTGCGCACCTGTGGTTATGTGTTGAGATGCGTATTAACGAAATCCAAATACTGGAGTGGATCCGACGACATCGAATTTTTCACCTAAAAACATGTACAGTGTATAGTAAGGATTTTGGAGCCTTTCCATGGCTCATCTTCCAACTGCCACAGCGGCCCAACTAGGCGTACCTACGACCTGTGCGCACCTGTGGTTATGTGTTGAGATGTGTATTAACGAAATCCAAAGACTGGAGTGGATCCGACGACATCGAATTTTTCATCTAAAAAAATGTACAGTGTATAGTAAGGATTTTGGAGCCTTTCCATGGCTCATCTTCCAACTGCCACAGCGGCCCAACTATTCGTACCTACGACCTGTGCGCACCTGTGGTTATGTGTTGAGATGTGTATTAACAAAATCCAAAGACTGGAGTGGATCCGACGACATCGAATTTTTCACCTAAAAAAATGTACAGTGTATAGTAAGGATTTTGGAGCCTTTCCATGGCTCATCTTCCAACTGCCACAGCGGCCCAACTAGGCGTACCTACGACCTGTGCGCACCTGTGGTTATGTGCTGAGATGTGTATTAACGAAATCCAACGACTGGAGTGGATCCGACGACATCGAATTTTTCACCTAAAAAAATGTACAGTGTATAGTAAGGATTTTGTAGCCTTTCCATGGCTCATCTTCCAACTGCCACAGCGGCCCAACTAGGCGTACCTACGACCTGTGCGCACCTGTGGTTATGTGTTGAGATGTGTATTAACGAAATCCAAAGACTGGAGTGGATCCGACGACATCGAATTTTTCACCTAAACAAATGTACAGGTTTTTGGAGCCTTTCCATGGCTCATCTTCCAACTGCCACAGCGGCCCAACTAGGCGTACCAACGACATATGCGCACCTGTGGTTATGTGTTGAGATGTGTATTAACGAAATCCAAAGACTGGAGTGGATCCGACAACATCGAATTTTTCACCTAAAAAAATGTACTGTGTATAGTAAGGATTTTGGAGCCTTTCCATGGCTCATCTTCCAACTGCCACAGCGGCCCAACTAGACGTACCTACGACCTGTGCGCCCCTGTGGTTATGTGTTGAGATGTGTATTAACGAAATCCAAAGACTGGAGTGGATCCGACGACATCGAATTTTTCACCTAAAAAAATGTACAGTGTATAGTAAGGATTTTGGAGCCTTTCCATGGCTTATCTTCCAACTGCCACAGCGGCCCAACTAGGCGTACCTACGACCTGTGCGCACCTGTGGTTATGTGTTGAGATGTGTATTAACGAAATCCAAAGACTGGAGTGGATCCGACGACATCGAATTTTTCACCTAAAAAAATGTACAGTAAGGATTTTGGAGCCTTTCCGTGGCTCATCTTCCAACTGCCACAGCGGCCCAACTAGGCGTACCTACGACCTGTGCGCACCTGTGGTTATGTGTTGAGATGTGTAAGGATTTTGGAGCCTTTCCATGGCTCATCTTCCAACTGCCACAGCGGCCCAACTAGGCGTACCTACGACCTGTGCGCACCTGTGGTTATGTGTTGAGATGTGTATTAACGAAATCCAAATACTGGAGTGGATCCGACGACATCGAATTTTTCACCTAAAAAAATGTACAGTGTATAGTAAGGATTTTGGAGCCTTTCCATGGCTCATCTTCCAACTGCCACAGCGGCCCAACTAGGCGTACCTACGACCTGCGCGCACCTGTGGTTATGTGTTGAGATGTGTATTAACGAAATCCAAAGACTGGAGTGGATCCGACGACATCGAATTTTTCACCTAAAAAAATGTACAGTGTAGGATTAGTAAGGATTTTGGAGCCTTTCCATGGCTCATCTTCCAACTGCCACAGCGGCCCAACTAGGCGTACCTACGACCTGTGCGCACCTGTGGTTATGTGTTGAGATGTGTATTAACGAAACCCAAAGACTGGAGTGGATCCGACGACATCGAATTTTTCACCTAAAAAAATGTACAGTGTATAGTAAGGATTTTGGAGCCTTTCCATGGCTCATCTTCCAACTGCCACAGCGGCCCAACTAGGCGCACCTACGACCTGTGCGCACCTGTGTTTATGTGTTGAGATGTGTATTAACGAAATCCAAAGACTGGAGTTGATCCGACGACATCGAATTTTTCACCTAAAAAAATGTACAGTGTATAGTAAGGATTTTGGAGCCTTTCCATGGCTCATCTTCCAACTGCCACAGCGGCCCAACTAGGCGTACCTACGACCTGTGCGCACCTGTGTTTATGTGTTGAGATGTGTATTAACGAAATCCAAAGACTGGAGTGGATCCGACGACATCGAATTTTTCACCTAAAAAAATGTACAGTGTATAGTAAGGATTTTGGAACCTTTCCATGGCTCATCTTCCAACTGCCACAGCGGCCCAACTAGGCGTACTTACGACCTGTGCGCACCTTGGTTTATGTGTTGAGATGTGTATTAACGAAATCCAAAGACTGGAGTGGATCCGACGACATCGAATTTTTCACCAAAAAAAATGTACAGTAAGGACTTTGGAGCCTTTCCATGGCTCATCTTCCAACTGCCACAGCGGCCCAACTAGGCGTACCTACGACCTGTGCGCACCTGTGTTTATGTGTTGAGATGTGTATTAACGAAATCCAAAGACTGGAGTTGATCCGACGACATCGAATTTTTCACCTAAAAAAATGTACAGTGTATAGTAAGGATTTTGGAGCCTTTCCATGGCTCATCTTCCAACTGCCACAGCGGCCCAACTAGGCGTACCTACGACCTGTGCGCACCTGTGTTTATGTGTTGAGATGTGTATTAACGAAATCCAAAGACTGGAGTGGATCCGACGACATCGAATTTTTCACCTAAAAAAATGTACAGTGTATAGTAAGGATTTTGGAGCCTTTCCATGGCTCATCTTCCAACTGCCACAGCGGCCCAACTAGGCGTACCTACGACCTGTGCGCACCTGTGTTTATGTGTTGAGATGTGTATTAACGAAATCCAAAGACTGGAGTTGATCCGACGACATCGAATTTTTCACCTAAAAAAATGTACAGTGTATAGTAAGGATTTTGTAGCCTTTCCATGGCTCATCTTCCAACTGCCACAGCGGCCCAACTAGGCGTACCTACGACCTGTGCGCACCTGTGTTTATGTGTTGAGATGTGTATTAACGAAATCCAAAGACTGGAGTGGATCCGACGACATCGAATTTTTCACCTAAAAAAATGTACAGTGTATAGTAAGGATTTTGGAGCCTTTCCATGGCTCATCTTCCAACTGCCACAGCGGCCCAACTAGGCGTACCTACGACCTGTGCGCACCTGTGGTTATGTGTTGAGATGTGTATTAACGAAACCCAAAGACTGGAGTGGATCCGACGACATCGAATTTTTCACCTAAAAAAATGTACAGTGTATAGTAAGGATTTTGGAGCCTTTCCATGGCTCATCTTCCAACTGCCACAGCGGCCCAACTAGGCGCACCTACGACCTGTGCGCACCTGTGGTTATGTGTTGAGATCTGTATTAACGAAATCCAAAGACTGGAGTGGATCCGACGACATCGAATTTTTCACCTAAAAAAATGTACAGTGTATAGTAAGGATTTTTGAGCCTTTCCATGGCTCACCTTCCAACTGCCACAGCGGCCCAACTAGGCGTACCTACGACCTGTGCGCACCTCTGGTAATGTTTTGAGATGTGTATTAACGAAATCCAAAGACTGGAGTGGATCCGACGACATCGAATTTTTCACCTAAAAAAATGTACAGTGTATAGTAAGGATTTTGGAGCCTGTCCATGGCTCATCTTCCAACTGCCACAGCGGCCCAACTAGGCGTACCTTCGACCTGTGCGCACCTGTGGTTATGTGTTGAGATGTGTATTAACGAAATCCAAAGACTGCAGTGGATCCGACGACATCGAATTTTTCACCTAAAAAAATTTACAGTGTATAGTAAGGATTTTGGAGCCTTTCCATGGCTCATCTTCCAACTGCCACAGCGGCCCAACTAGGCGTACCTACGACCTGTGCGCACCTGTGGTTATGTGTTGAGATGTGTATTAACGAAATCCAAAGACGAGTGGATCCGACGACATCGAATTTTCCAACTGCCACAGCGGCCCAACTAGGGTACCTACGACCTGTGCGCACCTGTGGTTATGTGTTGAGATGTGTATTAACGAAATCCAAATACTGGAGTGGATCCGACGACATCGAATTTTTCACCTAAAAAAATGTACAGTGTATAGTAAGGATTTTGGAGCCTTTCCATGGCTCATCTTCCAACTGCCACAGCGGCCCAACTAGGCGTACCTACGACCCGTGCGCACCTGTGGTTATGTGTTGAGATGTGTATTAACGAAATCCAAAGACTGGAGTGGATCCGACGACATCGAATTTTTCACCTAAAAAAATGTACAGTGTATAGTAAGGATTTTGGAGCCTTTCCATGGCTCATCTTCCAAGTGCCACAGCGGCCCAACTAGGCGTACCTACGACCTGTGCGCCCCTGTGGTTATGTGTTGAGATGTGTATTAACGAAATCCAAAGACTGGAGTGGATCCGACGACATCGAATTTTTCACCTAAAAAAATGTACAGTGTATAGTAAGGATTTTGGAGCCTTTCCATGGCTCATCTTCCAACTGCCACAGCGGCCCAACTAGGCGTACCTACGACCTGTGCGCACCTGTGTTTATGTGTTGAGATGTGTATTAACGAAATCCAAAGACTGGAGTGGATCCGACGACATCGAATTTTTCACCTAAAAAAATGTACAGTGTATAGTAAGGATTTTGGAGCCTTTCCATGGCTCATCTTCCAACTGCCGCAGCGGCCCAACTAGACGTACCTACGACCTGTGCGCACCTGTGGTTATGTGTTGAGATGTGTATTAACGAAATCCAAAGACTGGAGTGGATCCGACGACATCGAATTTTTCACCTAAAAAAATGTACAGTGTATAGTAAGGATTTTGGAGCCTTTCCATGGCTCATCTTCCAACTGCCACAGCGGCCCAACTAGGCTTACCTACGACCTGTGCGCACCTGTTGTTATGTGTTGAGATGTGTATTAACGAAATCCAAAGACTGGAGTGGATCCGACGACATCGAATTTTTCACCTAAAAAAATGTACAGTGTATAGTAAGGATTTTGGAGCCTTTCCATGGCTCATCTTCCAACTGCCACAGCGGCCCAACTAGGCGCACCTACGACCTGTGCGCACCTGTGGTTATGTGTTGAGATGTGTATTAACGAAATCCAAAGACTGGAGTGGATCCGACGACATCGAATTTTTCACCTAAAAAAATGTACAGTGTATAGTAAGGATTTTGGAGCCTTTCCATGGCTCATCTTCCCACTGCCACAGCGGCCCAACTAGGCTTACCTACGACCTGTGCGCACCTGTGGTTATGTGTTGAGATGTGTATTAACGAAATGCAAAGACTGGAGTGGATCCGACGACATCGAATTTTTCACCTAAAAAAATGTACAGTGTATAGTAAGGATTTTGGAGCCTTTCCATGGCTCACCTTCCAACTGCCACAGCGGCCCAACTAGGCGTACCTACGACCTGTGCGCACCTCTGGTTATGTGTTGAGATGTGTATTAACGAAATCCAAAGACTGGAGTGGATCCGACGACATCGAATTTTTCACCTAAAAAAATGTACAGTGTATAGTAAGGATTTTGGAGCCTTTCCATGGCTCATCTTCCAACTGCCACAGCGGCCCAACTAGGCGTACCTTCGACCTGTGCGCACCTGTGGTTATGTGTTGAGATGTGTATTAACGAAATCCAAAGACTGCAGTGGATCCGACGACATCGAATTTTTCACCTAAAAAAATTTACAGTGTATAGTAAGGATTTTGGAGCCTTTCCATGGCTCATCTTCCAACTGCCACAGCGGCCCAACTAGGCTTACCTACGACCTGTGCGCACCTGTGGTTATGTGTTGAGATGTGTATTAACGAAATCCAAAGACGAGTGGATCCGACGACATCGAATTTTTCACCTAAAAAAATGTACAGTGTATAGTAAGGATTTTGGAGCCTTTCCACGGCTCATCTTCCAACTGCCACAGCGGCCCAACTAGGCGTACCTACGACCTGTGCCCACCTGTGGTTATGTGTTGAGATGTGTATTAACGAAATGCAAAGACTGGAGTGGATCCGACGACATCGAATTTTTCACCTCAAAAAATGTACAGTGAATAGTAAGGATTTTGGAGCCTTTCCATGGCTCATCTTCCAACTGCCACAGCGGCCCAACTAGGCTTACCTACGACCTGTGCGCACCTGTGGTTATGTGTTGAGATGTGTATTAACGAAATCCAAAGACTGGAGTGGATCCGACGACATCGAATTTTTCACCTAAAAAAATGTACAGTGTATAGTAAGGATTTTGGAGCCTTTCCATGGCTCATCTTCCAACTGCCACAGCGGCCCAACTAGGCGCACCTACGACCTGTGCGCACCTGTGGTTATGTGTTGAGATCTGTATTAACGAAATCCAAAGACTGGAGTGGATCCGACGACATCGAATTTTTCACCTAAAAAAATGTACAGTGTATAGTAAGGATTTTGGAGCCTTTCCATGGCTCATCTTCCAACTGCCACAGCGGCCCAACTAGGCTTACCTACGACCTGTGCGCACCTGTGGTTATGTGTTGAGATGTGTATTAACGAAATGCAAAGACTGGAGTGGATCCGACGACATCGAATTTTTCACCTAAAAAAATGTACAGTGTATAGTAAGGATTTTGGAGCCTTTCCATGGCTCATCTTCCAACTGCCACAGCGGCCCAACTAGGCTTACCTACGACCTGTGCGCACCTGTGGTTATGTGTTGAGATGTGTATTAACGAAATCCAAAGACTGCAGTGGATCCGACGACATCGAATTTTTCACCTAAAAAAATTTACAGTGTATAGTAAGGATTTTGGAGCCTTTCCATGGCTCATCTTCCAACTGCCACAGCGGCCCAACTAGGCGTACCTACGACCTGTGCGCACCTGTGGTTATGTGTTGAGATGTGTATTAACGAAATTCAAAGACGAGTGGATCCGACGACATCGAATTTTTCACCTAAAAAAATGTACAGTGTATAGTAAGGATTTTGGAGCCTTTCCATGGCTCATCTTCCAACTGCCACAGCGGCCCAACTAGGCGTACCTACGACCTGTGCGCACCTGTGTTTATGTGTTGAGATGTGTATTAACGAAATCCAAAGACTGGAGTGGATCCGACGACATCGAATTTTTCACCTAAAAAAATGTACAGTGTATAGTAAGGATTTTGGAGCCTTTCCATGGCTCATCTTCCAACTGCCACAGCGGCCCAACTAGGCTTACCTACGACCTGTGCGCACCTGTTGTTATGTGTTGAGATGTGTATTAACGAAATCCAAAGACTGGAGTGGATCCGACGACATCGAATTTTTCACCTAAAAAAATGTACAGTGTATAGTAAGGATTTTGGAGCCTTTCCATGGCTCATCTTCCAACTGCCACAGCGGCCCAACTAGGCGCACCTACGACCTGTGCGCACCTGTGGTTATGTGTTGAGATCTGTATTAACGAAATCCAAAGACTGGAGTGGATCCGACGACATCGAATTTTTCACCTAAAAAAATGTACAGTGTATAGTAAGGATTTTGGAGCCTTTCCATGGCTCATCTTCCCACTGCCACAGCGGCCCAACTAGGCTTACCTACGACCTGTGCGCACCTGTGGTTATGTGTTGAGATGTGTATTAACGAAATGCAAAGACTGGAGTGGATCCGACGACATCGAATTTTTTACCTAAAAAAATGTACAGTGTATAGTAAGGATTTTGGAGCCTTTCCATGGCTCACCTTCCAACTGCCACAGCGGCCCAACTAGGCGTACCTACGACCTGTGCGCACCTCTGGTTATGTGTTGAGATGTGTATTAACGAAATCCAAAGACTGGAGTGGATCCGACGACATCGAATTTTTCACCTAAAAAAATGTACAGTGTATAGTAAGGATTTTGGAGCCTTTCCATGGCTCATCTTCCAACTGCCACAGCGGCCCAACTAGGCGTACCTTCGACCTGTGCGCACCTGTGGTTATGTGTTGAGATGTGTATTAACGAAATCCAAAGACTGCAGTGGATCCGACGACATCGAATTTTTCACCTAAAAAAATTTACAGTGTATAGTAAGGATTTTGGAGCCTTTCCATGGCTCATCTTCCAACTGCCACAGCGGCCCAACTAGGCTTACCTACGACCTGTGCGCACCTGTGGTTATGTGTTGAGATGTGTATTAACGAAATCCAAAGACGAGTGGATCCGACGACATCGAATTTTTCACCTAAAAAAATGTACAGTGTATAGTAAGGATTTTGGAGCCTTTCCATGGCTCATCTTCCAACTGCCACAGCGGCCCAACTAGGCGTACCTACGACCTGTGCCCACCTGTGGTTATGTGTTGAGATGTGTATTAACGAAATGCAAAGACTGGAGTGGATCCGACGACATCGAATTTTTCACCTCAAAAAATGTACAGTGAATAGTAAGGATTTTGGAGCCTTTCCATGGCTCATCTTCCAACTGCCACAGCGGCCCAACTAGGCTTACCTACGACCTGTGCGCACCTGTGGTTATGTGTTGAGATGTGTATTAACGAAATCCAAAGACTGGAGTGGATCCGACGACATCGAATTTTTCACCTAAAAAAATGTACAGTGTATAGTAAGGATTTTGGAGCCTTTCCATGGCTCATCTTCCAACTGCCACAGCGGCCCAACTAAGCGCACCTACGACCTGTGCGCACCTGTGGTTATGTGTTGAGATCTGTATTAACGAAATCCAAAGACTGGAGTGGATCCGACGACATCGAATTTTTCACCTAAAAAAATGTACAGTGTATAGTAAGGATTTTGGAGCCTTTCCATGGCTCATCTTCCAACTGCCACAGCGGCCCAACTAGGCTTACCTACGACCTGTGCGCACCTGTGGTTATGTGTTGAGATGTGTATTAACGAAATGCAAAGACTGGAGTGGATCCGACGACATCGAATTTTTCACCTAAAAAAATGTACAGTGTATAGTAAGGATTTTGGAGCCTTTCCATGGCTCACCTTCCAACTGCCACAGCGGCCCAACTAGGCGTACCTACGACCTGTGCGCACCTCTGGTTATGTGTTGAGATGTGTATTAACGAAATCCAAAGACTGGAGTGGATCCGACGACATCGAATTTTTCACCTAAAAAAATGTACAGTGTATAGTAAGGATTTTGGAGCCTGTCCATGGCTCATCTTCCAACTGCCACAGCGGCCCAACTAGGCGTACCTTCGACCTGTGCGCACCTGTGGTTATGTGTTGAGATGTGTATTAACGAAATCCAAAGACTGCAGTGGATCCGACGACATCGAATTTTTCACCTAAAAAAATTTACAGTGTATAGTAAGGATTTTGGAGCCTTTCCATGGCTCATCTTCCAACTGCCACAGCGGCCCAACTAGGCGTTCCTACGACCTGTGGTTATGTGTTGAGATGTGTATTAACGAAATCCAAAGACGAGTGGATCCGACGACATCGAATTTTTCACCTAAAAAAATGTACAGTGTATAGTAAGGATTTTGGAGCCTTTCCATGGCTCATCTTCCAACTGCCACAGCGGCCCAACTAGGCGTACCTACGACCTGTGAGCACCTGTGGTTATGTGTTGAGATGTGTATTAACGAAATCCAAAGACTGGAGTGGATCCGACGACATCGAATTTTTCACCTAAAAAAATGTACAGTGTATAGTAAGGATTTTGGAGCCTTTCCATGGCTCATCTTCCAACTGCCACAGCGGCCCAACTAGGCTTACCTACGACCTGTGCGCACCTGTGGTTATGTGTTGAGATGTGTATTAACGAAATGCAAAGACTGGAGTGGATCCGACGACATCGAATTTTTCACCTAAAAAAATGTACAGTGTATAGTAAGGATTTTGGAGCCTTTCCATGGCTCACCTTCCAACTGCCACAGCGGCCCAACTAGGCGTACCTACGACCTGTGCGCACCTGTGGTTATGTGTTGAGATGTGTATTAACGAAATCCAAAGACTGGAGTGGATCCGACGACATCGAATTTTTCACCTAAAAAAATGTACAGTGTATAGTAAGGATTTTGGAGCCTTTCCATGGCTCATCTTCCAACTGCCACAGCGGCCCAACTAGGCGTACCTTCGACCTGTGCGCACCTGTGGTTATGTGTTGAGATGTGTATTAACGAAATCCAAAGACTGCAGTGGATCCGACGACATCGAATTTTTCACCTAAAAAAATTTACAGTGTATAGTAAGGATTTTGGAGCCTTTCCATGGCTCATCTTCCAACTGCCACAGCGGCCCAACTAGGCTTACCTACGACCTGTGCGCACCTGTGGTTATGTGTTGAGATGTGTATTAACGAAATCCAAAGACGAGTGGATCCGACGACATCGAATTTTTCACCTAAAAAAATGTACAGTGTCTAGTAAGGATTTTGGAGCCTTTCCATGGCTCATCTTCCAACTGCCACAGCGGCCCAACTAGGCGTACCTACGACCTGTGCCCACCTGTGGTTATGTGTTGAGATGTGTATTAACGAAATGCAAAGACTGGAGTGGATCCGACGACATCGAATTTTTCACCTCAAAAAATGTACAGTGAATAGTAAGGATTTTGGAGCCTTTCCATGGCTCATCTTCCAACTGCCACAGCGGCCCAACTAGGCTTACCTACGACCTGTGCGCACCTGTGGTTATGTGTTGAGATGTGTATTAACGAAATCCAAAGACTGGAGTGGATCCGACGACATCGAATTTTTCACCTAAAAAAATGTACAGTGTATAGTAAGGATTTTGGAGCCTTTCCATGGCTCATCTTCCAACTGCCACAGCGGCCCAACTAGGCGCACCTACGACCTGTGCGCACCTGTGGTTATGTGTTGAGATCTGTATTAACGAAATCCAAAGACTGGAGTGGATCCAACGACATCGAATTTTTCACCTAAAAAAATGTACAGTGTATAGTAAGGATTTTGGAGCCTTTCCATGGCTCATCTTCCAACTGCCACAGCGGCCCAACTAGGCTTACCTACGACCTGTGCGCACCTGTGGTTATGTGTTGAGATGTGTATTAACGAAATGCAAAGACTGGAGTGGATCCGACGACATCGAATTTTTCACCTAAAAAAATGTGCAGTGTATAGTAAGGATTTTGGAGCCTTTCCATGGCTCACCTTCCAACTGCCACAGCGGCCCAACTAGGCGTACCTACGACCTGTGCGCACCTCTGGTTATGTGTTGAGATGTGTATTAACGAAATCCAAAGACTGGAGTGGATCCGACGACATCGAATTTTTCACCTAAAAAAATGTACAGTGTATAGTAAGGATTTTGGAGCCTGTCCATGGCTCATCTTCCAACTGCCACAGCGGCCCAACTAGGCGTACCTTCGACCTGTGCGCACCTGTGGTTATGTGTTGAGATGTGTATTAACGAAATCCAAAGACTGCAGTGGATCCGACGACATCGAATTTTTCACCTAAAAAAATTTACAGTGTATAGTAAGGATTTTGGAGCCTTTCCATGGCTCATCTTCCAACTGCCACAGCGGCCCAACTAGGCGTACCTACGACCTGTGCGCACCTGTGGTTATGTGTTGAGATGTGTATTAACGAAATCCAAAAACTTTAGTGGATCCGACGACATCGAATTTTTCACCTAAAAAAATGTACAGTGTATAGTAAGGATTTTGGAGCCTTTCCATGGCTCATCTTCCAACTGCCACAGCGGCCCAACTAGGCGTACCTACGACCTGTGAGCACCTGTGGTTATGTGTTGAGATGTGTATTAACGAAATCCAAAGACTGGAGTGGATCCGACGACATCGAATTTTTCACCTAAAAAAATGTACAGTGTATAGTAAGGATTTTGGAGCCTTTCCATGGCTCATCTTCCAACTGCCACAGCGGCCCAACTAGGCGCACCTACGACCTGTGCGCACCTGTGGTTATGTGTTGAGATGTGTATTAACGAAATCCAAAGACTGGAGTGGATCCGACGACATCGAATTTTTCACCTAAAAAAATGTACAGTGTATAGTAAGGATTTTGGAGCCTTTCCATGGCTCATCTTCCAACTGCCACAGCGGCCCAACTAGGCGTACCTTCGACCTGTGCGCACCTGTGGTTATGTGTTGAGATGTGTATTAACGAAATCCAAAGACTGCAGTGGATCCGACGACATCGAATTTTTCACCTAAAAAAATTTACAGTGTATAGTATTGATTTTGGAGCCTTTCCATGGCTCATCTTCCAACTGCCACAGCGGCCCAACTAGGCGTACCTACGACCTGTGCGCACCTGTGGTTATGTGTTGAGATGTGTATTAACGAAATCCAAAGACGAGTGGATCCGACGACATCGAATTTTTCACCTAAAAAAATGTACAGTGTATAGTAAGGATTTTGGAGCCTTTCCATGGCTCACCTTCCAACTGCCACAGCGGCCCAACTAGGCGTACCTACGACCTGTGCGCACCTCTGGTTATGTGTTGAGATGTGTATTAACGAAATCCAAAGACTGGAGTGGATCCGACGACATCGAATTTTTCACCTAAAAAAATGTACAGTGTATAGTAAGGATTTTGGAGCCTGTCCATGGCTCATCTTCCAACTGCCACAGCGGCCCAACTAGGCGTACCTTCGACCTGTGCGCACCTGTGGTTATGTGTTGAGATGTGTATTAACGAAATCCAAAGACTGCAGTGGACCCGACGACATCGAATTTTTCACCTAAAAAAATGTACAGTGTATAGTAAGGATTTTGGAGCCTTTCCATGGCTCATCTTCCAACTGCCACAGCGGCCCAACTAGGCGTACCTACGACCTGTGAGCACCTGTGGTTATGTGTTGAGATGTGTATTAACGAAATCCAAGGACTGGAGTGGATCCGACGACATCGAATTTTTCACCTAAAAAAATGTACAGTGTATAGTAAGGATTTTGGAGCCTTTCCATGGCTCATCTTCCAACTGCCACAGCGGCCCAACTAGGCGTACCTACGACCTGTGCGCACCTGTGGTTATGTGTTGAGATGTGTATTAACGAAATCCAAGGACTGGAGTGGATCCGACGACATCGAATTTTTCACCTAAAAAAATGTACAGTGTATAGTAAGGATTTTGGAGCCTTTCCATGGCTCATCTTCCAACTGCCACAGCGGCCCAACTAGGCGTACCTACGACCTGTGCGCACCTGTGGTTATGTGTTGAGATGTGTATTAACGAAATACAAAGATTGGAGTGGATCCGACGACTTCGAATTTTTCACCTAAAAAAATATACAGTGTATAGTAAGGATTTTGGAGCCTTTCCATGGCTCATCTTCCAACTGCCACAGCGGCCCAACTAGGCGCACCTACGACCTGTGCGCACCTGTGGTTATGTGTTGTATTAACGAAATCCAAAGACTGGAGTGGATCCGACGACATCGAATTTTTCACCTCAAAAAATGTACAGTGTATAGTAAGGATTTTGGAGCCTTTCCATGGCTCATCTTCCAACTGCCACAGCGGCCCAACTAGGCGTACCTACGACCTGTGCGCACCTGTGGTTATGTGTTGAGATGTGTATTAACTAAATCCAAAGACTGGAGTGGATCCGACGACATCGAATTTTTCACCTAAACAAATGTACAGGATTTTGGAGCCTTTCCATGGCTCATCTTCCAACTGCCACAGCGGCCCAACTAGGCGTACCTACGACCTGTGCGCACCTGTGGTTATGTGTTGAGATGTGTATTAACGAAATCCAAAGACTGGAGTGGATCCGACGACATCGAATTTTTCACCTAAACAAATGTACAGGATTTTGGAGCCTTTCCATGGCTCATCTTCCAACTGCCACAGCGGCCCAACTAGGCGTACCTACGACCTGTGCGCACCTGTGGTTATGTGTTGAGATGTGTATTAACGAAATGCAAAGACTGGAGTGGATCCGACGACATCGAATTTTTCACCTAAAAAAATGTACAGTGTATAGTAAGGATTTTGGAGCCTTTCCATGGCTCATCTTCCAACTGCCACAGCGGCCCAACTAGGCTTACCTACGACCTGTGCGCACCTGTGGTTATGTGTTGAGATGTGTATTAACGAAATCCAAAGACTGGAGTGGATCCGACGACATCGAATTTTTCACCTAAAAAAATGTACAGTGTATAGTAAGGATTTTGGAGCCTTTTCATGGCTCATCTTCCAACTGCCGCAGCGGCCCAACTAGGCGTACCTACGACCTGTGCGCACCTGTGGTTATGTGTTGAGATGTGTATTAACGAAATCCAAAGACTGGACTGGATCCGACGACATCGAATTTTTCACCTAAAAAAATGTACAGTGTATAGTAAGGATTTTGGAGCCTTTCCATGGCTCATCTTCCAACTGCCACAGCGGCCCAACTAAGCGTACCTACGACCTGTGCGCACCTGTGGTTATGTGTTGAGATGTGTATTAACGAAATCCAAAGACTGGAGTGGATCCGACGACATCGAATTTTTTACCTAAAAAAATGTACTGTGTATAGTAAGGATTTTGGAGCCTTACCATGGTTCATCTTCCAACTGCCACAGCGGCCCAACTAGGCGTACCTACGACCTGTGCGCACCTGTGGTTATGTGTTGAGATGTGTATTAACTAAATCCAAAGACTGGAGTGGATCCGACGACATCGAATTTTTCACCTAAACAAATGTACAGGATTTTGGAGCCTTTCCATGGCTCATCTTCCAACTGCCACAGCGGCCCAACTAGGCGTACCTACGACCTGTGCGCACCTGTGGTTATGTGTTGAGATGTGTATTAACGAAATCCAAAGACTGGAGTGGATCCGACGACATCGAATTTTTCACCTCAAAAAATGTACAGTGTATAGTAAGGATTTTGGAGCCTTTCCATGGCTCATCTTCCAACTGCCACAGCGGCCCAACTAGGCTTACCTACGACCTGTGCGCACCTGTGGTTATGTGTTGAGATGTGTATTAACGAAATCCAAAGACTGGAGTGGATCCGACGACATCGAATTTTTCACCTAAAAAAATGTACAGTGTATAGTAAGGATTTTGGAGCCTTTCCATGGCTCATCTTCCAACTGCCGCAGCGGCCCAACTAGGCGTACCTACGACCTGTGCGCACCTGTGGTTATGTGTTGAGATGTGTATTAACGAAATCCAAAGACTGGAGTGGATCCGACGATATCGAATTTTTCACCTAAAAAAATGTAGAGTGTATAGTAAGGATTTTGGAGCCTTTCCATGGCTCATCTTCCAACTGCCACAGCGGCCCAACTAGGCGTACCTACGACCTGTGCGCACCTGTGGTTATGTGTTGAGATGTGTATTAACTAAATCCAAAGACTGGAGTGGATCCGACGACATCGAATTTTTCACCTAAACAAATGTACAGGATTTTGGAGCCTTTCCATGGCTCATCTTCCAACTGCCACAGCGGCCCAACTAGGCGTACCTACGACCTGTGCGCACCTGTGGTTATGTGTTGAGATGTGTATTAACGAAATGCAAAGACTGGAGTGGATCCGACGACATCGAATTTTTCACCTAAAAAAATGTACAGTGTATAGTAAGGATTTTGGAGCCTTTCCATGGCTCATCTTCCAACTGCCACAGCGGCCCAACTAGGCTTAACTACGACCTGTGCGCACCTGTGGTTATGTGTTGAGATGTGTATTAACGAAATCCAAAGACTGGAGTGGATCCGACGACATCGAATTTTTCACCTAAAAAAATGTACAGTGTATAGTAAGGATTTTGGAGCCTTTCCATGGCTCATCTTCCACCTGCCACAGCGGCCCAACTAGGCGTACCTACGACCTGTGCGCACCTGTGGTTATGTGTTGAGATGTGTATTAACGAAATCCAAAGACTGGACTGGATCCGACGACATCGAATTTTTCACCTAAAAAAATGTACAGTGTATAGTAAGGATTTTGGAGCCTTTCCATGGCTCATCTTCCAACTGCCACAGCGGCCCAACTAGGCGTACCTACGACCTGTGCGCACCTGTGGTTATGTGTTGAGATGTGTATTAACGAAATCCAAAGACTGGAGTGGATCCGACGACATCGAATTTTCACCTAAAAAGATGTACAGTGTATAGTAAGGATTTTGGAGCCTTTCCATGGCTCATCTTCCAACTGCCACAGCGGCCCAACTAGGCGTACCTACGACCTGTGCGCACCTGTGGTTATGTGTTGAGATGTGTATTAACTAAATCCAAAGACTGGAGTGGATCCGACGACATCGAATTTTTCACCTAAACAAATGTACAGGATTTTGGAGCCTTTCCATGGCTCATCTTCCAACTGCCACAGCGGCCCAACTAGGCGTACCTACGACCTGTGCGCACCTGTGGTTATGTGTTGAGATGTGTATTAACTAAATCCAAAGACTGGAGTGGATCCGACGACATCGAATTTTTCACCTAAACAAATGTACAGGATTTTGGAGCCTTTCCATGGCTCATCTTCCAACTGCCACAGCGGCCCAACTAGGCGTACCTACGACCTGTGCGCACCTGTGGTTATGTGTTGAGATGTGTATTAACGTAATGCAAAGACTGGAGTGGATCCGACGACATCGAATTTTTCACCTAAAAAAATGTACAGTGTATAGTAAGGATTTTGGAGCCTTTCCATAGCTCATCTTCCAACTGCCACAGCGGCCCAACTAGGCTTAACTACGACCTGTGCGCACCTGTGGTTATGTGTTGAGATGTGTATTAACGAAATCCAAAGACTGGAGTGGATCCGACGACATCGAATTTTTCACCTAAAAAAATGTACAGTGTATAGTAAGGATTTTGGAGCCTTTCCATGGCTCATCTTCCAACTGCCACAGCGGCCCAACTAGGCGTACCTACGACCTGTGCGCACCTGTGGTTATGTGTTGAGATGTGTATTAACGAAATCCAAAGACTGGAGTGGATCCGACTACATCGAATTTTCACCTAAAAAGATGTACAGTGTATAGTAAGGATTTTGGAGCCTTTCCATGGCTCATCTTCCAACTGCCACAGCGCCCAACTAGGCGTACCTACGACCTGTGCGCACCTGTGGTTATGTGTTGAGATGTGTATTAACGAAATCCAAAGACTGGAGTGGATCCGACGACATCGAATTTTTCACCTAAAAAAATGTACAGTGTATAGTAAGGATTTTGGAGCCTTTCCATGGCTCATCTTCCAACTGCCACAGCGGCCCAAATAGGCGTACCTACGACCTGTGCGCACCTGTGGTTATGTGTTGAGATGTGTATTAACGAAATCCAAAGACTGGAGTGGATCCGACGACATCGAATTTTTCACCTAAAAAAATGTACAGTGTATAGTAAGGATTTTGGAGCCTTACCATGGCTCATCTTCCAACTGCCACAGCGGCCCAACTAGGCGTACCTACGACCTGTGCGCACCTGTGGTTATGTGTTGAGATGTGTATTAACGAAATCCAAAGACTGGAGTGGAGCCGACGACATCGAATTTTTCACCTAAACAAATGTACAGGATTTTGGAGCCTTTCCATGGCTCATCTTCCAACTGCCACAGCGGCCCAACTAGGCGTACCTACGACCTGTGCGCACCTGTGGTTATGTGTTGAGATGTGTATTAACGAAATCCAAAGACTGGAGTGGATCCGACGACATCGAATTTTTCACCTAAAAAAATGTACAGTGTATAGTAAGGTTTTGGAGCCTTTCCATGGCTCATCTTCCAACTTCCACAGCGGCCCAACTAGGCGTACCTACGACCTGTGCGCACCTGTGGTTATGTGTTGAGATGTGTATTAACGAAATCCAAAGACTGGAGTGGATCCGACGCCATCGAATTTTCACCTAAAAAGATGTACAGTGTATAGTAAGGATTTTGGAGCCTTTCCATGGCTCATCTTCCAACTGCCACAGCGGCCCAACTAGGCGTACCTACGACCTGTGCGCACCTGTGGTTATGTGTTGAGATGTGTATTAACGAAATCCAAAGACTGGAGTGGAGCCGACGACATCGAATTTTTCACCTAAAAAAATTTACAGTGTATAGTAAGGATTTTGGAGCCTTTCCATGGCTCATCTTCCAACTGCCACAGCGGCCCAACTAGGCGTACCAACGACATATGCGCACCTGTGGTTATGTGTTGAGATGTGTATTAACGAAATCCAAAGACTGGAGTGGATCCGACGACATCGAATTTTTCACCTAAAAAAATGTACAGTGTATAGTAAGGATTTTGGAGCCTTTCCATGGCTCATCTTCCACCTGCCACAGCGGCCCAACTAGGCGTACCTACGACCTGTGCGCACCTGTGGTTATGTGTTGAGATGTGTATTAACGAAATCCAAAGACTGGACTGGATCCGACGACATCGAATTTTTCACCTAAAAAAATGTACAGTGTATAGTAAGGATTTTGGAGCCTTTCCATGGCTCATCTTCCAACTGCCACAGCGGCCCAACTAGGCGTACCTACGACCTGTGCGCACCTGTGGTTATGTGTTGAGATGTGTATTAACGAAATCCAAAGACTGGAGTGGATCCGACGACATCGAATTTTTCACCTAAAAAATGTACAGTGTATAGTAAGGATTTTGGAGCCTTTCCATGGCTCATCTTCCAACTGCCACAGCGGCCCAACTAGGCGTACCTACGACCTGTGAGCACCTGTGGTTATGTGTTGAGATGTGTATTAACGAAATCCAAAGACTGGAGTGGATCCGACGACATCGAATTTTTCACCTAAAAAAATGTACAGTGTATAGTAAGGATTTTGGAGCCTTTCCATGGCTCATCTTCCAACTGCCACAGAGGCCCAACTAGGCGTACCTACGACCTGTGCGCACCTGTGGTTATGTGTTGAGATGTGTATTAACGAAATCCAAAGACTGGAGTGGATCCGACGACATCGAATTTTTCACCTAAAAAAATGTACAGTGTATAGTAAGGATTTTGGAGCCTTTCCATGGCTCATCTTCCAACTGCCACAGCGGCCCAACTAGGCGTACCTACGACCTGTGCGCACCTGTGGTTATGTGTTGAGATGTGTATTAACGAAATCCAAAGACTGGAGTGGATCCGACGACATCGAATTTTTCACCTAAAAAAATGTACAGTGTATAGTAAGGATTTTGGAGCCTTTCCATGGCTCATCTTCCAACTGCCACAGCGGCCCAACTAGGCGTACCTACGAGCTGTGCGCACCTGTGGTTATGTGTTGAGATGTGTATTAACGAAATCCAAAGACTGGAGTGGATCCGACGACATCGAATTTTTCACCTAAAAAAATGTACAGTGTATAGTAAGGATTTTGGAGCCTTTCCATGGCTCATCTTCCAACTGCCACAGCGGCCCAACTAGGCGTACCTACGACCTGTGCGCACCTGTGGTTATGTGTTGAGATGTGTATTAACGAAATCCAAAGACTGGAGTGGATCCGACGACATCGAATTTTTCACCTAAAAAACTGCACAGTGTATAGTAAGGATTTTGGAGCCTTTCCATGGCTCATCTTCCAACTGATACAGCGGCCCAACTAGGCGTACCTACGACCTGTGCGCACCTGTGGTTATGTGTTGAGATGTGTATTAACGAAATCCAAAAAAAAAATTTACAGTGTATAGTAAGGATTTTGGAGCCTTTCCATGGCTCATCTTCCAACTGCCACAGCGGCCCAACTAGGCGTACCTACGACATGTGCGCACCTGTGGTTATGTGTTGAGATGTGTATTAACGAAATCCAAAGACTGGAGTGGATCCGACGACATCGAATTTTTCACCTAAAAAAATGTACAGTGTATAGTAAGGATTTTGGAGCCTTTCCATAGCTCATCTTCCAACTGCCACAGCGGCCCAACTAGGCTTACCTACGACCTGTGCGCACCTGTGGTTATGTGTTGAGATGTGTATTAACGAAATCCAAAGACTGGAGTGGATCCGACGACATCGAATTTTTCACCTAAAAAAATGTAGTGTATAGTAAGGATTTTGGAGCCTTTCCATGGCTCATCTTCCAACTGCCACAGCGGCCCAACTAGGCGTACCTACGACCTGTGCGCACCTGTGGTTATGTGTTGGGATGTGTATTAACGAAATCCAAAGACTGGAGTGGATCCGACGACATCGAATTTTTCACCTAAAAAAATGTACAGTGTATAGTAAGGATTTTGGAGCCTTTCCATGGCTCATCTTCCAACTGCCACAGCGGCGCAACTAGGCGTACCTACGACCTGTGCGCACCTGTTGTTATGTGTTGAGATGTGTATTAGCGAAATCCAAAGACTGGAGTGGATCCGACGACATCGAATTTTTCACCTAAAAAAATGTACAGTGTATAGTAAGGATTTTGGAGCCTTTCCATAGCTCATCTTCTAACTGCCACAGCGGCCCAACTAGGCGTACCTACGACCTGTGCGCACCTGTGGTTATGTGTTGAGATGTGTATTAGCGAAATCCAAAGACTGGAGTGGATCCGACGACATCGAATTTTTCACCTAAAAAAATGTACAGTGTATAGTAAGGATTTTGGAGCCTTTCCATAGCTCATCTTCTAACTGCCACAGCGGCCCAACTAGGCGTACCTACGACCTGTGCGCACCTGTGGTTATGTGTTGAGATGTGTATTAACGAAATCCAAAGACTGGAGTGGATCCGACGACATCGAATTTTTCACCTAAAAAAATGTACAGTGTATAGTAAGGATTTTGGAGCCTTTCCATGGCTCATCTTCCAACTGCCACAGCGGCCCAACTAGGCGTATCTACGAGCTGTGCGCACCTGTGGTTATGTGTTGAGATGTGTATTAACGAAATCCAAAGACTGGAGTGGATCCGACGACATCGAATTTTTCACCTAAAAAAATGTACTGTGTATAGTAAGGACTTTGGAGCCTTTCCATGGCTCATCTTCCAACTGCCACAGCGGCCCAACTAGGCGTACCTACGACCTGTGCGCACCTGTGGTTATGTGTTGGGATGTGTATTAACGAAATCCAAAGACTGGAGTGGATCCGACGACATCGAATTTTTCACCTAAAAAAATGTACAGTGTATAGTAAGGATTTTGGAGCCTTTCCATAGCTCATCTTCTAACTGCCACAGCGGCCCAACTAGGCGTACCTACGACCTGTGCGCACCTGTGGTTATGTGTTGGGATGTGTATTAACGAAATCCAAAGACTGGAGTGGATCCGACGACATCGAATTTTTCACCTAAAAAAATGTACAGTGTATAGTAAGGATTTTGGAGCCTTTCCATAGCTCATCTTCTAACTGCCACAGCGGCCCAACTAGGCGTACCTACGACCTGTGCGCACCTGTGGTTATGTGTTGAGATGTGTATTAGCGAAATCCAAAGACTGGAGTGGATCCGACGACATCGAATTTTTCACCTAAAAAAATGTACAGTGTATAGTAAGGATTTTGGAGCCTTTCCATAGCTCATCTTCTAACTGCCACAGCGGCCCAACTAGGCGTACCTACGACCTGTGCGCACCTGTGGTTATGTGTTGAGATGTGTATTAACGAAATCCAAAGACTGGAGTGGATCCGACGACATCGAATTTTTCACCTAAAAAAATGTACAGTGTATAGTAAGGATTTTGGAGCCTTTCCATGGCTCATCTTCCAACTGCCACAGCGGCCCAACTAGGCGTACCTACGACCCGTGTGCACCTGTGGTTATGTGTTGAGATGTGTATTAACGAAATCCAAAGACTGGAGTGGATCCGACGACATCGAATTTTTCACCTAAAAAAATGTACAGTGTATAGTAAGGATTTTGGAGCCTTTCCATGGCTCATCTTCCAACTGCCACAGCGGCCCAACTAGGCGTACCTACGACCTGTGCGCACCTGTGGTTATGTGTTGAGATGTGTATTAACGAAATCCAAAGACTGGAGTGGATCCGACGACATCGAATTTTTCACCTAAAAAAATGTACAGTGTATAGTAAGGATTTTGGAGCCTTTCCATGGCTCATCTTGCAACTGCCACAGCGGCCCAACTAGGCGTACCTACGACCTGTGCGCACCTGTGGTTATGTGTTGAGGTGTGTATTAGCGAAATCCAAAGACTGGAGTGGATCCGACGACATCGAATTTTTCACCTAAAAAAATGTACAGTGTATAGTAAGGATTTTGGAGCCTTTCCATAGCTCATCTTCTAACTGCCACAGCGGCCCAACTAGGCGTACCTACGACCTGTGCGCACCTGTGGTTATGTGTATTAACGAAATCCAAAGACTGGAGTGGATTCGACGACATCGAATTTTTCACCTAAAAAAATGTACAGTGTATAGTAAGGATTTTGGAGCCTTTCCATGGCTCATCTTCCAACTGCCACAGCGGCCCAACTAGGCGAACCTACGACCTGTGCGCACCTGTGGTTATGTGTTGAGATGTGTATTAACGAAATCCAAAGACTGGAGTGGATCCGACGACATCGAATTTTTCACCTAAAAAAATGTACAGTGTATAGTAAGGATTTTGGAGCCTTTCCATGGCTCATCTTCCAACTGCCACAGCGGCCCAACTAGGCGTACCTACGACCTGTGCGCACCTGTGGTTATGTGTTGAGATGTGTATTAACGAAATCCAAAGACTGGAGTGGATCCGACGACATCGAATTTTTCACCTAAAAAAATGTACAGTGTATAGTAAGGATTTTGGAGCCTTTCCATAGCTCATCTTCTAACTGCCACAGCGGCCCAACTAGGCGTACCTACGACCTGTGCGCACCTGTGGTTATGTGTTGAGATGTGTATTAACGAAATCCAAAGACTGGAGTGGATCCGACGACATCGAATTTTTCACCTAAAAAAATGTACAGTAAGGATTTTGGAGCCTTTCCATGGCTCATCTTCCAACTGCCACAGCGGCCCAACTAGGCGTACCTACGACCTGTGCGCACCTGTGGTTATGTGTTGAGATGTGTATTAACGAAATCCAAAGACTGGAGTGGATCCGACGACATCGAATTTTTCACCCAAAAAAATGTACAGTGTATAGTAAGGATTTTGGAGCCTTTCCATGGCTCATCTTCCACCTGCCACAGCGGCCCAACTAGGCGTACCTACGACCTGTGCGCACCTGTGGTTATGTGTTGAGATGTGCATTAACGAAATCCAAAGACTGGAGTGGATTCGACGACATCGAATTTTTCACCCAAAAAAATGTACAGTGTATAGTAAGGATTTTGGAGCCTTTCCATGGCTCATCTTCCACGTGCCACAGCGGCCCAACTAGGCGTACCTACGACCTGTGCGCACCTGTGGTTATGTGTTGAGATGTGTATTAACGAAATCCAAAGACTGGAGTGGATCCGACGACATCGAATTTTTCACCTAAAAAAATGTAAGGATTTTGGAGCCTTTCCATGGCTCATCTTCCAACTGCCACAGCGGCCCAACTAGGCGTACCTACGACCTGTGCGCACCTGTGGTTATGTGTTGAGATGTGTATTAACGAAATCCAAAGACTGGAGTGGATCCGACGACATCGAATTTTTCACCTAAAAAAATGTACAGTGTATAGTAAGGATTTTGGAGCCTTTCCATGGCTCATCTTCCAACTGCCACAGCGGCCCAACTAGGCGTACCAACGACATATGCGCACCTGTGGTTATGTGTTGAGATGTGTATTAACGAAATCCAAAGACTGGAGTGGATCCGACGACATCGAATTTTTCACCTAAAAAAATGTACAGTGTATAGTAAGGATTTTGGAGCCTTTCCATGGCTCATCTTCCAACTGCCACAGCGGCCCAACTAGGCGTACCAACGACATATGCGCACCTGTGGTTATGTGTTGAGATGTGTATTAACGAAATCCAAAGACTGGAGTGGATCCGACGACATCGAATTTTTCACCTAAAAAAATGTACAGTGTATAGTAAGGATTTTGGAGCCTTTCCATGGCTCATCTTCCAACTTCCACAGCGGCCCAACTAGGCGTACCAACGACATATGCGCACCTGTGGTTATGTGTTGAGATGTGTATTAACGAAATCCAAAGACTGGAGTGGATCCGACGGCATCGAATGTTTCACCTAAAAAAATGTACAGTGTATAGTAAGGATTTTGGAGCCTTTCCATGGCTGTGGTTATGTGTTGAGATGTGTATTAACGAAATCCAAAGACTGGAGTGGATCCGACGACATCGAATTTTTCACCTAAAAAAATGTAGTGTATAGTAAGGATTTTGGAGCCTTTCCATGGCTCATCTTCCAACTGCCACAGCGGCCCAACTAGGCGTACCTACGACCTGTGCGCACCTGTGGTTATGTGTTGAGATGTGTATTAACGAAATCCAAAGACTGGAGTGGATCCGACGACATCGAATTTTTCACCTAAAAAATGTACAGTGTATAGTAAGGATTTTGGAGCCTTTCCATGGCTCATCTTCCAACTGCCACAGCGGCCCAACTAGGCGTACCAACGACATATGCGCACCTGTGGTTATGTGTTGAGATGTGTATTAACGAAATCCAAAGACTGGAGTGGATCCGACGACATCGAATTTTTCACCTAAAAAAATGTACAGTGTATAGTAAGGATTTTGGAGCCTTTCCATGGCTCATCTTCCAACTTCCACAGCGGCCCAACTAGGCGTACCAACGACATATGCGCACCTGTGGTTATGTGTTGAGATGTGTATTAACGAAATCCAAAGACTGGAGTGGATCCGACGGCATCGAATGTTTCACCTAAAAAAATGTACAGTGTATAGTAAGGATTTTGGAGCCTTTCCATGGCTGTGGTTATGTGTTGAGATGTGTATTAACGAAATCCAAAGACTGGAGTGGATCCGACGACATCGAATTTTTCACCTAAAAAAATGTACAGTGTATAGTAAGGATTTTGGAGCCTTTCCATGGCTCATCTTCCAACTGCCACAGCGGCCGAACTAGGAGTACCTACGACCTGTGCGCACCTGTAGTTATGTGTTGAGATGTGTATTAACGAAATCCAAAGACTGGAGTGGATCCGACGACATCGAATTTTTCACCTAAAAAATGTACAGTGTATAGTAAGGATTTTGGAGACTTTCCATGGCTCATCTTCCAACTGCCACAGCGGCCCAACTAGGCGTACCTACGACCTGTGCGCACCTGTGGTTATGTGTTGAGATGTGTATTAACGAAATGCAAAGACTGGAGTGGATCCGACGACATCGAATTTTTCACCTAAAAAAATGTAGTGTATAGTAAGGATTTTGGAGCCTTTCCATGGCTCATCTTCCAACTGCCACAGCGGCCCAACTAGGCGTACCTACGACCTGTGCGCACCTGTGGTTATGTGTTGAGATGTGTATTAACGAAATGCAAAGACTGGAGTGGATCCGACGACATCGAATTTTTCACCTAAAAAAATGTACAGTGTATAGTAAGGATTTTGGAGCCTTTCCATGGCTCATCTTCCAACTGCCACAGCGGCCCAACTAGGCGTACCTACGACCTGTGCGCACCTGTAGTTATGTGTTGAGATGTGTATTAACGAAATCCAAAGACTGGAGTGGATCCGACGACATCGAATTTTTCACCTAAAAAATGTACAGTGTATAGTAAGGATTTTGGAGACTTTCCATGGCTCATCTTCCAACTGCCACAGCGGCCCAACTAGGCGTACCTACGACCTGTGCGCACCTGTGGTTATGTGTTGAGATGTGTATTAACGAAATGCAAAGACTGGAGTGGATCCGACGACATCGAATTTTTCACCTAAAAAAATGTACAGTGTATAGTAAGGATTTTGGAGCCTTTCCATGGCTCATCTTCCAACTGCCACAGCGGCCCAACTAGGCGTACCAACGACATATGCGCACCTGTGGTTATGTGTTGAGATGTGTATTAACGAAATCCAAAGACTGGAGTGGATCCGACGACATCGAATTTTTCACCTAAAAAAATGTACAGTGTATAGTAAGGATTTTGGAGCCTTTCCATGGCTCATCTTCCAACTTCCACAGCGGCCCAACTAGGCGTACCAACGACATATGCGCACCTGTGGTTATGTGTTGAGATGTGTATTAACGAAATCCAAAGACTGGAGTGGATCCGACGGCATCGAATGTTTCACCTAAAAAAATGTACAGTGTATAGTAAGGATTTTGGAGCCTTTCCATGGCTGTGGTTATGTGTTGAGATGTGTATTAACGAAATCCAAAGACTGGAGTGGATCCGACGACATCGAATTTTTCACCTAAAAAAATGTACAGTGTATAGTAAGGATTTTGGAGCCTTTCCATGGCTCATCTTCCAACTGCCACAGCGGCCGAACTAGGAGTACCTACGACCTGTGCGCACCTGTAGTTATGTGTTGAGATGTGTATTAACGAAATCCAAAGACTGGAGTGGATCCGACGACATCGAATTTTTCACCTAAAAAATGTACAGTGTATAGTAAGGATTTTGGAGACTTTCCATGGCTCATCTTCCAACTGCCACAGCGGCCCAACTAGGCGTACCTACGACCTGTGCGCACCTGTGGTTATGTGTTGAGATGTGTATTAACGAAATGCAAAGACTGGAGTGGATCCGACGACATCGAATTTTTCACCTAAAAAAATGTACAGTGTATAGTAAGGTTTTGGAGCCTTTCCATGGCTCATCTTCCAACTTCCACAGCGGCCCAACTAGGCGTACCAACGACATATGCGCACCTGTGGTTATGTGTTGAGATGTGTATTAACGAAATCCAAAGACTGGAGTGGATCCGACGACATCGAATTTTTCACCTAAAAAAATGTACAGTGTATAGTAAGGATTTTGGAGCCTTTCCATGGCTCATCTTCCAACTGCCACAGCGGCCCAACTAGGCGTACCTACGACCTGTGCGCACCTGTGGTTATGTGTTGAGATGTGTATTAACGAAATCCAAAGACTGGAGTGGATCCGACGACATCGAATTTTTCACCTAAAAAAATGTACAGTGTATAGTAAGGATTTTGGAGCCTTTCCATGGCTCATCTTCCAATTGCCACAGCGGCCCAACTAGGCGTACCAACGACATATGCGCACCTGTGGTTATGTGTTGAGATGTGTATTAACGAAATCCAAAGACTGGAGTGGATCCGACGGCATCGAATGTTTCACCTAAAAAAATGTACAGTGTATAGTAAGGATTTTGGAGCCTTTCCATGGCTCATCTTCCAACTGCCACAGCGGCCGAACTAGGAGTACCTACGACCTGTGCGCACCTGTGGTTATGTGTTGAGATGTGTATTAACGAAATCCAAAGACTGGAGTGGATCCGACGACATCGAATTTTTCACCTAAAAAAATGTACAGTGTATAGTAAGGATTTTGGAGCCTTTCCATGGCTCATCTTCCAACTGCCACAGCGGCCGAACTAGGAGTACCTACGACCTGTGCGCACCTGTGGTTATGTGTTGAGATGTGTATTAACGAAATCCAAAGACTGGAGTGGATCCGACGACATCGAATTTTTCACCTAAAAAAATGTACAGTGTATAGTAAGGATTTTGGAGCCTTTCCATGGCTCATCTTCCAACTGCCACAGCGGCCCAACTAGGCGTACCAACGACATATGCGCACCTGTGGTTATGTGTTGAGATGTGTATTAACGAAATCCGAAGACTGGAGTGGATCCGACGACATCGAATTTTTCACCTAAAAAAATGTACAGTGTATAGTAAGGATTTTGGAGCCTTTCCATGGCTCATCTTCCAACTGCCACAGCGGCCCAACTAGGCGTACCTACGACCTGTGTGCACCTGTGGTTATGTGTTGAGATGTGTATTAACGAAATCCAAAGACTGGAGTGGATCCGACGACATCGAATTTTTCACCTAAAAAAATGTACAGTGTATAGTAAGGATTTTGGAGCCTTTCCATGGCTCATCTTCCAACTGCCACAGCGGCCCAACTAGGCGTACCTACGACCTGTGCGCACCTGTGGTTATGTGTTGAGATGTGTATTAACGAAATCCAAAGACTGGAGTGGATCCGACGACATCGAATTTTTCACCTAAAAAAATGTACAGTGTATAGTAAGGATTTTGGAGCCTTTCCATGGCTCATCTTCCAACTAGGCGTACTAACGACATATGCGCACCTGTGGTTATGTGTTGAGATGTGTATTAACGAAATCCGAAGACTGGAGTGGATCCGACGACATCGAATTTTTCACCTAAAAAAATGTACAGTGTATAGTAAGGATTTTGGAGCCTTTCCATGGCTCATCTTCCAACTGCCACAGCGGCCCAACTAGGCGTACCTACGACCTGTGCGCACCTGTGGTTATGTGTTGAGATGTGTATTAACGAAATCCAAAGACTGGAGTGGATCCGACGACATCGAATTTTTCACCTAAAAAAATGTACAGTGTATAGTAAGGATTTTGGAGCCTTTCCATGGCTCATCTTCCAACTGCCACAGCGGCCCAACTAGGCGTACCTACGACCTGTGTGCACCTGTGGTTATGTGTTGAGATGTGTATTAACGAAATCCAAAGACTGGAGTGGATCCGACGACATCGAATTTTTCACCTAAAAAAATGTAGAGTGTATAGTAAGGATTTTGGAGCCTTTCCATGGCTCATCTTCCAACTGCCACAGCGGCCCAACTAGGCGTACCTACGACCTGTGCGCACCTGTGGTTATGTGTTGAGATGTGTATTAACGAAATCCAAAGACTGGAGTGGATCCGACGACATCGAATTTTTCACCTAAAAAAATGTACAGTGTATAGTAAGGATTTTGGAGCCTTTCCATGGCTCATCTTCCAACTGCCACAGCGGCCCAACTAGGCGTACCTACGACCTGTGTGCACCTGTGGTTATGTGTTGAGATGTGTATTAACGAAATCCAAAGACTGGAGTGGATCCGACGACATCGAATTTTTCACCTAAAAAAATGTACAGTGTATAGTAAGGATTTTGGAGCCTTTCCATGGCTCATCTTCCAACTGCCACAGCGGCCCAACTAGGCGTACCTACGACCTGTGCGCACCTGTGGTTATGTGTTGAGATGTGTATTAACGAAATCCAAAGACTGGAGTGGATCCGACGACATCGAATTTTTCACCTAAAAAAATGTACAGTGTATAGTAAGGATTTTGGAGCCTTTCTATGGCTCATCTTCCAACTGCCACAGCGGCCAAACTAGGCGTACCTACGACCTGTGCGCACCTGTGGTTATGTGTTGAGATGTGTATTAACGAAATCCAAAGACTGGAGTGGATCCGACGACATCGAATTTTTCACCTAAAAAAATGTACAGTGTATAGTAAGGATTTTGGAGCCTTTCTATGGCTCATCTTCCAACTGCCACAGCGGCCAAACTAGGCGTACCTACGACCTGTGCGCACCTGTGGTTATGTGTTGAGATGTGTATTAACGAAATCCAAAGACTGGAGTGGATCCGACGACATCGAATTTTTCATCTAAAAAAATGTACAGTGTATAGTAAGGATTTTGGAGCCTTTCCATAGCTCATCTTCCAACTGCCACAACGGCCCAACTAGGCTTACCAACGACATATGCGCACCTGTGGTTATGTGTTGAGATGTGTATTAACGAAATCCAAAGACTGGAGTGGATCCGACGACATCGAATTTTTCACCTAAAAAAATGTACAGTGTATAGTAAGGATTTTGGAGCCTTTCCATGGCTCATCTTCCAACTGCCACAGCGGCCAAACTAGGCGTACCTACGACATGTGCGCACCTGTGGTTATGTGTTGAGATGTGTATTAACGAAATCCAAAGACTGGAGTGGATCCGACGACATCGAATTTTTCACCTAAAAAAATGTACAGTGTATAGTAAGGATTTTGGAGCCTTTCCATGGCTCATCTTCCAACTGCCACAGCGGCCCAACTAGGCGTACCTACGACCTGTGCGCACCTGTGGTTATGTGTTGAGATGTGTATTAACGAAATCCAAAGACTGGAGTGGATCCGACGACATCGAATTTTTCACCTAAAAAAATGTACAGTGTATAGTAAGGATTTTGGAGCCTTTCCGTGGCTCATCTTCCAACTGCCACAGCGGCCCAACTAGGCGTACCAACGACATATGCGCACCTGTGGTTATGTGTTGAGATGTGTATTAACTAAATCCAAAGACTGGAGTGGATCCGACGACATCGAATTTTTCACCTAAAAAAATGTACAGTGTATAGTAAGGATTTTGGAGCCTTTCCATGGCTCATCTTCCAACTGCCACAGCGGCCCAACTAGGCGTACCTACGACCTGTGCGCACCTGTGGTTATGTGTTGAGATGTGTATTAACGAAATCCAAAGACTGGAGTGGATCCGACGACATCGAATTTTTCACCTAAAAAAATGTACAGTGTATAGTAAGGACTTTGGAGCCTTTCCATGGCTCATCTTCCAACTGATACAGCGGCCCAACTAGACGTACCTACGACCTGTGCGCACCTGTGGTTATGTGTTGAGATGTGTATTAACGAAATCCAAAGACTGGAGTGGATCCGACGACATCGAATTTTTCACCTAAAAAAATGTACAGTGTATAGTAAGGATTTTGGAGCCTTTCCATGGCTCATCTTCCAACTGCCACAGCGGCCCAACTAGGCGTACCAACGACATATGCGCACCTGTGGTTATGTGTTGAGATGTGTATTAACGAAATCCAAAGACTGGAGTGGATCCGACGACATCGAATTTTTCACCTAAAAAAATGTACAGTGTATAGTAAGGATTTTGGAGCCTTTCCATGGCTCATCTTCCAACTGCCACAGCGGCCCAACTAGACGTACCTACGACCTGTGCGCACCTGTGGTTATGTGTTGAGATGTGTATTAACGAAATCCAAAGACTGGAGTGGATCCGACGACATCGAATTTTTCACCTAACAAAATGTACAGTGTATAGTAAGGATTTTGGAGCCTTTCCATGGCTCATCTTCCAACTGCCACAGCGGCCCAACTAGGCGTACCAACGACATATGCCTACCTGTGGTTACGTGTTGAGATGTGTATTAACGAAATCCAAAGACTGGAGTGGATCCGACGACATCGAATTTTTCACCTAAAAAAATGTACAGTGTATAGTAAGGATTTTGGAGCCTTTCCATGGCTCAACTGCCAACTGCCACAGCGGCCCAACTAGGCGTACCTACGACCTGTGCGCACCTGTGGTTACGTGTTGAGATGTGTATTAACGAAATCCAAAGACTGGAGTGGATCCGACGACATCGAATTTTTCACCTAAAAAAATGTACAGTAAGGATTTTGGAGCCTTTCCATGGCTCATCTGCCAACTGCCACAGCGGCCCAACTAGGCGTACCTACGACCTGTGCGCACCTGTGGTTATGTGTTGAGATGTGTATTAACGAAATCCAAAGACTGGAGTGGATCCGACGACATCGAATTTTTCACCTAAAAAAATGTACAGTGTATAGTAAGGATTTTGGAGCCTTTCCATGGCTCATCTTCCAACTGCCACAGCGGCCCAACTAGGCGTACCTACGACCTGTGCGCACCTGTGGTTATGTGTTGAGATGTGTATTAACGAAATCCAATCCGAGTGGAACCGACGACATCGAATTTTTCACCTAAAAAAATGTACAGTGTATAGTAAGGATTTTGGAGCCTTTCCATGGCTCATCTGCCAACTGCCACAGCGGCCCAACTAGGCGTACCTACGACCTGTGCGCACCTGTGGTTACGTGTTGAGATGTGTATTAACGAAATCCAAAGACTGGAGTGGATCCGACGACATCGAATTTTTCACCTAAAAAAATGTACAGTGTATAGTAAGGATTTTGGAGCCTTTCCATGGCTCATCTGCCAACTGCCACAGCGGCCCAACTAGGCGTACCTACGACCTGTGCGCACCTGTGGTTATGTGTTGAGATGTGTATTAACGAAATCCAAAGACTGGAGTGGATCCGACGATATCGAATTTTTCACCTAAAAAAATGTACAGTGTATAGTAAGGATTTTGGAGCCTTTCCATGGCTCATCTTCCAACTGCCACAGCGGCCCAACTAGGCGTACCTACGACCTGTGCGCACCTGTGGTTATGTGTTGAGATGTGTATTAACGAAATCCAAAGACTGTAGTGGATCCGACGACATCGAATTTTTCACCTAAAAAAATGTACAGTGTATAGTAAGGATTTTGGAGCCTTTCCATGGCTCATCTGCCAACTGCCACAGCGGCCCAACTAGGCGTACCTACGACCTGTGCGCACCTGTGGTTACGTGTTGAGATGTGTATTATCGAAATCCAAAGACTGGAGTGGATCCGACGACATCGAATTTTTCACCTAAAAAAATGTACAGTGTATAGTAAGGATTTTGGAGCCTTTCCATGGCTCATCTTCCAACTGCCACAACGGCCCAACTAGGCGTACCAACGACATATGCCCACCTGTGGTTACGTGTTGAGATGTGTATTAACGAAATCCAAAGACGAGTGGATCCGACGACATCGAATTTTTCACCTAATAAAATGTACAGTGTATAGTAAGGATTTTGGAGCCTTTCCATGGCTCATCTTCCAACTGCCACAGCGGCCCAACTAGGCGTACCTACGACCTGTGCGCACCTGTGGTTATGTGTTAAGATGTGTATTAACGAAATCCAAAGACTGGAGTGGATCCGACGACATCGAATTTTTCACCTAAAAAAATGTACAGTGTATAGTAAGGATTTTGGAGCCTTTCCATGGCTCATCTTCCAACTGCCACAGCGGCCCAACTAGGCGTACCTACGACCTGTGCGCACCTGTGGTTATGTGTTAAGATGTGTATTAACGAAATCCAAAGACTGGAGTGGATCCGACGACATCGAATTTTTCACCTAAAAAAATGTACAGTGTATAGTAAGGATTTTGGAGCCTTTCCATGGCTCATCTTCCAACTGCCACAGCGGCCCAACTAGGCGTACCTACGACCTGTGCGCACCTGTGGTTATGTGTTGAGATGTGTATTAACGAAATCCAAAGACTGGAGTGGATCCGACGACATCGAATTTTTCACCTAAAAAAATGTACAGTGTATAGTAAGGATTTTGGAGCCTTTCCATGGCTCATCTTCCAACTGCCACAGCGGCCCAACTAGGCGTACCAACGACATATGCCCACTTGTGGTTACGTGTTGAGATGTGTATTAACGAAATCCAAAGACTGGAGTGGAACCGACGACATCGAATTTTTCACCTAAAAAAATGTACAGTGTATAGTAAGGATTTTGGAGCCTTTCCATGGCTCATCTTCCAACTGCCACAGCGGCCCAACTAGGCATACCAACGACATATGCGCACCTGTGGTTATGTGTTGAGATGTGTATTAACGAAATCCAAAGACTGGAGTGGATCCGACGACATCGAATTTTTCACCTAAAAAAATGTACAGTGTATAGTAAGGATTTTGGAGCCTTTCCATGGCTCATCTTCCAACTGCCACAGCGGCCCAACTAGGCGTACCTACGACCTGTGCGCACCTGTGGTTATGTGTTAAGATGTGTATTAACGAAATCCAAAGACTGGAGTGGATCCGACGACATCGAATTTTTCACCTAAAAAAATGTACAGTGTATAGTAAGGATTTTGGAGCCTTTCCATGGCTCATCTTCCAACTGCCACAGCGGCCCAACTAGGCGTACCTACGACCTGTGCGCACCTGTGGTTATGTGTTGAGATGTGTATTAACGAAATCCAAACACTGGAGTGGATCCGACGACATCGAATTTTTCACCTAAAAAAATGTACAGTGTATAGTAAGGATTTTGGAGCCTTTCCATGGCTCATCTTCCAACTGCCACAGCGGCCCAACTAGGCGTACCTACGACCTGTGCGCACCTGTGGTTATGTGTTGAGATGTGTATTAACGAAATCCAAAGACTGGAGTGGATCCGACGACATCGAATTTTTCACCTAAAAAAATGTACAGTGTATAGTAAGGATTTTGGAGCCTTTCCATGGCTCATCTTCCAACTGCCACAGCGGCCCAACTAGGCTTACCAACGACATATGCGCACCTGTGGTTATGTGTTGAGATGTGTATTAACGAAATCCAAAGACTGGAGTGGATCCGACGACATCGAATTTTTCACCTAAAAAAATGTACAGTGTATAGTAAGGATTTTGGAGCCTTTCCATGGCTCATCTTCCAACTGCCACAGCGGCCCAACTAGGCGTACCAACGACATATGCCCACTTGTGGTTACGTGTTGAGATGTGTATTAACGAAATCCAAAGACTGGAGTGGAACCGACGACATCGAATTTTTCACCTAAAAAAATGTACAGTGTATAGTAAGGATTTTGGAGCCTTTCCATGGCTCATCTTCCAACTGCCACAGCGGCCCAACTAGGCATACCAACGACATATGCGCACCTGTGGTTATGTGTTGAGATGTGTATTAACGAAATCCAAAGACTGGAGTGGATCCGACGACATCGAATTTTTCACCTAAAAAAATGTACAGTGTATAGTAAGGATTTTGGAGCCTTTCCATGGCTCATCTTCCAACTGCCACAGCGGCCCAACTAGGCGTACCTACGACCTGTGCGCACCTGTGGTTATGTGTTGAGATGTGTATTAACGAAATCCAAAGACTGGAGTGGATCCGACGACATCGAATTTTTCACCTAAAAAAATGTACAGTGTATAGTAAGGATTTTGGAGCCTTTCCATGGCTCATCCTCCAACTGCCACAGCGGCCCAACTAGGCGTACCTACGACCTGTGCGCACCTGTGGTTATGTGTTGAGATGTGTATTAACGAAATCCAAAGACTGGAGTGGATCCGACGACATCGAATTTTTCACCTAAAAAAATGTACAGTGTATAGTAAGGATTTTGGAGCCTTTCCATGGCTCATCCTCCAACTGCCACAGCGGCCCAACTAGGCGTACCTACGACCTGTGCGCACCTGTGGTTATGTGTTGAGATGTGTATTAACGAAATCCAAAGACAGGAGTGGATCCGACGACACCGAATTTTTCACCTAAAAAAATGTACAGTGTATAGTAAGGATTTTGGAGCCCTTCCATGGCTCATCTTCCAACTGCCGCAGCGGCCCAACTAGGCGATGTGTATTAACGAAATCCAAAGACAGGAGTGGATCCGACGACACCGAATTTTTCACCTAAAAAAATGTACAGTGTATAGTAAGGATTTTGGAGCCCTTCCATGGCTCATCTTCCAACTGCCGCAGCGGCCCAACTAGGCGTACCTACGACCTGTGCGCACCTGTGGTTATGTGTTGAGATGTGTATTAACGAAATCCAAAGACTGGAGTGGATCCGACGACATCGAATTTTTCACCTAAAAAAATGTACAGTGTGTAGTAAGGATTTTGGAGCCTTTCCATGGCTCATCTTCCAACTGCCACAGCGGCCCAACTAGGCGTACCAACGACATATGCGCACCTGTGGTTATGTGTTGAGATGTGTATTAAAGAAATCCAAAGACTGGAGTGGATCCGACGACATCGAATTTTTCACCTAAAAAAATGTACAGTGTGTAGTAAGGATTTTGGAGCCTTTCCATGGCTCATCTTCCAACTGCCACAGCGGCCCAAGTAGGCGTACCTACGACCTGTGCGCACCTGTGGTTATGTGTTGAGATGTGTATTAAAGAAATCCAAAGACTGGAGTGGATCCGACGACATCGAATTTTTCACCTAAAAAAATGTACAGTGTGTAGTAAGGATTTTGGAGCCTTTCCATGGCTCATCTTCCAACTGCCACAGCGGCCCAACTAGGCGTACCAACGACATATGCGCACCTATGGTTATGTGTTGAGATGTGTATTAAAGAAATCCAAAGACTGGAGTGGATCCGACGACATCGAATTTTTCACCTAAAAAAATGTACAGTGTATAGTAAGGATTTTGGAGCCTTTCCATGGCTCATCTTCCAACTGCCACAGCGGCCCAACTAGGCGTACCAACGACATATGCCCACTTGTGGTTACGTGTTGAGATGTGTATTAACGAAATCCAAAGACTGGAGTGGAACCGACGACATCGAATTTTTCACCTAAAAAAATGTACAGTGTATAGTAAGGATTTTGGAGCCTTTCCATGGCTCATCTTCCAACTGCCACAGCGGCCCAAGTAGGCGTACCTACGACCTGTGCGCACCTGTGGTTATGTGTTGAGATGTGTATTAACGAAATCCAAAGACTGGAGTGGATCCGACGACATCGAATTTTTCACCTAAAAAAATGTACAGTGTATAGTAAGGATTGTGGAGCCTTTCCATGGCTCATCTTCCAACTGCCACAGCGGCCCAACTAGGCGTACCTACGACCTGTGCGCACCTGTGGTTATGTGTTGAGATGTGTATTAACGAAATCCAAAGACTGGAGTGGATCCGACGACATCGAATTTTCACCTAAAAAAATGTACAGTGTATAGTAAGGATTTTGGAGCCTTTCCATGGCTCATCTTCCAACTGCCACAGCGGCCCAACTAGGCGTACCTACGACCTGTGCGCACCTGTGGTTATGTGTGGAGATGTGTATTAACGAAATCCAAAGACAGGAGTGGATCCGACGACACCGAATTTTTCACCTAAAAAAATGTACAGTGTATAGTAAGGATTTTGGAGCCCTTCCATGGCTTATCTTCCAACTGCCGCAGCGGCCCAACTAGGCGATGTGTATTAACGAAATCCAAAGACAGGAGTGGATCCGACGACACCGAATTTTTCACCTAAAAAAATGTACAGTGTATAGTAAGGATTTTGGAGCCCTTCCATGGCTCATCTTCCAACTGCCGCAGCGGCCCAACTAGGCGTACCTACGACCTGTGCGCACCTGTGGTTATGTGTTGAGATGTGTATTAACGAAATCCAAAGACTGGAGTGGATCCGACGACATCGAATTTTTCACCTAAAAAAATGTACAGTGTATAGTAAGGATTTTGGAGCCTTTCCATGGCTCATCTTCCAACTGCCACAGCGGCCCAACTAGGCGTACATACGACCTGTGCGCACCTGTGGTTATGTGTTGAGATGTATATTAACGAAATCCAAAGACTGGAGTGGATCCGACGATATCGAATTTTTCACCTAAAAAAATGTACAGTGTATAGTAAGGATTTTGGAGCCTTTCCATGGCTCATCTTCCAACTGCCACAGCGGCCCAACTAGGCGTACCTACGACCTGTGCGCACCTGTGGTTATGTGTTGAGATGTGTATTAACGAAATCCAAAGACTGGAGTGGATCCGACGACATCGAATTTTTCACCTAAAAAAATGTACAGTGTATAGTAAGGATTTTGGAGCCTTTCCATGGCTCATCTTCCAACTGCCACAGCGGCCCAACTAGGCGTACCTACGACCTGTGCGCACCTGTGGTTATGTGTTGAGATGTGTATTAACGAAATCCAAAGACTGGAGTGGATCCGACGACATCGAATTTTTCACCTAAAAAACTGCACAGTGTATAGTAAGGATTTTGGAGCCTTTCCATGGCTCATCTTCCAACTGATACAGCGGCCCAACTAGGCGTACCTACGACCTGTGCGCACCTGTGGTTATGTGTTGAGATGTGTATTAACGAAATCCAAAGACTGGAGTGGATCCGACGACATCGAATTTTTCACCTAAAAAAATGTACAGTGTGTAGTAAGGATTTTGGAGCCTTTCCATGGCTCATCTTCCAACTGCCACAGCGGCCCAACTAGGCGTACCAACGACATATGCGCACCTATGGTTATGTGTTGAGATGTGTATTAAAGAAATCCAAAGACTGGAGTGGATCCGACGACATCGAATTTTTCACCTAAAAAATGTACAGTGTATAGTAAGGATTTTGGAGCCTTTCCATGGCTCATCTTCCAACTGCCACAGCGGCCCAACTAGGCGTACCAACGACATATGCCCACTTGTGGTTACGTGTTGAGATGTGTATTAACGAAATCCAAAGACTGGAGTGGAACCGACGACATCGAATTTTTCACCTAAAAAAATGTACAGTGTATAGTAAGGATTTTGGAGCCTTTCCATGGCTCATCTTCCAACTGCCACAGCGGCCCAAGTAGGCGTACCTACGACCTGTGCGCACCTGTGGTTATGTGTTGAGATGTGTATTAACGAAATCCAAAGACTGGAGTGGATCCGACGACATCGAATTTTTCACCTAAAAAAATGTACAGTGTATAGTAAGGATTGTGGAGCCTTTCCATGGCTCATCATCCAACTGCCACAGCGGCCCAACTAGGCGTACCTACGACCTGTGCGCACCTGTGGTTATGTGTTGAGATGTGTATTAACGAAATCCAAAGACTGGAGTGGATCCGACGACATCGAATTTTTCACCTAAAAAAATGTACAGTGTATAGTAAGGATTTTGGAGCCTTTCCATGGCTCATCTTCCAACTGCCACAGCGGCCCAACTAGGCGTACCTACGACCTGTGCGCACCTGTGGTTATGTGTTGAGATGTGTATTAACGAAATCCAAAGACTGGAGTGGATCCGACGACATCGAATTTTTCACCTAAAAAACTGCACAGTGTATAGTAAGGATTTTGGAGCCTTTCCATGGCTCATCTTCCAACTGATACAGCGGCCCAACTAGGCGTACCTACGACCTGTGCGCACCTGTGGTTATGTGTTGAGATGTGTATTAACGAAATCCAAAGACTGGAGTGGATCCGACGACATCGAATTTTTCACCTAAAAAAATTTACAGTGTGTAGTAAGGATTTTGGAGCCTTTCCATGGCTCATCTTCCAACTGCCACAGCGGCCCAACTAGGCGTACCAACGACATATGCGCACCTATGGTTATGTGTTGAGATGTGTATTAAAGAAATCCAAAGACTGGAGTGGATCCGACGACATCGAATTTTTCACCTAAAAAAATGTACAGTGTATAGTAAGGATTTTGGAGCCTTTCCATGGCTCATCTTCCAACTGCCACAGCGGCCCAACTAGGCGTACCAACGACATATGCCCACTTGTGGTTACGTGTTGAGATGTGTATTAACGAAATCCAAAGACTGGAGTGGAACCGACGACATCGAATTTTTCACCTAAAAAAATGTACAGTGTATAGTAAGGATTTTGGAGCCTTTCCATGGCTCATCTTCCAACTGCCACAGCGGCCCAAGTAGGCGTACCTACGACCTGTGCGCACCTGTGGTTATGTGTTGAGATGTGTATTAACGAAATCCAAAGACTGGAGTGGATCCGACGACATCGAATTTTTCACCTAAAAAAATGTACAGTGTATAGTAAGGATTGTGGAGCCTTTCCATGGCTCATCTTCCAACTGCCACAGCGGCCCAACTAGGCGTACCTACGACCTGTGCGCACCTGTGGTTATGTGTTGAGATGTGTATTAACGAAATCCAAAGACTGGAGTGGATCCGACGACATCGAATTTTTCACCTAAAAAAATGTACAGTGTATAGTAAGGATTTTGGAGCCTTTCCATGGCTCATCTTCCAACTGCCACAGCGGCCCAACTAGGCGTACCTACGACCTGTGCGCACCTGTGGTTATGTGTTGAGATGTGTATTAACGAAATCCAAAAAAAAAATGTACAGTGTATAGTAAGGATTTTGGAGCCTTTCCATGGCTCATCTTCCAACTGCCACAGCGGCCCAACTAGGCGTACCTACGACATGTGCGCACCTGTGGTTATGTGTTGAGATGTGTATTAACGAAATCCAAAGACTGGAATGGATCCGACGACATCGAATTTTTCACCTAAAAAAATGTACAGTGTATAGTAAGGATTTTGGAGCCTTTCCATGGCTCATCTTCCAACTGCCACAGCGGCCCAACTAGGCGTACCTACGACCTGTGCGCACCTGTGGTTATGTGTTGAGATGTGTATTAACGAAATCCAAAGACTGGAGTGGATCCGACGACATCGAATTTTTCACCTAAAAAAATGTACAGTGTATAGTAAGGATTTTGGAGCCTTTCCATGGCTCATCTTCCAACTGCCACAGCGGCCCAACTAGGCGTACCTACGACCTGTGCGCACCTGTGGTTATGTGTTGAGATGTGTATTAACGAAATCCAAAGACTGGAGTGGATCCGACAACATCGAATTTTTCACCTAAAAAAATGTACAGTGTATAGTAAGGATTTTGGAGCCTTTCCATGGCTCATCTTCCAACTGCCACAGCGGCCCAACTAGGCGCACCTACGACCTGTGCGCACCTGTGGTTATGTGTTGAGATGTGTATTAACGAAATCCAAAGACTGGAGTGGATCCGACGACATCGAATTTTTCACCTAAAAAAATGTACAGTGTATAGTAAGGATTTTGGAGCCTTTCCATGGCTCATCTTCCAACTGCCGCAGCGGCCCAACTAGGCGTACCTACGACCTGTGCGCACCTGTGGTTATGTGTTGAGATGTGTATTAACGAAATCCAAAGACTGGAGTGGATCCGACGACATCGAATTTTTCACCTGAAAAAAATGTACAGTGTATAGTAAGGATTTTGGAGCCTTTCCATGGCTCATCTTCCAACTGCCACAGCGGCCCAACTAGGCGTACCTACGACCTGTGCGCACCTGTGGTTATGTGTTGAGATGTGTATTAACGAAATCCAAAGACTGGAGTGGATCCGACGACATCGAATTTTTCACCTAAAAAAATGTACAGTGTATAGTAAGGATTTTGGAGCCTTGCCATGGCTCATCTTCCAACTGCCACAGCGGCCCAACTAGGCGTACCTTCGACCTGTGCGCACCTGTGGTTATGTGTTGAGATGTGTATTAACGAAATCCAAAGACTGCAGTGGATCCGACGACATCGAATTTTTCACCTAAAAAAATTTACAGTGTATAGTAAGGATTTTGGAGCCTTTCCATGGCTCATCTTCCAACTGCCACAGCGGCCCAACTAGGCGTACCTACGACCTGTGCGCACCTGTGGTTATGTGTTGAGATGTGTATTAACGAAATCCAAAGACTGGAGTGGATCCGACGACATCGAATTTTTCACCTAAAAAAATGTACAGTGTATAGTAAGGATTTTGGAGCCTTTCCATGGCTCACCTTCCAACTGCCACAGCGGCCCAACTAGGCGTACCTACGACCTGTGCGCACCTCTGGTTATGTGTTGAGATGTGTATAAACGAAATCCAAAGACTGGAGTGGATCCGACGAAATCGAATTTTTCACCTAAAAAAATGTACAGTGTATAGTAAGGATTTTGGAGTCTTTCCATGGCTCATCTTCCAACTGCCACAGCGGCCCAACTAGGCGTACCTACGACCTGTGCGCACCTGTGGTTATGTGTTGAGATGCGTATTAACGAAATCCAAATACTGGAGTGGATCCGACGACATCGAATTTTTCACCTAAAAACATGTACACCGGCTAGTGTTCAGAAACTAAATGCGGTTTGGGTCTGGGAAACCGCATTTAGTTTCTGGACACCAGCTAGTGTTCAGAAACTAAATGCGGATTAGGTCTGGGAAACCGCATTTTGTTTCTGGACACCGGCTAGTGTCCAGAAATTAAATGCGGTTTGGGTCTGGGAAACCGCATTTAGTTTCTGGATAGTGGCTAGTGTCCAGAAATTAAATGCGGTTTGGGTCTGAAAAACCGCATTTAGTTTCTGGACACCGGCTAGTGTCCAGAAACTAAATGCGGACTGGGTCTGGGAAACCGCATTTAGTTTCTGGACACCGGCTAGTGTCCAGAAACTGAATGCGGATTGGGTCTGGGAAACCGCATTTAGTTTCTGGACACCAGCTAGTGTCCAGAAACTAAATGCGGGCTGGATCTGGGAAACCGCATTTAGTTTCTGGACACCGGCTAGTGTCCAGAAACTGAATGCGGATTGGGTCTGGGAAAGCGCATTTAGTTTCTGGACACCAGCTAGTGTCCAGAAACTAAATGCGGATTAGGTCTGGGAAACCGCATTTAGTTTCTGGACACCGGTTTGGGTCTGGGAAACCGCATTTAGTTTTTGGACAGTGGCTAGTGTATAGAAACTAAATGCGGATTAGGCTGGGAAACCGCATTTAGTTTCTGGACACCAGCTAGTGTCCAGAAACTAAATGCGGATTAGGTCTGGGAAACCGCATTTAGTTTCTGGACAGTGGCTAGTGTCCAGAAACTAAATGCGGTTTGGGTCTGGGAAACCGCATTTAGTTTCTGGACACCGGCTAGTGTTCAGAAATTAAATGCGGTTTGGGTCTGGGAAACCGCATTTAGTTTCTGGATAGTGGCTAGTGTTCAGAAACTAAATGCGGTTTGGGTCTGAAAAACCGCATTTAGTTTCTGGACACCGGCTAGTGTCCAGAAATTAAATGCGGTTTGGGTCTGGGAAACCGCATTTAGTTTCTGGACACCAGCTAGTGTCCAGAAACTAAATGCGGATTAGGTCTGGCAAACCGCATTTAGTTTCTGGACACCGGCTAGTGTCCAGAAATTAAATGCGGTTTGGGTCTGGGAAACCGCATTTAGTTTCTGGACACCAGCTAGTGTCCAGAAATTAAATGCGGTTTGGTCCTGGGAAACCGCATTTAGTTTCTGGACACCAGCTAGTGTCCAGAAACTAAATGCGGATTAGGTCTGGGAAACCGCATTTAGTTTCTGGACACCGGCTAGTGTCCAGAAACTGAATGCGGATTGGGTCTGGGAAACCGCATTTAGTTTCTGGACACCAGCTAGTGTCCAGAAACTAAATGCGGGCTGGATCTGGGAAACCGCATTTAGTTTCTGGACACCGGCTAGTGTCCAGAAACTGAATGCGGATTGGGTCTGGGAAACCGCATTTAGTTTCTGGACCCCGGCTAGTGTCCAGAAACTAAATGCGGATTAAGTCTGGGAAACCGCATTTAGTTTCTGGACACCGGCTAGTGTCCAGAAACTAAATGCGGATTAGGTCTGGGAAACCGCATTTAGTTTCTGGACAGTGGCTAGTGTATAGAAACTAAATGCGGTTTGGGTCTGGGAAACCGCATTTATTTTCTGGACACCGGTTTGGGTCTGGGAAACCGCATTTAGTTTTTGGACAGTGGCTAGTGTATAGAAACTAAATGCGGATTAGGCTGGGAAACCGCATTTAGTTTCTGGACACCAGCTAGTGTCCAGAAACTAAATGCGGATTAGGCTGGGAAACCGCATTTAGTTTCTGGACACCGGCTAGTGTCCAGAATTTAAATGCGGTTTTGTCTGGGAAACCGCATTTAGTTTCTGGACAGTGGCTAGTGTCCAGAAACTAAATGCGGTTTGGGTCTGAAAAACCGCATTTAGTTTCTGGACACCGGCTAGTGTCCAGAAACTAAATGCGGACTGGGTCTGGGAAACCGCATTTAGTTTCTGGACACCAGCTAGTGTCCAGAAACTAAAAGCGGATAAGGTCTGGAAAACCGCATTTAGTTTCTGGACAGTGGCTGGTGTCCAGAAACTAAATGCGGTTTGGGTCTGGGAAACCGCATTTAGTTTCTGGACACCGGCTAGTGTCCAGAAATTAAATGCGGTTTGGGTCTGGGAAACCTCATTTAGTTTCTGGACAGTGGCTAGTGTCCAGAAACTAAATGCGGTTTGGGTCTGGGAAACCGCATTTAGTTTCTGGACACCGGCTAGTGTCCAGAAATTAAATGCGGTTTGGGTCTGGGAAACCGCATTTAGTTTCTGGACACCAGCTAGTGTGCAGAAACTAAATGCGGATTAGGTCTGGGAAACCGCATTTAGTTTCTGGACACCGGCTAGTGTCCAGAAATTAAATGCGGTTTGGTTCTGGGAAACCGCATTTAGTTTCTGGACACCGGCTAGTGTCCAGAAATTAAATGCGGTTTGGTCCTGGGAAACCGCATTTAGTTTCTGGACACCAGCTAGTGTGCAGAAACTAAATGCGGAGTGTCCAGAAACTAAATGCGGTTTGGGTCTGGGAAACCGCATTTAGTTTCTGGACACCGGCTAGTGTCCAGAAATTAAATGCGGTTTGGGTCTGGGAAACCGCATTTAGTTTCTGGACACCAGCTAGTGTCCAGAAATTAAATGCGGTTTGGGTCTGGGAAACCGCATTTAGTTTCTGGACACCAGCTAGTGTCCAGTTTCTGGACACCAGCTAGTGTCCAGAAACTAAATGCGGATTAGGTCTGGGAAACCGCATTTAGTTTCTGGACACCGGCTAGTGTCCAGAAATTAAATGCGGATTAGGTCTGGGAAACCGCATTTAGTTTCTGGACACCGGCTAGTGTCCAGAAATTAAATTCGGTTTGGGTCTGGGAAACCGCATTTAGTTTCTGGACACCGGCTAGTGTCCAGAAATTAAATGCGGTTTGGGTCTGGGAAACCGCATTTAGTTTCTGGACACCAGCTAGTGTCCAGAAATTAAATGCGGTTTGGTCCTGGGAAACCGCATTTAGTTTCTGGACACCAGCTAGTGTGCAGAAACTAAATGCGGATTAGGTCTGGGAAACCGCATTTAGTTTCTGGACACCGGCTAGTGTCCAGAAATTAAATGCGGTTTGGGTCTGGGAAACCGCATTTAGTTTCTGGACACCAGCTAGTGTCCAGAAACTAAATGCGGATTAGGTCTGGGAAACCGCATTTAGTTTCTGGACACCAGCTAGTGTCCAGAAACTAAATGCGGATTAGGTCTGGGAAACCGCATTTAGTTTCTGGACCCCGGCTAGTGTCCAGAAACTAAATGCGGTTTGGGTCTGGGAAACCGCATTTAGTTTCTGGACACCAGCTAGTGTCCAGAAATTAAATGCGGTTTGGTCCTGGGAAACCGCATTTAGTTTCTGGACACCAGCTAGTGTCCAGAAACTAAATGCGGATTAGGTCTGGGAAACCGCATTTAGTTTCTGGATAGTGGCTAGTGTCCAGAAACTAAATGCGGTTTGGGTCTGAAAAACCGCATTTAGTTTCTGGACACCGGTTAGTGTCCAGAAATTAAATGCGGTTTGGGTCTGGGAAACCGCATTTAGTTTCTGGACACCAGCTAGTGTCCAGAAATTAAATGCGGTTTGGGTCTGGGAAACCGCATTTAGTTTCTGGACACCAGCTAGTGTCCAGAAACTAAATGCGGATTAGGTCTGGAAAACCGCATTTAGTTTCTGGACAGTGGCTAGTGTCCAGAAACTAAATGCGGTTTGGGTCTGAAAAACCGCATTTAGTTTCTGGATAGTGGCTAGTGTCCAGAAACTAAATGCGGCTTGGGTCTGGGAAACCGCATTTAGTTTCTGGACACCGGCTAGTGTCCAGAAACTAAATGCGGGCTGGGTCTGGGAAACCGCATTTAGTTTCTGGATACCAGCTAGTGTCCAGAAACTAAATGCGGATTAGGTCTGGGAAACCGCATTTAGCTTCTGGACACCGGCTAGTGTCCAGAAACTAAATGCGGGCTTGGTCTGGGAAACCGCATTTAGTTTCTGGATACCAGCTAGTGTCCAGAAACTAAATGCGGATTAGGTCTGGGAAACCGCATTTAGCTTCTGGACACCGGCTAGTGTCCAGAAATTAAATGCGCATTAGGTCTGGGAAACCGCATTTAGTTTCTGGACACCAGCTAGTGTCCAGAAACTAAATGCGGATTAGGTCTGGGAAATCGCATTTAGTTTCTGGACAGTGGCTAGGGTCCAGAAACTAAATGCGGACTGGGTCTGGGAAACTGCATTTAGTTTCTGGACACCGGCTAGTGTCCAGAAACTAAATGCGGTTTGGGTCTGGGAAACCGCATTTAGTTTCTGGACACCGGCTAGTGTCCAGAAACTAAATGCGGTTTGGGTCTGGGAAACCGCATTTAGTTTCTGGACACCGGCTAGTGTCCAGAAACTAAATGCGGTTTGGGTCTGGGGAACAGCATTTAGTTTCTGGACACCAGCTAGTGTCCAGAAACTAAATGCGGATTAGGTCTGGGAAACCGCATTTAGTTTCTGGACCCCGGCTAGTGTCCAGAAACTAAATGCGGATTAGGTCTGGGAAATCGCATTTAGTTTCTGGACAGTGGCTAGGGTCCAGAAACTAAATGCGGACTGGGTCTGGGAAACTGCATTTAGTTTCTGGACACCGGCTAGTGTCCAGAAACTAAATGCGGTTTGGGTCTGGGAAACCGCATTTAGTTTCTGGACACCGGCTAGTGTCCAGAAACTAAATGCGGTTTGGGTCTGGGAAACCGCATTTAGTTTCTGGACACCGGCTAGTGTCCAGAAACTAAATGCGGTTTGGGTCTGGGAAACCGCATTTAGTTTCTGGACACCGGCTAGTGTCCAGAAACTAAATGCGGTTTGGGTCTGGGAAACCGCATTTAGTTTCTGGACACCGGCTAGTGTCCAGAAACTAAATGCGGTTTGGGTCTGGGGAACAGCATTTAGTTTCTGGACACCAGCTAGTGTCCAGAAACTAAATGCGGATTAGGTCTGGGAAACCGCATTTAGTTTCTGGACCCCGGCTAGTGTCCAGAAACTAAATGCGGATTAGGTCTGGGAAATCGCATTTAGTTTCTGGACAGTGGCTAGGGTCCAGAAACTAAATGCGGACTGGGTCTGGGAAACTGCATTTAGTTTCTGGACACCGGCTAGTGTCCAGAAACTAAATGCGGTTTGGGTCTGGGAAACCGCATTTAGTTTCTGGACACCGGCTAGTGTCCAGAAACTAAATGCGGTTTGGGTCTGGGAAACCGCATTTAGTTTCTGGACACCGGCTAGTGTCCAGAAACTAAATGCGGTTTGGGTCTGGGGAACAGCATTTAGTTTCTGGACACCAGCTAGTGTCCAGAAACTAAATGCGGATTAGGTCTGGGAAACCGCATTTAGTTTCTGGACCCCGGCTAGTGTCCAGAAACTAAATGCGGATTAGGTCTGGGAAACCGCATTTAGTTTCTGGACCCCGGCTAGTGTCCAGAAACTAAATGCGGATTAGGTCTGGGAAATCGCATTTAGTTTCTGGACAGTGGCTAGGGTCCAGAAACTAAATGCGGACTGGGTCTGGGAAACCGCATTTAGTTTCTGGACACCGGCTAGTGTCCAGAAACTAAATGCGGATTAGGTCTGGGAAACCGCATTTACTTTCTGGACACCGGCTAGTGTCCAGAAACTAAATGCGGACTGGGTCTGGGAAACCGCATTTAGTTTCTCGACACCGGCTAGTGTCCAGAAACTAAATGCGAATTAGGTCTGGGAAACCGCATTTAGTTTCTGGACACCGGCTAGTGTCCATAAATTAAATGCGGTTTGGGTCTGGGAAACCGCATTTAGTTTCTGGACACCAGCTAGTGTCCAGAAACTAAATGCGGTTTCCCAGACCCAAACCGCATTTAGTTTCTGGACACTAGCCGGTGTCCAGAAACTAAATGCGGTTTCAAAGACCTAATCCGCATTTAGTTTCTGGACACTAGCTGGTGTCCAGAAATTAAATGCGGCTTGGGTCTGGGAAACCGCATTTAGTTTCTGGACACCGGCTAGTGTCCAGAAATTAAATTTAGTTTCTGGACACCGGCTAGTGTCCAGAAATTAAATGCGGATTAGGTCTGGGAAACCGCATTTAGTTTCTGGACAGTGGCTAGTGTCCAGAAACTAAATGCGGTTTGGGTCTGGGAAACCGCATTTAGTTTCTGGACACCGGCTAGTGTCCAGAAATTAAATGCGGTTTGGGTCTGGGAAACAGCATTTAGTTTCTGGACACCAGCTAGTGTCCAGAAACTAAATGCGGATTAGGTCTGGGAAACCGCATTTAGTTTCTGGACCCCGGCTAGTGTCCAGAAACTAAATGCGGATTAGGTCTGGGAAACCGCATTTAGTTTCTGGACAGTGGCTAGGGTCCAGAAACTAAATGCGGACTGGGTCTGGGAAACCGCATTTAGTTTCTGGACACCGGCTAGTGTCCAGAAACTAAATGCGGATTAGGTCTGGGAAACCGCATTTAGTTTCTCGACACCGGCTAGTGTCCAGAAACTAAATGCGAATTAGGTCTGGGAAACCGCATTTAGTTTCTGGACACCGGCTAGTGTCCATAAATTAAATGCGGTTTGGGTCTGGGAAACCGCATTTAGTTTCTGGACACCAGCTAGTGTCCAGAAACTAAATGCAGATTAGGTCTTTGAAACCGCATTTAGTTTCTGGACACCGGCTAGTGTCCAGAAACTAAATGCGGTTTGGGTCTGGGAAACCGCATTTAATTTCTGGACACCAGCTAGTGTCCAGAAACTAAATATGGATTAGGTCTGGGAAACCGCATTCAGTTTCTGGACACCGGCTAGTGTCCAGAAACTAAATGCGGTTTGGGTCTGGGAAACAGAAACTAAATGCGGTTTGGGTCTGGGAAACCGCATTTAGTTTCTGGACACCGGCTAGTGTCCAGAAACTAAATGCGGGCTGGGTCTGGGAAACCGCATTTAGTTTCTGGATACCAGCTAGTGTCCAGAAACTAAATGCGGATTAGGTCTGGGAAACCGCATTTAGCTTCTGGACACCGGCTAGTGTCCAGAAACTAAATGCGGATTAGGTCCGGGAAACCGCATTTAGTTTCTGGACACCGGATAGTGTCCAGAAACTAAATGCGGATTAGGTCCGGGAAACCGCATTTAGTTTCTGGACACCGGCTAGTGTCCAGAAATTAAATGCGGTTTGGGTCTGGGAAACCGCATTTAGTTTCTGGACACCGGCTAGTGTCCAGAAATTAAATGCGGCTTGGGTCTGGGAAACCGCATTTAGTTTCTGGACACCGGCTAGTGTCCAGAAATTAAATGCGGATTAGGTCTGGGAAACCGCATTTAGTTTCTGGACAGTGGCTAGTGTCCAGAAACTAAATGCGGTTTGGGTCTGGGAAGCCGCATTTAGTTTCTGGACACCGGCTAGTGTCCAGAAATTAAATGCGGTTTGGGTCTGGGAAACAGCATTTAGTTTCTGGACACCAGCTAGTGTCCAGAAACTAAATGCGGATTAGGTCTGGGAAACCGCATTTAGTTTCTGGACCCCGGCTAGTGTCCAGAAACTAAATGCGGATTAGGTCTGGGAAACGGCATTTAGTTTCTGGACCCCGGCTAGTGTCCAGAAACTAAATGCGGATTAGGTCTGGGAAATCGCATTTAGTTTCTGGACAGTGGCTAGTGTCCATAAATTAAATGCGGTTTGGGTCTGGGAAACCGCATTTAGTTTCTGGACACCAGCTAGTGTCCAGAAACTAAATGCAGATTAGGTCTTTGAAACCGCATTTAGTTTCTGGACACCGGCTAGTGTCCAGAAACTAAATGCGGTTTGGGTCTGGGAAACCGCATTTAATTTCTGGACACCAGCTAGTGTCCAGAAACTAAATATGGATTAGGTCTGGGAAACCGCATTTAGTTTCTGGACACCGGCTAGTGTCCAGAAACTAAATGCGGTTTGGGTCTGGGAAACCGCATTTAGTTTCTGGACACCGGCTAGTGTCCAGAAACTAAATGCGGGCTGGGTCTGGGAAACCGCATTTAGTTTCTGGATACCAGCTAGTGTCCAGAAACTAAATGCGGATTAGGTCTGGGAAACCGCATTTAGCTTCTGGACACCGGCTAGTGTCCAGAAACTAAATGCGGATTAGGTCCGGGAAACCGCATTTAGTTTCTGGACACCGGCTAGTGTCCAGAAACTAAATGCGGATTAGGTCCGGAAAGCCGCATTTAGTTTCTGGACACCGGATAGTGTCCAGAAACTAAATGCGGATTAGGTCCGGGAAACCGCATTTAGTTTCTGGACACCGGCTAGTGTCCAGAAATTAAATGCGGTTTGGGTCTGGGAAACCGCATTTAGTTTCTGGACACCGGCTAGTGTCCAGAAATTAAATGCGGCTTGGGTCTGGGAAACCGCATTTAGTTTCTGGACACCGGCTAGTGTCCAGAAACTAAATGCGGGCTGGGTCTGGGAAACCGCATTTAGTTTCTGGATACCAGCTAGTGTCCAGAAACTAAATGCGGATTAGGTCTGGGAAACCGCATTTAGCTTCTGGACACCAGCTAGTGTCCAGAAACTAAATGCGGATTAGGTCTTTGAAACCGCATTTAGTTTCTGGACACCGGCTAGTGTCCAGAAACTAAATGCGGTTTGGGTCTGGGAAACCGCATTTAATTTCTGGACACCAGCTAGTGTCCAGAAACTAAATGCGGATTAGGTCTGGGAAACCGCATTTAGCTTCTGGACACCAGCTAGTGTCCAGAAACTAAATGCGGTTTGGGTCTGGGAAACCGCATTTAGTTTCTGGACACCGGCTAGTGTCCAGAAACTAAATGCGGGCTTTGTCTGGGAAACCGCATTTAGTTTCTGGATACCAGCTAGTGTCCAGAAACTAAATGCGGATTAGGTCTGGGAAACCGCATTTAGCTTCTGGACACCGGCTAGTGTCCAGAAACTAAATGCGGATTAGGTCCGGGAAACCGCATTTAGTTTCTGGACACCGGCTAGTGTCCAGAAACTAAATGCGGATTAGGTCCGGGAAACCGCATTTAGTTTCTGGACACCGGATAGTGTCCAGAAACTAAATGCGGATTAGGTCCGGGAAACCGCATTTAGTTTCTGGACACCGGCTAGTGTCCAGAAATTAAATGCGGTTTGGGTCTGGGAAACCGCATTTAGTTGATTGATTGATTGATTGATTGATTATTTATTGTCTTCATAAAGATATTTACAATTTAAAGAAATAAAATTCGTTATCTTCTATGCCTCCCAACGTCTCCATGGAGTTATCTCTTCAATGCTGGATGGAACCTTGAAGCGGTAGAGGAGAGTCCATGTAAGATATCGGTTAGCATTCGGAGATTATTTAAAACATTTAAACTAAAATTACATAACATGACAATATGAAATCTGCGAAGCCTAGAGGCTTTTCTGCAGAAGATTATTCAAAAGGAATTTACATTTAGTTGTGAGTAATTCTTATTTGTTTTAGGAACACAAATTAATTCATTATACAATTTTAAAGATTAACATTATTTAATAAGACATAGTTTTTTATTTTTTGTTTTCGTGTGTGTATCGGTTGGATATTCCATAGAGAGCGAGGAAGTTGATTGTGTATGGTTGGAACCACAAAGGAAAGTTGTCGTCTTCCATATGAGTTGTGGATCCTAGGGATCTTCAAGAGTCCATTTGCCCTTTGTCTGGTGTTGACACAATGGTCGATAGGATGTTTGAATCGAGTGTCGTTGTACGTCTCGTTGATTACATTGAAAAGAAAAAGTTTTTTTACATTTAATATATTTAAGTTCTCGCTTAGATTACACATATTTTCGACATAACAAGTACAATTCTTGGCTCGCCAGAGAATCTTGAATATTCTATTTTGAATCCTTTGAAGTTCCATTATTCTATGTTGCGCTGCATTACCCCACGCCGTTATTCCGTACTGAAGTATCGACTCCACTAGAGAGTAGTATACTTGCTTCAGTACTTCAAACGACGTGTGGTTGCTCAGGTGGTATAGAGCATATGTCGACTGCCGAAGTCGCCTGCATAAGTACCTTATGTGGTAGTCCCACTTAAAGTTGCAGTCTACTTCCACGCCGAGATATCGATACACGTTAACTGCATCAATATATTCTGCGCAGTCATCTGTCTCAGGTGCTGGATGAGACCTGTGCAGGCACTCGAAACTATGGAACTTTATCTTTATTGGTGTTCTTATTATGTGATGTGGACGAATATGCATGACCTTAGTTTTCTTCGAGTTTATAACAAGACCATTATCGTGACACCATCGCAGAATATTATCGAACTCTGACTGCATTGTTTGAGTGGCAATGTTAATATCTTTGTGGCTCACAATTATGGCCGTATCATCAGCATATTGAAAACCGACGCTCTTTTTCAACACAGACAGCATATCGTTTACATATATGATGAATATGAGAGGTCCTAAAATCGACCCTTGAGGTACACCAAATTCAACATTTCGCAAATTACTATAGCTGTTCGATATTTTAACTCTGAAATCTCTATTCCGAAGATAACTCGCAAACCAATCCAATGTTCGACCACGAATTCCTATCTTCTCCAGCATTTTGATGATGTTGGTGTGGCAAAGTGTGTCAAAAGCTTTCTTGAAGTCTAGAAAGATCACCAGCGAGTGGAAGTTCTTATTGAGATTGCTGTTTATATAATTGGCAAATTCACTCAGCAGTTGATTTACATTTCGGTTTCTGAGGAAACCATACTGGTTCTTATTTATAATCTGGTATTTGGCAATATAATCTTGCAACCTTCTCGCCATTACTTCTTCCAACACCTTATCAATCGCTGGTAGTATTGAGATAGGACGGTAGTTCGAGACATCGGATTTTGTCCCGGACTTATAGATAGGTCGTACAATGGCTGTTTTAAGTTTCTTTGGAAATTGACTTTCCTCCAAAGACTTAGTCACCAATTGCGTGACTGTGGGTGCTAAGACACTCGAGTTGTGTTTCAAGTCCTTAGCCCTGATATTATCTACGCCGGGAGACTTATTTGCGTTCATCTTGTTCAAAATGTTAGCTATTTCGGTTTCGGATACGTTTCCAAGGAACATTGATTGGGTTGCACTCGATTCTCTACCACTATATGTTTTTATGTTGCATTTGTGAACAATCGATTTTATTTCATCCGTGAATTGTGAAGCAAATTTGTTGGCTATGTGTGTTGCATTGCAAGTCGATGGGAAATTTCTGCTGATAGTTTCATCGATGCTGTTGGTGGCTTTTCCAAGTAAATTGTTTATAAGTCGCCAGGTACTCTTTGCATCCTTTCTATACTCTGCAAATTTGTTTTTGTAATACTCCGATTTTATAGTTTTAATCCTTTTATTTACATAATTTCGGAAATATTTGTACTGATTTTCGTAACTTTGGCACTGTCTGTTACTTTTCCATTTATTGTACAGCTTATCTCTTGTCTTACACAGATCTAGAATTTCCGCTGTTATCCATGGATTTGGTTTTTCTCTTTCCTTTACTTTAATTTTTACATAGGATTTTTCGTACACACCATTGAATATATCTGCTAACTTATCATACATATCATCAACATTAGTTTCATTATTCAGAAGGCTCCAGTTAACTTTCGACAATTGTTCACGTACTCTGCTCTCGCTTAGCACTGATTTTGTCGTTGTTTTGCTCTGTGTTTTAGAATCTTTGGGTATTCCAAACATTAGCGTGTAATGATCCGATATATTTGATTCTACAGTAGCTGCATATATTGTTTTAAGCTCACAACGAACCAAGCAATGGTCGATTGTTGTACTGGAGCCTCTGTTTAAGTCCACTCTGGTGTTTGATTCAACAATATTCTGGAGGCCTTTACCACTTATCATTTCAAGGTATCTTGCCGCATCAATATCGTGGTCCTTGTTAACATCTATATTCATGTCTCCCATTAATACTAAATTTTGGTTATTGATAACCGAATTTAAATGGTTTTCTAATTCTTCTATGAAATTATATGCCGATAATCTTGGTGGTCTGTAAATCGCCAGAAATGTAAATTCTTTGTTGTTTACTTTTGCTTGGATCTGTAGGTTTTCATAATTCACAGTTCTGTAGACGGTTCTTTCATAACGAATGTCTTTTCTCACAAACATAGCAATTCCACCACCACTTCTATAATGTCTATTTAGAAATTCCGAATTAAAACCGTCTAGTTGATATACTGAATTTTCTTCATCGTAGATGTTTGTTTCCACCAGTATGATTATTTTAATACATTTAATTATATTATTTATGCTACATACAAAATTATTCCAATGTTTTCTTAACGACCTAATATTCATGTACAAACACAGACAATCCAAATTTTCCACTTCATTTATACTTATGCCGGTAAACATATCATATACCCTATAATTCACACTTGACATTTGAACACACCCATTTTCACTTTCACTGCTGTCATTTTTATTGTTGTCAAACATTTTGTCGTTCTGATGTTTGTTTACTATGTTTGACATGTGAAATAAATGTGTTTTATATTATTTTGTTTATATCTTCAATATCAGTAATTCGTAATACTGTTGCTCCTTCGTCTTTGCGTGCCAGTATTTTACAGTCAGTAACCCATACATATTTCCAACCGGCAGTTCTGGCCTTTGTTTTCGTTTGCCATAAAAGTTTTCTATTTTTCGCCGTTAGTTGGCTATTTATATATATTTTGCTGTTTAATAGTTCAGTTTTCCTACTTTCTGTGATTTTGGGCATATTGATAGTTTTTACAACATTTAAAGCTTTCAACGGACCTCGTGATTTTGCAGATTTCAAGATCTTTTGCTTGCAGGTGGAATTAGTTAAAGATATCACTAACTTCGGTGCTTCTGAGGTTTGTCGTGTGTTAACACGATATACACTTTCAACGTCAGTTTCTTTAATTTCAGAACCTACTGCAGCAGCAATATCCTTCACCAGGTCCAGCAAGTTTTCATCTTTATTGAAAGGAATGTTTGAAATTTCTATGTTGTTCTTGAGTGTCTCTTGTTCCAATTTGTTTATTTGTTTTTGCATGCCTGTAATAATCGTGTCTTTCTGTTGGCATTGTGTTTTTAGATCGTTGATCTGTCCCGTCAGTGCATGTAAGAGCTCATTACTTTTCCTTAGTGCCTCTTTCACGTCATCATATCCCTTGGACAAGAAATCTACACATCTCAAATATTCTTTCAGCGTTTCTTTGATTTCTGTGATGTCCTTTTTGACATCAGCGCTGTTGGACTCCTTAGGTGCCCTGAGCTCTTGCGCATCGGGCTGTCTGTCCTCATTCGGTGTAGCGGGACGAGCACGACAGTATTGGCACTTCCAGGATTTCTTCTGCTCTGTCGACATCCCCCTGAAAGTTCTGGCTGTGATGGTGGTGCAGCCGAAGTGGAGTTTTCTTGGGCAAGCGGAGCACTTAACACAATCACTCTCGGTAGAGATGTCTTCCTCGCAGTTTCCACAACGTACCATGTTTTGTTTTTTTTTTTTTTTGTTTTGTTTTTATTTATGTATATATTTGTATATGTATACTGTTTGAAAATTAAAAATTTACAAACCCTGTTGTTTGATATCCTTTGCTGTCTGAATAAGTTATTGGGATGGCACTTTTTATTACTTTTTATTAAAACTTTGGGACTTGAACGCACTTAAAAAAGAATCACGTCTATCACTTTCAAGAGTTACTCAAAGAGTGATGCGGTTCCCAGACCCAAACCGCATTTAATTTCTGGACACTAGCCGGTGTCCAGAAACTAAATGCGGTTTCCCAGACCTAATCCGCATTTAGTTTCTGGACACTAGCCGGGATCCAGAAACTAAATGCGGTTTCCCAGACCCAATCCGCATTCAGTTTCTGGACACTAGCCGGTGTCCAGAAACTAAATGCGGTTTCCCAGACAAAGTCCGCATTTAGTTTCTGGACACTAGCCGGTGTCCAGAAACTAAATGCGGTTTCCCAGACCTAATCCGCATTTAGTTTCTGGACACTAGCTGGGGTCCAGAAACTAAATGCGGTTTCCCAGACCCAATCCGCATTCAGTTTCTGGACACTAGCCGGTGTCCAGAAACTAAATGCGGTTTCCCAGACCCAGTCCGCATTTAGTTTCTGGACACTAGCCGGTGTCCAGAAACTAAATGCGGTTTCCCAGACCTAATCCGCATTTAGTTTCTGGACACTAACCGGGGTCCAGAAACTAAATGCGGTTTCCCAGACCCAATCCGCATTCAGTTTCTGGACACTAGCCGGTGTCCAGAAACTAAATGCGGTTTCCCAGACCCAGTCCGCATTTAGTTTCTGGACACTAGCCGGTGTCCAGAAACTAAATGCGGTTTCCCAGACCTAATCCGCATTTAGTTTCTGGACACTAGCCGGGATCCAGAAACTAAATGCGGTTTCCCAGACCCAATCCGCATTCAGTTTCTGGACACTAGCCGGTGTCCAGAAACTAAATGCGGTTTCCCAGACAAAGTCCGCATTTAGTTTCTGGACACTAGCCGGTGTCCAGAAACTAAATGCGGATTAGGTCTGGGAAACCGCATTTAGTTTCTGGACACCGGCTAGTGTCCAGAAACTAAATGCGGACTGGGTCTGGGAAACCGCATTTAGTTTCTGGACACCGGATAGTGTCCAGAAACTAAATGCGGATTAGGTCCGGGAAACCGCATTTAGTTTCTGGACACCGGCTAGTGTCCAGAAATTAAATTCGGTTTGGGTCTGGGAAACCGCATTTAGTTTCTGGACACCGGCTAGTGTCCAGAAATTAAATGCGGTTTGGGTCTGGGAAACCGCATTTAGTTTCTGGACACCAGCTAGTGTCCAGAAATTAAATGCGGTTTGGTCCTGGGAAACCGCATTTAGTTTCTGGACACCAGCTAGTGTGCAGAAACTAAATGCGGATTAGGTCTGGGAAACCGCATTTTGTTTCTGGACACCGGCTAGTGTCCAGAAACAAAATGCGGATTAGGCTGGGAAACCGCACTCAGTTTCTGGACACCGGCTAGTGTCCAGAAATTAAAAATTTAGTTTCTGGACAGTGGCTAGTGTCCAGAAACTAAATGCGGGCTGGGTCTGGGAAACCGCATTTAGTTTCTGGACACCAGCTAGTGTCCAGAAACTAAATGCGGATTAGGTCCGGGAAACCGCATTTTGTTTCTGGACACCGGCTAGTGTCCAGAAATTAAAAATTTAGTTGCTGGACAGTGGCTAGTGTCCAGAAACTAAATGCGGGCTGGGTCTGGGAAACCGCATTTAGTTTCTGGACACCGGCTAGTGTCCAGAAACTAAATGCGGTTTGGGTCTGAAAAACCGCATTAAGTTTCTGGACACCGGCTAGTGTCCAGAAACTAAATGCGGGCTGGGTCTGGGAAACCGCATTTAGTTTCTGGACACCGGCTAGTGTCCAGAAATTAAATGCGGTTTGGGTCTGGGAAACCGCATTTAGTTTCTGGATAGTGGCTAGTGTCCAGAAACTAAATGCGGTTTGGGTCTGAAAAACCGCATTTAGTTTCTGGACACCGGCTAGTGTCAAGAAATTAAATGCGGTTTGGGTCTGGGAAACCGCATTTAGTTTCTGGACACCAGCTAGTGTCCAGAAACTAAATGCGGATTAGGTCTGGGAAATCGCATTTAGTTTCTGGACACCGGCTAGTGTCAGCTAGGGTCTGGGAAACCGCATTTAGTTTCTGGACACCGGCTAGTGTCCAGAAATTAAATGCGGTTTGGGTCTGGGAAACCGCATTTAGTTTCTGGATAGTGGCTAGTGTCCAGAAACTAAATGCGGTTTGGGTCTGAAAAACCGCATTAAGTTTCTGGACACCGGCTAGTGTCCAGAAACTAAATGCGGGCTGGGTCTGGGAAACCGCATTTAGTTTCTGGACACCGGCTAGTGTCCAGAAATTAAATGCGGTTTGGGTCTGGGAAACCGCATTTAGTTTCTGGATAGTGGCTAGTGTCCAGAAACTAAATGCGGTTTGGGTCTGAAAAACCGCATTTAGTTTCTGGACACCGGCTAGTGTCAAGAAATTAAATGCGGTTTGGGTCTGGGAAACCGCATTTAGTTTCTGGACACCGGCTAGTGTCCAGAAACTAAATGCGGTTTCCCAGACCCAGCCTGCATTTAGTTTCTGGACACTAGCCGGTGTCCAGAAACTAAATGCGGTTTCCCAGACCCAGCCCGCATTTAGTTTCTGGACACTAGCCACTGCCCAGAAACTAAATTTTTAATTTCTGGACACTAGCCGGTGTCCAGAAACAAAATGCGGTTTCCCAGACCTAATCCGTATTTAGTTTCTGAACACTAGCTGGTGTCCAGAAACTAAATGCGGATTAGGTCGGGGAAATCGCATTTAGTTTCTGGACACCGGCTAGTCTCCAGAAATTAAAAATTTAGTTTCTGGACAGTGGCTAGTGTCCAGAAACTAAATGCGGTTTGGGTCTGGGAAGCCGCATTTAGTTTCTGGACACCGGCTAGTGTCCAGAAATTAAATGCGGTTTGAGTCTGGGAAACCGCATTTAGTTTCTATACACCGGCTAGTGTCCAGAAACTGAATGCGGATTGGGTCTGGGAAACCGCATTTAGTTTCTGGACCCCGGCTAGTGTCCAGAAACTAAATGCGGATTAGGTCTGGGAAACCGCATTTAGTTTCTGGACACCGGCTAGTGTCCAGAAACTGAATGCGGATTGGGTCTGCGAAACCGCTTTTAGTTTCTGGACACCGGCTAGTGTCCAGAAATTAAAAATTTAGTTTCTGGACAGTGGCTAGTGTCCAGAAACTAAATGCGGTTTGGGTCTGGGAAGCCGCATTTAGTTTCTGGACACCAGCACCGGCTAGTGTCCAGAAATTAAATGCGATTTGGGTCTGGGAAACCGCATTTAGTTTCTGGATCCCGGCTAGTGTCCAGAAACTAAATGCGGATTAGGTCTGGGAAACCGCATTTAGTTTCTGGACACCGGCTAGTGTCCAGAAATTAAATGCGGTTTGGGTCTGGGAAACCGCATTTAGTTTCTGGACACCGGCTAGTGACCTACGACCTGTGCGCACCTGTGGTTATGTGTTGAGATGTGTATTAACGAAATCCAAAGACTGGAGTGGATCCGACGACATCGAATTTTTCACCTAAAAAAATGTACAGTGTATAGTAAGGATTTTGGAGCCTTTCCATGGCTCATCTTCCAACTGTCACAGCGGCCCAACTAGGCGTACCTACGACATATGCGCACCTGTGGTTATGTGTTGAGATGTGTATTAACGAAATCCAAAGACTGGAATGGATCCGACGACATCGAATTTTTCACCTAAAAAAATGTACAGTGTATAGTAAGGATTTTGGAGCCTTTCCATGGCTCATCTTCCAACTGCCACAGCGGCCCAAGTAGGCGTACCTACGACCTGTGCGCACCTGTGGTTATGTGTTGAGATGTGTATTAACGAAATCCAAAGACTGGAGTGGATCCGACGACATCGACTTTTTCACCTAAAAAAATGTACAGTGCATAGTAAGGATTTTGGAGCCTTTCCATGGCTCATCTTCCAACTGCCACAGCGGCCCAACTAGGCGTACCTACTACATATGCGCACCTGTGGTTATGTGGTGAGATGTGTATTAACGAAATCCAAAGACTGGAGTGGATCCGACGACATCGAATTTTTCACCTAAAAAAATGTACAGTGTATAGTAAGGATTTTGGAGCCTTTCCATGGCTCATCTTCCAACTGCCACAGCGGCCCAACTAGGCGTACCTACGACATATGCGCACCTGTGGTTATGTGGTGAGATGTGTATTAACGAAATCCAAAGACTGGAGTGGATCCGACGACATCGAATTTTTCACCTAAAAAAATGTACAGTGTATAGTAAGGATTTTGGAGCCTTTCCATGGCTCATCTTCCAACTGCCACAGCGGCCCAACTAGGCGTACCTACGACATATGCGCACCTGTGGTTATGTGGTGAGATGTGTATTAACGAAATCCAAAGACTGGAGTGGATCCGACGACATCGAATTTGTCACCTAAAAAAATGTACAGTGTATAGTAAGGATTTTGGAGCCTTTCCATGGCTCATCTTCCAACTGCCACAGCGGCCCAACTAGGCGTACCTACGACCTGTGCGCATCTGTGGTTATGTGTTGAGATGTGTATTAACGAAATCCAAAGACTGGATCGGATCCGACGACCTCGAATTTTTCACCTAAAAAAAATGTACAGTGTATAGTAAGGATTTTGGAGCCTTTCCATGGCTCATCTTCCAACTGCCACAGCGGCCCAAGTAGGCGTACCTACGACCTGTGCGCACCTGTGGTTATGTGTTGAGATGTGTATTAACGAAATCCAAAGACTGGAGTGGATCCGAAGACATCGAATTTTTCACCTAAAAAAATTTACAGTGTATAGTAAGGATTTTGGAGCCTTTCCATGGCTCGTCTTCCAACTGCCACAGCGGCCCAAGTAGGCGTACCTACGACCTGTGCGCACCTGTGGTTATGTGTTGAGATGTGTATTAAGGAAATCCAAAGACTGGAGTGGATCCGACGACATCGAATTTTTCACCTAAAAAAATGTACAGTGTATAGTAAGGATTTTGGAGCCTTTCCATGGCTCATCTTCCAACTGCCACAGCGGCCCAACTAGGCGTACCAACGACATATGCGCACCTGTGGTTATATGTTGAGATGTGTATTAAAGAAATCCAAAGACTGGAGTGGATCCGACGACATCGAATTTTTCACCTAAAAAAATGTACAGTGTATAGTAAGGATTTTGGAGCCTTGCCATGGCTCATCTTCCAACTGCCACAGCGGCCCAACTAGGCGTACCGACGACCTGTGCGCACCTGTGGTTATGTGTTGAGATGTGTATTAACGAAATCCAAAGACTGGAGTGGATCCGACGACATCGAATTTTCACCTAAAAAAATGTACAGTGTATAGTAAGGATTTTGGAGCCTTTCCATGGCTCATCTTCCAACTGCCACAGCGGCCCAACTAGGCGTACCAACGACATATGCGCACCTGTGGTTATATGTTGAGATGTGTATTAAAGAAATCCAAAGACTGGAGTGGATCCGACGACATCGAATTTTTCACCTAAAAAAATGTACAGTGTATAGTAAGGATTTTGGAGCCTTTCCATGGCTCATCTTCCAACTGCCACAGCGGCCCAACTAGGCGTACCTACGACCTGTGTGCACCTGTGGTTATGTGTTGAGATGTGTATTAACGAAATCCAAAGACTGGAGTGGATCCGACGACATCGAATTTTTCACCTAAAAAAATGTACAGTGTATAGTAAGGATTTTGGAGCCTTTCTATGGCTCATCTTCCAACTGCCACAGCGGCCAAACTAGGCGTACCTACGACCTGTGCGCACCTGTGGTTATGTGTTGAGATGTGTATTAACGAAATCCAAAGACTGGAGTGGATCCGACGACATCGAATTTTTCATCTAAAAAAATGTACAGTGTATAGTAAGGATTTTGGAGCCTTTCCATAGCTCATCTTCCAACTGCCACAACGGCCCAACTAGGCTTACCAACGACATATGCGCACCTGTGGTTATGTGTTGAGATGTGTATTAACGAAATTCAAAGACTGGAGTGGATCCGACGACATCTAATTTTTCACCTAAAAAAATGTACAGTGTATAGTAAGGATTTTGGAGCCTTTCCATGGCTCATCTTCCAACTGCCACAGCGGCCCAAGTAGGCGTACCTACGACCTGTGCGCACCTGTGGTCATGTGTTGAGATGTGTATTAACGAAATCCAAAGACTGGAGCGGATCCGACGACATCGAATTTTTCACCTAAAAAAATGTACAGTGTATAGTAAGGACTTTGGAGCCTTTCCATGGCTCATCTTCCAACTGCCACAGCGGCCCAACTAGGCGTACCTACGACCTGTGCGCACCTGTGGTTATGTGTTGAGATGTGTATTAACGAAATCCAAAGACTGGAGAGGATCCGACGACATCGAATTTTTCACCTAAAAAAATGTACAGTGTATAGTAAGGATTTTGGAGCCTTTCCATGGCTCATCTTCCAACTGCCACAGTGGCCCAAGTAGGCGTACCTACGACCTGTGCGCGCCTGTGGTTATGTGTTGAGATGTGTATTAACGAAATCCAAAGACTGGAGTGGATCCGACGACATCGAATTTTCACCTAAAAAAATGTACAGTGTATAGTAAGGATTTTGGAGCCTTTCCATGGCTCATCTTCCAACTGCCACAGCGGCCCAACTAGGCGTACCAACGACATATGCGCACCTGTGGTTATATGTTGAGATGTGTATTAAAGAAATCCAAAGACTGGAGTGGATCCGACGACATCGAATTTTTCACCTAAAAAAATGTACAGTGTATAGTAAGGATTTTGGAGCCTTTCCATGGCTCATCTTCCAACTGCCACAGCGGCCCAACTAGGCGTACCTACGACCTGTGTGCACCTGTGGTTATGTGTTGAGATGTGTATTAACGAAATCCAAAGACTGGAGTGGATCCGACGACATCGAATTTTTCACCTAAAAAAATGTACAGTGTATAGTAAGGATTTTGGAGCCTTTCTATGGCTCATCTTCCAACTGCCACAGCGGCCAAACTAGGCGTACCTACGACCTGTGCGCACCTGTGGTTATGTGTTGAGATGTGTATTAACGAAATCCAAAGACTGGAGTGGATCCGACGACATCGAATTTTTCACCTAAAAAAATGTACAGTGTATAGTAAGGATTTTGGAGCCTTTCCATGGCTCATCTTCCAACTGCCACAGCGGCCCAACTAGGCGTACCTACGACCTGTGCGCACCTGTGGTTATGTGTTGAGATGTGTATTAACGAAATCCAAAGACTGGAGTGGATCCGACGACATCGAATTTTTCACCTAAAAAAATGTACAGTGTATAGTAAGGATTTTGGAGCCTTTCTATGGCTCATCTTCCAACTGCCACAGCGGCCAAACTAGGCGTACCTACGACCTGTGCGCACCTGTGGTTATGTGTTGAGATGTGTATTAACGAAATCCAAAGACTGGAGTGGATCCGACGACATCGAATTTTTCATCTAAAAAAATGTACAGTGTATAGTAAGGATTTTGGAGCCTTTCCATAGCTCATCTTCCAACTGCCACAACGGCCCAACTAGGCTTACCAACGACATATGCGCACCTGTGGTTATGTGTTGAGATGTGTATTAACGAAATTCAAAGACTGGAGTGGATCCGACGACATCGAATTTTTCACCTAAAAAAATGTACAGCGTATAGTAAGGATTTTGGAGCCTTTCCATGGCTCATCTTCCAACTGCCACAGCGGCCCAAGTAGGCGTACCTACGACCTGTGCGCACCTGTGGTCATGTGTTGAGATGTGTATTAACGAAATCCAAAGACTGGAGCGGATCCGACGACATCGAATTTTTCACCTAAAAAAATGTACAGTGTATAGTAAGGACTTTGGAGCCTTTCCATGGCTCATCTTCCAACTGCCACAGCGGCCCAACTAGGCGTACCTACGACCTGTGCGCACCTGTGGTTATGTGTTGAGATGTGTATTAACGAAATCCAAAGACTGGAGAGGATCCGACGACATCGAATTTTTCACCTAAAAAAATGTACAGTGTATAGTAAGGATTTTGGAGCCTTTCCATGGCTCATCTTCCAACTGCCACAGTGGCCCAAGTAGGCGTACCTACGACCTGTGCGCACCTGTGGTTATGTGTTGAGATGTGTATTAACGAAATCCAAAGACTGGAGTGGATCCGACGACATCGAATTTTTCACCTAAAAAAATGTACAGTGTATAGTAAGGATTTTGGAGCCTTTCCATGACTCATCTTCCAACTGCCACAGCGGCCCAACTAGGCGTACCTACGACCTGTGCGCACCTGTGGTTATGTGTTGAGATGTGTATTAACGAAATCCAAAGACTGGAGTGGATCCGACGACATCGAATGTTTCACCTAAAAAAATGTACAGTGTATAGTAAGGATTTTGGAGCCTTTCTATGGCTCATCTTCCAACTGCCACAGCGGCCAAACTAGGCGTACCTACGACCTGTGCGCACCTGTGGTTATGTGTTGAGATGTGTATTAACGAAATCCAAAGACTGGAGTGGATCCGACGACATCGAATTTTTCACCTAAAAAAATGTACAGTGTATAGTAAGGATTTTGGAGCCTTTCCATGGCTCATCTTCCAACTGCCACAGCGGCCCAACTAGGCGTACCAACGACATATGCGCACCTGTGGTTATGTGTTGAGATGTGTATTAACGAAATCCAAAGACTGGAGTGGATCCGACGACATCGAATTTTTCACCTAAAAAAATGTACAGTGTATAGTAAGGATTTTGGAGCCTTTCCATGGCTCATCTTCCAACTGCCACAGCGGCCCAAGTAGGCGTACCTACGACCTGTGCGCATCTGTGGTCATGTGTTGAGATGTGTATTAACGAAATCCAAAGACTGGAGTGGATCCGACGACATCGAATTTTTCACCTAAAAAAATGTACAGTGTATAGTAAGGATTTTGGAGCCTTTCCATGGCTCATCTTCCAACTGCCACAGCGGCCAAACTAGGCGTACCTACGACATGTGCGCACCTGTGGTTATGTGTTGAGATGTGTATTAACGAAATCCAAAGACTGGAGTGGATCCGACGACATCGAATGTTTCACCTAAAAAAATGTACAGTGTATAGTAAGGATTTTGGAGCCTTTCTATGGCTCATCTTCCAACTGCCACAGCGGCCAAACTAGGCGTACCTACGACCTGTGCGCACCTGTGGTTATGTGTTGAGATGTGTATTAACGAAATCCAAAGACTGGAGTGGATCCGACGACATCGAATTTTTCACCTAAAAAAATGTACAGTGTATAGTAAGGACTTTGGAGCCTTTCCATGGCTCATCTTCCAACTGCCACAGCGGCCCAACTAGGCGTACCTACGACCTGTGCGCACCTGTGGTTATGTGTTGAGATGTGTATTAACGAAATCCAAAGACTGGAGAGGATCCGACGACATCGAATTTTTCACCTAAAAAAATGTACAGTGTATAGTAAGGATTTTGGAGCCTTTCCATGGCTCATCTTCCAACTGCCACAGCGGCCCAACTAGGCGTACCTACGACCTGTGCGCACCTGTGGTTATGTGTTGAGATGTGTATTAACGAAATCCAAAGACTGGAGTGGATCCGACGACATCGAATTTTTCACCTAAAAAAATGTACAGTGTATAGTAAGGATTTTGGAGCCTTTCCATGGCTCATCTTCCAACTGCCACAGCGGCCCAACTAGGCGTACCAACGACATATGCGCACCTGTGGTTATGTGTTGAGATGTGTATTAACGAAATCCAAAGACTGGAGTGGATCCGACGACATCGAATTTTTCACCTAAAAAAATGTACAGTGTATAGTAAGGATTTTGGAGCCTTTCCATGGCTCATCTTCCAACTGCCACAGCGGCCCAACTAGGCGTACCTACGACCTGTGCGCACCTGTGGTTATGTGTTGAGATGTGTATTAACGAAATCCAAAGACTGGAGAGGATCCGACGACATCGAATTTTTCACCTAAAAAAATGTACAGTGTATAGTAAGGATTTTGGAGCCTTTCCATGGCTCATCTTCCAACTGCCACAGCGGCCCAACTAGGCGTACCTACGACCTGTGCGCACCTGTGGTTATGTGTTGAGATGTGTATTAACGAAATCCAAAGACTGGAGTGGATCCGACGACATCGAATTTTCACCTAAAAAAATGTACAGTGTATAGTAAGGATTTTGGAGCCTTTCCATGGCTCATCTTCCAACTGCCACAGCGGCCAAACTAGGCGTACCTACGACATGTGCCCACCTGTGCATATGTGTTGAGATGTGTATTAACGAAATCCAAAGACTGGAGTGGATCCGACGACATCGAATTTTTCACCTAAAAAAATGTACAGTGTATAGTAAGGATTTTGGAGCCTTTCCATGGCTCATCTTCCAACTGCCACAGCGGCCCAACTAGGCGTACCTACGACCTGTGCGCACCTGTGGTTATGTGTTGAGATGTGTATTAACGAAATCCAAAGACTGGAGTGGATCCGACGACATCGAATTTTTCGCCTAAAAAAATGTACAGTGTATAGTAAGGATTTTGGAGCCTTTCCATGGCTCATCTTCCAACTGCCACAGTGGCCCAAGTAGGCGTACCTACGATCTGTGCGCACCTGTGGTTATGTGTTGAGATGTGTATTAACGAAATCCAAAGACTGGAGTGGATCCGACGACATCGAATTTTTCACTTAAAAAAATGTACAGTGTATAGTAAGGATTTTGGAGCCTGTCCATGGCTCATCTTCCAACTGCCACAGCGGCCCAACTAGGCGTACCTACGACCTGTGCGCACCTGTGATTATGTGTTGAGATGTGTATTAACGAAATCCAAAGACTGGAGTGGATCCGACGACATCGAATTTTTCACCTAAAAAAATGTACAGTGTATAGTAAGGATTTTGGAGCCTTTCCATGGCTCATCTTCCAACTGCCACAGCGGCCAAACTAGGCGTACCTACGACATGTGCGCACCTGTGGTTATGTGTTGAGATGTGTATTAACGAAATCCAAAGACTGGAGTGGATCCGACGACATCGAATTTTTCACCTAAAAAAATGTACAGTGTATAGTAAGGATTTTGGAGCCTTTCTATGGCTCATCTTCCAACTGCCACAGCGGCCAAACTAGGCGTACCTACGACCTGTGCGCACCTGTGGTTATGTGTTGAGATGTGTATTAACGAAATCCAAAGACTGGAGTGGATCCGACGACATCGAATTTTTCACCTAAAAAAATGTACAGTGTATAGTAAGGATTTTGGAGCCTTTCCATGGCTCATCTTCCAACTGCCACAGCGGCCCAACTAGGCGTACCAACGACATATGCGCACCTGTGGTTATGTGTTGAGTTGTGTATTAACGAAATCCAAAGACTGGAGTGGATCCGACGACATCGAATTTTTCACCTAAAAACCTGTACAGTGTATAGTAAGGATTTTGGAGCCTTTCCATGGCTCATCTTCCAACTGCCACAGCGGCCAAACTAGGCGTACCTACGACATGTGCCCACCTGTGCATATGTGTTGAGATGTGTATTAACGAAATCCAAAGACTGGAGTGGATCCGACGACATCGAATTTTTCACCTAAAAAAATGTACAGTGTATAGTAAGGATTTTGGAGCCTTTCCATGGCTCATCTTCCAACTGCCACAGTGGCCCAAGTAGGCGTACCTACGACCTGTGCGCACCTGTGGTTATGTGTTGAGATGTGTATTAACGAAATCCAAAGACTGGAGTGGATCCGACGACATCGAATTTTTCACCTAAAAAAATGTACAGTGTATAGTAAGGATTTTGGAGCCTTTCCATGGCTCATCTTCCAACTGCCACAGCGGCCAAACTAGGCGTACCTACGACATGTGCCCACCTGTGCATATGTGTTGAGATGTGTATTAACGAAATCCAAAGACTGGAGTGGATCCGACGACATCGAATTTTTCACCTAAAAAAATGTACAGTGTATAGTAAGGATTTTGGAGCCTTTCCATGGCTCATCTTCCAACTGCCACAGCGGCCCAAGTAGGCGTACCTACGACCTGTGCGCACCTGTGGTTATGTGTTGAGATGTGTATTAACGAAATCCAAAGACTGGAGTGGATCCGACGACATCGAATTTTTCACCTAAAAAAATGTACAGTGTATAGTAAGGATTTTGGAGCCTGTCCATGGCTCATCTTCCAACTGCCACAGCGGCCCAACTAGGCGTACCTACGACCTGTGCGCACCTGTGGTTATGTGTTGAGATGTGTATTAACGAAATCCAAAGACTGGAATGGATCCGACGACATCGAATTTTTCACCTAAAAAAATGTACAGTGTATAGTAAGGATTTTGGAGCCTTTCCATGGCTCATCTTCCAACTGCCACAGCGGCCCAACTAGGCGTACCAACGACATATGCGCACCTGTGGTTATGTGTTGAGATGTGTATTAACGAAATCCAAAGACTGGAGTGGATCCGACGACATCGAATTTTTCACCTAAAAAAATGTACAGTGTATAGTAAGGATTTTGGAGCCTTTCCATGGCTCATCTTCTATGTGCCACAACGGCCCAACTAGGCTTACCAACGACATATGCGCACCTGTGGTTATGTGTTGAGATGTGTGTTAACGAAATCCAAAGACTGGAGTGGATCCGACGACATCGAATTTTCACCTAAAAAAATGTACAGTGTATAGTAAGGATTTTGGAGCCTTTCCATGGCTCATCTTCCAACTGCCACAGCGGCCAAACTAGGCGTACCTACGACATGTGCGCACCTGTGCATATGTGTTGAGATGTGTATTAACGAAATCCAAAGACTGGAGTGGATCCGACGACATCGAATTTTTCACCTAAAAAAATGTACAGTGTATAGTAAGGATTTTGGAGCCTTTCCATGGCTCATCTTCCAACTGCCACAGCGGCCCAACTAGGCGTACCTACGACCTGTGCGCACCTGTGGTTATGTGTTGAGATGTGTATTAACGAAATCCAAAGACTGGAGTGGATCCGACGACATCGAATTTTTCGCCTAAAAAAATGTACAGTGTATAGTAAGGATTTTGGAGCCTTTCCATGGCTCATCTTCCAACTGCCACAGTGGCCCAAGTAGGCGTACCTACGACCTGTGCGCACCTGTGGTTATGTGTTGAGATGTGTATTAACGAAATCCAAAGACTGGAGTGGATCCGACGACATCGAATTTTTCACCTAAAAAAATGTACAGTGTATAGTAAGGATTTTGGAGCCTTTCTATGGCTCATCTTCCAACTGCCACAGCGGCCAAACTAGGCGTACCTACGACCTGTGCGCACCTGTGGTTATGTGTTGAGATGTGTATTAACGAAATCCAAAGACTGGAGTGGATCCGACGACATCGAATTTTTCACCTAAAAAAATGTACAGTGTATAGTAAGGATTTTGGAGCCTTTCCATGGCTCATCTTCCAACTGCCACAGCGGCCCAACTAGGCGTACCAACGACATATGCGCACCTGTGGTTATGTGTTGAGATGTGTATTAACGAAATCCAAAGACTGGAGTGGATCCGACGACATCGAATTTTTCACCTAAAAAAATGTACAGTGTATAGTAAGGATTTTGGAGCCTTTCCATGGCTCATCTTCCAACTGCCACAACGGCCCAACTAGGCTTACCAACGACATATGCGCACCTGTGGTTATGTGTTGAGATGTGTATTAACGAAATCCAAAGACTGGAGTGGATCCGACGACATCGAATTTTTCACCTAAAAAAATGTACAGTGTATAGTAAGGATTTTGGAGCCTTTCCATGGCTCATCTTCCAACTGCCACAACGGCCCAACTAGGCTTACCAACGACATATGCGCACCTGTGGTTATGTGTTGAGATGTGTGTTAACGAAATCCAAAGACTGGAGTGGATCCGACGACATCGAATGTTTCACCTAAAAAAATGTACAGTGTATAGTAAGGATTTTGGAGCCTGTCCATGGCTCATCTTCCAACTGCCACAGCGGCCCAACTAGGCGTACCTACGACCTGTGCGCACCTGTGGTTATGTGTTGAGATGTGTATTAACGAAATCCAAAGACTGGAGTGGATCCGACGACATCGAATGTTTCACCTAAAAAAATGTACAGTGTATAGTAAGGATTTTGGAGCCTTTCTATGGCTCATCTTCCAACTGCCACAGCGGCCAAACTAGGCGTACCTACGACCTGTGCGCACCTGTGGTTATGTGTTGAGATGTGTATTAACGAAATCCAAAGACTGGAGTGGATCCGACGACATCGAATTTTTCACCTAAAAAAATGTACAGTGTATAGTAAGGATTTTGGAGCCTTTCCATGGCTCATCTTCCAACTGCCACAACGGCCCAACTAGGCTTACCAACGACATATGCGCACCTGTGGTTATGTGTTGAGATGTGTGTTAACGAAATCCAAAGACTGGAGTGGATCCGACGACATCGAATTTTCACCTAAAAAAATGTACAGTGTATAGTAAGGATTTTGGAGCCTTTCCATGGCTCATCTTCCAACTGCCACAGCGGCCAAACTAGGCGTACCTACGACATGTGCGCACCTGTGCATATGTGTTGAGATGTGTATTAACGAAATCCAAAGACTGGAGTGGATCCGACGACATCGAATTTTTCACCTAAAAAAATGTACAGTGTATAGTAAGGATTTTGGAGCCTCTCCATGGCTCATCTTCCAACTGCCACAGCGGCCCAACTAGGCGTACCTACGACCTGTGCGCACCTGTGGTTATGTGTTGAGATGTGTATTAACGAAATCCAAAGACTGGAGTGGATCCGACGACATCGAATTTTTCGCCTAAAAAAATGTACAGTAAGGATTTTGGAGCCTTTCCATGGCTCATCTTCCAACTGCCACAGTGGCCCAAGTAGGCGTACCTACGACCTGTGCGCACCTGTGGTTATGTGTTGAGATGTGTATTAACGAAATCCAAAGACTGGAGTGGATCCGACGACATCGAATTTTTCACCTAAAAAAATGTACAGTGTATAGTAAGGATTTTGGAGCCTTTCTATGGCTCATCTTCCAACTGCCACAGCGGCCAAACTAGGCGTACCTACGACCTGTGCGCACCTGTGGTTATGTGTTGAGATGTGTATTAACGAAATCCAAAGACTGGAGTGGAGCCGACGACATCGAATTTTTCACCTAAAAAAATGTACAGTGTATAGTAAGGATTTTGGAGCCTTTCCATGGCTCATCTTCCAACTGCCACAACGGCCCAACTAGGCTTACCAACGACATATGCGCACCTGTGGTTATGTGTTGAGATGTGTATTAACGAAATCCAAAGACTGGAGTGGATCCGACGACATCGAATTTTTCACCTAAAAAAATGTACAGTGTATAGTAAGGATTTTGGAGCCTTTCCATGGCTCATCTTCCAACTGCCACAACGGCCCAACTAGGCTTACCAACGACATATGCGCACCTGTGGTTATGTGTTGAGATGTGTGTTAACGAAATCCAAAGACTGGAGTGGATCCGACGACATCGAATGTTTCACCTAAAAAAATGTACAGTGTATAGTAAGGATTTTGGAGCCTTTCTATGGCTCATCTTCCAACTGCCACAGCGGCCAAACTAGGCGTACCTACGACCTGTGCGCACCTGTGGTTATGTGTTGAGATGTGTATTAACGAAATCCAAAGACTGGAGTGGATCCGACGACATCGAATTTTTCACCTAAAAAAATGTACAGTGTATAGTAAGGATTTTGGAGCCTGTCCATGGCTCATCTTCCGACTGCCACAGCGGCCCAACTAGGCGTACCTACGACCTGTGCGCACCTGTGGTTATGTGTTGAGATGTGTATTAACGAAATCCAAAGACTGGAGTGGATCCGACGACATCGAATTTTTCACCTAAAAAAATGTACAGTGTATAGTAAGGATTTTGGAGCCTGTCCATGGCTCATCTTCCAACTGCCACAGCGGCCCAACTAGGCGTACCTACGACCTGTGCGCACCTGTGGTTATGTGTTGAGATGTGTATTAACGAAATCCAAATACTGGAGAGGATCCGACGACATCGAATTTTTCACCTAAAAAAATGTACAGTGTATAGTAAGGATTTTGGAGCCTTTCCATGGCTCATCTTCCAACTGCCACAGCGGCCCAACTAGGCGTACCTACGACCTGTGCGCACCTGTGGTTATGTGTTGAGATGTGTATTAACGAAATCCAAAGACTGGAGTGGATCCGACGACATCGAATGTTTCACCTAAAAAAATGTACAGTGTATAGTAAGGATTTTGGAGCCTTTCTAAAGCTCATCTTCCAATTGCCACAGCGGCCAAACTAGGCGTACCTACGACCTGTGCGCACCTGTGGTTATGTGTTGAGATGTGTATTAACGAAATCCAAAGACTGGAGTGGATCCGACGACATCGAATTTTTCACCTAAAAAAATGTGCAGTGAATAGTAAGGATTTTGGAGCCTTTCCATGGCTCATCTTCCAACTGCCACAGCGGCCCAACTAGGCGTACCAACGACATATGCGCACCTGTGGTTATGTGTTGAGATGTGTATTAACGAAATCCAAAGACTGGAGTGGATCCGACGACATCGAATTTTTCACCTAAAAAAATGTACAGTGTATAGTAAGGATTTTGGAGCCTTTCCATGGCTCATCTTCCAACTGCCACAGCGGCCCAACTAGGCTTACCAACGACATATGCGCACCTGTGGTTATGTGTTGAGATGTGTATTAACGAAATCCAAAGACTGGAGTGGATCCGACGACATCGAATTTTTCACCTAAAAAAATGTACAGTGTATAGTAAGGATTTTGGAGCCTTTCCATGGCTCATCTTCCAACTGCCACAGCGGCCCAACTAGGCGTACCAACGACATATGCGCACCTGTGGTTATGTGTTGAGATGTGTATTAACGAAATCCAAAGACTGGAGTGGATCCGACGACATCGAATTTTTCACCTAAAAAAATGTACAGTGTATAGTAAGGCTTTTGGAGCCCAACTAGGCGTACCTACGACCTGTGCGCACCTGTGGTTATGTGTTGAGATGTGTATTAACGAAATCCAAAGACTGGAGTGGATCCGACGACATCGAATTTTTCACCTAAAAAAATGTACAGTGTATTGTAAGGATTTTGGAGCCTTTCCATGGCTCATCTTCCAACTGCCACAGCGGCCCAACTAGGCGTACCTACGACCTGTGCGCACCTGTGGTTATGTGTTGAGATGTGTATTAACGAAATCCAAAGACTGGAGTGGATCCGACGACATCGAATTTTTCACCTAAAAAAATGTACAGTGTATAGTAAGGATTTTGGAGCCTTTCTATGGCTCATCTTCCAACTGCCACAGCGGCCCAACTAGGCGTACCTACGACCTGTGCGCACCTGTGGTTATGTGTTGAGATGTGTATTAACGAAATCCAAAGACTGGAGTGGATCCGACGACATCGAATTTTTCACCTAAAAAAATGTACAGTGTATAGTAAGGATTTTGGAGCCTTTCCATGGCTCATCTTCCAACTGCCACAGCGGCCCAACTAGGCGTACCTACGACCTGTGCGCACCTGTGGTTATGTGTTGAGATGTGTATTAACGAAATCCAAAGACTGGAGTGGATCCGACGACATCGAATGTTTCACCTAAAAAAATGTACAGTGTATAGTAAGGATTTTGGAGCCTTTCTAAAGCTCATCTTCCAATTGCCACAGCGGCCAAACTAGGCGTACCTACGACCTGTGCGCACCTGTGGTTATGTGTTGAGATGTGTATTAACGAAATCCAAAGACTGGAGTGGATCCGACGACATCGAATTTTTCACCTAAAAAAATGTACAGTGTATAGTAAGGATTTTGGAGCCTTTCCATGGCTCATCTTCCAACTGCCACAACGGCCCAACTAGGCTTACCAACGACATATGCGCACCTGTGGTTATGTGTTGAGATGTGTATTAACGAAATCCAAAGACTGGAGTGGATCCGACGACATCGAATTTTTCACCTAAAAAAATGTACAGTGTATAGTAAGGATTTTGGAGCCTTTCCATGGCTCATCTTCCAACTGCCACAACGGCCCAACTAGGCTTACCAACGACATATGCGCACCTGTGGTTATGTGTTGAGATGTGTGTTAACGAAATCCAAAGACTGGAGTGGATCCGACGACATCGAATGTTTCACCTAAAAAAATGTACAGTGTATAGTAAGGATTTTGGAGCCTTTCTATGGCTCATCTTCCAACTGCCACAGCGGCCAAACTAGGCGTACCTACGACCTGTGCGCACCTGTGGTTATGTGTTGAGATGTGTATTAACGAAATCCAAAGACTGGAGTGGATCCGACGACATCGAATTTTTCACCTAAAAAAATGTACAGTGTATAGTAAGGATTTTGGAGCCTGTCCATGGCTCATCTTCCGACTGCCACAGCGGCCCAACTAGGCGTACCTACGACCTGTGCGCACCTGTGGTTATGTGTTGAGATGTGTATTAACGAAATCCAAAGACTGGAGTGGATCCGACGACATCGAATTTTTCACCTAAAAAAATGTACAGTGTATAGTAAGGATTTTGGAGCCTGTCCATGGCTCATCTTCCAACTGCCACAGCGGCCCAACTAGGCGTACCTACGACCTGTGCGCACCTGTGGTTATGTGTTGAGATGTGTATTAACGAAATCCAAATACTGGAGAGGATCCGACGACATCGAATTTTTCACCTAAAAAAATGTACAGTGTATAGTAAGGATTTTGGAGCCTTTCCATGGCTCATCTTCCAACTGCCACAGCGGCCCAACTAGGCGTACCTACGACCTGTGCGCACCTGTGGTTATGTGTTGAGATGTGTATTAACGAAATCCAAAGACTGGAGTGGATCCGACGACATCGAATGTTTCACCTAAAAAAATGTACAGTGTATAGTAAGGATTTTGGAGCCTTTCTAAAGCTCATCTTCCAATTGCCACAGCGGCCAAACTAGGCGTACCTACGACCTGTGCGCACCTGTGGTTATGTGTTGAGATGTGTATTAACGAAATCCAAAGACTGGAGTGGATCCGACGACATCGAATTTTTCACCTAAAAAAATGTGCAGTGAATAGTAAGGATTTTGGAGCCTTTCCATGGCTCATCTTCCAACTGCCACAGCGGCCCAACTAGGCGTACCAACGACATATGCGCACCTGTGGTTATGTGTTGAGATGTGTATTAACGAAATCCAAAGACTGGAGTGGATCCGACGACATCGAATTTTTCACCTAAAAAAATGTACAGTGTATAGTAAGGATTTTGGAGCCTTTCCATGGCTCATCTTCCAACTGCCACAGCGGCCCAACTAGGCTTACCAACGACATATGCGCACCTGTGGTTATGTGTTGAGATGTGTATTAACGAAATCCAAAGACTGGAGTGGATCCGACGACATCGAATTTTTCACCTAAAAAAATGTACAGTGTATAGTAAGGATTTTGGAGCCTTTCCATGGCTCATCTTCCAACTGCCACAGCGGCCCAACTAGGCGTACCAACGACATATGCGCACCTGTGGTTATGTGTTGAGATGTGTATTAACGAAATCCAAAGACTGGAGTGGATCCGACGACATCGAATTTTTCACCTAAAAAAATGTACAGTGTATAGTAGCCCAACTAGGCGTACCTACGACCTGTGCGCACCTGTGGTTATGTGTTGAGATGTGTATTAACGAAATCCAAAGACTGGAGTGGATCCGACGACATCGAATTTTTCACCTAAAAAAATGTACAGTGTATTGTAAGGATTTTGGAGCCTTTCCATGGCTCATCTTCCAACTGCCACAGCGGCCCAACTAGGCGTACCTACGACCTGTGCGCACCTGTGGTTATGTGTTGAGATGTGTATTAACGAAATCCAAAGACTGGAGTGGATCCGACGACATCGAATGTTTCACCTAAAAAAATGTACAGTGTATAGTAAGGATTTTGGAGCCTTTCTATGGCTCATCTTCCAACTGCCACAGCGGCCAAACTAGGCGTACCTACGACCTGTGCGCACCTGTGGTTATGTGTTGAGATGTGTATTAACGAAATCCAAAGACTGGAGTGGATCCGACGACATCGAATTTTTCACCTAAAAAAATGTACAGTGTATTGTAAGGATTTTGGAGCCTTTCCATGGCTCATCTTCCAACTGCCACAGCGGCCCAACTAGGCGTACCTACGACCTGTGCGCACCTGTGGTTATGTGTTGAGATGTGTATTAACGAAATCCAAAGACTGGAGTGGATCCGACGACATCGAATGTTTCACCTAAAAAAATGTACAGTGTATAGTAAGGATTTTGGAGCCTTTCTAAAGCTCATCTTCCAATTGCCACAGCGGCCAAACTAGGCGTACCTACGACCTGTGCGCACCTGTGGTTATGTGTTGAGATGTGTATTAACGAAATCCAAAGACTGGAGTGGATCCGACGACATCGAATTTTTCACCTAAAAAAATGTACAGTGTATAGTAAGGATTTTGGAGCCTTTCCATGGCTCATCTTCCAACTGCCACAGCGGCCCAACTAGGCTTACCAACGACATATGCGCACCTGTGGTTATGTGTTGAGATGTGTATTAACGAAATCCAAAGACTGGAGTGGATCCGACGACATCGAATTTTTCACCTAAAAAAATGTACAGTGTATAGTAAGGATTTTGGAGCCTTTCCATGGCTCATCTTCCAACTGCCACAGCGGCCCAACTAGGCGTACCAACGACATATGCCCACTTGTGGTTACGTGTTGAGATGTGTATTAACGAAATCCAAAGACTGGAGTGGAACCGACGACATCGAATTTTTCACCTAAAAAAATGTACAGTGTATAGTAAGGATTTTGGAGCCTTTCCATGGCTCATCTTCCAACTGCCACAGCGGCCCAACTAGGCATACCAACGACATATGCGCACCTGTGGTTATGTGTTGAGATGTGTATTAACGAAATCCAAAGACTGGAGTGGATCCGACGACATCGAATTTTCACCTAAAAAAATGTACAGTGTATAGTAAGGATTTTGGAGCCTTTCCATGGCTCATCTTCCAACTGCCACAGCGGTCAAACTAGGCGTACCTACGACATGTGCGCACCTGTGCATATGTGTTGAGATGTGTATTAACGAAATCCAAAGACTGGAGTGGATCCGACGACATCGAATTTTTCACCTAAACAAATGTACAGTGTATAGTAAGGATTTTGGAGCCTTTCCATGGCTCATCTTCCAACTGCCACAGCGGCCCAACTAGGCGTACCTACGACCTGTGCGCACCTGTGGTTATGTGTTGAGATGTGTATTAACGAAATCCAAAGACTGGAGTGGATCCGACGACATCGAATGTTTCACCTAAAAAAATGTACAGTGTATAGTAAGGATTTTGGAGCCTTTCTATGGCTCATCTTCCAACTGCCACAGCGGCCAAACTAGGCGTACCTACGACCTGTGCGCACCTGTGGTTATGTGTTGAGATGTGTATTAACGAAATCCAAAGACTGGAGTGGATCCGACGACATCGAATTTTTCACCTAAAAAAATGTACAGTGTATAGTAAGGATTTTGGAGCCTTTCCATGGCTCATCTTCCAACTGCCACAGCGGCCCAAGTAGGCGTACCTACGACCTGTGCGCATCTGTGGTCATTTGTTGAGATGTGTATTAACGAAATCCAAAGACTGGAGTGGATCCGACGACATCGAATTTTTCACCTAAAAAAATGTAGTGTATAGTAAGGATTTTGGAGCCTTTCCATGGCTCATCTTCCAACTGCCACAGCGGCCAAACTAGGCGTACCTACGACCTGTGCGCACCTGTGGTTATGTGTTGAGATGTGTATTAACGAAATCCAAAGACTGGAGTGGATCCGACGACATCGAATTTTTCACCTAAAAAAATGTACAGTGTATAGTAAGGACTTTGGAGCCTTTCCATGGCTCATCTTCCAACTGCCACAGCGGCCCAACTAGGCGTACCTACGACCTGTGCGCACCTGTGGTTGTGTTGAGATGTGTATTAACGAAATCCAAATACTGGAGAGGATCCGACGACATCGAATTTTTCACCTAAAAAAATGTACAGTGTATAGTAAGGATTTTGGAGCCTTTCCATGGCTCATCTTCCAACTGCCACAGCGGCCCAACTAGGCGTACCTACGACCTGTGCGCACCTGTGGTTATGTGTTGAGATGTGTATTAACGAAATCCAAAGACTGGAGTGGATCCGACGACATCGCATGTTTCACCTAAAAAAATGTACAGTGTATAGTAAGGATTTTGGAGCCTTTCTAAAGCTCATCTTCCAATTGCCACAGCGGCCAAACTAGGCGTACCTACGACCTGTGCGCACCTGTGGTTATGTGTTGAGATGTGTATTAACGAAATCCAAAGACTGGAGTGGATCCGACGACATCGAATTTTTCACCTAAAAAAATGTGCAGTGAATAGTAAGGATTTTGGAGCCTTTCCATGGCTCATCTTCCAACTGCCACAGCGGCCCAACTAGGCGTACCAACGACATATGCGCACCTGTGGTTATGTGTTGAGATGTGTATTAACGAAATCCAAAGACTGGAGTGGATCCGACGACATCGAATTTTTCACCTAAAAAAATGTACAGTGTATAGTAAGGATTTTGGAGCCTTTCCATGGCTCATCTTCCAACTGCCACAGCGGCCCAACTAGGCTTACCAACGACATATGCGCACCTCTGGTTATGTGTTGAGATGTGTATTAACGAAATCCAAAGACTGGAGTGGATCCGACGACATCGAATTTTTCACCTAAAAAAATGTACAGTGTATAGTAAGGATTTTGGAGCCTTTCCATGGCTCATCTTCCAACTGCCACAGCGGCCCAACTAGGCGTACCAACGACATATGCCCACTTGTGGTTACGTGTTGAGATGTGTATTAACGAAATCCAAAGACTGGAGTGGAACCGACGACATCGAATTTTTCACCTAAAAAAATGTACAGTGTATAGTAAGGATTTTGGAGCCTTTCCATGGCTCATCTTCCAACTGCCACAGCGGCCCAACTAGGCATACCAACGACATATGCGCACCTGTGGTTATGTGTTGAGATGTGTATTAACGAAATCCAAAGACTGGAGTGGATCCGACGACATCGAATTTTCACCTAAAAAAATGTACAGTGTATAGTAAGGATTTTGGAGCCTTTCCATGGCTCATCTTCCAACTGCCACAGCGGCCCAACTAGGCGTACCTACGACATGTGCGCACCTGTGCATATGTGTTGAGATGTGTATTAACGAAATCCAAAGACTGGAGTGGATCCGACGACATCGAATTTTTCACCTAAACAAATGTACAGTGTATAGTAAGGATTTTGGAGCCTTTCCATGGCTCATCTTCCAACTGCCACAGCGGCCAAACTAGGCGTACCTACGACCTGTGCGCACCTGTGGTTATGTGTTGAGATGTGTATTAACGAAATCCGGAGTGGATCCGACGACATCGAATTTTTCACCTAAAAAAATGTACAGTGTATAGTAAGGATTTTGGAGCCTTTCCATGGCTCATCTTCCAACTGCCACAGCGGCCCAACTAGGCGTACCTACGACCTGTGCGCACCTGTGGTTATGTGTTGAGATGTGTATTAACGAAATCCAAAGACTGGAGTGGATCCGACGACATCGAATTTTTCGCCTAAAAAAATGTACAGTGTATAGTAAGGATTTTGGAGCCTTTCCATGGCTCATCTTCCAACTGCCACAGTGGCCCAAGTAGGCGTACCTACGACCTGTGCGCACCTGTGGTTATGTGTTGAGATGTGTATTAACGAAATCCAAAGACTGGAGTGGATCCGACGACATCGAATTTTTCACCTAAAAAAATGTACAGTGTATAGTAAGGATTTTGGAGCCTTTCCATGGCTCATCTTCCAACTGCCACAGCGGCCAAACTAGGCGTACCTACGACCTGTGCGCACCTGTGGTTATGTGTTGAGATGTGTATTAACGAAATCCAAAGACTGGAGTGGATCCGACGACATCGAATTTTTCACCTAAAAAAATGTACAGTGTATAGTAAGGATTTTGGAGCCTGTCCATGGCTCATCTTCCAACTGCCACAGCGGCCCAAGTAGGCGTACCTACGACCTGTGCGCACCTGTGGTTATGTGTTGAGATGTGTATTAACGAAATCCAAAGACTGGAGTGGATCCGACGACATCGAATTTTTCACCTAAAAAAATGTACAGTGTATAGTAAGGATTTTGGAGCCTTTCCATGGCTCATCTTCCAACTGCCACAACGGCCCAACTAGGCTTACCAACGACATATGCGCACCTGTGGTAATGTGTTGAGATGTGTGTTAACGAAATCCAAAGACTGGAGTGGATCCGACGACATCGAATTTTCACCTAAAAAAATGTACAGTGTATAGTAAGGATTTTGGAGCCTTTCCATGGCTCATCTTCCAACTGCCACAGCGGCCAAACTAGGCGTACCTACGACATGTGCGCACCTGTGCATATGTGTTGAGATGTGTATTAACGAAATCCAAAGACTGGAGTGGATCCGACGACATCGAATTTTTCACCTAAAAAAATGTACAGTGTATAGTAAGGATTTTGGAGCCTTTCCATGGCTCATCTTCCAACTGCCACAGCGGCCCAACTAGGCGTACCTACGACCTGTGCGCACCTGTGGTTATGTGTTGAGATGTGTATTAACGAAATCCAAAGACTGGAGTGGATCCGACGACATCGAATTTTTCGCCTAAAAAAATGTACAGTGTATAGTAAGGATTTTGGAGCCTTTCCATGGCTCATCTTCCAACTGCCACAGTGGCCCAAGTAGGCGTACCTACGACCTGTGCGCACCTGTGGTTATGTGTTGAGATGTGTATTAACGAAATCCAAAGACTGGAGTGGATCCGACGACATCGAATTTTTCACCTAAAAAAATGTACAGTGTATAGTAAGGATTTTGGAGCCTTTCCATGGCTCATCTTCCAACTGCCACAGCGGCCAAACTAGGCGTACCTACGACCTGTGCGCACCTGTGGTTATGTGTTGAGATGTGTATTAACGAAATCCAAAGACTGGAGTGGATCCGACGACATCGAATTTTTCACCTAAAAAAATGTACAGTGTATAGTAAGGATTTTGGAGCCTGTCCATGGCTCATCTTCCAACTGCCACAGCGGCCCAACTAGGCGTACCTACGACCTGTGCGCACCTGTGATTATGTGTTGAGATGTGTATTAACGAAATCCAAAGACTGGAGTGGATCCGACGACATCGAATTTTTCGCCTAAAAAAATGTACAGTGTATAGTAAGGATTTTGGAGCCTTTCCATGGCTCATCTTCCAACTGCCACAGTGGCCCAAGTAGGCGTACCTACGACCTGTGCGCACCTGTGGTTATGTGTTGAGATGTGTATTAACGAAATCCAAAGACTGGAGTGGATCCGACGACATCGAATTTTTCACCTAAAAAAATGTACAGTGTATAGTAAGGATTTTGGAGCCTTTCCATGGCTCATCTTCCAACTGCCACAGCGGCCAAACTAGGCGTACCTACGACCTGTGCGCACCTGTGGTTATGTGTTGAGATGTGTATTAACGAAATCCAAAGACTGGAGTGGATCCGACGACATCGAATTTTTCACCTAAAAAAATGTACAGTGTATAGTAAGGATTTTGGAGCCTGTCCATGGCTCATCTTCCAACTGCCACAGCGGCCCAACTAGGCGTACCTACGACCTGTGCGCACCTGTGATTATGTGTTGAGATGTGTATTAACGAAATCCAAAGACTGGAGTGGATCCGACGACATCGAATTTTTCACCTAAAAAAATGTACAGTGTATAGTAAGGATTTTGGAGCCTTTCCATGGCTCATCTTCCAACTGCCACAGCGGCCCAACTAGGCGTACCTACGACCTGTGCGCACCTGTGATTATGTGTTGAGATGTGTATTAACGAAATCCAAAGACTGGAGTGGATCCGACGACATCGAATTTTTCACCTAAAAAAATGTACAGTGTATAGTAAGGCTTTCGGAGCCTTTCCATGTTTCATCTTTCAACTGCCACAGCGGCCCAACTAGGCGTACCTACGACCTGTGCGTACCTGTGGGTATGTGTTGAGAAGTGTATTAACGAAATCCAAAGACTGGAGTGGATCCGACGACATCGAATTTTTCACCTAAAAAAATGTACAGTGTATAGTAAGGCTTTTGGAGCCTTTCCATGTTTCATCTTTCAACTGCCACAGCGGCCCAACTAGGCGTACCTACGACCTGTGCGCACCTGTGGTTATGTGTTGAGATGTGTATTAACGAAATCCAAAGACTGGAGTGGATCCGACGACATCGAATTTTTCACCTAAAAAAATGTACAGTGTATAGTAAGAATTTTGGAGCCTTTCCATGGCTCATCTTCCAACTGCCACAGCGGCCCAAGTAGGCGTACCTACGACCTGTGCGCACCTGTGGTTATGTGTTGAGATGTGTATTAACGAAATCCAAAGACTGGAGTGGATCCGACGACATCGAATTTTTCACCTAAAAAAATGTACAGTGTATAGTAAGGATTTTGGAGCCTTTCCATGGCTCATCTTCCAACTGCCACAGCGGCCCAACTAGGCGTACCTACGACCTGTGCGCACCTGTGATTATGTGTTGAGATGTGTATTAACGAAATCCAAAGACTGGAGTGGATCCGACGACATCGAATTTTTCACCTAAAAAAATGTACAGTGTATAGTAAGGATTTTGGAGCCTTTCCATGGCTCATCTTCCAACTGCCACAGCGACCCAACTAGGCGTACCTACGACCTGTGCGCACCTGTGGTTATGTGTTGAGATGTGTATTAACGAAATCCAAAGACTGGAGTGGATCCGACGACATCGAATTTTTCACCTAAAAAAATGTACAGTGTATAGTAAGGATTTTGGAGCCTTTCCATGGCTCATCTTCCAACTGCCACAGCGGCCCAACTAGGCGTACCTACGACCTGTGCGCACCTGTGATTATGTGTTGAGATGTGTATTAACGAAATCCAAAGACTGGAGTGGATCCGACGACATCGAATTTTTCACCTAAAAAAATGTACAGTGTATAGTAAGGATTTTGGAGCCTTTCCATGGCTCATCTTCGAACTGCCACAGCGGCCCAACTAGGCGTACCAACGACATATGCGCACCTGTGGTTATGTGTTGAGATGTGTATTAACGAAATCCAAAGACTGGAGTGGATCCGACGACATCGAATTTTTCACCTAAAAAAATGTACAGTGTATAGTAAGGATTTTGGAGCCTTTCCATGGCTCATCTTCGAACTGCCACAGCGGCCCAACTAGGCGTACCAACGACATATGCGCACCTGTGGTTATGTGTTGAGATGTGTATTAACGAAATCCAAAGACTGGAGTGGATCCGACGACATCGAATTTTTCACCTAAAAAAATGTACAGTGTATAGTAAGGATTTTGGAGCCTTTCCATGGCTCATCTTCCAACTGCCACAGCGGGCCAAGTAGCCTGGAGTGGATCCGACGACATCGAATTTTTCACCTATAAAAATGTACAGTGTATAGTAAGGATTTTGGAGCCTTTCCATGGCTCATCTTCCAACTGCCACAGCGGCCCAATTAGGCGTACCTACGACCTGTGCGCACCTGTGATTATGTGTTGAGATGTGTATTAACGAAATCCAAAGACTGGAGTGGATCCGACGACATCGAATTTTTCACCTAAAAAAATGTACAGTGTATAGTAAGGATTTTGGAGCCTTTCCATGGCTCATCTTCCAACTGCCACAGCGGCCCAACTAGGCGTACCTACGACCTGTGCGCACCTGTGATTATGTGTTGAGATGTGTATTAACGAAATCCAAAGACTGGAGTGGATCCGACGACATCGAATTTTTCACCTAAAAAAATGTACAGTGTATAGTAAGGATTTTGGAGCCTTTCCATGGCTCATCTTCCAACTGCCACAGCGGGCCAAGTAGCCTGGAGTGGATCCGACGACATCGAATTTTTCACCTATAAAAATGTACAGTGTATAGTAAGGATTTTGGAGCCTTTCCATGGCTCATCTTCCAACTGCCACAGCGGCCCAACTAGGCGTACCAACGACATATGCGCACCTGTGGTTATGTGTTGAGATGTGTATTAAAGAAATCCAAAGACTGGAGTGGATCCGACGACATCGAATTTTTCCCCTAAAAAAATGTACAGTGCAGAGTAAGGATTTTGGAGCCTTTCCATGGCTCATCTTCCAACTGCCACAGCGGCCAAACTAGGCGTACCTACGACCTGTGCGCACCTGTGGTTATGTGTTGAGATGTGTATTAACGAAATCCAAAGACTGGAGTGGATCCGACGACATCGAATTTTTCACCTAAAAAAATGTACAGTGTATAGTAAGGATTTTGGAGCCTTTCCATGGCTCATCTTCCAACTGCCACAGCGGCCCAACTAGGCGTACCTACGACCTGTGCGCACCTGTGGTTATGTGTTGAGATGTGTATTAACGAAATCCAAAGACTGGAGTGGATCCGACGACATCGAATTTTTCACCTAAAAAAATGTACAGTGTATAATAAGGCTTTCGGAGCCTTTCCATGTTTCATCTTTCAACTGCCACAGCGGCCCAACTAGGCGTACCTACGACCTGTGCGCACCTGTGGTTATGTGTTGAGATGTGTATTAACGAAATCCAAAGACTGGAGTGGATCCGACGACTTCGAATTTTTCACCTAAAAAAATGTACAGTGTATAGTAAGAATTTTGGAGCCTTTCCATGGCTCATCTTCCAACTGCCACAGCGGCCCAAGTAGGCGTACCTACGACCTGTGCGCACCTGTGGTTATGTGTTGAGATGTGTATTAACGAAATCCAAAGACTGGAGTGGATCCGACGACATCGAATTTTTCACCTAAAAAAATGTACAGTGTATAGTAAGGATTTTGGAGCCTTTCCATGGCTCATCTTCCAACTGCCACAGCGGCCCAACTAGGCGTACCTACGACCTGTGCGCACCTGTGATTATGTGTTGAGATGTGTATTAACGAAATCCAAAGACTGGAGTGGATCCGACGACATCGAATTTTTCACCTAAAAAAATGTACAGTGTATAGTAAGGATTTTGGAGCCTTTCCATGGCTCATCTTCCAACTGCCACAGCGACCCAACTAGGCGTACCTACGACCTGTGCGCACCTGTGGTTATGTGTTGAGATGTGTATTAACGAAATCCAAAGACTGGAGTGGATCCGACGACATCGAATTTTTCACCTAAAAAAATGTACAGTGTATAGTAAGGATTTTGGAGCCTTTCCATGGCTCATCTTCCAACTGCCACAGCGGCCCAACTAGGCGTACCTACGACCTGTGCGCACCTGTGATTATGTGTTGAGATGTGTATTAACGAAATCCAAAGACTGGAGTGGATCCGACGACATCGAATTTTTCACCTAAAAAAATGTACAGTGTATAGTAAGGATTTTGGAGCCTTTCCATGGCTCATCTTCGAACTGCCACAGCGGCCCAACTAGGCGTACCAACGACATATGCGCACCTGTGGTTATGTGTTGAGATGTGTATTAACGAAATCCAAAGACTGGAGTGGATCCGACGACATCGAATTTTTCACCTAAAAAAATGTACAGTGTATAGTAAGGATTTTGGAGCCTTTCCATGGCTCATCTTCCAAATTCCACAGCGGCCCAACTAGGCGTACCAACGACATATGCGCACCTGTGGTTATGTGTTGAGATGTGTATTAACGAAATCCAAAGACTGGAGTGGATCCGACGACATGGATTTTTTCATCTAAAAAAATGTACAGTGTATAGTAAGGATTTTGGAGCCTTTCCATGGCTCATCTTCCAACTGCCACAGCGGCCCAACTAGACGTACCTACGACCTGTGCGCACCTGTGGTTATGTGTTGAGATGTGTATTAACGAAATCCAAAGACTGGAGTGGATCCGACGACATCGAATTTTTCACCTAAAAAAATGTACAGTGTATAGTAAGGATTTTGGAGCCTTTCCGTGGCTCATCTTCCAACTGCCACAGCGGCCCAACTAGGCGTACCAACGACATATGCGCACCTGTGGTTATGTGTTGAGATGTGTATTAACGAAATCCAAAGACTGGAGTGGATCCGACGACATCGAATTTTTCACCTAAAAAAATGTACAGTGTATAGTAAGGATTTTGGAGCCTTTCCATGGCTCATCTTCCAAATGCCACAGCGGCCCAACTAGACGTACCTACGACCTGTGCGCACCTGTGGTTATGTGTTGAGATGTGTATTAACGAAATCCAAAGACTGGAGTGGATCCGACGACATCGAATTTTTCAATTAAAAAAATTTAGTGTATAGTAAGGATTTTGGAGCCTTTCCATGGCTCATCTTCCAACTGCCGCAGCGGCCCAACTAGGCGTACCTACGACCTGTGCGCACCTGTGGTTATGTGTTGAGATGTGTATTAACGAAATCCAAAGACTGGAGTGGATCCGACGACATCGAATTTTTCACCTAAAAAAATGTACAGTGTATAGTAAGGATTTTGGAGCCTTTCCGTGGCTCATCTTCCAACTGCCACAGCGGCCCAACTAGGCGTACCAACGACATATGCGCACCTGTGGTTATGTGTTGAGATGTGTATTAACGAAATCCAAAGACTGGAGTGGATCCGACGACATCGAATTTTTCACCTAAAAAAATGTACAGTGTATAGTAAGGATTTTGGAGCCTTTCCATGGCTCATCTTCCAAATGCCACAGCGGCCCAACTAGACGTACCTACGACCTGTGCGCACCTGTGGTTATGTGTTGAGATGTGTATTAACGAAATCCAAAGACTGGAGTGGATCCGACGACATCGAATTTTTCAATTAAAAAAATTTAGTGTATAGTAAGGATTTTGGAGCCTTTCCATGGCTCATCTTCCAACTGCCGCAGCGGCCCAACTAGGCGTACCTACGACCTGTGCGCACCTGTGGTTATGTGTTGAGATGTGTATTAACGAAATCCAAAGACTGGAGTGGATCCGACGACATCGAATTTTTCACCTAAAAAAATGTACAGTGTATAGTAAGGATTTTGGAGCCTTTCCATGGCTCATCTTCCAACTGCCACAGCGGCCCAACTAGACGTACCTACGACCTGTGCGCACCTGTGGTTATGTGTTGAGATGTGTATTAACTAAATCCAAAGACTGGAGTGGATCCGACGACATCGAATTTTTCACCTAAAAAAATGTACAGTGTATAGTAAGGACTTTGGAGCCTTTCCATGGCTCATCTTCCAACTGCCACAGCGGCCCAACTAGGCGTACCTACGACCTGTGCGCACCTGTGGTTATGTGTTGAGATGTGTATTAACTAAATCCAAAGACTGGAGTGGATCCGACGACATCGAATTTTTCACCTAAAAAAATGTACAGCGTATAGTAAGGATTTTGGAGCCTTTCCATGGCTCATCTTCCAACTGCCACAGCGGCCCAACTAGGCGTACCTACGACCTGTGCGCACCTGTGGTTATGTGTTGAGATGTGTATTAACGAAATCCAAAGACTGGAGTGGATCCGACGACATCGAATTTTTCACCTAAAAAAATGTACAGTGTATAGTAAGGACTTTGGAGCCTTTCCATGGCTCATCTTCCAACTGATACAGCGGCCCAACTAGACGTACCTACGACCTGTGCGCACCTGTGGTTATGTGTTGAGATATGTATTAACGAAATCCAAAGACTGGAGTGGATCCGACGACATCGAATTTTTCACCTAAAAAAATGTACAGTGTATAGTAAGGATTTTGGAGCCTTTCCATGGCTCATCTTCCAACTGCCACAGCGGCCCAACTAGACGTACCTACGACCTGTGCGCACCTGTGGTTATGTGTTGAGATGTGTATTAACGAAATCCAAAGACTGGAGTGGATCAGACGACATCGAATTTTTCACCTAAAAAAATGTACAGTGTATAGTAAGGATTTTGGAGCCTTTCCATGGCTCATCTTCCAACTGCCACAGCGGCCCAACTAGACGTACCTACGACCTGTGCGCACCTGTGGTTATGTGTTGAGATGTGTATTAACGAAATCCAAAGACTGGAGTGGATCAGACGACATCGAATTTTTCACCTAAAAAAATGTACAGTGTATAGTAAGGATTTTGGAGCCTTTCCATGGCTCATCTTCCAACTGCCACAGCGGCCCAACTAGGCGTACCTACGACCTGTGCGCACCTGTGGTTATGTGCTGAGATGTGTATTAACGAAATCCAAAGACTGGAGTGGATCCGACGACATCGAATTTTTCACCTAAAAAAATGTACAGTGTATAGTAAGGATTTTGGAGCCTTTCCATGGCTCATCTGCCAACTGCCACAGCGGCCCAACTAGGCGTACCTACGACCTGTGCGCACCTGTGGTTATGTGTTGAGATGTGTATTAACGAAATCCAAAGACTGGAGTGGATCAGACGACATCGAATTTTTCACCTAAAAAAATGTACAGTGTATAGTAAGGATTTTGGAGCCTTTCCATGGCTCATCTTCCAACTGCCACAGCGGCCCAACTAGGCGTACCTACGACCTGTGCGCACCTGTGGTTATGTGCTGAGATGTGTATTAACGAAATCCAAAGACTGGAGTGGATCCGACGACATCGAATTTTTCACCTAAAAAAATGTACAGTGTATAGTAAGGATTTTGGAGCCTTTCCATGGCTCATCTGCCAACTGCCACAGCGGCCCAACTAGGCGTACCTACGACCTGTGCGCACCTGTGGTTATGTGTTGATATGTGTATTAACGAAATCCAAAGACTGGAGTGGATCAGACGACATCGAATTTTTCACCTAAAAAAATGTACAGTGTATAGTAAGGATTTTGGAGCCTTTCCATGGCTCATCTTCCAACTGCCACAGCGGCCCAACTAGGCGTACCTACGACCTGTGCGCACCTGTGGTTATGTGCTGAGATGTGTATTAACGAAATCCAAAGACTGGAGTGGATCCGACGACATCGAATTTTTCACCTAAAAAAATGTACAGTGTATAGTAAGGATTTTGGAGCCTTTCCATGGCTCATCTGCCAACTGCCACAGCGGCCCAACTAGGCGTACCTACGACCTGTGCGCACCTGTGGTTATGTGTTGAGATGTGTATTAACGAAATCCAAAGACTGGAGTGGATCAGACGACATCGAATTTTTCACCTAAAAAAATGTACAGTGTATAGTAAGGATTTTGGAGCCTTTACATGGCTCATCTTCCAACTGCCACAGCGGCCCAACTAGGCGTACCTACGACCTGTGCGCACCTGTGGTTATGTGTTGAGATGTGTATTAACGAAATCCAAAGACTGGAGTGGATCCGACGACATCGAATTTTTCACCTAAAAAAATGTACAGTGTATAGTAAGGATTTTGGAGCCTTTCCATGGCTCATCTTCCAACTGCCACAGCGGCCCAACTAGGCGTACCTACGACCTGTGCGCACCTGTGGTTATGTGCTGAGATGTGTATTAACGAAATCCAAAGACTGGAGTGGATCCGACGACATCGAATTTTTCACCTAAAAAAATGTACAGTGTATAGTAAGGATTTTGGAGCCTTTCCATGGCTCATCTGCCAACTGCCACAGCGGCCCAACTAGGCGTACCTACGACCTGTGCGCACCTGTGGTTATGTGTTGAGATGTGTATTAACGAAATCCAAAGACTGGAGTGGATCAGACGACATCGAATTTTTCACCTAAAAAAATGTACAGTGTATAGTAAGGATTTTGGAGCCTTTCCATGGCTCATCTTCCAACTGCCACAGCGGCCCAACTAGGCGTACCTACGACCTGTGCGCACCTGTGGTTATGTGCTGAGATGTGTATTAACGAAATCCAAAGACTGGAGTGGATCCGACGACATCGAATTTTTCACCTAAAAAAATGTACAGTGTATAGTAAGGATTTTGGAGCCTTTACATGGCTCATCTTCCAACTGCCACAGCGGCCCAACTAGGCGTACCTACGACCTGTGCGCACCTGTGGTTATGTGTTGAGATGTGTATTAACGAAATCCAAAGACTGGAGTGGATCCGACGACATCGAATTTTTCACCTAAAAAAATGTACAGTGTATAGTAAGGATTTTGGAGCCTTTCCATGGCTCATCTTCCAACTGCCACAGCGGCCCAAGTAGGCGTACCTACGACCTGTGCGCACCTGTGGTTATGTGCTGAGATGTGTATTAACGAAATCCAAAGACTGGAGTGGATCCGACGACATCGAATTTTTCACCTAAAAAAATGTACAGTGTATAGTAAGGATTTTGGAGCCTTTCCATGGCTCATCTGCCAACTGCCACAGCGGCCCAACTAGGCGTACCTACGACCTGTGCGCACCTGTGGTTATGTGTTGAGATGTGTATTAACGAAATCCAAAGACTGGAGTGGATCAGACGACATCGAATTTTTCACCTAAAAAAATGTACATTGTATAGTAAGGATTTTGGAGTCTTTCCATGGCTCATCTGCCAACTGCCACAGCGGCCCAACTAGGCGTAACTACGACCTGTGCGCACCTGTGGTTATGTGTTGAGATGTGTATTAACGAAATCCAAAGACTGGAGTGGATCCGACGACATCGAATTTTTCACCTAAAAAAATGTACAGTGTATAGTAAGGATTTTGGAGCCTTTCCATGGCTGATCTGCCAACTGCCAGAGCGGCCCAACTAGGCGTACCTACGACCTGTGCGCACCTGTGGTTATGTGTTGAGATGTGTATTAACGAAATCCAAAGACTGGAGTGGATCCGACGACATCGAATTTTTCACCTAAAAAAATGTACAGTGTATAGTAAGGATTTTGGAGCCTTTCCATGGCTCATCTGCCAACTGCCACAGCGGCCCAACTAGGCGTACCTACGACCTGTGCGCACCTGTGGTTACGTGTTGAGATGTGTATTAACGAAATCCAAAGACTGGAGTGGATCCGACGACATCGAATTTTTCACCTAAAAAAATGTACAGTGTATAGTAAGGATTTTGGAGCCTTTCCATGGCTCATCTGCCAACTGCCACAGCGGCCCAACTAGGCGTACCTACGACCTGTGCGCACATGTGGTTATGTGTTGAGATGTGTATTAACGAAATCCAAAGACTGGAGTGGATCCGACGACATCGAATTTTTCACCTAAAAAAATGTACAGTGTATAGTAAGGATTTTGGAGCCTTTCCATGGCTCATCTGCCAACTGCCACAGCGGCCCAACTAGGCGTACCTACGACCTGTGCGCACCTGTGGTTACGTGTTGAGATGTGTATTAACGAAATCCAAAGACTGGAGTGGATCCGACGACATCGAATTTTCCACCTAAAAAAATGTACAGTGTATAGTAAGGATTTTGGAGCCTTTCCATGGCTCATCTTCCAACTGCCGCAGCGGCCCAACTAGGCGTACCTACGACCTGTGCGCACCTGTGGTTATGTGTTGAGATGTGTATTAACGAAATCCAAAGACTGGAGTGGATCCGATGACATCGAATTTTTCACCTAAAAAAATGTACAGTGTATAGTAAGGATTTTGGAGCCTTTCCATGGCTCATCTTCCAACTGCCACAGCGGCCCAACTAGGCGTACCTACGACCTGTGCGCACCTGTGGTTATGTGTTGAGATGTGTATTAACGAAATCCAAAGACTGGAGTGGATCCGACGACATCGAATTTTTCACCTAAAAAAATGTACAGTGTATAGTAAGGATTTTGGAGCCTTTCCATAGCTCATCTGCCAACTGCCACAGCGGCCCAACTAGGCGTACCTACCACCTGTGCGCACCTGTGGTTACGTGTTGAGATGTGTATTAACGAAATCCAAAGACTGGAGTGGATCCGACGACATCGAATTTTTCACCTAAAAAAATGTACAGTGTATAGTAAGGATTTTGGAGCCTTTCCATGGCTCATCTGCCAACTGCCACAGCGGCCCAACTAGGCGTACCTACGACCTGTGCGTACCTGTGGTTATGTGTTGAGATGTGTATTAACGAAATCCAAAGACTGGAGTGGATCCGACGACATCGAATTTTTCACCTAAAAAAATGTACAGTGTATAGTAAGGATTTTGGAGCCTTTCCATGGCTCATCTGCCAACTGCCACAGCGGCCCAACTAGGCCTACGACCTGTGCGCACCTGTGGTTATGTGTTGAGATGTGTATTAACGAAATCCAAAGACTGGAGTGGATCCGACGACATCGAATTTTTCACCTAAAAAAATGTACAGTGTATAGTAAGGATTTTGGAGCCTTTCCATGGCTCATCTTCCAACTGCCACAGCGGCCCAACTAGGCGTACCTACGACCTGTGCGCACCTGTGGTTATGTGTTGAGACGTGTATTAACGAAATCCAAAGACTGAAGTGGATCCGACGACATCGAATTTTTCACCTAAAAAAATGTACAGTGTATAGTAAGGATTTTGGAGCCTTTCCATGGCTCATCTTCCAACTGCCACAGCGGCCCAACTAGGCGTACCAACGACATATGCGCACCTGTGGTTACGTGTTGAGATGTGTATTAACGAAATCCAAAGACTGGAGTGGATCCGACGACATCGAATTTTTCACCTAAAAAAATGTACAGTAAGGATTTTGGAGCCTTTCCATGGCTCATCTTCCAACTGCCACAGCGGCCCAACTAGGCGTACCTACGACCTGTGCGCACCTGTGGTTATGTGTTGAGATGTGTATTAACGAAATCCAAAGACTGGAGTGGATCCGACGACATCGAATTTTTCACCTAAAAAAATGTACAGTGTATAGTAAGGATTTTGGAGCCTTTCCATGGCTCATCTGCCAACTGCCACAGCGGCCCAACTAGGCGTACCTACGACCTGTGCGCACCTGTGGTTATGTGTTGAGATGTGTATTAACGAAATCCAAAGACTGGAGTGGATCCGACGACATCGAATTTTTCACCTAAAAAAATGTACAGTGTATAGTAAGGACTTTGGAGCCTTTCCATGGCTCATCTTCCAACTGCCACAGCGGCCCAACTAGGCGTACCTACGACCTGTGCGCACCTGTGGTTATGTGTTGAGATGTGTATTAACGAAATCCAAAGACTGGAGTGGATCCGACGACATCGAATTTTTCACCTAAAAAAATGTACAGTGTATAGTAAGGATTTTGGAGCCTTTCCATGGCTCATCTTCCAACTGCCACAGCGGCCCAACTAGGCGTACCTACGACCTGTGCGCACCTGTGGTTATGTGTTGAGATGTGTATTAACGAAATCCAAAGACTGGAGTGGATCCGACGACATCGAATTTTTCACCTAAAAAAATGTACAGTGTATAGTAAGGATTTTGGAGCCTTTCCATGGCTCATCTTCCAACTGCCACAGCGGCCCAACTAGGCGTACCTACGACCTGTGCGCACCTGTGGTTATGTGTTGAGATGTGTATTAACGAAATCCAAAGACTGGAGTGGATCCGACGACATCGAATTTTTCACCTAAAAAAAATTACAGTGTATAGTAAGGATTTTGGAGCCTTTCCATGGCTCATCTTCCAACTGCCGCAGCGGCCCAACTAGGCGTACCTACGACCTGTGCGCACCTGTGGTTATGTGTTGAGATGTGTATTAACGAAATCCAAAGACTGGAGTGTATAGTATAGTATAGATCCGACCATGGCTCATCTTCCAACTGCCACAGCGGCCCAACTAGGCGTACCTACGACCTGTGCGCACCTGTGGTTATGTGTTGAGATGTGTATTAACGAAATCCAAAGACTGGAGTGGATACGACGACATCGAATTTTTCACCTAAAAAAATGTACAGTGTATAGTAAGGATTTTGGAGCCTTTCCATGGCTCATCTTCCAACTGCCACAGCGGCCCAACTAGGCTTACCAACGACATATGCGCACCTGTGGTTATGTGTTGAGATGTGTATTAACGAAATCCAAAGACTGGAGTGGATCCGACGACATCGAATTTTTCACCTAAAAAAATGTACAGTGTATAGTAAGGATTTTGGAGCCTTTCCATGGCTCATCTTCCAACTGCCGCAGCGGCCCAACTAGGCGTACCTAGACCTGTGCGCACCTGTGGTTATGTGTTGAGATGTGTATTAACGAAATCCAAAGACTGGAGTGGATCCGACGACATCGAATTTTTCACCTAAAAAAATGTACAGTGTATAGTAAGGATTTTGGAGCCTTTCCATGGCTCATCTTCCAACTGCCACAGCGGCCCAACTAGGCTTACCTACGACCTGTGCGCACCTGTGGTTATGTGTTGAGATGTGTATTAACGAAATCCAACGACTGGAGTGGATCCGACGACATCGAATTTTTCACCTAAAAAAATGTACAGTGTATAGTAAGGATTTTGGAGCCTTTCCATGGCTCATCTTCCAACTGCCACAGCGGCTAGGCGTACCTACGACCTGTGCGCACCTGTGGTTATGTGTTGAGATGTGTATTAACGAAATCCAAAGACTGGAGTGGATCCTGGGAAACCGCATTTAGTTTCTGGACACTAGCCGGTGTCCAGAAACTAAATGCGGTTTCCCAGACCCAAACCGCAATTAGTTTCTGGACACTAGCCGGTGTCCAGAAACTAAATGCGGTTTCCCAGATCCAGTCCGCATTTAGTTTCTGGACACTAGCCGGTATCCAGAAACTAAATGCGGTTTCCCAGACCCAAACCGCATTTAGTTTCTGGACACTAGCCGGTGTCCAGAAACTAAATGCGGTTCCCCAGACCTAATCCGCAGACCTAATCCGCAATGCGGTTTCCCAGACCCAAACCGCATTTAATTTCTGGACACTAGATATTGTCCAGAAACTAAATGCGGTTTCCCAGACCCAAACCGCATTTAGTTTCTGGACACCGGCCGGTGTCCAGGAACTAAATGCGGTTACCCAGACCCAGTCCGCATATAGTTTCTGGACACTAGCCGGTGTCCAGAAACTAAATGCGGTTTCCCAGACCCAATCCGCATTTAGTTTATGGACACTAGCCGGTGTCCAGAAACTAAATGCGGTTTCCCAGACCCAAACCGCATTTAATTTCTGGACACTAGATACTGTCCAGAAACTAAATGCGGTTTCCCAGACACAAGCCGCATTTAGTTTCTGGACACTAGCCGGTGTCCAGAAACTAAATGCGGTTTCCCAGACCCAAACCGCATTTAATTTCTGGACACTAGATACTGTCCAGAAACTAAATGCGGTTTCCCAGACACAAGCCGCATTTAGTTTCTGGGCACTAGCCCGTGTCCAGAAACTAAATGCGGTTTCCCAGACCCAAACCGCATTTAATTTCTGGACACTAGATATTGTCCAGAAACTAAATGCGGTTTCCCAGACACAAGCCGCATTTAGTTTCTGGACACTAGCCGGTGTCCAGAAACTAAATGCGGTTTCCCAGACCCAAGCCGAAACTAAATGCGGTTTCCCTGACCCAGTCCGCATTTAGTTTCTGGATACTAGCCGGTGTCCAGAAACTAAATGCGGTTTCCCAGACCCAAACCGCATTTAATTTCTGGACACTAGATACTGTCCAGAAACTAAATGCGGTTTCTCAGACACAAGCCGCATTTAGTTTCTGGACACTAGCCGGTGTCCAGAAACTAAATGCGGTTTCCCAGACCCAATCCGCATTTAGTTTATGGACACTAGCCGGTGTCCAGAAACTAAATGCGGTTTCCCAGACCCAAGCCGAAACTAAATGCGGTTTCCCTGACCCAGTCCGCATTTAGTTTCTGGATACTAGCCGGTGTCCAGAAACTAAATGCGGTTTCCCAGACCCAAACCGCATTTAATTTCTGGACACTAGATACTGTCCAGAAACTAAATGCGGTTTCCCAGACACAAGCCGCATTTAGTTTCTGAGCACTAGCCGGTGTCCAGAAACTAAATGCGGTTTCCCAGACCCAAACCGCATTTAATTTCTGGACACTAGATACTGTCCAGAAACTAAATGCGGTTTCCCAGACCCAATCCGCATTTAGTTTCTGGACACTAGCCGGTGTCCAGAAACTAAATGCGGTTTCCCAGACCCAATCCGCATTTAGTTTATGGACACTAGCCGGTGTCCAGAAACTAAATGCGGTTTCCCAGACCCAAACCGCATTTAATTTCTGGACACTAGATACTGTCCAGAAACTAAATGCGGTTTCCCAGACCCAATCCGCATTTAGTTTATGGACACTAGCCGGTGTCCAGAAACTAAATGCGGTTTCCCAGACACAAGCCGCATTTAGTTTCTGGGCACTAGCCGGTGTCCAGAAACTAAATGCGGTTTCCCAGACCCAATCCGAAACTAAATGCGGTTTCCCTGACCCAGTCCGCATTTAGTTTCTGGACACTAGCCGGTGTCCAGAAACTAAATGCGGTTTCCCAGACCCAAGCCGAAACTAAATGCGGTTTCCCTGACCCAGTCCGCATTTAGTTTCTGGACACTAGCCGGTGTCCAGAAACTAAATGCGGTTTCTCAGACCTAATCCGCATTTAGTTTCTGGACACTAGCTGGTGTCCAGAAACTAAATGCGGTTTCCCAGACCCAAACCGCATTTAATTTCTGGACACTAGCCGGTGTCCAGAATCTAACTGCGGTTTCCCAGACCCGCATTTAATTTCTGGACACTAGATACTGTCCAGAAACTAAATGCGGTTTCCCAGACCCAATCCGCATTCAGTTTCTGGACACTAGCCGGTGTCCAATCCGCATTTAGTTTATGGACACTAGCCTGTGTCCAGAAACCAGGCTAGACACCAGGCTAGTTTCTGGAAACTAGCCGGTGTCCAGAAACTAAATGCGGTTTCCCAGACCCAAACCGCATTTAGTTTCTGGACACTAGCCGGTGTCCAATCCGCATTTAGTTTATTGACACTAGCTGGTGTCCAGAAACTAAATGCGGTTTCCCAGACCCAGTCCGCATTTTGTTTCTGGACACTAGCTGGTGTCCAGAAACTAAATGCCGTTTCCCAGACCCAAACCGCATTTCTTTCTGGACACTAGCCGGTGTCCAGAAACTAAATGCGGTTTCCCAGACCTAATCCGCATTTAGTTTCTGGAAACTAGCCGGGGTCCAGAAACTCAATGCGGTTTCCCAGACCGCATTTCTTTCTGGACACTAGCCGGTGTCCAGAAACTAAATGCGGTTTCCCAGACCTAATCCGCATTTAGTTTCTGGAAACTAGCCGGGGTCCAGAAACTAAATGCGGTTTCCCAGGCCCAATCCGCATTCAGTTTCTGGACACTAGATACTGTCCAGAAACTAAATGCGGTTTCCCAGGCCCAATCCGCATTCAGTTTCTGGACACTAGCCGGTGTCCAGAAACTAAATGCGGTTCCCCAGACATAATCCGCATTTAGTTTCTGGACACTATCCGGTGTCCAGAAACTAAATGCGGTTTCCCAGACCCAAACCGCATTTAATTTCTGAACACTAGATACTGTCCAGAAACTAAATGCGGTTTCCCAGACCCAAACCGCATTTCATTTCTGGACACTAGATACTGTCCAGAAACGAAATGCGGTTTCCCAGACACAAACCGGCTAGTGTCCAGACCGGCTAGTGTCCGGAAACTAAATGCGGTTTCCCAGACCCAAACCGCATTTCATTTCTGAACACTAGATACTGTCCAGAAACTAAATGCGGTTTCCCAGGCCCAATCCGCATTCAGTTTCTGGACACTAGCCGGTGTCCAGAAACTAAATGCGGTTTCCCAGACACAAACCGCATTTAGTTTCTGAACACCGGCTAGTGTCCAGAAACTAAATGCGGACTGGGTCAGGGAAACCGCATTTAGTTTCTGGACACCGGCTAGTGTCCAGAAACTGAATGCGGATTGGGCCTGGGAAACCGCATTTAGTTTCTGGACACCGGCTAGTGTCCAGAAACTGAATGCGGATTGGGCCTGGGAAACCGCATTTAGTTTCTGGACCCCGGCTAGTGTCCAGAAACTAAATGCGGATTAGGTCTGGGGAACCGCATTTAGTTTCTGGACACCGGCTAGTGTCCAGAAACTAAATGCGGACTGGGTCTGGGAAACCGCATTTAGTTTCTGGACACCGGCTAGTGTCCAGAAACTAAATGCGGATTAGGTCTGGGAAACCGCATTTAGTTTCTGGACACCGGCTAGTGTCCAGAAACTGAATGCGGAAACTGAAAACGCATTTAGTTTCTGGACAGTATCTAGTGTCGAGAAATTAAATGCGGTTTGGGTCTGGGAAACCGCATTTAGTTTCTGGACAGTATCTAGTGTCCAGAAATTAAATGCGGTTTGGGTCTGGGAAACCGCATTTAGTTTTTGGACACCAGCTAGTGTCCAGAAACTAAATGCGGATTAGGTCTGGGAAACCGCATTTAGTTTCTGGACACCGGCTAGTGTCCAGAATTTAAATGCGGTTTTGTCTGGGAAACCGCATTTAGTTTCTGGACAGTGGCTAGTGTCCAGAAACTAAATGCGGTTTGGGTCTGGGAAACCGCATTTAGTTTCTGGACACCAGCTAGTGTCCAGAAACTAAATGCGGATTAGGTCTGGGAAACCGCATTTAGTTTCTGGACACCGGCTAGTGTCCAGAAATTAAATGCGGCTTGGGTCTGGGAAACCGCATTTAGTTTCTGGACACCGGCTAGTGTCCAGAAACTAAATGCGGGCTGGGTCTGGGAAACCGCATTTAGTTTCTGGACACCGGCTAGTGTCCAGAAACTAAATGCGGACTGATTCTGGGAAACCGCATTTAGTTTCTGGACACCAGCTAGTGTCCAGAAACTAAAAAAGGATTATGTCTGGAAAACCGCTTTTAGTTTCTGGACAGTGGCTAGTGTCCAGAAACTAAATGCGGTTTGAGTCTGGGAAACCGCATTTAGTTTCTGGACACCGGCTAGTGTCCAGAAATTAAATGCCAGACACCGGCTAGTGTCCAGAAATTAAATGCGGTTTGGGTCTGGGAAACCGCATTTAGTTTCTGGATAGTGGCTAGTGTCCAGAAACTAAATGCGGTTTGGGTCTGAAAAACCGCATTTAGTTTCTGGACACCGGCTAGTGTCCAGAAATTAAATGCGGATTAGGTCTGGGAAACCGCATTTAGTTTCTGGACACCGGCTAGTGTCCAGAAATTAAATGCGGTTTGGGTCTGGGAAACCGCATTTAGTTTCTGGATAGTGGCTAGTGTCCAGAAACTAAATGCGGTTTGGGTCTGAAAAACCGCATTTAGTTTCTGGACACCGGCTAGTGTCCAGAAATTAAATGCGGTTTGGGTCTGGGAAACCGCATTTAGTTTCTGGATAGTGGCTAGTGTCCAGAAACTAAATGCGGTTTGGGTCTGAAAAACCGCATTTAGTTTCTGGACACCGGCTAGTGTCCAGAAATTAAATGCGGTTTGGGTCATGGAAACCGCATTTAGTTTCTGGACACCGGCTAGTGTCCAGAAACTAAATGCGTATTAGGTCTGGGAAACCGCATTTAGTTTCTGGACACCGGCTAGTGTCCAGAAATTAAATGCGGTTTGGGTCTGGGAAACCGCATTTAGTTTCTGGACACTAGCCGGATTATGTCTGGAGAACCGCTTTTAGTTTCTGGACAGTGGCTAGTGTCCAGAAACTAAATGCGGTTTGGGTCTGGGAAACCGCATTTAGTTTCTGGATAGTGGCTAGTGTCCAGAAACTAAATGCGGTTTGGGTCTGAAAAACCGCATTTAGTTTCTGGACACCGGCTAGTGTCCAGAAATTAAATGCGGTTTGGGTCTGGGAAACCGCATTTAGTTTCTGGACACCAGCTAGTGTCCAGAAATTAAATGCGGTTTGGGTCTGGGAAACCGCATTTAGTTTCTGGACACCAGCTAGTGTCCAGAAACTAAATGCGGATTAGGTCTGGGAAACCGCATTTAGTTTCTGGACACCGGCTAGTGTCCAGAAATTAAATGCGGTTTGGGTCTGGGAAACCGCATTTAGTTTCTGGACACTAGCCGGATTATGTCTGGAGAACCGCTTTTAGTTTCTGGACAGTGGCTAGTGTCCAGAAACTAAATGCGGTTTGGGTCTGGGAAACCGCATTTAGTTTCTGGATAGTGGCTAGTGTCCAGAAACTAAATGCGGTTTGGGTCTGAAAAACCGCATTTAGTTTCTGGACACCGGCTAGTGTCCAGAAATTAAATGCGGTTTGGGTCTGGGAAACCGCATTTAGTTTCTGGACACCAGCTAGTGTCCAGAAATTAAATGCGGTTTGGGTCTGGGAAACCGCATTTAGTTTCTGGACACCAGCTAGTGTCCAGAAACTAAATGCGGATTAGGTCTGGGAAACCGCATTTAGTTTCTGGACACCGGCTAGTGTCCAGAAATTAAATGCGGTTTGGGTCTGGGAAACCGCATTTAGTTTCTGGCCACCGGCTAGTGTCCAGAAATTAAATGCGGATTAGGTCTGGGAAACCGCATTTAGTTTCTGGACACCGGCTAGTGTCCAGAAACTAAATGCGGATTAGGTCTGGGAAACCGCATTTAGTTTCTGGACACCGGCTAGTGTCCAGAAATTAAATGCGGTTTGGGTCTGGGAAACCGCATTTAGTTTCTGGACACCAGCTAGTGTCCAGAAACTAAATGCGGATTAGGTCTGGGAAACCGCATTTAGTTTCTGGACACCGGCTAGTGTCCAGAAATTAAATGCGGCTTGGGTCTGGGAAACCGCATTTAGTTTCTGGACACCGGCTAGTGTCCAGAAACTAAATGCGGGCTGGGTCTGGGAAACCGCATTTAGTTTCTGGACACCGGCTAGTGTCCAGAAACTAAATGCGGACTGATTCTGGGAAACCGCATTTAGTTTCTGGACACCAGCTAGTGTCCAGAAACTAAAAAAGGATTATGTCTGGAAAACCGCTTTTAGTTTCTGGACAGTGGCTAGTGTCCAGAAACTAAATGCGGTAGTTCTGGACACCGGCTAGTGTCCAGAAATTAAATGCGGTTTGGGTCTGGGAAACCGCATTTAGTTTCTGGACACCAGCTAGTGTCCAGAAACTAAATGCGGATTAGGTCTGGGAAACCGCATTTAGTTTCTGGACACCGGCTAGTGTCCAGAAATTAAATGCGGCTTGGGTCTGGGAAACCGCATTTAGTTTCTGGACACCGGCTAGTGTCCAGAAACTAAATGCGGGCTGGGTCTGGGAAACCGCATTTAGTTTCTGGACACCGGCTAGTGTCCAGAAACTAAATGCGGACTGATTCTGGGAAACCGCATTTAGTTTCTGGACACCAGCTAGTGTCCAGAAACTAAAAAAGGATTATGTCTGGAAAACCGCTTTTAGTTTCTGGACAGTGGCTAGTGTCCAGAAACTAAATGCGGTTTGAGTCTGGGAAACCGCATTTAGTTTCTGGACACCGGCTAGTGTCCAGAAATTAAATGCGGTTTGGGTCTGGGAAACCGCATTTAGTTTCTGGATAGTGGCTAGTGTCCAGAAACTAAATGCGGTTTGGGTCTGAAAAACCGCATTTAGTTTCTGGACACCGGCTAGTGTCCAGAAATTAAATGCGGTTTGGGTCATGGAAACCGCATTTAGTTTCTGGACACCAGCTAGTGTCCAGAAACTAAATGCGTATTAGGTCTGGGAAACCGCATTTAGTTTCTGGACACCGGCTAGTGTCCAGAAACTAAATGCGGTTTGGGTCTGGGAAACCGCATTTAGTTTCTGGACACCGGCTAGTGTCCAGAAATTAAATGCGGTTTGGGTCTTGGAAACCGCATTTAGTTTCTGGACACCAGCTAGTGTCCAGAAACTAAATGCGTATTAGGTCTGGGAAACCGCATTTAGTTTCTGGACACCGGCTAGTGTCCAGAAATTAAATGCGGTTTGGGTCTGGGAAACCGCATTTAGTTTCTGGATAGTGGCTAGTGTCCAGAAACTAAATGCGGTTTGGGTCTGAAAAACCGCATTTAGTTTCTGGACACCGGCTAGTGTCCAGAAATTAAATGCGGTTTGGGTCTGGGAAACCGCATTTAGTTTCTGGATAGTGGCTAGTGTCCAGAAACTAAATGCGGTTTGGGTCTGAAAAACCGCATTTAGTTTCTGGACACCGGCTAGTGTCCAGAAATTAAATGCGGATTAGGTCTGGGAAACCGCATTTAGTTTCTGGACACCGGCTAGTGTCCAGAAATTAAATGCGGTTTGGGTCTGGGAAACCGCATTTAGTTTCTGGATAGTGGCTAGTGTCCAGAAACTAAATGCGGTTTGGGTCTGAAAAACCGCATTTAGTTTCTGGACACCGGCTAGTGTCCAGAAATTAAATGCGGTTTGGGTCTGGGAAACCGCATTTAGTTTCTGGATAGTGGCTAGTGTCCAGAAACTAAATGCGGTTTGGGTCTGAAAAACCGCATTTAGTTTCTGGACACCGGCTAGTGTCCAGAAATTAAATGCGGTTTGGGTCATGGAAACCGCATTTAGTTTCTGGACACCGGCTAGTGTCCAGAAACTAAATGCGGGTTAGGGCTGGGAAACCGCATTTAGTTTCTGGACACCGGCTAGTGTCCAGAAATTAAATGCGGATTAGGTCTGGGAAACCGCATTTAGTTTCTGGACACCGGCTAGTGTCCAGAAATTAAATTCGGTTTGGGTCTGGGAAACCGCATTTAGTTTCTGGACACCAGCTAGTGTCCAGAAACTAAATGCGGATTAGGTCTGGGAAACCGCATTTAGTTTCTGGACACCGGCTAGTGTCCAGAAATTAAATGCGGTTTGGGTCTGGGAAACCGCATTTAGTTTCTGGACAGTGGCTAGTGTCCAGAAACTAAATGCGGTTTGGGTCTGGGAACCGCATTTAGTTTCTGGACACCGGCTAGTGTCCAGAAATTAAATGCGGTTTGGGTCTGGGAAACCGCATTTAGTTTCTGGATAGTGGCTAGTGTCCAGAAACTAAATGCGGTTTGGGTCTGAAAAACCGCATTTAGTTTCTGGACACCGGCTAGTGTCCAGAAATTAAATGCGGTTTGGGTCTGGGAAACCGCATTTAGTTTCTGGATAGTGGCTAGTGTCCAGAAACTAAATGCGGTTTGGGTCTGAAAAACCGCATTTAGTTTCTGGACACCGGCTAGTGTCCAGAAATTAAATGCGGTTTGGGTCTGGGAAACCGCATTTAGTTTCTGGACACCAGCTAGTGTCCAGAAACTAAAAGCGGATAAGGTCTGGAAAACCGCATTTAGTTTCTGGACAGTGGCTAGTGTTCAGAAACTAAATGCGGTTTGGGTCTGGCAAACCGCATTAAGTTTCTGGAAACCGGCTAGTTTCCAGAAATTAAATGCGGTTTGGGTCTGGGAAACCTCATTTAGTTTCTGGACACCGGCTAGTGTCCAGAAATTAAATGCGGTTTGGGTCTGGGAAACCGCATTTAGTTTCTGGACACCAGCTAGTGTCCAGAAACTAAATGCGGATTAGGTCTGGGAAACCGCATTTAGTTTCTGGACACCGGCTAGTGTCCAGAAATTAAATGCGGTTTGGGTCTGGGAAACCGCATTTAGTTTCTGGCCACCGGCTAGTGTCCAGAAATTAAATGCGGATTAGGTCTGGGAAACCGCATTTAGTTTCTGGACACTAGCCGGTGTCTGGGAAACCGGATTAGGTCTGGGAAACCGCATTTAGTTTCTGGACACCGGCTAGTGTCCAGAAATTAAATGCGGTTTGGGTCTGGGAAACCGCATTTAGTTTCTGGACACCAGCTAGTGTCCAGAAACTAAATGCGGATTAGGTCTGGGAAACCGCATTTAGTTTCTGGACACCGGCTAGTGTCCAGAAATTAAATGCGGATTAGGTCTGGGAAACCGCATTTAGTTTCTGGACACCGGCTAGTGTCCAGAAATTAAATTCGGTTTGGGTCTGGGAAACCGCATTTAGTTTCTGGACACCAGCTAGTGTCCAGAAACTAAATGCGGATTAGGTCTGGGAAACCGCATTTAGTTTCGGGACACCGGCTAGTGTCCAGAAATTAAATGCGGTTTGGGTCTGAGAAACCGCATTTAGTTTCTGGATAGTGGCTAGTGTCCAGAAACTAAATGCGGTTTGGTCCTGGGAAACCGCATTTAGTTTCTGGACACCAGCTAGTGTGCAGAAACTAAATGCGGATTAGGTCTGGGAAACCGCATTTAGTTTCTGGACACCGGCTAGTGTCCAGAAATTAAATGCGGTTTGGGTCTGGGAAACCGCATTTAGTTTCTGGACACCAGCTAGTGTCCAGAAACTAAATGCGGATAAGGTCTGGGAAACCGCATTTAGTTTCTGGACACCGGTTAGTGTCCAGAAATTAAATGCGGATTAGGTCTGGGAAACCGCATTTAGTTTCTGGACACCGGCTAGTGTCCAGAAATTAAATTCGGTTTGGGTCTGGGAAACCGCATTTAGTTTCTGGACACCAGCTAGTGTCCAGAAACTAAATGCGGATTAGGTCTGGGAAACCGCATTTAGTTTCTGGACACCGGCTAGTGTCCAGAAATTAAATGCGGTTTGGGTCTGGGGAACCGCATTTAGTTTCTGGACACCGGCTAGTGTCCAGAAATTAAATGCGGTTTGGGTCTGGGAAACCGCATTTAGTTTCTGGACAGTGGCTAGTGTCCAGAAACTAAATGCGGACCGGCTAGTGTCCAGAAATTAAATGCGGTTTGGGTCTGGGAAACCGCATTTAGTTTCTGGACACCGGCTAGTGTCCAGAAACTAAATGCGGATTAAGTCTGGGAAACAGCATTTAGTTTCTGGACACCAGCTAGTGTCCAGAAACTAAATGCGGATTAGGTCTGGGAAACCGCATTTAGTTTCTGGACCCCGGCTAGTGTCCAGAAATTAAATGCGGTTTGGGTCTGGGAAACCGCATTTAGTTTCTGGACACCGGCTAGTGTCCAGAAACTAAATGCGGATTAAGTCTGGGAAACAGCATTTAGTTTCTGGACACCAGCTAGTGTCCAGAAACTAAATGCAGATTAGGTCTGGGAAACCGCATTTAGTTTCTGGACCCCGGCTAGTGTCCAGAAACTAAATGCGGATTAGGTCTGGGAAACCGCATTTAGTTTCTGGACCCCGGCTAGTGTCCAGAAACTAAATGCGGATTAGGTCTGGGAAATCGCATTTAGTTTCTGGACAGTGGCTAGGGTCCAGAAACTAAATGCGGACTGGGTCTGGGAAACCGCATTTAGTTTCTGGACACCAGCTAGTGTCCAGAAACTGAATGCGGATTGGGTCTGGGAAACCGCATTTAGTTTCTGGACCCCGGCTAGTGTCCAGAAACTAAATGCGGATTAAGTCTGGGAAACCGCATTTAGTTGCTGGACACCAGCTAGTGTCGAGAAATTAAATGTGGTTTGGGTCTGGGAAACCGCATTTAGTTTCTGGACACCGGCTAGTGTCCAGAAATTAAATGTGGTTTGGGTCTGGGATACCGCATTTAGTTTCTGGACACCAGCTAGTGTCCAGAAACTAAATGTGGATTAGGTCTGGGAAACCGCAGTCAGTTTCTGGACACCGGCTAGTGTCCAGAAATTAAATGCGGTTTGGGTCTGGGAAACCGCATTTAGTTTCTGGACCCCGGCTAGTGTCCAGAAACTAAATGCGGATTAGGTCTGGGAAACCGCATTTAGTTTCTGGACACCGGCTAGTGTCCAGAAATTAAAAATTTAGTTTCTGGACAGTGGCTAGTGTCCAGAAACTAAATGCGGATTAGGTCTTTGAAACCGCATTTAGTTTCTGGACACCGGCTAGTGTCCAGAAACTAAATGCGGACTGGGTCTGGGAAACCGCATTTAGTTTCTGGACACCGGCTAGTGTCCAGAAACTAAATGCGGATTAGGTCTGGGAAACCGCATTTAGTTTCTGGACACCGGCTAGTGTCCAGAAACTAAATGCGGTGTCGTCGGATCCACTGGACAGTGGCTAGTGTCCAGAAACTAAATGCGGTTTGGGTCTGGGAAACCGCATTTAGTTTCTCGACACCGGCTAGTGTCCAGAAACTAAATGCGAATTAGGTCTGGGAAACCGCATTTAGTTTCTGGACACCGGCTAGTGTCCATAAATTAAATGCGGTTTGGGTCTTTGAAACCGCATTTAGTTTCTGGACACCGGCTAGTGTCCAGAAACTAAATGCGGACTGGGTCTGGGAAACCGCATTTAGTTTCTGGACACCGGCTAGTGTCCAGAAACTAAATGCGGATTAGGTCTGGGAAACCGCATTTAGTTTCTGGACACCGGCCAAAGACTGGAGTGGATCCGACGACACCGCATTTAGTTTCTGGACACTATCCGGTGTCCAGAAACTAAATGCGGTTTCCCGGACCTAATCCGCATTTAGTTTCTGGACACTAGCCGGTGTCCAGAAGCTAAATGCGGTTTCCCAGACCTAATCCGTATTTAGTTTCTGGACACTAGCTGGTGTCCAGAAACTAAATGCGGTTTCCCAGACCCAAACCGCATTTAATTTCTGGACACTGGCCGGTGTCCAGAAACTAAATGCGGCTTCCCAGACCCAAACCGCATTTAGTTTCTGGACAGTAGCCACTGTCCAGAAACTAAATGCGGTTTCCCAGACCCAAACCGCATTTAATTTCTGGACACTAGCCGGTGTCCAGAAACTGACTGCGGTTTCCCAGACCTAATCCACATTTAGTTTCTGGACACTAGCTGGTGTCCAGAAACTAAATGCGGTATCCCAGACCCAAACCACATTTAATTTCTGGACACTAGCCGGTGTCCAGAAACTAAATGCGGTTTCCCAGACCCAAACCACATTTAATTTCTGGACACTAGCCGGGGTCCAGAAACTAAATGCGGTTTCCCAGACCCAATCCGCATTCAGTTTCTGGACACTAGCCGGTGTCCAGAAACTAAATGCGGTTTCCCAGACCCAGTCCGCATTTAGTTTCTGGACACTAGCCGGTGTCCAGAAACTAAATGCGGTTTCCCAGACCCAGCCCGCATTTAGTTTCTGGACACTAGCTGGTGTCCAGAAACTAAATGCGGTTTCCCAGACCCAAACCGCATTTAATTTCTGGACACTAGCCGGTGTCCACTGTCGGTTTCCCAGACCCAGCCCGCATTTAGTTTCTGGACACTAGCCGGTGTCCAGAAACTAAATGCGGTTTCCCAGACCCAAGCCGCATTTAATTTCCGGACACTAGCCGGTGTCCAGAAACTAAATGGCTAGTGTCCAGAAACTGAATGCGGATTGGGTCTGGGAAACCGCATTTAGTTTCTGGATCCCGGCTAGTGTCCAGAAACTAAATGCGGATTAGGTCTGGGAAACCGCATTTAGTTTCTGGACACCGGCTAGTGTCCAGAAATTAAATGCGGTTTGGGTCTGGGAAACCGCATTTAGTTTCTGGACACCGGCTAGTGTCCAGAAACTGAATGAGGATTGGGTCTGGGAAACCGCATTTAGTTTCTGGATGTGTATTAACGAAATCCAAAGACTGGAGTGGATCCGACGACATCGAATTTTTCACCTAAAAAAATGTACAGTGTATAGTAAGGATTTTGGAGCCTTTCCATGGCTCATCTTCCAACTGCCACAGCGGCCCAAGTAGGCGTATCTACGACCTGTGCGTACCTGTGGTTATGTGTTGAGATGTGTATTAACGAAACCCAAAGACTGGAGTGGATCCGACGACATCGGGCCACAGCGGCCCAACTAGGCGTACCTACGACCTGTGCGCACCTGTGGTTATGTGTTGAGATGTGTATTAACGAAATCCAAAGACTGGAGTGGATCCGACGACATCGAATTTTTCACCTAAAAAAATGTAGTGTATAGTAAGGATTTTGGAGCCTTTCCATGGCTCATCTTCCAACTGCCACAGCGGCCCAACTAGGCGTACCTACGACCTGTGCGCACCTGTGGTTATGTGTTGAGATGTGTATTAACGAAATCCAAAGACTGGATCGGATCCGACGACCTCGAATTTTTCACCTAAAAAAAAATGTACAGTGTATAGTAAGGATTTTGGAGCCTTTCCATGGCTCATCTTCCAACTGCCACAGCGGCCCAACTAGGCGTACCTACGACCTGTGCGCACCTGTGGTTATGTGTTGAGATGTGTATTAACGAAATCCAAAGACTGGAGTGGATCCGACGACATCGAATTTTTCACCTAAAAAAATGTAGTGTATAGTAAGGATTTTGGAGCCTTTCCATGGCTCATCTTCCAACTGCCACAGCGGCCCAACTAGGCGTACCTACGACCTGTGCGCACCTGTGGTTATGTGTTGAGATGTGTATTAACGAAATCCAAAGACTGGATCGGATCCGACGACCTCGAATTTTTCACCTAAAAAAAAATGTACAGTGTATAGTAAGGATTTTGGAGCCTTTCCATGGCTCATCTTCCAACTGCCACAGCGGCCCAACTAGGCGTACCTACGACCTGTGCGCACCTGTGGTTATGTGTTGAGATGTGTATTAACGAAATCCAAAGACTGGATCGGATCCGACGACCTCGAATTTTTCACCTAAAAAAAATGTACAGTGTATAGTAAGGATTTTGGAGCCTTTCCATGGCTCATCTTCCAACTGCCACAGCGGCCCAACTAGGCGTACCTACGACCTGTGCGCACCTGTGGTTATGTGTTGAGATGTGTATTAACGAAATCCAAAGACTGGATCGGATCCGACGACCTCGAATTTTTCACCTAAAAAAAATGTACAGTGTATAGTAAGGATTTTGGAGCCTTTCCATGGCTCATCTTCCAACTGCCACAGCGGCCCAACTAGGCGTACCTACGACCTGTGCGCACCTGTGATTATGTGTTGAGATGTGTATTAACGAAATCCAAAGACTGGAGTGGATCCGACGACATCGACTTTTTCACCTAAAAAAATGTACAGTGCATAGTAAGGATTTTGGAGCCTTTCCATGGCTCATCTTCCAACTGCCACAGCGGCCCAATAAGGGGTTCCTACGACCTGTGCGCACCTGTGGTTATGTGTTGAGATGTGTATTAACGAAATCCAAAGACTGGAGAGGATCCGACGACATCGAATTTTTCACCTAAAAAAATGTACAGTGTATAGTAAGGATTTTGGAGCCTCTCCATGGCTCATCTTCCAACTGCCACAGCGGCCCAACTAGGCGTACCTACGACCTGTGCGCACCTGTGGTTATGTGTTGAGATGTGTATTAACGAAATCCAAAGACTGGATCGGATCCGACGACCTCGAATTTTTCACCTAAAAAAAATGTACAGTGTATAGTAAGGATTTTGGAGCCTTTCCATGGCTCATCTTCCAACTGCCACAGCGGCCCAAGTAGGCGTATCTACGACCTGTGCGTACCTATGGTTATGTGTTGAGATGTGTATTAACGAAATCCAAAGACTGGAGTGGATCCGAAGACATCGAATTTTTCACCTAAAAAAAATTACAGTGTATAGTAAGGATTTTGGAGCCTTTCCATGGCTCGTCTTCCAACTGCCACAGCGGCCCAAGTAGGCGTACCTACGACCTGTGCGCACCTGTGGTTATGTGCTGAGATGTGTATTAACGAAATCCAAAGACTGGAGTGGATCCGACGACATCGAATTTTTCACCTAAAAAAATGTACAGTGTATAGTAAGGATTTTGGAGCCTTTCCATGGCTCATCTTCCAACTGCCACAGCGGCCCAAGTAGGCGTACCTACGACCTGTGCGCACCTGTGGTTATGTGTTGAGATGTGTATTAACGAAATCCAAAGACTGGAGTGGATCCGACGACATCGACTTTTTCACCTAAAAAAATGTACAGTGCATAGTAAGGATTTTGGAGCCTTTCCATGGCTCATCTTCCAACTGCCACAGCGGCCCAATAAGGGGTACCTACGACCTGTGCGCACCTGTGGTTATGTGTTGAGATGTGTATTAACGAAATCCAAAGACTGGAGAGGATCCGACGACATCGAATTTTTCACCTAAAAAAATGTACAGTGTATAGTAAGGATTTTGGAGCCTTTCCATGGCTCATCTTCCAACTGCCACAGCGGCCCAACTAGGCGTACCTACTACATATGCGCACCTGTGGTTATGTGGTGAGATGTGTATTAACGAAATCCAAAGACTGGAGAGGATCCGACGACATCGAATTTTTCACCTAAAAAAAATGTACAGTGTATAGTAAGGATTTTGGAGCCTTTCCATGGCTCATCTTCCAACTGCCACAGCGGCCCAAGTAGGCGTACCTACGACCTGTGCGCACCTGTGGTTATGTGTTGAGATGTGTATTAAAGAAATCCAAAGACAGGAGTGGATCCGACGACATCGAATTTTTCACCTAAAAAAATATACAGTGTATAGTAAGGATTTTGGAGCCTTTCCATGGCTCATCTTCCAACTGCCACAGCGCCCCAAGTAGGCGTACCTACGACCTGTGCGCACCTGTGGTTATGTGTTGAGATGTGTATTAACGAAATCCAAAGACTGGAGTGGATCCGACGACATCGAATTTTTCACCTAAAAAAATGTACAGTGTATAGTAAGGATTTTGGAGCCCTTCCATGGCTCATCTTCCAACTGCCACAGCTGCCCAACTAGGCGTACCAACGACATATGCGCAACTGTGGTTACGTGTTGAGATGTGTATTAACGAAATCCAAAGACTGGAGTGGATCCGACGACATCGAATTTTTCACCTAAAAAAATGTACAGTGTATAGTAAGGATTTTGGAGCCTTTCCATGGCTCATCTTCCAACTGCCGCAGCGGCCCAACTAGGCGTACCTACGACCTGTGCGCACCTGTGGTTATGTGTTGAGATGTGTATTAACGAAATCCAAAGACTGGAGTGGATCCGACGACATCGAATTTTTCACCTAAAAAAATGTACAGTGTATAGTAAGGATTTTGGAGCCTTTCCATGGCTCATCTTCCAACTGCCACAGCGGCCCAACTAGGCGTACCGACGACCTGTGCGCACCTGTGGTTATGTGTTGAGATGTGTATTAACGAAATCCAAAGACTGGAGTGGATCCGAGGACATCGAATTTTTCACCTAAAAAAATGTACAGTGTATAGTAAGGATTTTGGAGCCTTTCCATGGCTCATCTTCCAACTGCCACAGCGGCCCAAGTAGGGTGTATTAAAGAAATCCAAAGACAGGAGTGGATCCGACGACATCGAATTTTTCACCTAAAAAAATATACAGTGTATAGTAAGGATTTTGGAGCCTTTCCATGGCTCATCTTCCAACTGCCACAGCGGCCCAACTAGGCGTACCTACGACCTGTGCGCACCTGTGGTTATGTGTTGAGATGTGTATTAACGAAATCCAAAGACTGGAGAGGATCCGACGACATCGAATTTTTCACCTAAAAAAATGTACAGTGTATAGTAAGGATTTTGGAGCCTTTCCATGGCTCATCTTCCAACTGCCACAGTGCCCCAAGTAGGCGTACCTACGACCTGTGCGCACCTGTGGTTATGTGTTGAGATGTGTATTAACGAAATCCAAAGACTGGAGTGGATCCGACGACATCGAATTTTTCACCTAAAAAAATGTACAGTGTATAGTAAGGATTTTGGAGCCCTTCCATGGCTCATCTTCCAACTGCCACAGCTGCCCAACTAGGCGTACCAACGACATATGCGCAACTGTGGTTACGTGTTGAGATGTGTATTAACGAAATCCAAAGACTGGAGTGGATCCGACGACATCGAATTTTTCACCTAAAAAAATGTACAGTGTATAGTAAGGATTTTGGAGCCTTTCCATGGCTCATCTTCCAACTGCCACAGCGGCCCAACTAGGCGTACCTACGACCTGTGCGCACCTGTGGTTATGTGTTGAGATGTGTATTAACGAAATCCAAAGACTGGAGAGGATCCGACGACATCGAATTTTTCACCTAAAAAAATGTACAGTGTATAGTAAGGATTTTGGAGCCTTTCCATGGCTCATCTTCCAACTGCCACAGCGGCCCAACTAGGCGTACCTACGACCTGTGCGCACCTGTGGTTATGTGTTGAGATGTGTATTAACGAAATCCAAAGACTGGAGTGGATCCGACGACATCGAATTTTTCACCTAAAAAAATGTACAGTGTATAGTAAGGATTTTGGAGCCTTTCCATGGCTCATCTTCCAACTGCCACAGCTGCTCAACTAGGCGTACCAACGACATATGCGCACCTGTGGTTATGTGTTGAGATGTGTATTAACGAAATCCAAAGACTGGAGTGGATCCGACGACATCGAATTTTTCACCTAAAAAAATGTACAGTGTATAGTAAGGATTTTGGAGCCCTTCCATGGCTCATCTTCCAACTGCCACAGCTGCCCAACTAGGCGTACCTACGACCTGTGCGCACCTGTGGTTATGTGTTGAGATGTGTATTAACGAAATCCAAAGACTGGAGTGGATCCGACGACATCGAATTTTTCACCTAAAAAAATGTACAGTAAGGATTTTGGAGCCTTTCCATGGCTCATCTTCCAACTGCCACAGCAGCCCAACTAGGCGTACCTACGACCTGTGCGCACCTGTGGTTATGTGTTGAGATGTGTATTAACGAAATCCAAAGACTGGAGTGGACCCGACGACATCGAATTTTTCACCTAAAAAAATGTACAGTGTATAGTAAGGATTTTGGAGCCTTTCCATGGCTCATCTTCCAACTGCCACAGCTGCCCAACTAGGCGTACCAACGACATATGCGCACCTGTGGTTATGTGTTGAGATGTGTATTAACGAAATCCAAAGACTGGAGTGGATCCGACGACATCGAATTTTTCACCTAAAAAAATGTACAGTGTATAGTAAGGATTTTGGAGCCTTTCCATGGCTCATCTTCCAACTGCCACAGCTGCCCAACTAGGCGTACCAACGACATATGCGCACCTGTGGTTACGTGTTGAGATGTGTATTAACGAAATCCAAAGACTGGAGTGGATCCGACGACATCGAATTTTTCACCTAAAAAAATGTACAGTGTATAGTAAGGATTTTGGAGCCTTTCCATGGCTCATCTTCCAACTGCCGCAGCGGCCCAACTAGGCGTACCTACGACCTGTGCGCACCTGTGGTTATGTGTTGAGATGTGTATTAACGAAATCCAAAGACTGGAGTGGATCCGACGACATCGAATTTTTCACCTAAAAAAATGTACAGTAAGGATTTTGGAGCCTTTCCATGGCTCATCTTCCAACTGCCACAGCGGCCCAACTAGGCGTACCTACGACCTGTGCGCACCTGTGGTTATGTGTTGAGATATGTATTAACGAAATCCAAAGACTGGAGTGGATCCGACGACATCGAATTTTTCACCTAAAAAAATGTACAGTGTATAGTAAGGATTTTGGAGCCTTTCCATGGCTCATCTTCCAACTGCCGCAGCGGCCAACTAGGCGTACCTACGACCTGTGCGCACCTGTGGTTATGTGTTGAGATATGTATTAACGAAATCCAAAGACTGGAGTGGATCCGACGACATCGAATTTTTCACCTAAAAAAATGTACAGTGTATAGTAAGGATTTTGGAGCCTTTCCATGGCTCATCTTCCAACTGCCACAGCGGCCCAACTAGGCGTACCTACGACCTGTGCGCACCTGTGGTTATGTGTTGAGATGTGTATTAACGAAATCCAAAGACTGGAGTGGATCCGACGACATCGAATTTTTCACCTAAAAAAATGTACAGTGTATAGTAAGGATTTTGGAGCCTTTCCATGGCTCATCTTCCAACTGCCACAGCTGCCCAACTAGGCGTACCAACGACATATGCGCACCTGTGGTTACGTGTTGAGATGTGTATTAACGAAATCCAAAGACTGGAGTGGATCCGACGACATCGAATTTTTCACCTAAAAAAATGTACAGTAAGGATTTTGGAGCCTTTCCATGGCTCATCTTCCAACTGCCACAGCGGCCCAACTAGGCGTACCTACGACCTGTGCGCACCTGTGGTTATGTGTTGAGATGTGTATTAACGAAATCCAAAGACTGGAGTGGATCCGACGACATCGAATTTTTCACCTAAAAAAATGTACAGTGTATAGTAAGGATTTTGGAGCCTTTCCATGGCTCATCTTCCAACTGCCACAGCGGCCCAACTAGGCGTACCTACGACCTGTGCGCACCTGTGGTTATGTGTTGAGATGTGTATTAACGAAATCCAAAGACTGGAGTGGATCCGACGACATCGAATTTTTCACCTAAAAAAATGTACAGTGTATAGTAAGGATTTTGGAGCCTTTCCATGGCTCATCTTCCAACTGCCACAGCGGCCCAACTAGGCGTACCAACGACATATGCCTACCTGTGGTTACGTGTTGAGATGTGTATTAACGAAATCCAAAGACTGGAGTGGATCCGACGACATCGAATTTTTCACCTAAAAAAATGTACAGTGTATAGTAAGGATTTTGGAGCCTTTCCATGGCTCATCTTCCAACTGCCACAGCGGCCAACTAGGCGTACCTACGACCTGTGCGCACCTGTGGTTATGTGTTGAGATGAGTATTAACGAAATCCAAAGACTGGAGTGGATCCGACGACATCGAATTTTTCACCTAAAAAAATGTACAGTGTATATTAGGATTTTGGAGCCTTTCCATGGCTCATCTTCCAACTCCCACAGCGGCCCAACAAGGCGTACCTACGACCTGTGCGCACCTGTGGTTATGTGTTGAGATGTGTATTAACGAAATCCAAAGACTGGAGTGGATCCGACGACATCGAATTTTGCACCTAAAAAAATGTACAGTGTATAGTAAGGATTTTGGAGCCTTTCCATGGCTCATCTTCCAACTGCCACAGCGGCCCAACTAGGCGTACCAACGACATATACGCACCTGTGGTTATGTGTTGAGATGTGTATTAACGAAATCCAAAGACTGGAGTGGATCCGACGACATCGAATTTTTCACCTAAAAAAATGTACAGTGTATAGTAAGGATTTTGGAGCCTTTCCATGGCTCATCTTCCAACTGCCACAGCGGCCCAACTATTCGTACCTACGACCTGTGCGCACCTGTGGTTATGTGTTGAGATGTGTATTAACGAAATCCAAAGACTGGAGTGGATCCGACGACATCGAATTTTTCACCTAAAAAAATGTACAGTGTATAGTAAGGATTTTGGAGCCTTTCCATGGCTCATCTTCCAGCTGCCACAGCGGCCCAACTAGGCGTACCTACGACCTGTGCGCACCTGTGGTTATGTGTTGAGATGTGTATTAACGAAATCCAAAGACTGGAGTGGATCCGACGACATTGAATTTTTCACCTAAAAAAATGTACAGTGTATAGTAAGGATTTTGGAGCCTTTCCATGGCTCATCTTCCAACTGCCACAGCGGCCCAACTAGGCGTACCTACGACCTGTGCGCACCTGTGGTTATGTGTTGAGATGTGTATTAACGAAATCCAAAGACTGGAGTGGATCCGACGACATCGAATTTTTCACCTAAAAAAATGTACAGTGTATAGTAAGGATTTTGGAGCCTTTCCATGGCTCATCTTCCAACTGCCACAGCGGCCCAACTATGCGTACCAACGACATATGCCTACCTGTGGTTACGTGTTGAGATGTGTATTAACGAAATCCAAAGACTGGAGTGGATCCGACGACATCGAATTTTTCACCTAAAAAAATTTACAGTGTATAGTAAGGATTTTGGAGCCTTTCCATGGCTCATCTTCCAACTGCCACAGCGGCCCAACTATTCGTACCTACGACCTGTGCGCACCTGTGGTTATGTGTTGAGATGTGTATTAACGAAATCCAAAGACTGGAGTGGATCCGACGACATCGAATTTTTCACCTAAAAAAATGTACATTGTATAGTAAGGATTTTGGAGCCTTTCCATGGCTCATCTTCCAACTGCCACAGCGGCCCAACTAGGCGTACCAACGACATATGCCTACCTGTGGTTACGTGTTGAGATGTGTATTAACGAAATCCAAAGACTGGAGTGGATCCGACGACATCGAATTTTTCACCTAAAAAAATGTACAGTGTATAGTAAGGATTTTGGAGCCTTTCCATGGCTCAACTTCCAACTGCCACAGCGGCCAACTAGGCGTACCTACGACCTGTGCGCACCTGTGGTTATGTGTTGAGATGAGTATTAACGAAATCCAAAGACTGGAGTGGATCCGACGACATCGAATTTTTCACCTAAAAAAATGTACAGTGTATAGTAAGGATTTTGGAGCCTTTCCATGGCTCATCTTCCAACTGCCACAGCGGCCCAACTAGGCGTACCAACGACATATGCCTACCTGTGGTTACGTGTTGAGATGTGTATTAACGAAATCCAAAGACTGGAGTGGATCCGACGACATCGAATTTTTCACCTAAAAAAATTTACAGTGTATAGTAAGGATTTTGGAGCCTTTCCATGGCTCATCTTCCAACTGCCACAGCGGCCCAACTATTCGTACCTACGACCTGTGCGCACCTGTGGTTATGTGTTGAGATGTGTATTAACGAAATCCAAAGACTGGAGTGGATCCGACGACATCGAATTTTTCACCTAAAAAAATGTACAGTGTATAGTAAGGATTTTGGAGCCTTTCCATGGCTCATCTTCCAACTGCCACAGCGGCCCAACTAGGCGTACCAACGACATATGCCTACCTGTGGTTACGTGTTGAGATGTGTATTAACGAAATCCAAAGACTGGAGTGGATCCGACGACATCGAATTTTTCACCTAAAAAAATGTACAGTGTATAGTAAGGATTTTGGAGCCTTTCCATGGCTCATCTTCCAACTGCCACAGCGGCCCAACTAGGCGTACCAACGACATATACGCACCTGTGGTTATGTGTTGAGATGTGTATTAACGAAATCCAAAGACTGGAGTGGATCCGACGACATCGAATTTTTCACCTAAAAAAATGTACAGTGTATAGTAAGGATTTTGGAGCCTTTCCATGGCTCATCTTCCAACTGCCACAGCGGCCCAACTATTCGTACCTACGACCTGTGCGCACCTGTGGTTATGTGTTGAGATGTGTATTAACGAAATCCAAAGACTGGAGTGGATCCGACGACATCGAATTTTTCACCTAAAAAAATGTACAGTGTATAGTAAGGATTTTGGAGCCTTTCCATGGCTCATCTTCCAGCTGCCACAGCGGCCCAACTAGGCGTACCTACGACCTGTGCGCACCTGTGGTTATGTGTTGAGATGTGTATTAACGAAATCCAAAGACTGGAGTGGATCCGACGACATTGAATTTTTCACCTAAAAAATGTACAGTGTATAGTAAGGATTTTGGAGCCTTTCCATGGCTCATCTTCCAACTGCCACAGCGGCCCAACTAGGCGTACCTACGACCTGTGCGCACCTGTGGTTATGTGTTGAGATGTGTATTAACGAAATCCAAAGACTGGAGTGGATCCGACGACATCGAATTTTTCACCTAAAAAAATGTACAGTGTATAGTAAGGATTTTGGAGCCTTTCCATGGCTCATCTTCCAACTGCCACAGCGGCCCAACTATGCGTACTAACGACATATGCCTACCTGTGGTTACGTGTTGAGATGTGTATTAACGAAATCCAAAGACTGGAGTGGATCCGACGACATCGAATTTTTCACCTAAAAAAATTTACAGTGTATAGTAAGGATTTTGGAGCCTTTCCATGGCTCATCTTCCAACTGCCACAGCGGCCCAACTATTCGTACCTACGACCTGTGCGCACCTGTGGTTATGTGTTGAGATGTGTATTAACGAAATCCAAAGACTGGAGTGGATCCGACGACATCGAATTTTTCACCTAAAAAAATGTACATTGTATAGTAAGGATTTTGGAGCCTTTCCATGGCTCATCTTCCAACTGCCACAGCGGCCCAACTAGGCGTACCAACGACATATGCCTACCTGTGGTTACGTGTTGAGATGTGTATTAACGAAATCCAAAGACTGGAGTGGATCCGACGACATCGAATTTTTCACCTAAAAAAATGTACAGTGTATAGTAAGGATTTTGGAGCCTTTCCATGGCTCAACTTCCAACTGCCACAGCGGCCAACTAGGCGTACCTACGACCTGTGCGCACCTGTGGTTATGTGTTGAGATGAGTATTAACGAAATCCAAAGACTGGAGTGGATCCGACGACATCGAATTTTTCACCTAAAAAAATGTACAGTGTATAGTAAGGATTTTGGAGCCTTTCCATGGCTCATCTTCCAACTGCCACAGCGGCCCAACTAGGCGTACCAACGACATATGCCTACCTGTGGTTACGTGTTGAGATGTGTATTAACGAAATCCAAAGACTGGAGTGGATCCGACGACATCGAATTTTTCACCTAAAAAAATTTACAGTGTATAGTAAGGATTTTGGAGCCTTTCCATGGCTCATCTTCCAACTGCCACAGCGGCCCAACTATTCGTACCTACGACCTGTGCGCACCTGTGGTTATGTGTTGAGATGTGTATTAACGAAATCCAAAGACTGGAGTGGATCCGACGACATCGAATTTTTCACCTAAAAAAATGTACAGTGTATAGTAAGGATTTTGGAGCCTTTCCATGGCTCATCTTCCAACTGCCACAGCGGCCCAACTAGGCGTACCAACGACATATGCCTACCTGTGGTTACGTGTTGAGATGTGTATTAACGAAATCCAAAGACTGGAGTGGATCCGACGACATCGAATTTTTCACCTAAAAAAATGTACAGTGTATAGTAAGGATTTTGGAGCCTTTCCATGGCTCAACTTCCAACTGCCACAGCGGCCAACTAGGCGTACCTACGACCTGTGCGCACCTGTGGTTATGTGTTGAGATGTGTATTAACGAAATCCAAAGACTGGAGTGGATCCGACGACATTGAATTTTTCACCTAAAAAAATGTACAGTGTATAGTAAGGATTTTGGAGCCTTTCCATGGCTCATCTTCCAACTGCCACAGCGGCCCAACTAGGCGTACCTACGACCTGTGCGCACCTGTGGTTATGTGTTGAGATGTGTATTAACGAAATCCAAAGACTGGAGTGGATCCGACGACATCGAATTTTTCACCTAAAAAAATGTACAGTGTATAGTAAGGATTTTGGAGCCTTTCCATGGCTCATCTTCCAACTGCCACAGCGGCCCAACTATGCGTACCAACGACATATGCCTACCTGTGGTTACGTGTTGAGATGTGTATTAACGAAATCCAAAGACTGGAGTGATCCGACGACATCGAATTTTTCACCTAAAAAAATTTACAGTGTATAGTAAGGATTTTGGAGCCTTTCCATGGCTCATCTTCCAACTGCCACAGCGGCCCAACTATTCGTACCTACGACCTGTGCGCACCTGTGGTTATGTGTTGAGATGTGTATTAACGAAATCCAAAGACTGGAGTGGATCCGACGACATCGAATTTTTCACCTAAAAAAATGTACAGTGTATAGTAAGGATTTTGGAGCCTTTCCATGGCTCATCTTCCAACTGCCACAGCGGCCCAACTAGGCGTACCAACGACATATGCCTACCTGTGGTTACGTGTTGAGATGTGTATTAACGAAATCCAAAGACTGGAGTGGATCCGACGACATCGAATTTTTTCACCTAAAAAAATGTACAGTGTATAGTAAGGATTTTGGAGCCTTTCCATGGCTCAACTTCCAACTGCCACAGCGGCCAACTAGGCGTACCTACGACCTGTGCGCACCTGTGGTTATGTGTTGAGATGAGTATTAACGAAATCCAAAGACTGGAGTGGATCCGACGACATCGAATTTTTCACCTAAAAAAATGTACAGTGTATAGTAAGGATTTTGGAGCCTTTCCATGGCTCATCTTCCAACTGCCACAGCGGCCCAACTAGGCGTACCAACGACATATGCCTACCTGTGGTTACGGTGTTGAGATGTGTATTAACGAAATCCAAAGACTGGAGTGGATCCGACGACATCGAATTTTTCACCTAAAAAAATGTACAGTGTATAGTAAGGATTTTGGAGCCTTCCATGGCTCATCTTCCAACTGCCACAGCGGCCCAACTAGGCGTACCTACGACCTGTGCGCACCTGTGGTTATGTGTTGAGATGTGTATTAACGAAATCCAAAGACTGGAGTAGATCCGACGACATCGAATTTTTCACCTAACAAAATGTACAGTGTATAGTAAGGATTTTGGAGCCTCTCCATGGCTCATCTTCCAACTGCCACAGCGGCCCAACTAGGCGTACCTACGACCTGTGCGCACCTGTGGTTATGTGTTGAGATGTGTATTAACGAAATCCAAAGACTGGAGTGGATCCGACGACATCGAATTTTGCACCTAAAAAATGTACATTGTATAGTAAGGATTTTGGAGTCTTTCCATGGCTCATCTGCCAACTGCCACAGCGGCCCAACTAGGCGTACCTACGACCTGTGCGCACCTGTGGTTATGTGTTGAGATGTGTATTAACGAAATCCAAAGACTGGAGTGGATCCGACGACATCGAATTTTTCACCTAAAAAAATGTACATTGTATAGTAAGGATTTTGGAGTCTTTCCATGGCTCATCTGCCAACTGCCACAGCGGCCCAACTAGGCGTACCTACGACCTGTGCGCACCTGTGGTTATGTGTTGAGATGTGTATTAACGAAATCCAAAGACTGGAGTGGATCCGACGACATCGAATTTTGCACCTAAAAAAATGTACAGTGTATAGTAAGGATTTTGGAGTCTTTCCATGGCTCATCTGCCAACTGCCACAGCGGCCCAACTAGGCGTACCTACGACCTGTGCGCACCTGTGGTTATGTGTTGAGATGTGTATTAACGAAATCCAAAGACTGGAGTGGATCCGACGACATCGAATTTTTCACCTAAAAAAATGTACATTGTATAGTAAGGATTTTGGAGTCTTTCCATGGCTCATCTGCCAACTGCCACAGCGGCCCAACTAGGCGTACCTACGACCTGTGCGCACCTGTGGTTATGTGTTGAGATGTGTATTAACGAAATCCAAAGACTGGAGTGGATCCGACGACATCGAATTTTGCACCTAAAAAAATGTACAGTGTATAGTAAGGATTTTGGAGCCTTTCCATGGCTCATCTGCCAACTGCCACAGCGGCCCAACTAGGCGTACCTACGACCTGTGCGCACCTGTGGTTACGTGTTGAGATGTGTATTAACGAAATACAAAAACTGGAGTGGATCCGACGACATCGAATTTTTCACCTAAAAAAATGTACAGTGTATAGTAAGGATTTTGGAGCCTTTCCATGGCTCATCTTCCAACTGCCACAGCGGCCCAACTAGGCGTACCTACGACCTGTGCGCACCTGTGGTTACGTGTTGAGATGTGTATTAACGAAATCCAAGACTGGAGTGGATCCGACGCCATCGAATTTTTCACCTAAAAAAATGTACAGTGTATAGTAAGGATTTTGGAGCCTTTCCATGGCTCATCTGCCAACCGCCACAGAGGCCCAACTAGGCGTACCTACGACCTGTGCGCACCTGTGGTTATGTGTTGAGATGTGTGTTAACAAAATCCAAAGACTGGAGTGGACCCGACGACATCGAATTTTTCACCTAAAAAAATGTACAGTGTATAGTAAGGATTTTGGAGCCTTTCCATGGCTCATCTTCCAACTGCCACAGCGGCCCAACTAGGCGTACCTACGACCTGTGCGCACCTGTGGTTACGTGTTGAGATGTGTATTAACGAAATCCAAAGACTGGAGTGGATCCGACGCCATCGAATTTTTCACCTAAAAAAATGTACAGTGTATAGTAAGGATTTTGGAGCCTTTCCATGGCTCATCTGCCAACCGCCACAGAGGCCCAACTAGGCGTACCTACGACCTGTGCGCACCTGTGGTTATGTGTTGAGATGTGTATTAACAAAATCCAAAGACTGGAGTGGATCCGACGACATCGAATTTTTCACCTAAAAAAAGTACAGTGTATAGTAAGGATTTTGGAGCCTTTCCATGGCTCATCTTCCAACTGCCACAGCGGCCCAACTAGGCGTACCTACGACCTGTGCGCACCTGTGGTTATGTGTTGAGATGTGTATTAACGAAATCCAAAGACTGGAGTGGATCCGACGACATCGAATTTTTCACCTAAAAAAATGTACAGTGTATAGTAAGGATTTTGGAGCCTTTCCATGGCTCATCTTCCAACTGCCACAGCGGCCCAACTAGGCGTACCTACGACCTGTGCGCACCTGTGGTTATGTGTTGAGATGTGTATTAACGAAATCCAAAGACTGGAGTGGATCCGACGACATCGAATTTTTCACCTAAAAAAATGTACAGTGTATAGTAAGCATTTTGGAGCCTTTCCATGGCTCATCTTCCAACTGCCACAGCGGCCCAACTAGGCGTACAAACGACATATGCGCACCTGTGGTTACGTGTTGAGATGTGTATTAACGAAATCCAAAGACTGGAGTGGATCCGACGACATCGAATTTTTCACCTAAAAAAATGTACAGTAAGGATTTTGGAGCCTTTCCATGGCTCATCTTCCAACTGCCACAGCGGCCCAACTAGGCGTACCTACGACCTGTGCGCACCTGTGGTTATGTGTTGAGATGTGTATTAACGAAATCCAAAGACTGGAGTGGATCCGACGACATCGAATTTTTTCACCTAAAAAAATGTACAGTGTATAGTAAGGATTTTGGAGCCTTTCCATGGCTCATCTTCCAACTGCCACAGCGGCCCAACTAGGCGTACCTACGAAATGTGCGCACCTGTGGTTATGTGTTGAGATGTGTATTAACGAAATCCAAAGACTGGAGAGGGTCCGACGACATCGAATTTTTCACCTAAAAAAATGTACAGTGTATAGTAAGGATTTTGGAGCCTTTCCATGGCTCATCTGCCAACTGCCACAGCGGCCCAACTAGGCGTACCTACGACCTGTGCGCACCTGTGGTTATGTGTTGAGATGTGTATTAACGAAATCCAAAGACTGGAGTGGATCCGACGACATCGAATTTTTCACCTAAAAAAATGTACAGTGTATAGTAAGGATTTTGGAGCCTTTCCATGGCTCATCTTCCAACTGCCACAGCGGCCCAACTAGGCGTACCTACGACCTGTGCGCACCTGTGGTTATGTGTTGAGATGTGTATTAACGAAATCCAAAGACTGGAGTGGATCCGACGACATCGAATTTTTCACCTAAAAAAATGTACAGTGTATCGTAAGCATTTTGGAGCCTTTCCACGGCTCATCTTCCAACTGCCACAGCGGCCCAACTAGGCGTACAAACGACATATGCGCACCTGTGGTTACGTGTTGAGATGTGTATTAACGAAATCCAAAGACTGGAGTGGATCCGACGACATCGAATTTTTCACCTAAAAAATGTACAGTGTATAGTAAGGATTTTGGAGCCTTTCCATGGCTCATCTTCCAACTGCCACAGCGGCCCAACTAGGCGTACCTACGACCTGTGCGCACCTGTGGTTATGTGTTGAGATGTGTATTAACGAAATCCAAAGACTGGAGTGGATCGACGACATCGAATTTTTCACCTAAAAAAATGTACAGTGTATAGTAAGCATTTTGGAGCCTTTCCATGGCTCATCTTCCAACTGCCACAGCGGCCCAACTAGGCGTACAAACGACATATGCGCACCTGTGGTTACGTGTTGAGATGTGTATTAACGAAATCCAAAGACTGGAGTGATCCGACGACATCGAATTTTTCACCTAAAAAAATGTACAGTAAGGATTTTGGAGCCTTTCCATGGCTCATCTTCCAACTGCCACAGCGGCCCAACTAGGCGTACCTACGACCTGTGCGCACCTGTGGTTATGTGTTGAGATGTGTATTAACGAAATCCAAAGACTGGAGAGGATCCGACGACATCGAATTTTTCACCTAAAAAAATGTACAGTGTATAGTAAGGATTTTGGAGCCTTTCCATGGCTCATCTGCCAACTGCCACAGCGGCCCAACTAGGCGTACCTACGACCTGTGCGCACCTGTGGTTATGTGTTGAGATGTGTATTAACGAAATCCAAAGACTGGAGTGGATCCGACGACATCGAATTTTTCACCTAAAAAATGTACAGTGTATAGTAAGGATTTTGGAGCCTTTCCATGGCTCATCTTCCAACTGCCACAGCGGCCCAACTAGGCGTACCTACGACCTGTGCGCACCTGTGGTTATGTGTTGAGATGTGTATTAACGAAATCCAAAGACTGGAGTGGATCCGACGACATCGAATTTTTCACCTAAAAAAATGTACAGTGTATAGTAAGCATTTTGGAGCCTTTCCATGGCTCATCTTCCAACTGCCACAGCGGCCCAACTAGGCGTACAAACGACATATGCGCACCTGTGGTTACGTGTTGAGATGTGTATTAACGAAATCCAAAGACTGGAGTGGATCCGACGACATCGAATTTTTCACCTAAAAAAATGTACAGTGTATAGTAAGGATTTTGGAGCCTTTCCATGGCTCATCTTCCAACTGCCACAGCGGCCCAACTAGGCGTACCTACGACCTGTGCGCACCTGTGGTTATGTGTTGAGATGTGTATTAACGAAATCCAAGACTGGAGTGGATCCGACGACATCGAATTTTTTCACCTAAAAAAATGTACAGTGTATAGTAAGGATTTTGGAGCCTTTCCATGGCTCATCTTCCAACTGCCACAGCGGCCCAACTGGGCGTACCTACGACCTGTGCGCACCTGTGGTTATGTGTTGAGATGTGTATTAACGAAATCCAAAGACTGGAGTGGATCCGACGACATCGAATTTTTCACCTAAAAAAATGTACAGTGTATAGTAAGGATTTTGGAGCCTTTCCATGGCTCATCTTCCAACTGCCACAGCGGCAAAACTAGGCGTACCTACGACCTGTGCGCACCTGTGGTTATGTGTTGAGATGTGTATTAACGAAATCCAAAGACTGGAGTGGATCCGACGACATCGAATTTTTCACCTAAAAAAATGTACAGTGTATAGTAAGGATTTTGGAGCCTTTCCATGGCTCATCTTCCAACTGCCACAGCGGCCCAACTAGGCGTACCTACGACCTGTGCGCACCTGTGGTTATGTGTTGAGATGTGTATTAACGAAATCCAAAGACTGGAGTGGATCCGACGACATCGAATTTTTCACCTAAAAAAATGTACAGTGTATAGTAAGGATTTTGGAGCCTTCCATGGCTCATCTTCCAACTGCCACAGCGGCCCAACTGGGCGTACCTACGACCTGTGCGCACCTGTGGTTACGTGTTGAGATGTGTATTAACGAAATCCAAAGACTGGAGTGGATCCGACGACATCGAATTTTTCACCTAAAAAAATGTACAGTGTATAGTAAGGATTTTGGAGCCTTTCCATGGCTCATCTTCCAACTGCCACAGCGGCCCAACTAGGCGTACCTACGACCTGTGCGCACCTGTGGTTATGTGTTGAGATGTGTATTAACGAAATCCAAAGACTGGAGTGGATCCGACGACATCGAATTTTTCAATTAAAAAAATGTACAGTGTATAGTAAGGATTTTGGAGCCTTTCCATGGCTCATCTTCCAACTGCCACAGCGGCCCAACTAGGCGTACCTACGACCTGTGCGCACCTGTGGTTATGTGTTGAGATGTGTATTAACGAAATCCAAAGACTGGAGTGGATCCGACGACATCGAATTTTTCACCTAAAAAAATGTACAGTGTATAGTAAGGATTTTGGAGCCTTTCCATGGCTCATCTTCCAACTGCCACAGCGGCCCAACTAGGCGTACCAACGACATATACGCACCTGTAGTTACGTGTTGAGATGTGTATTAACGAAATCCAAAGACTGGAGTGGATCCGACGACATCGAATTTTTCACCTAAAAAAATGTACAGTGTATAGTAAGGATTTTGGAGCCTTTCCATGGCTCATCTTCCAACTGCCACAGCGGCCCAACTAGGCGTACCTACGACCTGTGCGCACCTGTGGTTATGTGTTGAGATGTGTATTAACGAAATCCAAAGACTGGAGTGGATCCGACGACATCGAATTTTTCACCAAAAAAATGTACAGTGTATAGTAAGGATTTTGGAGCCTTTCCATGGCTCATCTTCCAACTGCCACAGCGGCCCAACTAGGCGTACCAACGACATATACGCACCTGTGGTTATGTGTTAGATGTGTATTAACGAAATCCAAAGACTGGAGTGGATCCGACGACATCGAATTTTTCACCTAAAAAAATGTGCAGTGTATAGTAAGGATTTTGGAGCCTTTCCATGGCTCATCTTCCAACTGCCACAGCGGCCCAACTAGGCGTACCTACGACCTGTGCGCACCTGTGGTTATGTGTTGAGATGTGTATTAACGAAATCCAAAGACTGGAGTGGATCCGACGACATCGAATTTTTCACCTAAAAAAAAGAACAGTGTATAGTAAGGATTTTGGAGCCTTTCCATGGCTCATCTTCCAACTGCCACAGCGGCCCAACTAGGCGTACCAACGACATATACGCACCTGTGGTTACGTGTTGAGATGTGTATTAACGAAATCCAAAGACTGGAGTGGATCCGACGACATCGAATTTTTCACCTAAAAAAATGTGCAGTGTATAGTAAGGATTTTGGAGCCTTTCCATGGCTCATCTTCCAACTGCCACAGCGGCAAAACTAGGCGTACCTACGACCTGTGCGCACCTGTGGTTATGTGTTGAGATGTGTATTAACGAAATCCAAAGACTGGAGTGGATCCGACGACATCGAATTTTTCACCTAAAAAAATGTACAGTGTATAGTAAGGATTTTGGAGCCTTTCCATGGCTCATCTTCCAACTGCCACAGCGGCCCAACTAGGCGTACCTACGACCTGTGCGCACCTGTGGTTATGTGTTGAGATGTGTATTAACGAAATCCAAAGACTGGAGTGGATCCGACGACATCGAATTTTTCACCTAAAAAAATGTACAGTGTATAGTAAGGATTTTGGAGCCTTTCCATGGCTCATCTTCCAACTGCCACAGCGGCCCAACTAGGCGTACCTACGACCTGTGCGCACCTGTGGTTATGTGTTGAGATGTGTATTAACGAAATCCAAAGACTGGAGTGGATCCGATGACATCGAATTTTTCACCTAAAAAAATGTACAGTGTATAGTAAGGATTTTGGAGCCTTTCCATGGCTCATCTTCCAACTGCCACAGCGGCCCAACTAGGCGTACCAACGACATATACGCACCTGTGGTTACGTGTTGAGATGTGTATTAACGAAATCCAAAGACTGGAGTGGATCCGACGACATCGAATTTTTCACCTAAAAAAATGTGCAGTGTATAGTAAGGATTTTGGAGCCTTTCCATGGCTCATCTTCCAACTGCCACAGCGGCCCAACTAGGCGTACCTACGACCTGTGCGCACCTGTGGTTATGTGTTGAGATGTGTATTAACGAAATCCAAAGACTGGAGTGGATCCGACGACATCGAATTTTTCACCTAAAAAAATGTACAGTGTATAGTAAGGATTTTGGAGCCTTTCCATGGCTCATCTTCCAACTGCCACAGCGGCCCAACTAGGCGTACCTACGACCTGTGCGCACCTGTGGTTATGTGTTGAGATGTGTATTAACGAAATCCAAAGACTGGAGTGGATCCGACGACATCGAATTTTTCACCTAAAAAAAATGTACAGTGTATAGTAAGGATCTTGGAGCCTTTCCATGGCTCATCTTCCAACTGCCACAGCGGCCCAACTAGGCGTACCTACGACCTGTGCGCACCTGTGGTTATGTGTTGAGATGTGTATTAACGAAATCCAAAGATTGGAGTGGATCCGATGACATCGAATTTTTCACCTAAAAAAATGTACAGTGTATAGTAAGGATTTTGGAGCCTTTCCATGGCTCATCTTCCAACTGCCACAGCGGCCCAACTAGGCGTACCAACGACATATACGCACCTGTGGTTACGTGTTGAGATGTGTATTAACGAAATCCAAAGACTGGAGTGGATCCGACGACATCGAATTTTTCACCTAAAGAAATGTACAGTGTATAGTAAGGATTTTGGAGCCTTTCCATGGCTCATCTTCCAACTGCCACAGCGGCCCAACTGGGCGTACCTACGACCTGTGCGCACCTGTGGTTATGTGTTGAGATGTGTATTAACGAAATCCAAAGACTGGAGTGGATCCGACGACATCGAATTTTTCACCTAAAAAAATGTACAGTGTATAGTAAGGATTTTGGAGCCTTTCCATGGCTCATCGTCCAACTGCCGCAGCGGCCCAACTAGGCGTACCTACGACCTGTGCGCACCTGTGGTTATGTGTTGAGATGTGTATTAACGAAATCCAAAGACTGGAGTGGATCCGACGACATCGAATTTTTCACCTAAAAAAATGTACAGTGTATAGTAAGGATTTTGGAGCCTTTCCATGGCTCATCTTCCAACTGCCACAGCGGCCCAACTAGGCGTACCAACGACCTGTGCGCACCTGTGGTTATGTGTTGAGATGTGTATCAACGAAATCCAAAGACTGGAGTGGATCCGACGACATCGAATTTTTCACCTAAAAAAATGTACAGTGTATAGTAAGGATTTTGGAGCCTTTCCATGGCTCATCTTCCAACTGCCACAGCGGCCCAACTAGGCGTACCAACGACCTGTGCGCACCTGTGGTTATGTGTTGAGATGTGTATTAACGAAATCCAAAGACTGGAGTGGATCCGACGACATCGAATTTTTCACCTAAAAAAATGTACAGTAAGGATTTTGGAGCCTTTCCATGGCTCATCTTCCAACTGCCACAGCGGCCCAACTAGGCGTACCTACGACCTGTGCGCACCTGTGGTTGTGTGTTGAGATGTGTATTAACGAAATCCAAAGACTGGAGTGGATCCGACGACATCGAATTTTTCACCTAAAAAAAAGGAACAGTGTATAGTAAGGATTTTGGAGCCTTTCCATGGCTCATCTTCCAACTGCCACAGCGGCCCAACTAGGCGTACCTACGACCTGTGCGCACCTGTGGTTACGTGTTGAGATGTGTATTAACGAAATCCAAAGACTGGAGTGGATCCGACGACATCGAATTTTTCACCTAAAAAAATGTCCAGTGTATAGTAAGGATTTTGGAGCCTTTCCATGGCTCATCTTCCAACTGCCACAGCGGCCCAACTAGGCGTACCAACGACATATACGCACCTGTGGTTACGTGTTGAGATGTGTATTAACGAAATCCAAAGACTGGAGTGGATCCGACGACATCGAATTTTTCACCTAAAGAAATGTACAGTGTATAGTAAGGATTTTGGAGCCTTTCCATGGCTCATCTTCCAACTGCCACAGCGGCCCAACTAGGCGTACCAACGACATATACGCACCTGTGGTTACGTGTTGAGATGTGTATTAACGAAATCCAAAGACTGGAGTGGATCCGACGACATCGAATTTTTCACCTAAAAAAATGTCCAGTGTATAGTAAGGATTTTGGAGCCTTTCCATGGCTCATCTTCCAACTGCCACAGCGGCCCAACTAGGCGTACCTACGACCTGTGCGCACCTGTGGTTATGTGTTGAGATGTGTATTAACGAAATCCAAAGATTGGAGTGGATCCGATGACATCGAATTTTTCACCTAAAAAAATGTACAGTGTATAGTAAGGATTTTGGAGCCTTTCCATGGCTCATCTTCCAACTGCCACAGCGGCCCAACTAGGCGTACCAACGACATATACGCACCTGTGGTTACGTGTTGAGATGTGTATTAACGAAATCCAAAGACTGGAGTGGATCCGACGACATCGAATTTTTCACCTAAAGAAATGTACAGTGTATAGTAAGGATTTTGGAGCCTTTCCATGGCTCATCTTCCAACTGCCGCAGCGGCCCAACTAGGCGTACCTACGACCTGTGCGCACCTGTGGTTATGTGTTGAGATGTGTATTAACGAAATCCAAAGACTGGAGTGGATCCGACGACATCGAATTTTTCACCTAAAAAAATGTACAGTGTATAGTAAGGATTTTGGAGCCTTTCCATGGCTCATCTTCCAACTGCCACAGCGGCCCAACTAGGCGTACCAACGACCTGTGCGCACCTGTGGTTATGTGTTGAGATGTGTATCAACGAAATCCAAAGACTGGAGTGGATCCGACGACATCGAATTTTTCACCTAAAAAAATGTACAGTGTATAGTAAGGATTTTGGAGCCTTTCCATGGCTCATCTTCCAACTGCCACAGCGGCCCAACTAGGCGTACCAACGACCTGTGCGCACCTGTGGTTATGTGTTGAGATGTGTATCAACGAAATCCAAAGACTGGAGTGGATCCGACGACATCGAATTTTTCACCTAAAAAAATGTACAGTGTATAGTAAGGATTTTGGAGCCTTTCCATGGCTCATCGTCCAACTGCCGCAGCGGCCCAACTAGGCGTACCTACGACCTGTGCGCACCTGTGGTTATGTGTTGAGATGTGTATTAACGAAATCCAAAGACTGGAGTGGATCCGACGACATCGAATTTTTCACCTAAAAAAATGTACAGTGTATAGTAAGGATTTTGGAGCCTTTCCATGGCTCATCTTCCAACTGCCACAGCGGCCCAACTAGGCGTACCAACGACCTGTGCGCACCTGTGGTTATGTGTTGAGATGTGTATTAACGAAATCCAAAGACTGGAGTGGATCCGACGACATCGAATTTTTCACCTAAAAAAATGTACAGTGTATAGTAAGGATTTTGGAGCCTTTCCATGGCTCATCGTCCAACTGCCGCAGCGGCCCAACTGGGCGTACCTACGACCTGTGCGCACCTGTGGTTATGTGTTGAGATGTGTATTAACGAAATCCAAAGACTGGAGTGGATCCGACGACATCGAATTTTTCACCTAAAAAAATGTACAGTGTATAGTAAGGATTTTGGAGCCTTTCCATGGCTCATCGTCCAACTGCCGCAGCGGCCCAACTAGGCGTACCTACGACCTGTGCGCACCTGTGGTTATGTGTTGAGATGTGTATTAACGAAATCCAAAGACTGGAGTGGATCCGACGACATCGAATTTTTCACCTAAAAAAATGTACAGTGTATAGTAAGGATTTTGGAGCCTTTCCATGGCTCATCTTCCAACTGCCACAGCGGCCCAACTAGGCGTACCAACGACCTGTGCGCACCTGTGGTTATGTGTTGAGATGTGTATCAACGAAATCCAAAGACTGGAGTGGATCCGACGACATCGAATTTTTCACCTAAAAAAATGTACAGTGTATAGTAAGGATTTTGGAGCCTTTCCATGGCTCATCTTCCAACTGCCACAGCGGCCCAACTAGGCGTACCAACGACCTGTGCGCACCTGTGGTTATGTGTTGAGATGTGTATTAACGAAATCCAAAGACTGGAGTGGATCCGACGACATCGAATTTTTCACCTAAAAAAATGTACAGTAAGGATTTTGGAGCCTTTCCATGGCTCATCTTCCAACTGCCACAGCGGCCCAACTAGGCGTACCTACGACCTGTGCGCACCTGTGGTTATGTGTTGAGATGTGTATTAACGAAATCCAAAGACTGGAGTGGATCCGACGACATCGAATTTTTCACCTAAAAAAAAGGAACAGTGTATAGTAAGGATTTTGGAGCCTTTCCATGGCTCATCTTCCAACTGCCACAGCGGCCCAACTAGGCGTACCTACGACCTGTGCGCACCTGTGGTTACGTGTTGAGATGTGTATTAACGAAATCCAAAGACTGGAGTGGATCCGACGACATCGAATTTTTCACCTAAAAAAATGTCCAGTGTATAGTAAGGATTTTGGAGCCTTTCCATGGCTCATCTTCCAACTGCCACAGCGGCCCAACTAGGCGTACAAACGACATATGCGCACCTGTGGTTACGTGTTGAGATGTGTATTAACGAAATCCAAAGACTGGAGTGGATCCGACGACATCGAATTTTTCACCTAAAAAAATGTACAGTGTATAGTAAGGATTTTGGAGCCTTTCCATGGCTCATCTTCCAACTGCCACAGCGGCCCAACTAGGCGTACCAACGACCTGTGCGCACCTGTGGTTATGTGTTGAGATGTGTATTAACGAAATCCAAAGACTGGAGTGGATCCGACGACATCGAATTTTTCACCTAAAAAAATGTACAGTGTATAGTAAGGATTTTGGAGCCTTTCCATGGCTCATCGTCCAACTGCCGCAGCGGCCCAACTAGGCGTACCTACGACCTGTGCGCACCTGTGGTTATGTGTTGAGATGTGTATCAACGAAGTCCAAAGACTGGAGTGGATCCGACGACATCGAATTTTTCACCTAAAAAAATGTACAGTGTATAGTAAGGATTTTGGAGCTTTTCCATGGCTCATCTTCCAACTGCCACAGCGGCCCAACTAGTCGTACCAACGACCTGTGCGCACCTGTGGTTATGTGTTGAGATGTGTATTAACGAAATCCAAAGACTGGAGTGGATCCGACGACATCGAATTTTTCACCTAAAAAAATGTACAGTGTATAGTAAGGATTTTGGAGCCTTTCCATGGCTCATCGTCCAACTGCCGCAGCGGCCCAACTAGGCGTACCTACGACCTGTGCGCACCTGTGGTTATGTGTTGAGATGTGTATCAACGAAGTCCAAAGACTGGAGTGGATCCGACGACATCGAATTTTTCACCTAAAAAAATGTACAGTGTATAGTAAGGATTTTGGAGCCTTTCCATGGCTCATCTTCCAACTGCCACAGCGGCCCAACTAGGCGTACCTACGACCTGTGCGCACCTGTGGTTACGTGTTGAGATGTGTATTAACGAAATCCAAAGACTGGAGTGGATCCGACGACATCGAATTTTTCACCTAAAAAAATGTACAGTGTATAGTAAGGATTTTGGAGCCTTTCCATGGCTCATCTTCCAACTGCCACAGCGGCCCAACTGGGCGTACCTACGACCTGTGCGCACCTGTGGTTATGTGTTGAGATGTGTATTAACGAAATCCAAAGACTGGAGTGGATCCGACGACATCGAATTTTTCACCTAAAAAAATGTACAGTGTATAGTAAGGATTTTGGAGCCTTTCCATGGCTCATCTTCCAACTGCCACAGCGGCCCAACTAAGCGTACCAACGACCTGTGCGCACCTGTGGTTATGTGTTGAGATGTGTATTAACGAAATCCAAAGACTGGAGTGGATCCGACGACATCGAATTTTTCACCTAAAAAAATGTACAGTGTATAGTAAGGATTTTGGAGCCTTTCCATGGCTCATCTTCCAACTGCCACAGCGGCCCAACTAAGCGTACCAACGACCTGTGCGCACCTGTGGTTATGTGTTGAGATGTGTATTAACTAAATCCAAAGACTGGAGTGGATCCGACGACATCGAATTTTTGACCTAAAAAAATGTACAGTGTATAGTAAGGATTTTGGAGCCTTTCCATGGCTCATCGTCCAACTGCCGCAGCGGCCCAACTAGGCGTACCTACGACCTGTGCGCACCTGTGGTTATGTGTTGAGATGTGTATCAACGAAATCCAAAGACTGGAGTGGATCCGACGACATCGAATTTTTCACCTAAAAAAATGTACAGTGTATAGTAAGGATTTTGGAGCCTTTCCATGGCTCATCTTCCAACTGCCACAGCGGCCCAACTAGGCGTACCAACGACCTGTGCGCACCTGTGGTTATGTGTTGAGATGTGTATTAACGAAATCCAAAGACTGGAGTGGATCCGACGACATCGAATTTTTCACCTAAAAAAATGTACAGTAAGGATTTTGGAGCCTTTCCATGGCTCATCTTCCAACTGCCACAGCGGCCCAACTAGGCGTACCTACGACCTGTGCGCACCTGTGGTTATGTGTTGAGATGTGTATTAACGAAATCCAAAGACTGGAGTGGATCCGACGACATCGAATTTTTCACCTAAAAAAATGTACAGTAAGGATTTTGGAGCCTTTCCATGGCTCATCTTCCAACTGCCACAGCGGCCCAACTAGGCGTACCTACGACCTGTGCGCACCTGTGGTTATGTGTTGAGATGTGTATTAACGAAATCCAAAGACTGGAGTGGATCCGACGACATCGAATTTTTCACCTAAAAAAATGTACAGTGTATAGTAAGGATTTTGGAGCCTTTCCATGGCTCATCTTCCAACTGCCACAGCGGCCCAACTAGGCGTACAAACGACATATGCGCACCTGTGGTTACGTGTTGAGATGTGTATTAACGAAATCCAAAGACTGGAGTGGATCCGACGACATCGAATTTTTCACCTAAAAAAATGTACAGTAAGGATTTTGGAGCCTTTCCATGGCTCATCTTCCAACTGCCACAGCGGCCCAACTAGGCGTACCTACGACCTGTGCGCACCTGTGGTTATGTGTTGAGATGTGTATTAACGAAATCCAAAGACTGGAGTGGATCCGACGACATCGAATTTTTCACCTAAAAAAATGTACAGTGTATAGTAAGGATTTTGGAGCCTTTCCATGGCTCATCTTCCAACTGCCACAGCGGCCCAACTAGGCGTACCAACGACATATACGCACCTGTGGTTACGTGTTGAGATGTGTATTAACGAAATCCAAAGACTGGAGTGGATCCGACGACATCGAATTTTTCACCTAAAAAAATGTACAGTGTATAGTAAGGATTTTGGAGCCTTTCCATGGCTCATCTTCCAACTGCCACAGCGGCCCAACTAGGCGTACCAACGACATATACGCACCTGTGGTTACGTGTTGAGATGTGTATTAACGAAATCCAAAGACTGGAGTGGATCCGACGACATCGAATTTTTCACCTAAAAAAATGTACAGTGTATAGTAAGGATTTTGGAGCCTTTCCATGGCTCATCGTCCAACTGCCGCAGCGGCCCAACTAGGCGTACCTACGACCTGTGCGCACCTGTGGTTATGTGTGGAGATGTGTATTAACGAAATCCAAAGACTGGAGTGGATCCGACGACATCGAATTTTTCACCTAAAAAAATGTACAGTAAGGATTTTGGAGCCTTTCCATGGCTCATCTTCCAACTGCCACAGCGGCCCAACTAGGCGTACCTACGACCTGTGCGCACCTGTGGTTATGTGTTGAGATGTGTATTAACGAAATCCAAAGACTGGAGTGGATCCGACGACATCGAATTTTTCACCTAAAAAAATGTACAGTGTATAGTAAGGATTTTGGAGCCTTTCCATGGCTCATCGTCCAACTGCCGCAGCGGCCCAACTAGGCGTACCTACGACCTGTGCGCACCTGTGGTTATGTGTTGAGATGTGTATTAACGAAATCCAAAGACTGGAGTGGATCCGACGACATCGAATTTTTCACCTAAAAAAATGTACAGTGTATAGTAAGGATTTTGGAGCCTTTCCATGGCTCATCTTCCAACTGCCACAGCGGCCCAACTAGGCGTACCTACGACCTGTGCGCACCTGTGGTTATGTGTTGAGATGTGTATTAACGAAATCCAAAGACTGGAGTGGATCCGACGACATCGAATTTTTCACCCAAAAAAATGTACAGTGTATAGTAAGGATTTTGGAGCCTTTCCATGGCTCATCTTCCAACTGCCACAGCGGCCCAACTAGGCGTACCAACGACATATACGCACCTGTGGTTATGTGTTGAGATGTGTATTAACGAAATCCAAAGACTGGAGTGGATCCGACGACATCGAATTTTTCACCTAAAAAAATGTACAGTGTATAGTAAGGATTTTGAAGCCTTTCCATGGCTCATCGTCCAACTGCCGCTGTGTATTAACGAAATCCAAAGACTGGAGTGGATCCGACGACATCGAATTTTTCACCTAAAAAAATGTACAACTAGGCGTACCTACGACCTGTGCGCACCTGTGGTTATGTGTTGAGATGTGTATTAACGAAATCCAAAGACTGGAGTGGATCCGACGACATCGAATTTTTCACCTAAAAAAATGTACAACTAGGCGTACCTACGACCTGTGCGCACCTGTGGTTATGTGTTGAGATGTGTATTAACGAAATCCAAAAAAAAAATGTACAGTGTATAGTAAGGATTTTGAAGCCTTTCCATGGCTCATCGTCCAACTGCCGCAGCGGCCCAACTAGGCGTACCTACGACCTGTGCGCACCTGTGGTTATGTGTTGAGATGTGTATTAACGAAATCCAAAGACTGGAGTGGATCCGACGACATCGAATTTTTCACCTAAAAAAATGTACAGTGTATAGTAAGGATTTTGGAGCCTTTCCATGGCTCATCTTCCAACTGCCACAGCGGCCCAACTAGGCGTACCAACGACATATACGCACCTGTGGTTATGTGTTGAGATGTGTATTAACGAAATCCAAAGACTGGAGTGGATCCGACGACATCGAATTTTTCACCTAAAAAAATGTACAGTGTATAGTAAGGATTTTGGAGCCTTTCCATGGCTCATCGTCCAACTGCCGCAGCGGCCCAACTAGGCGTACCTACGACCTGTGCGCACCTGTGGTTATGTGTGGAGATGTGTATTAACGAAATCCAAAGACTGGAGTGGATCCGACGACATCGAATTTTTCACCTAAAAAAATGTACAGTGTATAGTAAGGATTTTGGAGCCTTTCCATGGCTCATCTGCCAACTGCCACAGCGGCCCAACTAGGCGTACCTACGACCTGTGCGCACCTGTGGTTATGTGTTGAGATGTGTATTAACGAAATCCAAAGACTGGAGTGGATCCGACGACATCGAATTTTTCACCCAAAAAAATGTACAGTGTATAGTAAGGATTTTGGAGCCTTTCCATGGCTCATCTTCCAACTGCCACAGCGGCCCAACTAGGCGTACCAACGACATATACGCACCTGTGGTTATGTGTTGAGATGTGTATTAACGAAATCCAAAGACTGGAGTGGATCCGACGACATCGAATTTTTCACCTAAAAAAATGTACAGTGTATAGTAAGGATTTTGGAGCCTTTCCATGGCTCATCTTCCAACTGCCACAGCGGCCCAACTAGGCGTACCTACGACCTGTGCGCACCTGTGGTTATGTGTTGAGATGTGTATTAACGAAATCCAAAGACTGGAGTGGATCCGACGACATCGAATTTTTCACCTAAAAAAATGTACAGTGTATAGTAAGGATTTTGGAGCCTTTACATGGCTCATCGTCCAACTGCCGCAGCGGCCCAACTAGGCGTACCTACGACCTGTGCGCACCTGTGGTTATGTGTGGAGATGTGTATTAACGAAATCCAAAGACTGGAGTGGATCCGACGACATCGAATTTTTCACCTAAAAAAATGTACAGTGTATAGTAAGGATTTTGGAGCCTTTCCATGGCTCATCTGCCAACTGCCACAGCGGCCCAACTAGGCGTACCTATGACCTGTGCGCACCTGTGGTTATGTGTTGAGATGTGTATTAACGAAATCCAAAGACTGGAGTGGATCCGACGACATCGAATTTTTCACCTAAAAAAATGTACAGTAAGGATTTTGGAGCCTTTCCATGGCTCATCTTCCAACTGCCACAGCGGCCCAACTAGGCGTACCTACGACCTGTGCGCACCTGTGGTTATGTGTTGAGATGTGTATTAACGAAATCCAAAGACTGGAGTGGATCCGACGACATCGAATTTTTCACCCAAAAAAATGTACAGTGTATAGTAAGGATTTTGGAGCCTTTCCATGGCTCATCTTCCAACTGCCACAGCGGCCCAACTAGGCGTACCAACGACATATACGCACCTGTGGTTATGTGTTGAGATGTGTATTAACGAAATCCAAAGACTGGAGTGGATCCGACGACATCGAATTTTTCACCTAAAAAAATGTACAGTGTATAGTAAGGATTTTGGAGCCTTTCCATGGCTCATCTTCCAACTGCCACAGCGGCCCAACTAGGCGTACCTACGACCTGTGCGCACCTGTGGTTATGTGTTGAGATGTGTATTAACGAAATCCAAAGACTGGAGTGGATCCGACGACATCGAATTTTTCACCTAAAAAAATGTACAGTGTATAGTAAGGATTTTGGAGCCTTTCCATGGCTCATCGTCCAACTGCCGCAGCGGCCCAACTAGGCGTACCTACGACCTGTGCGCACCTGTGGTTATGTGTGGAGATGTGTATTAACGAAATCCAAAGACTGGAGTGGATCCGACGACATCGAATTTTTCACCTAAAAAAATGTACAGTAAGGATTTTGGAGCCTTTCCATGGCTCATCTTCCAACTGCCACAGCGGCCCAACTAGGCGTACCTACGACCTGTGCGCACCTGTGGTTATGTGTTGAGATGTGTATTAACGAAATCCAAAGACTGGAGTGGATCCGACGACATCGAATTTTTCACCCAAAAAAATGTACAGTGTATAGTAAGGATTTTGGAGCCTTTCCATGGCTCATCTTCCAACTGCCACAGCGGCTCAACTAGGCGTACCAACGACATATACGCACCTGTGGTTATGTGTTGAGATGTGTATTAACGAAATCCAAAGACTGGAGTGGATCCGACGACATCGAATTTTTCACCTAAAAAAATGTACAGTGTATAGTAAGGATTTTGGAGCCTTTCCATGGCTCATCTTCCAACTGCCACAGCGGCCCAACTAGGCGTACCTACGACCTGTGCGCACCTGTGGTTATGTGTTGAGATGTGTATTAACGAAATCCAAAGACTGGAGTGGATCCGACGACATCGAATTTTTCACCTAAAAAAATGTACAGTGTATAGTAAGGATTTTGGAGCCTTTCCATGGCTCATCGTCCAACTGCCGCAGCGGCCCAACTAGGCGTACCTACGACCTGTGCGCACCTGTGGTTATGTGTGGAGATGTGTATTAACGAAATCCAAAGACTGGAGTGGATCCGACGACATCGAATTTTTCACCTAAAAAAATGTACAGTGTATAGTAAGGATTTTGGAGCCTTTCCATGGCTCATCTTCCAACTGCCACAGCGGCCCAACTAGGCGTACCTACGACCTGTGCGCACCTGTGGTTATGTGTTGAGATGTGTATTAACGAAATCCAAAGACTGGAGTGGATCCGACGACATCGAATTTTTCACCTAAAAAAATGTACAGTAAGGATTTTGGAGCCTTTCCATGGCTCATCTTCCAACTGCCACAGCGGCCCAACTAGGCGTACCTACGACCTGTGCGCACCTGTGGTTATGTGTTGAGATGTGTATTAACGAAATCCAAAGACTGGAGTGGATCCGACGACATCGAATTTTTCACCCACAAAAATCTACAGTGTATAGTAAGGATTTTGGAGCCTTTCCATGGCTCATCTTCCAACTGCCACAGCGGCCCAACTAGGCGTACCAACGACATATACGCACCTGTGGTTATGTGTTGAGATGTGTATTAACGAAATCCAAAGACTGGAGTGGATCCGACGACATCGAATTTTTCACCTAAAAAAATGTACAGTGTATAGTAAGGATTTTGGAGCCTTTCCATGGCTCATCTTCCAACTGCCACAGCGGCCCAACTAGGCGTACCTACGACCTGTGCGCACCTGTGGTTATGTGTTGAGATGTGTATTAACGAAATCCAAAGACTGGAGTGGATCCGACGACATCGAATTTTTCACCTAAAAAAATGTACAGTGTATAGTAAGGATTTTGGAGCCTTTCCATGGCTCATCGTCCAACTGCCGCAGCGGCCCAACTAGGCGTACCTACGACCTGTGCGCACCTGTGGTTATGTGTGGAGATGTGTATTAACGAAATCCAAAGACTGGAGTGGATCCGACGACATCGAATTTTTCACCTAAAAAAATGTACAGTGTATAGTAAGGATTTTGGAGCCTTTCCATGGCTCATCTGCCAACTGCCACAGCGGCCCAACTAGGCGTACCTACGACCTGTGCGCGCCTGTGGTTATGTGTTGAGATGTGTATTAACGAAATCCAAAGACTGGAGTGGATCCGACGACATCGAATTTTTCACCTAAAAAAATGTACAGTAAGGATTTTGGAGCCTTTCCATGGCTCATCTTCCAACTGCCACAGCGGCCCAACTAGGCGTACCAACGACATATACGCACCTGTGGTTATGTGTTGAGATGTGTATTAACGAAATCCAAAGACTGGAGTGGATCCGACGACATCGAATTTTTCACCTAAAAAAATGTACAGTGTATAGTAAGGATTTTGGAGCCTTTCCATGGCTCATCTTCCAACTGCCACAGCGGCCCAACTAGGCGTACCTACGACCTGTGCGCACCTGTGGTTATGTGTTGAGATGTGTATTAACGAAATCCAAAGACTGGAGTGGATCCGACGACATCGAATTTTTCACCTAAAAAAATGTACAGTGTATCGGAAGGATTTTGGAGCCTTTCCATGGCTCATCGTCCAACTGCCGCAGCGGCCCAACTAGGCGTACCTACGACCTGTGCGCACCTGTGGTTATGTGTGGAGATGTGTATTAACGAAATCCAAAGACTGGAGTGGATCCGACGACATCGAATTTTTCACCTAAAAAAATGTACAGTGTATAGTAAGGATTTTGGAGCCTTTCCATGGCTCATCTGCCAACTGCCACAGCGGCCCAACTAGGCGTACCTACGACCTGTGCGCACCTGTGGTTATGTGTTGAGATGTGTATTAACGAAATCCAAAGACTGGAGTGGATCCGACGACATCGAATTTTTCACCTAAAAAAATGTACAGTAAGGATTTTGGAGCCTTTCCATGGCTCATCTTCCAACTGCCACAGCGGCCCAACTAGGCGTACCTACGACCTGTGCGCACCTGTGGTTATGTGTTGAGATGTGTATTAACGAAATCCAAAGACTGGAGTGGATCCGACGACATCGAATTTTTCACCTAAAAAAATGTACAGTGTATAGTAAGGATTTTGGAGCCTTTCCATGGCTCATCTTCCAACTGCCACAGCGGCCCAACTAGGCGTACCTACGACCTGTGCGCACCTGTGGTTATGTGTTGAGATGTGTATTAACGAAATCCAAAGACTGGAGTGGATCCGACGACATCGAATTTTTCACCTAAAAAAATGTACAGTAAGGATTTTGGAGCCTTTCCATGGCTCATCTTCCAACTGCCACAGCGGCCCAACTAGGCGTACCTACGACCTGTGCGCACCTGTGGTTATGTGTTGAGATGTGTATTAACGAAATCCAAAGACTGGAGTGGATCCGACGACATCGAATTTTTCACCTAAAAAAATGTACAGTGTATAGTAAGGATTTTGGAGCCTTTCCATGGCTCATCTTCCAACTGCCACAGCGGCCCAACTAGGCGTACCTACGACCTGTGCGCACCTGTGGTTATGTGTTGAGATGTGTATTAACGAAATCCAAAGACTGGAGTGGATCCGACGACATCGAATTTTTCACCCAAAAAAATGTACAGTGTATAGTAAGGATTTTGGAGCCTTTCCATGGCTCATCTTCCAACTGCCACAGCGGCCCAACTAGGCGTACCTACGACCTGTGCGCACCTGTGGTTATGTGTTGAGATGTGTATTAACGAAATCCAAAGACTGGAGTGGATCCGACGACATCGAATTTTTCACCTAAAAAAATGTACAGTGTATAGTAAGGATTTTGGAGCCTTTCCATGGCTCATCTTCCAACTGCCACAGCGGCCCAACTAGGCGTACCTACGACCTGTGCGCACCTGTGGTTATGTGTTGAGATGTGTATTAACGAAATCCAAAGACTGGAGTGGATCCGACGACATCGAATTTTTCACCTAAAAAAATGTACAGTGTATAGTAAGGATTTTGGAGCCTTTCCATGGCTCATCGTCCAACTGCCACAGCGGCCCAACTAGGCGTACCTACGACCTGTGCGCACCTGTGGTTATGTGTGGAGATGTGTATTAACGAAATCCAAAGACTGGAGTGGATCCGACGACATCGAATTTTTCACCTAAAAAAATGTACAGTGTATAGTAAGGATTTTGGAGCCTTTCCATGGCTCATCTGCCAACTGCCACAGCGGCCCAACTAGGCGTACCTACGACCTGTGCGCACCTGTGGTTATGTGTTGAGATGTGTATTAACGAAATCCAAAGACTGGAGTGGATCCGACGACATCGAATTTTTCACCTAAAAAAATGTACAGTGTATAGTAAGGATTTTGGAGCCTTTCCATGGCTCATCTTCCAACTGCCACAGCGGCCCAACTAGGCGTACCTACGACCTGTGCGCACCTGTGGTTATGTGTTGAGATGTGTATTAACGAAATCCAAAGACTGGAGTGGATCCGACGACATCGAATTTTTCACCCAAAAAAATGTACAGTGTATAGTAAGGATTTTGGAGCCTTTCCATGGCTCATCTTCCAACTGCCACAGCGGCCCAACTAGGCGTACCTACGACCTGTGCGCACCTGTGGTTATGTGTTGAGATGTGTATTAACGAAATCCAAAGACTGGAGTGGATCCGACGACATCGAATTTTTCACCTAAAAAAATGTACAGTGTATAGTAAGGATTTTGGAGCCTTTCCATGGCTCATCGTCCAACTGCCGCAGCGGCCCAACTAGGCGTACCTACGACCTGTGCGCACCTGTGGTTATGTGTGGAGATGTGTATTAACGAAATCCAAAGACTGGAGTGGATCCGACGACATCGAATTTTTCACCTAAAAAAATGTACAGTGTATAGTAAGGATTTTGGAGCCTTTCCATGGCTCATCTGCCAACTGCCACAGCGGCCCAACTAGGCGTACCTACGACCTGTGCGCACCTGTGGTTATGTGTTGAGATGTGTATTAACGAAATCCAAAGACTGGAGTGGATCCGACGACATCGAATTTTTCACCCAAAAAAATGTACAGTGTATAGTAAGGATTTTGGAGCCTTTCCATGGCTCATCTTCCAACTGCCACAGCGGCCCAACTAGGCGTACCTACGACCTGTGCGCACCTGTGGTTATGTGTTGAGATGTGTATTAACGAAATCCAAAGACTGGAGTGGATCCGACGACATCGAATTTTTCACCTAAAAAAATGTACAGTGTATAGTAAGGATTTTGGAGCCTTTCCATGGCTCATCTTCCAACTGCCACAGCGGCCCAACTAGGCGTACCTACGACCTGTGCGCACCTGTGGTTATGTGTTGAGATGTGTATTAACGAAATCCAAAGACTGGAGTGGATCCGACGACATCGAATTTTTCACCCAAAAAAATGTACAGTGTATAGTAAGGATTTTGGAGCCTTTCCATGGCTCATCTTCCAACTGCCACAGCGGCCCAACTAGGCGTACCAACGACATATACGCACCTGTGGTTATGTGTTGAGATGTGTATTAACGAAATCCAAAGACTGGAGTGGATCCGACGACATCGAATTTTTCACCTAAAAAAATGTACAGTGTATAGTAAGGATTTTGGAGCCTTTCCATGGCTCATCTTCCAACTGCCACAGCGGCCCAACTAGGCGTACCTACGACCTGTGCGCACCTGTGGTTATGTGTTGAGATGTGTATTAACGAAATCCAAAGACTGGAGTGGATCCGACGACATCGAATTTTTCACCTAAAAAAATGTACAGTGTATAGTAAGGATTTTGGAGCCTTTCCATGGCTCATCGTCCAACTGCCGCAGCGGCCCAACTAGGCGTACCTACGACCTGTGCGCACCTGTGGTTATGTGTGGAGATGTGTATTAACGAAATCCAAAGACTGGAGTGGATCCGACGACATCGAATTTTTCACCTAAAAAAATGTACAGTGTATAGTAAGGATTTTGGAGCCTTTCCATGGCTCATCTGCCAACTGCCACAGCGGCCCAACTAGGCGTACCTACGACCTGTGCGCACCTGTGGTTATGTGTTGAGATGTGTATTAACGAAATCCAAAGACTGGAGTGGATCCGACGACATCGAATTTTTCACCTAAAAAAATGTACAGTAAGGATTTTGGAGCCTTTCCATGGCTCATCTTCCAACTGCCACAGCGGCCCAACTAGGCGTACCTACGACCTGTGCGCACCTGTGGTTATGTGTTGAGATGTGTATTAACGAAATCCAAAGACTGGAGTGGATCCGACGACATCGAATTTTTCACCCAAAAAAATCTACAGTGTATAGTAAGGATTTTGGAGCCTTTCCATGGCTCATCTTCCAACTGCCACAGCGGCCCAACTAGGCGTACCAACGACATATACGCACCTGTGGTTATGTGTTGAGATGTGTATTAACGAAATCCAAAGACTGGAGTGGATCCGACGACATCGAATTTTTCACCTAAAAAAATGTACAGTGTATAGTAAGGATTTTGGAGCCTTTCCATGGCTCATCTTCCAACTGCCACAGCGGCCCAACTAAGCGTACCTACGACCTGTGCGCACCTGTGGTTATGTGTTGAGATGTGTATTAACGAAATCCAAAGACTGGAGTGGATCCGACGACATCGAATTTTTCACCTAAAAAAATGTACAGTGTATAGTAAGGATTTTGGAGCCTTTCCATGGCTCATCGTCCAACTGCCGCAGCGGCCCAACTAGGCGTACCTACGACCTGTGCGCACCTGTGGTTATGTGTGGAGATGTGTATTAACGAAATCCAAAGACTGGAGTGGATCCGACGACATCGAATTTTTCACCTAAAAAAATGTACAGTGTATAGTAAGGATTTTGGAGCCTTTCCATGGCTCATCTGCCAACTGCCACAGCGGCCCAACTAGGCGTACCTACGACCTGTGCGCACCTGTGGTTATGTGTTGAGATGTGTATTAACGAAATCCAAAGACTGGAGTGGATCCGACGACATCGAATTTTTCACCTAAAAAAATGTACAGTAAGGATTTTGGAGCCTTTCCATGGCTCATCTTCCAACTGCCACAGCGGCCCAACTAGGCGTACCTACGACCTGTGCGCACCTGTGGTTATGTGTTGAGATGTGTATTAACGAAATCCAAAGACTGGAGTGGATCCGACGACATCGAATTTTTCACCTAAAAAAATGTACAGTGTATAGTAAGGATTTTGGAGCCTTTCCATGGCTCATCTTCCAACTGCCACAGCGGCCCAACTAGGCGTACCTACGACCTGTGCGCACCTGTGGTTATGTGTTGAGATGTGTATTAACGAAATCCAAAGACTGGAGTGGATCCGACGACATCGAATTTTTCACCCAAAAAAATGTACAGTGTATAGTAAGGATTTTGGAGCCTTTCCATGGCTCATCTTCCAACTGCCACAGCGGCCCAACTAGGCGTACCAACGACATATACGCACCTGTGGTTATGTGTTGAGATGTGTATTAACGAAATCCAAAGACTGGAGTGGATCCGACGACATCGAATTTTTCACCTAAAAAAATGTACAGTGTATAGTAAGGATTTTGGAGAATTTCCATGGCTCATCTTCCAACTGCCACAGCGGCCCAACTAGGCGTACCTACGACCTGTGCGCATCTGTGGTTATGTGTTGAGATGTGTATTAACGAAATCCAAAGACTGGAGTGGATCCGACGACATCGAATTTTTCACCTAAAAAAATGTACAGTGTATAGTAAGGATTTTGGAGCCTTTCCATGGCTCATCTGCCAACTGCCACAGCGGCCCAACTAGGCGTACCTACGACCTCTGCGCACCTGTGGTTATGTGTTGAGATGTGTATTAACGAAATCCAAAGACTGGAGTGGATCCGACGACATCGAATTTTTCACCTAAAAAAATGTACAGTAAGGATTTTGGAGCCTTTCCATGGCTCATCTTCCAACTGCCACAGCGGCCCAACTAGGCGTACCTACGACCTGTGCGCACCTGTGGTTATGTGTTGAGATGTGTATTAACGAAATCCAAAGACTGGAGTGGATCCGACGACATCGAATTTTTCACCTAAAAAAATGTACAGTGTATAGTAAGGATTTTCTAGCCTTTCCATGGCTCATCTTCCAACTGCCACAGCGGCCCAACTAGGCGTACCTACGACCTGTGCGCACCTGTGGTTATGTGTTGAGATGTGTATTAACGAAATCCAAAGACTGGAGTGGATCCGACGACATCGAATTTTTCACCCAAAAAATTGTACAGTGTATAGTAAGGATTTTGGAGCCTTTCCATGGCTCATCTTCCAACTGCCACAGCGGCCCAACTAGGCGTACCAACGACATATACGCACCTGTGGTTATGTGTTGAGATGTGTATTAACGAAATCCAAAGACTGGAGTGGATCCGACGACATCGAATTTTTCACCTAAAAAAATGTACAGTGTATAGTAAGGATTTTGGAGCCTTTCCATGGCTCATCGTCCAACTGCCGCAGCGGCCCAACTAGGCGTACCTACGACCTGTGCGCACCTGTGGTTATGTGTGGAGATGTGTATTAACGAAATCCAAAGACTGGAGTGGATCCGACGACATCGAATTTTTCACCTAAAAAAATGTACAGTGTATAGTAAGGATTTTGGAGCCTTTCCATGGCTCATCTGCCAACTGCCACAGCGGCCCAACTAGGCGTACCTACGACCTGTGCGCACCTGTGGTTATGTGTTGAGATGTGTATTAACGAAATCCAAAGACTGGAGTGGATCCGACGACATCGAATTTTTCACCTAAAAAAATGTACAACTAGGCGTACCTACGACCTGTGCGCACCTGTGGTTATGTGTTGAGATGTGTATTAACGAAATCCAAAGACTGGAGTGGATCCGACGACATCGAATTTTTCACCTAAAAAAATGTACAGTGTATAGTAAGGATTTTGAAGAATTTCCATGGCTCATCTTCCAACTGCCACAGCGGCCCAACTAGGCGTACCTACGACCTGTGCGCACCTGTGGTTATGTGTTGAGATGTGTATTAACGAAATCCAAAGACTGGAGTGGATCCGACGACATCGAATTTTTCACCTAAAAAAATGTACAGTAAGGATTTTGGAGCCTTTCCATGGCTCATCTTCCAACTGCCACAGCGGCCCAACTAGGCGTACCTACGACCTGTGCGCACCTGTGGTTATGTGTTGAGATGTGTATTAACGAAATCCAAAGACTGGAGTGGATCCGACGACATCGAATTTTTCACCTAAAAAAATGTACAGTGTATAGTAAGGATTTTGGAGCCTTTCCATGGCTCATCTTCCAACTGCCACAGCGGCCCAACTAGGCGTACCTACGACCTGTGCGCACCTGTGGTTATGTGTTGAGATGTGTATTAACGAAATCCAAAGACTGGAGTGGATCCGACGACATCGAATTTTTCACCCAAAAAAATGTACAGTGTATAGTAAGGATTTTGGAGCCTTTCCATGGCTCATCTTCCAACTGCCACAGCGGCCCAACTAGGCGTACCAACGACATATACGCACCTGTGGTTATGTGTTGAGATGTGTATTAACGAAATCCAAAGACTGGAGTGGATCCGACGACATCGAATTTTTCACCTAAAAAAATGTACAGTGTATAGTAAGGATTTTGGAGCCTTTCCATGGCTCATCTTCCAACTGCCACAGCGGCCCAACTAGGCGTACCTACGACCTGTGCGCACCTGTGGTTATGTGTTGAGATGTGTATTAACGAAATCCAAAGACTGGAGTGGATCCGACGACATCGAATTTTTCACCTAAAAAAATGTACAGTGTATAGTAAGGATTTTGGAGCCTTTCCATGGCTCATCGTCCAACTGCCGCAGCGGCCCAACTAGGCGTACCTACGACCTGTGCGCACCTGTGGTTATGTGTGGAGATGTGTATTAACGAAATCCAAAGACTGGAGTGGATCCGACGACATCGAATTTTTCACCTAAAAAAATGTACAGTGTATAGTAAGGATTTTGGAGCCTTTCCATGGCTCATCTGCCAACTGCCACAGCGGCCCAACTAGGCGTACCTACGACCTGTGGTTATGTGTTGAGATGTGTATTAACGAAATCCAAAGACTGGAGTGGATCCGACGACATCGAATTTTTCACCCAAAAAAATGTACAGTGTATAGTAAGGATTTTGGAGCCTTTCCATGGCTCATCTTCCAACTGCCACAGCGGCCCAACTAGGCGTACCTACGACCTGTGCGCACCTGTGGTTATGTGTTGAGATGTGTATTAACGAAATCCAAAGACTGGAGTGGATCCGACGACATCGAATTTTTCACCTAAAAAAATGTACAGTGTATAGTAAGGATTTTGGAGCCTTTCCATGGCTCATCTTCCAACTGCCACAGCGGCCCAACTAGGCGTACCTACGACCTGTGCGCACCTGTGGTTATGTGTTGAGATGTGTATTAACGAAATCCAAAGACTGGAGTGGATCCGACGACATCGAATTTTTCACCCAAAAAAATGTACAGTGTATAGTAAGGATTTTGGAGCCTTTCCATGGCTCATCTTCCAACTGCCACAGCGGCCCAACTAGGCGTACCAACGACATATACGCACCTGTGGTTATGTGTTGAGATGTGTATTAACGAAATCCAAAGACTGGAGTCGATCCGACGACATCGAATTTTTCACCTAAAAAAATGTACAGTGTATAGTAAGGATTTTGGAGCCTTTCCATGGCTCATCTTCCAACTGCCACAGCGGCCCAACTAGGCGTACCTACGACCTGTGCGCACCTGTGGTTATGTGTTGAGATGTGTATTAACGAAATCCAAAGACTGGAGTGGATCCGACGACATCGAATTTTTCACCTAAAAAAATGTACAGTGTATAGTAAGGATTTTGGAGCCTTTCCATGGCTCATCGTCCAACTGCCGCAGCGGCCCAACTAGGCGTACCTACGACCTGTGCGCACCTGTGGTTATGTGTGGAGATGTGTATTAACGAAATCCAAAGACTGGAGTGGATCCGACGACATCGAATTTTTCACCTAAAAAAATGTACAGTGTATAGTAAGGATTTTGGAGCCTTTCCATGGCTCATCTGCCAACTGCCACAGCGGCCCAACTAGGCGTACCTACGACCTGTGCGCACCTGTGGTTATGTGTTGAGATGTGTATTAACGAAATCCAAAGACTGGAGTGGATCCGACGACATCGAATTTTTCACCTAAAAAAATGTACAGTAAGGATTTTGGAGCCTTTCCATGGCTCATCTTCCAACTGCCACAGCGGCCCAACTAGGCGTACCTACGACCTGTGCGCACCTGTGGTTATGTGTTGAGATGTGTATTAACGAAATCCAAAGACTGGAGTGGATCCGACGACATCGAATTTTTCACCCAAAAAAATCTACAGTGTATAGTAAGGATTTTGGAGCCTTTCCATGGCTCATCTTCCAACTGCCACAGCGGCCCAACTAGGCGTACCAACGACATATACGCACCTGTGGTTATGTGTTGAGATGTGTATTAACGAAATCCAAAGACTGGAGTGGATCCGACGACATCGAATTTTTCACCTAAAAAAATGTACAGTGTATAGTAAGGATTTTGGAGCCTTTCCATGGCTCATCTTCCAACTGCCACAGCGGCCCAACTAGGCGTACCTACGACCTGTGCGCACCTGTGGTTATGTGTTGAGATGTGTATTAACGAAATCCAAAGACTGGAGTGGATCCGACGACATCGAATTTTTCACCTAAAAAAATGTACAGTGTATAGTAAGGATTTTGGAGCCTTTCCATGGCTCATCGTCCAACTGCCGCAGCGGCCCAACTAGGCGTACCTACGACCTGTGCGCACCTGTGGTTATGTGTGGAGATGTGTATTAACGAAATCCAAAGACTGGAGTGGATCCGACGACATCGAATTTTTCACCTAAAAAAATGTACAGTGTATAGTAAGGATTTTGGAGCCTTTCCATGGCTCATCTGCCAACTGCCACAGCGGCCCAACTAGGCGTACCTACGACCTGTGCGCACCTGTGGTTATGTGTTGAGATGTGTATTAACGAAATCCAAAGACTGGAGTGGATCCGACGACATCGAATTTTTCACCTAAAAAAATGTACAGTAAGGATTTTGGAGCCTTTCCATGGCTCATCTTCCAACTGCCACAGCGGCCCAACTAGGCGTACCTACGACCTGTGCGCACCTGTGGTTATGTGTTGAGATGTGTATTAACGAAATCCAAAGACTGGAGTGGATCCGACGACATCGAATTTTTCACCTAAAAAAATGTACAGTGTATAGTAAGGATTTTGGAGCCTTTCCATGGCTCATCTTCCAACTGCCACAGCGGCCCAACTAGGCGTACCTACGACCTGTGCGCACCTGTGGTTATGTGTTGAGATGTGTATTAACGAAATCCAAAGACTGGAGTGGATCCGACGACATCGAATTTTTCACCCAAAAAAATGTACAGTGTATAGTAAGGATTTTGGAGCCTTTCCATGACTCATCTTCCAACTGCCACAGCGGCCCAACTAGGCGTACCAACGACATATACGCACCTGTGGTTATGTGTTGAGATGTGTATTAACGAAATCCAAAGACTGGAGTGGATCCGACGACATCGAATTTTTCACCTAAAAAAATGTACAGTGTATAGTAAGGATTTTGGAGAATTTCCATGGCTCATCTTCCAACTGCCACAGCGGCCCAACTAGGCGTACCTACGACCTGTGCGCACCTGTGGTTATGTGTTGAGATGTGTATTAACGAAATCCAAAGACTGGAGTGGATCCGACGACATCGAATTTTTCACCTAAAAAAATGTACAGTGTATAGTAAGGATTTTGGAGCCTTTCCATGGCTCATCTGCCAACTGCCACAGCGGCCCAACTAGGCGTACCTACGACCTGTGCGCACCTGTGGTTATGTGTTGAGATGTGTATTAACGAAATCCAAAGACTGGAGTGGATCCGACGACATCGAATTTTTCACCTAAAAAAATGTACAGTAAGGATTTTGGAGCCTTTCCATGGCTCATCTTCCAACTGCCACAGCGGCCCAACTAGGCGTACCTACGACCTGTGCGCACCTGTGGTTATGTGTTGAGATGTGTATTAACGAAATCCAAAGACTGGAGTGGATCCGACGACATCGAATTTTTCACCTAAAAAAATGTACAGTGTATAGTAAGGATTTTGGAGCCTTTCCATGGCTCATCTTCCAACTGCCACAGCGGCCCAACTAGGCGTACCTACGACCTGTGCGCACCTGTGGTTTTGTGTTGAGATGTGTATTAACGAAATCCAAAGACTGGAGTGGATCCGACGACATCGAATTTTTCACCCAAAAAAATGTACAGTGTATAGTAAGGATTTTGGAGCCTTTCCATGGCTCATCTTCCAACTGCCACAGCGGCCCAACTAGGCGTACCAACGACATATACGCACCTGTGGTTATGTGTTGAGATGTGTATTAACGAAATCCAAAGACTGGAGTGGATCCGACGACATCGAATTTTTCACCTAAAAATATGTACAGTGTATAGTAAGGATTTTGGAGCCTTTCCATGGCTCATCTTCCAACTGCCACAGCGGCCCAACTAGGCGTACCTACGACCTGTGCGCACCTGTGGTTATGTGTTGAGATGTGTATTAACGAAATCCAAAGACTGGAGTGGATCCGACGACATCGAATTTTTCACCCAAAAAAATGTACAGTGTATAGTAAGGATTTTGGAGCCTTTCCATGGCTCATCTTCCAACTGCCACAGCGGCCCAACTAGGCGTACCAACGACATATACGCACCTGTGGTTATGTGTTGAGATGTGTATTAACGAAATCCAAAGACTGGAGTGGATCCGACGACATCGAATTTTTCACCTAAAAAAATGTACAGTGTATAGTAAGGATTTTGGAGCCTTTCCATGGCTCATCGTCCAACTGCCGCAGCGGCCCAACTAGGCGTACCTACGACCTGTGCGCACCTGTGGTTATGTGTGGAGATGTGTATTAACGAAATCCAAAGACTGGAGTGGATCCGACGACATCGAATTTTTCACCTAAAAAAATGTACAGTGTATAGTAAGGATTTTGGAGCCTTTCCATGGCTCATCTGCCAACTGCCACAGCGGCCCAACTAGGCGTACCTACGACCTGTGCGCACCTGTGGTTATGTGTTGAGATGTGTATTAACGAAATCCAAAGACTGGAGTGGATCCGACGACATCGAATTTTTCACCTAAAAAAATGTACAACTAGGCGTACCTACGACCTGTGCGCACCTGTGGTTATGTGTTGAGATGTGTATTAACGAAATCCAAAGACTGGAGTGGATCCGACGACATCGAATTTTTCACCTAAAAAAATGTACAGTGTATAGTAAGGATTTTGAAGCCTTTCCATGGCTCATCTTCCAACTGCCACAGCGGCCCAACTAGGCGTACCTACGACCTGTGCGCACCTGTGGTTATGTGTTGAGATGTGTATTAACGAAATCCAAAGACTGGAGTGGATCCGACGACATCGAATTTTTCACCTAAAAAAATGTACAGTGTATAGTAAGGATTTTGGAGCCTTTCCATGGCTCATCTTCCAACTGCCACAGCGGCCCAACTAGGCGTACCTACGACCTGTGCGCACCTGTGGTTATGTGTTGAGATGTGTATTAACGAAATCCAAAGACTGGAGTGGATCCGACGACATCGAATTTTTCACCTAAAAAAATGTACAGTGTATAGTAAGGATTTTGGAGCCTTTCCATGGCTCATCTTCCAACTGCCACAGCGGCCCAACTAGGCGTACCTACGACCTGTGCGCACCTGTGGTTATGTGTTGAGATGTGTATTAACGAAATCCAAAGACTGGAGTGGATCCGACGACATCGAATTTTTCACCTAAAAAAATGTACAGTGTATAGTAAGGATTTTGGAGCCTTTCCATGGCTCATCTTCCAACTGCCACAGCGGCCCAACTAGGCGTACCTACGACCTGTGCGCACCTGTGGTTATGTGTTGAGATGTGTATTAACGAAATCCAAAGACTGGAGTGGATCCGACGACATCGAATTTTTCACCTAAAAAAATGTACAGTGTATAGTAAGGATTTTGGAGCCTTTCCATGGCTCATCTTCCAACTGCCACAGCGGCCCAACTAGGCGTACCTACGACCTGTGCGCACCTGTGGTTATGTGTTGAGATGTGTATTAACGAAATCCAAAGACTGGAGTGGATCCGACGACATCGAATTTTTCACCTAAAAAAATGTACAGTGTATAGTAAGGATTTTGGAGCCTTTCCATGGCTCATCGTCCAACTGCCGCAGCGGCCCAACTAGGCGTACCTACGACCTGTGCGCACCTGTGGTTATGTGTGGAGATGTGTATTAACGAAATCCAAAGACTGGAGTGGATCCGACGACATCGAATTTTTCACCTAAAAAAATGTACAGTGTATAGTAAGGATTTTGGAGCCTTTCCATGGCTCATCTGCCAAATGCCACAGCGGCCCAACTAGGCGTACCTACGACCTGTGCGCACCTGTGGTTATGTGTTGAGATGTGTATTAACGAAATCCAAAGACTGGAGTGGATCCGACGACATCGAATTTTTCACCTAAAAAAATGTACAGTAAGGATTTTGGAGCCTTTCCATGGCTCATCTTCCAACTGCCACAGCGGCCCAACTAGGCGTACCTACGACCTGTGCGCACCTGTGGTTATGTGTTGAGATGTGTATTAACGAAATCCAAAGACTGGAGTGGATCCGACGACATCGAATTTTTCACCTAAAAAAATGTACAGTGTATAGTAAGGATTTTGGAGCCTTTCCATGGCTCATCTTCCAACTGCCACAGCGGCCCAACTAGGCGTACCTACGACCTGTGCGCACCTGTGGTTATGTGTTGAGATGTGTATTAACGAAATCCAAAGACTGGAGTGGATCCGACGACATCGAATTTTTCACCCAAAAAAATGTACAGTGTATAGTAAGGATTTTGGAGCCTTTCCATGGCTCATCTTCCAACTGCCACAGCGGCCCAACTAGGCGTACCAACGACATATACGCACCTGTGGTTATGTGTTGAGATGTGTATTAACGAAATCCAAAGACTGGAGTGGATCCGACGACATCGAATTTTTCACCTAAAAAAATGTACAGTGTATAGTAAGGATTTTGAAGCCTTTCCATGGCTCATCGTCCAACTGCCGCAGCGGCCCAACTAGGCGTACCTACGACCTGTGCGCACCTGTGGTTATGTGTTGAGATGTGTATTAACGAAATCCAAAGACTGGAGTGGATCCGACGACATCGAATTTTTCACCTAAAAAAATGTACAGTGTATAGTAAGGATTTTGGAGCCTTTCCATGGCTCATCTTCCAACTGCCACAGCGGCCCAACTAGGCGTACCTACGACCTGTGCGCACCTGTGGTTATGTGTTGAGATGTGTATTAACGAAATCCAAAGACTGGAGTGGATCCGACGACATCGAATTTTTCACCCAAAAAAATGTACAGTGTATAGTAAGGATTTTGGAGCCTTTCCATGGCTCATCTTCCAACTGCCACAGCGGCCCAACTAGGCGTACCAACGACATATACGCACCTGTGGTTATGTGTTGAGATGTGTATTAACGAAATCCAAAGACTGGAGTGGATCCGACGACATCGAATTTTTCACCTAAAAAAATGTACAGTGTATAGTAAGGATTTTGGAGCCTTTCCATGGCTCATCTTCCAACTGCCACAGCGGCCCAACTAGGCGTACCTACGACCTGTGCGCACCTGTGGTTATGTGTTGAGATGTGTATTAACGAAATCCAAAGACTGGAGTGGATCCGACGACATCGAATTTTTCACCTAAAAAAATGTACAGTGTATAGTAAGGATTTTGGAGCCTTTCCATGGCTCATCGTCCAACTGCCGCAGCGGCCCAACTAGGCGTACCTACGACCTGTGCGCACCTGTGGTTATGTGTGGAGATGTGTATTAACGAAATCCGAAGACTGGAGTGGATCCGACGACATCGAATTTTTCACCTAAAAAAATGTACAGTGTATAGTAAGGATTTTGGAGCCTTTCCATGGCTCATCTGCCAACTGCCACAGCGGCCCAACTAGGCGTACCTACGACCTGTGCGCACCTGTGGTTATGTGTTGAGATGTGTATTAACGAAATCCAAAGACTGGAGTGGATCCGACGACATCGAATTTTTCACCTAAAAAAATGTACAGTAAGGATTTTGGAGCCTTTCCATGGCTCATCTTCCAACTGCCACAGCGGCCCAACTAGGCGTACCTACGACCTGTGCGCACCTGTGGTTATGTGTTGAGATGTGTATTAACGAAATCCAAAGACTGGAGTGGATCCGACGACATCGAATTTTTCACCTAAAAAAATGTACAGTGTATAGTAAGGATTTTGGAGCCTTTCCATGGCTCATCTTCCAACTGCCACAGCGGCCCAACTAGGCGTACCTACGACCTGTGCGCACCTGTGGTTATGTGTTGAGATGTGTATTAACGAAATCCAAAGACTGGAGTGGATCCGACGACATCGAATTTTTCACCCAAAAAAATGTACAGTGTATAGTAAGGATTTTGGAGCCTTTCCATGGCTCATCTTCCAACTGCCACAGCGGCCCAACTAGGCGTACCAACGACATATACGCACCTGTGGTTATGTGTTGAGATGTGTATTAACGAAATCCAAAGACTGGAGTGGATCCGACGACATCGAATTTTTCACCTAAAAAAATGTACAGTGTATAGTAAGGATTTTGAAGCCTTTCCATGGCTCATCGTCCAACTGCCGCAGCGGCCCAACTAGGCGTACCTACGACCTGTGCGCACCTGTGGTTATGTGTTGAGATGTGTATTAACGAAATCCAAAGACTGGAGTGGATCCGACGACATCGAATTTTTCACCTAAAAAAATGTACAGTGTATAGTAAGGATTTTGGAGCCTTTCCATGGCTCATCTTCCAACTGCCACAGCGGCCCAACTAGGCGTACCTACGACCTGTGCGCACCTGTGGTTATGTGTTGAGATGTGTATTAACGAAATCCAAAGACTGGAGTGGATCCGACGACATCGAATTTTTCACCCAAAAAAATGTACAGTGTATAGTAAGGATTTTGGAGCCTTTCCATGGCTCATCTTCCAACTGCCACAGCGGCCCAACTAGGCGTACCAACGACATATACGCACCTGTGGTTATGTGTTGAGATGTGTATTAACGAAATCCAAAGACTGGAGTGGATCCGACGACATCGAATTTTTCACCTAAAAAAATGTACAGTGTATAGTAAGGATTTTGGAGCCTTTCCATGGCTCATCTTCCAACTGCCACAGCGGCCCAACTAGGCGTACCTACGACCTGTGCGCACCTGTGGTTATGTGTTGAGATGTGTATTAACGAAATCCAAAGACTGGAGTGGATCCGACGACATCGAATTTTTCACCTAAAAAAATGTACAGTGTATAGTAAGGATTTTGGAGCCTTTCCATGGTTCATCGTCTAACTGCCGCAGCGGCCCAACTAGGCGTACCTACGACCTGTGCGCACCTGTGGTTATGTGTGGAGATGTGTATTAACGAAATCCAAAGACTGGAGTGGATCCGACGACATCGAATTTTTCACCTAAAAAAATGTACAGTGTATAGTAAGGATTTTGGAGCCTTTCCATGGCTCATCTGCCAACTGCCACAGCGGCCCAACTAGGCGTACCTACGACCTGTGCGCACCTGTGGTTATGTGTTGAGATGTGTATTAACGAAATCCAAAGACTGGAGTGGATCCGACGACATCGAATTTTTCACCTAAAAAAATGTACAGTAAGGATTTTGGAGCCTTTCCATGGCTCATCTTCCAACTGCCACAGCGGCCCAACTAGGCGTACCTACGACCTGTGCGCACCTGTGGTTATGTGTTGAGATGTGTATTAACGAAATCCAAAGACTGGAGTGGATCCGACGACATCGAATTTTTCACCTAAAAAAATGTACAGTGTATAGTAAGGATTTTGGAGCCTTTCCATGGCTCATCTTCCAACTGCCACAGCGGCCCAACTAGGCGTACCTACGACCTGTGCGCACCTGTGGTTATGTGTTGAGATGTGTATTAACGAAATCCAAAGACTGGAGTGGATCCGACGACATCGAATTTTTCACCCAAAAAAATGTACAGTGTATAGTAAGGATTTTGGAGCCTTTCCATGGCTCATCTTCCAACTGCCACAGCGGCCCAACTAGGCGTACCAACGACATATACGCACCTGTGGTTATGTGTTGAGATGTGTATTAACGAAATCCAAAGACTGGAGTGGATCCGACGACATCGAATTTTTCACCTAAAAAAATGTACAGTGTATAGTAAGGATTTTGAAGCCTTTCCATGGCTCATCGTCCAACTGCCGCAGCGGCCCAACTAGGCGTACCTACGACCTGTGCGCACCTGTGGTTATGTGTTGAGATGTGTATTAACGAAATCCAAAGACTGGAGTGGATCCGACGACATCGAATTTTTCACCTAAAAAAATGTACAACTAGGCGTACCTACGACCTGTGCGCACCTGTGGTTATGTGTTGAGATGTGTATTAACGAAATCCAAAGACTGGAGTGGATCCGACGACATCGAATTTTTCACCTAAAAAAATGTACAGTGTATAGTAAGGATTTTGGAGCCTTTCCATGGCTCATCTTCCAACTGCCACAGCGGCCCAACTGGGCGTACCTACGACCTGTGCGCACCTGTGGTTATGTGTTGAGATGTGTATTAACGAAATCCAAAGACTGGAGTGGATCCGACGACATCGAATTTTTCACCTAAAAAAATGTACAGTGTATAGTAAGGATTTTGGAGCCTTTCCATGGCTCATCTTCCAACTGCCACAGCGGCCCAACTAGGCGTACCAACGACATATACGCACCTGTGGTTACGTGTTGAGATGTGTATTAACGAAATCCAAAGACTGGAGTGGATCCGACGACATCGAATTTTTCACCTAAAAAAATGTACAGTGTATAGTAAGGATTTTGGAGCCTTTCCATGGCTCATCGTCCAACTGCCGCAGCGGCCCAACTAGGCGTACCTACGACCTGTGCGCACCTGTGGTTATGTGTTGAGATGTGTATTAACGAAATCCAAAGACTGGAGTGGATCCGACGACATCGAATTTTTCACCTAAAAAAATGTACAACTAGGCGTACCTACGACCTGTGCGCACCTGTGGTTATGTGTTGAGATGTGTATTAACGAAATCCAAAGACTGGAGTGGATCCGACGACATCGAATTTTTCACCAAAAAAAAAGTACAGTGTATAGTAAGGATTTTGGAGCCTTTCCATGGCTCATCTTCCAACTGCCACAGCGGCCCAACTGGGCGTACCTACGACCTGTGCGCACCTGTGGTTATGTGTTGAGATGTGTATTAACGAAATCCAAAGACTGGAGTGGATCCGACGACATCGAATTTTTCACCTAAAAAAATGTACAGTGTATAGTAAGGATTTTGGAGCCTTTCCATGGCTCATCGTCCAACTGCCGCTGCGGCCCAACTAGGCGTACCTACGACCTGTGCGCACCTGTGGTTATGTGTTGAGATGTGTATTAACGAAATCCAAAGACTGGAGTGGATCCGACGACATCGAATTTTTCACCTAAAAAAATGTACAGTGTATAGTAAGGATTTTGGAGCCTTTCCATGGCTCATCTTCCAACTGCCACAGCGGCCCAACTAGGCGTACCAACGACATATACGCACCTGTGGTTACGTGTTGAGATGTGTATTAACGAAATCCAAAGACTGGAGTGGATCCGACGACATCGAATTTTTCACCAAAAAAAAAGTACAGTGTATAGTAAGGATTTTGGAGCCTTTCCATGGCTCATCTTCCAACTGCCACAGCGGCCCAACTGGGCGTACCTACGACCTGTGCGCACCTGTGGTTATGTGTTGAGATGTGTATTAACGAAATCCAAAGACTGGAGTGGATCCGACGACATCGAATTTTTCACCTAAAAAAATGTACAGTGTATAGTAAGGATTTTGGAGCCTTTCCATGGCTCATCGTCCAACTGCCGCAGCGGCCCAACTAGGCGTACCTACGACCTGTGCGCACCTGTGGTTATGTGTTGAGATGTGTATTAACGAAATCCAAAGACTGGAGTGGATCCGACGACATCGAATTTTTCACCTAAAAAAATGTACAACTAGGCGTACCTACGACCTGTGCGCACCTGTGGTTATGTGTTGAGATGTGTATTAACGAAATCCAAAGACTGGAGTGGATCCGACGACATCGAATTTTTCACCTAAAAAAATGTACAGTGTATAGTAAGGATTTTGGAGCCTTTCCATGGCTCATCTTCCAACTGCCACAGCGGCCCAACTGGGCGTACCTACGACCTGTGCGCACCTGTGGTTATGTGTTGAGATGTGTATTAACGAAATCCAAAGACTGGAGTGGATCCGACGACATCGAATTTTTCACCTAAAAAAATGTACAGTGTATAGTAAGGATTTTGGAGCCTTTCCATGGCTCATCGTCCAACTGCCGCAGCGGCCCAACTAGGCGTACCTACGACCTGTGCGCACCTGTGGTTATGTGTGGAGATGTGTATTAACGAAATCCAAAGACTGGAGTGGATCCGACGACATCGAATTTTTCACCTAAAAAAATGTACAACTAGGCGTACCTACGACCTGTGCGCACCTGTGGTTATGTGTTGAGATGTGTATTAACGAAATCCAAAGACTGGAGTGGATCCGACGACATCGAATTTTTCACCTAAAAAAATGTACAGTGTATAGTAAGCATTTTGGAGCCTTTCCATGGCTCATCTTCCAACTGCCACAGCGGCCCAACTGGGCGTACCTACGACCTGTGCGCACCTGTGGTTATGTGTTGAGATGTGTATTAACGAAATCCAAAGACTGGAGTGGATCCGACGACATCGAATTTTTCACCTAAAAAAATGTACAGTGTATAGTAAGGATTTTGGAGCCTTTCCATGGCTCATCGTCCAACTGCCGCAGCGGCCCAACTAGGCGTACCTACGACCTGTGCGCACCTGTGGTTATGTGTTGAGATGTGTATTAACGAAATCCAAAGACTGGAGTGGATCCGACGACATCGAATTTTTCACCTAAAAAAATGTACAGTGTATAGTAAGGATTTTGGAGCCTTTCCATGGCTCATCGTCCAACTGCCGCAGCGGCCCAACTAGGCGTACCTACGACCTGTGCGCACCTGTGGTTATGTGTTGAGATGTGTATTAACGAAATCCAAAGACTGGAGTGGATCCGACGACATCGAATTTTTCACCTAAAAAAATGTACAGTGTATAGTAAGGATTTTGGAGCCTTTCCATGGCTCATCTTCCAACTGCCACAGCGGCCCAACTAGGCGTACCAACGACATATACGCACCTGTGGTTATGTGTTGAGATGTGTATTAACGAAATCCAAAGACTGGAGTGGATCCGACGACATCGAATTTTTCACCTAAAAAAATGTACAACTAGGCGTACCTACGACCTGTGCGCACCTGTGGTTATGTGTTGAGATGTGTATTAACGAAATCCAAAGACTGGAGTGGATCCGACGACATCGAATTTTTCACCTAAAAAAATGTACAACTAGGCGTACCTACGACCTGTGCGCACCTGTGGTTATGTGTTGAGATGTGTATTAACGAAATCCAAAGACTGGAGTGGATCCGACGACATCGAATTTTTCACCTAAAAAAATGTACAGTGTATAGTAAGGATTTTGGAGCCTTTCCATGGCTCATCTTCCAACTGCCACAGCGGCCCAACTAGGCGTACCTACGACCTGTGCACACCTGTGGTTATGTGTTGAGATGTGTATTAACGAAATCCAAAGACTGGAGTGGATCCGACGACATCGAATTTTTCACCCAAAAAAATGTACAGTGTATAGTAAGGATTTTGGAGCCTTTCCATGGCTCATCTTCCAACTGCCACAGCGGCCCAACTAGGCGTACCAACGACATATACGCACCTGTGGTTATGTGTTGAGATGTGTATTAACGAAATCCAAAGACTGGAGTGGATCCGACGACATCGAATTTTTCACCTAAAAAAATGTACAGTGTATAGTAAGGATTTTGAAGCCTTTCCATGGCTCATCGTCCAACTGCCGCAGCGGCCCAACTAGGCGTACCTACGACCTGTGCGCACCTGTGGTTATGTGTTGAGATGTGTATTAACGAAATCCAAAGACTGGAGTGGATCCGACGACATCGAATTTTTCACCTAAAAAAATGTACAACTAGGCGTACCTACGACCTGTGCGCACCTGTGGTTATGTGTTGAGATGTGTATTAACGAAATCCAAAGACTGGAGTGGATCCGACGACATCGAATTTTTCACCTAAAAAAATGTACAGTGTATAGTAAGGATTTTGGAGCCTTTCCATGGCTCATCTTCCAACTGCCACAGCGGCCCAACTAGGCGTACCAACGACATATACGCACCTGTGGTTACGTGTTGAGATGTGTATTAACGAAATCCAAAGACTGGAGTGGATCCGACGACATCGAATTTTTCACCTAAAAAAATGTACAGTGTATAGTAAGGATTTTGGAGCCTTTCCATGGCTCATCGTCCAACTGCCGCAGCGGCCCAACTAGGCGTACCTACGACCTGTGCGCACCTGTGGTTATGTGTTGAGATGTGTATTAACGAAATCCAAAGACTGGAGTGGATCCGACGACATCGAATTTTTCACCTAAAAAAATGTACAGTGTATAGTAAGGATTTTGGAGCCTTTCCATGGCTCATCTTCCAACTGCCACAGCGGCCCAACTAGGCGTACCAACGACATATACGCACCTGTGGTTACGTGTTGAGATGTGTATTAACGAAATCCAAAGACTGGAGTGGATCCGACGACATCGAATTTTCACCTAAAAAAATGTACAGTGTATAGTAAGGATTTTGGAGCCTTTCCATGGCTCATCTTCCAACTGCCACAGCGGCCCAACTAGGCGTACCTACGACCTGTGCGCACCTGTGGTTATGTGTTGAGATGTGTATTAACGAAATCCAAAGACTGGAGTGGATCCGACGACATCGAATTTTTCACCTAAAAAAATGTACAGTGTATAGTAAGGATTTTGGAGCCTTTCCATGGCTCATCTTCCAACTGCCACAGCGGCCCAACTGGGCGTACCTACGACCTGTGCGCACCTGTGGTTATGTGTTGAGATGTGTATTAACGAAATCCAAAGACTGGAGTGGATCCGACGACATCGAATTTTTCACCTAAAAAAATGTACAGTGTATAGTAAGGATTTTGGAGCCTTTCCATGGCTCATCGTCCAACTGCCGCAGCGGCCCAACTAGGCGTACCTACGACCTGTGCGCACCTGTGGTTATGTGTTGAGATGTGTATTAACGAAATCCAAAGACTGGAGTGGATCCGACGACATCGAATTTTTCACCTAAAAAAATGTACAGTGTATAGTAAGGATTTTGGAGCCTTTCCATGGCTCATCTTCCAACTGCCACAGCGGCCCAACTAGGCGTACCAACGACATATACGCACCTGTGGTTACGTGTTGAGATGTGTATTAACGAAATCCAAAGACTGGAGTGGATCCGACGACATCGAATTTTTCACCTAAAAAAATGTACAGTGTATAGTAAGGATTTTGGAGCCTTTCCATGGCTCATCGTCCAACTGCCGCAGCGGCCCAACTAGGCGTACCTACGACCTGTGCGCACCTGTGGTTATGTGTTGAGATGTGTATTAACGAAATCCAAAGACTGGAGTGGATCCGACGACATCGAATTTTTCACCTAAAAAAATGTACAACTATGCGTACCTACGACCTGTGCGCACCTGTGGTTATGTGTTGAGATGTGTATTAACGAAATCCAAAGACTGGAGTGGATCCGACGACATCGAATTTTTCACCTAAAAAAATGTACAGTGTATAGTAAGGATTTTGGAGCCTTTCCATGGCTCATCTTCCAACTGCCACAGCGGCCCAACTGGGCGTACCTACGACCTGTGCGCACCTGTGGTTATGTGTTGAGATGTGTATTAACGAAATCCAAAGACTGGAGTGGATCCGACGACATCGAATTTTTCACCTAAAAAAATGTACAGTGTATAGTAAGGATTTTGGAGCCTTTCCATGGCTCATCATGTGTATTAACGAAATCCAAAGACTGGAGTGGATCCGACGACATCGAATTTTTCACCTAAAAAAATGTACAACTAGGCGTACCTACGACCTGTGCGCACCTGTGGTTATGTGTTGAGATGTGTATTAACGAAATCCAAAGACTGGAGTGGATCCGACGACATCGAATTTTTCACCTAAAAAAATGTACAGTGTATAGTAAGGATTTTGGAGCCTTTCCATGGCTCATCGTCCAACTGCCGCAGCGGCCCAACTAGGCGTACCTACGACCTGTGCGCACCTGTGGTTATGTGTTGAGATGTGTATTAACGAAATCCAAAGACTGGAGTGGATCCGACGACATCGAATTTTTCACCTAAAAAAATGTACAGTGTATAGTAAGGATTTTGGAGCCTTTCCATGGCTCATCTTCCAACTGCCACAGCGGCCCAACTGGGCGTACCTACGACCTGTGCGCACCTGTGGTTATGTGTTGAGATGTGTATTAACGAAATCCAAAGACTGGAGTGGATCCGACGACATCGAATTTTTCACCTAAAAAAATGTACAGTGTATAGTAAGGATTTTGGAGCCTTTCCATGGCTCATCGTCCAACTGCCGCAGCGGCCCAACTAGGCGTACCTACGACCTGTGCGCACCTGTGGTTATGTGTTGAGATGTGTATTAACGAAATCCAAAGACTGGAGTGGATCCGACGACATCGAATTTTTCACCTAAAAAAATGTACAGTGTATAGTAAGGATTTTGGAGCCTTTCCATGGCTCATCGTCCAACTGCCGCAGCGGCCCAACTAGGCGTACCTACGACCTGTGCGCACCTGTGGTTATGTGTTGAGATGTGTATTAACGAAATCCAAAGACTGGAGTGGATCCGACGACATCGAATTTTTCACCTAAAAAAATGTACAGTGTATAGTAAGGATTTTGGAGCCTTTCCATGGCTCATCGTCCAACTGCCACAGCGGCCCAACTAGGCGTACCAACGACATATGCGCACCTGTGGTTATGTGTTGAGATGTGTATTAACGAAATCCAAAGACTGGAGTGGATCCGACGACATCGAATTTTTCACCTAAAAAAATGTACAACTAGGCGTACCTACGACCTGTGCGCACCTGTGGTTATGTGTTGAGATGTGTATTAACGAAATCCAAAGACTGGAGTGGATCCGACGACATCGAATTTTTCACCTAAAAAAATGTACAACTAGGCGTACCTACGACCTGTGCGCACCTGTGGTTATGTGTTGAGATGTGTATTAACGAAATCCAAAGACTGGAGTGGATCCGACGACATCGAATTTTTCACCTAAAAAAATGTACAGTGTATAGTAAGGATTTTGGAGCCTTTCCATGGCTCATCTTCCAACTGCCACAGCGGCCCAACTAGGCGTACCTACGACCTGTGCACACCTGTGGTTATGTGTTGAGATGTGTATTAACGAAATCCAAAGACTGGAGTGGATCCGACGACATCGAATTTTTCACCTAAAAAAATGTACAGTGTATAGTAAGGATTTTGGAGCCTTTCCATGGCTCATCTTCCAACTGCCACAGCGGCCCAACTAGGCGTACCTACGACCTGTGCGCATCTGTGGTTATGTGTTGAGATGTGTATTAACGAAATCCAAAGACTGGAGTGGATCCGACGACATCGAATTTTTCACCTAAAAAAATGTACAGTGTATAGTAAGGATTTTGGAGCCTTTCCATGGCTCATCTTCCAACTGCCACAGCGGCCCAACTAGGCGTACCTACGACCTGTGCGCACCTGTGGTTATGTGTTGAGATGTGTATTAACGAAATCCAAAGACTGGAGTGGATCCGACGACATCGAATTTTTCACCTAAAAAAATGTACAGTGTATAGTAAGGATTTTGGAGCCTTTCCATGGCTCATCGTCCAACTGCCGCAGCGGCCCAACTAGGCGTACCTACGACCTGTGCGCACCTGTGGTTATGTGTTGAGATGTGTATTAACGAAATCCAAAGACTGGAGTGGATCCGACGACATCGAATTTTTCACCTAAAAAAATGTACAGTGTATAGTAAGGATTTTGGAGCCTTTCCATGGCTCATCTTCCAACTGCCACAGCGGCCCAACTAGGCGTACCAACGACATATACGCACCTGTGGTTACGTGTTGAGATGTGTATTAACGAAATCCAAAGACTGGAGTGGATCCGACGACATCGAATTTTTCACCTAAAAAAATGTACAACTAGGCGTACCTACGACCTGTGCGCACCTGTGGTTATGTGTTGAGATGTGTATTAACGAAATCCAAAGACTGGAGTGGATCCGACGACATCGAATTTTTCACCTAAAAAAATGTACAACTAGGCGTACCTACGACCTGTGCGCACCTGTGGTTATGTGTTGAGATGTGTATTAACGAAATCCAAAGACTGGAGTGGATCCGACGACATCGAATTTTTCACCTAAAAAAATGTACAACTAGGCGTACCTACGACCTGTGCGCACCTGTGGTTACGTGTTGAGATGTGTATTAACGAAATCCAAAGACTGGAGTGGATCCGACGACATCGAATTTTTCACCTAAAAAAATGTACAGTGTATAGTAAGGATTTTGGAGCCTTTCCATGGCTCATCTTCCAACTGCCACAGCGGCCCAACTAGGCGTACCTACGACCTGTGCGCATCTGTGGTTATGTGTTGAGATGTGTATTAACGAAATCCAAAGACTGGAGTGGATCCGACGACATCGAATTTTTCACCTAAAAAAATGTACAGTGTATAGTAAGGATTTTGGAGCCTTTCCATGGCTCATCTTCCAACTGCCACAGCGGCCCAACTAGGCGTACCTACGACCTGTGCGCATCTGTGGTTATGTGTTGAGATGTGTATTAACGAAATCCAAAGACTGGAGTGGATCCGACGACATCGAATTTTTCACCTAAAAAAATGTACAGTGTATAGTAAGGATTTTGGAGCCTTTCCATGGCTCATCTTCCAACTGCCACAGCGGCCCAACTAGGCGTACCAACGACATATGCGCACCTGTGGTTACGTGTTGAGATGTGTATTAACGAAATCCAAAGACTGGAGTGGATCCGACGACATCGAATTTTTCACCTAAAAAAATGTACAGTGTATAGTAAGGATTTTGGAGCCTTTCCATGGCTCATCTTCCAACTGCCACAGCGGCCCAACTAGGCGTACAAACGACATATGCGCACCTGTGGTTACGTGTTGAGATGTGTATTAACGAAATCCAAAGACTGGAGTGGATCCGACGACATCGAATTTTTCACCTAAAAAAATTTACAGTGTATAGTAAGGATTTTGGAGCCTTTCCATGGCTCATCTTCCAACTGCCACAGCGGCCCAACTAGGCGTACCTACGACCTGTGCGCATCTGTGGTTATGTGTTGAGATGTGTATTAACGAAATCCAAAGACTGGAGTGGATCCGACGACATCGAATTTTTCACCTAAAAAAATGTACAGTGTATAGTAAGGATTTTGGAGCCTTTCCATGGCTCATCTTCCAACTGCCACAGCGGCCCAACTAGGCGTACCAACGACATATGCGCACCTGTGGTTACGTGTTGAGATGTGTATTAACGAAATCCAAAGACTGGAGTGGATCCGACGACATCGAATTTTTCACCTAAAAAAATGTACAGTGTATAGTAAGGATTTTGGAGCCTTTCCATGGCTCATCTTCCAACTGCCACAGCGGCCCAACTAGGCGTACAAACGACATATGCGCACCTGTGGTTACGTGTTGAGATGTGTATTAACGAAATCCAAAGACTGGAGTGGATCCGACGACATCGAATTTTTCACCTAAAAAAATGTACAGTGTATAGTAAGGATTTTGGAAGCCTTTCCATGGCTCATCTTCCAACTGCCACAGCGGCCCAACTAGGCGTACCTACGACCTGTGCGCACCTGTGGTTATGTGTTGAGATGTGTATTAACGAAATCCAAAGACTGGAGTGGATCCGACGACATCGAATTTTGCACCTAAAAAAATGTACAGTGTATAGTAAGGATTTTGGAGCCTTTCCATGGCTCATCTTCCAACTGCCACAGCGGCCCAACTAGGCGTACCTACGACCTGTGCGCACCTGTGGTTATGTGTTGAGATGTGTATTAACGAAATCCAAAGACTGGAGTGGATCCGACGACATCGAATTTTTCACCCAAAAAAATGTACAGTGTATAGTAAGGATTTGGAGCCTTTCCATGGCTCATCTTCCAACTGCCACAGCGGCCCAACTAGGCGTACCAACGACCTATACGCACCTGTGGTTATGTGTTGAGATGTGTATTAACGAAATCCAAAGACTGGAGTGGATCCGACGACATCGAATTTTTCACCTAAAAAAATGTACAGTGTATAGTAAGGATTTTGGAGCCTTTCCATGGCTCATCTTCCAACTGCCACAGCGGCCCAACTAGGCGTACCTACGACCTGTGCGCACCTGTGGTTATGTGTTGAGATGTGTATTAACGAAATCCAAAGACTGGAGTGGATCCGACGACATCGAATTTTTCACCTAAAAAAATGTACAGTGTATAGTAAGGATTTTGGAGCCTTTCCATGGCTCATCGTCCAACTGCCGCAGCGGCCCAACTAGGCGTACCTACGACCTGTGCGCACCTGTGGTTATGTGTGGAGATGTGTATTAACGAAATCCAAAGACTGGAGTGGATCCGACGACATCGAATTTTTCACCTAAAAAAATGTACAGTGTATAGTAAGGATTTTGGAGCCTTTCCATGGCTCATCTGCCAACTGCCACAGCGGCCCAACTAGGCGTACCTACGACCTGTGCGCACCTGTGGTTATGTGTTGAGATGTGTATTAACGAAATCCAAAGACTGGAGTGGATCTGACGACATCGAATTTTTCACCTAAAAAAATGTACAGTAAGGATTTTGGAGCCTTTCCATGGCTCATCTTCCAACTGCCACAGCGGCCCAACTAGGCGTACCTACGACCTGTGCGCACCTGTGGTTATGTGTTGAGATGTGTATTAACGAAATCCAAAGACTGGAGTGGATCCGACGACATCGAATTTTTCACCTAAAAAAATGTACAGTGTATAGTAAGGATTTTGGAGCCTTTCCATGGCTCATCTGCCAACTGCCACAGCGGCCCAACTAGGCGTACCTACGACCTGTGCGCACCTGTGGTTATGTGTTGAGATGTGTATTAACGAAATCCAAAGACTGGAGTGGATCCGACGACATCGAATTTTTCACCTAAAAAAATGTACAGTGTATAGTAAGGATTTTGGAGCCTTTCCATGGCTCATCTTCCAACTGCCACAGCGGCCCAACTAGGCGTACCAACGACATATGCGCACCTGTGGTTATGTGTTGAGATGTGTATTAACGAAATCCAAAGACTGGAGTGGATCCGACGACATCGAATTTTTCACCTAAAAAAATGTACAGTGTATAGTAAGGATTTTGGAGCCTTTCCATGGCTCATCTTCCAACTGCCACAGCGGCCCAACTAGGCGTACCAACGACATATGCCCACCTGTGGTTACGTGTTGAGATGTGTATTAACGAAATCCAAAGACTGGAGTGGATCCGACGACATCGAATTTTTCACCTAAAAAAATGTACAGTAAGGATTTTGGAGCCTTTCCATGGCTCATCTTCCAACTGCCACAGCGGCCCAACTAGGCGTACTTACGACCTGTGCGCACCTGTGGTTATGTGTGGAGATGTGTATTAACGAAATCCAAAGACTGGAGTGGATCCGACGACATCGAATTTTTCACCTAAAAAAATGTACAGTGTATAGTAAGGATTTTGGAGCCTTTCCATGGCTCATCTGCCAACTGCCACAGTGGCCCAACTAGGCGTACCTACGACCTGTGCGCACCTGTGGTTATGTGTTGAGATGTGTATTAACGAAATCCAAAGACTGGAGTGGATCCGACGACATCGAATTTTTCACCTAAAAAAATGTACAGTAAGGATTTTGGAGCCTTTCCATGGCTCATCTTCCAACTGCCACAGCGGCCCAACTAGGCGTACCTACGACCTGTGCGCACCTGTGGTTATGTGTTGAGATGTGTATTAACGAAATCCAAAGACTGGAGTGGATCCGACGACATCGAATTTTTCACCTAAAAAAATGTACAGTGTATAGTAAGGATTTTGGAGCCTTTCCATGGCTCATCTTCCAACTGCCACAGCGGCCCAACTAGGCGTACCTACGACCTGTGCGCACCTGTGGTTATGTGTTGAGATGTGTATTAACGAAATCCAAAGACTGGAGTGGATCCGACGACATCGAATTTTTCACCCAAAAAAATGTACAGTGTATAGTAAGGATTTTGGAGCCTTTCCATGGCTCATCTTCCAACTGCCACAGCGGCCCAACTAGGCGTACCAACGACATATACGCACCTGTGGTTATGTGTTGAGATGTGTATTAACGAAATCCAAAGACTGGAGTGGATCCGACGACATCGAATTTTTCACCTAAAAAAAATGTACAGTGTATAGTAAGGATTTTGGAGCCTTTCCATGGCTCATCTTCCAACTGCCACAGCGGCCCAACTAGGCGTACCTACGACCTGTGCGCACCTGTGGTTATGTGTTGAGATGTGTATTAACGAAATCCAAAGACTGGAGTGGATCCGACGACATCGAATTTTTCACCTAAAAAATGTACAGTGTATAGTAAGGATTTTGGAGCCTTTCCATGGCTCATCGTCCAACTGCCGCAGCGGCCCAACTAGGCGTACCTACGACCTGTGCGCACCTGTGGTTATGTGTGGAGATGTGTATTAACGAAATCCAAAGACTGGAGTGGATCCGACGACATCGAATTTTTCACCTAAAAAAAATGTACAGTGTATAGTAAGGATTTTGGAGCCTTTCCATGGCTCATCTGCCAACTGCCACAGCGGCCCAACTAGGCGTACCTACGACCTGTGCGCACCTGTGGTTATGTGTTGAGATGTGTATTAACGAAATCCAAAGACTGGAGTGGATCTGACGACATCGAATTTTTCACCTAAAAAAATGTACAGTAAGGATTTTGGAGCCTTTCCATGGCTCATCTTCCAACTGCCACAGCGGCCCAACTAGGCGTACCTACGACCTGTGCGCACCTGTGGTTATGTGTTGAGATGTGTATTAACGAAATCCAAAGACTGGAGTGGATCCGACGACATCGAATTTTTCACCTAAAAAAATGTACAGTGTATAGTAAGGATTTTGGAGCCTTTCCATGGCTCATCTTCCAACTGCCACAGCGGCCCAACTAGGCGTACCTACGACCTGTGCTCACCTGTGGTTATGTGTTGAGATGTGTATTAACGAAATCCAAAGACTGGAGTGGATCCGACGACATCGAATTTTTCACCCAAAAAAATGTACAGTGTATAGTAAGGATTTTGGAGCCTTTCCATGGCTCATCTTCCAACTGCCACAGCGGCCCAACTAGGCGTACCAACGACATATACGCACCTGTGGTTATGTGTTGAGATGTGTATTAACGAAATCCAAAGACTGGAGTGGATCCGACGACATCGAATTTTTCACCTAAAAAAATGTACAGTGTATAGTAAGGATTTTGGAGCCTTTCCATGGCTCATCGTCCCAACTGCCGCAGCGGCCCAACTAGGCGTACCTACGACCTGTGCGCACCTGTGGTTATGTGTGGAGATGTGTATTAACGAAATCCAAAGACTGGAGTGGATCCGACGACATCGAATTTTTCACCTAAAAAAATGTACAGTGTATAGTAAGGATTTTGGAGCCTTTCCATGGCTCATCTGCCAACTGCCACAGCGGCCCAACTAGGCGTACCTACGACCTGTGCGCACCTGTGGTTATGTGTTGAGATGTGTATTAACGAAATCCAAAGACTGGAGTGGATCCGACGACATCGAATTTTTCACCCAAAAAAATGTACAGTGTATAGTAAGGATTTTGGAGCCTTTCCATGCCTCATCTTCCAACTGCCACAGCGGCCCAACTAGGCGTACCTACGACCTGTGCGCACCTGTGGTTATGTGTTGAGATGTGTATTAACGAAATCCAAAGACTGGAGTGGATCCGACGACATCGAATTTTTCACCTAAAAAAATGTACAGTGTATAGTAAGGATTTTGGAGCCTTTCCATGGCTCATCTTCCAACTGCCACAGCGGCCCAACTAGGCGTACCTACGACCTGTGCGCACCTGTGGTTATGTGTTGAGATGTGTATTAACGAAATCCAAAGACTGGAGTGGATCCGACGACATCGAATTTTTCACCTAAAAAAATGTACAGTGTATAGTAAGGATTTTGGAGCCTTTCCATGGCTCATCGTCCAACTGCCGCAGCGGCCCAACTAGGCGTACCTACGACCTGTGCGCACCTGTGGTTATGTGTGGAGATGTGTATTAACGAAATCCAAAGACTGGAGTGGATCCGACGACATCGAATTTTTCACCTAAAAAAATGTACAGTGTATAGTAAGGATTTTGGAGCCTTTCCATGGCTCATCTGCCAACTGCCACAGCGGCTCAACTAGGCGTACCTACGACCTGTGCGCACCTGTGGTTATGTGTTGAGATGTGTATTAACGAAATCCAAAGACTGGAGTGGATCCGACGACATCGAATTTTTCACCTAAAAAAATGTACAGTAAGGATTTTGGAGCCTTTCCATGGCTCATCTTCCAACTGCCACAGCGGCCCAACTAGGCGTACCTACGACCTGTGCGCACCTGTGGTTATGTGTTGAGATGTGTATTAACGAAATCCAAAGACTGGAGTGGATCCGACGACATCGAATTTTTCACCTAAAAAAATGTACAGTGTATAGTAAGGATTTTGGAGCCTTTCCATGGCTCATCTTCCAACTGCCACAGCGGCCCAACTAGGCGTACCTACGACCTGTGCGCACCTGTGGTTATGTGTTGAGATGTGTATTAACGAAATCCAAAGACTGGAGTGGATCCGACGACATCGAATTTTTCACCCAAAAAAATGTACAGTGTATAGTAAGGATTTTGGAGCCTTTCCATGGCTCATCTTCCAACTGCCACAGCGGCCCAACTAGGCGTACCAACGACATATACGCACCTGTGGTTATGTGTTGAGATGTGTATTAACGAAATCCAAAGACTGGAGTGGATCCGACGACATCGAATTTTTCACCTAAAAAAATGTACAGTGTATAGTAAGGATTTTGGAGCCTTTCCATGGCTCATCTGCCAACTGCCACAGCGGCCCAACTAGGCGTACCTACGACCTGTGCGCACCTGTGGTTATGTGTTGAGATGTGTATTAACGAAATCCAAAGACTGGAGTGGATCCGACGACATCGAATTTTTCACCTAAAAAAATGTACAGTGTATAGTAAGGATTTTGGAGCCTTTCCATGGCTCATCTTCCAACTGCCACAGCGGCCCAACTAGGCGTACCTACGACCTGTGCGCACCTGTGGTTATGTGTTGAGATGTGTATTAACGAAATCCAAAGACTGGAGTGGATCCGACGACATCGAATTTTTCACCCAAAAAAATGTACAGTGTATAGTAAGGATTTTGGAGCCTTTCCATGGCTCATCTTCCAACTGCCACAGCGGCCCAACTAGGCGTACCAACGACATATACGCACCTGTGGTTATGTGTTGAGATGTGTATTAACGAAATCCAAAGACTGGAGTGGATCCGACGACATCGAATTTTTCACCTAAAAAAATGTACAGTGTATAGTAAGGATTTTGGAGAATTTCCATGGCTCATCTTCCAACTGCCACAGCGGCCCAACTAGGCGTACCTACGACCTGTGCGCACCTGTGGTTATGTGTTGAGATGTGTATTAACGAAATCCAAAGACTGGAGTGGATCCGACGACATCGAATTTTTCACCTAAAAAAATGTACAGTGTATAGTAAGGATTTTGGAGCCTTTCCATGGCTCATCGTCCAACTGCCGCAGCGGCCCAACTAGGCGTACCTACGACCTGTGCGCACCTGTGGTTATGTGTGGAGATGTGTATTAACGAAATCCAAAGACTGGAGTGGATCCGACGACATCGAATTTTTCACCTAAAAAAATGTACAGTGTATAGTAAGGATTTTGGAGCCTTTCCATGGCTCATCTGCCAACTGCCACAGCGGCCCAACTAGGCGTACCTACGACCTGTGCGCACCTGTGGTTATGTGTTGAGATGTGTATTAACGAAATCCAAAGACTGGAGTGGATCCGACGGCATCGAATTTTTCACCTAAAAAAATGTACAGTAAGGATTTTGGAGCCTTTCCATGGCTCATCTTCCAACTGCCACAGCGGCCCAACTAGGCGTACCTACGACCTGTGCGCACCTGTGGTTATGTGTTGAGATGTGTATTAACGAAATCCAAAGACTGGAGTGGATCCGACGACATCGAATTTTTCACCTAAAAAAATGTACAGTGTATAGTAAGGATTTTGGAGCCTTTCCATGGCTCATCTTCCAACTGCCACAGCGGCCCAACTAGGCGTACCTACGACCTGTGCGCACCTGTGGTTATGTGTTGAGATGTGTATTAACGAAATCCAAAGACTGGAGTGGATCCGACGACATCGAATTCTACACCCAAAAAAATGTACAGTGTATAGTAAGGATTTTGGAGCCTTTCCATGGCTCATCTTCCAACTGCCACAGCGGCCCAACTAGGCGTACCAACGACATATACGCACCTGTGGTTATGTGTTGAGATGTGTATTAACGAAATCCAAAGACTGGAGTGGATCCGACGACATCGAATTTTTCACCTAAAAAAATGTACAGTGTATAGTAAGGATTTTGGAGCCTTTCCATGGCTCATCTTCCAACTGCCACAGCGGCCCAACTAGGCGTACCTACGACCTGTGCGCACCTGTGGTTATGTGTTGAGATGTGTATTAACGAAATCCAAAGACTGGAGTGGATCCGACGACATCGAATTTTTCACCTAAAAAAATGTACAGTGTATAGTAAGGATTTTGGAGCCTTTCCATGGCTCATCGTCCAACTGCCGCAGCGGCCCAACTAGGCGTACCTACGACCTGTGCGCACCTGTGGTTATGTGTGGAGATGTGTATTAACGAAATCCAAAGACTGGAGTGGATCCGACGACATCGAATTTTTCACCTAAAAAAATGTACAGTGTATAGTAAGGATTTTGGAGCCTTTCCATGGCTCATCTGCCAACTGCCACAGCGGCCCAACTAGGCGTACCTACGACCTGTGCGCACCTGTGGTTATGTGTTGAGATGTGTATTAACGAAATCCAAAGACTGGAGTGGATCCGACGACATCGATTTTTTCACCTAAAAAAATGTACAGTAAGGATTTTGGAGCCTTTCCATGGCTCATCTTCCAACTGCCACAGCGGCCCAACTAGGCGTACCTACGACCTGTGCGCACCTGTGGTTATGTGTTGAGATGTGTATTAACGAAATCCAAAGACTGGAGTGGATCCGACGACATCGAATTTTTCACCTAAAAAAATGTACAGTGTATAGTAAGGATTTTGAAGCCTTTCCATGGCTCATCTTCCAACTGCCACAGCGGCCCAACTAGGCGTACCTACGACCTGTGCGCACCTGTGGTTATGTGTTGAGATGTGTATTAACGAAATCCAAAGACTGGAGTGGATCCGACGACATCGAATTTTTCACCTAAAAAAATGTACAACTAGGCGTACCTACGACCTGTGCGCACCTGTGGTTATGTGTTGAGATGTGTATTAACGAAATCCAAAGACTGGAGTGGATCCGACGACATCGAATTTTTCACCTAAAAAAATGTACAGTGTATAGTAAGGATTTTGAAGCCTTTCCATGGCTCATCGTCCAACTGCCGCAGCGGCCCAACTAGGCGTACCTACGACCTGTGCGCACCTGTGGTTATGTGTTGAGATGTGTATTAACGAAATCCAAAGACTGGAGTGGATCCGACGACATCGAATTTTTCACCTAAAAAAATGTGCAGTGTATAGTAAGGATTTTGGAGCCTTTCCATGGCTCATCGTCCAACTGCCGCAGCGGCCCAACTAGGCGTACCTACGACCTGTGCGCACCTGTGGTTATGTGTGGAGATGTGTATTAACGAAATCCAAAGACTGGAGTGGATCCGACGACATCGAATTTTTCACATAAAAAAATGTACAACTAGGCGTACCTACGACCTGTGCGCACCTGTGGTTATGTGTTGAGATGTGTATTAACGAAATCCAAAGACTGGAGTGGATCCGACGACATCGAATTTTTCACCTAAAAAAATGTACAGTGTATAGTAAGGATTTTGGAGCCTTTCCATGGCTCATCTTCCAACTGCCACAGCGGCCCAACTAGGCGTACCTACGACCTGTGCGCACCTGTGGTTATGTGTTGAGATGTGTATTAACGAAATCCAAAGACTGGAGTGGATCCGACGACATCGAATTTTTCACCTAAAAAAATGTACAGTGTATAGTAAGGATTTTGGAGCCTTTCCATGGCTCATCTTCCAACTGCCACAGCGGCCCAACTAGGCGTACCTACGACCTGTGCGCACCTGTGGTTATGTGTTGAGATGTGTATTAACGAAATCCAAAGACTGGAGTGGATCCGACGACATCGAATTTTTCACCTAAAAAAATGTACAGTGTATAGTAAGGATTTTGGAGCCTTTCCATGGCTCATCTTCCAACTGCCACAGCGGCCCAACTAGGCGTACCTACGACCTGTGCGCACCTGTGGTTATGTGTTGAGATGTGTATTAACGAAATCCAAAGACTGGAGTGGATCCGACGACATCGAATTTTTCACCTAAAAAAATGTACAGTGTATAGTAAGGATTTTGGAGCCTTTCCATGGCTCATCGTCCAACTGCCGCAGCGGCCCAACTAGGCGTACCTACGACCTGTGCGCACCTGTGGTTATGTGTGGAGATGTGTATTAACGAAATCCAAAGACTGGAGTGGATCCGCCGACATCGAATTTTTCACCTACAAAAATGTACAGTGTATAGTAAGGATTTTGGAGCCTTTCCATGGCTCATCTGCCAACTGCCACAGCGGCCCAACTAGGCGTACCTACGACCTGTGCGCACCTGTGGTTATGTGTTGAGATGTGTATTAACGAAATCCAAAGACTGGAGTGGATCCGACGACATCGAATTTTTCACCTAAAAAAATGTACAGTAAGGATTTTGGAGCCTTTCCATGGCTCATCTTCCAACTGCCACAGCGGCCCAACTAGGCGTACCTACGACCTGTGCGCACCTGTGGTTATGTGTTGAGATGTGTATTAACGAAATCCAAAGACTGGAGTGGATCCGACGACATCGAATTTTTCACCTACAAAAATGTACAGTGTATAGTAAGGATTTTGGAGCCTTTCCATGGCTCATCTTCCAACTGCCACAGCGGCCCAACTAGGCGTACCTACGACCTGTGCGCACCTGTGGTTATGTGTTGAGATGTGTATTAACGAAATCCAAAGACTGGAGTGGATCCGACGACATCGAATTTTTCACCTAAAAAAATGTACAGTGTATAGTAAGGATTTTGGAGCCTTTCCATGGCTCATCTTCCAACTGCCACAGCGGCCCAACTAGGCGTACCTACGACCTGTGCGCACCTGTGGTTATGTGTTGAGATGTGTATTAACGAAATCCAAAGACTGGAGTGGATCCGACGACATCGAATTTTTCACCCAAAAAAATGTACAGTGTATAGTAAGGATTTTGGAGCCTTTCCATGGCTCATCTTCCAACTGCCACAGCGGCCCAACTAGGCGTACCAACGACATATACGCACCTGTGGTTATGTGTTGAGATGTGTATTAACGAAATCCAAAGACTGGAGTGGATCCGACGACATCGAATTTTTCACCTAAAAAAATGTACAGTGTATAGTAAGGATTTTGGAGCCTTTCCATGGCTCATCTTCCAACTGCCACAGCGGCCCAACTAGGCGTACCTACGACCTGTGCGCACCTGTGGTTATGTGTTGAGATGTGTATTAACGAAATCCAAAGACTGGAGTGGATCCGACGACATCGAATTTTTCACCCAAAAAAATGTACAGTGTATAGTAAGGATTTTGGAGCCTTTCCATGGCTCATCTTCCAACTGCCACAGCGGCCCAACTAGGCGTACCAACGACATATACGCACCTGTGGTTATGTGTTGAGATGTGTATTAACGAAATCCAAAGACTGGAGTGGATCCGACGACATCGAATTTTTCACCTAAAAAAATGTACAGTGTATAGTAAGGATTTTGGAGCCTTTCCATGGCTCATCTTCCAACTGCCACAGCGGCCCAACTAGGCGTACCTACGACCTGTGCGCACCTGTGGTTATGTGTTGAGATGTGTATTAACGAAATCCAAAGACTGGAGTGGATCCGACGACATCGAATTTTTCACCTAAAAAAATGTACAGTGTATAGTAAGGATTTTGGAGCCTTTCCATGGCTCATCGTCCAACTGCCGCAGCGGCCCAACTAGGCGTACCTACGACCTGTGCGCACCTGTGGTTATGTGTGGAGATGTGTATTAACGAAATCCAAAGACTGGAGTGGATCCGACGACATCGAATTTTTCACCTAAAAAAATGTACAGTGTATAGTAAGGATTTTGGAGCCTTTCCATGGCTCATCTGCCAACTGCCACAGCGGCCCAACTAGGCGTACCTACGACCTGTGCGCACCTGTGGTTATGTGTTGAGATGTGTATTAACGAAATCCAAAGACTGGAGTGGATCCGACGACATCGAATTTTTCACCTAAAAAAATGTACAGTAAGGATTTTGGAGCCTTTCCATGGCTCATCTTCCAACTGCCACAGCGGCCCAACTAGGCGTACCAACGACATATACGCACCTGTGGTTATGTGTTGAGATGTGTATTAACGAAATCCAAAGACTGGAGTGGATCCGACGACATCGAATTTTTCACCTAAAAAAATGTACAGTGTATAGTAAGGATTTTGGAGCCTTTCCATGGCTCATCTTCCAACTGCCACAGCGGCCCAACTAGGCGTACCTACGACCTGTGCGCACCTGTGGTTATGTGTGGAGATGTGTATTAACGAAATCCAAAGACTGGAGTGGATCCGACGACATCGAATTTTTCACCTAAAAAAATGTACAGTGTACAGTAAGGATTTTGGAGCCTTTCCATGGCTCATCTTCCAACTGCCACAGCGGCCCAACTAGGCGTACCTACGACCTGTGCGCACCTGTGGTTATGTGTTGAGATGTGTATTAACGAAATCCAAAGACTGGAGTGGATCCGACGACATCGAATTTTTCACCCAAAAAAATGTACAGTGTATAGTAAGGATTTTGGAGCCTTTCCATGGCTCATCTTCCAACTGCCACAGCGGCCCAACTAGGCGTACCAACGACATATACGCACCTGTGGTTATGTGTTGAGATGTGTATTAACGAAATCCAAAGACTGGAGTGGATCCGACGACATCGAATTTTTCACCTAAAAAAATGTACAGTGTATAGTAAGGATTTTGAAGCCTTTCCATGGCTCATCGTCCAACTGCCGCAGCGGCCCAACTAGGCGTACCTACGACCTGTGCGCACCTGTGGTTATGTGTTGAGATGTGTATTAACGAAATCCAAAGACTGGAGTGGATCCGACGACATCGAATTTTTCACCTAAAAAAATGTACAGTGTATAGTAAGGATTTTGGAGCCTTTCCATGGCTCATCTTCCAACTGCCACAGCGGCCCAACTAGGCGTACCTACGACCTGTGCGCACCTGTGGTTATGTGTTGAGATGTGTATTAACGAAATCCAAAGACTGGAGTGGATCCGACGACATCGAATTTTTCACCCAAAAAAATGTACAGTGTATAGTAAGGATTTTGGAGCCTTTCCATGGCTCATCTTCCAACTGCCACAGCGGCCCAACTAGGCGTACCAACGACATATACGCACCTGTGGTTATGTGTTGAGATGTGTATTAACGAAATCCAAAGACTGGAGTGGATCCGACGACATCGAATTTTTCACCTAAAAAAATGTACAGTGTATAGTAAGGATTTTGGAGCCTTTCCATGGCTCATCTTCCAACTGCCACAGCGGCCCAACTAGGCGTACCTACGACCTGTGCGCACCTGTGGTTATGTGTTGAGATGTGTATTAACGAAATCCAAAGACTGGAGTGGATCCGACGACATCGAATTTTTCACCTAAAAAAATGTACAGTGTATAGTAAGGATTTTGGAGCCTTTCCATGGCTCATCTTCCAACTGCCACAGCGGCCCAACTAGGCGTACCTACGACCTGTGCGCACCTGTGGTTATGTGTTGAGATGTGTATTAACGAAATCCAAAGACTGGAGTGGATCCGACGACATCGAATTTTTCACCCAAAAAAATGTACAGTGTATAGTAAGGATTTTGGAGCCTTTCCATGGCTCATCTTCCAACTGCCACAGCGGCCCAACTAGGCGTACCAACGACATATACGCACCTGTGGTTATGTGTTGAGATGTGTATTAACGAAATCCAAAGACTGGAGTGGATCCGACGACATCGAATTTTTCACCTAAAAAAATGTACAGTGTATAGTAAGGATTTTGGAGCCTTTCCATGGCTCATCTTCCAACTGCCACAGCGGCCCAACTAGGCGTACCTACGACCTGTGCGCACCTGTGGTTATGTGTTGAGATGTGTATTAACGAAATCCAAAGACTGGAGTGGATCCGACGACATCGAATTTTTCACCTAAAAAAATGTACAGTGTATAGTAAGGATTTTGGAGCCTTTCCATGGCTCATCGTCCAACTGCCGCAGCGGCCCAACTAGGCGTACCTACGACCTGTGCGCACCTGTGGTTATGTGTGGAGATGTGTATTAACGAAATCCAAAGACTGGAGTGGATCCGACGACATCGAATTTTTCACCTAAAAAAATGTACAGTGTATAGTAAGGATTTTGGAGCCTTTCCATGGCTCATCTGCCAACTGCCACAGCGGCCCAACTAGGCGTACCTACGACCTGTGCGCACCTGTGGTTATGTGTTGAGATGTGTATTAACGAAATCCAAAGACTGGAGTGGATCCGACGACATCGAATTTTTCACCTAAAAAAATGTACAGTGTATAGAAAGGATTTTGGAGCCTTTCCATGGCTCATCTTCCAACTGCCACAGCGGCCCAACTAGGCGTACCTACGACCTGTGCGCACCTGTGGTTATGTGTTGAGATGTGTATTAACGAAATCCAAAGACTGGAGTGGATCCGACGACATCGAATTTTTCACCTAAAAAAATGTACAGTGTATAGTAAGGATTTTGGAGCCTTTCCATGGCTCATCTTCCAACTGCCACAGCGGCCCAACTAGGCGTACCTACGACCTGTGCGCACCTGTGGTTATGTGTTGAGATGTGTATTAACGAAATCCAAAGACTGGAGTGGATCCGACGACATCGAATTTTTCACCCAAAAAAATGTACAGTGTATAGTAAGGATTTTGGAGCCTTTCCATGGCTCATCTTCCAACTGCCACAGCGGCCCAACTAGGCGTACCAACGACATATACGCACCTGTGGTTATGTGTTGAGATGTGTATTAACGAAATCCAAAGACTGGAGTGGATCCGACGACATCGAATTTTTCACCTAAAAAAATGTACAGTGTATAGTAAGGATTTTGAAGCCTTTCCATGGCTCATCGTCCAACTGCCGCAGCGGCCCAACTAGGCGTACCTACGACCTGTGCGCACCTGTGGTTATGTGTTGAGATGTGTATTAACGAAATCCAAAGACTGGAGTGGATCCGACGACATCGAATTTTTCACCTAAAAAAATGTACAGTGTATAGTAAGGATTTTGGAGCCTTTCCAAGGCTCATCTTCCAACTGCCACAGCGGCCCAACTGGGCGTACCTACGACCTGTGCGCACCTGTGGTTATGTGTTGAGATGTGTATTAACGAAATCCAAAGACTGGAGTGGATCCGACGACATCGAATTTTTCACCTAAAAAAATGTACAGTGTATAGTAAGGATTTTGGAGCCTTTCCATGGCTCATCTTCCAACTGCCACAGCGGCCCAACTAGGCGTACAAACGACATATGCGCACCTGTGGTTACGTGTTGAGATGTGTATTAACGAAATCCAAAGACTGGAGTGGATCCGACGACATCGAATTTTTCACCTAAAAAAATGTACAGTGTATAGTAAGGATTTTGGAGCCTTTCCATGGCTCATCTTCCAACTGCCACAGCGGCCCAACTGGGCGTACCTACGACCTGTGCGCACCTGTGGTTATGTGTTGAGATGTGTATTAACGAAATCCAAAGACTGGAGTGGATCCGACGACATCGAATTTTTCACCTAAAAAAATGTACAGTGTATAGTAAGGATTTTGGAGCCTTTCCATGGCTCATCGTCCAACTGCCGCAGCGGCCCAACTAGGCGTACCTACGACCTGTGCGCACCTGTGGTTATGTGTTGAGATGTGTATTAACGAAATCCAAAGACTGGAGTGGATCCGACGACATCGAATTTTTCACCTAAAAAAATGTACAGTGTATAGTAAGGATTTTGGAGCCTTTCCATGGCTCATCTTCCAACTGCCACAGCGGCCCAACTAGGCGTACCTACGACCTGTGCGCACCTGTGGTTATGTGTTGAGATGTGTATTAACGAAATCCAAAGACTGGAGTGGATCCGACGACATCGAATTTTTCACCTAAAAAAATGTACAGTGTATAGTAAGGATTTTGGAGCCTTTCCATGGCTCATCTTCCAACTGCCACAGCGGCCCAACTAGGCGTACCTACGACCTGTGCGCACCTGTGGTTATGTGTTGAGATGTGTATTAACGAAATCCAAAGACTGGAGTGGATCCGACGACATCGAATTTTTCACCCAAAAAAATGTACAGTGTATAGTAAGGATTTTGGAGCCTTTCCATGGCTCATCTTCCAACTGCCACAGCGGCCCAACTAGGCGTACCAACGACATATACGCACCTGTGGTTATGTGTTGAGATGTGTATTAACGAAATCCAAAGACTGGAGTGGATCCGACGACATCGAATTTTTCACCTAAAAAAATGTACAGTGTATAGTAAGGATTTTGGAGCCTTTCCATGGCTCATCTTCCAACTGCCACAGCGGCCCAACTAGGCGTACCTACGACCTGTGCGCACCTGTGGTTATGTGTTGAGATGTGTATTAACGAAATCCAAAGACTGGAGTGGATCCGACGACATCGAATTTTTCACCTAAAAAAATGTACAGTGTATAGTAAGGATTTTGGAGCCTTTCCATGGCTCATCGTCCAACTGCCGCAGCGGCCCAACTAGGCGTACCTACGACCTGTGCGCACCTGTGGTTATGTGTGGAGATGTGTATTAACGAAATCCAAAGACTGGAGTGGATCCGACGACATCGAATTTTTCACCTAAAAAAATGTACAGTGTATAGTAAGGATTTTGGAGCCTTTCCATGGCTCATCTGCCAACTGCCACAGCGGCCCAACTAGGCGTACCTACGACCTGTGCGCACCTGTGGTTATGTGTTGAGATGTGTATTAACGAAATCCAAAGACTGGAGTGGATCCGACGACATCGAATTTTTCACCTAAAAAAATGTACAGTAAGGATTTTGGAGCCTTTCCATGGCTCATCTTCCAACTGCCACAGCGGCCCAACTAGGCGTACCTACGACCTGTGCGCACCTGTGGTTATGTGTTGAGATGTGTATTAACGAAATCCAAAGACTGGAGTGGATCCGACGACATCGAATTTTTCACCTAAAAAAATGTACAGTGTATAGTAAGGATTTTGGAGCCTTTCCATGGCTCATCTTCCAACTGCCACAGCGGCCCAACTAGGCGTACCTACGACCTGTGCGCACCTGTGGTTATGTGTTGAGATGTGTATTAACGAAATCCAAAGACTGGAGTGGATCCGACGACATCGAATTTTTCACCCAAAAAAATGTACAGTGTATAGTAAGGATTTTGGAGCCTTTCCATGGCTCATCTTCCAACTGCCACAGCGGCCCAACTAGGCGTACCAACGACATATACGCACCTGTGGTTATGTGTTGAGATGTGTATTAACGAAATCCAAAGACTGGAGTGGATCCGACGACATCGAATTTTTCACCTAAAAAAATGTACAGTGTATAGTAAGGATTTTGAAGCCTTTCCATGGCTCATCGTCCAACTGCCGCAGCGGCCCAACTAGGCGTACCTACGACCTGTGCGCACCTGTGGTTATGTGTTGAGATGTGTATTAACGAAATCCAAAGACTGGAGTGGATCCGACGACATCGAATTTTTCACCTAAAAAAATGTACAGTGTATAGTAAGGATTTTGGAGCCTTTCCATGGCTCATCTTCCAACTGCCACAGCGGCCCAACTAGGCGTACCAACGACATATACGCACCTGTGGTTACGTGTTGAGATGTGTATTAACGAAATCCAAAGACTGGAGTGGATCCGACGACATCGAATTTTTCACCTAAAAAAATGTACAGTGTATAGTAAGGATTTTGGAGCCTTTCCATGGCTCATCGTCCAACTGCCGCAGCGGCCCAACTAGGCGTACCTACGACCTGTGCGCACTTGTGGTTATGTGTTGAGATGTGTATTAACGAAATCCAAAGACTGGAGTGGATCCGACGACATCGAATTTTTCACCTAAAAAAATGTACAACTAGGCGTACCTACGACCTGTGCGCACCTGTGGTTATGTGTTGAGATGTGTATTAACGAAATCCAAAGACTGGAGTGGATCCGACGACATCGAATTTTTCACCTAAAAAAATGTACAGTGTATAGTAAGGATTTTGGAGCCTTTCCATGGCTCATCTTCCAACTGCCACAGCGGCCCAACTGGGCGTACCTACGACCTGTGCGCACCTGTGGTTATGTGTTGAGATGTGTATTAACGAAATCCAAAGACTGGAGTGGATCCGACGACATCGAATTTTTCACCTAAAAAAATGTACAGTGTATAGTAAGGATTTTGGAGCCTTTCCATGGCTCATCTTCCAACTGCCACAGCGGCCCAACTAGGCGTACAAACGACATATGCGCACCTGTGGTTACGTGTTGAGATGTGTATTAACGAAATCCAAAGACTGGAGTGGATCCGACGACATCGAATTTTTCACCTAAAAAAATGTACAGTGTATAGTAAGGATTTTGGAGCCTTTCCATGGCTCATCTTCCAACTGCCACAGCGGCCCAACTGGGCGTACCTACGACCTGTGCGCACCTGTGGTTATGTGTTGAGATGTGTATTAACGAAATCCAAAGACTGGAGTGGATCCGACGACATCGAATTTTTCACCTAAAAAAATGTACAGTGTATAGTAAGGATTTTGGAGCCTTTCCATGGCTCATCGTCCAACTGCCGCAGCGGCCCAACTAGGCGTACCTACGACCTGTGCGCACCTGTGGTTATGTGTTGAGATGTGTATTAACGAAATCCAAAGACTGGAGTGGATCCGACGACATCGAATTTTTCACCTAAAAAAATGTACAGTGTATAGTAAGGATTTTGGAGCCTTTCCATGGCTCATCTTCCAACTGCCACAGCGGCCCAACTAGGCGTACCTACGACCTGTGCGCACCTGTGGTTATGTGTTGAGATGTGTATTAACGAAATCCAAAGACTGGAGTGGATCCGACGACATCGAATTTTTCACCTAAAAAAATGTACAGTGTATAGTAAGGATTTTGGAGCCTTTCCATGGCTCATCTTCCAACTGCCACAGCGGCCCAACTGGGCGTACCTACGACCTGTGCGCACCTGTGGTTATGTGTTGAGATGTGTATTAACGAAATCCAAAGACTGGAGTGGATCCGACGACATCGAATTTTTCACCTAAAAAAATGTACAGTGTATAGTAAGGATTTTGGAGCCTTTCCATGGCTCATCGTCCAACTGCCGCAGCGGCCCAACTAGGCGTACCTACGACCTGTGCGCACCTGTGGTTATGTGTTGAGATGTGTATTAACGAAATCCAAAGACTGGAGTGGATCCGACGACATCGAATTTTTCACCTAAAAAAATGTACAGTGTATAGTAAGGATTTTGGAGCCTTTCCATGGCTCATCTTCCAACTGCCACAGCGGCCCAACTAGGCGTACCAACGACATATACGCACCTGTGGTTACGTGTTGAGATGTGTATTAACGAAATCCAAAGACTGGAGTGGATCCGACGACATCGAATTTTTCACCTAAAAAAATGTACAGTGTATAGTAAGGATTTTGGAGCCTTTCCATGGCTCATCGTCCAACTGCCGCAGCGGCCCAACTAGGCGTACCTACGACCTGTGCGCACCTGTGGTTATGTGTTGAGATGTGTATTAACGAAATCCAAAGACTGGAGTGGATCCGACGACATCGAATTTTTCACCTAAAAAAATGTACAACTAGGCGTACCTACGACCTGTGCGCACCTGTGGTTATGTGTTGAGATGTGTATTAACGAAATCCAAAGACTGGAGTGGATCCGACGACATCGAATTTTTCACCTAAAAAAATGTACAGTGTATAGTAAGGATTTTGGAGCCTTTCCATGGCTCATCTTCCAACTGCCACAGCGGCCCAACTGGGCGTACCTACGACCTGTGCGCACCTGTGGTTATGTGTTGAGATGTGTATTAACGAAATCCAAAGACTGGAGTGAATCCGACGACATCGAATTTTTCACCTAAAAAAATGTACAGTGTATAGTAAGGATTTTGGAGCCTTTCCATGGCTCATCGTCCAACTGCCGCAGCGGCCCAACTAGGCGTACCTACGACCTGTGCGCACCTGTGGTTATGTGTGGAGATGTGTATTAACGAAATCCAAAGACTGGAGTGGATCCGACGACATCGAATTTTTCACCTAAAAAAATTTACAACTAGGCGTACCTACGACCTGTGCGCACCTGTGGTTATGTGTTGAGATGTGTATTAACGAAATCCAAAGACTGGAGTGGATCCGACGACATCGAATTTTTCACCTAAAAAAATGTACAGTGTATAGTAAGGATTTTGGAGCCTTTCCATGGCTCATCTTCCAACTGCCACAGCGGCCCAACTAGGCGTACCTACGACCTGTGCGCACCTGTGGTTATGTGTTGAGATGTGTATTAACGAAATCCAAAGACTGGAGTGGATCCGACGACATCGAATTTTTCACCTAAAAAAATGTACAACTAGGCGTACCTACGACCTGTGCGCACCTGTGGTTATGTGTTGAGATGTGTATTAACGAAATCCAAAGACTGGAGTGGATCCGACGACATCGAATTTTTCACCTAAAAAAATGTACAGTGTATAGTAAGGATTTTGGAGCCTTTCCATGGCTCATCTTCCAACTGCCACAGCGGCCCAACTGGGCGTACCTACGACCTGTGCGCACCTGTGGTTATGTGTTGAGATGTGTATTAACGAAATCCAAAGACTGGAGTGGATCCGACGACATCGAATTTTTCACCTAAAAAAATGTACAGTGTATAGTAAGGATTTTGGAGCCTTTCCATGGCTCATCTTCCAACTGCCACAGCGGCCCAACTAGGCGTACCAACGACATATGCGCACCTGTGGTTACGTGTTGAGATGTGTATTAACGAAATCCAAAGACTGGAGTGGATCCGACGACATCGAATTTTTCACCTAAAAAAATGTACAGTGTATAGTAAGGATTTTGGAGCCTTTCCATGGCTCATCTTCCAACTGCCACAGCGGCCCAACTAGGCGTACCTACGACCTGTGCACACCTGTGGTTATGTGTTGAGATGTGTATTAACGAAATCCAAAGACTGGAGTGGATCCGACGACATCGAATTTTTCACCTAAAAAAATGTACAGTGTATAGTAAGGATTTTGGAGCCTTTCCATGGCTCATCTTCCAACTGCCACAGCGGCCCAACTAGGCGTACCTACGACCTGTGCGCACCTGTGGTTATGTGTTGATATGTGTATTAACGAAATCCAAAGACTGGAGTGGATCCGACGACATCGAATTTTTCACCTAAAAAAATGTACATTGTATAGTAAGGATTTTGGAGCCTTTCCATGGCTCATCTTCCAACTGCCACAGCGGCCCAACTAGGCGTACAAACGACATATGCGCACCTGTGGTTACGTGTTGAGATGTGTATTAACGAAATCCAAAGACTGGAGTGGATCCGACGACATCGAATTTTTCACCTAAAAAAATGTACAGTGTATAGTAAGGATTTTGGAGCCTTTCCATGGCTCATCTTCCAACTGCCACAGCGGCCCAACTAGGCGTACCTACGACCTGTGCGCATCTGTGGTTATGTGTTGAGATGTTTATTAACGAAATCCAAAGACTGGAGTGGATCCGACGACATCGAATTTTTCACCTAAAAAAATGTACAGTGTATAGTAAGGATTTTGGAGCCTTTCCATGGCTCATCTTCCAACTGCCACAGCGGCCCAACTAGGCGTACCAACGACATATGCGCACCTGTGGTTACGTGTTGAGATGTGTATTAACGAAATCCAAAGACTGGAGTGGATCCGACGACATCGAATTTTTCACCTAAAAAAATGTACAGTGTATAGTAAGGATTTTGGAGCCTTTCCATGGCTCATCTTCCAACTGCCACAGCGGCCCAACTAGGCGTACAAACGACATATGCGCACCTGTGGTTACGTGTTGAGATGTGTATTAACGAAATCCAAAGACTGGAGTGGATCCGACGACATCGAATTTTTCACCTAAAAAAATGTACAGTGTATAGTAAGGATTTTGGAGCCTTTCCATGGCTCATCTTCCAACTGCCACAGCGGCCCAACTAGGCGTACCTACGACCTGTGCGCATCTGTGGTTATGTGTTGAGATGTGTATTAACGAAATCCAAAGACTGGAGTGGATCCGACGACATCGAATTTTTCACCTAAAAAAATGTACAGTAAGGATTTTGGAGCCTTTCCATGGCTCATCTTCCAACTGCCACAGCGGCCCAACTAGGCGTACCTACGACCTGTGCGCATCTGTGGTTATGTGTTGAGATGTGTATTAACGAAATCCAAAGACTGGAGTGGATCCGACGACATCGAATTTTTCACCTAAAAAAATGTACAGTGTATAGTAAGGATTTTGGAGCCTTTCCATGGCTCATCTTCCAACTGCCACAGCGGCCCAACTAGGCGTACCTACGACCTGTGCGCATCTGTGGTTATGTGTTGAGATGTGTATTAACGAAATCCAAAGACTGGAGTGGATCCGACGACATCGAATTTTTCACCTAAAAAAATGTACAGTGTATAGTAAGGATTTTGGAGCCTTTCCATGGCTCATCTTCCAACTGCCACAGCGGCCCAACTAGGCGTACCAACGACATATGCGCACCTGTGGTTACGTGTTGAGATGTGTATTAACGAAATCCAAAGACTGGAGTGGATCCGACGACATCGAATTTTTCACCTAAAAAAATGTACAGTGTATAGTAAGGATTTTGGAGCCTTTCCATGGCTCATCTTCCAACTGCCACAGCGGCCCAACTAGGCGTACCTACGACCTGTGCGCATCTGTGGTTATGTGTTGAGATGTGTATTAACGAAATCCAAAGACTGGAGTGGATCCGACGACATCGAATTTTTCACCTAAAAAAATGTACAGTGTATAGTAAGGATTTTGGAGCCTTTCCATGGCTCATCTTCCAACTGCCACAGCGGCCCAACTAGGCGTACCAACGACATATGCGCACCTGTGGTTACGTGTTGAGATGTGTATTAACGAAATCCAAAGACTGGAGTGGATCCGACGACATCGAATTTTTCACCTAAAAAAATGTACAGTGTATAGTAAGGATTTTGGAGCCTTTCCATGGCTCATCTTCCAACTGCCACAGCGGCCCAACTAGGCGTACCTACGACCTGTGCGCATCTGTGGTTATGTGTTGAGATGTGTATTAACGAAATCCAAAGACTGGAGTGGATCCGACGACATCGAATTTTTCACCTAAAAAAATGTACAGTGTATAGTAAGGATTTTGGAGCCTTTCCATGGCTCATCTTCCAACTGCCACAGCGGCCCAACTAGGCGTACCAACGACATATGCGCACCTGTGGTTACGTGTTGAGATGTGTATTAACGAAATCCAAAGACTGGAGTGGATCCGACGACATCGAATTTTTCACCTAAAAAAATGTACAGTGTATAGTAAGGATTTTGGAGCCTTTCCATGGCTCATCTTCCAACTGCCACAGCGGCCCAACTAGGCGTACCTACGACCTGTGCGCATCTGTGGTTATGTGTTGAGATGTGTATTAACGAAATCCAAAGACTGGAGTGGATCCGACGACATCGAATTTTTCACCTAAAAAAATGTACAGTGTATAGTAAGGATTTTGGAGCCTTTCCATGGCTCATCTTCCAACTGCCACAGCGGCCCAACTAGGCGTACCAACGACATATGCGCACCTGTGGTTACGTGTTGAGATGTGTATTAACGAAATCCAAAGACTGGAGTGGATCCGACGACATCGAATTTTTCACCTAAAAAAATGTACAGTGTATAGTAAGGATTTTGGAGCCTTTCCATGGCTCATCTTCCAACTGCCACAGCGGCCCAACTAGGCGTACAAACGACATATGCGCACCTGTGGTTACGTGTTGAGATGTGTATTAACGAAATCCAAAGACTGGAGTGGATCCGACGACATCGAATTTTTCACCTAAAAAAATGTACAGTGTATAGTAAGGATTTTGGAGCCTTTCCATGGCTCATCTTCCAACTGCCACAGCGGCCCAACTAGGCGTACCTACGACCTGTGCGCATCTGTGGTTATGTGTTGAGATGTGTATTAACGAAATCCAAAGACTGGAGTGGATCCGACGACATCGAATTTTTCACCTAAAAAAATGTACAGTGTATAGTAAGGATTTTGGAGCCTTTCCATGGCTCATCTTCCAACTGCCACAGCGGCCCAACTAGGCGTACCAACGACATATGCGCACCTGTGGTTACGTGTTGAGATGTGTATTAACGAAATCCAAAGACTGGAGTGGATCCGACGACATCGAATTTTTCACCTAAAAAAATGTACAGTGTATAGTAAGGATTTTGGAGCCTTTCCATGGCTCATCTTCCAACTGCCACAGCGGCCCAACTAGGCGTACCAACGACATATGCGCACCTGTGGTTACGTGTTGAGATGTGTATTAACGAAATCCAAAGACTGGAGTGGATCCGACGACATCGAATTTTTCACCTAAAAAAATGTACAGTAAGTATTTTGGAGCCTTTCCATGGCTCATCTTCCAACTGCCACAGCGGCCCAACTAGGCGTACCTACGACCTGTGCGCACCTGTGGTTATGTGTTGAGATGTGTATTAACGAAATCCAAAGACTGGAGTGGATCCGACGACATCGAATTTTTCACCTAAAAAAATGTACAGTGTATAGTAAGGATTTTGGAGCCTTTCCATGGCTCATCTTCCAACTGCCACAGCGGCCCAACTGGGCGTACCTACGACCTGTGCGCACCTGTGGTTATGTGTTGAGATGTGTATTAACGAAATCCAAAGACTGGAGTGGATCCGACGACATCGAATTTTTCACCTAAAAAAATGTACAGTGTATAGTAAGGATTTTGGAGCCTTTCCATGGCTCATCTTCCAACTGCCACAGCGGCCCAACTAGGCGTACCTACGACCTGTGCGCACCTGTGGTTATGTGTTGAGATGTGTATTAACGAAATCCAAAGACTGGAGTGGATCCGACGACATCGAATTTTTCACCTAAAAAAATGTACAGTGTATAGTAAGGATTTTGGAGCCTTTCCATGGCTCATCTTCCAACTGCCACAGCGGCCCAACTAGGCGTACCAACGACATATGCGCACCTGTGGTTACGTGTTGAGATGTGTATTAACGAAATCCAAAGACTGGAGTGGATCCGACGACATCGAATTTTTCACCTAAAAAAATGTACAGTGTATAGTAAGGATTTTGGAGCCTTTCCATGGCTCATCTTCCAACTGCCACAGCGGCCCAACTAGGCGTACAAACGACATATGCGCACCTGTGGTTACGTGTTGAGATGTGTATTAACGAAATCCAAAGACTGGAGTGGATCCGACGACATCGAATTTTTCACCTAAAAAAATGTACAGTGTATAGTAAGGATTTTGGAGCCTTTCCATGGCTCATCTTCCAACTGCCACAGCGGCCCAACTAGGCGTACCTACGACCTGTGCGCATCTGTGGTTATGTGTTGAGATGTGTATTAACGAAATCCAAAGACTGGAGTGGATCCGACGACATCGAATTTTTCACCTAAAAAAATGTACAGTGTATAGTAAGGATTTTGGAGCCTTTCCATGGCTCATCTTCCAACTGCCACAGCGGCCCAACTAGGCGTACCAACGACATATGCGCACCTGTGGTTACGTGTTGAGATGTGTATTAACGAAATCCAAAGACTGGAGTGGATCCGACGACATCGAATTTTTCACCTAAAAAAATGTACAGTGTATAGTAAGGATTTTGGAGCCTTTCCATGGCTCATCTTCCAACTGCCACAGCGGCCCAACTAGGCGTACAAACGACATATGCGCACCTGTGGTTACGTGTTGAGATGTGTATTAACGAAATCCAAAGACTGGAGTGGATCCGACGACATCGAATTTTTCACCTAAAAAAATGTACAGTGTATAGTAAGGATTTTGGAGCCTTTCCATGGCTCATCTTCCAACTGCCACAGCGGCCCAACTAGGCGTACCAACGACATATGCGCACCTGTGGTTACGTGTTGAGATGTGTATTAACGAAATCCAAAGACTGGAGTGGATCCGACGACATCGAATTTTTCACCTAAAAAAATGTACAGTAAGTATTTTGGAGCCTTTCCATGGCTCATCTTCCAACTGCCACAGCGGCCCAACTAGGCGTACCTACGACCTGTGCGCACCTGTGGTTATGTGTTGAGATGTGTATTAACGAAATCCAAAGACTGGAGTGGATCCGACGACATCGAATTTTTCACCTAAAAAAATGTACAGTGTATAGTAAGGATTTTGGAGCCTTTCCATGGCTCATCTTCCAACTGCCACAGCGGCCCAACTAGGCGTACCTACGACCTGTGCGCACCTGTGGTTATGTGTTGAGATGTGTATTAACGAAATCCAAAGACTGGAGTGGATCCGACGACATCGAATTTTTCACCTAAAAATATGTACAGTGTATAGTAAGGATTTTGGAGCCTTTCCATGGCTCATCTTCCAACTGCCACAGCGGCCCAACTGGGCGTACCTACGACCTGTGCGCACCTGTGGTTATGTGTTGAGATGTGTATTAACGAAATCCAAAGACTGGAGTGGATCCGACGACATCGAATTTTTCACCTAAAAAAATGTACAGTGTATAGTAAGGATTTTGGAGCCTTTCCATGGCTCATCTGCCAACTGCCACAGCGGCCCAACTAGGCGTACCTACGACCTGTGCGCACCTGTGGTTATGTGTTGAGATGTGTATTAACGAAATCCAAAGACTGGAGTGGATCCGACGACATCGAATTTTTCACCTAAAAAAATGTACAGTGTATAGTAAGGATTTTGGAGCCTTTCCATGGCTCATCTTCCAACTGCCACAGCGGCCCAACTAGGCGTACCTACGACCTGTGCGCATCTGTGGTTATGTGTTGAGATGTGTATTAACGAAATCCAAAGACTGGAGTGGATCCGACGACATCGAATTTTTCACCTAAAAAAATGTACAGTGTATAGTAAGGATTTTGGAGCCTTTCCATGGCTCATCTTCCAACTGCCACAGCGGCCCAACTAGGCGTACCTACGACCTGTGCGCACCTGTGGTTATGTGTTGAGATGTGTATTAACGAAATCCAAAGACTGGAGTGGATCCGACGACATCGAATTTTTCACCTAAAAAAATGTACAGTGTATAGTAAGGATTTTGGAGCCTTTCCATGGCTCATCTTCCAACTGCCACAGCGGCCCAACTAGGCGTACCAACGACATATGCGCACCTGTGGTTATGTGTTGAGATGTGTATTAACGAAATCCAAAGACTGGAGTGGATCCGACGACATCGAATTTTTCACCTAAAAAAATGTACAGTGTATAGTAAGGATTTTGGAGCCTTTCCATGGCTCATCTTCCAACTGCCACAGCGGCCCAACTAGGCGTACCAACGACATATGCCCACCTGTGGTTACGTGTTGAGATGTGTATTAACGAAATCCAAAGACTGGAGTGGATCCGACGACATCGAATTTTTCACCTAAAAAAATGTACAGTAAGGATTTTGGAGCCTTTCCATGGCTCATCTTCCAACTGCCACAGCGGCCCAACTAGGCGTACTTACGACCTGTGCGCACCTGTGGTTATGTGTTGAGATGTGTATTAGCGAAATCCAAAGACTGGAGTAGATCCGACGACATCGAATTTTTCACCTAAAAAAATGTACAGTGTATAGTAAGGATTTTGGAGCCTTTCCATGGCTCATCTTCCAACTGCCACAGCGGCCCAACTAGGCGTACCTACGACCTATGCGCACCTGTGGTTATGTGTTGATATGTGTATTAACGAAATCCAAAGACTGGAGTGGATCCGACGACATCGAATTTTTCACCTAAAAAAATGTAGTAAGGATTTTGGAGCCTTTCCATGGCTCATCTTCCAACTGCCACAGCGGCCCAACTAGGCGTACCTACGACCTGTGCGCACCTGTGGTTATGTGTTGAGATGTGTATTAACGAAATCCAAAGACTGGAGTGGATCCGACGACATCGAATTTTTCACCTAAAAAAATGTACAGTGTATAGTAAGGATTTTGGAGCCTTTCCATGGCTCATCTTCCAACTGCCACAGCGGCCCAACTAGGCGTACCAACGACATATGCGCACCTGTGGTAACGTGTTGAGATGTGTATTAACGAAATCCAAAGACTGGAGTGGACCCGACGACATCGAATTTTTCACCTAAAAAAATGTACAGTGAGGATTTTGGAGCCTTTCCATGGCTCATCTTCCAACTGCCACAGCGGCCCAACTAGGCGTACCAACGACATATACGCACCTGTGGTTACGTGTTGAGATGTGTATTAACGAAATCCAAAGACTGGAGTGGACCCGACGACATCGAATTTTTCACCTAAAAAAATGTACAGTGTATAGTAAGGATTTTGGAACCATTCCATGGCTCATCTTCCAACTGCCACAGCGGCCCAACTAGGCGTACCTACGACCTGTGCGCACCTGTGGTTATGTGTTGAGATGTGTATTAACGAAATCCAAAGACTGGAGTGAATCCGACGACATCGAATTTTTCACCTAAAAAAATGTACAGTGTATAGTAAGGATTTTGGAGCCTTTCCATGGCTCATCTTCCAACTGATACAGCGGCCCAACTAGGCGTACCTACGACCTGTGCGCACCTGTGGTTATGTGTTGAGATGTGTATTAACGAAATCCAAAGACTGGAGTGGACCCGACGACATCGAATTTTTCACCTAAAAAAATGTACAGTAAGGATTTTGGAGCCTTTCCATGGCTCATCTTCCAACTGCCACAGCGGCCCAACTAGGCGTACCAACGACATGTACGCACCTGTGGTTACGTGTTGAGATGTGTATTAACGAAATCCAAAGACTGGAGTGGACCCGACGACATCGAATTTTTCACCTAAAAAAATGTACAGTGTATAGTAAGGATTTTGGAACCATTCCATGGCTCATCTTCCAACTGCCACAGCGGCCCAACTAGGCGTACCTACGACCTGTGCGCACCTGTGGTTATGTGTTGAGATGTGTATTAACGAAATCCAAAGACTGGAGTGAATCCGACGACATCGAATTTTTCACCTAAAAAAATGTACAGTGTATAGTAAGGATTTTGGAGCCTTTCCATGGCTCATCTTCCAACTGCCGCAGCGGCCCAACTAGGCGTACCTACGACCTGTGCGCACCTGTGGTTATGTGTTGAGATGTGTATTAACGAAATCCAAAGACTGGAGTGAATCCGACGACATCGAATTTTTCACCTAAAAAAATGTACAGTGTATAGTAAGGATTTTGGAGCCTTTCCATGGCTCATCTTCCAACTGCCACAGCGGCCCAACTAGGCGTACCTACGACCTGTGCGCACCTGTGGTTATGTGTTGAGATGTGTATTAACGAAATCCAAAGACTGGAGTGGATCCGACGACATCGAATTTTTCACCTAAAAAAATGTACAGTGTATAGTAAGGATTTTGGAGCCTTTCCATGGCTCATCTTCCAACTGCCACAGCGGCCCAACTAGGCGTACCTACGACCTGTGCGCACCTGTGGTTATGTGTTGAGATGTGTATTAACGAAATCCAAAGACTGGAGTGGATCCGACGACATCGAATTTTTCACCTAAAAAAATGTAGTAAGGATTTTGGAGCCTTTCCATGGCTCATCTTCCAACTGCCACAGCGGCCCAACTAGGCGTACCTACGACCTGTGCGCACCTGTGGTTATGTGTTGAGATGTGTATTAACGAAATCCAAAGACAGGAGTGGATCCGACGACACCGATTTTTTCACCTAAAAAAATGTACAGTGTATAGTAAGGATTTTGGAGCCTTTCTATGGCTCATCTTCCAACTGCCACAGCGGCCCAACTAGGCGTACCTACGACCTGTGCGCACCTGTGGTTATGTGTTGAGATGTGTATTAACGAAATCCAAAGACTGGAGTGGATCCGACGACATCGAATTTTTCACCTAAAAAAATGTACAGTGTATAGTAAGGATTTTGGAGCCTTTCCATGGCTCATCTTCCAACTGCCACAGCGGCCCAACTAGGCGTACCTACGACCTGTGCGCACCTGTGGTTATGTGTTGAGATGTGTATTAACGAAATCCAAAGACTGGAGTGGATCCGACGACATCGAATTTTTCACCTAAAAAAATGTACAGTGTATAGTAAGGATTTTGGAGCCTTTCCATGGCTCATCTTCCAACTGCCGCAGCGGCCCAACTAGGCGTACCTACGACCTGTGCGCACCTGTGGTTATGTGTTGAGATGTGTATTAACGAAATCCAAAGACTGGAGTGGATCCGACGACATCGAATTTTTCACCTAAAAAAATGTACAGTGTATAGTAAGGATTTTGGAGCCTTTCCATGGCTCATCTTCCAACTGCCGCAGCGGCCCAACTAGGCGTACCTACGACCTGTGCGCACCTGTGGTTATGTGTTGAGATGTGTATTAACGAAATCCAAAGACTGGAGTGGATCCTGGGAAACCGCATTTAGTTTCTGGACACTAGCCGGTGTCCAGAAACTAAATGCGGTTTCCCAGACCCAGTCCGCATTTAGTTTCTGGATACTAGCCGGTGTCCAGAAACTAAATGCGGTTTCCCAGACCCAAACCGCATTAAGTTTCTGGACACTAGCCACTGTTCAGAAACTAAATGCGGTTTCCCAGACCCAGTCCGCATTTAGTTTCTGGACACTAGCCGGTGTCCAGAAACAAAATACGGTTTCCCAGACCAAGTCCGCATTTAGTTTCTGGACACTAGCCGGGGTCCAGAAACTAAATGCGGTATCCCAGACCTAATCCGCATTTAGTTTCTGGACACTAAATGCGGTTTCCCAGACTCAAACCGCATTTTATTTCTGGACACTAGCTGGTGTCCAGAAACTAAATGCGGTTTCCCAGACCTAATCCGCATAAATGCGGTTTGGGTCTGTCAAACTGCATTTAGTTTCTGGACACCGGCTAGTGTCCAGAAACTGAATGCGGATTGGGTCTGGGATACCGCATTTAGTTTCTGGACACCGGCTAGTGTCCAGAAACTAAATGCGGATTAGGTCTGGGGAACCGCATTTAGTTTCTGGACACCGGCTAGTGTCCAGAAACTAAATGCGGACTGGGTCAGGGAAACCGCATTTAGTTTCTGGACATCGGCTAGTGTCCAGAAACTGAATGCGGATTGGGCCTGGGAAACCGCATTTAGTTTCTGGACACCGGCTAGTGTCCAGAAATTAAATGCGGTTTGGGTCTGGGAAACCGCATTTAGTTTCTGGACACCGGCTAGTGTCCAGAAACTAAATGCGGATTAGGTCTGGGAAACCGCATTTAGTTTCTGGACACCAGCTAGTGTCCAGAAACTAAATGCGGATTAGGTCTAGGAAACCGCATTTAGTTTCTGGACACCGGCTAGTGTCACCGGACACCAGCTAGTGTCCAGAAACTAAATGGGGATTATGGCTGGGAAACCGCATTTAGTTTCTGGACACCGGCTAGTGTCCAGAAACTAAATGCGGACTGGGTCTGGGAAACCGCATTTAGTTTCTGGACACCGGCTAGTGTCCAGAAACTAAATGCGGATTAGGTCTGGGAAACCGCATTTAGTTTCTGGACACCGGCTAGTGTCCGGATAGTGTCCAGAAACTAAATGCGGATTAGGTCTGGGGAACCGCATTTAGTTTCTGGACACCGGCTAGTGTCCAGAAACTAAATGCGGACTGGGTCAGGGAAACCGCATTTAGTTTCTGGACACCGGCTAGTGTCCAGAAACTAAATGCGGATTAGGTCTGGGGAACCGCATTTAGTTTCTGGACACCGGCTAGTGTCCAGAAACTAAATGCGGTTTGGGTCTGGGAAACCGCATTTAGTTTCTGGACACCGGCTAGTGTCCAGAAATTAAATGCGGTTTGGGTCTGGGAAACCGCATTTAGTTTCTGGACACCGGCTAGTGTCCAGAAACTAAATGCGGATTAGGTCTGGGAAACCGCATTTAGTTTCTGGACACCAGCTAGTGTCCAGAAACTAAATGCGGATTAGGTCTAGGAAACCGCATTTAGTTTCTGGACACCGGCTAGTGTCACCGGACACCAGCTAGTGTCCAGAAACTAAATGGGGATTATGGCTGGGAAACCGCATTTAGTTTCTGGACACCGGCTAGTGTCCAGAAACTAAATGCGGACTGGGTCTGGGAAACCGCATTTAGTTTCTGGACACCGGCTAGTGTCCAGAAACTAAATGCGGATTAGGTCTGGGAAACCGCATTTAGTTTCTGGACACCGGCTAGTGTCCGGATAGTGTCCAGAAACTAAATGCGGATTAGGTCTGGGGAACCGCATTTAGTTTCTGGACACCGGCTAGTGTCCAGAAACTAAATGCGGACTGGGTCAGGGAAACCGCATTTAGTTTCTGGACACCGGCTAGTGTCCAGAAACTAAATGCGGATTAGGTCTGGGGAACCGCATTTAGTTTCTGGACACCGGCTAGTGTCCAGAAACTAAATGCGGTTTGGGTCTGGGAAACCGCATTTAGTTTCTGGACACTAGCCGGTGTCCAGAAACTAAATGCGGTTTCCCAGACCCAATCCGCATTCAGTTTCTGGACACTAGATACTGTCCAGAAACTAAATGCGGTTTCCCAGGCCCAATCCGCATTCAGTTTCTGGACACTAGCCGGTGTCCAGAAACTAAATGCGGTTTCCCTGACCCAGTCCGCATTTAGTTTCTGGACACTAGCCGGTGTCCAGAAACTAAATGCGGTTCCCCAGACCTAATCCGCATTTAGTTTCTGGACACTATCCGGTGTCCAGAAACTAAATGCGGTTTCCCAGACCCAAACCGCATTTAATTTCTGGACACTAGATACTGTCCAGAAACTAAATGCGGTTTCCCAGACACAAGCCGCATTTAGTTTCTGGACACTAGCCGGTGTCCAGAAACTAAATGCGGTTTCCCAGACCCAATCCGCATTTAGTTTATGGACACTAGCCGGTGTCCAGACACCGGCTAGTGTCCAGAAACTAAATGCGGACTGGGTCAGGGAAACCGCATTTAGTTTCGGCTTGGGTCTGGGAAACCGCATTTAGTTTCTGGACACTAGCCGGTGTCCAGAAACTAAATGCGGTTTCCCAGACCCAAACCGCATTTAATTTCTGGACACTAGATACTGTCCAGAAACTAAATGCGGTTTCCCAGACCCAAGCCGAAACTAAATGCGGTTTCCCTGACCCAGTCCGCATTTAGTTTCTGGACACTAGCCGGTGTCCAGAAACTAAATGCGGTTTCCCAGACACAAGCCGCATTTAGTTTCTGGGCACTAGCCGGTGTCCAGAAACTAAATGCGGTTTCCCAGACCCAGTCCGCATTCAGTTTCTGGACACTAGCCACTGTCCAGAAACTGAATGCGGTTTCCCAGACCCAGCCCGGCTAGTGTCCAGAAATTAAATGCGGTTTGGGTCTGGGAAACCGCATTTAGTTTTTGGACAGTGGCTAGTGTATAGAAATTAAATGCGGTTTGGGTCTGGGAAACCGCATTTAGTTTCTGGACATTGGCTAGTGTCCAGAAACTAAATGCGGTTTGGGTCTGGGAAACCGCATTTAGTTTCTGCATAGTGGCTAGTGTCCAGAAACTAAATGCGGTTTGGGTCTGAAAAACCGCATTTAGTTTCTGGACACCGGCTAGTGTCCAGAAATTAAATGCGGTTTGGGTCTGGGAAACCGCATTTAGTTTCTGGACACCAGCTAGTGTCCAGAAACTAAATGCGGGCTGGGTCTGGGAAACCGCATTTAGTTTCTGGACACCGGCTAGTGTCCAGAAACTGAATGCGGATTGGGCCTGGGAAACCGCATTTAGTTTCTGGACACCGGCTAGTGTCCAGAAACTGAATGCGGATTGGGTCTGGGAAACCGCATTTAGTTTCTGGACCCCGGCTAGTGTCCAGAAACTAAATGCGGATTAAGTCTGGGAAACCGCATTTAGTTGCTGGACACCGGCTAGTGTCCAGAAATTAAATGCGGTTTGGGTCTGGGAAACCGCATTTAGTTTCTGGACACCAGCTAGTGTCCAGAAACTAAATGCGGATTAGGTCTGGGAAACCGCATTTTGTTTCTGGACACCGGCTAGTGTCCAGAAACTAAATGCGGGCTGGGTCTGGGAAACCGCATTTAGTTTCTGGACAGTGGCTAGTGTCCAGAAACTAAATGCGGATTAGGCTGTCCAGAAATTAAATGCGGTTTGGGTCTGGGAAACCGCATTTAGTTTCTGGACACCAGCTAGTGTCCAGAAACTAAATGCGGGCTGGGTCTGGGAAACCGCATTTAGTTTCTGGACACCGGCTAGTGTCCAGAAACTAAATGCGGACTTGGTCTGGGAAACCGCATTTTGTTTCTGGATACCGGCTAGTGTCCAGAAACAAAATGCGGATTAGGCTGGAAAACCGCACTCAGTTTCTGGACACTAGCCACTGTCCAGAAACTGAATGCGGTTTCCCAGACCCAGCCCGGCTAGTGTCCAGAAATTAAATGCGGTTTGGGTCTGGGAAACCGCATTTAGTTTTTGGACAGTGGCTAGTGTATAGAAATTAAATGCGGTTTGGGTCTGGGAAACCGCATTTAGTTTCTGCATAGTGGCTAGTGTCCAGAAACTAAATGCGGTTTGGGTCTGAAAAACCGCATTTAGTTTCTGGACACCGGCTAGTGTCCAGAAATTAAATGCGGTTTGGGTCTGGGAAACACTAGCTGGTGTCCAGAAACTAAATGCGGGCTGGGTCTGGGAAACCGCATTTAGTTTCTGGACACCGGCTAGTGTCCAGAAACTGAATGCGGATTGGGTCTGGGAAACCGCATTTAGTTTCTGGACCCCGGCTAGTGTCCAGAAATTAAATGCGGTTTGGGTCTGGGAAACCGCATTTAGTTTCTGGACACCGGCTAGTGTCCAGAAATTAAATGCGGTTTGGGTCTGGGAAACCGCATTTAGTTTCTGGACACCAGCTAGTGTCCAGAAACTAAATGCGGATTAGGTCTGGGAAACCGCATTTTGTTTCTGGACACCGGCTAGTGTCCAGAAACAAAATGCGGATTTGGCTGGGAAACCGCACTCAGTTTCTGGACACTAGCCACTGTCCGGAAACTGAATGCGGTTTCCCAGACCCAGCCCGCATTTAGTTTCTGGACACTAGCCACTGTCCAGAAACTGAATGCGGTTTCCCAGACCCAGCCCGGCTAGTGTCCAGAAATTAAATGCGGTTTGGGTCTGGGAAACCGCATTTAGTTTCTGGACACCAGCTAGTGTCCAGAAACTAAATGCGGGCTGGGTCTGGGAAACCGCATTTAGTTTCTGGACACCGGCTAGTGTCCAGAAACTAAATGCGGACTTGGTCTGGGATACCGCATTTAGTTTCTGGACACCGGCTAGTGTCCAGAAACTGAATGCGGATTGGGTCTGGGAAACCGCATTTAGTTTCTGGACCCCGGCTAGTGTCCAGAAACTAAATGCGGATTAAGTCTGGGAAACCGCATTTAGTTGCTGGACACCGGCTAGTGTCCAGAAATTAAATGCGGTTTGGGTCTGGGAAACCGCATTTAGTTTCTGAACACTAGTAACTGTCCAGAAACTAAATGCGGTTTTCCAGACCCAATCCGCATTCAGTTTCTGGACACTAGCCGGTGTCCAGAAACTAAATGCGGTTTCCCAGACCAAGTCCGCATTTAGTTTCTGGACACTAGCCACTGTCCAGAAACTGAATGCGGTTTCCCAGACCCAGCCCGGCTAGTGTCCAGAAATTAAATGCGGTTTGGGTCTGGGAAACCGCATTTAGTTTCTGGACACCGGCTAGTGTCCAGAAACTAAATGCGGACTTGGTCTGGGAAACCGCATTTAGTTTCTGGACACCGGCTAGTGTCCAGAAACTAAATGCGGACTGGGTCTGGGAAACCGCATTTAGTTGCTGGACACCGGCTAGTGTTCAGAAACTAAATGCGGTTTCCCAGACCCAAACCGCATTTAATTTCTGGACACTAGCCGGTGTCCAGCAACTAAATGCGGTTTCCCAGACTTAATCCGCATTTAGTTTCTGGACACTAGCCGGGGTCCAGAAACTAAATGCGGTTTCCCAGACCCAATCCGCATTCAGTTTCTGGACACTAGCCGGTGTCCAGAAACTAAATGCGGTTTCCCAGACCAAGTCCGCATTTAGTTTCTGGACACTAGCCGGTGTCCAGAAACTAAATGCGGTTTCCCAGACCCAGCCCGCATTTAGTTTCTGGACACTAGCTGGTGTCCAGAAACTAAATGCGGTTTCCCAGACCCAAACCGCATTTAATTTCTGGACACTAGCCGGGCTGGGTCTGGGAAACCGCATTCAGTTTCTGGACAGTGGCTAGTGTCCAGAAACTAAATGCGGGCTGGGTCTGGGAAACCGCATTCAGTTTCCGGACAGTGGCTAGTGTCCAGAAACTGAGTGCGGTTTCCCAGCCAAATCCGCATTTTGTTTCTGGACACTAGCCGGTGTCAAGAAACAAAATGCGGTTTCCCAGACCTAATCCGCATTTAGTTTCTGGACACTAGCTGGTGTCCAGAAACTAAATGCGGTTTCCCAGACCCAAACCGCATTTAATTTCTGGACACTAGCCGGTGTCCAGAAACTAAATGCGGTTTCCCAGACCCAAACCGCATTTAATTTCTGGACACTAGCCGGGGTCCAGAAACTAAATGCGGTTTCCCAGACCCAATCCGCATTCAGTTTCCGGACACTAGCCGGTGTCCAGAAACTAAATGCGGTTTCCCAGACCCAGCCCGCATTTAGTTTCTGGACACTAGCTGGTGTCCAGAAACTAAATGCGGTTTCCCAGACCCAAACCGCATTTAATTTCTGGACACTAGCCGGTGTCCAGAAACTAAATGCGGTTTTTCAGACCCAAACCGCATTTAGTTTCTGGACACTAGCCACTATGCAGAAACTAAATGCGGTTTCCCAGACCCAAACCGCATTTAATTTCTATACACTAGCCACTGTCCAAAAACTAAATGCGGTTTCCCAGACCCAAACCGCATTTAATTTCTGGACACTAGCCGGGCTGGGTCTGGGAAACCGCATTCAGTTTCTGGACAGTGGCTAGTGTCCAGAAACTGAGTGCGGTTTCCCAGCCAAATCCGCATTTTGTTTCTGGACACTAGCCGGTGTCCAGAAACAAAATGCGGTTTCCCAGACCTAATCCGCATTTAGTTTCTGGACACTAGCTGGTGTCCAGAAACTAAATGCGGTTTTCCAGACCCAATCCGCATTCAGTTTCTGGACACTAGCCGGTGTCCAGAAACTAAATGCGGTTTCCCAGACCAAGTCCGCATTTAGTTTCTGGACACTAGCCGGTGTCCAGAAACTAAATGCGGTTTCCCAGACCCAAACCGCATTTAATTTCTGGACACTAGCCGGGCTGGGTCTGGGAAACCGCATTCAGTTTCTGGACAGTGGCTAGTGTCCAGAAACTAAATGCGGGCTGGGTCTGGGAAACCGCATTCAGTTTCCGGACAGTGGCTAGTGTCCAGAAACTGAGTGCGGTTTCCCAGCCAAATCCGCATTTTGTTTCTGGACACTAGCCGGTGTCAAGAAACAAAATGCGGTTTCCCAGACCTAATCCGCATTTAGTTTCTGGACACTAGCTGGTGTCCAGAAACTAAATGCGGTTTCCCAGACCCAAACCGCATTTAATTTCTGGACACTAGCCGGTGTCCAGAAACTAAATGCGGTTTCCCAGACCCAAACCGCATTTAATTTCTGGACACTAGCCGGGGTCCAGAAACTAAATGCGGTTTCCCAGACCCAATCCGCATTCAGTTTCTGGACACTAGCCGGTGTCCAGAAACTAAATGCGGTTTCCCAGACCCAGCCCGCATTTAGTTTCTGGACACTAGCTGGTGTCCAGAAACTAAATGCGGTTTCCCAGACCCAAACCGCATTTAATTTCTGGACACTAGCCGGTGTCCAGAAACTAAATGCGGTTTTTCAGACCCAAACCGCATTTAGTTTCTGGACACTAGCCACTATGCAGAAACTAAATGCGGTTTCCCAGACCCAAACCGCATTTAATTTCTATACACTAGCCACTGTCCAAAAACTAAATGCGGTTTCCCAGACCCAAACCGCATTTAATTTCTGGACACTAGCCGGGCTGGGTCTGGGAAACCGCATTCAGTTTCTGGACAGTGGCTAGTGTCCAGAAACTGAGTGCGGTTTCCCAGCCAAATCCGCATTTTGTTTCTGGACACTAGCCGGTGTCCAGAAACAAAATGCGGTTTCCCAGACCTAATCCGCATTTAGTTTCTGGACACTAGCTGGTGTCCAGAAACTAAATGCGGTTTTCCAGACCCAATCCGCATTCAGTTTCTGGACACTAGCCGGTGTCCAGAAACTAAATGCGGTTTCCCAGACCAAGTCCGCATTTAGTTTCTGGACACTAGCCGGTGTCCAGAAACTAAATGCGGTTTCCCAGACCCAAACCGCATTTAATTTCTGGACACTAGCCGGGCTGGGTCTGGGAAACCGCATTCAGTTTCTGGACAGTGGCTAGTGTCCAGAAACTAAATGCGGGCTGGGTCTGGGAAACCGCATTCAGTTTCCGGACAGTGGCTAGTGTCCAGAAACTAAATGCGGTTTTTCAGACCCAAACCGCATTTAATTTCTGGACACTAGCCGGTGTCCAGAAACTAAATGCGGTTTTTCAGACCCAAACCGCATTTAATTTCTGGACACTAGCCGGTGTCCAGAAACTAAATGCGGTTTTTCAGACCCAAACCGCATTTAGTTTCTGGACACTAGCCACTATCCAGAAACTAAATGCGGTTTCCCAGACCCAAACCGCATTTAATTTCTGGACACTAGCTGGTGTCCAGCAACTAAATGCGGTTTCCCAGACCCAAACCGCATCTAATTTCTGGACACTAGCCGGTGTCCAGAAACTAAATGCGGTTTCCCAGACCAAGTCCGCATTTAGTTTCTGGACACTAGCCGGTGTCCAGAAACTAAATGCGGTTTTTCAGACCCAAACCGCATTTAGTTTCTGGACACTAGCCACTATCCAGAAACTAAATGCGGTTTCCCAGACCCAAACCGCATTTAATTTCTGGACACTAGCTGGTGTCCAGAAACTAAATGCGGTTTCCCAGACCCAAACCGCATTTAGTTTCTGGACACTAGCCACTGTCCAGAAACTAAATGCGGTTTCCCAGACCAAATCCGCATTTAGTTTCTGGACACTAGCTGGTGTCCAGAAACTAAATGCGGTTTCCCAGACCCAAACCGCATTTAATTTCTGGACACTAGCTGGTGTCCAGCAACTAAATGCGGTTTCCCAGACCCAAACCGCATCTAATTTCTGGACACTAGCCGGTGTCCAGAAGCTAAATGCGGTTTCCCAGACCTAATCCGCATTTAGTTTCTGGACACTAGCCGGTGTCCAGAAACTAAATGCGGCTTCCCAGACCCAAACCGCATTTAATTTCTGGACACTAGCCGGTGTCCAGAAACTAAATGCGGCTTCCCAGACCCAAACCGCATTTAATTTCTGGACACTAGCCGGTGTCCAGCAACTAAATGCGGTTTCCCAGACTTAATCCGCATTTAGTTTCTGGACACTAGCCGGTGTCCAGAAACTAAATGCGGTTTCCCAGACCCAGTCCGCATTTAGTTTCTGGACACTAGCCGGTATCCAGAAACTAAATGTGGTTTCCCAGACCCAAACCGCATCTAATTTCTGGACACTAGCCGGTGTCCAGAAGCTAAATGCGGTTTCCCGGACCTAATCCGCATTCAGTTTCTGGACACTAGCCGGTGTCCAGAAACTAAATGCGGTTTCCCAGACTTAATCCGCATTTAGTTTCTGGACACTAGCCGGTGTCCAGAAACTAAATGCGGTTTCCCAGACCCAGTCCGCATTTAGTTTCTGGACACTAGCCGGTATCCAGAAACTAAATGTGGTTTCCCAGACCCAAACCGCATCTAATTTCTGGACACTAGCTGGTGTCCAGAAACTAAATGCGGTTTCCCAGACCCAAACCGCATTTAATTTCTGGACACTACCCGGTGTCCAGAAACTAAATGCGCTAGCCACTATCCAGAAACTAAATGCGGTTTCCCAGACCCAAACCGTATTTAGTTTCTGGACACTAGCCACTGTCCAGAAACTAAATGCGGTTTCCCAGACCCAAACCGCATTTAATTTCTGGACACTAGCCGGTGTCCAGCAACTAAATGCGGTTTCCCGGACCTAATCCGCATTCAGTTTCTGGACACTAGCCGGTGTCCAGAAACTAAATGCGGTTTCCCAGACCCAGTCCGCATTTAGTTTCTGGACACTAGCCGGTGTCCAGAAACTAAATGCGGTTTCCCAGACCCAGCCCGCATTTAGTTTCTAGCCACTATCCAGAAACTAAATGCGGTTTGGGTCTGAAAAACCGCATTTAGTTTCTGGTCACCGGCTAGTGTCCAGAAATTAAATGCGGTTTGGGTCTGCGAAACCGCATTTAGTTTCTGGACACCAGCTAGTGTCCAGAAACTAAATGCGGATTAGGTCTGGAAAACCGCATTTAGTTTCTGGACACCGGCTAGTGTCCAGAAACTGAATGCGGATTGGGTCTGGGAAACCGCATTTAGTTTCTGGACCCCGGCTAGTGTCCAGAAACTGAATGCGGTTTGGGTCTGGGACCGCATTTAGTTTCTGGACACCGGCTAGTGTCCAGAAATTAAATGCGGTTTGGGTCTGGGAAACCGCATTTAGTTTCTGGATAGTGGCTAGTGTCCAGAAACTAAATGCGGTTTGGGTCTGGGAAACCGCATTTAGTTTCTGGACACCGGCTAGTGTCCAGAAACTGAATGCGGATTGGGTCTGGGAAACCGCATTTAGTTTCTGGACCCCGGCTAGTGTCCAGAAACTGAATGCGGTTTGGGTCTGGGAAACCACATTTAGTTTCTGGATACCGGCTAGTGTCCAGAAACTAAATGCGGTTTGGCTCTGGGAAACCGCATTTAGTTTCTGGACACCGGCTAGTGTCCAGAAATTAAATGCGGTTTGGGTCTGGGAAACCGCATTTAGTTTCTGGACAGTGGCTAGTGTCCAGAAACTAAATACGGTTTGGGTCTGGGAAACCGCATTTAGTTTCTGGATAGTGGCTAGCGCATTTAGTTTCTGGACACCGGGTAGTGTCCAGAAATTAAATGCGGTTTGGGTCTGGGAAACCGCATTTAGTTTCTGGACACCAGCTAGTGTCCAGAAACTAAATGCGGATTAGGTCTGGGAAACCGCATTTAGTTTCTGGACACCGGCTAGTGTCCAGAAATTAAATGCGGTTTGGGTCAGCTAGTGTCCAGAAACTAAATGCGGATTAGGTCTCGGAAACCGCATTTAGTTTCTGGACACCGGGTAGTGTCCAGAAATTAAATGCGGTTTGGGTCTGGGAAACCGCATTTAGTTTCTGGACACCAGCTAGTGTCCAGAAATTAAATGCGGTTTGGTCCTGGGAGACCGCATTTAGTTTCTGGACACCAGCTAGTGTCCAGAAACTAAATGCGGATTAGGTCTGGGAAACCGCATTTAGTTTCTGGACACCGGCTAGTGTCCAGAAATTAAATGCGGTTTGGTCCTGGGAAACCGCATTTAGTTTCTGGACACCAGCTAGTGTCCAGAAACTAAATGCGGATTAGGTCTGGGAAACCGCATTTAGTTTCTGGACACCGGCTAGTGTCCAGAAATTAAATGCGGTTTGGTCCTGGGAAACCGCATTTAGTTTCTGGACACCAGCTAGTGTCCAGAAACTAAATGCGGACTGGGTCTGGGAAACCGCATTTAGTTTCTGGACAGTGACTAGTGTCCAGAAACTAAATGCGGTTGGGGTCTGGGAAACCGCATTAAGTTTCTGGAAACCGGCTAGTTTCCAGAAATTAAATGCGGGTTGGGTCTGGGAAACCGCATTTAGTTTCTGGACACCGGCTAGTGTCCAGAAATTAAATGCGGTTTAGGTCTGGGAAACCGCATTTAGTTTCTGGACAGTGGCTAGTGTCCAGAAACTAAATGCGGCTAGGGTCTGGGAAACCGCATTTAGTTTCTGGACACCGGCTAGTGTCCAGAAACTAAATGCGGTTTGGGTCTTGGAAACCGCATTTAGTTTCTGAACACCGGCTAATGTCCAGAAACTATATGCGGGCTGGGTCTGGGAAACCGCATTTAGTTTCTGGACACCGGCTAGTGTCCAGAAACTAAATGCGGTTTCGCAGACCCAAACCGCATTTAATTTCTGGACACTAGCCACTGTCCAGAAACTAAATGCGGTTTCCCAAACCAAACCGCAATTAATTTCTGGAAACTAGCCGGTTTCCAGAAACTTAATGCGGTTTCCCAGACCCAAACCGCATTTAGTTTCTGGACACTAGCCACTGTCCAGAAACTAAATGCGGTTTTTCAGACCCAAACCGCATTTAGTTTCTGGACACTAGCCACTATCCAGAAACTAAATGCGGTTTCCCAGACCCAACCCGCATTTAATTTCTGGACACTAGCCGGTGTCCAGAAACTAAATGCGGTTTCGCAGACCCAAACCGCATTTAGTTTCTCTACACTAGCCTCTGTCCAGAAACTAAATGCGGTTTCCCAGACCCAAACCGCATTTAGTTTCTGGACACTAGCCGGTGTCCAGAAACTAAATGCGGTTTCCCAGACCCAGCCCGCATATAGTTTCTGGACATTAGCCGGTGTTCAGAAACTAAATGCGGTTTCCAAGACCCAAACCGCATTTAGTTTCTGGACACTAGCCGGTGTCCCGAAACTAAATGCGGTTTCCCAGACCCTAGCCGCATTTAGTTTCTGGACACTAGCCACTGTCCAGAAACTAAATGCGGTTTCCCAGACCTAAACCGCATTTAATTTCTGGACACTAGCCGGTGTCCAGAAACTAAATGCGGTTTCCCAGACCCAACCCGCATTTAATTTCTGGAAACTAGCCGGTTTCCAGAAACTTAATGCGGTTTCCCAGACCCCAACCGCATTTAGTTTCTGGACACTAGCCACTGTCCAGAAACTAAATGCGGTTTCCCAGACCCAGTCCGCATTTAGTTTCTGGACACTAGCTGGTGTCCAGAAACTAAATGCGGTTTCCCAGGACCAAACCGCATTTAATTTCTGGACACTAGCCGGTGTCCAGAAACTAAATGCGGTTTCCCAGACCTAATCCGCATTTAGTTTCTGGACACTAGCTGGTGTCCAGAAACTAAATGCGGTTTCCCAGGACCAAACCGCATTTAATTTCTGGACACTAGCCGGTGTCCAGAAACTAAATGCGGTTTCCCAGACCTAATCCGCATTTAGTTTCTGGACACTAGCTGGTGTCCAGAAACTAAATGCGGTCTCCCAGGACCAAACCGCATTTAATTTCTGGACACTAGCTGGTGTCCAGAAACTAAATGCGGTTTCCCAGACCCAAACCGCATTTAATTTCTGGACACTACCCGGTGTCCAGAAACTAAATGCGGTTTCCGAGACCTAATCCGCATTTAGTTTCTGGACACTAGCTGACCCAAACCGCATTTAATTTCTGGACACTAGCCGGTGTCCAGAAACTAAATGCGGTTTCCCAGACCTAATCCGCATTTAGTTTCTGGACACTAGCTGGTGTCCAGAAACTAAATGCGGTTTCCCAGACCCAAACCGCATTTAATTTCTGGACACTACCCGGTGTCCAGAAACTAAATGCGGTTTCCCAGAGCCAAACCGCATTTAGTTTCTGGACACTAGCCGGTATCCAGAAACTAAATGTGGTTTCCCAGACCCAAACCGCATCTAATTTCTGGACACTAGCCGGTGTCCAGAAGCTAAATGCGGTTTCCCAGACCTAATCCGCATTTTCCGGACCTAATCCGCATTAGTTTCTGGACACTAGCCACTGTCCAGAAACTAAATGCGGTTTCCCAGACCCAAACCGCATTTAATTTCTGGACACTAGCCGGTGTCCAGAAACTAAATGCGGCTTCCCAGACCCAAACCGCATTTAATTTCTGGACACTAGCCGGTGTCCAGAAACTAAATGCGGTTTCCCAGACCCAAACCGCATTTAATTTCTGGACACTAGCCGGTGTCCAGCAACTAAATGCGGTTTCCCAGACTTAATCCGCATTTAGTTTCTGGACACTAGCCGGGGTCCAGAAATTAAATGCGGTTTGGTCCTGGGAGACCGCATTTAGTTTCTGGACACCAGCTAGTGTCCAGAAACTAAATGCGGATTAGGTCTGGGAAACCGCATTTAGTTTCTGGACACCGGCTAGTGTCCAGAAATTAAATGCGGTTTGGTCCTGGGAAACCGCATTTAGTTTCTGGACACCAGCTAGTGTCCAGAAACTAAATGCGGATTAGGTCTGGGAAACCGCATTTAGTTTCTGGACACCGGCTAGTGTCCAGAAATTAAATGCGGTTTGGTCCTGGGAAACCGCATTTAGTTTCTGGACACCAGCTAGTGTCCAGAAACTAAATGCGGACTGGGTCTGGGAAACCGCATTTAGTTTCTGGACAGTGGCTAGTGTCCAGAAACTAAATGCGGTTGGAGTCTGGGAAACCGCATTAAGTTTCTGGAAACCGGCTAGTTTCCAGAAATTAAATGCGGGTTGGGTCTGGGAAACCGCATTTAGTTTCTGGACACCGGCTAGTGTCCAGAAATTAAATGCGGTTTAGGTCTGGGAAACCGCATTTAGTTTCTGGACAGTGGCTAGTGTCCAGAAACTAAATGCGGCTAGGGTCTGGGAAACCGCATTTAGTTTCTGGACACCGGCTAGTGTCCAGAAACTAAATGCGGTTTGGGTCTTGGAAACCGCATTTAGTTTCTGAACACCGGCTAATGTCCAGAAACTATATGCGGGCTGGGTCTGGGAAACCGCATTTAGTTTCTGGACACCGGCTAGTGTCCAGAAACTAAATGCGGTTTGGGTCTGGGAAACCGCATTTAGTTTCTGGACAGAGGCTAGTGTAGAGAAACTAAATGCGGTTTGGGTCTGCGAAACCGCATTTAGTTTCTGGACACCGGCTAGTGTCCAGAAATTAAATGCGGGTTGGGTCTGGGAAACCGCATTTAGTTTCTGGATAGTGGCTAGTGTCCAGAAACTAAATGCGGTTTGGGTCTGAAAAACCGCATTTAGTTTCTGGACAGTGGCTAGTGTCCAGAAACTAAATGCGGTTTGGGTCTGGGAAACCGCATTAAGTTTCTGGAAACCGGCTAGTTTCCAGAAATTAATTGCGGTTTGGTTTGGGAAACCGCATTTAGTTTCTGGACAGTGGCTAGTGTCCAGAAACTGAATGCGGATTAGGTCTGGGAAACCGCATTTAGTTTCTGGACACCGGCTAGTGTCCAGAAATTAAATGCGGATTAGGTCTGGGAAACCGCATTTAGTTTCTGGACACCGGCTAGTGTCCAGAAATTAAATGCGGTTTGGGTCTGGGAAACCGCATTTAGTTTCTGGATAGTGGCTAGTGTCCAGAAACTAAATGCGGTTTGGGTCTGAAAAACCGCATTTAGTTTCTGGTCACCGGCTAGTGTCCAGAAATTAAATGCGGTTTGGGTCTGCGAAACCGCATTTAGTTTCTGGACACCAGCTAGTGTCCAGAAACTAAATGCGGATTAGGTCTGGAAAACCGCATTTAGTTTCTGGACACCGGCTAGTGTCCAGAAACTGAATGCGGATTGGGTCTGGGAAACCGCATTTAGTTTCTGGACCCCGGCTAGTGTCCAGAAATTAAATGCGGTTTGGGTCTGGGAAACCGCATTTAGTTTCTGGACACCGGCTAGTGTCCAGAAATTAAATGCGGTTTGGGTCTGGGAAACCGCATTTAGTTTCTGGACACCAGCTAGTGTCCAGAAACTAAATGCGGATTAGGTCTGGGAAACCGCATTTTGTTTCTGGACACCGGCTAGTGTCCAGAAACAAAATGCGGATTTGGCTGGGAAACCGCACTCAGTTTCTGGACACTAGCCACTGTCCGGAAACTGAATGCGGTTTCCCAGACCCAGCCCGCATTTAGTTTCTGGACACTAGCCACTGTCCAGAAACTGAATGCGGTTTCCCAGACCCAGCCCGGCTAGTGTCCAGAAATTAAATGCGGTTTGGGTCTGGGAAACCGCATTTAGTTTCTGGACACCGGCTAGTGTCCAGAAACTAAATGCGGGCTGGGTCTGGGAAACCGCATTTAGTTTCTGGACAGTGGCTAGTGTCCAGAAACTAAATGGGGATTAGGCTGGGAAACCGCATTTAGTTTTTGGACACCGGCTAGTGTCCAGAATTTAAATGCGGTTTGGGTCTGGGAAACCGCATTTAGTTTCTGGACAGTGGCTAGTGTCCAGAAACTAAATGCGGTTTGGGTCTGGGAAACCGCATTTAGTTTCTGGACACCGGCTAGTGTCCAGAAATTAAATGCGGTTTGGGTCTGGGAAACCGCATTTAGTTTCTGGACACCAGCTAGTGTCCAGAAACTAAATGCGGTTTCCCAGACCCAAACCGCATTTAGTTTCTGGACACTAGCCACTGTCCAGAAACTAAATGCGGTTTCCCAGACCCAAACCGCATTTAGTTTCTGGACACTAGCCACTGTCCAGAAACTAAATGCGGTTTCCCAGACCCAATCCGCATTCAGTTTCTGGACACTAGCCGGTGTCCAGAAACTAAATGCGGTTTTCCAGACCTAATCCGCATTTAGTTTCTGGACACTAGCTGGTGTCCAGAAACTAAATGCGGTTTCGCAGACCCAAACCGCATTTAATTTCTGGACACTAGCCGGTGACCAGAAACTAAATGCGGTTTTTCAGACCCAAACCGCATTTAGTTTCTGGATAGTGGCTAGAAACTAAATGCGGGCTGGGTCTGGGAAACCGCATTTAGTTTCTGGACACCGGCTAGTGTCCAGAAACTAAATGCGGACTGGGTCTGGGAAACCGCATTTAGTTTCTGGACACCGGCTAGTGTCCAGAAACTGAATGCGGATTAGGTCCGGGAAACCGCATTTAGCTTCTGGACACCGGCTAGTGTCCAGAAATTAGATGCGGTTTGGGTCTGGGAAACCACATTTAGTTTCTGGATACCGGCTAGTGTCCAGAAACTAAATGCGGACTGGGTCTGGGAAACCGCATTTAGTTTCTGGACACCGGCTAGTGTCCAGAAACTAAATGCGGATTAAGTCTGGGAAACCGCATTTAGTTGCTGGACACCGGCTAGTGTCCAGAAACTAAATGCGGTTTGGGTCTGGGAAACCGCATTTAGTTTCTGGACAGAGGCTAGTGTAGAGAAACTAAATGCGGTTTGGGTCTGCGAAACCGCATTTAGTTTCTGGACACCGGCTAGTGTCCAGAAATTAAATGCGGGTTGGGTCTGGGAAACCGCATTTAGTTTCTGGACAGTGGCTAGTGTCCAGAAACTAAATGCGGGCTGGGTCTGGGAAACCGCATTTAGTTTCTGGACACCGGCTAGTGTCCAGAAACTAAATGCGGTTTGGGTCTGGGAAACCGCATTTAGTTTCTGGACAGAGGCTAGTGTAGAGAAACTAAATGCGGTTTGGGTCTGCGAAACCGCATTTAGTTTCTGGACACCGGCTAGTGTCCAGAAATTAAATGCGGGTTGGGTCTGGGAAACCGCATTTAGTTTCTGGATAGTGGCTAGTGTCCAGAAACTAAATGCGGTTTGGGTCTGAAAAACCGCATTTAGTTTCTGGACAGTGGCTAGTGTACAGAAACTAAATGCGGTTTGGGTCTGGGAAACCGCATTAAGTTTCTGGAAACCGGCTAGTTTCCAGAAATTAATTGCGGTTTGGTTTGGGAAACCGCATTTAGTTTCTGGACAGTGGCTAGTGTCCAGAAACTGAATGCGGATTAGGTCTGGGAAACCGCATTTAGTTTCTGGACACCGGCTAGTGTCCAGAAATTAAATGCGGATTAGGTCTGGGAAACCGCATTTAGTTTCTGGACACCGGCTAGTGTCCAGAAACAAAATGCGGTTTGGGTCTGGGAAACCGCATTTAGTTTCTGGATAGTGGCTAGTGTCCAGAAACTAAATGCGGTTTGGGTCTGAAAAACCGCATTTAGTTTCTGGTCACCGGCTAGTGTCCAGAAATTAAATGCGGTTTGGGTCTGCGAAACCGCATTTAGTTTCTGGACACCAGCTAGTGTCCAGAAACTAAATGCGGATTAGGTCTGGAAAACTGGGAAACCGCATTTAGTTTCTGGACACCAGCTAGTGTCCAGAAACTAAATGCGGATTAGGTCTGGGAAACCGCATTTAGTTTCTGGACACCGGCTAGTGTCCAGAAATTAAATGCGGTTTGGGTCTGGGAAACCGCATTTAGTTTCTGAACACTAGTAACTGTCCAGAAACTAAATGCGGTTTTCCAGACCCAATCCGCATTCAGTTTCTGGACACTAGCCGGTGTCCAGAAACTAAATGCGGTTTCCCAGACCAAGTCCGCATTTAGTTTCTGGACACTAGCCGGTGTCCAGAAACTAAATGCGGTTTCCCAGACCCAAACCGCATTTAATTTCTGGACACTAGCCGGGCTGGGTCTGGGAAACCGCATTCAGTTTCTGGACAGTGGCTAGTGTCCAGAAACTAAATGCGGGCTGGGTCTGGGAAACCGCATTCAGTTTCCGGACAGTGGCTAGTGTCCAGAAACTAAATGCGGTTTCCCAGACCCAAACCGCATTTAATTTCTATACACTAGCCGGTGTCCAGAAACTAAATGCGGTTTTTCAGACCCAAACCGCATTTAGTTTCTGGACACTAGCCACTATCCAGAAACTAAATGCGGTTTCCCAGACCCAAACCGCATTTAATTTCTGGACACTAGCCGGTGTCCAGAAACTAAATGCGGTTTCCCAGACCCAAACCGCATTTAGTTTCTGGACACTAGCCACTGTCCAGAAACTAAATGCGGTTTCCCAGACCAAATCCGCATTTAGTTTCTGGACACTAGCTGGTGTCCAGAAACTAAATGCGTTTTCACAGACCCAAACCGCATTTTATTTCTGGACACTAGCTGGTGTCCAGCAACTAAATGCGGTTTCCCAGACCCAAACCGCATCTAATTTCTGGACACTAGCCGGTGTCCAGAAGCTAAATGCGGTTTCCCAGACCTAATCCGCATTTAGTTTCTGGACACTAGCCGGTGTCCAGAAACTAAATGCGGTTTCCCGGACCTAATCCGCATTTAGTTTCTGGACACTAGCCACTGTCCAGAAACTAAATGCGGTTTCCCAGACCCAAACCGCATTTAATTTCTGGACACTAGCCGGTGTCCAGAAACTAAATGCGGCTTCCCAGACCCAAACCGCATTTAATTTCTGGACACTAGCCGGTGTCCAGAAACTAAATGCGGTTTCCCAGAAACAAACCGCATTTAATTTCTGGACACTAGCCGGTGTCCAGCAACTAAATGCGGTTTCCCAGACTTAATCCGCATTTAGTTTCTGGACACTAGCCGGTGTCCAGCAACTAAATGCGGTTTCCCAGACCCAGTCCGCATTTAGTTTCTGGACACTAGCCGGTATCCAGAAACTAAATGTGGTTTCCCAGACCCAAACCGCATCTAATTTCTGGACACTAGCCGGTGTCCAGAAGCTAAATGCGGTTTCCCAGACCTAATCCGCATTTTCCGGACCTAATCCGCATTTAGTTTCTGGACACTAGCCACTGTCCAGAAACTAAATGCGGTTTCCCAGACCCAAACCGCATTTAATTTCTGGACACTAGCCGGTGTCCAGAAACTAAATGCGGCTTCCCAGACCCAAACCGCATTTAATTTCTGGACACTAGCCGGTGTCCAGAAACTAAATGCGGTTTCCCAGACCCAAACCGCATTTAATTTCTGGACACTAGCCGGGGTCCAGAAACTAAATGCGGTTTTTCAGACCCAAACCGCATTTAGTTTCTGGATAGTGGCTAGAAACTAAATGCGGGCTGGGTCTGGGAAACCGCATTTAGTTTCTGGACACCGGCTAGTGTCCAGAAACTAAATGCGGACTGGGTCTGGGAAACCGCATTTAGTTTCTGGACACCGGCTAGTGTCCAGAAACTGAATGCGGATTAGGTCCGGGAAACCGCATTTAGCTTCTGGACACCGGCTAGTGTCCAGAAATTAGATGCGGTTTGGGTCTGGGAAACCACATTTAGTTTCTGGATACCGGCTAGTGTCCAGAAACTAAATGCGGACTGGGTCTGGGAAACCGCATTTAGTTTCTGGACACCGGCTAGTGTCCAGAAACTAAATGCGGATTAAGTCTGGGAAACCGCATTTAGTTGCTGGACACCGGCTAGTGTCCAGAAACTAAATGCGGTTTGGGTCTGGGAAACCGCATTTAGTTTCTGGACAGAGGCTAGTGTAGAGAAACTAAATGCGGTTTGGGTCTGCGAAACCGCATTTAGTTTCTGGACACCGGCTAGTGTCCAGAAATTAAATGCGGGTTGGGTCTGGGAAACCGCATTTAGTTTCTGGACAGTGGCTAGTGTCCAGAAACTAAATGCGGGCTGGGTCTGGGAAACCGCATTTAGTTTCTGGACACCGGCTAGTGTCCAGAAACTAAATGCGGTTTGGGTCTGGGAAACCGCATTTAGTTTCTGGACAGAGGCTAGTGTAGAGAAACTAAATGCGGTTTGGGTCTGCGAAACCGCATTTAGTTTCTGGACACCGGCTAGTGTCCAGAAATTAAATGCGGGTTGGGTCTGGGAAACCGCATTTAGTTTCTGGATAGTGGCTAGTGTCCAGAAACTAAATGCGGTTTGGGTCTGAAAAAACCGCATTTAGTTTCTGGACAGTGGCTAGTGTCCAGAAACTAAATGCGGTTTGGGTCTGGGAAACCGCATTAAGTTTCTGGAAACCGGCTAGTTTCCAGAAATTAATTGCGGTTTGGTTTGGGAAACCGCATTTAGTTTCTGGACAGTGGCTAGTGTCCAGAAACTGAATGCGGATTAGGTCTGGGAAACCGCATTTAGTTTCTGGACACCGGCTAGTGTCCAGAAATTAAATGCGGATTAGGTCTGGGAAACCGCATTTAGTTTCTGGACACCGGCTAGTGTCCAGAAACAAAATGCGGTTTGGGTCTGGGAAACCGCATTTAGTTTCTGGATAGTGGCTAGTGTCCAGAAACTAAATGCGGTTTGGGTCTGAAAAACCGCATTTAGTTTCTGGTCACCGGCTAGTGTCCAGAAATTAAATGCGGTTTGGGTCTGCGAAACCGCATTTAGTTTCTGGACACCAGCTAGTGTCCAGAAACTAAATGCGGATTAGGTCTGGAAAACTGGGAAACCGCATTTAGTTTCTGGACACCAGCTAGTGTCCAGAAACTAAATGCGGATTAGGTCTGGGAAACCGCATTTAGTTTCTGGACACCGGCTAGTGTCCAGAAATTAAATGCGGTTTGGGTCTGGGAAACCGCATTTAGTTTCTGAACACTAGTAACTGTCCAGAAACTAAATGCGGTTTTCCAGACCCAATCCGCATTCAGTTTCTGGACACTAGCCGGTGTCCAGAAACTAAATGCGGTTTCCCAGACCAAGTCCGCATTTAGTTTCTGGACACTAGCCGGTGTCCAGAAACTAAATGCGGTTTCCCAGACCCAAACCGCATTTAATTTCTGGACACTAGCCGGGCTGGGTCTGGGAAACCGCATTCAGTTTCTGGACAGTGGCTAGTGTCCAGAAACTAAATGCGGGCTGGGTCTGGGAAACCGCATTCAGTTTCCGGACAGTGGCTAGTGTCCAGAAACTAAATGCGGTTTCCCAGACCCAAACCGCATTTAATTTCTATACACTAGCCGGTGTCCAGAAACTAAATGCGGTTTTTCAGACCCAAACCGCATTTAGTTTCTGGACACTAGCCACTATCCAGAAACTAAATGCGGTTTCCCAGACCCAAACCGCATTTAATTTCTGGACACTAGCCGGTGTCCAGAAACTAAATGCGGTTTCCCAGACCCAAACCGCATTTAGTTTCTGGACACTAGCCACTGTCCAGAAACTAAATGCGGTTTCCCAGACCAAATCCGCATTTAGTTTCTGGACACTAGCTGGTGTCCAGAAACTAAATGCGTTTTCACAGACCCAAACCGCATTTAATTTCTGGACACTAGCTGGTGTCCAGCAACTAAATGCGGTTTCCCAGACCCAAACCGCATCTAATTTCTGGACACTAGCCGGTGTCCAGAAGCTAAATGCGGTTTCCCAGACCTAATCCGCATTTAGTTTCTGGACACTAGCCGGTGTCCAGAAACTAAATGCGGTTTCCCGGACCTAATCCGCATTTAGTTTCTGGACACTAGCCACTGTCCAGAAACTAAATGCGGTTTCCCAGACCCAAACCGCATTTAATTTCTGGACACTAGCCGGTGTCCAGAAACTAAATGCGGCTTCCCAGACCCAAACCGCATTTAATTTCTGGACACTAGCCGGTGTCCAGAAACTAAATGCGGTTTCCCAGAAACAAACCGCATTTAATTTCTGGACACTAGCCGGTGTCCAGCAACTAAATGCGGTTTCCCAGACTTAATCCGCATTTAGTTTCTGGACACTAGCCGGTGTCCAGCAACTAAATGCGGTTTCCCAGACCCAGTCCGCATTTAGTTTCTGGACACTAGCCGGTATCCAGAAACTAAATGTGGTTTCCCAGACCCAAACCGCATCTAATTTCTGGACACTAGCCGGTGTCCAGAAGCTAAATGCGGTTTCCCAGACCCAAACCGCATTTAACCGGCTGACACCGGCTAGTGTCCAGAAACTAAATGCGGACTGGGTCTGGGAAACCGCATTTAGTTTCTGGACACCGGCTAGTGTCCAGAAATTAAATGCGGTTTGGGTCTGGGACCGCATTTAGTTTCTGGACACCGGCTAGTGTCCAGAAATTAAATGCGGTTTGGGTCTGGGAAACCGCATTTAGTTTCTGGACACCAGCTAGTGTCCAGAAACTAAATGCGGGCTGGGAAACCGCATTTAGTTTCTGGACACCGGCTAGTGTCCAGAAACTAAATGCGGACTGGGTCTGGGAAACCGCATTTAGTTTCTGGACACCGGCTAGTGTCCAGAAACTGAATGCGGATTGGGTCTGGGAAACCGCATTTAGTTTCTGGACCCCGGCTAGTGTCCAGAAACTGAATGCGGATTGGGTCTGGGAAACCGCATTTAGTTTCTGGACCCCGGCTAGTGTCCAGAAATTAAATGCGGTTTGGGTCTGGGAAACCGCATTTAGTTTCTGGACACCGGCTAGTGTCCAGAAATTAAATGCGGTTTGGGTCTGGGAAGCCGCATTTAGTTTCTGGACACCGGCTAGTGTCCAGAAATTAAATGCGGTTTGGGTCTGGGAAACCGCATTTAGTTTCTGGACAGTGGCTAGTGTCCAGAAACTAAATGCGGATTAGGTCCGGAAAATGCGGATTAGGTCTGGGAAACCGCATTTAGCTTCTGGACACCGGCTAGTGTCCAGAAATTAGATGCGGTTTGGGTCTGGGAAACCACATTTAGTTTCTGGATACCGGCTAGTGTCCAGAAACTAAATGCGGTTTGGCTCTGGGAAACCGCATTTAGTTTCTGGACACCGGCTAGTGTCCAGAAATTAAATGCGGTTTGGGTCTGGGAAACCGCATTTAGTTTCTGGACAGTGGCTAGTGTCCAGAAACTAAATACGGTTTGGGTCTGGGAAACCGCATTTAGTTTCTGGATAGTGGCTAGCGCATTTAGTTTCTGGACACCGGGTAGTGTCCAGAAATTAAATGCGGTTTGGGTCTGGGAAACCGCATTTAGTTTCTGGACACCAGCTAGTGTCCAGAAACTAAATGCGGATTAGGTCTGGGAAACCGCATTTAGTTTCTGGACACCAGCTAGTGTCCAGAAATTAAATGCGGTTTGGTCCTGGGAAACCGCATTTAGTTTCTGGACACCAGCTAGTGTCCAGAAACTAAATGCGGATTAGGTCTGGGAAACCGCATTTAGTTTCTGGACACCAGCTAGTGTCCAGAAAATAAATGCGGTTTGGTCCTGGGAAACCGCATTTAGTTTCTGGACACCAGCTGGTGTCCAGAAACTAAATGCGGACTGGGTCTGGGAAACCGCATTTAGTTTCTGGACAGTGGCTAGTGTCCAGAAACTAAATGCGGTTGGGGTCTGGGAAACCGCATTAAGTTTCTGGAAACCGGCTAGTTTCCAGAAATTAAATGCGGGTTGGGTCTGGGAAACCGCATTTAGTTTCTGGACACCGGCTAGTGTCCAGAAATTAAATGCGGTTTAGGTCTGGGAAACCGCATTTAGTTTCTGGACAGTGGCTAGTGTCCAGAAACTAAATGCGGCTAGGGTCTGGGAAACCGCATTTAGTTTCTGGACACCGGCTAGTGTCCAGAAACTAAATGCGGTTTGGGTCTTGGAAACCGCATTTAGTTTCTGGACACCGGCTAGTGTCCAGAAACTATATGCGGGCTGGGTCTGGGAAACCGCATTTAGTTTCTGGATACCGGCTAGTGTCCAGAAACTAAATGCGGTTTGGCTCTGGGAAACCGCATTTAGTTTCTGGACACCGGCTAGTGTCCAGAAATTAAATGCGGTTTGGGTCTGGGAAACCGCATTTAGTTTCTGGACAGTGGCTAGTGTCCAGAAACTAAATACGGTTTGGGTCTGGGAAACCGCATTTAGTTTCTGGATAGTGGCTAGCGCATTTAGTTTCTGGACACCGGGTAGTGTCCAGAAATTAAATGCGGTTTGGGTCTGGGAAACCGCATTTAGTTTCTGGACACCAGCTAGTGTCCAGAAACTAAATGCGGATTAGGTCTGGGAAACCGCATTTAGTTTCTGGACACCGGCTAGTGTCCAGAAATTAAATGCGGTTTGGTCCTGGGAAACCGCATTTAGTTTCTGGACACCAGCTAGTGTCCAGAAACTAAATGCGGATTAGGTCTGGGAAACCGCATTTAGTTTCTGGACACCGGCTAGTGTCCAGAAATTAAATGCGGTTTGGTCCTGGGAAACCGCATTTAGTTTCTGGACACCAGCTAGTGTCCAGAAACTAAATGCGGACTGGGTCTGGGAAACCGCATTTAGTTTCTGGACAGTGGCTAGTGTCCAGAAACTAAATGCGGTTGGGGTCTGGGAAACCGCATTAAGTTTCTGGAAACCGGCTAGTTTCCAGAAATTAAATGCGGGTTGGGTCTGGGAAACCGCATTTAGTTTCTGGACACCGGCTAGTGTCCAGAAATTAAATGCGGTTTAGGTCTGGGAAACCGCATTTAGTTTCTGGACAGTGGCTAGTGTCCAGAAACTAAATGCGGCTAGGGTCTGGGAAACCGCATTTAGTTTCTGGACACCGGCTAGTGTCCAGAAACTAAATGCGGTTTGGGTCTTGGAAACCGCATTTAGTTTCTGGACACCGGCTAGTGTCCAGAAACTATATGCGGGCTGGGTCTGGGAAACCGCATTTAGTTTCTGGACACCGGCTAGTGTCCAGAAACTAAATGCGGGCTGGGTCTGGGAAACCGCATTTAGTTTCTGGACACCGGCTAGTGTCCAGAAACTAAAAGCGGTTTGGGTCTGGGAAACCGCATTTAGTTTCTGGACAGAGGCTAGTGTAGAGAAACTAAATGCGGTTTGGGTCTGCGAAACCGCATTTAGTTTCTGGACACCGGCTAGTGTCCAGAAATTAAATGCGGGTTGGGTCTGGGAAACCGCATTTAGTTTCTGGATAGTGGCTAGTGTCCAGAAACTAAATGCGGTTTGGGTCTGAAAAACCGCATTTAGTTTCTGGACAGTGGCTAGTGTCCAGGAAACCGGCTAGTTTCCAGAAATTAATTGCGGTTTGGTTTGGGAAACCGCATTTAGTTTCTGGACAGTGGCTAGTGTCCAGAAACTGAATGCGGATTAGGTCTGGGAAACCGCATTTAGTTTCTGGACACCGGCTAGTGTCCAGAAATTAAATGCGGATTAGGTCTGGGAAACCGCATTTAGTTTCTGGACACCGGCTAGTGTCCAGAAATTAAATGCGGTTTGGGTCTGGGAAACCGCATTTAGTTTCTGGACACCAGCTAGTGTCCAGAAACTAAATGCGGATTAGGTCTGGAAAACCGCATTTAGTTTCTGGACAGTGGCTAGTGTCCAGAAACTAAATGCGGTTTGGGTCTGGGAAACCGCATTTAGTTTCTGGACACCGGCTAGTGTCCAGAAATTAAATGCGGTTTGGGTCTGCGAAACCGCATTTAGTTTCTGGACACCAGCTAGTGTCCAGAAATTAGTTTCTGGACAGCAGCTAGTGTCCAGAAATTAAATGCGGACTGGGTCTGGGAAACCGCATTTAGTTTCTGGATGGTGGCTAGTGTCCAGAAACTAAATGCGGTTTGGGTCAGCTAGTGTCCAGAAACTAAATGCGGATTAGGTCTCGGAAACCGCATTTAGTTTCTGGACACCGGGTAGTGTCCAGAAATTAAATGCGGTTTGGGTCTGGGAAACCGCATTTAGTTTCTGGACACCAGCTAGTGTCCAGAAATTAAATGCGGTTTGGTCCTGGGAAACCGCATTTAGTTTCTGGACACCAGCTAGTGTCCAGAAACTAAATGCGGATTAGGTCTGGGAAACCGCATTTAGTTTCTGGACACCGGCTAGTGTCCAGAAATTAAATGCGGTTTGGTCCTGGGAAACCGCATTTAGTTTCTGGACACCAGCTAGTGTCCAGAAACTAAATGCGGATTAGGTCTGGGAAACCGCATTTAGTTTCTGGACACCGGCTAGTGTCCAGAAATTAAATGCGGTTTGGTCCTGGGAAACCGCATTTAGTTTCTGGACACCAGCTAGTGTCCAGAAACTAAATGCGGACTGGGTCTGGGAAACCGCATTTAGTTTCTGGACACCGGCTAGTGTCCAGAAACTAAATGCGGTTTGGGTCTGGGAAACCGCATTTAGTTTCTGGACAGTGGCTAGTGTCCAGAAACTAAATGCGGTTGGGGTCTGGGAAACCGCATTAAGTTTCTGGAAACCGGCTAGTTTCCAGAAATTAAATGCGGTTTGGGTATGGGAAACCGCATTTAGTTTCTGGATAGTGGCTAGTGTCCAGAAACTAAATGCGGTTTGGGTCTTGGAAACCGCATTTAGTTTCTGGACACCGGCTAGTGTCCAGAAACTATATGCGGACTGGGTCTGGGAAACCGCATTTAGTTTCTGGACACCGGCTAGTGTCCAGAAACTAAATGCGGTTTGGGTCTGGGAAACCGCATTTAGTTTCTGGACACCGGCTAGTGTCCAGAAACTAAATGCGGGCTGGGTCTGGGAAACCGCATTTAGTTTCTGGACACCGGCTAGTGTCCAGAAACTAAATGCGGTTTGGGTCTGGGAAACCGCATTTAGTTTCTGGACAGAGGCTAGTGTAGAGAAACTAAATGCGGTTTGGGTCTGCGAAACCGCATTTAGTTTCTGGACACCGACTAGTGTCCAGAAATTAAATGCGGGTTGGGTCTGGGAAACCGCATTTAGTTTCTGGATAGTGGCTAGTGTCCAGAAACTAAATGCGGTTTGGGTCTGAAAAACCGCATTTAGTTTCTGGACAGTGGCTAGTGTCCAGAAACTAAATGCGGTTTGGGTCTGGGAAACCGCATTAAGTTTCTGGAAACCGGCTAGTTTCCAGAAATTAATTGCGGTTTGGTTTGGGAAACCGCATTTAGTTTCTGGACAGTGGCTAGTGTCCAGAAACTGAATGCGGATTAGGTCTGGGAAACCGCATTTAGTTTCTGGACACCGGCTAGTGCCCAGAAATTAAATGCGGATTAGGTCTGGGAAACCGCATTTAGTTTCTGGACACCGGCTAGTGTCCAGAAATTAAATGCGGTTTGGGTCTGGGAAACCGCATTTAGTTTCTGGACACCAGCTAGTGTCCAGAAACTAAATGCGGATTAGGTCTGGAAAACTGCATTTAGTTTCTGGACAGTGGCTAGTGTCCAGAAACTAAATGCGGTTTGGGTCTGGGAAACCGCATTTAGTTTCTGGACACCGGCTAGTGTCCAGAAATTAACCGGCTAGTGTCCAGAAATTAAATGCGGTTTGGGTCTGGGAAACCGCATTTAATTTCTGGATAGTGGCTAGTGTCCAGAAACTAAATGCGGTTTGGGTCTGAAAAACCGCATTTAGTTTCTGGACACCGGCTAGTGTCCAGAAATTAAATGCGGTTTGGGTCTGCGATACCGCATTTAGTTTCTGGACACCAGCTAGTGTCCAGAAATTAGTTTCTGGACAGCAGCTAGTGTCCAGAAATTAAATGCGGACTGGGTCTCGGAAACCGCATTTAGTTTCTGGATAGTGGCTAGTGTCCAGAAACTAAATGCGGTTTGGGTCTGAAAAACCGCATTTAGTTTCTGGACAGTGGCTAGTGTCCAGAAACTAAATGCGGTTTGGGTCTGGGAAACCGCATTTAGTTTCTGGACACCGGCTAGTGTCCAGAAACTAAATGCATTTTGGGTCTTGGAAACCGCATTTAGTTTCTGGACACCGGCTAGTGTCCAGAAACTATATGCGGACTGGGTCTGGGAAACCGCATTTAGTTTCTGGACGCCGGCTAGTGTCCAGAAACTAAATGCGGTTTGGGTCTGGGAAACCGCATTTAGTTTCTGGACACCGGCTAGTGTCCAGAAATTAAATGCGGTTTAGGTCTGGGACAGTTTAGACAGTGGCTAGTGTCCAGAAACTAAATGCGGCTTGGGTCTGGGAAACCGCATTTAGTTTCTGGACACCGGCTAGTGTCCAGAAACTAAATGCGGTTTGGGTCTGGGAAACCGCAATTAATTTCTGGACACCAGCTAGTGTCCAGAAACTAAATGCGGTTTGGGTCTGGGAAACCGCATTTAGTTTCTGGACACCGGCTAGGGAAACCGCATTTAGTTTCTGGACACCGGCTAGTGTCCAGAAATTAAATGCGGTTTGGGTCTGGGAAACCGCATTTAGTTTCTGGACACCGGCTAGTGTCCAGAAATTAAATGCGGGTTGGGTCTGGGAAACCGCATTTAGTTTCTGGATAGTGGCTAGTGTCCAGAAACTAAATGCGGTTTGGGTCTGAAAAACCGCATTTAGTTTCTGGACAGTGGCTAGTGTCCAGAAACTAAATGCGGTTTGGGTCTGGGAAACCGCATTTAGTTTCTGGACACCGGCTAGTGTCCAGAAATTAAATGCGGGTTGGGTCTGGGAAACCGCATTTAGTTTCTGGACACCGGCTAGTGTCCAGAAACTATATGCGGACTGGGTCTGGGAAACCGCATTTAGTTTCTGGACACCGGCTAGGGAAACCGCATTTAGTTTCTGGACACCGGCTAGTGTCCAGAAATTAAATGCGGTTTGGGTCTGGGAAACCGCATTTAGTTTCTGGACACCAGCTAGTGTCCATAAATTAGTTTCTGGACAGCAGCTAGTGTCCAGAAATTAAATGCGGACTGGGTCTGGGAAACCGAATTTAGTTTCTGGACAGTGGCTAGTGTCCAGAAACTAAATGCGGCTTGGGTCTGGGAAACCGCATTTAGTTTCTGGACACCGGCTAGTGTCCAGAAACTAAATGCGGTTTGGGTCTTGGAAACCGCATTTAGTTTCTGGACACCGGCTAGTGTCCAGAAACTATATGCGGACTGGGTCTGGGAAACCGCATTTAGTTTCTGGACACCGGCTAGTGTCCAGAAACTAAATGCGGTTTGGGTCTGGGAAACCGCATTTAGTTTCTGGACACCGGCTAGTGTCCAGAAACTAAATGCGGTTTGGGTCTGAAAAACCGCATTTAGTTTCTGGACAGTGGCTAGTGTCCAGAAACTAAATGCGGTTTGGGTCTGGGAAACCGCATTTAGTTTCTGGACACCGGCTAGTGTCCAGAAATTAAATGCGGGTTGGGTCTGGGAAACCGCATTTAGTTTCTGGACACCGGCTAGTGTCCAGAAATTAAATGCGGATTAGGTCTGGGAAACCGCATTTAGTTTCTGGACACCGGCTAGTGTCCAGAAATTAAATGCGGTTTGGGTCTGGGAAACCGCATTTAGTTTCTGGACACCAGCTAGTGTCCAGAAATTAGTTTCTGGACAGCAGCTAGTGTCCAGAAATTAAATGCGGACTGGGTCTGGGAAACCGAATTTAGTTTCTGGACAGTGGCTAGTGTCCAGAAACTAAATGCGGCTTGGGTCTGGGAAACCGCATTTAGTTTCTGGACACTAGCCGGTGTATATGCGGACTGGGTCTGGGAAACCGCATTTAGTTTCTGGACACCGGCTAGTGTCCAGAAACTAAATGCGGTTTGGGTCTGGGAAACCGCATTTAGTTTCTGGACACCGGCTAGTGTCCAGAAACTAAATGCGGTTTGGGTCTGGGAAACCGCATTTAGTTTCTGGATAGTGGCTAGTGTCCAGAAACTAAATGCGGTATGGGTCTGAAAAACCGCATTTAGTTTCTGGACAGTGGCTAGTGTCCAGAAACTAAATGCGGTTTGGGTCTGGGAAACCGCATTAAGTTTCTGGAAACCGGCTAGTTTCCAGAAATTAATTGCGGTTTGGTTTGGGAAACCGCATTTAGTTTCTGGACAGTGGCTAGTGTCCAGAAACTGAATGCGGATTAGGTCTGGGAAACCGCATTTAGTTTCTGGACACCGGCTAGTGTCCAGAAATTAAATGCGGATTAGGTCTGGGAAACCGCATTTAGTTTCTGGACACCGGCTAGTGTCCAGAAATTAAATGCGGTTTGGGTCTGGGAAACCGCATTTAGTTTCTGGACACCGGCTAGTGTCCAGAAATTAAATGCGGGTTGGGTCTGGGAAACCGCATTTAGTTTCTGGACACCGGCTAGTGTCCAGAAATTAAATGCGGATTAGGTCTGGGAAACCGCATTTAGTTTCTGGACACCGGCTAGTGTCCAGAAATTAAATGCGGTTTGGGTCTGCGAAACCGCATTTAGTTTCTGGACACCAGCTAGTGTCCAGAAATTAGTTTCTGGACAGCAGCTAGTGTCCAGAAATTAAATGCGGACTGGGTCTCGGAAACCGCATTTAGTTTCTGGATAGTGGCTAGTGTCCAGAAACTAAATGCGGTTTGGGTCTGAAAAACCGCATTTAGTTTCTGGACAGTGGCTAGTGTCCAGAAACTAAATGCGGCTTGGGTCTGGGAAACCGCATTTAGTTTCTGGACACCGGCTAGTGTCCAGAAACTAAATGCGGTTTGGGTCTTGGAAACCGCATTTAGTTTCTGGACACCGGCTAGTGTCCAGAAACTATATGCGGACTGGGTCTGGGAAACCGCATTTAGTTTCTGGACGCCGGCTAGTGTCCAGAAACTAAATGCGGTTTGGGTCTGGGAAACCGCATTTAGTTTCTGGACACCGGCTAGTGTCCAGAAACTAAATGCGGTTTGGGTCTTGGAAACCGCATTTAGTTTCTGGACACCGGCTAGTGTCCAGAAACTATATGCGGACTGGGTCTGGGAAACCGCATTTAGTTTCTGGACGCCGGCTAGTGTCCAGAAACTAAATGCGGCTTGGGTCTGGGAAACCGCATTTAGTTTCTGGACACCGGCTAGTGTCCAGAAACTAAATGCGGTTTGGGTCTGGGAAACCGCAATTAATTTCTGGACACCAGCTAGTGTCCAGAAACTAAATGCGGTTTGGGTCTGGGAAACCGCATTTAGTTTCTGGACACCGGCTAGGGAAACCGCATTTAGTTTCTGGACACCGGCTAGTGTCCAGAAATTAAATGCGGTTTGGGTCTGGGAAACCGCATTTAGTTTCTGGACACCGGCTAGTGTCCAGAAATTAAATGCGGGTTGGGTCTGGGAAACCGCATTTAGTTTCTGGATAGTGGCTAGTGTCCAGAAACTAAATGCGGTTTGGGTCTGAAAAACCGCATTTAGTTTCTGGACAGTGGCTAGTGTCCAGAAACTAAATGCGGTTTGGGTCTGGGAAACCGCATTTAGTTTCTGGACACCTTCTAGTGTCCAGAAATTAAATGCGGGTTGGGTCTGGGAAACCGCATTTAGTTTCTGGACACCGGCTAGTGTCCAGAAATTAAATGCGGTTTGGGTCTGGGAAACCGCATTTAGTTTCTGGACACCAGCTAGTGTCCAGAAATTAGTTTCTGGACAGCAGCTAGTGTCCAGAAATTAAATGCGGACTGGGTCTGAAAAACCGCATTTAGTTTCTGGACAGTGGCTAGTGTCCAGCTAGTGTCCAGAAACTAAATGCGGTTTGGGTCTTGGAAACCGCATTTAGTTTCTGGACACCGGCTAGTGTCCAGAAACTAAATGCGGTTTGGGTCTGGGAAACCGCATTTAGTTTCTGGACACCGGCTAGTGTCCAGAAATTAAATGCGGGTTGGGTCTGGGAAACCGCATTTAGTTTCTGGACACCGGCTAGTGTCCAGAAATTAAATGCGGATTAGGTCTGGGAAACCGCATTTAGTTTCTGGACACCGGCTAGGGAAACCGCATTTAGTTTCTGGACACCGGCTAGTGTCCAGAAATTAAATGCGGTTTGGGTCTGGGAAACCGCATTTAGTTTCTGGACACCAGCTAGTGTCCAGAAATTAGTTTCTGGACAGCAGCTAGTGTCCAGAAATTAAATGCGGACTGGGTCTGGGAAACCGAATTTAGTTTCTGGACAGTGGCTAGTGTCCAGAAACTAAATGCGACTTGGGTCTGGGAAACCGCATTTAGTTTCTGGACACCGGCTAGTGTCCAGAAACTAAATGCGGTTTGGGTCTGGGAAACCGTATTTAATTTCTGGACAGAGGCTAGTGTAGAGAAACTAAATGCGGTTTGGGTCTGCGAAACCGCATTTAGTTTCTGGACACCGGCTAGTGTCCAGAAACTAAATGCGGGCTGGGTCTGGGAAACCGCATTTAGTTTCTGGACACCGGCTAGTGTCCAGAAACTAAATGCGGTTTGGGTCTGGGAAACCGCATTTAGTTTCTGGACACCGGCTAGTGTCCAGAAATTAAATGCGGGTTGGGTCTGGGAAACCGCATTTAGTTTCTGGATAGTGGCTAGTGTCCAGAAACTAAATGCGGTTTGGGTCTGAAAAACCGCATTTAGTTTCTGGACAGTGGCTAGTGTCCAGAAACTAAATGCGGTTTGGGTCTGGGAAACCGCATTAAGTTTCTGGAAACCGGCTAGTAGTTTAGTTTCTGGATAGTGGCTAGTGTCCAGAAACTAAATGCGGTTTGGGTCTGAAAAACCGCATTTAGTTTCTGGACAGTGGCTAGTGTCCAGAAACTAAATACGGTTTGGGTCTGGGAAACCGCATTAAGTTTCTGGAAACCGGCTAGTTTCCAGAAATTAAATGCGGTTTGGTTTGGGAAACCGCATTTAGTTTCTGGACAGTGGCTAGTGTCCAGAAACTAAATGCGGATTAGGTCTGGGAAACCGCATTTAGCTTCTGGATACCAGCTAGTGTCCAGAAACTAAATGCGGATTAGGTCTGGGAAACCGCATTTAGCTTCTGGACACCGGCTAGTGTCCAGAAACTAAATGCGGATTAGGTCCGGGAAACCGCATTTAGTTTCTGGACACCGGCTAGTGTCCAGAAACTAAATGCGGTTTGGGTCTTGGAAACCGCATTTAGTTTCTGGACACCGGCTAGTGTCCAGAAACTATATGCGGACTGGGTCTGGGAAACCGCATTTAGTTTCTGGACACCGGCTAGTGTCCAGAAACTAAATGCGGTTTGGGTCTTTGAAACCGCATTTAGTTTCTGGACACCAGCTAGTGTCCAGAAACTAAATGCGGACTGGGTCTGGGAAACCGCATTTAGTTTCTGGACACCGGCTAGTGTCCAGAAATTAAATGCGGTTTGGGTCTGGGAAACCGCATTTAGTTTCTGGACACCGGCTAGTGTCCAGAAATTAAATGCGGGTTGGGTCTGGGAAACCGCATTTAGTTTCTGGACACCGGCTAGTGTCCAGAAACTAAATGCGGTTTGGGTCTGGGAAACCGCATTTAGTTTCTGGACACCGGCTAGTGTCCAGAAATTAAATGCGGGTTGGGTCTGGGAAACCGCATTTAGTTTCTGGATAGTGGCTAGTGTCCAGAAACTAAATGCGGTTTGGGTCTGGGAAACCGCATTTAGTTTCTGGACACCGGCTAGTGTCCAGAAACTAAATGCGGTTTGGGTCTTGGAAACCGCATTTAGTTTCTGGACACCGGCTAGTGTCCAGAAACTATATGCGGACTGGGTCTGGGAAACCGCATTTAGTTTCTGGACACCGGCTAGTGTCCAGAAACTAAATGCGGTTTGGGTCTGGGAAACCGCATTTAGTTTCTGGACACCGGCTAGTGTCCAGAAACTAAATGCGGGCTGGGTCTGGGAAACCGCATTTAGTTTCTGGACACCGGCTAGTGTCCAGAAACTAAATGCGGTTTGGGTCTGGGAAACCGCATTTAGTTTCTGGACAGAGGCTAGTGTAGAGAAACTAAATGCGGTTTGTGTCTGCGAAACCGCATTTAGTTTCTGGACACCAGCTAGTGTCCAGAAACTAAATGCGGATTAGGTCTGGGAAACCGCATTTAGTTCTGGATAGTGGCTAGTGTCCAGAATGCGGTTTGGGTCTGAAAAACCGCATTTAGTTTCTGGACACCAGCTAGTGTCCAGAAACTAAATGCGGACTGGGTCTGGGAAACCGCATTTAGTTTCTGGACACCGGCTAGTGTCCAGAAATTAAATGCGGTTTGGGTCTGGGAAACCGCATTTTGTTTCTGGACACCGGCTAGTGTCCAGAAATTAAATGCGGGTTGGGTCTGGGAAACCGCATTTAGTTTCTGGATAGTGGCTAGTGTCCAGAAACTAAATGCGGTTTGGGTCTGAAAAACCGCATTTAGTTTCTGGACAGTGGCTAGTGTCCAGTAACTAAATGCGGGCTGGGTCTGGGAAACCGCATTTAGTTTCTGGACACCGGCTAGTGTCCAGAAACTAAATGCGGATTAGGTCTGGGAAACCGCATTTAGTTTCTGGATACCAGCTAGTGTCCAGAAACTAAATGCGGATTAGGTCTAGGAAACCGCATTTAGCTTCTGGACACCGGCTAGTGTCCAGAAACTAAATGCGGATTAGGTCCGGGAAACCGCATTTAGTTTCTGGACACCGGCTAGTGTCCAGAAACTAAATGCGGGCTGGGTCTGGGAAACCGCATTTAGTTTCTGGACACCGGCTAGTGTCCAGAAACTAAATGCGGTTTGGGTCTGGGAAACCGCATTTAGTTTCTGGACAGTGGCTAGTGTCCAGAAATTAAATGCGGGTTGGGTCTGGGAAACCGCATTTAGTTTCTGGATAGTGGCTAGTGTCCAGAAACTAAATGCGGTTTGGGTCTGAAAAACCGCATTTAGTTTCTGGACAGTGGCTAGTGTCCAGAAACTAAATGCGGTTTGGGTCTGGGAAACCGCATTAAGTTTCTGGAAACCGGCTAGTTTCCAGAAATTAAATGCGGTTTGGTTTGGGAAACCGCATTTAGTTTCTGGACAGTGGCTAGTGTCCAGAAACTAAATGCGGATTAGGTCTGGGAAACCGCATTTAGTTTCTGGACACCGGCTAGTGTCCAGAAATTAAATGCGGTTTGGTCCTGGGAAACCGCATTTAGTTTCTGGACACCGGCTAGTGTCCAGAAATTAAATGCGGTTTGGGTCTGGGAAACCGCATTTAGTTTCTGGACACCAGCTAGTGTCCAGAAACTAAATGCGGATTAGGTCTGGAAAACCGCATTTAGTTTCTGGACAGTGGCTAGTGTCCAGAAACTAAATGCGGTTTGGGTCTGGGAAACCGCATTTAGTTTCAGGACACCGGCTAGTGTCCAGAAACTAAATGCGGTTTGGGTCTGGGAAACCGCATTTAATTTCTGGACACCAGCTAGTGTCCAGAAACTAAATATGGATTAGGTCTGGGAAACCGCATTTAGTTTCTGGACACCGGCTAGTGTCCAGAAACTAAATGCGGTTTGGGTCTGGGTAACCGCATTTAGTTTCTGGACACCGGCTAGTGTCCAGAAACTAAATGCGGGCTGGGTCTGGGAAACCGCATTTAGTTTCTGGACACCGGCTAGTGTCCAGAAACTAAATGCGGTTTGGGTCTGAAAAACCGCATTTAGTTTCTGGACACCGGCTAGTGTCCAGAAATTAAATGCGGTTTGGGTCTGGGAAACCGCATTTAGTTTCTGGACACCAGCTAGTGTCCAGAAATTAGTTTCTGGACAGCAGCTAGTGTCCAGAAACTAAATGCGGATTAGGTCTGTGAAACCGCATTTAGTTTCTGGACACCGGCTAGTGTCCAGAAACTATATGCGGACTGGGTCTGGGAAACCGCATTTAGTTTCTGGACACCGGCTAGTGTCCAGAAATTAAATGCGGTTTAGGTCTGGGAAACCGAATTTAGTTTCTGGACAGTGGCTAGTGTCCAGAAACTAAATGCGGCTTGGGTCTGGGAAACCGCATTTAGTTTCAGGACACCGGCTAGTGTCCAGAAACTAAATGCGGTTTGGGTCTGGGAAACCGCATTTAATTTCTGGACACCAGCTAGTGTCCAGAAACTAAATATGGATTAGGTCTGGGAAACCGCATTTAGTTTCTGGACACCGGCTAGTGTCCAGAAACTAAATGCGGTTTGGGTCTGGGAAACCGCATTTAGTTTCTGGACACCGGCTAGTGTCCAGAAACTAAATGCGGTCTGGGTCTGGGAAACCGCATTTAGTTTCTGGACACCGGCTAGTGTCCAGAAACTAAATGCGGTTTGGGTCTGGGAAACCGCATTTAGTTTCTGGACACCGGCAAGTGTCCAGAAATTAAATGCGGTTTGGGTCTGGGAAACCGCATTTAGTTTCTGGACACCAGCTAGTGTCCAGAAACTAAATGCGGATTAGGTCTGGGAAACCGCATTTAGTTTCTGGATACCAGCTAGTGTCCAGAAACTAAATGCGGATTAGGTCTGGGAAACCGCATTTAGCTTCTGGACACCGGCTAGTGTCCAGAAACTAAATGCGGATTAGGTCCGGGAAACCGCATTTAGTTTCTGGACACCGGCTAGTGTCCAGAAACTAAATGCGGATTAGGTCCGGGAAACCGCATTTAGTTTCTGGACACCGGCTAGTGTCCAGAAATTAAATGCGGTTTGGGTCTGGGAAACCGCATTTAGTTTCTGGACACCGGCTAGTGTCCAGAAATTAAATGCGGTTTGGGTCTGGGAAACCGCATTTAGTTTCTGGACACCAGCTAGTGTCCAGAAACTAAGTGCGGATTAGGTCTGGGAAACCGCATTTAGTTTCTGGATACCAGCTAGTGTCCAGAAACTAAATGCGGATTAGGTCTGGGAAACCGCATTTAGCTTCTGGACACCGGCTAGTGTCCAGAAACTAAATGCGAATTAGGTCCGGGAAACCGCATTTAGTTTCTGGACACCGGCTAGTGTCCAGAAACTAAATGCGGATTAGGTCCGGGAAACCGCATTTAGTTTCTGGACACCGGCTAGTGTCCAGAAACTAAATGCGGGCTGGGTCTGGGAAACCGCATTTAGTTTCTGGACACCGGCTAGTGTCCAGAAACTAAAAACCGCATTTAGTTTCTGGATCCCGGCTAGTGTCCAGAAACTAAATGCGGATTAGGTCTGGGAAACCGCATTTAGTTTCTGGACACCGGCTAGTGTCCAGAAACTAAATGCGGATTAAGTCTGGGAAACCGCATTTAGTTTCTGGACACCGGCTAGTGTCCAGAAATTAAATGTGGTTTGGGTCTGGGAAACCGCATTTAGTTTCTGGACACCAGCTAGTGTACAGTGTATAGTAAGGATTTTGGAGCCTTTCCATGGCTCATCTTCCAACTGCCACAGCGGCCCAACTAGGCGTACCTACGACCTGTGCGCACCTGTGGTTATGTGTTGAGATGTGTATTAACGAAATCCAAAGACTGGAGTGGATCCGCTGACATCGAATTTTTCACCTAAAAAAATGTACACTGTATAGTAAGGATTTTGGAGCCTTTCCATGGCTCATCTTCCAACTGCCACAGCGGCCCAACTAGGCGTACCTACGACCTGTGCGCACCTGTGGTTATGTGTTGAGATGTGTATTAACGAAATCCAAAGACTGGAGTGGATCCGACGACATCGAATTTTTCACCTAAAAAAATGTACAGTGTATAGTAAGGATTTTGGAGCCTTTCCATGGCTCATCTTCCAACTGCCACAGCGGCCCAACTAGGCGTACCTACGACCTGTGCGCACCTGTGGTTATGTGTTGAGATGTGTATTAACGAAATCCAAAGACTGGAGTGGATCCGACGACATCGAATTTGTCACCTAAAAAAATGTACAGTGTAAGGATTTTGGAGCCTTTCCATGGCTCATCTTCCAACTGCCACAGCGGTCCAACTAGGCGTACCTACGACCTGTGCGCACCTGTGGTTATGTGTTGAGATGTGTATTAACGAAATCCAAAGACTGGAGTGGATCCGACGACATCGAATTTTGCACCTGAAAAAAATGTACAGTGTATAGTAAGGATTTTGGAGCCTTTCCATGGCTCATCTTCCAACTGCCACAGCGGCCCAACTAGGCGTACCTACGACCTGTGCGCACCTGTGGTTATGTGTTGAGATGTGTATTAACGAAATTCAAAGACTGGAGTGGATCCGACGACATCGAATTTTTCACCTAAAAAAATGTACAGTGTATAGTAAGGATTTTGGAGCCTTTCCATGGCTCATCTTCCAACTGCCACAGCGGCCCAACTAGGCGTACCTACGACCTGTGCGCACCTGTGGTTATGTGTTGAGATGTGTATTAACGAAATCCAAAGACTGGAGTGGATCCGACGACATCGAATTTTTCACCTAAAAAAATGTACAGTGTATAGTAAGGATTTTGGAGCCTTTCCATGGCTCATCTTCCAACTGCCACAGCGGCCCAACTAGGCGTACCTACGACCTGTGCGCACCTGTGGTTATGTGTTGAGATGTGTATTAACGAAATCCAAAGACTGGAGTGGATCCGACGACATCGAATTTGTCACCTAAAAAAATGTACAGTGTAAGGATTTTGGAGCCTTTCCATGGCTCATCTTCCAACTGCCACAGCGGTCCAACTAGGCGTACCTACGACCTGTGCGCACCTGTGGTTATGTGTTGAGATGTGTATTAACGAAATTCAAAGACTGGAGTGGATCCGACGACATCGAATTTTTCACCTGAAAAAAATGTACAGTGTATAGTAAGGATTTTGGAGCCTTTCCATGGCTCATCTTCCAACTGCCACAGCGGCCCAACTAGGCGTACCTACGACCTGTGCGCACCTGTGGTTATGTGTTGAGATGTGTATTAACGAAATCCAAAGACTGGGGTGGAGCCGACGACATCGAATTTTTCACCTGAAAAAAATGTACAGTGTATAGTAAGGATTTTGGAGCCTTTCCATGGCTCATCTTCCAACTGCCACAGCGGCCCAACTAGGCGTACCTACGACCTGTGCGCACCTGTGGTTATGTGTTGAGATGTGTATTAACGAAATCCAAAGACTGGAGTGGAGCCGACGACATCGAATTTTTCACCTAAAAAAATGTACAGTGTATAGTAAGGATTTTGGAGCCTTTCCATGGCTCATCTTCCAACTGCCACAGCGGCCCAACTTGGCGTACCTACGACCTGTGCGCACCTGTGGTTATGTGTTGAGATGTGTATTAACGAAATTCAAAGACTGGAGTGGATCCGACGACATCGAATTTTTCACCTAAAAAAATGTACAGTGTATAGTAAGGATTTTGGAGCCTTTCCATGGCTCATCTTCCAACTGCCACAGCGGCCCAACTAGGCGTACCTACGACCTGTGCGCACCTGTGGTTATGTGTTGAGATGTGTATTAACGAAATGCAAAGACTGGAGTGGATCCGACGACATCGAATTTGTCACCTAAAAAAATGTACAGTGTAAGGATTTTGGAGCCTTTCCATGGCTCATCTTCCAACTGCCACAGCGGTCCAACTAGGCGTACCTACGACCTGTGCGCACCTGTGGTTATGTGTTGAGATGTGTATTAACGAAATCCAAAGACTGGGGTGGAGCCGACGACATCGAATTTTTCACCTAAAAAAATGTACAGTGTATAGTAAGGATTTTGGAGCCTTTCCATGGCTCATCTTCCAACTGCCACAGCGGCCCAACTAGGCGTACCTACGACCTGTGCGCACCTGTGGTTATGTGTTGAGATGTGTATTAACGAAATCCAAAGACTGGAGTGGAGCCGACGACATCGAATTTTTCACCTAAAAAAATGTACAGTGTATAGTAAGGATTTTGGAGCCTTTCCATGGCTCATCTTCCAACTGCCACAGCGGCCCAACTTGGCGTACCTACGACCTGTGCGCACCTGTGGTTATGTGTTGAGATGTGTATTAACGAAATCCAAAGACTGGAGTGGATCCGACGACATCGAATTTTTCACCTGAAAAAAATGTACAGTGTATAGTAAGGATTTTGGAGCCTTTCCATGGCTCATCTTCCAACTGCCACAGCGGCCCAACTAGGCGTACCTACGACCTGTGCGCACCTGTGGTTATGTGTTGAGATGTGTATTAACGAAATCCAAAGACTGGAGTGGAGCCGACGACATCGAATTTTTCACCTAAAAAAATGTACAGTGTATAGTAAGGATTTTGGAGCCTTTCCATGGCTCATCTTCCAACTGCCACAGCGGCCCAACTAGGCGTACCTACGACCTGTGCGCACCTGTGGTTATGTGTTGAGATGTGTATTAACGAAATCCAAAGACTGGAGTGGATCCGACGACATCGAATTTTTCACCTAAAAAAATGTACAGTGTATAGTAAGGATTTTGGAGCCTTTCCATGGCTCATCTTCCAACTGCCACAGCGGCCCAACTAGGCGTACCTACGACCTGTGCGCACCTGTGGTTATGTGTGGAGATGTGTATTAACGAAATCCAAAGACTGGAGTGGATCCGACGACATCGAATTTTTCACCTAAAAAAATGTACAGTGTATAGTAAGGATTTTGGAGCCTTTCCATGGCTCATCTTCCAACTGCCACAGCGGCCCAACTAGGCGTACCAACGACATATGCGCACCTGTGGTTATGTGTTGAGATGTGTATTAACGAAATCCAAAGACTGGAGTGGATCCGACGACATCGAATTTTTCACCTAAAAAAATGTACAGTGTATAGTAAGGATTTTGGAGCCTTTCCATGGCTCATCTTCCAACTGCCACAGCGGCCCAACTAGGCATACCAACGACATATGCGCACCTGTGGTTATGTGTTGAGATGTGTATTAACGAAATCCAAAGACTGGAGTGGATCCGACGACATCGAATTTTTCACCTAAAAAAATGTACAGTGTATAGTAAGGATTTTAGAGCCTTTCCATGGCTCATCTTCCAACTGCCACAGCGGCCCAACTAGGCGAACCTACGAACTGTGCGCACCTGTGGTTATGTGTTGAGATGTGTATTAACGAAATCCAAAGACTGGAGTGGATCCGACGACATCGAATTTTTCACCTAAAAAAATGTACAGTGTATAGTAAGGATTTTGGAGCCTTTCCATGGCTCATCTTCCAACTGCCACAGCGGCCCAACTAGGCGTACCAACGACATATGCGCACCTGTGGTTATGTGTTGAGATGTGTATTAACGAAATCCAAAGACTGGAGTGGATCCGACGACATCGAATTTTTCACCTAAAAAAATGTACAGTGTATAGTAAGGATTTTGGAGCCTTTCCATGGCTCATCTTCCAACTGCCACAGCGGCCCAACTAGGCGAACCTACGAACTGTGCGCACCTGTGGTTATGTGTTGAGATGTGTATTAACGAAATCCAAAGACTGGAGTGGATCCGACGACATCGAATTTTTCACCTAAAAAAATGTACAGTGTATAGTAAGGATTTTGGAGCCTTTCCATGGCTCATCTTCCAACTGCCACAGCGGCCCAACTAGGCATACCAACGACATATGCGCACCTGTGGTTATGTGTTGAGATGTGTATTAACGAAATCCAAAGACTGGAGTGGATCCGACGACATCGAATTTTTCACCTAAAAAAATTTACAGTGTATAGTAAGGATTTTGGAGCCTTTCCATGGCTCATCTTCCAACTGCCACAGCGGCCCAACTAGGCGTACCAACGACATATGCGCATCTGTGGTTATGTGTTGAGATGTGTATTAACGAAATCCAAAGACTGGAGTGGATCCGACGACATCGAATTTTTCACCTAAAAAAATGTACAGTGTATAGTAAGGATTTTGGAGCCTTTCCATGGCTCATCTTCCAACTGCCACAGCGGCCCAACTAGGCGTACCTACGACCTGTGCGCACCTGTGGTTATGTGTTGAGATGTGTATTAACGAAATCCAAAAAAAAAATTTACAGTGTATAGTAAGGATTTTGGAGCCTTTCCATGGCTCATCTTCCAACTGCCACAGCGGCCCAACTAGGCGTACCTACGACCTGTGCGCACCTGTGGTTATGTGTTGAGATGTGTATTAACGAAATCCAAAGACTGGAGTGGATCCGACGACATCGAATTTTTCACCTAAAAAAATGTACAGTGTATAGTAAGGATTTTGGAGCCTTTCCATGGCTCATCTTCCAACTGCCACAGCGGCCCAACTAGGCGAACCTACGACCTGTGCGCACCTGTGGTTATGTGTTGAGATGTGTATTAACGAAATCCAAAGACTGGAGTGGATCCGACGACATCGAATTTTTAACCTAAAAAAATTTACAGTGTATAGTAAGGATTTTGGAGCCTTTCCATGGCTCATCTTCCAACTGCCACAGCGGCCCAACTAGGCATACCTACGACCTGTGCGCACCTGTGGTTATGTGTTGAGATGTGTATTAAAGAAATCCAAAGACTGGAGTGGATCCGACGACATCGAATTTTTCACCTAAAAAAATGTACAGTGTATAGTAAGGATTTTGGAGCCTTTCCATGGCTCATCTTCCAACTGCCACAGCGGCCCAACTAGGCGTACCTACGACCTGTGCGCACCTGTGGTTATGTGTTGAGATGTGTATTAACGAAATCCAAAGACTGGAGTGGATCCGACGACATGGAATTTTTCACCTAAAAAAATGTACAGTGTATAGTAAGGATTTTGGAGCCTTTCCATGGCTCATCTTCCAACTGCCACAGCGGCCCAACTAGGCGTACCTACGACCTGTGCGCACCTGTGGTTATGTGTTGAGATGTGTATTAACGAAATCCAAAGACTGGAGTGGATCCGACGACATCGAATTTTTCACCTAAAAAAATGTACAGTGTATAGTAAGGATTTTGGAGCCTTTCCATGGCTCATCTTCCAACTGCCGCAGCGGCCCAACTAGGCGTACCTACGACCTGTGCGCACCTGTGGTTATGTGTTGAGATGTGTATTAACGAAATCCAAAGACTGGAGTGGATCCGACGACATCGAATTTTTCACCTAAAAAAATGTACAGTGTATAGTAAGGATTTTGAAGCCTTTCCATGGCTCATCTTCCAACTGCCACAGCGGCCCAACTAGGCGTACCTACGACCTGTGCGCACCTGTGGTTATGTGTTGAGATGTGTATTAACGAAATCCAAAGACTGGAGTGGATCCGACGACATCGAATTTTTCACCTAAAAAAATGTACAGTGTATAGTAAGGATTTTGGAGCCTTTCCATGGCTCATCTTCCAACTGCCACAGCGGCCCAAGTAGGCGTACCTACGACCTGTGCGCACCTGTGGTTATGTGTTGAGATGTGTATTAACGAAATCCAAAGACTGGAGTGGATCCGACGGCATCGAATTTTTCACCTAAAAAAATGTACAGTGTATAGTAAGGATTTTGGAGCCTTTCCATGGCTCATCTTCCAACTGCCACAGCGGCCCAACTAGGCGTACCAACGACATATGCGCACCTGTGGTTATGTGTTGAGATGTGTATTAAAGAAATCCTAAGACTGGAGTGGATCCGACGACATCGAATTTTTCTAGGCGTACCTACGACCTGTGCGCACCTGTGGTTATGTGTTGAGATGTGTATTAACGAAATCCAAAGACTGGAGTGGATCCTAAAAACCTAAAAAAATGTACAGCGTATAGTAAGGATTTTGGAGCCTTTCCATGGCTCATCTTCCAACTGCCACAGCGGCCCAACTAGGCGTACCTACGACCTGTGCGCACCTGTGGTTATGTGTTGAGATGTATATTAACGAAATCCAAAGACTGGAGTGGATCCGACGACATCGAATTTTTCACCTAAAAAAATGTACAGTGTATAGGATTTTGGAGAATTTCCATGGCTCATCTTCCAACTGCCACAGCGGCCCAACTAGGCGTACCTACGACCTGTGCGCACCTGTGGTTATGTGTATTAACGAAATCCAAAGACTGGAGTGGATCCGACGACATCGAATTTTTCACCTAAAAAAATGTACAGCGTATAGTAAGGATTTTGGAGCCTTTCCATGGCTCATCTTCCAACTGCCACAGCGGCCCAACTAGGCGTACCAACGACATATGCGCACCTGTGGTTATGTGTTGAGATGTGTATTAAAGAAATCCTAAGACTGGAGTGGATCCGACGACATCGAATTTTTCACCTAAAAAAATGTACAGTGTATAGTAAGGATTTTGGAGTATTTCCATGGCTCATCTTCCAACTGCCACAGCGGCCCAACTAGGCGTACCTACGACCTGTGCGCAGCTGTGGTTATGTGTTGAGATGTGTATTAAAGAAATCCTAAGACTGGAGTGGATCCGACGACATCGAATTTTTCACCTAAAAAAATGTACAGTGTATAGTAAGGATTTTGGAGCCTTTCCATGGCTCATCTTCCAACTGCCACAGCGGCCCAACTAGGCGTACCTACGACCTGTGCGCACCTGTGGTTATGTGTATTAACGAAATCCAAAGACTGGAGTGGATCCGACGACATCGAATTTTTCACCTAAAAAAATGTACAGTGTATAGGATTTTGGAGCCTTTCCATGGCTCATCTTCCAACTGTCACAGCGGCCCAACTAGGCCTACCAACGACATATGCGCACCTGTGGTTATGTGTTGAGATGTGTATTAACGAAATCCAAAGACTGGAGTGGATCCGACGACATCGAATTTTTCACCTAAAAAAATGTACAGTGTATAGTAAGGATTTTGGAGCCTTTCCATGGCTCATCTTCCAACTGCCACAGCGGCCCAAGTAGGCGTACCTACGACCTGTGCGCACCTGTGGTTATGTGTTGAGATGTGTATTAACGAAATCCAAAGACTGGAGTGGATCCGACGGCATCGAATTTTTCACCTAAAAAAATGTACAGTGTATAGTAAGGATTTTGGAGCCTTTCCATGGCTCATCTTCCAACTGCCACAGCGGCCCAACTAGGCGTACCAACGACATATGCGCACCTGTGGTTATGTGTTGAGATGTGTATTAAAGAAATCCTAAGACTGGAGTGGATCCGACGACATCGAATTTTTCTAGGCGTACCTACGACCTGTGCGCACCTGTGGTTATGTGTTGAGATGTGTATTAACGAAATCCAAAGACTGGAGTGGATCCTAAAAACCTAAAAAAATGTACAGCGTATAGTAAGGATTTTGGAGCCTTTCCATGGCTCATCTTCCAAATGCCACAGCGGCCCAACTAGGCGTACCTACGACCTGTGCGCAGCTGTGGTTATGTGATGAGATGTGTATTAACGAAATCCAAAGACTGGAGTGGATCCGACGACATCGAATTTTTCACCTAAAAAAACGTACAGTGTATAGGATTTTGGAGAATTTCCATGGCTCATCTTCCAACTGCCACAGCGGCCCAACTAGGCGTACCTACGACCTGTGCGCACCTGTGGTTATGTGTATTAACGAAATCCAAAGACTGGAGTGGATCCGACGACATCGAATTTTTCACCTAAAAAAATGTACAGTGTATAGTAAGGATTTTGGAGCCTTTCCATGGCTCATCTTCCAACTGCCACAGCGGCCCAACTAGGCGTACCAACGACATATGCGCACCTGTGGTTATGTGTTGAGATGTGTATTAAAGAAATCCTAAGACTGGAGTGGATCCGACGACATCGAATTTTTCACCTAAAAAAATGTACAGTGTATAGTAAGGATTTTGGAGCCTTTCCATGGCTCATCTTCCAACTGCCACAGCGGCCCAACTAGGCCTAAAAACGACATATGCGCACCTGTGGTTATGTGTTGAGATGTGTATTAACGAAATCCAAAGACTGGAGTGGATCCGACGACATCGAATTTTTCACCTAAAAAAACGTACAGTGTATAGGATTTTGGAGAATTTCCATGGCTCATCTTCCAACTGCCACAGCGGCCCAACTAGGCGTACCTACGACCTGTGCGCACCTGTGGTTATGTGTATTAACGAAATCCAAAGACTGGAGTGGATCCGACGACATCGAATTTTTCACCTAAAAAAATGTACAGTGTATAGTAAGGATTTTGGAGCCTTTCCATGGCTCATCTTCCAACTGCCACAGCGGCCCAACTAGGCGTACCAACGACATATGCGCACCTGTGGTTATGTGTTGAGATGTGTATTAAAGAAATCCAAAGACTGGAGTGGATCCGACGACATCGAATTTTTCACCTAAAAAAATGTACAGTGTATAGTAAGGATTTTGGAGCCTTTCCATGGCTCATCTTCCAACTGCCACAGCGGCCCAACTAGGCCTACCAACGACATATGCGCACCTGTGGTTATGTGTTGAGATGTGTATTAACGAAATCCAAAGACTGGAGTGGATCCGACGACATCGAATTTTTCACCTAAAAAAATGTACAGTGTATAGGATTTTGGAGCCTTTCCATGGCTCATCTTCCAACTGCCACAGCGGCCCAACTAGGCGTACCAACGACATATGCGCACCTGTGGTTATGTGTTGAGATGTGTATTAACGAAATCCAAAGACTGGAGTGGATCCGACGACATCGAATTTTTCACCTAAAAAAATGTACAGTGTATAGTAAGGATTTTGGAGCCTTTCCATGGCTCATCTTCCAACTGCCACAGCGGCCCAACTAGGCCTACCAACGACATATGCGCACCTGTGGTTATGTGTTGAGATGTGTATTAACGAAATCCAAAGACTGGAGTGGATCCGACGACATCGAATTTTTCACCTAAAAAAATGTACAGTGTATAGTAAGGATTTTGGAGCCTTTCCATGGCTCATCTTCCAACTGCCACAGCGGCCCAACTAGGCGTACCTACGACCTGTGCGCAACTGTGGTTATGTGTTGAGATGTGTATTAACGAAATCCAAAGACTGGAGTGGATCCGACGACATCGAATTTTTCACCTAAAAAAATGTACAGTGTATAGTAAGGATTTTGGAGCCTTTCCATGGCTCATCTTCCAACTGCCACAGCGGCCCAACTAGGCGTACCTACGACCTGTGCGCACCTGTGGTTATGTGTTGAGATGTGTATTAACGAAATCCAAAGACTGGAGTGGATCCGACGACATCGAATTTTTCACCTAAAAAAATGTACAGTGTATAGTAAGGATTTTAGAGCCTTTCCATGGCTCATCTTCCAACTGCCACAGCGGCCCAACTAGGCGTACCTACGACCTGTGCGCAGCTGTGGTTATGTGATGAGATGTGTATTAACGAAATCCAACGACTGGAGTGGATCCGACGACATCGAATTTTTCACCTAAAAAAATGTACAGTGTATAGGATTTTGGAGAATTTCCATGGCTCATCTTCCAACTGCCACAGCGGCCCAACTAGGCGTACCTACGACCTGTGCGCACCTGTGGTTATGTGTTGAGATGTGTATTAACGAAATCCAAAGACTGGAGTGGATCCGACGACATCGAATTTTTTACCTAAAAAAATGTACAGCGTATAGTAAGGATTTTGGAGCCTTTCCATGGCTCATCTTCCAAATGCCACAGCGGCCCAACTAGGCGTTCCTACGACCTGTGCGCAGCTGTGGTTATGTGATGAGATGTGTATTAACGAAATCCAAAGACTGGAGTGGATCCGACGACATCGAATTTTTCACCTAAAAAAACGTACAGTGTATAGGATTTTGGAGAATTTCCATGGCTCATCTTCCAACTGCCACAGCGGCCCAACTAGGCGTACCTACGACCTGTGCGCACCTGTGGTTATGTGTATTAACGAAATCCAAAGACTGGAGTGGATCCGACGACATCGAATTTTTTACCTAAAAAAATGTACAGCGTATAGTAAGGATTTTGGAGCTTTTCCATGGCTCATCTTCCAAATGCCACAGCGGCCCAACTAGGCGTACCTACGACCTGTGCGCAGCTGTGGTTATGTGATGAGATGTGTATTAACGAAATCCAAAGACTGGAGTGGATCCGACGACATCGAATTTTTCACCTAAAAAAACGTACAGTGTATAGGATTTTGGAGAATTTCCATGGCTCATCTTCCAACTGCCACAGCGGCCCAACTAGGCGTACCAACGACATATGCGCACCTGTGGTTATGTGTTGAGATGTGTATTAACGAAATCCAAAGACTGGGGTGGATCCGACGACATCGAATTTTTCACCTAAAAAAATGTACAGTGTATAGTAAGGATTTTGGAGCCTTTCCATGGCTCATCTTCCAACTGCCACAGCGGCCCAACTAGGCCTACCAACGACATATGCGCACCTGTGGTTATGTGTTGAGATGTGTATTAACGAAATCCAAAGACTGGAGTGGATCCGACGACATCGAATTTTTCACCTAAAAAAATGTACAGTGTATAGTAAGGATTTTGGAGCCTTTCCATGGCTCATCTTCCAACTGCCACAGCGGCCCAACTAGGCGTACCTACGACCTGTGCGCCCCTGTGGTTATGTGTTGAGATGTGTATTACCGAAATCCAAAGACTGGAGTGGATCCGACGACATCGAATTTTTCACCTAAAAAAATTTACAGTGTATAGTAAGGATTTTGGAGCCTTTCCATGGCTCATCTTCCAACTGCCACAGCGGCCCAACTAGGCGTACCTACGACCTGTGCGCAGCTGTGGTTATGTGTTGAGATGTGTATTAACGAAATCCAAAGACTGGAGTGGATCCGACGACATCGAATTTTTCACCTAAAAAAATTTACAGTGTATAGTAAGGATTTTGGAGCCTTTCCATGGCTCATCTTCCAACTGCCACAGCGGCCCAACTAGGCGTACCAACGACATATGCGCACCTGTGGTTATGTGTTGAGATGTGTATTAACGAAATCCAAAGACTGGAGTGGATCCGACGACATCGAATTTTTCACCTAAAAAAATGTACAGTGTATAGTAAGGATTTTGGAGCCTTTCCATGGCTCATCTTCCAAATGCCACAGCGGCCCAACTAGGCGTACCTACGACCTGTGCGCACCTGTGGTTATGTGTTGAGATGTGTATTAACGAAATCCAAAGACTGGAGTGGATCCGACGACATCGAATTTTTCACCTAAAAAAATGTACAGTGTATAGGATTTTGGAGAATTTCCATGGCTCATCTTCCAACTGCCACAGCGGCCCAACTAGGCGTACCTACGACCTGTGCGCACCTGTGGTTATGTGTTGAGATGTGTATTAACGAAATCCAAAGACTGGAGTGGATCCGACGACATCGAATTTTTCACCTAAAAAAATGTACAGTGTATTGTAAGGATTTTGGAGCCTTTCCATGGCTCATCTTCCAAATGCCACAGCGGCCCAACTAGGTACCTACGACCTGTGCGCACCTGTGGTTATGTGTTGAGATGTGTATTAACGAAATCCAAAGACTGGAGTGGATCCGACGACATCGAATTTTTCACCTAAAAAAATGTACAGCGTATAGTAAGGATTTTGGAGCCTTTCCATGGCTCATCTTCCAACTGCCACAGCGGCCCAACTAGGCGTACCAACGACATATGCGCACCTGTGGTTATGTGTTGAGATGTGTATTAACGAAATCCAAAGACTGGAGTGGATCCGACGACATCGAATTTTTCACCTAAAAAAATGTACAGTGTATAGGATTTTGGAGAATTTCCATGGCTCATCTTCCAACTGCCACAGCGGCCCAACTAGGCGTACCTACGACCTGTGCGCACCTGTGGTTATGTGTTGAGATGTGTATTAACGAAATCCAAAGACTGGAGTGGATCCGACGACATCGAATTTTTCACCTAAAAAAATGTACAGTGTATAGGATTTTGGAGAATTTCCATGGCTCATCTTCCAACTGCCACAGCGGCCCAACTAGGCGTACCTACGACCTGTGCGCACCTGTGGTTATGTGTTGAGATGTGTATTAACGAAATCCAAAGACTGGAGTGGATCCGACGACATCGAATTTTTCACCTAAAAAAATGTACAGCGTATAGTAAGGATTTTGGAGCCTTTCCATGGCTCATCTTCCAAATGCCACAGCGGCCCAACTAGGCGTACCTACGACCTGTGCGCACCTGTGGTTATGTGTTGAGATGTGTATTAACGAAATCCAAAGACTGGAGTGGATCCGACGACATCGAATTTTTCACCTAAAAAAATGTACAGTGTATAGGATTTTGGAGAATTTCCATGGCTCATCTTCCAACTGCCACAGCGGCCCAACTAGGCGTACCTACGACCTGTGCGCACCTGTGGTTATGTGTTGAGATGTGTATTAACGAAATCCAAAGACTGGAGTGGATCCGACGACATCGAATTTTTCACCTAAAAAAATGTACAGCGTATAGTAAGGATTTTGGAGCCTTTCCATGGCTCATCTTCCAACTGCCACAGCGGCCCAACTAGGCGTACCAACGACATATGCGCACCTGTGGTTATGTGTTGAGATGTGTATTAACGAAATCCAAAGACTGGAGTGGATCCGACGACATCGAATTTTTCACCTAAAAAAATGTACAGTGTATAGTAAGGATTTTGGAGCCTTTCCATGGCTCATCTTCCAAATGCCACAGCGGCCTAACTAGGCGTACCTACGACCTGTGCGCACCTGTGGTTATGTGTTGAGATGTGTATTAACGAAATCCAAAGACTGGAGTGGATCCGACGACATCGAATTTTTCACCTAAAAAAATTTACAGTGTATAGTAAGGATTTTGGAGCCTTTCCATGGCTCATCTTCCAACTGCCACAGCGGCCCAACTAGGCGTACCAACGACATATGCGCACCTGTGGTTATGTGTTGAGATGTGTATTAACGAAATCCAAAGACTGGAGTGGATCCGACGACATCGAATTTTTCACCTAAAAAAATGTACAGTGTATAGTAAGGATTTTGGAGCCTTTCCATGGCTCATCTTCCAAATGCCACAGCGGCCCAACTAGGCGTACCTACGACCTGTGCGCACCTGTAGTTATGTGTTGAGATGTGTATTAACGAAATCCAAAGACTGGAGTGGATCCGACGACATCGAATTTTTCACCTAAAAAAATGTACAGCGTATAGTAAGGATTTTGGAGCCTTTCCATGGCTCATCTTCCAACTGCCACAGCGGCCCAACTAGGCGTACCTACGACCTGTGCGCACCTGTGGTTATGTGTTGAGATGTGTATTAACGAAATCCAAAGACTGGAGTAGATCCGACGACATCGAATTTTTCACCTAAAAAAATGTACAGTGTATAGGATTTTGGAGAATTTCCATGGCTCATCTTCCAACTGCCACAGCGGCCCAACTAGGCGTACCTACGACCTGTGCGCACCTGTGGTTATGTGTTGAGATGTGTATTAACGAAATCCAAAGACTGGAGTGGATCCGACGACATCGAATTTTTCACCTAAAAAAATGTACAGCGTATAGTAAGGATTTTGGAGCCTTTCCATGGCTCATCTTCCAACTGCCACAGCGGCCCAACTAGGCGTACCAACGACATATGCGCACCTGTGGTTATGTGTTGAGATGTGTATTAAAGAAATCCTAAGACTGGAGTGGATCCGACGACATCGAATTTTTCACCTAAAAAAATGTACAGTGTATAGTAAGGATTTTGGAGCCTTTCCATGGCTCATCTTCCAACTGCCACAGCGGCCCAACTAGGCGTACCTACGACCTGTGCGCACCTGTGGTTATGTGTTGAGATGTGTATTAACGAAATCGAAAGACTTTAGTGGATCCGACGACATCGAATTTTTCACCTAAAAAAATGTACAGTGTATAGTAAGGATTTTGGAGCCTTTCCATGGCTCATCTTCCAACTGCCACAGCGGCCCAACTAGGCGTACCTACGACCTGTGCGCAGCTGTGGTTATGTGTTGAGATGTGTATTAACGAAATCCAAAGACTGGAGTGGATCCGACGACATCGAATTTTTCACCTAAAAAAATGTACTGTGTATAGTAAGGATTTTGGAGCCTTTCCATGGCTCATCTTCCAACTGCCACAGCGGCCCAACTAGGCGTACCTACGACCTGTGCGCACCTGTGGTTATGTGTTGAGATGTGTATTAAAGAAATCCAAAGACTGGAGTGGATCCGACGACATCGAATTTTTCACCTAAAAAAATGTACAGTGTATAGTAAGGATTTTGGAGCCTTTCCATGGCTCATCTTCCAACTGCCACAGCGGCCCAACTAGGCGTACCTACGACCTGTGCGCACCTGCGGTTATGTGTTGAGATGTGTATTAACGAAATCCAAAGACTGGAGTGGATCCGACGACATCGAATTTTTCACCTAAAAAAATGTACAGTGTATAGTAAGGATTTTGGAGCCTTTCCATGGCTCATCTTCCAACTTCCACAGCGCCCCAACTAGGCGTACCAATGACATATGCGCACCTGTGGTTATGTGTTGAGATGTGTATTAACGAAATCCAAAGACTGGAGTGGATCCGACGACATCGAATTTTTCATCTAAAAAAATGTACAGTGTATAGTACGGATTTTGGAGCCTTTCCATGGCTCATCTTCCAACTGCCACAGCGGCCCAACTAGGCGTACCAACGACATATGCGCACCTGTGGTTATGTGTTGAGATGTGCATTAACGAAATCCAAACACGAGTGGATCCGACGACATCGAATTTTTCACCTAAAAAAATTTACAGTGTATAGTAAGGATTTTGGAGCCTTTCCATGGCTCATCTTCCAACTGCCACAGCGGCCCAACTAGGCGTACCTACGACCTGTGCGCACCTGTGGTTATGTGTTGAGATGTGTATTAACGAAATCCAAAGACTGGAGTGGATCCGACGACATCGAATTTTTCACCTAAAAAAATGTACAGTGTATAGTAAGGATTTTGGAGCCTTTCCATGGCTCATCTTCCAACTGCCACAGCGGCCCAACTAGGCGTACCAACGACATATCGAATTTTTCACCTAAAAAAATGTACAGTGTATAGTAAGGATTTTGGAGCCTTTCCATGGCTCATCTTCCAACTGCCACAGCGGCCCAACTAGGCGTACCTACGACCTGTGCGCACCTGTGGTTATGTGTTGAGATGTGTATTAACGAAATCCAAAAAAAAAATGTACAGTGTATAGTAAGGATTTTGGAGCCTTTCCATGGCTCATCTTCCAACTGCCACAGCGGCCCAACTAGGCGTACCTACGACATGTGCGCACCTGTGGTTATGTGTTGAGATGTGTATTAACGAAATCCAAAGACTGGAGTGGATCCGACGACATCGAATTTTTCACCTAAAAAAATGTACAGTGTATAGTAAGGATTTTGGAGCCTTTCCATGGCTCATCTTCCAACTGCCACAGCGGCCCAACTAGGCGTACCTACGACCTGTGCGCACCTGTGGTTATGTGTTGAGATGTGTATTAACGAAATCCAAAGACTAGAGTGGATCCGACGACATCGAATTTTTCACCTAAAAAAATGTACAGTGTATAGTAAGGATTTTGGAGCCTTTCCATGGCTCATCTTCCAACTGCCACAGCGGCCCAACTAGGCGTACCTACGACCTGTGCGCACCTGTGGTTATGTGTTGAGATGTGTATTAACGAAATCCAAAGACTGGAGTGGATCCGACGACATCGAATTTTTCACCTAAAAAAATGTACAGTGTATAGTAAGGATTTTGGAGCCTTTCCATGGCTCATCTTCCAACTGCCACAGCGGCCCAACTAGGCGTACCTACGACCTGTGCGCACCTGTGGTTATATGTTGAGATGTGTATTAACGAAATCCAAAGACTGGAGTGGATCCGACGACATCGAATTTTTCACCTAAAAAAATGTACAGTGTATAGTAAGGATTTTGGAGCCTTTCCATGGCTCATCTTCCAACTGCCACAGCGGCCCAACTAGGCGTACCTACGACCTGTGCGCACCTGTGGTTATGTGTTGAGATGTGTATTAACGAAATCCAAAGACTAGAGTGGATCCGACGACATCGAATTTTTCTCCTAAAAAAATGTACAGTGTATAGTAAGGATTTTGGAGCCTTTCCATGGCTCATCTTCCAACTGCCACAGCGGCCCAACTAGGCGTACCTACGACCTGTGCGCACCTGTGGTTATGTGTTGAGATGTGTATTAACGAAATCCAAAAAAAAAATTTACAGTGTATAGTAAGGATTTTGGAGCCTTTCCATGGCTCATCTTCCAACTGCCACAGCGGCCCAACTAGGAGTACCTACGACCTGTGCGAACCTGTGGTTATGTGTTGAGATGTGTATTAACGAAATCCAAAGACTGGAGTGGATCCGCCGACCACGTCGAATTTTTCACCTAAAAAAATGTACAGTGTATAGTAAGGATTTTGAAGCCTTTCCATGGCTCATCTTCCAACTGCCACAGCGGCCCAACTAGGCGTACCTACGACCTGTGCGAACCTGTGGTTATGTGTTGAGATGTGTATTAACGAAATCCAAAGACTGGAGTGGATCCGACGACATCGAATTTTTCACCTAAAAAAATGTACAGTGTATAGTAAGGATTTTGGAGCCTTTCCATTGCTCATCTTCCAACTGCCACAGCGGCCCAACTAGGCGTACCTACGACCTGTGCGCACCTGTGGTTATGTGTTGAGATGTGTATTAACGAAATCCAAAGACTGGAGTGGATCCGACGACATCGAATTTTTCACCTAAAAAAATGTGCAGTGTATAGTTAGGATTTTGGAGCCTTTCCATGGCTCATCTTCCAACTGCCACAGCGGCACAGCTAGGCGTACCTACGACCTGTGCGCACCTGTGGTTATGTGTTGAGATGTGTATTAACGAAATCCAAAGACTAGAGTGGATCCGACGACATCGAATTTTTCACCTAAAAAAATGTACAGTGTATAGTAAGGATTTTGGAGCCTTTCCATGGCTCATCTTCCAACTGCCACAGCGGCCCAACTAGGCGTACCAACGACATATGCGCACCTGTGGTTATGTGTTGAGATGTGTATTAACGAAATCCAAAGACTGGAGTGGATCCGACGACATCGAATTTTTCACCTAAAAAAATGTACAGTGTATAGTAAGGATTTTGGAGCCTTTCCATGGCTCATCTTCCAAATGCCACAGCGGCCCAACTAGGCGTACCTACGACCTGTGCGCACCTGTGGTTATGTGTTGAGATGTGTATTAACGAAATCCAAAGACTGAAGTGGATCCGACGACATCGAATTTTTCACCTAAAAAAATGTACAGCGTATAGTAAGGATTTTGGAGCCTTTCCATGGCTCATCTTCCAACTGCCACAGCGGCCCAACTAGGCGTACCAACGACATATGCGCACCTGTGGTTATGTGTTGAGATGTGTATTAACGAAATCCAAAGACTGGAGTGGATCCGACGACATCGAATTTTTCACCTAAAAAAATGTACAGCGTATAGTAAGGATTTTGGAGCCTTTCCATGGCTCATCTTCCAACTGCCACAGCGGCCCAACTAGGCGTACCTACGACCTGTGCGCACCTGTGGTTATGTGTTGAGATGTGTATTAACGAAATCCAAAGACTAGAGTGGATCCGACGACATCGAATTTTTCACCTAAAAAAATGTACAGCGTATAGTAAGGATTTTGGAGCCTTTCCATGGCTCATCTTCCAACTGCCACAGCGGCACAGCTAGGCGTACCTACGACCTGTGCGCACCTGTGGTTATGTGTTGAGATGTGTATTAACGAAATCCAAAGACTAGAGTGGATCCGACGACATCGAATTTTTCACCTAAAAAAATGTACAGTGTATAGTAAGGATTTTGGAGCCTTTCCATGGCTCATCTTCCAACTGCCACAGCGGCCCAACTAGGCGTACCAACGACATATGCGCACCTGTGGTTATGTGTTGAGATGTGTATTAACGAAATCCAAAGACTGGAGTGGATCCGACGACATCGAATTTTTCACCTAAAAAAATGTACAGTGTATAGTAAGGATTTTGGAGCCTTTCCATGGCTCATCTTCCAAATGCCACAGCGGCCCAACTAGGCGTACCTACGACCTGTGCGCACCTGTGGTTATGTGTTGAGATGTGTATTAACGAAATCCAAAGACTGAAGTGGATCCGACGACATCGAATTTTTCACCTAAAAAAATGTACAGCGTATAGTAAGGATTTTGGAGCCTTTCCATGGCTCATCTTCCAACTGCCACAGCGGCCCAACTAGGCGTACCAACGACATATGCGCACCTGTGGTTATGTGTTGAGATGTGTATTAACGAAATCCAAAGACTGGAGTGGATCCGACGACATCGAATTTTTCACCTAAAAAAATGTACACTGTATAGTAAGGATTTTGGAGCCTTTCCATGGCTCATCTTCCAAATGCCACAGCGGCCCAACTAGGCGTACCTACGACCTGTGCGCACCTGTGGTTATGTGTTGAGATGTGTATTAACGAAATCCAAAGACTGGAGTGGATCCGACGACATCGAATTTTTCACCTAAAAAAATGTACAGCGTATAGTAAGGATTTTGGAGCCTTTCCATGGCTCATCTTCCAAATGCCACAGCGGCCCAACTAGGCGTACCTACGACCTGTGCGCACCTGTGGTTATGTGTTGAGATGTGTATTAACGAAATCCAAAGACTGGAGTGGATCCGACGACATCGAATTTTTCACCTAAAAAAATGTACAGTGTATAGGATTTTGGAGAATTTCCATGGCTCATCTTCCAACTGCCACAGCGGCCCAACTAGGCGTACCTACGACCTGTGCGCACCTGTGGTTATGTGTTGAGATGTGTATTAACGAAATCCAAAGACTGGAGTGGATCCGACGACATCGAATTTTTCACCTAAAAAAATGTACAGCGTATAGTAAGGATTTTGGAGCCTTTCCATGGCTCATCTTCCAACTGCCACAGCGGCCCAACTAGGCGTACCAACGACATATGCGCACCTGTGGTTATGTGTTGAGATGTGTATTAACGTAATCCAAAGACTGGAGTGGATCCGACGACATCGAATTTTTCACCTAAAAAAATGTACAGCGTATAGTAAGGATTTTGGAGCCTTTCCATGGCTCATCTTCCAACTGCCACAGCGGCACAGCTAGGCGTACCTACGACCTGTGCGCACCTGTGGTTATGTGTTGAGATGTGTATTAACTAAATCCAAAGACTAGAGTGGATCCGACGACATCGAATTTTTCACCTAAAAAAATGTACAGTGTATAGTAAGGATTTTGGAGCCTTTCCATGGCTCATCTTCCAAATGCCACAGCGGCCCAACTAGGCGTACCTACGACCTGTGCGCACCTGTGGTTATGTGTTGAGATGTGTATTAACGAAATCCAAAGACTGAAGTGGATCCGACGACATCGAATTTTTCACCTAAAAAAATGTACAGCGTATAGGATTTTGGAGCCTTTCCATGGCTCATCTTCCAAATGCCACAGCGGCCCAACTAGGCGTACCTACGACCTGTGCGCACCTGTGGTTATGTGTTGAGATGTGTATTAACGAAATCCAAAGACTGGAGTGGATCCGACGACATCGAATTTTTCACCTAAAAAAATGTACAGTGTATAGGATTTTGGAGAATTTCCATGGCTCATCTTCCAACTGCCACAGCGGCCCAACTAGGCGTACCTACGACCTGTGCGCACCTGTGGTTATGTGTTGAGATGTGTATTAACGAAATCCAAAGACTGGAGTGGATCCGACGACATCGAATTTTTCACCTAAAAAAATGTACAGTGTATAGTAAGGATTTTGGAGCCTTTCCATGGCTCATCTTCCAAATGCCACAGCGGCCCAACTAGGCGTACCTACGACCTGTGCGCACCTGTGGTTATGTGTTGAGATGTGTATTAACGAAATCCAAAGACTGGAGTGGATCCGACGACATCGAATTTTTCACCTAAAAAAATGTACAGCGTATAGTAAGGATTTTGGAGCCTTTCCATGGCTCATCTTCCAACTGCCACAGCGGCCCAACTAGGCGTACCAACGACATATGCGCACCTGTGGTTATGTGTTGAGATGTGTATTAACGAAATCCAAAGACTGGAGTGGATCCGACGACATCGAATTTTTCACCTAAAAAAATGTACAGCGTATAGTAAGGATTTTGGAGCCTTTCCATGGCTCATCTTCCAAATGCCACAGCGGCCCAACTAGGCGTACCTACGACCTGTGCGCACCTGTGGTTATGTGTTGAGATGTGTATTAACGAAATCCAAAGACTGGAGTGGATCCGACGACATCGAATTTTTCACCTAAAAAAATGTACAGTGTATAGGATTTTGGAGAATTTCCATGGCTCATCTTCCAACTGCCACAGCGGCCCAACTAGGCGTACCTACGACCTGTGCGCACCTGTGGTTATGTGTTGAGATGTGTATTAACGAAATCCAAAGACTGGAGTGGATCCGACGACATCGAATTTTTCACCTAAAAAAATGTACAGCGTATAGTAAGGATTTTGGAGCCTTTCCATGGCTCATCTTCCAACTGCCACAGCGGCCCAACTAGGCGTACCAACGACATATGCGCACCTGTGGTTATGTGTTGAGATGTGTATTAACGAAATCCAAAGACTGGAGTGGATCCGACGACATCGAATTTTTCACCTAAAAAAATGTACAGTGTATAGTAAGGATTTTGGAGCCTTTCCATGGCTCATCTTCCAAATGCCACAGCGGCCCAACTAGGCGTACCTACGACCTGTGCGCACCTGTGGTTATGTGTTGAGATGTGTATTAACGAAATCCAAAGACTGGAGTGGATCCGACGACATCGAATTTTTCACCTAAAAAAATTTACAGTGTATAGTAAGGATTTTGGAGCCTTTCCATGGCTCATCTTCCAACTGCCACAGCGGCCCAACTAGGCGTACCAACGACATATGCGCACCTGTGGTTATGTGTTGAGATGTGTATTAACGAAATCCAAAGACTGGAGTGGATCCGACGACATCGAATTTTTCACCTAAAAAAATGTACAGTGTATAGTAAGGATTTTGGAGCCTTTCCATGGCTCATCTTCCAAATGCCACAGCGGCCCAACTAGGCGTACCTACGACCTGTGCGCACCTGTGGTTATGTGTTGAGATGTGTATTAACGAAATCCAAAGACTGGAGTGGATCCGACGACATCGAATTTTTCACCTAAAAAAATGTACAGCGTATAGTAAGGATTTTGGAGCCTTTCCATGGCTCATCTTCCAACTGCCACAGCGGCCCAACTAGGCGTACCTACGACCTGTGCGCACCTGTGGTTATGTGTTGAGATGTGTATTAACGAAATCCAAAGACTGGAGTGGATCCGACGACATCGAATTTTTCACCTAAAAAAATGTACAGCGTATAGTAAGGATTTTGGAGCCTTTCCATGGCTCATCTTCCAACTGCCACAGCGGCCCAACTAGGCGTACCAACGACATATGCGCACCTGTGGTTATGTGTTGAGATGTGTATTAAAGAAATCCTAAGACTGGAGTGGATCCGACGACATCGAATTTTTCACCTAAAAAAATGTACAGTGTATAGTAAGGATTTTGGAGCCTTTCCATGGCTCATCTTCCAACTGCCACAGCGGCCCAACTAGGCGTACCTACGACCTGTGCGCACCTGTGGTTATGTGTTGAGATGTGTATTAACGAAATCGAAAGACTTTAGTGGATCCGACGACATCGAATTTTTCACCTAAAAAAATTTACAGTGTATAGTAAGGATTTTGGAGCCTTTCCATGGCTCATATTCCAACTGCCACAGCGGCCCAACTAGGCGTACCTACGACCTGTGCGCAGCTGTGGTTATGTGTTGAGATGTGTATTAACGAAATCCAAAGACTGGAGTGGATCCGACGACATCGAATTTTTCACCTAAAAAAATGTACAGTGTATAGGATTTTGGAGCCTTTCCATGGCTCATCTTCCAACTGCCACAGCGGCCCAACTAGGCGTACCAACGACATATGCGCACCTGTGGTTATGTGTTGAGATGTGTATTAACGAAATCCAAAGACTGGAGTGGATCCGACGACATCGAATTTTTCACCTAAAAAAATGTACAGTGTATAGTAAGGATTTTGGAGCCTTTCCATGGCTCATCTTCCAACTGCCACAGCGGCCCAACTAGGCGTACCTACGACCTGTGCGCACCTGTGGTTATGTGTTGAGATGTGTATTAACGAAATCCAAAGACTGGAGTGGATCCGACGACATCGAATTTTTCACCTAAAAAAATGTACAGTGTATAGTAAGGATTTTGGAGCCTTTCCATGGCTCATCTTCCAACTGCCACAGCGGCCCAACTAGGCGTACCTACGACCTGTGCGCACCTGTGGTTATGTGTTGAGATGTGTATTAACGAAATACAAAGACTGGAGTGGATCCGACGACATCGAATTTTTCACCTAAAAAAATGTACAGTGTATAGTAAGGATTTTGGAGCCTTTCCATGGCTCATCTTCCAACTGCCACAGCGGCCCAACTAGGCGTACCTGCGACCTGTGCGCACCTGTGGTTATGTGTTGAGATGTGTATTAACGAAATCCAAAGACTGGAGTGGATCCGACGACATCGAATTTTTCACCTAAAAAAATGTACAGTGTATAGTAAGGATTTTGGAGCCTTTCCATGGCTCATCTTCCAACTGCCACAGCGGCCCAACTAGGCGTACCTACGACCTGTGCGCACCTGTGGTTATGTGTTGAGATGTGTATTAACGAAATCGAAAGACTTTAGTGGATCCGACGACATCGAATTTTTCACCTAAAAAAATTTACAGTGTATAGTAAGGATTTTGGAGCCTTTCCATGGCTCATATTCCAACTGCCACAGCGGCCCAACTAGGCGTACCTACGACCTGTGCGCAGCTGTGGTTATGTGTTGAGATGTGTATTAACGAAATCCAAAGACTGGAGTGGATCCGACGACATCGAATTTTTCACCTAAAAAAATGTACAGTGTATAGGATTTTGGAGCCTTTCCATGGCTCATCTTCCAAATGCCACAGCGGCCCAACTAGGCGTACCTACGACCTGTGCGCACCTGTGGTTATGTGTTGAGATGTGTATTAACGAAATCCAAAGACTGGAGTGGATCCGACGACATCGAATTTTTCACCTAAAAAAATGTACAGCGTATAGTAAGGATTTTGGAGCCTTTCCATGGCTCATCTTCCAACTGCCACAGCGGCCCAACTAGGCGTACCTACGACCTGTGCGCACCTGTGGTTATGTGTTGAGATGTGTATTAACGAAATCGAAAGACTTTAGTGGATCCGACGACATCGAATTTTTCACCTAAAAAAATTTACAGTGTATAGTAAGGATTTTGGAGCCTTTCCATGGCTCATATTCCAACTGCCACAGCGGCCCAACTAGGCGTACCTACGACCTGTGCGCAGCTGTGGTTATGTGTTGAGATGTGTATTAACGAAATCCAAAGACTGGAGTGGATCCGACGACATCGAATTTTTCACCTAAAAAAATGTACAGTGTATAGGATTTTGGAGCCTTTCCATGGCTCATCTTCCAACTGCCACAGCGACCCAACTAGGCGTACCAACGACATATGCGCACCTGTGGTTATGTGTTGAGATGTGTATTAACGAAATCCAAAGACTGGAGTGGATCCGACGACATCGAATTTTTCACCTAAAAAAATGTACAGTGTATAGTAAGGATTTTGGAGCCTTTCCATGGCTCATCTTCCAACTGCCACAGCGGCCCAACTAGGCGTACCTACGACCTGTGCGCACCTGTGGTTATGTGTTGAGATGTGTATTAACGAAATCCAAAGACTGGAGTGGATCCGACGACATCGAATTTTTCACCTAAAAAAATGTACAGTGTATAGTAAGGATTTTGGAGCCTTTCCATGGCTCATCTTCCAACTGCCACAGCGGCCCAACTAGGCGTACCTACGACCTGTGCGCACCTGTGGTTATGTGTTGAGATGTGTATTAACGAAATCCAAAGACTGGAGTGGATCCGACGACATCGAATTTTTCACCTAAAAAAATGTACAGTGTATAGTAAGGATTTTGGAGCCTTTCCATGGCTCATCTTCCAACTGCCACAGCGGCCCAACTAGGCGTACCTGCGACCTGTGCGCACCTGTGGTTATGTGTTGAGATGTGTATTAACGAAATCCAAAGACTGGAGTGGATCCGACGACATCGAATTTTTCACCTAAAAAAATGTACAGTGTATAGTAAGGATTTTGGAGCCTTTCCATGGCTCATCTTCCAACTGCCACAGCGGCCCAACTAGGCGTACCTGCGACCTGTGCGCACCTGTGGTTATGTGTTGAGATGTGTATTAACGAAATCCAAAGACTGGAGTGGATCCGACGACATCGAATTTTTCACCTAAAAAAATGTACAGTGTATAGTAAGGATTTTGGAGCCTTTCCATGGCTCATCTTCCAACTGCCACAGCGGCCCAACTAGGCGTACCAACGACATATCGAATTTTTCACCTAAAAAAATGTACAGTGTATAGTAAGGATTTTGGAGCCTTTCCATGGCTCATCTTCCAACTGCCACAGCGGCCCAACTAGGCGTACCTACGACCTGTGCGCACCTGTGGTTATGTGTTGAGATGTGTATTAACGAAATCCAAAAAAAAAATGTACAGTGTATAGTAAGGATTTTGGAGCCTTTCCATGGCTCATCTTCCAACTGCCACAGCGGCCCAACTAGGCGTACCTACGACATGTGCGCACCTGTGGTTATGTGTTGAGATGTGTATTAACGAAATCCAAAGACTGGAGTGGATCCGACGACATCGAATTTTTCACCTAAAAAAATGTACAGTGTATAGTAAGGATTTTGGAGCCTTTCCGTGGCTCATCTTCCAACTGCCACAGCGGCCCAACTAGGCGTACCTACGACCTATGCGCACCTGTGGTTATGTGTTGCGATGTGTATTAACGAAATCCAAAGACTGGAGTGGATCCGACGACATCGAATTTTTCACCTAAAAAAATGTAGTGTATAGTAAGGATTTTGGAGCCTTTCCATGGCTCATCTTCCAACAGCCACAGCGGCCCAACTAGGCGTACCTACGACCTGTGCGCACCTGTGGTTATATGTTGAGATGTGTATTAACGAAATCCAAAGACTGGAGTGGATCCGACGACATCGAATTTTTCACCTAAAAAAATGTACAGTGTATAGTAAGGATTTTGGAGCCTTTCCATGGCTCATCTTCCAACTGCCACAGCGGCCCAACTAGGCGTACCTACGACCTGTGCGCACCTGTGGTTATGTGTTGAGATGTGTATTAACGAAATCCAAAAAAAAAATTTACAGTGTATAGTAAGGATTTTGGAGCCTTTCCATGGCTCATCTTCCAACTGCCACAGCGGCCCAACTAGGCGTACCTACGACCTGTGCGCACCTGTGGTTATGTGTTGAGATGTGTATTAACGAAATCCAAAGACTGGAGTGGATCCGACGACATCGAATTTTTCACCTAAAAAAATGTACAGTGTATAGTAAGGATTTTGGAGCCTTTCATGGCTCATCTTCCAACTGCCACAGCGGCCCAACTACGCGTACCTACGACCTGTGTACACCTGTGGTTATGTGTTGAGATGTGTATTAACGAAATCCAAAGACTGGAGTGGATCCGACGACATCGAATTTTTCACCTAAAAAAATGTACAGTGTATAGTAAGGATTTTGAAGCCTTTCCATGGCTCATCTTCCAACTGCCACAGCGGCCCAACTAGGCGTACCTACGACCTGTGCGAACCTGTGGTTATGTGTTGAGATGTGTATTAACGAAATCCAAAGACTGGAGTGGATCCGACGACATCGAATTTTTCACCTAAAAAAATGTACAGTGTATAGTAAGGATTTTGGAGCCTTTCCATGGCTCATCTTCCAACTGCCACAGCGGCCCAACTAGGCGTACCTACGACCTGTGCGCACCTGTGGTTATGTGTTGAGATGTGTATTAACGAAATCCAAGGACTGGAGTGGATCCGACGACATCGAATTTTTCACCTAAAAAAATGTACAGTGTATAGTTAGGATTTTGGAGCCTTTCCATGGCTCATCTTCCAACTGCCACAGCGGCACAACTAGGCGTACCTACGACCTGTGCGCACCTGTGGTTATGTGTTGAGATGTGTATTAACGAAATCCAAAGACTGGAGTGGATCCGACGACATCGAATCTTCACCAAAAAAAATGTACAGTGTATAGTAAGGATTTTGGAGCCTTTCCATGGCGCATCTTCCAACTGCCACAGCGGCCCAACTAGGCGTACCTACGACCTGTGCGCACCTGTGGTTTTGTGTTGAGATGTGTATTAACGAAATCCAAAGACTGGAGTGGATCCGACGACATCGAATTTTTCACCTAAAAAAATGTGCAGTGTATAGTTAGGATTTTGGAGCCTTTCCATGGCTCATCTTCCAACTGCCACAGCGGCACAGCTAGGCGTACCTACGACCTGTGCGCACCTGTGGTTATGTGTTGAGATGTGTATTAACGAAATCCAAAGACTAGAGTGGATCCGACGACATCGAATTTTTCACCTAAAAAAATGTACAGTGTATAGTAAGGATTTTGGAGCCTTTCCATGGCTCATCTTCCAACTGCCACAGCGGCCCAACTAGGCGTACCTACGACCTGTGCGCACCTGTGGTTATGTGTTGAGATGTGTATTAACGAAATCCAAAGACTAGAGTGGATCCGACGACATCGAATTTTTCACCTAAAAAAATGTACAGTGTATAGTAAGGATTTTGGAGCCTTTAAATGGCTCATCTTCCAACTGCCACAGCGGCCCAACTAGTCGTACCTACGACCTGTGCGCACCTGTGGTTATGTGTTGAGATGTGTATTAACGAAATCCAAAGACTGGAGTGGATCCGACGACATCGAATTTTTCACCTAAAAAAATGTACAGTGTATAGTAAGGATTTTGGAGCCTTTCCATGGCTCATCTTCCAACTGCCACAGCGGCCCAACTAGGCGTACCTACGACCTGTGCGCCCCTGTGGTTATGTGTTGAGATGTGTATTAACGAAATCCAAAGACTGGAGTGGATCCGACGACATCGAATCTTCACCAAAAAAAATGTACAGTGTATAGTAAGGATTTTGGAGCCTTTCCATGGCTCATCTTCCAACTGCCACAGCGGTCCAACTAGGCGTACCTACGACCTATGCGCACCTGTGGTTATGTGTTGAGATGTGTATTACAGAAATCCAAAGACTGGAGTGGATCCGACGACATCGAATTTTTCACCTAAAAAAATGTACAATGTATAGTCAGGATTTTGGAGCCTTTCCATGGCTCATCTTCCAACTGCCACAGCGGCCAAACTAGGCGTACCAACGACATATGCGCACCTGTGGTTATGTGTTGAGATGTGTATTAAAGAAATCCAAAGACTGGAGTGGATCCGACGACAGCGAATTTTTCAACTAAAAAAATGTACAGTGTATAGTAAGGATTTTGGAGTCTTTCCATGACTCAACTTCCAACTGCCACAGCGGCCCAACTAGGCGTACCAACGACATATGCGCACCTGTGGTTATGTGTTGAGATGTGTATTAACGAAATCCAAAGACTGGAGTGGATCCGACGACATCGAATTTTTTACCTAAAAAAATGTACAGTGTATAGTAAGGATTTTGGAGCCTTTCCATGGCTCATCTTCCAACTGCCACAGCGGCCCAACTAGGCGTACCTACGACCTGTGCGCACCTGTGGTTATGTGTTGAGATGTGTATTAACCAAAGACAGGAGTGGATCCGACGACATCGAATTTTTCACCTAAAAAAATGTACAGTGTATAGTAAGGATTTTGGAGCCTTTCCATGGCTCATCTTCCAACTGCCACAGCGGCCCAACTAGGCGTACCTACGACCTGTGCGCACCTGTGGTTATGTGTTGAGATGTGTATTAACGAAATCCAAAGACTGGAGTGGATCCGACGACATCGAATTTTTCACCTAAAAAAATGTACAGTGTATAGTAAGGATTTTGGAGCCTTTCCATGGCTCATCTTCCAACTGCCACAGCGGCCCAACTAGGCGTACCTACGACCTGTGCGCCCCTGCGGTTATGTGTTGAGATGTGTATTAACGAAATCCAAAGACTGGAGTGGATCCGACGACATCGAATCTTCACCAAAAAAAATGTACAGTGTATAGTAAGGATTTTGGAGCCTTTCCATGGCTCATCTTCCAACTGCCACAGCGGTCCAACTAGGCGTACCTACGACCTATGCGCACCTGTGGTTATGTGTTGAGATGTGTATTAACGAAATCCAAAGACTGGAGTGGATCCGACGACATCGAATTTTTCACCTAAAAAAAATGTACAATGTATAGTCAGGATTTTGGAGCCTTTCCATGGCTCATCTTCCAACTGCCACAGCGGCCAAACTAGGCGTACCAACGACATATGCGCACCTGTGGTTATGTGTTGAGATGTGTATTAACGAAATCCAAAGACTGGAGTGGATCCGACGACATCGAATTTTTCACCTAAAAAAATGTACAGTGTATAGTAAGGATTTTGGAGCCTTTCCATGGCTCATCTTTCAACTGCCACAGCGGCCCAACTAGGCGTACCTACGACCTGTGCGCACCTGTGGTTATGTGTTGAGATGTGTATTAACGAAATCCAAAGACTGGAGTGGATCCGACGACATCGAATTTTTCACCTATAAAAAAATGTACAGTGTATAGTAAGGATTTTGGAGCCTTTCCATGGCTCATCTTCCAACTGCCACAGCGGCCCAACTAGGCGTACCTACGACCTATGCGCACCTGTGGTTATGTGTTGAGATGTGTATTAACGAAATCCAAAGACTGGAGTGGATCCGACGACATCGAATTTTTCACCTAAAAAAATGTACAATGTATAGTCAGGATTTTGGAGCCTTTCCATGGCTCATCTTCCAACTGCCACAGCGGCCAAACTAGGCGTACCAACGACATATGCGCACCTGTGGTTATGTGTTGAGATGTGTATCAAAGAAATCCAAAGACTGGAATGGATCCGACGACAGCGAATTTTTCAACTAAAAAAATGTACAGTGTATAGTAAGGATTTTGGAGTCTTTCCATGACTCAACTTCCAACTGCCACAGCGGCCCAACTAGGCGTACCAACGACATATGCGCACCTGTGGTTATGTGTTGAGATGTATATTAACGAAATCCAAAGACTGGAGTGGATCCGACGACATCGAATTTTTCACCTAAAAAAATGTACAGTGTATAGTAAGGATTTTGGAGCCTTTCCATGGCTCATCTTCCAACTGCCACAGCGGCCCAACTAGGCGTACCTACGACCTGTGCGCACCTGTGGTTATGTGTTGAGATGTGTATTAACGAAATCCAAAGACTGGAGTGGATCCGACGACATCGAATTTTTCACCTAAAAAAATGTACAGTGTATAGTAAGGATTTTGGAGCCTTTCCATGGCTCATCTTCCAACTGCCACAGCGGCCCAACTAGGCGTACCTACGACCTATGCGCACCTGTGGTTATGTGTTGAGATGTGTATTAACGAAATCCAAAGACTGGAGTGGATCCGACGACATCGAATTTTTCACCTAAAAAATGTACAATGTATAGTCAGGATTTTGGAGCCTTTCCATGGCTCATCTTCCAACTGCCACAGCGGCCAAACTAGGCGTACCAACGACATATGCGCACCTGTGGTTATGTGTTGAGATGTGTATTAAAGAAATCCAAAGACTGGAGTGGATCCGACGACAGCGAATTTTTCAACTAAAAAAATGTACAGTGTATAGTAAGGATTTTGGAGTCTTTCCATGACTCAACTTCCAACTGCCACAGCGGCCCAACTAGGCGTACCAACGACATATGCGCACCTGTGGTTATGTGTTGAGATGTGTATTAACGAAATCCAAAGACTGGAGTGGATCCGACGACATCGAATTTTTCACCTAAAAAAATGTACAGTGTATAGTAAGGATTTTGGAGCCTTTCCATGGCTCATCTTTCAACTGCCACAGCGGCCCAACTAGGCGTACCTACGACCTGTGCGCACCTGTGGTTATGTGTTGAGATGTGTATTAACGAAATCCAAAGACTGGAGTGGATCCGACGACATCGAATTTTTCACCTAAAAAAATGTACAGTGTATAGTAAGGATTTTGGAGCCTTTCCATGGCTCATCTTCCAACTGCCACAGCGGCCCAACTAGGCGTACCTACGACCTGTGCGCACCTGTGGTTATGTGTTGAGATGTGTATTAACCAACGACAGGAGTGGATCCGACGACATCGAATTTTTCACCTAAAAAAATGTACAGTGTATAGTAAGGATTTTGGAGCCTTTCCATGGCTCATCTTTCAACTGCCACAGCGGCCCAACTAGGCGTACCTACGACCTGTGCGCACCTGTGGTTATGTGTTGAGATGTGTATTAACGAAATCCAAAGACTGGAGTGGATCCGACGACATCGAATTTTTCACCTAAAAAAATGTACAGTGTATAGTAAGGATTTTGGAGCCTTTCCATGGCTCATCTTCCAACTGCCACAGCGGCCCAACTAGGCGTACCTACGACCTGTGCGCAACTATGGTTATGTGTTGAGATGTGTATTAACGAAATCCAAAGACTGGAGTGGATCCGACGACATCGAATTTTTCACCTAAAAAAATGTACAGTGTAGTAAGGATTTTGGAGCCTTTCCATGGCTCATCTTCCAACTGCCACAGCGGCCCAACTAGGCGTACCTACGACCTGTGCGCACCTGTGGTTATGTGTTGAGATGTGTATTAACGAAATCCAAAGACTGAGTGGATCCGACGACATCGAATTTTTTACCTAAAAAAATGTACAGTGTATAGTAAGGATTTTGGAGCCTTTCCATGGCTCATCTTCCAACTGCCACAGCGGCCCAACTAGGCGTACCTACGACCTGTGCGCACCTGTGGTTATGTGTTGAGATGTGTATTAACGAAATCCAAAGACTGGAGTGGATCCGACGACATCGAATTTTTACCTAAAAAAATGTACAGTGTATAGTAAGGATTTTGGAGCCTTTCCATGGCTCATCTTCCAACTGCCACAGCGGCCCAACTAGGCGTACCTACGACCTGTGCGCACCTGTGGTTATGTGTTGAGATGTGTATTAACCAACGACAGGAGTGGATCCGACGACATCGAATTTTTCACCTGAAAAAAATTTACAGTGTATAGTAAGGATTTTGGAGCCTTTCCATGGCTCATCTTCCAACTGCCACAGCGGCCCAACTAGGCGTACCTACGACCTGTGCGCACCTGTGGTTATGTGTTGAGATGTGTATTAACGAAATCCAAAGACTGGAGTGGAGCCGACGACATCGAATTTTTCACCTAAAAAAATGTACAGTGTATAGTAAGGATTTTGGAGCCTTTCCATGGCTCATCTTCCAACTGCCACAGCGGTCCAACTAGGCGTACCTACGACCTGTGCGCACCTGTGGTTATGTGTTGAGATGTGTATTAACGAAATCCAAAGACTGGAGTGGAGCCGACGACATCGAATTTTTCACCTAAAAAAATGTACAGTGTATAGTAAGGATTTTGGAGCCTTTCCATGGCTCATCTTCCAACTGCCCAACTAGGCGTACCTACGACCTGTGCGCACCTGTGGTTATGTGTTGAGATGTGTATTAACGAAATCCAAAGACTGGAGTGGATCCGACGACATCGAATTTGCCACCTAAAAAAATGTACAGTGTAAGGATTTTGGAGACTTTCCATGGCTCATCTTCCAACTGCCACAGCGGTCCAACTAGGCGTACCTACGACCTGTGCGCACCTGTGGTTATGTGTTGAGATGTGTATTAACGAAATCCAAAGACTGGAGTGGATCCGACGACATCGAATTTTTCACCTGAAAAAAATGTACAGTGTATAGTAAGGATTTTGGAGCCTTTCCATGGCTCATCTTCCAACTGCCACAGCGGCCCAACTAGGCGTACCTACGACCTGTGCGCACCTGTGGTTATGTGTTGAGATGTGTATTAACGAAATCCAAAGACTGGAGTGGAGCCGACGACATCGAATTTTTCACCTAAAAAAATGTACAGTGTATAGTAAGGATTTTGGAGCCTTTCCATGGCTCATCTTCCAACTGCCACAGCGGCCCAACTAGGCGTACCTACGACCTGTGCGCACCTGTGGTTATGTGTTGAGATGTGTATTAACGAAATCCAAAGACTGGAGTGGAGCCGACGACATCGAATTTTTCACCTAAAAAAATGTACAGTGTATAGTAAGGATTTTGGAGCCTTTCCATGGCTCATCTTCCAACTGCCACAGCGGCCCAACTAGGCGTACCTACGACCTGTGCGCACCTGTGGTTATGTGTTGAGATGTGTATTAACGAAATCCAAAGACTGGAGTGGAGCCGACGACATCGAATTTTTCACCTAAAAAAATGTACAGTGTATAGTAAGGATTTTGAGCCTTTCCATGGCTCATCTTCCAACTGCCACAGCGGCCCAACTAGGCGTACCTACGACCTGTGCGCACCTGTGGGTTATGTGTTGAGATGTGTATTAACGAAATCCAAAGACTGGAGTGGATCCGACGACATCGAATTTTTCACCTAAAAAAATGTACAGCGTATAGTAAGGATTTTGGAGCCTTTCCATGGCTCATCTTCCAACTGCCACAGCGGCCCAACTAGGCGAACCTACGACCTGTGCGCACCTGTGGTTATGTGTTGAGATGTGTATTAACGAAATCCAAAGACTGGAGTGGATCCGACGACATCGAATTTTTCACCTAAAAAAATGTACAGTGTATAGTAAGGATTTTGGAGCCTTTCCATGGCTCATCTTCCAACTGCCACAGCGGCCCAACTAGGCGTACCTACGACCTGTGCGCACCTGTGGTTATGTGTTGAGATGTGTATTAACGAAATCCAAAGACTGGAGTGGATCCGACGACATCGAATTTTTCACCTGAAAAAAATTTACAGTGTATAGTAAGGATTTTGGAGCCTTTCCATGGCTCATCTTCCAACTGCCACAGCGGCCCAACTAGGCGTACCTACGACCTGCGCGCACCTGTGGTTATGTGTTGAGATGTGTATTAAAGAAATCCAAAGACTGGAGTGGATCCGAAGACATCGAATTTTTCAACTAAAAAAATGTACAGTGTATAGTAAGGATTTTGGAGCCTTTCCATGGCTCATCTTCCAACTGCCACAGCGGCCCAACTAGGCGTACCTACGACCTGTGCGCACCTGTGGTTATAAGTTGAGATGTGTATTAACGAAATCCAAAGACTGGAGTGGATCCGACGACATCGAATTTTTCACCTAAAAAAATGTACAGTGTATAGTAAGGATTTTGGAGCCTTTCCATGGCTCATCTTCCAACTGCCACAGCGGCCCAACTAGGCGTATCTACGACCTGCGCGCACCTGTGGTTATGTGTTGAGATGTGTATTAACGAAATCCAAAGACTGGAGTGGATCCGACGACATCGAATTTTTCACCTAAAAAAATGTACAGTGTATAGTAAGGATTTTGGAGCCTTTCCATGGCTCATCTTCCAACTGCCACAGCGGCCCAACTAGGCGTACCTACGACCTGTGCGCACCTGTGGTTATGTGTTGAGATGTGTATTAACGAAATCCAAAGACTGGAGTGGAGCCGACGACATCGAATTTTTCACCTAAAACAATGTACAGTGTATAGTAAGGATTTTGGAGCCTTTCCATGGCTCATCTTCCAACTGCCACAGCGGCCCAACTAGGCGTACCTACGACCTGTGCGCACCTGTGGTTATGTGTTGAGATGTGTATTAACGAAATCCAAAGACTGGAGTGGAGCCGACGACATCGAATTTTTCACCTAAAAAAAATGTACAGTGTATAGTAAGGATTTTGGAGCCTTTCCATGGCTCATCTTCCAACTGCCACAGCGGCCCAACTAGGCGTACCTACGACCTGTGCGCACCTGTGGTTATGTGTTGAGATGTGTATTAACGAAATCCAAAGACTGGAGTGGATCCGACGACATCGAATTTTTCACCTGAAAAAAAATTTACAGTGTATAGTAAGGATTTTGGAGCCTTTCCATGGCTCATCTTCCAACTGCCACAGCGGTCCAACTAGGCGTACCTACGACCTGTGCGCACCTGTGGTTATGTGTTGAGATGTGTATTAACGAAATCCAAAGACTGGAGTGGATCCGACGACATCGAATTTTTCACCTAAAAAAATGTACAGTGTATAGTAAGGATTTTGGAGCCTTTCCATGGCTCATCTTCCAACTGCCACAGCGGCCCAACTAGGCGTACCTACGACCTGTGCGCACCTGTGGTTATGTGTTGAGATGTGTATTAACGAAATCCAAAGACTGGAGTGGATCCGACGACATCGAATTTTTCACCTAAAAAAATGTACAGTGTATAGTAAGGATTTTGGAGCCTTTCCATGGCCTCATCTTCCAACTGCCACAGCGGCCCAACTAGGCGTACCTACGACCTGTGCGCACCTGTGGTTATGTGTTGAGATGTGTATTAACGAAATCCAAAGACTGGAGTGGATCCGACGACATCGAATTTTTTCACCTAAAAAAATGTACAGTGTATAGTAAGGATTTTGGAGCCTTTCCATGGCTCATCTTCCAACTGCCACAGCGGTCCAACTAGGCGTACATACGACCTGTGCGCACCTGTGGTTATGTGTTGAGATGTGTATTAACGAAATCCAAAGACTGGAGTGGATCCGACGACATCGAATTTTTCACCTAAAAAAATGTACAGTGTATAGTAAGGATTTTGGAGCCTTTCCATGGCTCATCTTCCAACTGCCACAGCGGCCCAACTAGGCGTACCTACGACCTTTGCGCACCTGTGGTTATGTGTTGAAATGTGTATTAACGAAATCCAAAGACTGGAGTGGATCCGACGACATCGAATTTTTCACCTAAAAAAATGTACAGTGTATAGTAAGGATTTTGGAGCCTTTCCATGGCTCATCTTCCAACTGCCACAGCGGCCCAACTAGGCGTACCTACGACCTGTGCGCACCTGTGGTTATGTGTTGAGATGTGTATTAACGAAATCCAAAGACTGGAGTGGATCCGACGACATCGAATTTTTCACCTAAAAAAATGTACAGTGTATAGTAAGGATTTTGGAGCCTTTCCATGGCTCATCTTCCAACTACCACAGCGGCCCAACTAGGCGTACCTACGGCCTGTGCGCACCTGTGGTTATGTGTTGAGATGTGTATTAACGAAATCCAAAGACTGGAGTGGATCCGACGACATCGAATTTTTTCACCTAAAAAAATGTACAGTGTATAGTAAGGATTTTGGAGCCTTTCCATGGCGCATCTTCCAACTGCCACAGCGGCCCAACTAGGCGTACCTACGACCTGTGCGCACCTGTGGTTATGTGTTGAGATGTGTATTAACGAAATCCAAAGACTGGAGTGGAGCCGACGACATCGAATTTTTCACCTAAAAAATGTACAGTGTATAATAGGATTTTGGAGCCTTTCCATGGCTCATCTTTCAACTGCCACAGCGGCCCAACTAGGCGTACCTACGACCTGTGCGCACCTGTGGTTATGTGTTGAGATGTGTATTAACGAAATCCAAAGACTGGAGTGGAGCCGACGACATCGAATTTTTCACCTAAAAAAATGTACAGTGTATAGTAAGGATTTTGGAGCCTTTCCATGGCTCATCTTTCCAACTGCCACAGCGGCCCAACTAGGCGTACCTACGACCTGTGCGCACCTGTGGTTATGTGTTGAGATGTGTATTAACGAAATCCAAAGACTGGAGTGGATCCGACGACATCGAATTTTTCACCTAAAAAAATGTACAGCGTATAGTAAGGATTTTGGAGCCTTTCCATGGCTCATCTTCCAACTGCCACAGCGGCCCAACTAGGCGTACCTACGACCTGTGCGCACCTGTGGTTATGTGTTGAGATGTGTATTAACGAAATCCAAAGACTGGAGTGGATCCGACGACATCGAATTTTTCACCTGAAAAAAATTTACAGTGTATAGTAAGGATTTTGGAGCCTTTCCATGGCTCATCTTCCAACTGCCACAGCGGCCCAACTAGGCGTACCTACGACCTGTGCGCACCTGTGGTTATGTGTTGAGATGTGTATTAACGAAATCCAAAGACTGGAGTGGATCCGACGACATCGAATTTTTCACCTAAAAAAAATGTACAGCGTATAGTAAGGATTTTTGGAGCCTTTCCATGGCTCATCTTCCAACTGCCACAGCGGCCCAACTAGGCGAACCTACGACCTGTGCGCACCTGTGGTTATGTGTTGAGATGTGTATTAACGAAATCCAAAGACTGGAGTGGATCCGACGACATCGAATTTTCACCTAAAAAAATGTACAGTGTATAGTAAGGATTTTGGAGCCTTTCCATGGCTCATCTTCCAACTGCCACAGCGGCCCAACTAGGCGTACCTACGACCTGTGCGCACCTGTGGTTATGTGTTGAGATGTGTATTAAAGAAATCCAAAGACTGGAGTGGATCCGAAGACATCGAATTTTTCAACTAAAAAAATGTACAGTGTATAGTAAGGATTTTGGAGCCTTTCCATGGCTCATCTTCCAACTGCCACAGCGGCCCAACTAGGCGTACCTACGACCTGTGCGCACCTGTGGTTATGTGTTGAGATGTGTATTAACGAAATCCAAAGACTGGAGTGGATCCGACGACATCGAATTTTTCACCTAAAAAAATGTACAGTGTATAGTAAGGATTTTGGAGCCTTTCCATGGCTCATCTTCCAACTGCCACAGCGGCCCAACTAGGCGAACCTACGACCTGTGCGCACCTGTGGTTATGTGTTGAGATGTGTATTAACGAAATCCAAAGACTGGAGTGGATCCGACGACATCGAATTTTTCACCTAAAAAAATGTACAGTGTATAGTAAGGATTTTGGAGCCTTTCCATGGCTCATCTTCCAACTGCCACAGCGGCCCAACTAGGCGTACCAACGATATATGCGCATCTGTGGTTATGTGTTGAGATGTGTATTAACGAAATCCAAAGACTGGAGTGGATCCGACGACATCGAATTTTTCACCTAAAAAAATGTACAGTGTATAGTAAGGATTTTGGAGCCTTTCCATGGCTCATCTTCCAACTGCCACAGCGGCCCAACTAGGCGTACCTACGACCTGTGCGCACCTGTGGTTATGTGTTGAGATGTGTATTAACGAAATCCAAAGACTGGAGTGGACCCGACGACATCGAATTTTTCACCTAAAAAAAATGTACAGTGTATAGTAAGGATTTTGGAGCCTTTCCATGGCTCATCTTCCAACTGCCACAGCAGCCCAACTAGGCATACCAAAGACATATGCGCACCTGTGGTTATGTGTTGAGATGTGTATTAAAGAAATCCAAAGACTGAGTGGATCCGAAGACATCGAATTTTTCAACTAAAAAAATGTACAGTGTATAGTAAGGATTTTTGGAGCCTTTCCATGGCTCATCTTCCAACTGCCACAGCGGGCCCAACTAGGCGTACCTACGACCTGTGCGCACCTGTGGTTATGTGTTGAGATGTGTATTAACGAAATCCAAAGACTGGAGTGGATCCGACGACATCGAATTTTTCACCTAAAAAAATGTACAGTGTATAGTAAGGATTTTGGAGCCTTTCCATGGCTCATCTTCCAACTGCCACAGCGGCCCAACTAGGCATACCAACTACATATGCGCACCTGTGGTTATGTGTTGAGATGTGTATTAAAGAAATCCAAAGACTGGAGTGGATCCGAAGACATCGAATTTTTCAACTAAAAAAATGTACAGTGTATAGTAAGGATTTTGGAGCCTTTCCATGGCTCATCTTCCAACTGCCACAGCGGCCCAACTAGGCGTACCTACGACCTGTGCGCACCTGTGGTTATGTGTTGAGATGTGTATTAACGAAATCCAAAGACTGGAGTGGATCCGACGACATCGAATTTTTCACCTAAAAAAATGTACAGTGTATAGTAAGGATTTGGAGCCTTTCCATGGCTCATCTTCCAACTGCCACAGCGGCCCAACTAGGCATACCAACGACATATGCGCACCTGTGGTTATGTGTTGAGATGTGTATTAACGAAATCCAAAGACTGGAGTGGATCCGAAGACATCGAATTTTTCAACTAAAAAATGTACAGTGTATAGTGAGGATTTTGGAGCCTTTCCATGGCTCATCTTCCAACTGCGACAGCGGCCCAACTAGGCGTACCTACGACCTGTGCGCACCTGTGGTTATGTGTTGAGATGTGTATTAACGAAATCCAAAGACTGGAGTGGATCCGACGACATCGAATTTTTCACCTAAAAAAATGTACAGTGTATAGTAAGGATTTTGGAGCCTTTCCATGGCTCATCTTCCAACTGCCACAGCGGCCCAACTAGGCGAACCTACGACCTGTGCGCACCTGTGGTTATGTGTTGAGATGTGTATTAACGAAATCCAAAGACTGGAGTGGATCCGAAGACATCGAATTTTTCAACTAAAAAAATGTACAGTGTATAGTAAGGATTTTGGAGCCTTTCCATGGCTCATCTTCCAACTGCCACAGCAGCCCAACTAGGCATACCAAAGACATATGCGCACCTGTGGTTATGTGTTGAGATGTGTATTAAAGAAATCCAAAGACTGGAGTGGATCCGAAGACATCGAATTTTTCAACTAAAAAAATGTACAGTGTATAGTAAGGATTTTGGAGCCTTTCATGGCTCATCTTCCAACTGCCACAGCGGCCCAACTAGGCGTACCTACGACCTGTGCGCACCTGTGGTTATGTGTTGAGATGTGTATTAACGAAATCCAAAGACTGGAGTGGATCCGACGACATCGAATTTTTCACCTAAAAAAAATGTACAGTGTATAGTAAGGATTTTGGAGCCTTTCCATGGCTCATCTTCCAACTGCCACAGCGGCCCAACTAGGCATACCAACGACATATGCGCACCTGTGGTTATGTGTTGAGATGTGTATTAACGAAATCCAAAGACTGGAGTGGATCCGACGACATCGAATTTTTCACCTAAAAAAATGTACAGTGTATAGTAAGGATTTTGGAGCCTTTCCATGGCTCATCTTCCAACTGCCACAGCAGCCCAACTAGGCATACCAACGACATATGCGCACCTGTGGTTATGTGTTGAGATGTGTATTAACGAAATCCAAAGACTGGAGTGGATCCGAAGACATCGAATTTTTCAACTAAAAAAATGTACAGTGTATAGTAAGGATTTTGGAGCCTTTCCATGGCTCATCTTCCAACTGCCACAGCGGCCCAACTAGGCGTACCTACGACCTGTGCGCACCTGTGGTTATGTGTTGAGATGTGTATTAACGAAATCCAAAGACTGGAGTGGATCCGACGACATCGAATTTTTCACCTAAAAAAATGTACAGTGTATAGTAAGGATTTTGGAGCCTTTCCATTGCTCATTTTCCAACTGCCACAGCGGCCCAACTAGGCGTACCTACGACCTGTGCGCACCTGTGTTATGTGTTGAGATGTGTATTAACGAAATCCGAAGACTGGAGTGGATCCGACGACATCGAATTTTTCACCTAAAAAAATGTACAGTGTATAGTAAGAATTTTGGAGCCTTTCCATGGCTCATCTTCCAACTGCCACAGCGGCCCAACTAGGAAATACAAAGACTGGAGTGGATCCGACGACATCGAATTTTTCACCTAAAAAAATGTACAGTGTATAGTAAGGATTTTGGAGCCTTTCCATGGCTCATCTCCCAACTGCCACAGCGGCCCAACTAGGCGTACCTACGACCTGTGTACACCTGTGGTTATGTGTTGAGATGTGTATTAACGAAATCCAAGGACTGGAGTGGATCCGACGGCATCGAATTTTTCACCTAAAAAAATGTACAGGCCCAACTAGGAAATACAAAGACTGGAGTGGATCCGACGACATCGAATTTTTCACCTAAAAAAATGTACAGTGTATAGTAAGGATTTGGAGCCTTTCCATTGCTCATTTTCCAACTGCCACAGCGGCCCAACTAGGCGTACCTACGACCTGTGCGCACCTGTGGTTATGTGTTGAGATGTGTATTAACGAAATCCGAAGACTGGAGTGGATCCGACGACATCGAATTTTTCACCTAAAAAAATGTACAGGCCCAACTAGGAAATACAAAGACTGGAGTGGATCCGACGACATCGAATTTTTCACCTAAAAAAATGTACAGTGTATAGTAAGGATTTTGGAGCCTTTCCATTGCTCATTTTCCAACTGCCACAGCGGCCCAACTAGGCGTACCTACGACCTGTGCGCACCTGTGGTTATGTGTTGAGATGTGTATTAACGAAATCCGAAGACTGGAGTGGATCCGACGACATCGAATTTTTTCACCTAAAAAAATGTACAGTGTATAGTAAGAATTTTGGAGCCTTTCCATGGCTCATCTTCCAACTGCCACAGCGGCCCAACTAGGAAATACAAAGACTGGAGTGGATCCGACGACATCGAATTTTTCACCTAAAAAAATGTACAGTGTATAGTAAGGATTTTGGAGCCTTTTCCATGGCTCATCTTCCAACTGCCACAGCGGCCCAACTAGGCGTACCTACGACCTGTGCGCACCTGTGGTTATGTGTTGAGATGTGTATTAACGAAATCCAAAGACTGGAGTGGATCCGACGACATCGAATTGTTCACCTAAAAAAATGTACAGTGTATAGTAAGGATTTTGGAGCCTTTCCATGGCTCATCTTCCAACTGCCACAGCGGCCCAACTAGGCGTACCTACGACCTGTGCGCACCTGTGGTTATGTGTTGAGATGTGTATTAACGAAATCCAAAGACTGGAGTGGATCCGACGACGTCGAATTTTTCACCTAAAGAAATGTACAGTGTATAGTAAGGATTTTGGAGCCTTTCCATGGCTCATCTTCCAACTGCCACAGCGGCCCAACTAGGCGTACCTACGACCTGTGCGCACCTGTGGTTATGTGTTGAGATGTGTATTAACGAAATCCAAAGACTAGAGTGGATCCGACGACGTCGAATTTTTCACCTAAAGAAATGTACAGTGTATAGTAAGGATTTTGGAGCCTTTCATGGCTCATCTTCCAACTGCCACAGCGGCCCAACTAGGCGTACCTACGACCTGTGTACACCTGTGGTTATGTGTTGAGATGTGTATTAACGAAATCCAAGGACTGGAGTGGATCCGACGGCATCGAATTTTTCACCTAAAAAAATGTACAGGCCCAACTAGGAAATACAAAGACTGGAGTGGATCCGACGACATCGAATTTTTCACCTAAAAAAATGTACAGTGTATAGTAAGGATTTTGGAGCCTTTCCATGGCTCATCTTCCAACTGCCACAGCGGCCCAACTAGGCGTACCTACGACCTGTGCGCACCTGTGGTTATGTGTTGAGATGTGTATTAACGAAATCCAAAGACTGGAGTGGATCCGACGACATCGAATTGTTCACCTAAAAAAATGTACAGTGTATAGTAAGGATTTTGGAGCCTTTCCATGGCTCATCTTCCAACTGCCAGAGCGGCCCAACTAGGCGTACCTACGACCTGTGCGCACCTGTGGTTATGTGTTGAGATGTGTATTAACGAAATCCAAAGACTGGAGTGGATCCGACGACGTCGAATTTTTCACCTAAAGAAATGTACAGTGTATAGTAAGGATTTTGGAGCCTTTCCATGGCTCATCTTCCAACTGCCACAGCGGCCCAACTAGGCGTACCTACGACCTGTGCGCACCTGTGGTTATGTGTTGAGATGTGTATTAACGAAATCCAAAGACTAGAGTGGATCCGACGACGTCGAATTTTTCACCTAAAAAAATGTACAGTGTATAGTAAGGATTTTGGAGCCTTTCCATGGCTCATCTTCCAACTGCCACAGCGGCCCAACTAGGCGTACCAACGACATATGCGTACCTGTGGTTATGTGTTGAGATGTGTATTAACGAAATCCAAAGACTGGAGTGGATCCGACGACATCGA